>JASPKZ010003844.1:505000-1900000 GCA_030220185.1 Diploptera punctata | reverse complement strand
GTGTGTAAGTATTAGTTTTAATAAGTAATCTGGCTGAAAGACAGCAACTTAATTTAAATTTAACTGGACCGAGAAGGGACATTGAACAATACGGCGAATCAGTTCTAGAGACCATGAATGATAAGATATCAAGCGAATTTCCGTAAATTGGTATAGGCCTATGTGACATAAATCTTACATTTAAGAAGAATGTCAATTTAAAAACATATGAAGGTTCTAAGGAACGAAATAAGAGAACTGTAAGTAAGTCTGTTAGTTATAATAATATGCCTAATATTACAGAAACAATCTCCATGCCTCAATTAAATGAAAAACAAGATGACTATAATATATCACAAGATGATATTACTATACAGAGACTTCTTGATGATGATGATGATGATGAAAATCCAAACTGCCAACAAGTTCGTAGGAAAAAAAAACGAAAATATAATGAAATCAGCAAGTCTCCTCAAAATATTCCATCAATAAATGTATGTAATCCTTATGATACACTTATGGATGATACTGAGAATGCAGACAACATACATTCATATCAACCAACAAAACCACACGGAAAAATTAAAGTAAAAATAGTTAAAGGCGATACGAAGTTCGTCGGGCCATCTAGTATATATATATTGCCAACATAGTTTACAGTATTTTATTTATTTGTTTTGCTCTGAAGTTCTACAGGCATTTTAAACAATTTATCTATACCGTACACAGGCATAATGAAAGTTGGGATTATGGATGTAACCATGGTCTCAACGCAATTCCAAACATGGCTGTAACTACCATTCAGCCGACACACTCATAATTTCTGCACTTACTCCTCTTATCTCTAATTTCTCAGCGGCGAAACTCTGCCTTTCCACAACCTCTCCCAAGTATTTGCTATCGGTCATAAGCATCAATGTAACCTGCAATGTACTCCACTAATAATCTATACATAAGTCAGTCCTCTACTGATCTATACAACAAATCGTCATTTACTGATCTATACCATAATAAGTCAGTATTCTACTGATCTATACCTAAGTCAGAGCTCTACTGATCTATACAATGATCGTTCTTTACTGATCTGTATAATAAGTTAGTCCTCTATTGATCTATACAATAAATCGGTCCTTTATTTATCATAAGTATTGCCACGAGTGATTTCCAATTTATCTAGGGGATTTGAAATCAAGAGTGGCATTTGCTAGGACTATCTGACGAATGAAATTAAGCTGTTTACTAAAAAAATTACTATTTAGATATAGTTATTGGTATTTTAAAATATTTATATATTTAATGTAAAAGGCGATGTTTGAAAACAAATCAGAAATGTGTGGTTATGTTTATTCACTGCAACTTGATCATGTTATTTATTGTCTAATTGGAACGCAATCAGCGATAACCCACTAAGATCGCAAGCACCCTAGTGGAGAAAAAAAAAGAAACATCAAACTGTATATTATAACCAACATTACAGATTATTAATTCTTTTTTTTATGAAACAACTTAGTAAAATCATTATTTAAAGCACAATTATTGAACACACAATTATAAAATGTGTAGCTCGAAGGAATCTGTTCATTATTTGCCATATTGAATGTATTTTTTTGAGAGCCAGTCACTGCAAAATAGTGCTCTGACCTGTTCAGAATATTAAAGAGGAGGAGCTTTCTTTATTTTGGTAAACAGAATTCGATAAATATCGAGATGAAACTCAACTGTCATTGGTTGTAAAACAAAATTCATTGAAACTGATTGTCATTGAATCCCATTTGGGGCATGGGTTAAATAGTCTATATAACAAGTCAGCTCTCTACTGATCTAACAATAAATCAATCGTCTACTGATGTATAAATTAATTTGATTGTCCATTGATCTATACAATAAGTCAATCCTCACCTGTAAGACAAATGTCAGGAAGCTTAGGGCTCAACGGTTCCCGAAAATCATCCGGCCATCACCACCATCCTTATCATTATCATCATCATCCTTCACCGGTGTGGAAAGCAAGGGGAAGCTACCACACCTGTAATTCCCTAGTAAAGCTGCAAAGCATAGCATACATTTTTTTTCTCACCTGTAAGACAAATGTCAGGAAAACGTTAAGGCCCAAATGGTCCCCGAAATCATATGGCCATCATCATCATCCTTCACCGGAAGCATAGCATGAGAATGCCATGATTGCAGTGAAGGACCTGCCTTCGGGCAGAATTACTATGGATGGATATGTTTATTTATTCACATATTGCTGTTTAATCGCCTAATGGGCACATACGGAATGCCATTGTAAATATATGTATTTCTTATTTTCGAAAAAAGTCAATACATTTCCACGGTTTTTTACATAAAGAGGCACGCCGTAGCGTTGTTGGGTAACACAAAACACTGGATGCAGGAAGGTCGGGAGTTTGAGACCTGATCGAATCAGGCCTAAAGCTTCTAGCAGCACCACATCCCTGCGATCTATTCAGTCTCTAACGGAAAAGAGTACCAGTCTCTTGTTCTGGTGGGTAAAAGCGGCCGCAACTCAGGGCTGAGAACCAAGCTAAAATCTCGCGCCTATTGTCTAGAAAGGTGTGAGGCTCAACCTCCTACTCTCCTAAAGGCCTCAAATGCCTATAGTGGAATCACTACTACATATTATGATCTTTATGTAATTTATTTTAATCTAATCTGAAATGATATTGAGGTTTCATTACATTTTACCACAACAATGCTGCTAAATTGCACTAATAGATATAAATTTATTACCCTTTGTAAATTAGCCAATCTGGAGAGCCAGAAAGAATTTAAATAAATTATATTTTAAACATTAAAGTAAGAGGATTTTATTAATCAAACAGTAATATGCAGCTGTGTGGTCGGAATTAATAGTTACCACACACAGCTGGTTAAATACAATGACGTCGAAACAAAGTAACTATTTCATCATTTACGTGCCAACAGTGTTTGTAATTTTAGGGGATATTTGGCTGCGCTTAGTGCCCTCAGTAAGTGGAAAGTACTCGACTCCCCACCGACATAATCCTATTGACTTGTAGCGTTAGCTTTGTATTTCATATCACCAAGCGTCGATTTTGGGAAAATTAACTTCTGTTGACATACTTCATTGTGCTTGAGAGTGGATACTGAGAATAATGAATCTACATTGATACGTTTCAAATTAAACACCAGAATTGTTCAATGTCAGGAATTTAGAAAAGCCACTAAAACATAGAGATAGTATTTAGTCACTGTACAGAGGGTTTGTTTAATTTTATTTCAGAAGTCTCACTCGTTGGGTGCTCTCCAAACATCATTATCCTGTCGTTCTTGATGGTTACAATCCTCGCATCCGGTTCTGAGGCTCGCGGGCTCAAACATTCCTCACGTCAATGGATTTTTAAAGGCGAAAATGTAATGTGCATAATTTTCTTCGGAAGGGAAATAAAACTAGGTTACGTGTCGGAAGATTTTACGGCACGTAAAAGTGGCCTCTGTACAGAATTCTTCGGTCTTTTCACATATAGATTTAAATTGCACCGCTAATGACTTGAAATGTTAATGAGTTACAATAGATAAAATATTACCTACATATATATACTGTACCTATTTTGAGCTACAATTTATTTTCCAATTATTTCCTGTAGGTATACTTCGTCTCTTTCAAATCTGGTTAATATTATTCTACGACCTCATTCTAGGCGCACTTATTAGACACTATATATCTGGTTTTCTTATATTGGGACTTTCTCTCTGTTATTTCTATATTAAGTTTCAACGTTCATCGTTCATTTCCCATTCGTGCCGTATGTCCTACTTATCACAGCCTAGGACACTTAATTGTTCTTTTTTTTCGTATAGGTGAAATCCCAAATGAAATAGGCCTATATATTCGCAAACTCACTTTCCATAAAAATACATAAATTCTCTGTTTATAAAAATGTTTTATTAAGGAGAGACTTTAATATTTATAAAAAAAATAGTTTTTAAATTTAGTTTCCTGTTTTGCAGATTAAATAAAATGACACGCTATATTTGTATTGCTTTATGCAGAAAGGGGTTCGGTCCATTAATTATGAATTTAGATTTTGTGTTAGCCTGTGCTGCTCTCCTACATGCATATTTTATCTTGAGACCATCAGATATAACTATGCTACTTTCTTTCATTATTGATGTAATGATTTGGGTCCACACGTTCTCCTCTCCTAGGGTACTTTTCAATTCGCTTATTATTATCCTCTGTCCATTAGATCGAAGGCTTTCGTAAAATCTACGAAGACAGTGTACAGCTTCTGTTTTCTATCGAGTGCTTCCTCTATGTTTTGAAGGAGGAGTTTCACTGCCGTTTGAGTTGATCTCTCTTTCTTGAATCCAAATTGCGCTTCAGGGAGCTTTTCTTCGATTTTTCCCCTTATTCTATTTGTTATTATTTTTGTTAGGTTCTTGAAGGGAACGTTTTCAAGAGCGATGCCCATGTATTTGTTAGGGTCTGTTGGATCCCCTTTTCCTTTGTATATAACTTTTATCGTCGGGTACTGCAAGGAGATCCATTGAGCCCACTGCTATTCATAATGGCAGCCGAAGAACTGGTAAGGAAAGTAGAAGAACTAGGAGAATAAATTTTCGTATATGCATACGCAGACGACATCGTAATCGGATCAACGGATATAAGTAAACTTCAGAACGCCATAATAACTATGGAAGAATGGTGTAAAACCCACAGCTTCTATATAAACAAAGAAAAAACAGAAATGATGGTGTTCAGAAACGGAGGAAAGATCCCTGCCACAACAGAAATAAAACTGGACAAAGATAACATGAAAATAGTAAAGGATTTTAAATATCTAGGCATTACTTTACAACCCAATGGAAGAAGCTTCACAAAACACTTAGCAGAAAGATCAACGCAAGCAATAATGGCAATAAATGATATACGCAATATACAAGCTCTAAGCCTGGAATCAGCGATGAAACTATTCAATGCAAAGATCCTCCCAATAATAACTTACGGGATGGAAATCATATGGCCACATCTTACAGAAGCTAATATGAACACACTGGAAAAAGTGAAAGCTACATACATAAAAAGGGCAATAGGAGTATCAAAAACGACAAGAGGCCGTCTAGTGTACCTACTGGCAAGGGAGACTTTCCTTATCGAGGACTTGAAAACATCATACCTACTACCAACCACAGAACCCTATAAGCATGCGCTACAAAGACTACGCAGAAAAAGAGAGGAAGTATGCCCGGAATTCTTCAGCACCGGAGCGATGATAGATAGGAACTGGACAGAAGCAAATTTCCAGATACGACACGTCATCACAAGATTAAGCGTGCATGGATTCCACCACCTAATGTGTAGAGATAAAACATTCCATGACCCGGAAGATGTCATGCATATGCGAAGTGTGTGAACAGAAATGCGAAAGATATCACATCGAAATATGTACACAAAGAACAAAAACAATTTGTGATTACGCAAGACCAAGAAGTTAGTGTTAGTGATTTTTAGCTGTGTTATCACCTTTGCACATTTGTGCGCAATCCATTTATATATATATATATATATATATATATATATATATATATATATATATATATATTTTATCTTGAATGTTATTCGATCATTTATTTTATATTAACAACTTTATAGCCGGACGGATTTTTAAAAATACATATAGGAGTTCTGCAGATCATGTTAAATAAAACGAAATAGACTGTTGCCCTTTCTGATTTAAGATATTGATTTCGTGTCCACGAACTTAATGAAGACGACCCTGGCAGGCGGATGGCATTTTGTGAATTTGTTGTAAGGGAATCAGCAAACGACGAACATTGGTACAGAAAATTGCACTTTTCTGATGAAGCTGTTTTCCATGTGAACGGGCGTGTTAATCGACACAATTGTCACTATTATGGTAAAGAGAATCCTAATGTTATTGAAGAGACACGTTTAAGATACGGCAAAGTCACTGTTTCGGCTATGATCGGATGGGAAGGACTGTTAGGAATACGAATTTTGGATGAGACTGTTAATGGTGATCGGTATAGTGATATCCTTAGACAAATTGTCCTGCCAGTAATGCAAAGTGCTGAACATGAACAATGTTTATTCCAGCAGGATGGCGCGCCTCCTCGCTATGCAATTGCGGTGAGGGAAATTTTGGATCTCCATTTGCAAAACAGGTGGGTGGGAAGAACAGACCCCATTGAATGGCCAGCCCGTTCCCCTGACCTCACAGAATGTGACTATTGATTGTGGGGTTATTTGAAGGAGAAGGTTTATACCCGGAAATCTCAAGACGTCGACATGCTGAAATTAGTGATTGAGGAAGAAATTAGATCTATTCCTCTAAACATGTATCATAACGCAATGAATGACTTCCCAAAGCGTTGCCAATTATGCTTGGTTGTAAACGGCGAACTGTGTGAAGCAATAAAGTGAATTGCTCAGTGTTGTTGTAAGTGTTTTGTTTTGTTCTATTGTTGCAATTTGAAGGATTCCCTTTCCAATGTTAACATCATATTTCCTTTAATAATAATATTTTCGTCACAAAATGCGATCAAACGTATAGCCATATTTCTGAATCACACTGTAATTGTTTTCCTCTATTAGTTTAGTGACACATGTAAACTTACTTACTTACTCACTGGCACTATCGGACCCGTAGGTTCATGGCCGCGCGGACATAAGCTCTCCATACATCCCTATCCTGAGCTAATGCTTTCCAGTCATTCCCTGTATAATCTACTTCCCTCAAATCATAGTTAATGTTGTTCTCCCACCTGATTCTTGGTCTACCAACTGGGCGTTTTCCTTCTGGCTTTCCTACAAGAAGTTTCCATGCACGTCTTTCTTTCCCCATACGCACAACATGTCCTGCCCATCGCAGTCTACGAGACTTAACTGTTCTTATTATACCTGGCTTCCTATAAAGACCATGTAGTTCATTGTTATGTAGTAAAGTAAAATATAATTATATAATTTAAGTTTCCAAGAACACAGCCATATAGGCATAATCACAGATGTGTGAGTGTGTGTGTGTGTCTGTATGAAGGGTATAGGAAACGAATCAGGTATGCCACTTTTTTTTTTCGAAATGGAGTTCGAGATGAAATTCAATTCTCGTTGGAAAGGAATATATTATAGAAGTGGGAAACAGTAAAATAATCAGTTCAATCATTGGTTTATTTACCTCCAAGCTTTGGCTTACTGGTAAAGAAGTAGGTACGTTGCATAATTAAAAGTTCGTTTTCTAGGTTTCTTGGAAGACTTACTTATCTGTTTTTTTTTCTATACTTTTAATATATATGTCATTATAAGAAAAAATAAATGCCTGGACGGGATTAGAACCAGGAACTCTGGGTCGCTACCCCAGCGTGTTATCCATTACACCACCAGGCGAATCCAATTCAAACACTTATTTTTCTTATATATATATATATATATATATGTGTGTGTGTGTGTGTGTGAAAATGTAATTTTTTAAAATTGTTTGTTTATATATTAAGAATTTTTATTCACACACCAATAAAAAGTTGTAAACATGTGAATTTATACACTCATATGTAATATTTTGATTTTAGTTTATATATATATATATGTGTGTGTGTGTGTGTGTGTGTGTGTTTAGGCATAGATTAATTAAAATCAAAATGTTACATATGAATGTATAAATTCACATGTTTACAACTTTTTATTGGTGTGAAAAAATTCTTAATACATAAACAATTATATATATATATATATATATATATATATATTATATATATAATATATATATATATATATATATGTTATAATTAAATGTTTAACATTGAGCAATGCAAGCTTAATATGGTATACATATATAAGAAAAATAAATGTTTGAATTGGATTCGCCTGGTAGTGTAATGGATATCACGCTGAGGTACAGACTCAGAGATCCGGGTTTGAATCCCGTCCAGGCATTTATTTTTCTTATCATACCATATATATATGATTCTTGGGCTTCTGTACTTCATTCTAAAAAAATGGTGTAATTAGAATTAGAGTTAAATTCTATCGCGCGACTCTTCATTTTTAGGATGTTACGCGAATCTCGGTCTACCACAATTAATTCATAAATCACTCGTTTGCTGCAACAATATCATAACTCAAAAAACAGTTTTTCAGGAGAACCATTTAAAGGTTTGAAATCCATATACCTTTGTCTGTATTTGTCATAAATATCAAATTACTATACCAACTCATTGTATACAATAGCTTATGTCGTTCTTCCTGCATATAGAACTGAGTTTTCTCTTTCATGTAGTACCAATAACTCAAAATCGACAATTTTTCAATTATGACGTTGTTGCAGCAAATGAGCTATATACTCTGTAAAAACTATGATTATTATCTTCATATGAACATTATTTAATCACAGATTTGTTAGCATAGAAATAATAGTAGGCCTATTTTGATAATTAAAATGATTGAATTGCATGAATACATTGTAAACATAACTTAAAACGTAAAATTAAGAACAATATAATTTTTCATTTTTTTGCAGGCAAACGTTACATAAAATATTTAAATTCAGTAGATATTTGCATTTAAGGTATTCTAAAAATATCGCACCAACCGATGATTCATTAAAAAAATAAAATAAACTAGAAACTCCTGCTTAGTAATTCAGTCCATTAGTGAAAAGACGGTAAATGACTTGATTCCCAAGGGGTTTACTCATTCAATTATAGGAGATGGATCCATTAAAATTTTTCTAATGATTAAATGTCGCATCTCATTTTGACTCGATTGAAAGACTGAAGGAGGTTTAAATCAATAACAGATTTCGTCTACATGATTCAAGTTCACCAAAACCTTCAACATCTCACTTTGTTTTAACATTTTCCGAAATAGATCTATATTCTATTAAAAATAAATGTATTCTTCTTCTTCTTCTTCATGTTATTAGCTCTTTTTGACCTGTTTCCACATCAACTGGGATTTAATGAATATTCCCATCTAGTAAATGGGTGTTCAACACTTCTATGTCCTATTGGTTTGTACTAGATGCACAAGGAAATTAAACATAGGCTCAATTCTGGAAATGTATGTTATTATGCATTACAGAGACTGTTAACTTCCCAACTCCTTTCAAAAAATATTAAACTGAAAATATATAAAACTATTATTCTACCAGTTATATTATATGGGTGCGAAACATGGACTCTTACTTTAAGGGAGGAAAGAAGATTACGAGAATTTGAGAATAAAGTTCTTAGGAAAATTTTTGGACCAAAGAGAGAAGAACAGACAGGTGAATGGAGAAGACTACAGAACAATGAACTACATGGTCTTTATAGGAAGCCAGATATAATAAGCACAGTTAAGTCTCGTAGACTGCGATGGACAGGGCATGTGGCACGAATGGGGAATGAAAGACGTGCATGGAAGCTTCTTGTAGGAAAATCAGAGGGAAAACGCGCAGTTGGTAGACCAAGAATGAGGTGGGAGAATAACATTCATTATGATTTGAGGGAAGTAGATTATACAGGGGATGATTGGAAAACATTGGCTCAGGATAGGGATATATGGAGAGCTTATGTCCGCGCGGCCATGAACCTACGTGTTCGATAGTTCCAGTGAGTTAGTTAATTAGTTTGTACTTTAATAACAGCTGGGGAATTCTATCTGTAGGCATTCTTTTAATATGTTCATACCAGTTGTTTCTCATATTGTCAATTATATTTGTTAAATTAAAAAACATTTAAGTCTTTTTCTAATATATTAATTTCTTTTTCTGTCCAAAATTGTCACACCTGCTACTGAACGTAAGAACTTCATTTCTGCGGTTTCTATTTTTTCTTCTGCCTGAACAGTTAAGAATCAAATTTTAATTTGCAAAGACAAGCGCTGCCATAATTTTGTAAAATTTTAATTGTGTGCTCTTCAAATTTTATTTTTCAGATGTACAGTATTATAAAGTTGATATGTTTTAATGACAGTCTACTTGCTATTAAAATAATGATTTTTCAAGCTTTATCTCCAATATTCTATAGCTTTTTTCAAATGGAAAAGGGGTAGAATTTGATGACGTGAGATAGGGACTGATGAGTTTGTATGGTTGAACAAACAGCAGTGGGTGTAATGAAAGTTCACAGCTAATGTTCAAGTGCGCAGATGTGTGTTAATGGATGTGTAAACATAATCCGCAGCTCAGCTTTGCTTTCTCAACAAGAGTCCACTCTCGTTATAAACAACTATCTAGAAAAATCAAAGAAAATCACAAATTCTGCATATTCAGACAGAATTGCACAATGCGATAATTTTTCTATAATTGATTCTAACGACATATGTTAGTCCTTAATTTTTATTCGAGTCCTACATTTCTTAATAATAATAATAATAATAATAATAATAATAATAATAATAATAATAATAATAATAATAAGTTAAACTGAATATATAAAACTATTATTCTACCAGTTATATTATATGGATACGAAACATGGACTCTTACTTTAAGGGAGGAAAGGAGATTACGAGTATTTGAGAACAAAGTTCTTAAGAAAATTTTTGAACCAAAGAGAGTTGAAGAGACAGGAGAATTGAGAAGACTTCATAACAGTGAACTACATGGTCTTTATACAAAGCTAGATATAATAAGAACAGGTAGGTCTCGTAGACTGCGATGGACAGGACATGTGGCACGAATGGGAAATGAAAGACGTGCGTGGAAGCTTCTTGTAGGAAACCCAGAGGGAAAACACCCAGTTGGTACACCACGAATGAGGTGGGAGAATACCATTAACTATGATTTGAGGGAAGTATATTATACAGGGAATGATTGGAAAACATTAGCTCAGGATAGGGATGTATAGAGGAATTATGTCCGCACGGTCGTGAGCCTAAAGGTTCGATAGTGCCAGTAAGTTAGTTAATAATAATAATAATAATAATAATAATAATAATAATAATAGTATTGCTTATATATCATCATCATCATCATGAACAAATTCGTTTTAGGCCATGTGGCCTGTACGGTAAACCTAGCGAAGATGGTCTTGATCTTTCCACCGATGTTTTGGTCTTCCTTGGTCCCTATGTCCAGTTGGGGTATATTGGAATGCCAATTTTGGAAGTCTATTTCTTGCCATTCTTCTCAGATGATTTTTCCATTCTTGTTGGTATCTTTGGATATCTTCATTTAAACTTGCTACTCCAAGTTTTCCTCTGATAGTGGTGTTCCTTTGGTGATCCAGTCTATTAACTCCTAACAATGATCGTAAGAAGCGCATTTGGCTTATTTGAAGTTTATGAGAGTTTCTTTTATTTAAAATCCAAATTTCACTTCCGTATTTTAGTATTGTTATTAATATGTAAATAATTTTATACAGTTATTTTTATTATTATTATTATTATTATTATTATTATTATTATTATTATTATTATTATTATTATATTCCTTAAATAGATTGCTCCGTACTGGAAGTGATTAAGACTCTCGTCCTCCCTCAGGGTCCCGAGTTCACCAGATAGAATTCTATATATTTTATTCCACTGTAAATCCCAATCTGTTGATGTAGAAACAAGTACACGGCCTAATTCCATGATGTAGGAAGAAGAATAAAAAGACGAAGATTCATTAAAATATACTTTAATCAAATATCGGCAGTACATTTACTACACTCGTTTCCTTACAGTAAGCTTAAATGTGTCATTCTCATGACGTACAAGTTTTGTTACATGTACTTCATACTTTAATTGAAAAATAGTGCAATAACAGATTTCAAATAAAATCAATATGAAATAACGTGGTCTGAACAGTGAGACAATAATTTCTCTATTTTGAGTTAACCCTTTATTATTATTCTTATGTAAAAATCGTGATAAAAATCAATTATGAAATATCTAAAGGCGCAAATGTTCCTGCTCCGGCACAATTATTCGGTTTCCAATTCACATCTAAATGTAATTTTTATAACTGCAGTACTATAACATAATGTTCCCGACACTATTGTTTATTATTATTTTTACAAAAAGTCAATACTTAATTATAATTACAGTCTACTCTTAATAAATAATTGATAAAATATTGCAGTCTGATAGTCGAAAAATGAAAGGAAACAAGCCTCAGATTTTCAGCATTTTTACACGTTTTATATTAGCTTGACCTGTATCTATCTATGTAACGGAATCTTTCAACACGATTTTAATCCACTTAAGGCATTGAATCGACTTGAAACTTTGTATACTTGTAAAGGACCAATGACAATACAATAATTTCATAAATAAATATATAATATACAATAGTTTGCGGACTTATCAACTTTTTAGTCCATCGTTGTAATAAATGAATATTATATTCTCTGGTAGCTCAGTTGGTAGAGCGGTGGACTGTAGTGGTATATAATTTAAGTAATCCATAGGTCGCTGGTTCAAATCCGGCCCGGAGAATTTTTTTTTAGAATAGTATTACTTTTAGCTCATACTACAATAGTATCGAATTTAATGATATTTACATTTTTATCTTATTCTGTAAAACATTAATGACAATTTTTTTAACTTACCACATTGTAATTTATTCAAAAAATATGAGAAGGATACGATTAACTGTAACTATTCATCTATATTAAAATATTCAAAAATATTATAATAATGTTAGATAATAATAATTTTAACAAAATAATTATATTCGTGCGTAGACACTAAAAATATCGTAAACAATTAGATTTTCATGGGATTCCGGTTTATGACAATCAATTAAACTAAACATTAAAACATATATAAGTTTAAAAAACCAAAACAACACACTTTCTTAGAAAACCAAACTAAAAAATAAATAATAGTTTAAAAGAACTAAAACATGAAAAATAATTTCTACAAAAAAATAATAATTTTTCCATCAAAAGCGTGGGGTGCTTTTTATGGTTTTTACGTTTTCTTCTTAGAGACTTTACTTTTACCAATATCTGTTTATTATCAAATATATTAATTGATAAATAGTATCCCATGCTTTTCATGATAAAATTATTTTTTTGTAGATAACTCTAGTGTTATTCTAGATTTGTTGGAGATGATTTTTTTGTTGACCACTTTAATTTTATCCCAAGCGCGTTGGAAATTAAAATTATTTTTCATTTTTAGTTCGGTTTTCTAATAAAGCGTGTTGTTTTAGTTTTTTAAACTATTATTTATTTTATTTCACTTCGTAGAAGATATATTAGTTAGTGATGTGAGCATACAACACTGAAAGTTTTGGTATTTTATTCGCGTGATAAGAATTAGCTGTAAAGAACAAAAAGAAGCACGCCTGTTAGCAATAACTCATTACGTCATAGTGTTGACATTGTTGAAAGGAAAAATAAATTACCTTCGGTTAATTGCCTCACATTACATCAGACCCTTTCATTAAATGTCTCCTGGAGAAACCATTGAAATGGTGTTGGAGTCAGTTGGTGGTAAATATCCCTACTTTCACCGGCGAAAGTGTCTTACATTCACACTAAATTTCAACAAAAGAAACAAAAAATACCTACATCTCTGAGATTGTCTTTTGTACTAAGATATAACAAAAGGATAATGAATTCGACTGTTTTATCACAGAGAACGTTGATGCAAGTATTTCGTTAATCTCAAATGATTATAAATTTATGAATTCTAGCCTATAGTGAGTTTTAAGGATAATATCCCATCCCGCAAAGGATGATAGAGAATGATGGAAACTTCACAACAAGGAACTCGTTCATTTGTATCATTGTCTCCTAATATTGCCATTGGTAACTACTACATTGTATGTAGTATACATAGCAGGTAGTGGTTTTAGTTCCCAAACGTGTGTTTTTAATATGTAATATTACATTATAGTTATTTTATTACAGTATAGTTATTTAGGTTGGCAACCCCAAAATTTAGGAAGTTGAACTTTCAAACATGGTCACCATTGCTATAAGTATGACGAAACGCACTATCGAACAAAAAAATAGTTTTATTAGATTAAGATAGGCCATGTTGTTCGAATGAAGTATAATAATAATAATAATAATAATAATAATAATAATAATAATAATAATAATAATAATAATTTGAATAATTTTATTGGAAAACCTTTTGTAAGAGACTGTTAGGAATGTTACACATAAATGTGATGATAATATATACCGGAGATATGAACTGAATTCAGTTGCTAATGATTGGTACCAGTGTATAGTCTTTGTAAATGTGGCATCGAATCTGCTAGTTCTACAAGTCTTGTATTGTAGTTAAGTATTTGTTGGTTGGTTTGTTTATGATAGTTATTTCCAGGTTTCCTTGTAAATTCATTAAACATTTTCTTCATAGCAATTTATTATATAAGTTTGGCAAGTACGTGATATATTGTTATTTGGGAAAAAAAACCCAGGCCAATCAAGAACTCAGGCCATTTTTTTAAATTTTTGAAAATTTTACACACTTACGAAACTGTATTAGACACTGTTTTTTAACAATCTTCATTAAAATACATGCGATATTATATATAATATTACATAAATTTATTTTATAATTATAAAGGAATGTATGTTAAGAAAGGGTACATACTACCATTGATTTTCTAAATTTTATTTTACCTATCTTCGTCTGTTAGATCTAATACTTGTTTTGTTGTCTGACGGATTTTATTTTGCTAATTTTCTCTATAACAAGATTTACGTCGTGTACATTTTGTGAGAAATGCTGCAACTATGATACTTTTTGGTAATAAATAATATTTTGTCATTGATTGTACCACTAAGCTTCGTGAGATTTCTAGTTTTTGCAAGGCTTTGTTACGAGTTTGAGTTTAAAAAAATATCATTGAAGACTGAAGTGAAGGCGTCTTTGAGCTCTCGTAATAGAAAATGTGCATTGTCACGCGTAAAAGAATGTTAGAGATTTTGTGATACTGACTCTCCGCGTAGAACAACAAAAATAAAAATAGAAGTAAAAGAAAGGTATAAGAATCAAATAAAAATTTAAAAAAATGTATTTCTGTTGCTCTGTTTTAATAGTTTGAGCGTGAAATATTCAGCTTTTTACAATGCGTTTGATGTTAAAGCATTTATAAATTGCCTTATTTTTTTCACAGAATCTACATTTTTAACTCTAACTTAAAGAATACAGCACAACTCCACCGACAAACTTCTACAGACTTACAAAGGTGTTGGATGAATATTTTATACGTATAAGGAAACGATAGTCTCAGTTGACTTATTTCTATATTGATACATTAGACATAGGTGTGTTCTTTTGGTTGTGTTAAATCGATTCTGATAGATTACAGAAAAAAGTAAGCCAATCATTGCCTTGAGTTATACGTAAAATTAATACAAATAAATAATAATTTAAAAAAAACTAAAAAAACGCGCTTTATTAGAAAACCAAACTAAAGAATGAAAAATAATATTAATTTCCAACACACTTGGGATAAAATTAAAGTGGTCAACGAAAATCATCTCCAACACATCTAGAATAAAACTAGAGTTATCTGCAAAATATAATAATAATTTTACTATCAAAAGCGTGGGGTGCTCTATATCAATTAATATATTTGATAATAAACAGATATTGGGAAAAGTAAAGTCTCTAAGAAGAAAACGTATATAAATTAATATATTTGATAATAAACAGATGTTGGGAAAAGTAAAGTCTCTAAGAAGAAAACGTAAAAACCATAAAAAGCACCCCACGCTTTTGATGGTAAAATTATTTTTTTGTAGATAACTCTAGTTTTATTCTAGATGTGTTGGAGATTATTTTTTGTTGATCATTTTAATTTTTTCCCAAGCGTGTTGGAAATTAAAATTATTTTTCATTTTTTAGTTCGGTTTTCTAATAAAGCGTGTTGTTTTAGTTTTTTAAACTATTTTTTATTTTTTTATTTTTAGTTTGGTTTTCTAATAACCGGAAAGCGTGTTTTAGTTTTTTAAAACGATGATTTATTATTGTAATTTTTAGTTTAATTGATTGTCATAAACCGGAATCCCATGAAAATTTAATTGCTTAATACTCTTTAAAAAAAAGTCATCCGGGCCGGATTTGAACCAGCGACCTATGGATTACTGAAAGTATATACCACTACAGTCCACCGCTCCACCAATTGAGCTCTTACAACGATTGACTAAAAAGTCGATAAGTCCGCAATCTATTGTACCGGTTTTTATTATTTTTATTTTCTGATGATTCTGGCCAGGATTTTAGAACATAATTATGAAATTATTGTATTGTCGTGGGTCCTTTATAATAAGTATACAAAGTTTCAAGTCGATCCAATGTTTTTAAGTGGGTGAAAATCTTGTTCAAAGATTCCGTTACATAGATACAGATTCGTTACATAGATAGACAGATACAGGTCAAGCTAATTAAAGCGTGTAAAAATGTAACAATTGTACAAGAATGAAATAAACCGAGGGCAACTGTCATACCTTTTTGTTAAACACTGAGCTGTACTATACAGTACAAAGTGCACTTCGATATTGTATAAACTAATTCTTAGTTTAAATGTTCTGTTAGAAATGTCGGCCTCCATAATCACGAAAACTGCACAGTGACGTACCATGGACTATTCCAATCATTCTAGCAGTCCAGGTTATTGATGAATCTCTTCAGCGAATGCTAGAAAGTTCATTTCGGTGCCTAATGTTTACTGGAATCTCATAAATAAGCTATAAGACTAACACTATAACATTTATATCTATAATGAGTCTCCGGAGACAATGGATTCATTTATCTAAACCAACATCCCTAAACAGCTGTGAAAATTACTCACCAGAGTTTTGTTTTATCGTGTATATGTTGGCAAACAAGTGATTCTAGAATGGATAGCAGGCTTCAGCTGTATATTGATTTAGTTTTACCTACAAATTTCAATCCACCATTTCCCCAATTCATCCCATACATATCTGCCCTTGTGACGGTGCGTCAGACTTGTTCGGTTGGTACCCCTGTGATTCACAGACCTCTATATATGAGGGCTTCATTTCATCTCATTCCTCGACCCGACTCTGAATTCAACACGAGTTGAGGTAATTATTTATCATTTACACAATATTTAAGAATATAATTTCATTTGTGTATACTCAACGCTTCTGTGTGTGACGAATGTGGTAAAAATACTGTCCAATGATTTGTTGATCACAATGCGATATTATGTAAGGAAATATCTAATGTTTCCATTCCCCTCAGGAGAATAGACTTATAAATCTAACAAAACTTATACAAATTATATATTACGTGATTATGTCCAACGCTGTGATCTCGAGGTAGCGTGCTGTCTTCTCATGCAGCGGTTCCGAGTTCGATTACTGGTCGTGATAAGGTTCCTGGGCAAGGTTTTTTTTTCTCCTCATCTGTAAGACAAATGTTAGATAGTTTTTAAGGCCCAAAAGGTCCCCGAACACATCTGGCCATCATCATCATCATTATTATCATCCTTCACCTGTGTGGAAAGCAACGGAAAGTTACCACACTTATAATTCCCTAGTAAAGCTGCAAAGCATAACATGAAAATGCTATGATTGCAGTGAGAGACCTGCTAGGACAGAACACAATAGAATAGAAATGTGATTATTTAATACGTAAATAATTATAGGCTGCATTAAAATCATTAACTCTAATTTATTAATTTTTCCTAAGCAGACTTAAAGTATTAATTGTAACAAGGAAGTATAAAATTTTTATTTCAGAATTAAAAAGGAATAAAATATGCTTCAATAATGAATACACAAAGCGAAAGTTTATTGGAGAATTACTAAAAAAAATTACAGATCTATAAAATACAATTTTAGATCCGTTAGTATGAAATATTCGGTAGATCCTTTTCTGCTCTTCAGAAGGGCGCTTTGATTTCTGGGTAGGCGAAGAATTTTAAATTACCGCCTTACGCCTATGGTAATTTTTTGTCTTGTGCTGTCCGGTGGTGGCTCTAACTTCCTGCTAACTAGGTCTGCCACTGGAGACTAGTCTAATGTGTAACTCAAGATTTTTTGTTCATTGTTTACAGGTGGACAAAGAAAGTCAATGACTTTTGAGATCCAAAGGGGAAGTAAGACATACAAAAGGAGGGAGAATAATAAGCAAATAAAAACCTTTTAACATCGAACTGATGGAAATAATCCATAAATCACGAAGAATATCTTGGAATGATCTTATTTTAATTCACCACTTTGAATAACATAAATGATATATATTGTTGAACCAGGTTCGAATCATGGGGGATTCGGAGAGGAATTGGTGGTGGGCCACACAGAGATTTTTCGTGTTTTTCCTCGTGCTTCTTCCGTTTCCAGAATTTCATCTCAACAACATTCTCCGCTCCTCTTCCCTTCCCATAATTTCATTTAATCTATATTAATTTATTTCATACCACCCTTCACTCCATCTTATGTTAGGTAAAATTGATTTAGCAAAGCATCAGGTCTTTAAAATGTGTGATTGTGGTGACTAATGGGCACCCTCGTGCACTTATCATGACTCTGAGCCTGAGTGTGTCAACGTAGGGCAGGAAAGTGTCAATTGCGATGGTTGTAGCCACTCCTCGTCCTGGGCCAAGTCCAAATAAAAAGGGCAGTGTAAATGTTTATTGTGTATAGAAGATTTCAGTCTATTCATTCCATAGATGGAAAAACTGGAATAGATCTATCAGGTCGCAATAATAGGGAGTTTGCCCTACCAGTTTAAATAGAATATAATAGGTTGCTGAAACTCGCATATTAGAGAGCAATTTGCTCATCAATATAATAACAATTTTTATTGCAGAATAGTAATTTAATTAATTTTCTTTTTTAGGAGTCATTAAACCTGTCATCAAATGCAGGAGTTGCATGGAGTATGTATTTAGGTAAGTTTACAATATATTGCTACTCGTTTATTATCTGCATGAAATTGTTTAAAATAAAAATAACTTGCGTGTAATTGCTACTAAAGTGAGTAGATTATTTCATGGCATATAAGATGGGGCTGTTGGAAAACTGCTTACGAGTCGCTTGATTTTTACGCCTCCGGTGTTGCTTAGTTGATTCATTTTATTTCCTTGCGCTCAGAAAACCTATGCAACATTGATTCTCAGGGATATGTTCTCGAAAAAATGGTATTTTTTTCCTTTAGAAATGTTAAAATACCGTGTATTTAGCTTCTGTAATTTCCGAGATATTACAATAATTATCTTTTTGTTTAAAAATGGACTACTGGAATTTGCGAATGTTAAACGAATGGGCCCGTGTAGTAGATTTACGGCACGTAACAGAAGTTGAAGCTAATACTAATAGCCTCTGTGCTAAATTTGTCGGCCTTCTCATGCCCAGATTTGAACTGTGACGCTAATGATTTAAGATAACATAATAGCAGTATCGTGTTTAACTACAAGAGAGTTTTAGATTAAGAAAGTTTTATACAAACTAGGGGTCGCCCAGCGGTCGAAATTCGACCACAATTCATTAAATTTTTAAGTTTGTCACAAATATATCATTATGCGTTAATTTTTTATTTATTTTGAAAATACGAACTGTAGGAAATACGTGGTATAGCGTGGCTAAGCCATATTTAAAAAGCAATAACGCGTCATTTGACATTTGTTCACAATTTATACTATTTAAATTTGCATTTGGCCTATTATTATGTGTACGGGAATATATATCCCTTCTTCTTTGTTTCTCACTCCAACCCGTCAATGTTCTATGTCGAGGCATAATGGAAGTAGGTGCGAATATGTAAATATATATAAAAACATGTAATGAAATTACTGAAACAAAGATTAGACAGGGTTTAATTTAAATTTAAATAATAAAATGTACTCACTTTTTTAAACACTAATAATAAATACGCGAGAGTAAGTCAATTCACATTGCTGCTGCACAATTTTTTTACAACAATGCACTTTCAATATGAATGTAAACGAATGAGTATATAAATTAATGAGTAATACACATAAATTTCTTAGACAATTAATTTTATTTTGTTTAGTTAAATTTATTTGTAACACATATTATACATATATTTTTTGTACTCCTTCTCTACATGAACCCGTAGAGTAAGTGGTTAAGGCACTGCGCTACAAGCCGGAAGGTCGAGGGTTCAAGTCCCGGTGGATCAGAAATTTTAAACTGACCCAAACCTTCTGGCGGCACTATGTCCCTGGGGTCGACTCAGCCTCTAACGGAAATAAGTACCAGACACTTATTCTGGGGGCAGGCGACCGTCACGCAGTGCAGACAACCCGGCTGACATCAAGTGCCGATTGTCTAGAAAAAGTGGGAGCCTTAACCTCCTACTACCCCAAGGGCCTCCTGAGGCCTGTAGTAGGATTACTTTACTTTATGGATAAAAACCAGTTTTAATCATGAGTATTGTACATGTTAACAAGAATGTTAAGTAGAATATAATTATTAAGGGTCAAATACAAAGTAACTTTTTTTACACCCTGCACAATAAATGTACTTTTTGATACAAATCTTGTTACACACTCATAAATCGACACAACCAATTTCACTAAGTTAAAAAATGTGAAATTATAATTATTCTCCAAAGCATTAATCAATAAAAGTTCGCCAAGAGGACATGCAATTTGTCCGAGGTCCAGAAGTATACTTCACGATCTCTGGGGAGAGGATTTTCAACGTTGGATCACACACATATTTTTTGACCACACTATGTTTTGTAACGTGCAGATTTGTGTTCTTTAAATTATTAATGTCCAAATTGTGGTCAGGGGATAACGTCGTTGTCTCCTACCCAGCGGCTCCCTGGTTCGATCCCCGGTCAGGACAAGTTTCCTGGGTGAGGATTTTGAGTTCTTTTTCCCTCACCTGTAAGAAAAATCTCGGTAAATGGTCTCCGAGCATCATCTGGCCATCACAAACATAATCCACATCATATTTGTCTTGTATAGTATGAATGACTGAACGAATAGCGAGTTTTGTCTTAAATGTTCGTTTTGTCTCTGAGGTGACTCTGGCAATGAGTTAATCACTCATCTAGGGAGGCCCTCATGTCATTGTGTGGTCAAAAAGTATGTGTATGATCCAAAGTTGAAAATCCTTTCCCGAGAGATCGTGTCCCTATAAGGCCCATATGGCGTGGGGTAACTATAAAGGGGAGATTAAACTACGGTAAAGAGAGACAGAATTATTAGTGTACTCTATATTAATATATCATTATCATCATCGTCCTTTCAAGTATTAGGCCCAGTGGCCCGTTACGGTCTCCCGCCATCTCCGAAAAGGTCGACCCACAGATCTTCTGCCTCGAGGAATGTAGTGAAGAATTTGTTTTGGTATTCTGTGACGATCCATGCGCTAACTATGGGCTAGCCAATTGTTTCTATATTCTTGGAGGTATTCAGATATAGGTACGATGTTTAACTCTCTGGCTATTGTTGAATTTCTTTGGTGGTCTAGAAGGCTATAACCTGCAGTTCGTCGCAGAAATTTCATCTCTCCGTGGCTGTAATATGACGATCATCCTGAGTTTCTGATGGTCCAAGCTTCACTGCCATAACAGATTATGGGTCTAGCGAGAATTTTATAGATTTTCATTCTTGTGTGTCTCTGCACTTTTGATGGTTTAAAAACTTGGTTGATAATTCTTAAAGCTTTTTATAGTTTTGTATTTTAAAGGATATATCACATTCCTCATTATAAGTTAGATTATATCCTAAGTATTTAAATGAATTAACTTGCTCTAATATTGAATTCTGAATACAAATTTTACTTCTTACTGGGAATTTCCCTTGAAAGGCCATAACTTTAGACTTTGTTGTTGATATTTCCATGTTAAATCGTTGGGCTATTATATTAAGATGATGAGTGGAATATTGTAATTCATCTTCATTATTGCCGAAAAGAGCCTGATCATCTGCATATAAGAGTGTGTCTAAAATTGTGTGTCTTGAGAGAGGAATATTACCATGAACTGTCAATCTCCAGTGTCTGATGATAGTATTAATGTATACATTAAATAGAAGTGGTGATAGAGGGCATCCTTGTCTGACTCCACAATTTATATGTTTCCAATCTGACAATTCTGTTCCTATTTGTACTGCTATGATGCTATTTTTATACAGATTAAAAATTGTTTGGATCAGTTGATTTGGTGTTCCATCATCAGTTAAGATATCTAAAAGTTTTTGTCTGTCAACTCGATCAAATGCTTTGATAAAATCTATAAATGCTATATGTAGTTCTTTATTGAATTCTTTGTGCTTTTCGATAAGAAGTTTTAAGGTGAAATTAATATATCACATTGTTATATTACAGAAATTTAGATTGTATTATATTATATGGATGCGAAATATTGACTCTTACATTAAGGGAGGAAAAGAGATTACGAGTATTTGAGAATAAAGTTCTTGGGAAAATTTTTGGACCAAAGAGAGATGAACAGACAGGTGAATGGAGAAGACTTCATGCCAGTGAACTACATGATCTTTATAGGAAGAGAGATAGAATAGTTAAGTCTCGTAGACTGCGATGGGCAGGACATGTGGCATGAATGGGGAACGAAATAGTGCATGGAAGCTTCTTGTAGGAAAACCAGAGGGAAAACGCCCCGTTAACAGACTAAGAATGAAGTGGAAGAATAACATTAACTATGATTTGAAGGAAGTAGATTATACAGGAAATGAATGGAAAACAGTACATCAGTATAGGAATGTATGGAGTGCTTATGTCCGCGCAGCCATGAACATACGGTTTCGATAGTTCCAGTGAGTTAGTTAGTTGATTATAAAATAAAATTTAATAAATCAAACGCATAATGTTTTATGCTCAATTCGTTATTTGGCACTGCTTATACTCCACCAGTCACTTATTATACGACACAGCGGAACGCTTACCTCCATTCATAGCAGCACTGTTGCTGCGTCGCACTGACATAGATACTAACCATATATAGTTAGGAAAAAATAGCAAATTAAGCACTTACCCAGTTTACAGACTGAGGTAAAGCGAATGTACGCGGGATGACACATTAGTTGGCAAATCATCCACAAACGAAGCAGGTCAATGTTTCGCTGTGGCAGATAGTACTTTATAATGATCAGGAAAGAATTTGTATATAAATACATATTTACCTATAAAGTTATATGATTTAACTTGCTGAAACTGTACTTTGTAAATTGCGACACATATTTGTAAATAATATTGTTAATATCTTACCTTTGTATAATAAAGTATTAGGCCCTACTACTACTGCTACCGCTGCCGCTGCCGCCGTCGCCCTATGTTGTAAATAGATTTTTATGTAATATCAAATTAAGAAACATGTATGTAAATATGTAACCACAATTGGTGAAATATGTAAATAAATATTTAATGAAGAATTTAAAAATGTATTTGGTGGCGCTCCGTGGCGCAAACGGTTAGACGCTCGCCTCTCACCGCTGGGGTCCCGAGATCAAGTCTCGGTCACTCCTTGTGGGTCTCGTGGTGGACGAAACGGAGCTTGGGCAGATTTCTCTCGGGGTTTTCCCCTGCCACAATTTCATTCCGCCATTTCTCCATACTCATCTCATCCATTTCGTTCATCTGCCCCCGTGATGGTGCGTCAGGCCGACACCCTGTCATTCACAGACCCGTACATACGGGGCTTCATCCCTCGACTTGAACATGAGTTGAGGATATTTATTTGTATAAATGAATTCATAAATTACTAACGTATATTATTTTATTTTTTCCTTAATTTTTGTTTTGTGTCGTTTCCTTCTGTGTTTTGCCTATCACAAACACTCAGCCAGAACCAAGATGGAGATATAAAGTCTACCCTACCCCGCTGGGAATCGGACCAAGGCCGACAAAGTTGAGGATAGGAACTTCGTCAAATACTCCATGAAGTCGGATATACAAAATAATTGAAATTGCCATATTTCCCAATTATAATTATTGTTTGCATTTTGATATATTGACAAAACATGGAGTTTTATGATAAAAATATAGATAGTCTTCGGTTATAAAATAGTCCATCGCTGTGTAAACCAACTTCTAGATTATTGATGACTTTTACATTACGTAAATTTGAATTCCGTCTGAAGCCATATTCACATAAAGAAACGTACATATGTTTGCTGATCAAAGTAAAGACGTCATACGATCATGAATTGTATGGCTTTCTGATGTAACATTGAAAATGTATTGAAGCAATATAAATGATTGCGTCTAAATTTTGAAAAAGAAGTGAAGTTTCGTGCGTCAGAGCCTAGATGAATTCAACCTTTCCTTAATTAATTTTATTTCATAATCAACGTACCAATTATCCATTTATATTCCAATTTAACTTCCAATTATATTTGTATTATTACTCTGTTTCTGTATATAGATCATTGTGTATGTTTTTATTATGAATATTATTTCCTGGAATATCAATAAATCCAAAATGATTAAAAGTTGAATTTATCATCATCATCATCATCATCATCATCATCAGCATAGTACATTCACGAATTTAGACCATTTGTTGACCTGTTTCGGCCTCAAGAGAAACACCATCCAAAAGTATTTTGAGTGGACGTCCTGGTCTTCTTCTTCCTGCAGGTTGATATTTTAACATTTGTTTGGGTATCCTGTGATCTTCCATTCGATGAACATGTTGCATCCATCTTGACTTATAATCAGATATTTTGTTTTCTAAAGGTTCCATGTGTAATTCTTCTAAGATGTCTTCATTTTTTGTGATCTAGTAGTGTGTATCCTGCAGTCCTCCATATTTATTTTCATAAATTAATTATGTAACTTAATTATAATACTAATTACTATAAGATAGAAATTAAAAAATAAAATGTACCTGTTGGCAGGTGCCGTCGTCCTCAACTTTGTTAAATGATGTATATAAACTATTAATTGTAGGCCTTTCGTAAGTTAACTTCCATCATCAGCAGGATGAGTGTGCACTACTAGTAGTTAAGACGCTGTAGACGTTGCAGGTCCTGATGCGTTTCCAGTAGGAACTGATTGGTTTTTAAGTATCTCATATAAGGGATTGTATGTTTGGGGTGTGTTCTCATTCAAAAGCAAGTTGTTGTCGACTTATTTGAAGATTTCAAGTTCTTCCAGTAGATTGATTTTTAGCTGGTATTCTTTCTCGATGAACTATCGATAAAGTGTGTTCAATTGTGTGCATGCGATGACCAGCGTTAATCATGTGTTTAGCGTAGCTTGATTTGCCACTCGCATACATAAAATCTCTGACGTGTTTTAATTTTTAATTTTTATCTTATGACTATTCACCTCAACGGAATTTGATACGAATTTTATCAGTATTGGCTAATTACTATAATTTATCTAATCGGATTGAGTGGCCTTAAATGCTTTATTGTTATTAATTATTCATGTTATTACTATTAATGTTATTGTAATTATTATTGTTTATATTGTTATGACATTATTTTACTGTCATATTTTATTATTATTGTTGCTGTTATTGTTATTACTTTTATTATTACTGTTACTATATTGGTATTATTTAAATTGAAGCTTCCGGCCAACTCATTTGTTTTTCTTTTCGTCTATTCCACGAATTGCCATGGCTCAATCTTACAGATAGAAGAAAAATGACACTGCCTAGTTCTCTTATTTGAGATTCTCCATTCTTCAACTCTAAATTATTTAGTCCTTCAATCATAATTTATACACATAATCACATCATAATCTCTTGCTTAATATACCGCAACATAGGTCATCCCATCACTCCACACCATATACTATCTACATTTCACGCAACTAGAATTCCCTACCACAGCAAATCACGGGCTGTCGGACTTTAGAATTATTTAAAATAAATCTAAATTTATATTTGCTCTGACTTTGTCTTGATAAATTACCCCGTGTAATGTACATGTATTAATTTGTGTTTTCCGTTTATTATTATTATTATTATTATTATTATTATTATTATTATTATTATTATTATTATCGTATAATATATTGTATGTACATGAAATTAACTTTTAATTCATTTTAATCCATTATAATTAATGTAGTCCACCGCTGTGGTCTCGAGGTAGCGTGCTGCCTTGTCAAGCAGCGGGCCCGGGTTCGATCCCCAGTCGGGGCAGTTTTTCTGGGTGAGGTTTTTATCGGGGTTTTTCCTCACCTGTAAGACAAATGTCAGGAAAACTTTAGGGCCCAAACGGTCCCCGAAATCATATGGCCATCATCATCCTTCATCGGTGTGGAAAGCATCGGGAAGCTATCACACCTACAATTCCCTAGTAAAGCTGCATACCTAGCATGAAAATGCTATGATTGCAGTGAAGGACCTACACTCGGGCAGAATTACTATGGATGGATGGATAAATAATATACTGTACATCTAATCTATATTATATATATATATATATATATATATATATATGTGTGTGGTGGTTGAGTAGAAGAAATGGCATTATAGCCATAACTCTGTCAGAATAAATAGAACATTATTATCATTATCCCAACATTTTTCTTTCCATTTGTTCTATGCATTTTCTTTAAATGACATCGACATATATTTATTGTCTAAAATTAATAATTAAGATTGTAGGATATGTTTTAATATCTCGATGCGTAATATCCTTATGAATCTGTCTTCTTGTCAGGCGGTGAATATGTCGAGATTATCACAACATACTTAACAT
The DNA here is from genome assembly GCA_030220185.1 of Diploptera punctata. Lineage (NCBI taxonomy): Eukaryota > Metazoa > Arthropoda > Insecta > Blattodea > Blaberidae > Diploptera > Diploptera punctata. The sequence continues at coordinate 1,873,451 of JASPKZ010003844.1, read as the reverse complement.
GCTGAGCAGTGAACTGTAAATAGATTGTCAGGGCGGATATCGACAAGAAAAATTAACCCAAATTAATATTTTCTGCACGTCGGTTGTCGCATACATTGACATGTTAAAGGGTCGATGACCGAAATTAAAGTCCGTGCTTCTATGTGTCATGTAATTAATTAATTTACCAAATATCAGAAAGTTGTCCTAATTATGAAAATATTTATAGGCATACATGAATAATTTTACAGTATGCAACAAATAACATTATTTTTACAAGTGTTGTGTCTTGTAAGATATGGTTTCCTGTTTTAATTTCCCTAGAATTGAGATTACAGTACATTTTATTGCACTGAGTACAATTCGGTACACATTACAGCTATTTTTACTCCTCGAAATCCTTGCTGTTCATCGCCAAAGTCCATGTCTGTTTATGAGTACAATTCGGTACACATTACAGCTATTTTTACTCCTCGAAATCCTTGCTGTTCATCGCCAAAGTCCATGTCTGTTTATGGGGACCGACTGGTGAATTGTTTTTGATCTGATTGTTTTGAAAATATTATCAGATATATTATGTGCTTATAGAAGTGTTTCTGTGAAGTTTGGTGGTTATAAGTAGAATAGTTTCAGAATTATGATTTTTTTTAAATCTATTTTTTAACATTTTCTAAAAAAATGCTCCTTATGATGCACTATTTAATATTCTCTGATGACATTTGAGATTCAGAGTCTTTATGATTCCACTAAACACATTTGCTATGCAAACGAAATCATAAAGAGAGGGCACTGCTTATTTTCACTTTTTTTAAATGCACTCTCGTGCATTTCCATCTCAATTTAAAATAACACATTGTCTTAGACTAGTAACTGCTTAGCAAATTTGAATTAGCACGAATTGGGGAGTCTAACCACAAACTTTTACTTTGATAGCATAAACATTTCATTGTAAGGAGCATTTTAAGTTTTGGGAAATGACAAAAAAATGGAAACGGAAAAAAAAATTAAAATTTAAGTAGTAATACTGACCACTCGTGCAGGGGTATTTAAACTCTTACGTCACAGACTCAATTTTGCTCCTACAATAAAAAAAAAAATACATGAAAATGATCCTAAAGAATCATAGTTATTAAAAAGCAAGTAAACAAAAAATGCATTTTTTGCCGTTTTTTCAAACTTTTCACCATTCGGTTCCCTTAATATAATTTCTGTGTAGTTTTTGCTTTCAAATTCCATATCTCCGAGCCTTATGTTATTGTATTTTTGACAATCGCATTATAAGTAGTCGTTTTTGTTTTTTTATTAGGATATATTTATCCCATTACATATTTTTGTACTGAGATATTCCTATCCTATATTCATTAATTCTTGAATTAATGTTATCTTCATGATTCCCATTATTGTGTTACTTATTTCTACCCCCAAATTAATATGTGTATTATTCGCTATTTATATTATTATTTTCCCATTTTCCAATATTAAATCTTTTGTGTTTTCTCCTATTACCATATAATTTGTTTTCTTAAGTTTAATGTTCAAACCCTAAATTTTTCGTGTTTTTCTATGAGTTTCCTTGTCACATAATCCATATCTATATTAGTTTATTATATTATTTTCATAAACGTACCCAAATAGGTTCTACCAAAAGTGACAAGTTATACTTGACAATAGGGAAGGAAAACGATAAGGAATTACATAATATAGAAACAAAAGATATCTTTTTTTTTAATTTATACAATAGGTATAAAACAAGATTAAAAATAGAGTGTAGGTGATAGAGCAATTTTGAATGAAGGAAACTAAGATTTAAAGACTGACAATGTATATGATTTATCATGATGAAGATAGATATCTTCAGCGTGGTGTTAAATTAAGTTCAATGAGTTATTTGCCAATTCATAGTTACTTCAGCAAAGGCACTGTTTATTGTTATATGCAATTAAAATTGTTTCAGTTAATTATTTTTATTAAGTGTCTGTCATCTAAAGTGTTTAACCTTTGTTATGAAAAATAAGTACCGGTAACAGTAATAGACCAATATTTCGTTTGTTGCTTGTATGAAGAAATATACATCCTAAGGTGGACTTTTTAAAGCCGTGAAAGCGTGGAAAAAGCTGAGAATGCGTACATGCGAACACATAAAAATAAGATATGATTTAAAATAACTTTTTGGATTTACTGAAACTCCCTTTAAAATCCCTCAGCAACACACTGCCAGATCGCCTGGTACGTACTAGAAAGCCACAAAAAAAAAAACATTGCATCCAGGCAAGAGAGGGAGATATATTAATATGATATATAATGTCATATATGTAGCAAGGAAAAAAGAAGTAATTTTTCTCTTCCAATGCAACACAAGTAATTTTCAACAACCATTATCATACGTCCCTTTATTCGCGTATTATAAATATATGTAGTACTGCGGTATAACGATAATAGAATTATATAACCTTCTATAACGTAGATAAACAAATTAGCCTATAATTACTATTTAGAGAAGCATAGAAGCTTCTTGTAGGAAAATCAGTGGAAAAACACCCAGTTTGTAGTCCAAGGCTGATGTGGGAGAATAAAAATGACCATGATTTGAAGGAAGTAGATTAAAGAGGGAACGATTGGACAACATTAGCTCAGATAGGGATATGTGGAGAGTTTATGTCCGCGCGGCCATGAACCTACGGATTCGATAGTGCCAGTGACTTAGTTGAGGACAGTTCAATAAACTGATTTCAATGATGATTTAGTGTATCAAAGTGTTATTTCTTGAGAATTTTGGAAGAACTGGTGTAGTCATTTTTTCCTAAAACTGTGTGAATGTCATCATGCGATAGGCCTACATTAACCCTTAAATCGGCAACATATCCTACAAAATACAACAATTTATTTAATATTTTAAACACAACAGAAGAAAATTAACGAATAAAAATATCTTAAGCGTGTGTCGAATTACACAACATACATAATAATAACAGTTATGGTTGATTTGGTTTTCACTGCGGTCCGCCACATTTAAATAATTGACACGAGAAATTAGTGTCTTGCCAATTTTATATTACAGAAATTTCCTACATATTAGACCACATAAAATACTTAGCACGCAAACAGAAAGACAAAATTGTAACACATAACAGATTAGTACACACCATAGGTAACACACAAGTACACACTACACTAAAATACAGAACACCCATGCACATTACACTTTAATTTTTATACACAGAAGAACACACACTTGAAGAATTTAAGACCGAGAAACTTATGCTATCTACTTGAGTCAAAATATTCCTCGTCGTAAATAAAGTAACTAATATAAAATAAATAAACACATACTAATAAACTCAATACATTTCAAACAAGTTAAACAAGAAAAAACGCAGAGAGAGGATCACTCTATTCTGCAATTCACACAATTTATAAATAAAACTTCATTACAAGAACTAAAATTTTTGAGTCAAGACCTTCAAAAAGATCGGTATCACTTAAACACTTAAATATTCGCTATGTGGGATTAAAAAGAGATTCGTGAAGTGCAAATAGGTGGAAATTATCGCGTAAGCGTTGTAGTGATTAAAAACACACTGAATTTTGAGGTAGTTAATTTTAGATAGACAAATGTTGTTTATAAATTGTAATAAAGCTGTCCGTAACATCATAATTAGTAATGCGGGATCTTCATTAAAACCAGGTTTAGCAGACCTCCCTATTCTCTCGCACCCCTTAATTTATACACATAAGCAAGTAGTTTGTATTCATATCAGAGTAGAATATATTAATTATACTAATTACGAAACAAAGAGGAAGCTAACAATACCATACATTTATTTATAAAATCCTTGAGTGAACATATTGTTTTAGGAGTGAAATTATTCAATAAATTAATCAAATTATAATATAAATTGTACAAATTGAAATAGTTTTAAACGGTCAGTGAGCAATATGTTTATGCATATGTATTTATAGGCCTACTGTTGACGAATTTTAAGTTTGTAATATAGCCCATTTTAACAGTTGTATTTATCTAACTTAACCTATTGATAAGTCATCAATAATAAAGTCCTTTTGACGCTATAGGGAATGCATTATGGAGAAGGTCTTTTTAGACGTTTATTTTATTTATATAATTTATTTATCTTAGTTATGTAATTTATTTGGTATTTTAAATACTTCACATTTATTACTTCTATATATGGAATAACAGTTAACTCATATTGCCTTTATAGATTTTACTTCGTCAGTAATAATGATAATAATAATAATAATAATAATAATAATAATAATAATAATAATAATAATAGTAATGGAATTTATTGACATTTCGAAAGAAAGGAAATACATTTTCACTTACATTGCGCACGGGCTTCCTTGACCTACGTTCACTTTTTCCATGAATAAAATTAAAAAAAACATAAAAATATAAATAAATGGCTACACACCTACACTCATATATAAAGAAGGTATACAAACAATGAATATATATATATATATATATATATATATATATATAAAGTGTACGTCTACAGTACTTACATAGTAATACACACCTAAACTCATACATATAAATATCATGTGTATACATATATAAAAATGTCTTTCATTTTGTATATTAATCATTTTAAAAATTGCTACAGATCTAATTAAAAAAACGCATACATATACCCACAACCACACACACACCACACACATACCACACCCCACCACTGCAGACATCAAATGCACTATCAGGCTATTAATAATAATAATAATAATAATAATAATAATAATAATAATGTTTTATTTATTCTGGCAGAGTTAAGGCCATAAGGCCTTCTCTTCCACTCAACATCAGCACAAATACAAACAAATATTTGACAAATATAGATATACACTATACTAATTATAAAGAGTTAAAAATATGTTAAATGTTGCAATGTAAATTTAATGCACAAACAACATTTTATACGATAATAACAATAACAATACTTATGATGATAATAATAATAAAATATTAATATAAATATGATAAATTATAGGAGAAACACCAATTTCAACGTATTACGACTACTTATTATATAATATAAAAGAATATCGGAAACAAATACCACATTGAAATTCTAATTATTGATCATGTATATTTCCTCATTCATCTCCAATTTTGCTATCTCTTAATTTTCCTTACGGTGCCGAAAAGTTTGGAGTAATAACATATAAAATTAGAAGTATGCAAAGAGTATTTTGATGAAAATGTGTCACTTCCATGCATATAAAAATGTATTTTACAGAATAAAATGTATTAAAGAGCAATACATTATAACATTTATTTCAATAGCACGACAAATGAAATTGCAGATATGGAAAGAAGTGATCTTATAATACTTGATGTTGCCTTCATTGATTTCGCTGTGTTGAGCGTGTAGTATTTTTAGTACGGTATTTGGAGACTACTGGTGTAGCATATAAAATAGCAACTGAGTTAGTATGAAAACACTGTAACCATAACTCTGGCAGGACACAAGCTGTGCCGGTGTATGTAATATCATGCATTCACTTCACATCACTTGAGGCATGACGATCTCATAAAACGAAGTTATATCTTTCTATGCTAGCACACTTACATGACACTCTGTTTCTCTTCAAGAAACTGAAAATATATGACTCTTCGTAGTCCCAGAGTTATTGAATCATAATAATTAACTATTTTTAAAGCATTAATTAATAAACGCTCGACTTTCACTAGTGCCCTTTCTTAATTAATTAGTTGCATAATTATAAACAATAGTAGGCTATATTATACTGCATTTCCATAAGGAATTGTTTTCGATGTAGACACATATACTCCTGAATTGATCTAAGGGTTATAGGGTACCTCAGATGCGTTGGGCCAGGATTAGATTTGCGGTTGGGACAAATTTCCTGAGTAAGGTTTTTCAGTTTTTTTCCTCGCCTGTTAGACCTAAATAGTCCTCTTAACTCCTCTGATCACCATAATAATTTTTAAATATTACAAATATACCGATAATATAAAAATATACACAGTAAAGTTTATACCTGCAGATCATAAGACGCAATGTAACTCTGATGTTAAAGCGTCTATAAGTAGAATTAAATAAAGGAACGTTGAGCATAAGATCAATGAAATAATTAAACAAATAATTGAATGAAATTTAATACGAGTAAATATACATATACACTCTGTAGGGTAACACTAAAAAATCGGGGCTGGAAGTAAACATCAATAAAACTAAAACATGTTCTCGCAGATAGAAATATATTATGTAATGGAAATGGAAAATTAATGGTAAATGAAGTAAATTTTGAAGAAGTGATTGAATTCATATACCTAGGAAAATAATTATAAACAAGAATGAGGAGCATAAAGAAATTAAGCAAATGCTCGATTGTAGAAATGCATGCTATTACGCATTACAGGGACTCTCGTCGTCCCAAATTCTCTTTAAAAACTTTAAACTGAAAATATATGAAAATTGTATTTTCTCAGTTACTGTATATGGATGCAAATCATGAACTTTTTATTTAAGGAAGCAGAAAAGGTTAAGAGTATTTGAGATTAAAGTTCTTAGGAACATGTTTGGACCAAGGAGAGCCGAACAGACATGCCAATGAAAAAAGAATGCATAACAGTGAAGTACATGGGAAACTAGACAAAATAAGAAGAGTTAGGTCTTGTAGATTGCGATGTATAGGACATGCGGCACGAATGGGATATGCAAGAGGGAAACTTACAATAGGAAAACCAGAAGGAAAGCGCCCAGTAGGTAGGCTAAGAAAGATATGAAAGAGTAACATCAACCATGATTTGAAGGAAGTAGATTATAGATGGAATGATTTGAAAACATTAGCTCAGGATAGGGATGTATGGAGAGCGTACGTCTGTGTGTTTGGTGCCAATGTGTTAGCTTTTTATAAATTTTTATATACATTAACATCGTAAAAATGTTCAAAACTGGCTACATTTAGCCTTCAACCAAAACGTTAATTCATATAGTACTATTTGAGACACTTTTTTCTAGACTTTCCGAGTTCAAATCCGTCTTACGACAGTACCGACTACTTTTTTTGTGGATTTTTCATTTTTCTTTTTGAATTTAATATATGTTCGATTTGAACAAAGTTACTGGATGCAATGTGATCAATGGTATTTACCTAACTCAAAATAAAACTGAAATAAAAGAATATTCTTTAGAATATCATCATCATCATCATAGTACATTCACGAATTTAGGCCATTTGTTGACCTGTTTCGGCCTCAAGAGAAACACCATCCAGAAGTCTTTTGAGTGGACGTCCTGGTCTTCTTCTTCCTGCAGGTTGATATCTTAACATTTGTTTGGGTATTCTGTGATCTTCCATTCGATGAACATGTTGCATCCATCTTGACTTATAATCAGAAATTTTGTTTTCTAAAGATTCCATGTGTAATTCTTCTAAGATGTCTTCATTTTTTTTTTGTGATCTAGTAGTGTGTATCCTGCAGTCCTCAGAAGATATCTCATTTCAGCAGATCTAAGTCTCTGTATATCCTTCTGTTTCAACGTCCATACTTCGCTACCATACAAAAGAGTTGGAAGAGCCAGTGTTTTATACACTTTCAGTCTTGAATGCTTTGGACTAACTGTGGCTTGAAGATAGAATTTATTAACCCTAAAATTCTTAAAAATTTAGATATTTTTGCATTTCATTACATCCTTTTCTTCTTCATATGAGATATTGCATCCTAGATATGTAAAATTATTCACCTGCTCCAAAATTTTATTGTCCAGTACAATTTTACTTCTGACAGGATCTACACCTTGAAATGCCATAATTTTTGTTTTTTCTGTAGATATCTTTAATCCATATTCTTCTGTAATTTTGTTAAGTTCATACAGACCTTTCTGTAGATTATCTTCGGAATTTGCTATTATTATTTGGTCATCTGCAAACAATATGGTGTTTAATTTTCTATTTTCTGATATTCTTATTCCAAATTTATATGTTTTGTTCCAGCAACATTTGATATAAATTGGAAAAAGTGTTGGGGATAGGGGGCAGCCTTGTCTCACACCACGATTTATAATTCCTTCTTCAGAAAATCTGTTATTTAATTTAATCTTTATGGTGTTGTCTTTGTAAATATTTTGTATATTCTGCCGAAGTAAATTTGGTATATTTCTGTCTTCCAATATATTTAAGAGTTTTGATCTCTTGACTGTGTCGAATGCTTTTTCAAAATCTATGAAAGCAAAAATAACAGCATGATATTTCAGACTACATAAGAACAAAAATAGGCTTTAGGGAGGTATTGAATATCTCACTTCATATATGCCACATAACTCTGGAAGCATAAAGAGAGATACTATAAGTGGACAATTCGTGAATTCCATATCAAAATCTATACTATCAGTGCATGTATAAGGGTCAATGGAATACTTAATGCCACAGAAATATATTTTTACTCGCAGTTACTTATGTTACTATACGTTAATTTGTGGGAAAGACTTACCTTTGTGGGGAAGACTTACCTTTGACTTGATACCTGTGTGCCATTTTCTACAAACTTGGCAATACTGACTCAAAAGCATATAAAGGAAACCTATTTATTTTTCAGTTCAAAACTGTAGCCTTTACAAGAGTAGTAACGACAGTTTCTCATGAATTAAAAACTCACGAACTTAAGTAAATCCTGAGCGATATCCTTACACAGCATACAAGGTTGGCTATACTGTATTTCAGTCCAATTCCAACCAATTTTTTTTTTTTTTTTGCATTTCGCAATTTCTAACATATAAACCTACGAGTTATACGGTCTCCTATAAGATTATATGGCTAGAAATTATTTACTACGTGTTTGGTAACATTTTAGAAGTGAATAGAAACTATTACAAATTTCAGACACTTGGTATGTGATCTTCTGAGATATCATTAATACGGATGGGTTTATGTATAATAAAAAAACCATGGATTTGATCTTTCGAAAATACAATTATTTTAGAATTTATTACGAAACACCGTTCGTCAGTGTGTAAAATGAAAATATAAAACAGGTACCTGAGACCTCAGTCGTCCTCTACTTTATAATGTTGTAAAATAACAAGAAGGCCTTTCGGAATATTTTGTTCCACCTTAATAGTACCAATATACAAGCAGAAGATGGAACATACGTTCCGAAAGGCCTTCTTGTTATTTTACAACATTATAAAGTTGAGGACGAATGAGATTTCAGGTACCTATTTTATATTTTAATTTTTACTTTCGAAAAGAGTATTTGTGGCAATCTATACTTACTTACTTACTTACTCACTGGCACTATCGAACCCGTACGTTCATGGCCGCGCGGACATAAGCTCTCCATACATCCCTATCCTGAGCTAATGCTTTCCAATCATTCCCTGTATAATCTACTTCCCTCAAATCACAGTTAATCTTGTTCTCCCACCTCATTCTTGGTCTACCAACTGGGCGTTTTTCCTCTGGCTTTCCTACAAGAAGCTTCCATACGCGCAACATGTCCTGCCCATCTCAGTCTACGAGACTTAACTGTTGTTATTATATCTGGCTTCTTATAAAGACCATATAGTTCATTGTTGTGTAAGTCTTCTCCATTCACCTGTCTGTTCATCTCTCTTTGGTCCAAATATTTTCCTAAGAACTTTATTCTCAAATACTCGTAATCCCATATCCTCCCTTAAAGTAAGAGTCCATGTGTGGGAATCTATGCAATACATTTTTAAATGTATCAATTAGCGCAAACACAAAGGTTTATGATTGTTTGTTTCCACGAAAAGCATAACAAATATAAAATTCAGAACCCATTAATTCTACTGAATCATTATTTTATAATAATTTTATATTAATTACTCTGGATGAACAATTTATAATAGAAACAATAAAAAGTTATAAATCATGCTCAGGCTTTATTATTTCAATCTGTCATTATTAAAAGTGGTTAGACATTTTTTTAAATACGATGTAAAAGCGATGACAGAATTAACATTTTTCATTCAATAACATTCAGGTTGACTTTATAGTTAATTAAGACATACTTAAGACCAAACATTCAATTACATTGTTTCATGATTTGTATGATCTAACTACTCACTCACTGGCTCTATCGAACTCCTAGGTTCATGGCCGCATGGACATAAACTCTCTATATATCCCTGACTTGAGCTAATGTTTTCCAATCATCCTCTGTGTAACCTTCTTCGCTGAAATTCTGATTAGTGGGTGTTTTCTCTCTGGTTTGCCGAAAAGAAGCTTCCATGCCCCTCTTTAATTCCCCATTCGTGCAACACGCCCTGCCCTGATCTAGGGAAAAAAAACATAAAATGTGGACGAAAGTGTTAAATTCTCTATGGAGCCAGTCCCTTTGAGGGCTTGTTCGTATTTAGAAACTTTGGCTGAACCTGACGAGTTAAATATACTTCTGATATATTTAATTAATGTTGGGAAGTAAATATTATGAGGTATATCATTAAAATTCATCGGAGAACATATTATTTAAACAACTCACCTCATAGGATTCATGCTTCCATGATATCGCGATTTCAAACATAATCATGGTCATCGTCAGCCATAACTCCGACTGATGAAATTCTTCGGCCGTCAACTATTCTATTGTCGCCATCTTCAAACTGTTTGGGAAAAAATATACATTCAGAAAAACAAAAATAGATCAATGAATTTTGATATCCCTAACAAAATTACATTGATTTCGAAGTTCATAAATTCAACCATAGATGGCAGCACTGAAGATGGCGACAATAGAATAGTTGACGGCCGAAGAATTTCATCAGTCGGAGTTATGGCTGACGATGAACATGATTATGTTTGAAATCGCGATATCATGGAAGCATGAATCCTATGAGGTGAGTTGTTTAAACAATATGTTCTCCGATGAATTTTAATACTTCTGATATCTTTGACAGCGCAATTGTCAAGCGTAAAGCCACTGGTTACGAACCGTTGTGATTGTTAGAGGTCTGGGGTGTTTTATAAACGATGATCGCGATGAAGAGAAGAGAGATGATTATGATTGTTACAGGAAACACCGTGCATAGTGCATTACTTTGAATAACCACAGCTAGTCTAACAACAAAGCAGGGTTTTCTCCTTACGTAAGACACCTAATTGAAACAATTCAAGTGGCAACATGTGGTTTAACTGAGGCGTGAAAACGCGCTACATCTTCACTCTTGTTACTTCCATATCAGATCTCAAGTTAGTTTTCTTGTTCACAATATTCTTTACAACGTAAATCACAAACGAGTAGAGAGAAATATAATCCTACGTCATAATTTGGTAAAATAAACATTGAATAATAATCTTTATAATAATTCTCTAATAATCTTTAATAATAATAATAATAATAATAATAATAATAATAATAATAATAATAATAATAATAATAATAATAATAATAATAATAATAATAATAACAATAATAATACATCCATAGTAATTCTGCCCGAGGGCACGTCTTTCACTGCAAATCATAGCATTTTCATTCTATGCTTTGCAGCTTTACTACGGAATTGTAAATGTGGTAGCTTCCCGTTGCTGTCCACACCGGTGAAGGATGATGATAATGATGATGATGGCCATATGATTCCGGGGACCGTTTAGGCCTTAAAGTTTTCCTGGCATTTGTCTTACAGGTGAGGAAAACCCCGATAAAAACCTCATCCAGAAAAACTGTCCCGACCGGGGATCGAACCCGGGTCCGCTGCGTGACAGGGCAGCACGCTACCTCGAGACCACAGCGATGGACAATAATAATAATAATAATAATAATAATAATAATTTTATTTATATACCTAATTTTAATGTTTACAATCATTCTGTGCCTAAAGTTTTATTTTCCTTCTCCACTCGTCTCTGTCTATGCACTCCATGTCCTCCAGTCCTCTTGTTCTCATTCCCGTTCTTATTTCTTACATCCACGAGTTTCGAAGTCTTCCTTTCCTTCTTCTTCCAGCTGGACACCATTCCAATGTTTTCCTGGGTAACCTTTCTTCTTGCATTCGTCGTATCTGCCCATACCAATTTAATTGCTTGTATCTTATATAATCTACTATTGAATAACTAATGTTCATTTTTTCTCGTATGACAGTATTTCTTATTCTTTCTAATTTCGAACATCTTGCTGCTCTCTTAAAAAACCCATAATAATAATAATAATAATAATAATAATAATAATAATAATAATAATAATAATATAAACTTTCAGAGTTAAGGGCATAAGGTATGTCTTCCACTGAACCAGTGAAACTTTAATCGCTCTAGAGGTCGTTGTTTTTCGCACCGAAACTCGGTACATGCTATTTAAATAAAATGAAATAGGATTCGCCAAAAATCACGAAATCTGACCATCAACATTTAGGAGTGGGTATAGCCTATCTGAAAGCCGTAATTAAAAAATAGGTCTAGCGGGTCCCATATTTGTTTTCTCGCGACATACAATTTAATTAATAAAATTATTATATAATCTGTAAATCAGAAAAATTTGGGCCATAAATTAAACGTGCTGTAGTATTCGCTTCTTTACACAGTTCTTTTGTGACGGATTTTTTTATTTATTATATACATTAATTAGTTTATCTTATTGATTGAAAATATTTTGCAATGAATTCTATCCCTACAACATTGCAATTTATTATATTTCATAATATAGCTGATTTATCTTATGATACGAGGAGAAGAGTTTTATGATTGTTGTTCTTAAAGTTGTATTTTTTAGAGGAATTAAACCCAATGTGTAGACCCAAACTAGACACGACACACACTCAGTCCCAAGGTAGAGATTTTATAAATCCCTTACCCCGCAGGAGTGGAAGGTAGGCACTCTACCGACTACGCCACAGCGACGGACAAAATTGTATTTTTAAGTTGTAGATAATAAACAATGAATGCTATTTTGAATTATTTTGCAAAGTAGTATTTCTCTCCTTTGATAAAGTGTTCATATGATGAGGAATATTATAGAGGAATAAGTATACATTTTTTTATAAGATTCATGATGTGTTCCGTTGAGGTTTATTCAAAATTAATATAAAATTATAGAATATTCACCTGAAAGGTCCGTCTCCTCAACTTAATTATCATTTAACTGTAGCGCTTTCGGGACTTGTCCCATCATCGGCAGGATTCAAAACTGGTGTTTCACTGAAGATCTGGTAGAGGGGGTTGCATGTATTGGGTTCGTTTTCGTTTATCAGGCTGTCGTTGTGAGCTGCTTTCATGATTGAAATCATGAAAGCAGCTCACGACAGCCTGATAAACGAAAACGAACCCAATACATGCAACCCCCTCTACCAGATCTTCAGTGAAACACCAGTTTTGAATCCTGCCGATGATGGGACAAGTCCCGAAAGCGCTACAGTTAAATGATAATTAAGTTGAGGAGACGGACCTTTCAAGTGAATATTCTATAATTTTATATTAATTAAGTCCTCATCTAGGGGATATGTGGATGGCGACCACAAGGTGCCCAAGCTGTGCAAAACATTTCTTCCACTTACTTGTGTTTTGCACTCTTTTAACTTTACTATCTAACCTCCCTTGGTTAACTCTTGTTTTTTCGACCCCGACGCTATTAGGGCATCCGAGGGCTAGGGAGTCTTTCCTTTCTTCCATTTCTTCTTTCCTTTATTTTCTTTCCTTCTCCAGAAAAGCCTGACCAGAGGCTATAAGATGGCAGCCCCATCACTGGTCTTGCCTTCCTTTGACCAGCAACCAATCGAAGGGACTATTATTATGCTTTCAAGTCTTATACGAGAATTTCCCATACGGGAAAATTTTCTATAGGATCGTAACAGGCCTTGGCCTAATACTTGGAAGGAAGAAGAAGGAGAAGAAGTATAAATTTGATAACACGGTAAAAAATTGGAGGATTAAACTTTATTTTGCTTTTCCTTTATTTTGACAAACTTTAAATTCTGTTTTAAGAGTTCATTTAATAGATCCGAGCTACACCTCTACAATTAGATGGTTTTAGGTTCAACATGTCGGATAATTTGCTGCACCCGAAAAATGAATCAAAAAACTGTAACCAGAAGTTTTTCATACAAGTGTAATTTCTTCAGCTAACACCCTCTTCGTCTTGGAGTCAAATGTCCCACATCTTATAACTGAACGTATCAGAATGTTATGTATTTAAGTCTTGTTTGTTTTTAAGACTTTTGTAACTAGCAACACTTGGTTCATGGTTGAGAATTATCTATAGCAAATTTGGATTTTATTACAAATATCGAATTATTCAAGATATGTTAATGTGTACAAATTTGAAAAAGTTGATTTTTTCAAGTATGAAATTATCAACAGTAATCTAACAAGAGGTTGTGTTTTTCTGAAAAAATCACGAGCGGCAAAGTGGCGAGTGGTTTAGTCTAATGAAAAACTCAACCTCGCATCGCTTTGCGATTTCGTTGGATTTGTAAGTGACTATTAGCGAATAATATAGATCAGAAAGCTAAAAATAATTATAATGTTTAACATTATCAAATGTGAGGTTATTGTATTGCGATTTCTATACCATCCGTCGATTTATAAGCCGGTTGTATAGTTATAAATATAATCTCTTTACTGTTAAATCTCTTTAGGCTTGGGAAAAATCAATAACAGATGATTGTATGAAAAATAACTATTAACAATAATGCAGCTTCATTAGACAACATTTAATATTTTTTAAAGCAACAGAATTAACTTTTTTTATTAATGAAGTTGTTTTCTTTTGGTATTTGTTGCTGTACCATATCGATCGTACATTGTTGAATCGATATCCTTGTCAAATAATTTAATTTGCGGAGATATCTCTCATTACGAACAGGAAGAGGAAATTTTATCAACAGGAAGAGGCAATTTTATCAACAGGAAGAGGTAAAATTATCGGTCTATGAGGTAAATAGTCAATGAAAATCTTGCTTTTCACTGGCTTTTTTTTCTTAAAAGCCATTAATTTTGTTTTTCTTGAATAATTTGTTTCTGTGAGATTTATATGGGGAATGGAGTATTGAAAAATCATCCAATTATGTGAAAATATAGTCATTATAGTTCATTATCGCACTCAGTGGGATAATAAAATGATTATTACATTCAGTGGTATAATGACCGCCGTTACCATACCGATATGACGCTGGAAAAGTAGCTTTTACTAAATAACACTTGTCAACATGATTTTTGTCTAATGAGTACCAATAGTTGTACTTAATGCAGTTTTGTATCGTGTTTTCAAATATGTATTCGGAATTTCTCCATCACCCACACTTTTTTTTAATTTAAATTTCAATTAATGGATTTAAATAATTATGTTTAATAAACGTTTTTTCGTCCATTTGTCCATTGTAAAATAAACACTTTCATCAGGAGGTTTCAGCTATGGAAAAGAGATATCAAGGCAAATGGAATCCTAATATGCTGGCCGATTATTGTTGGACTATCAAGAGGGATGCTCCACAGGCGAAATATAGCAGAAAATCGTCATTTCTTACTTTCTAGGTGAGTCCGAATGTTCGAATATTGTGTAGTTACGAAAGTAGAAAATATTAAAGTGTTTGAAATTATAAATTCCTGTCTCTCGGAAACCTTGAGTGATGGAGAAAAACCGATATCATATTTGAATTCAGGAGAAAAAATACTATCAGAATCACATATGTTTCTTTCTGAGACAAAAAAAAAGTTTCTTGCTCAGTGTAATCGCGGATGTTATTTATTATTTCGTTGTGGTGTGATTGGTCGAGTTCATGCAATCCATTCAGGTGATTCGATATCTTCAGTTTCCGCTTGCCGCTTTCACTACTTATATTATGTAAGTCTTAAGTTTTTATCTATAATTATTTACATCGTTTTGTTAATTTTAATCAATATAATTTTCTTTTTTAATTTTAAATGCATATATAAATATTTTGTAGATTTTTATTAGTGATAAAGCTATAGATTATACCATAAGCCTTAATATGACAACTTAAATATGCCTATAGGGTAGCACTACGTGTTTCTGATCCTTTCAGTTACATTTTGTTTACAATCAGTTCACCTTCTTCTATAACGACTAGAGCACATCTGCCCAAGGAAAATTCTACAGAAGTTTTTGTCTGCTAATTATCAAAATATAATTTTAAAAATATTATTCGGATCATGTACAGCAATGTTTCTTTTTAAACACATGTATGGAGATAACGTACTCTCAGAGCACTGCTGTACTCACACAAACATTGCCACGCTGACTACAGCTAAGACAAATACTAGCCGTTTAATGCTGTGTCTTTCAAAATGAATGTTCTTTAGTTGAATACTAGTGATGTAAAATCAATTGTGATTAGATTTAATGCCGTTTATGTATGTAACTAAGGGTTTGGAAAATTGTACACAAAGAGATGCGCGCTCACACTGAGTATCTGGACGCCTAAGACTTGTTTTAACATTCCACTCTTCTTCCTTTGGTTCTACGGTCCTCTACGCACCTTGGCCTCCTTCATAACATCTGCCCATTCTTCCCTATTCTTAGCTTTCTGTCTCCATATTTTAATCTTCTGTTGTCTTAAGTCTTCCTTAATCGTATCTAACGATCTTAGTTTGTGAGTTCCTACCTTCCTTCCAGTTTCCCTTCTTAAATATTTATTGCATCTCTTGCATGCCACATCCGCAACACATGTCCTACCCATTCCATTCTATTTCTTCTAATATTTCCTACCAGATCTAAATCCCTGTATAATTCTTTCAATTTCTGGTTCGTTCAAATTCTCCATATATCTGTACCATACATTTTCCTTAATATGTTTCTTTCTCATGTATTTAACATGTACTTAACTCTATCTGGATGAAAATAGTTCAGAAAGTGAGGTAGTGAACAAATTGGTGAGTGAACAATCCAAGGTTTGGCGAATTCTGTTTCGCAATGATAGGAAGAGCCGAAGGGTCAAAAGCGACACCGCTATGAACGCATGACCTCCAGAAGCCAGTTATACCTTAACAAATTTTATAGCATACATTCAAATATTGTCTAGCTTAGCTATTTGTACCATTACTTCCATCATCTTATAATTTTAACACTAAAAAACACTCTATATGTAGCATTACATATAATTTTATATTATTTCCGTAATCTTTTTAGGACTCCGCTGTTTATTAAATTTCAAATATGAATGAAAAGAAGAAAATTCGTTGCAGATGAATGTACTATTCAAGATCATGCGTGAATAAGAATTTTGCCTTCTTAAAGATCACAGTTAAAAAGGATTTAGTTTAATTAAGGGTATATGCCCGTTAAAAAAGGTTCAAAGAAAATATTGCCTTTAAAGGAAGTGTAAAAATGCAGACTTCTTGTACTAGAGTATATGAAGATTTACTTAATACTTGGTTGAGATATTGCTTATTAGTAAACATAATTTACAAGAAAAACTGAGAGCTTAATTAAAATAAAGACTCATAACACAGTCAACGTCCAAGATTAAATTTTAAAGTCACTCGTTAACTGTGTTTTTATCCAGAAACTTCATAACAAGGTTGTTTTCATAGACATTAATTTTAATATAATGCTACTGTTTTGTATGTGGTCGTTATTTTAAATTTAAAAAATATAGAGTGTAGATAAAATACAGCGTACGTCAAGCGAGTTGCTATTAAAAACTAGTATTCTGAAGAACCCAGGTTCAAACCCAATTGTAAGCAACCTAACAAGTTTATGTGGATGTTTTCCTTAGTCCTCAAGACAAATTCCAGGTTGGAAGTTTATTACCATGACCAATACCTCCATCCATCCATAGTAATTCTGTCCGAAGGCAGGTCCTTCACTGCAATCATAGCATTTTCATATTATGCTTGCAGCTTTACTAGGGAATTGTAGGTGTGGTAGCTTCCCGTTGCTTTCCACACCGGTGAAGGATGGTGATGATGATGATAGCCACATGATTTCGGGGTCCGTTTGGGCCTTAAAGTTTTCCTGACCTTTGTCTTACAGGTGAGGAAAAACCCAGATAAAAACCTCACCATGAAAAACTGCCCCGACCGGGGATCGAACCCGGGCCTGCTGCGTGACAAGGCAGCACGCTACCTCGAGACCACAGCGGTGGACAGCAATACCTACATAAATGCAATTTAATAATTCATCCACAGACATTAATTTTAATATAATGTCCACCGCTGTGGTTTCGGGGTAGTATCGCTGTCTCATACGTAGCGTACCTTGAACTACGTACAGGACTGCTGAGTCCAGTCAGCCGATTATATCACAGAGTTTCATGACCAAGCTAATTTAATTACGCTTACTTCCCTACAGATGTAAACGAATAATCTCTATGAGAAAACTGAGGTTAATACTAGGAGAGGCAAGGCCGGTTTAATTTTTCTTGGTGGAACGAATTTAGGCTTGAGATTCTTTTACGAGACCGAAATTCTTCTGACTCAGGACCCACTGCTTGAAGTCACTCCCGGAGGACATGTTCACCTGAATTTTTCCATCTTATAATCCATTGATACTAACCAGTTTGAACTCACGACCCTCCGAACTAGACGCATGGAACGTAACCACTAGACCACCGAGGGTTACCCAGTTCATAGACCCTAATACATACAATATATTATACGTATTAAAACCACGCGAAGAAAGATGATTAATATAAAAATACTGTAATGTGGGGGAAAATTGACTTCCAGGATAACTTCGGCACAGAACGGGGTAAAATTGCAAAGTTGTTCGTCACTTTTTCCCCTATTTTCATTCCATTGATTTATTTTAAGTTAATTTACTTAACAACACTGACATTACAATTGGAACCTAAATAAATATTACAATAGCAAAAGCAGAAGACGAACTACAAAGAATGCTATATAAACTAAATGAAATATCAAAAAAATACAACATGGAAATATCCTCACAAAAATAAAAAACAATGGCCTTCAAGGGTGCTCATCCAGTTCGGCAAAGATAATATTAGAAAATAAACCGATAGAACAAGTAGTAAGATATAACTTCCTAGGTTGCGAAATATCGTTCACAGCAGAAACAGATACAAATCACAAAATAAATAAGTTTAATTATATAACAGGTACACTAAAAAGAACTTTGAAAAATAAAGCCAGGAAAGACTCTGTAATGAAATTATACAAGACAATGGCAGTGCCTATTATTACTTATGGATCCGAAACATGGACAGTGACAACACAACAATCTTCCAGGATACAAGCTGCTGAAATGAGATTCCTCAGACCAATAGCAGGATATTAAAGAACAAACAAAAAGCATAACACAGAAATAAGACAACTAAAAATAGAAGAATTAAACTCAACAATAGAGAAATACAGAACAAACTGGAAAGAACACTTGGCAAGGATGACTGACAATAGAATACCAAAAGCAGCATACGACTATTTACCACGAGGAAGAATAATCTTGGGAAGACCAAGGAAAAGATGGAGAGAGCAAACATTTGGAGCCGGAACAGGCTAGTAAATAAACCTAAACCGTGAAAAAGAAGAATAATAGTGTTCTAAAGGTAACTAATAGTGTGGAAGTTGTATTGTGGCTGCTTAATTGTCTCAACTTATTCGTTCCTATCAACCGTTAAAGATTTTAACTTAATATAATTACATAATTTCTGTTTCATTCTTTTTAATACACTTACACGATAAAGTTACTTCTGGTGAATGTAACATTTAAAAAATAAGCTTTAAAAAGTACATGCTGAAGTTAACGAAGTAAGGGGTAGTAGATTGAGATAAATGTTTAAACAATAATTAGAAAAAATAAGTAATTATATACAAATAATACACATATTATTATTTGGATTTTTTTAGTAATTGAATAACTTATTTTTAAAAAAGGTTTTTAAAATCTTACAAATTTTTCCCATTTTACGGTAAGAGCATATTGAATTTTATTGTAATTTACGCTCCCAAAAAACGGGGCACAGACCGAGCCCCGATGGCTCTTAAAGACAACCACCCCTGGTTTATCGTTAATTCATAGCGTCCGTTTTTTTTTCTGTCGCAATCGACGCATGGATTTATCTCAGTAAATGACATTTTCCATAAATATGTCACTCTCGCTATAAACGATGTCATGAACTCCAGTTATTGCAATTTCATAAATACACAAATTACCATGAGACGATCTGTTTTGTTTAGTATCAGATTTCTCATTAATTCATAACAGTGTTTACAGGACATGTAATAGTGTAAGTGAAGTTAGTGGAAGATCAATTTGTTAGAACAAGTTCCAAACGGTGAAAGTTTCTGTATATATAGTGAGCATGCTTTTTCCTTTACTCCCTCGTTCTTATAACAAAAACAAACTGTAGAACTATTCTAGCAATATGGGATAACTTTCGGTAACAAAAAGTAAATTTCTTGAGTCCATCATACCAAAACAATTTAATGATATATTTATTAATATTCGTTCAATCGGAAAACATTAAATAGCAATTGGCACGAAAAACGTGTTAAAATGTATCTATTTTTAATTCATTTAATATTTCTTTTTATTTAGGAATATTCCACAATACAGTGTATCTCTTTCAACCCAAAGTGATTTGTTGCCAGAGATTCCTGTCTGAAGTATCTTCTTCCCTCAAATCTCTAGCTTCCACACTTCACTTACTCCATCTATCCATAGTTTTCTAGGCCTGCCTCTTCTCATTTAATAACAACAACAACAATAATAATAATAATAATAATAATGGTAATAAAAATAATAATGGTAATAAAAATAAAGGCGGATCCGTGGCGCAAGCAGTTAAACGCTCGCCTCTCATCGCTGGGGTCCCGAGATCGAGTCTCGGTTACTTCATCTGGGTTTCGTGGTGGACGAAACGGAGCATGGATAGGTTTTTTCGGGGTTTCTCCTGTTTTCCCCTGCCACAAATTTCATTCCACTATTTCTCCATACTCATCTCATCCATTTCGTTTCATTTCATTCCACTATTTCTCCATACTCATCTCATCCATTTCGTTTCATTTCATTCCACCATTTCTCCATACTCATCTCATCCATTTCGTTTCATTTCATTCATCCGCCCCTGTGACGGTACATCAGGAGTGGTCGGCCGGCACCCTTGTATTTCACAGACCTCTATAATATAGGGGATTCATCTTATCTCATCCCTGGACCCGACTCTGAGTTGGACACGAGTTGAGGATATATATATATATATATATATATATATATGTGATAAAAATAATGACAGAGTTTTCTCCTATAGTACAATTTGCATATTAAACCAATATACGTATAAACGATATGGATTAAAGCATATATATAAGTGTGTGTGTTTTGTCAATTTGGCGGATATAAGTATGGTTAAGAAAGGTTTCTTGGGTTTTCCACGTCATAGATTCAAAGTAGCCCTCTGGCCACTGGTTCCAACGTTCAAAATGTTCCTATAAGATATTATCATTCTTCGATAATGGCATATGTTGATCATATCGAATCGTTGGAATCAGTGGCCAGAGGCCAACCTTGAATCTTTGTCGCGAACAAAACCCAGAAGTATTTCGCAATGATGCATAAACCTGTGAAAATGAATGATAATTGCTTGTGGGATCATGGCTAAACATTGGGATCAGTGGCAAGTGGCCAACCTTGAATTTTTGTCGCGGAAAACACAAGAAACTTTTCTTAATGATACTTATGGTACATCCGCTAAAAGGAACGATAATGGCATGTGAGATCATGTCGAAACTTTGGAACCAATGGTTATTGGGCAACCTGATTCTCTGACGCAGGAAACCCAAGAAACCTTTCTTAATCATATATTTATATTTGTATATAGCCTATATATATATTCATTCGTTCATTCATTCATTCATAGTAATTCTGCCCGAGGGCAGGTCCTTCACTGCAATCATAGCATTTTCATGCTATGCTTGCAGCTTTACTAGGGAATTGTAGGTGTGGTAGCTTCCCGTTGCTTTCCACACCTATGAAGGATGATGATGAAGATGAGATGATAATGATAAGGATGATGATGATGGCCATATGATTTCGGGGACCGTTTGGGCCTTAAAGTTTTCCTGACATTTGTCTTACAGGTGAGGAAAAACCCCGATAAAAACCTCACCCAGGAAAACTGCCCCGACCGGGGATCGAACCCGGGCCCGCTTCGTGACAAGTCAGCACGCTACCTAGAGACCACAGCGGTGGACATATATATATTTTTTAATCCCACTACAGGTCATAGGAGACCCTTGGAGTAGTAGGAGGTTAAGGGTCCAACTTTGCTAGACAATCGGCACTTGATGTCAGCCGGTCGTCAGTCCTGCGTGACGGCCGCCTTTACCCCCAGAACAAGCGCCTGGTTAGAGGCTGAGTCGACCCCAGGGCCATGGTGCCACCAGATGGTTTGGGTCATTTTAAAAATCCTGACCCCACCGGGACTTGAACCTCGACTTTCCGGTTTGTAGCGCACTGCCTTAACCACTACGCTACGGCGTGCCCCTTGTGTGTATATATATATATATATATATATGACAAGATAAGAAAAATAAATGCCTGGACGGGAATTGAACCCGGACCTCTGAGTTGATATCTCACATATATATATATATATATATATATATATAATATCTTTAATTTGCTTACTTGTTATAGTAGCTACTAGGTGGCAGTGGAGACCGAGTTCCCGCTACATCTGGTAATAATAGAAAATATGTATAAGAAAAATAAGTGTTTGTTCTGGATTCGCCTGGTAGCGTAAGTGGTAGCGAACTGATATATCAATTCAGAGGTCCGTGTTCAAATCCCGTCCAGGCATTTATGTTTCTCATCTTGTCATGTATATATGAGCATATTTTTTTTTCATGTTTTTAGCCATAGCCTTAGTTTGATAATTAAAAAATTACCATTTTAGTGATATAAAAATCTAGGCCCTATACATTCTTTTTATGCATATTAAGCTCTCTTAAAAAATGGAGCTTTTATTTGTAAACACCGTGTGTTATAGAAACTGAACAACGAGAAGTGTATCTATGACGATTGCACTGTTTCATACCCGTGAGGTTTTATAAAGCGAAATGGAACAAACATACGTGTGTGAACATTTCGATTTTCACTGTGGCATGTATTTCCATCTGTTCATTTAATATCTCGAAAAATAGGAAGAATTATTTAAAATTCTCGGCGAAACAAAGCAGAGGACATAGACGTAATCCCCAGCGCCATTTCATTATTCTGCTGATAAGCTTTGTAACGTGTGCAATTTAATGAAAATGTAAATTGGATATAGACGAGATTTACCAAAGAATAATAAAAATGAATTTTTAGATCGGAATGAGGATTATTTGTATCACCCTACATTTGAGAGGCTTAGAGAACATATCAAATAAGTGACAAATAAGGATAAAATATTTTTCACTCACAAAGGAATGTCCAGCTCTAAAACATTGCTTAAATTCCTTACATTTTTAAAATTATACTTACGTACGTATATAGAATGAAACGGAATTCTACTGGCAAAAATATTTTCATAATTAGTTTAGGAAAATTGGTTAAGTGTTTTTATGTAAAAAAACTATAGTCTTCTGTGACTGATTCTATTTCAAGGATTTTACGTGTTCCAACATATTTTTTTGCGCGATAGTGCGTTTTGTCGTTTCTACAGCAATGCCGACCATGATTGAAAGTTCAACTTCCTACATTTCGGGGTTGCCAACCTAAATAACTATACTGTAATATTACATATTACAAAGCACGTGTGGGAAGTAAGACCACTGCCCTATATGTATACTACGTACAATGTACATACGAAAAATATCCAAAAGGTAGTGTTAATATACATTACACGAAACAAATCACTGCCTTTTAAATGAACTGAACTTTATTTGAAACCATATAAAACAATAAATGTCGGCCGCGGTGGACTAGTTGTTATGCTCCTTGTCTCTGGTCCCGAGGGTCACAGGTTCAAACCCGGCCGGGATCGATGGGTTTTTTTAGGATGGAAAAATCCAAGGAGCAAGTCCTTCGGGAGAGGCTTTAAGCTGTGGGGCCCGAGTGTGAAGATTTTCAGGCTCGTAAAAAAATCTTAAGCCTGAATGAAAAGGCCTCTAAGCAAACTTTACCGAACTTTCCCGTCCTAGTACTACCTTGATTTCCTAGATGTCAGTATGAGGCGGAACGCTGACCACGGACCACTCAAAATGACATTTATACGAAAACAAGTGTAACTCAAATTAGTATGGTTCAAATTCTTCCCTGTAGGGGGAGAGCACCTAAATCTCTGTAAAGGGAAAACATGGGCTTACAATATAATACAATACAATAAAACAATAAATACATACTTGCCGCCATTATATCACTGACTGGTGTCACGGCCTCCTGTAATTTCCACTAATAAAAATTGGCCAAGCAGCATTCAACCACAAGCCAAGAAGTTCAAGGAATGTAGGGAGGCCAGTAAAAAGATGGACAGAACAACTGTGAGGCGGAACAGGCAATTTGCCTAGCCCGTGAAGTGAAGAAGAAGAAGAAGAAGAAAAATTGGCAACACTGTTAAGGTTAGTCAGTTGTTTATAATGAACACAAATATTTCTAAAAAGATGTTATTATTTTACTCTTATTTATTATTTTGAAAACACCATCGCGCAAAAAGTAATGTACAACTCACGTTTATGAAGTGTTTTACAGAATCTCGGAAATTAAAAACCTCGCTATTGCTCAGTTTTTAAACATTTTCCTCGCTTATGTAAAAACCAGTTCCCATCCTCGCATCGTAATATACTATTTCACTCGCAAGGGAATATCCTGCTCTAAAACATTGCTTAAATTCCTTATTTTTTAAAAATTAAACTTGAGCACGTATACAGAATGAAACGGAATCCTACTGAGAAATTTTCATAGTTAGTTTAGGGAAGGTGGTTGAGTGGTTTTATGTTTAAAAAAATAGACTATAGTCTTCTGTCACTCATTCTATTGCAAGTATTTTACGTGTTCCAACATAGTATAATGATATAAGAAGTAAGATTTAGGGCTGTCTTTTGTTTTGGATTCATATACAAACACTTCATTAACATATACTATCTGCATTACTATCTAAACTATTAGTACGTACAACTCCTTGCCCTATACGGAGATAAGCAGTGCCTATTATCAATTCCTTACACGTGTTAGCTTGTCCTTTGGAGCTTAATAAGATACTTTCTCATAGATATTAAAACAATAAAATTAATCAACTAATCATTATGTGAATTTGGTGCTGTAAAAATAGTAATTTGCAACATAAACAATATATATTTTTTTATTATTGATTTCGTACATCTCAATGATGGATAAATCATATTTGAAGAGAAAAATTATACGCTCAGACCGGGACTTGAACCCGGGACCCTTGGAAAAAGCCGTACTGGCTGTAATGTAAAATTCCCAAATATGTCTTCTTAATAAAGGAGCCGCCATTTGCAAGATAGAAGCATGGCTTCACAGCATTTGGTGGATGGGAATTACAATGCATATAGAGAAAGATTTGCGTTTAGATCGGTACTTGCTCAGGTAGCTCAGTTGGTAGAGCACTTGGTCTAGAGAACCAAGGGTCCCGGGCTCAAGTCCCGGTCTGAGCGTATAATTTTTCTCTTCAAATATAAACAATATAATTTGCTGTGATCATGAAGGTTGACATTTCGAATAACTGTTTAAAGTAAAAAAAATTATAAACATTACTGAAGAGCGAACAGTGTACTATTCAGCACAACTTTTAATTTTTTTATTAGGAATATTCCACAATATAGTGTTTCTCCTTCATCACAAAGTGATTTGTCGCCAGAGGTTCCTGTCTAAAGCATCTTGTTTCCTCAAATTTCTAGCTTGCATACTTCACCTCACTCCATTTGTCCAACGTTGTCTAGGTCTGCCTCTTCCACTTCTTCCATTAGCTTTCTAGTCAAGGTTCTTCTTTGTTTCCTATCTTCTTCCATTCGTATAAGCTGCCCATACAATTTCAAACGTTTTCTTCAATTTTTATCTAATATTTTTTTCAACTTACATAATGTAGCTTATTGTGCTGTTTCTGACTTTATCCCTTCTTGAAACCTTGTCGATCGCCTCAAAAATTCCATTTATACTGTTAATAGATTGTTGGCTTTTAATAAAACTAATGTAAAATATGTCCTTTATTAATTACATTGCTCATGTTATTTTCTGTACTATGTATTATACTTAAGTTTTTTTAAGAGTATCCACTTCAGGCCATGATTAGTTAATGGAATAAATATGAAATACGTTATAGAGTAGTCCCATAAGGTGATTTAATAGAGCGAATTGGGTCAAGCGGTAGCATTTGAGATACATTTCAGAGATATTGAGTTCAAACCACAGTATAGTCCATTTTTCCTGATTTTCCTTAGTTGTCAAGACTAACGCTGTATTAGAATTTCATTGCTATCGTATTCGCCAATTCATAATGTAATTCTTGTTCTTCTTCCTTCCAAGTATTAGGCCAAGGCCTGTTACGATCCTATAGAAAATTTTCCTTCCAATGTTTCATAGGGCGGCCCAGAGATCTTCGTCCTCTTGGTATATAATTATAAACAGCTTTGGGGATCCGATTTGAACTCATTCTTTCTAGATGGTCATAATGTAATTAATAATAAGTAAATATACGCGATATAACATAACATGTTAAAGCGCCTTTAAACAAGTGAGGTTTAAAAACTATAGTTAAATAATAACTTACATGATATGTTAGAAAGGACATTACTGCATGTTTGTTTCATTTTCTGCAACGTTAATTGGAATCTTACTATTTAATTATAAATTAGGATATTCCGTGTAACAGCAAAATCGGACCATAAATTCGAAATGCTTAGGAATCCGCTTAGTTTGTGGTGATCCGACGTGACGGAATTTGTATATATAAGAATGGATGGATTATTATAAATTACTATTAAAATTAATATTCTGTAACATTGCCGAGGTGTTGAGAATTAATGAAATACATTGTAAAATATTCACAGACACTTAAAAATATGTTGTCGGTCCAGGTGGACTTGATATAACAGTGCTTGTCTCAGTTTCCAAGGTTCAAACCTTGCCTGGACTGATAGATGTTTCATGGATTAAAATCCAGAATATGTGTTCCTTCGGAAGGGAACCAAAGTCGTGGGTTCCGTGTTGTAGATTTAGGAAGTTAAAGAACCTTAAGTCTGAAATACAGGTATCTGAACTAAATTTGTTGGTCATTTCAAGTCCGGATTTGAATTGTGACGTATATGACAGTAGCTGTTAAAGAGCGTAATTAAATAATAGTATATTACGATGCAAGGTTGGTACTGGTTTTTACAGAATCGAGGAAAATGTTAAAAAAAACCTCGCTATCGCTCGGTTTTTAATTTCCGAGATTCTGTAAAACACTTCGCTAAACGTGCGTTGTACATTATTTTTTGCGCGATGGTGTTTTCAAAATAATAAATAATAGTACAATAATATATTTTTGTTGGAAATATTTGCGTTCATCATAAACAATTGATTAACGGTTAACAGTGTGGGCAATGTTTATTAGCTAAAACAATAGGAGGCTGTGAGACCAATTTAGTGATAAATTGGCGGCTAGTATGTATTTATTATTTTATATTGTTTCAAATAAAGTCCAGTTCATTTAAAATCCAGTGATTTGTTTCGTATAATGTATATTAACACTACCTTTTGGACATGTTTTGTATATACATTGTATCTTCACTTCTCGCAACTGGAATTCCCTACCACAAGAAATAAGGGGCTGCCGGACATTGGCATCTTTTAAAAGAAATCTAAATTAATATTTGCTCTAACCTCGACTTCATTATTACCCAGTGTAAGGTATATATATCAATTGGTGTTTCTCATATAATTTATCATATTTATATTATTATTATTATTATTATTATTATTATTATTATTATTATTATTATTATTATTCTCTTGGATGAAACGCTGGAGGGAAAATTTTCTATAGGATCGTAACAGGCCTTGGCCTAATACTTGGAAGGAATTATTATTATTATTATTATTATTATTATTATTATTATTATTATTATTATTATATTATTATTATTATTATGAAGTATACATGGAGGGCAGTGATTTTACTTCCCACACGCGTGTTTGTAATATGTAATGTTACAGTTTGGTTATTTTATTACAGTGTAGTTATTTAAGTTGGGAACTCCGAAATGTAGGAAATTGAACTTTGTATCATGTTGCCATTGCTGTAAGCAGGACAAAACGCACAATAGCGCAAAAAAAATATATTATATGGTAATTAATATTGCACATTGATCTTAACAAAATTTTAAAAATAAATCTGTGATACGAAATTATATTAATTGTTCATACGATAGATCAATATAACTAACTCACTGGCACGAGACATAACTCATATTCTTACTTTTGGTTTGAATAAAAATAATTTAACTCATTGTTATGTAGTCTTCTTCATTCGCCTATCTGTTCTTCTTTCTTTGGTCCAGAAATGTTTTCTAAGAATTGTATTCTCAGTAGCTCGTAATATTTTCTCATCCCTTAGAGTAAACAGCCCATGTATCGCATATAATAGTTTTATATATTTTCAGTTTAATTTTAATTTTAATTTTTTAGAATTTGGGACAACTGTCTCTGTAACTCATATAATAGCATAATTAAGACTATGTTTAATTTATCTGTGTATATAATTCCAGTTTATAATTATTGTTGCTAGGAATTTATTCTACCAGTTATATTATATGGCTGCGAAACATGGACTCTTGCTTCGAAGGAGGAAAGGAGATTACGAGTATTTGAGAATAAAGTTCTTAGGAAAATTATTGGACCAAAGAGAGATGAACAGACAGGTGAATGGAGAAAACTACATGATCTTTATGGGAAGCCAGATATAATGAGAAAAGTTAAGTCTCATAGCCTGCTATGGACAGGACATGTGGCACGAATGGGGAATGAAAGACGTGCATGGAGACTTCTTGTAAGAAAGCCAGAGGGAAAACGCCCATTGGTAGACCAAGAATGAGGTGGGAGGATAACATTAACTATGATTTGAAGGAAGTAGATTATACAGAGGATGATTGGAAAATATTAGCTCAGGATAGGGATGTATGGAGAGCTTATGTCCGCGCGGCCATGAACCTACGGGTTCGATAGTGCCAGTGAGTTAGTTAGTTAGGAATTGGAATTCAGCCACTTTAAAAAAATTTACCCCATTTGTTATTAACTGTCCATTTCCATTTCAACTTCATCAGCATATGCTAAAAGCTTACTAATACCATTAAGTTGTAGACCTTCTTTAAAGATTTTTATTTCCGAGATTCTACAAAACACTTCACAAATGTGCGTTGCACATTATTTTTTGCGCGATGGTGTTTTCAAAATAATGAATAATAGTAAAATAATAACATCTTTGTTGGAAATATTTGCGTTCGTTATAAACAGTTGACTAACGTTAACAGTGTCTGCAATGATTATTTATTAGTTGAAACAACAGGAGGCCTTGAGAACAGTTATTGATAACATGGCGACAAGTACGTATTTATTGTTTTTATATTGTTTTAAATAAAGTTCGGTTCATTTAAAAATGCAGTGATTTGTTTCCTATAATGTATAATAACACTACCTTTTGGATATTTTCTGTATATATATTGTACGTAGTAAACATAGAGGGCAGTGGTTTTAATTCCCGCACGTGAGTGTAAATGTAATATTAGAGTATAGTTATTTAGGTTGGTAACCCCGAAATGTAGAAATGTTAATAGTAATTTTCCCTTTAATTTTTTTAATCCCCGTATGTTTTATAATGAACTATTGATTTATTCAGTCTATAATTTTTATTGTTATTTTTATATTTATATTTTTATACTTGAACTTTCAGTAATGGTCGCCATTGCTGTAAGTACGACAAAACGCACTATCGCGCAAAAAGGTATTTTGTTATATTTTTATTAATGATTTATAAATTTAACTAATTTCTTATTTTTTAACATTCCCATTTTTGTAACACTTAGATTCCTCATTGTGCGTTGCGTATTTAATTTCGAAAGAAATAGAATCCGAGTTATCAGAATGGACGTTTATGACTCTGCCGACTAATCTACATTAATTAAGTTTTAAATATGTATAAATTCTAACAAACTTTAAAATTATCATTGTTGGTCTTGCATGTATATACTCGTAGAAGGTTTATATCTTCACCTAAAATCATGACATCGGTGTTTTTTCATTGTAATAATAAACAATTTAGTAATTTAAGCGTGTTAAAATTTAATTAATAATGTCATCCTTTACATGAAATATTAATTACGTTTTTATAACGTTCCTGAAAACTGTCTCGTCCATGAATTTCGAGTAAATGAGTGGAATTTAAAGTGACAAGGATTTTAAGCTGCTACATGCAATTCATCAGTGTTCGAGTAGTGTGACGTAAAATAATACAGTAGGCTATATACTGGAACCCACGAGAAGCGTATGTTTTTTTTAAATTTCTTTTAACAGGTTTTAAATGTTTACATCTTCCTATGCCAAATATTAAGTTTTATTATCTTCGTCCATTCATCCATTGTTGAAAAATATAATTATATAATAGATATTAGATTTCAATAAGTTAATTATATATAATTAAATTATTTATAATACATATACATGTATGATTCACCCTTTCATTTAATACTTATTGATTTAGAAAAACTAAAGATAGTATACCATTAAGAACATTATTGAAAATCTTAAAAAAAATTAATATAAATATAATTATAATAGGGGTATGCAAAATCTATACAAGAATTCAGTATCTAAGTTGCGTATAAAGGGTAATTAATATAGGCATAGATTAGTTTCAGGAAATTGCCCCTCGTATAGACAAGGGCAGTACTATATGTTCAATAACGCGTTTTAAAACATTCTAAATTCTGCTTTGTATTAAAAGAATATAGGCCTAAACGACATACTGAAACAGGAAATTAATAATATCGCTGAAAACTCATTGGTAAGCTATTAATAAGCTGTTAGTTCATGCTGATAATGTAATATTATTAGGCGATAGCGAGGAGGAAATTTAGAGGAAGTGGCTTAATTCAAATACCTTGAAACAAAAATTAAAAACAGGAATAAGGTGCACAAAGAAATTAAACATAGGCTCAATTATTAAAATTGATATTATGCTTTATAAGGACTCTTGTCATTCCAACTTCTCTAAAAAAAACTGGAAATGTATAAAACTGTTATCCTCCCAGTTAGAGTATATGGATATGAAACATGGACTCTTACTTTAAGAGAGGAGTAAAGATTACAAGTATTTGAAAAAAAAAAGACCATAGGATAATTTTTGGACCAAAGAGTGATGAAATGAGGAATGGAGAAAATTATATAATAGTGAACTACATGATCATTATGGGAAACTAGATATGATATGAACAGACAAGTCTCTTAGACTGCGATGTGCAGAAAATTTGGCACGACGATTGAGGAATTAAAGGGGCATGGAAACTCCTTGTAAGAAAACTGGAGTCCCATGCAAAACTAGATATAATAAGAACAATTACGTATCTTAGACTGCGATGAGCAGGACATCTGGGAATGAAAGAGGGATGGAAAATCCTACCGGAGTGAAAAGACCAGTAGGTAGGCCACGAATGAGGGAAAACATTCGCTCAGGATATGTATGTGTATGGAGAGCTGATGTCCGCACTCAGGAACTTGTGGGTTCGATAGTGCCAGTAAGTTATTTACCTATTTAGTTAGTGTTTTAATAGGTTGTTTTTATGTATTTTAAGTCTATATTGTGGAATGCTGGCTTTCACAGCCGGTAATCATAACATTAAAAGATTCCACGGCTATGTGGCCGTGGTCTATAACTGGTGATTCTTCCAGACGTTTCTCTCTCAACTGCGGAGGGCATCTTCAGTGGCGAGTGCTTTTAAGTGGTGTTCCCTTGTCGTAAATTCGATTGTGAGTGCCCTCCGCAGTTGAGGGGGAAATATCTGGAAGAAACACCAGTTATAGGCCACGGCCAGATAGCCTTGAATCTTTTAATATTAAGTCTACGGAGTATAATGTTTGTTATTAAATTACATAATCAGCCGCGGTGGACTAGTGGTTATGCTCCTTGCCTCTGATCCCGAGGGTCGCGGGTTCAAACCCGGCCGGTGTCGATGGATTTTTTAGGACGGAAAAATCCAAGGAGCAAGTCCTCCGGGAGGGACTTTAAGCCGTGGGTCCCGTGTCTGAAGATTTTCAGGCTCGTAAAAAATCCTTAAGCCTGAATGAAAAAGCCTCTAAGCAAAATTTATCACATTTTTCCGTCCTAGTACTACATTGGTTTCCTAGATGTCAGTATGAGGCTGACCACGGACCACTCAAAATGACATCTATACGAAAACAAGTGTAACTAAATTAGTATGGTTCAAATTCTTCCCTGTAGGGGGAAAGCGCCTAAATCTCTGTAAAGGGAAAACATGGGCTTACAATACAATACAATAAAATTAAATTACATTATTTCCAAGACTGTTTAATTTTTATTTGCAGAGGAATATATTTTTGTTGCATTCATTTGTATTTTATTCTACGAGTAATATACAGGGCTATTCAGAAAAAAGGAACAGACTTCAAACATTTATTTCTTCCAAACAACAAAAAAATAGAAACACAATTTCAACGCTCCTGGAAAGAGAAAAGTTTGAAGTTCTTATCACGGACGCATTGGCGCTGTTGCTTGTCATGATTGATTGTATTAAAATGGCGAGACAACAGGACGTTGGATTGGAGGAGGAGGAGCAGAAGATCAACTTCATTACCGATGCCCTCCCAGTTTATCCGACCTAACCTCGTGTGGTTTTTATTTGTGGGGTTACGTAAAACACCGTGTTTTTATCCCCCTATGCCTGACACTCTTGAAAATCTGCGACTTTGCATTGTTGAAGCTGTGAATTCGATAACTAGAGACCAGCTGATTCGTGTGTGGCAAGAAATGAGCTACCGTTTTGATATTTGTCGTGTAACACATGGTGCTCATAATGAATGCATAAAATACTGTAGTAAAATTTGAACGTTTATCTTTCCAGGAACTTTGGGATGGTGTTTACATTTCTCGTAGTTTGGAAGAAATAAATGTTTGAAGTCTGTTCCTTCTTTCTGAATAGCCTTGCATATGTTTCATTTGTCAAGGAAAATGCTAGGTTGGTATTTCGGTAGAATGATTTTTTTTTTCATAATTTTTAACCCTTAAAATGACAAGAAACTTATTTCTCGTGTCAGTTATTTAAGTGTGGCAGACCGCAGTGAAAATTAAATCATCATCATCTTCTTCACGTTCGCGGTATAGGCTCCACGGCCTGTTCAGGCTCAATGGTCCATCGCTTCCTTGATCTGCCAAGATCTCTTCTCCTCGTGGTTTGTACATCCAAGCCTGCTTCGGAAGTCTGTTGTTATCCATTCGTTGCAGGTCCATCGCTTCTTTAAATTATAAATTTGATGTGTAATTAGCATTACCCATAACTCTTCGTATGGTTTCTTTCCTTATATGATTAATTAATGAAATCACACCAAAACTGTTATTATTATGTATATTGTGCAATTCGACAGAATGTCAGTTATTTGTATTCGTGTATTTTTCTCCCATTTTATTTAAAATATTAAATAAATTAAACCAAATGTTGTATATTCAGGCACTTCACTTTATTTTGGGTAAATTAATATCTATCTATTATTCTTATTTTGAATAAATAATATTTAATCTTAAAAATTAAGGTATCCTTTAGGATACATTACCAATTTAAGGGTTAAAAAGACACACGAATACACGCAACAATATACATAATTTTCAGTGGCTACCAGTAATATCTAAATATCCATACTTGCTTACTCACTGATACTATCGAACCTGTAGATTCATGGTCGCGCGGGCATAAGTTCTCCATACAGCCCTACCCTGAGCTAATGCTTTCCAATCATTCCCTGTATAATCTACTTCCCTCAACTCATAGTTAATGTTATTCTCCCACCTCATTCTTGGTCTACCAACTATCTAAATATCTTAAGAGTATGAAATTGAAGCGTCACAAAATATAAATTAAAAAAATAAAATCGAATATTAATAAGCATTTGAGTCCAATGCTGTGTCTGGGGGTAGCTTTGCTGTCTCGTACGAAATGGGACCGGGTTCGATTCGCGGTCAGGACATATTTCCTGGGTGATGTTCTTTTCGGTGCTTTTCCTCAACTGACAGGAAACTTAAAGATCCCAACTGTCCCCATACTTCATCTGACAATATAATCATCATATTATTCGCCATGTTTAGTATGAATATGTGAGTAAATGGCGTGTTTCATCTTAAATGTTCGTGTTGTCTCGGAGGAATTCTTGGATTAAGCTGACCACTCATTTCGGGAATACCTGCATGACCTGTATAGTCAAAATAGTATCTCTGTCTTACAAAGTTTTAATTTCCTCCCCCGACAGGTCGTGCCATTATAGTGCTCGTGTGGCGTGGGTCACGTAAAATACATAAAATGTGACGGATTAACCTATTGTGGAGAAAACTATGAAGAAGAAGATATACAGGATGTCCCATTCAAACGTTCCACATTTTAATTAATCATAACTAGCAAAGAATGCGGAATTATGAAATGAGGCCGGTATTAAACGAAACAGAAACTCAAAGAATTTTCATTGCCACACATTAAAACACCTCTATATGCGCACCATTTCTTCAATCTTTTCTTCAGAAACACGTGTACGAGCACCTCCTGATTCTTTTTTTAACGCTTCCAGTCGCCACAAACTTCTCAAGCCATGTCTTAATGGTCTTCCCATTAGGTTCATTTCCTCCATACTCTCTCCGGTATTTTTTTTGCGCTATAATAATTGACTTCGTCTCTGCATACCAGAAAACAGTTTGTGCTCGCCATTTTGTTTTATGTCATTATTGTCCAACATGCAAAAGATGAATTAACTGCAACAATATTCCAATATACTCCAACTGGATATAGAGACCAAGGAAGACCAAAACATCGGTGGAAAGATCAAGACCATCTTCGCTAGGTTTACCGTACAGGCCACATGGCCTAAAACGAATTTGTTCATGATGATGATGAAAACAAACATTCTTTGAGTTTCTCTCTCTTTCAATACCAATCTCATTTCATAATTCCGCATACTTTGTTAGTTACGATTAATTAAAATGTGGGAGGTTCGAATGGGACACAGTGAATAATTTCATACTTCTTGCATATCATTTCATTCCGATCCAAACGGCTGCAAATCACTTTTATTAAAGACTTCCATATAATTTGAGAGTTCTGTCGAAGTGTTAATATTACTACATACGTTAATCAATAACAAAGGCGAACATGAACTGAGCTAAAGATAGTGATCACAAGTTTCTCTTTTGAGAACTAGACACTTGAAATGTGTACTTTACAGACGTTTTCTTCTGTTGAAGATTTGAACAGTTCTATTAGCGGTTGTCTTGTAATCCCAATTCCAGCTCCTTCGATCTTTCCAATGGCCATCCCGTCCACTCAGCAATTGATAAAGCAGTATTTTCACTCCGTGTGTAATTCAGACTCTTTCCACTTTTCATCCCCGATGAAAAGAATAATGCAGGCTTTCATTCCTAAAATCACGATACGATTACTTCTTTCATAGTCTCGATGGACTAGTAGTTACTTTGCTCGCCTCTGTTTCCATGCTTGCCAGTTCAAACCTGGCCTGGGTTGGTGGAATTTTTCTGGGCGTAAAAATATTTAATGTGGCACCTTCGGAAGTGACATAAAGGCAGTGTGCCGCGTCGCAGATACAGAGCATGTAAAACATCAAGAATTAACTAAGAGGCTGATAAATTAAATAAAATACTGCCTATTTAATAAAAAAAATAATAAATATATTACCTATTTACTACGTACATATCTTGATACTAACTCGCAGGCACTACCGATGTCGAAACTACATGAATATATGTTGTTCCCCATACATTCAATAATTTTCATAAGTAATGTCACGAGTGATTTGCAAATCATCGATAAATTCACGAGTCATGAAGCGACGAGCAAATTAATTTAGAGAATTTGGAAATCAAGAGTGGCATTTGTTAGGACTATTTAACGAATAAAATTAAGTTGTTTACTCAAAAATCATTGTTTAAATATAATTACCAGTATTTTAAAATATTTATATATTTAATGTAAACGGCGATGTTTGAAAACAAATCAGAAATGTTTGGTTATATTTCATTTCTTTATTCACTGCAACTTTTTCATATTATTTATTGCCAAATAGGATTACAATCAGCGATAATCCACTGGATCGCAATATTGTAAGAATCCACCCTAGTGGAGAAAAAATGAAACACATCAAACTGTTTATTATAACCATCATTATAGGTTACTAATTTATTTTTTTTAAACAACTCAGTAAAATCATTATTTAAAAACATAATTATTGAACACACAATTATCAAATGTGTAGATCGAAAGAGTCTGTTAATTATTTCCTATATTCAATGCATTAGTTAGAATGTCAGTCACTGCAAACATAATGTTCTGACCTGTTCAGAATATTAAAAAGGACGAGCTTTCTTTACCACAAAAGCAGGAGCTGGTAAAGAGAAATCGATGAAGATCAGGTGGAACACTGGTTATTGGCTCCCATTTGGGGCATGAGTTAAATAGTCTGTATAATTCACATCTCTCAAATTATAATTAATATTATTCAATCACTTCATAATTGGACTATCTACTGAGCGCATCCTTTCTGGTTTCTGCTATAAAACGTTTCCAAACCCTTATTTCATTTCTCATTTTTGCGCGACCGAATGGGGAATAAAAGAGGGGATATTTTTAAGTACCTGGATGACTCTTTCAATTCGTAACTTGATGGCTGATAGAGACGCAGCACATAAGAAATATAGACTCGACAAAACAGACACAAATCTCTATCAATATAAACAGTTACGTAACAAGACAAATCAAGCTATAAGAAACTCCAAACTTAGACATTTATACAGCCTAACAGATACCAATACTTCAGAAATCTGGAAAAACTTGAATAGAATGGGAATTGGGAGAAAAGACACGCAGGTAGACAAATTACCTGTTTCCCTGGACACACTCAATAATCACTTCACAGGTATAACTACTACTCCAAAGGATAAAGAACAAACAATACATGAATTATCACTGACAAATCAACCGGACAGAGAACATTTCCACTTCTCATATGTTACAGATTACGACGTAAAGAAAGCCATCATGCGAATAAAAACCAAAGCAGAAGGAGCAGACCGTATAAATATTACATTACTGAATAAAATAGTCGAAGCTATACTACCTACTATAACTCATAGTTTTAACTCCTCACTACAAACTTCTACATATCCCTCATTGTGGAAACAAACCCTCGTACGCCCACTGCCTAAAGTTAAAACGCCCTCAACCCCGAACGACTTTCGACCCATTAGCATTTTACCTACCCTTTCAAAAGCTCTGGAACGATTAGTCCATAAACAACTGACTGACTACCTAAATGAACACAACCTTCTAGATCAATTTCAGTCAGGCTTCAGGACAGGACACAATACAAATACTGCTCTACTAAATATTTGCGAAGACATACGCGAAGCTGCTGATAATCGAAAACTTACCATTCTCACATTACTGGACTTTAGTAAAGCATTCGACACGGTAGACTTGGACTTATTGTTGCATAAACTTAAAAACCTCTTACTCTCTGATAGTGCCACGAAATGGTTCAATTCCTACCTTCATGAGCGCCAGCAATCTGTTATAGGAAATCATACATTATGTTCTTCTTGGTCCTTCCGTAAAGCTGGGGTTCCACAGGGTTCGGTACTTGGACCTTTGCTTTTTTCAATCTACATAAATGACATATCTAACTCCCTAAAGCATTGCAAACATAATTTATTTGCAGACGACATGCAAATCTACATCCACACAGACAAATATTCACTAAATGACGCGGTTGCCAAAATTAACGAGGATCTTGACTCACTAATGACTTGGACAGTTAAATATGGACTGCAATTAAATCCTAGAAAGTCACAATCAATCATTGTGGGTCACCAGAGACTATTATCTACAATTAACCTAAACACAGTTTTGCATGTGTCACTAAATGGAGTTCAAATTCCTTATAGTGAGACAGTAAAAATTCTAGGAGTATTTATTGACAAAAACTTAAATTGGAATACACAAATAAGCCATACATGCAAAACAGTCTTCTCAATAATACATTCATTAAATCGTGTACGAAATTGTTTGCCATTCGCTCTTAGGAAAATGTTAGTAGAAACACTTGCAATGCCCCATTTTGATTATTGTGACACTCTTTTTACAGACTTAAATATTATTTCCACCCAAAGACTTCAACGTGTTCATAATTCTTGCGCACGTTTTATTTGTGGTATTCGCAAATTTGACCATGTTACACCGTCCCTGGAACAATTATCGTGGCTTCGTCTAAGAGATCGTAGAACTGTCCATTCCTTATCCCTTCTCTATAAAATACTTCACACATCATCGCCTAATTATTTATCACGCCGCTTCATCAGACTATCCGACACACATAATATTGACACTCGATCCCATCAGCACATTGTCCTTTATATCCCTCCTCATCACACTGTATATTATTCATTATCTTTTACGGTCTCACTTACCAAAACATGGAATTCCCTTCCGTCCTATGTCATAGACTGTCAAACTATAACATCCTTCAAAAACAAACTAAAGAATTATTTAATAACAAACTAACTTATACACTTCACTGATAATATTCTTTTAGCAATATTAATATATTTAATTACTTATGAAAATAATAATAATAATAATAATAATAATAATACTTTATTTATTCTGGCAGAGTTAAGGCCATAAGGTCCTCTCTTTCACTCAACCAGCACAAATACAAATACAAATATTCGACAAATATAGATATACACTATACTAATTATAAACAGTTAAAGCTACAATAAATGTAGCAATGTAAATGTCATGTACAAACAACATTTTAAGAATAACAAATATTTTTATTTGTTTTGTTTTAAATATTGTATAATCGTAAAATTAGTTTTCTATATCTCATTATTTTCCTTTGTTTTTTATATACACTAGACAGGGACAATTTAATATGCCTTGCTTGTATACATTTTATTATTAGTTTTAGTCTTAATTTTAACTAATATTAACTGGTTGTATTATAGATCGTAATATATTAGATATTATCTTTTGATCAAATTTTTACTTAGTGTTTAATATTAGAGTTAATTAAGATTGTTATATTCTGATGTAATATATGTTTGTCCTGGTGAGTGGAAGAGAAGGCCACATGGTCTTAACTCCACCAGGCTAAATAAATCTAAATCTAAATAAATAAAAAAATGCAAATTTCTTGGTTCAAGATTGGTATGAGAATAGCCTATATTGAAGATTAATAGTAATAAAGGCGTTATGATAATGAAAATAGTATTATTTTGGTTATTGTTTACACGTTTCACTTTATGCTACTCCCGTAGCATAAATAAATAATAATACTCTATTTTAATATAATGTTAAAGGAAATAAATATTATTTCTGTAGCGGAATCTAATTTTTAATACTTTCAAATGTAATTTCATACGAAAGGAAGCAAATTATTATTTGAGGGAAAGCAATGTAAATGCACTTGCTTGCTTACGAAGTTTTTCATGCGGCATAATTTAGCATGTTAGTCCACATGGAAAAACATTCAATTTTGAAATGAAGTATTAAATTCAATTATTACGTTCCAAATTTATGAGAGAAAAGTGAGAGATTTAATACAAGCGTACAAAAGATTACACATAAAATTGTTGTCCGTACTAACGTATTATACAAGTTTTAATGGAGTATCTCAACAGTAATTTGTGCGATAAAATTACAACTTTTACATTAGTTTTTATCTATCTGAATGTCTCACTTGACTACATTCCCTCCTACTAAAGTTCTTACGCCCATAACCCACATAAAAGACAGATGTATTTGTTTGTATTCGAGCCTTTGACTCAAGAAATAACGTTGAATTTTTGGCCGTATAGTGCGTTCCAGATATACGGTGGCGTTTTTGTAAGATCTAATACAAATGGTAGTCTACCGTAATTCGAAAAGACGTGTAGGGAAGGGACATTATTGTGTATGTGAATAACTACCTGTAGTTTTTTGTTTCAAAAAGTACGGACATCATCATCATCAACAATCACGGATTAAGCCCACATGGCTTGTTCCGGTCTCATAGATTCTCATTCAAAAAGTTGAATCCATCTCTTTTTTTATTACACGTTTTATATTAGCTTGACCTGTATCTATCTATCTATCTATGTAACGGAATCTTTCAACGCGATTTTCACCAACTTAAAATAATTGGATCGACTTGAAACTTTGTGTACTTGTAGAGGACCCGTGACAATACAATAATTTCATATTTTGTTTCTAAAATCCTGGCCATAATCATCAGAAAAAAAAGTGTTTTTGTATCAATGTAACGGAATCTTTCAACGCGATTTTCACCCACTTACAAACATTGGATAGACTTGAAACTTTGTATACGTGTAAAAGACCCGTGACAATACAATAAATTCATATTTATTTTTTAAAATCCTGGCCAGAATCATCAGAAAATCAAAAAAAGTGTCTTTGTATATATGTAACGGAATTTTTTAACACGATTTTCACCCACTTAAAATCATTGGATCGACTTGAAACTTTGTATACTTATAGAGGACCCGTGACAATACAATAATTTCATATTTATTTTCTAAAATCTTGGCCAGAATCATCAGAAAATAAAAAAAAAGTGTCTTTGTATATATGTAACGGAATTTTTGAACACGATTTTCACCCACTTAAAATCATTGGATCGACTTGAAACTTTGTATACTTATAGAGGACCCGTGACAATACAATAATTTCATATTTTGTTTCTAAAATCCTGGCCAGAATCATCAGAAAATAAAAAAAATTAGAACTGGTATAATAGGTTGCGGAGTTGTCGACTTTTTAGTCAATCGTTGTAACAGCTCAGATGGTAGAACGGTGAACTCTAATTGTATATAATTTCAATAATCCATAGGTCGCTGGTTCAAATCCGGCTGGGAGGTTTTTTTTAGAAGAGTATTACTTTTAGCTCATACTACAATAGTATCGAATTTAAAGATATTAACGTTTTTATCTTATTCTGTTAAATATTAAAACTAAAAAATAAATAATAGTTTTAAAAAACTAAAAAAAACACGAAATAAGTCAAGCAAGAATAAAACTTTCCATAAAATATTTAAGCCAACCGAACTAAAAAATTGAAAAATAATTTTAATTTCCAACACGCTTGGGATAAATAATTTTACCATCAAAAGCGTGGGGTGCTTTTTATGATTTTTACATTTTCTTCTTAGAGACTTAACTTTTACGAATATCTGTTTATTATTTGATCTATACTTGAAAATGTAATATTGGAAATTAAATCAATTGAATAAAATAAGTTAGGTTGAGGTTGGGTTAGGATTAAGTTATGTTAACGAAGTGCTGATAATTTTTTTTCTAACATAAAAAATGGGCTCTGAAGCCCTAAGCTGATAAAATTAAACTAAGATTAAATAACAGAACAACTGTTATAAAGACAACTTGGTGGCATTGGTAAACAAACATTAAAAGTGTTAATGATATTCATCTGTTAGCGGCTGAGTAGATTACAGAGCCATGGTACCGCCAGAAGGTTTATTAAGTGAAGTTCAGATAAAAATAACTTTATATTATAAATACCTAACGTTGGAAGGTCCACCGCTGTGGTCTCGAGGTAACATGCTGCCTTGTCACGCAGCGGGCCCGGGTTCGATCCCCGGTCGGGGCATTTTTCTGGGTGAGGTTTTCATCGGGATTTTACCTCACCTGTAAGACAAATGTCAGGAAAACTTTAAGGCCCAAACTGTCCCCGAAATCATATGGCCATCATCATCCTTATCATCATCATCACAACCAACATCCTTCACCGGTGTGGATAGCAACGGGAAGCTACCACACCTACGCAATTTCCTAGTAAAGCTGCAAGCATAGCATGAAGGACCTGCCTTCAGAATTACTATGGATGGAACGTTGGAAGAATGAGTTATGTTATGAATTATGTTTCTTAGGGAAATTGTTGGACCAAAGAGAGATGAACAGACAGGCGAATGAAGATGACTTACATAACAGTGAGCTACATGATCTTTGTTGGAAACCAGTTATAATCAAAGCAGTTAAGTCTTGTAGACTGCGATGGGGAGGACATTTGGGACGGATGGGGACTGAAAGAGGGGCATGTAAACTCTTGTTGGAAAGCGCCTAGTTGATAAGCTAAGAATGAGGTGGGATAATAGTATTAACAATGATTTAAGGGAAGTAGATTATACAAGAGATAATTGGGAAACGTTAACTCAGGATGTGGATGAATGGAGAGCTTATCTCTTCGCGGCCATGAATCTAAGGGTTCGATAATGTCAGCGAGTTAGTTATTATGAGTACAACTTACGGCAATATGCTAAAAACTAAAATAATAATCCACATAAGTATTAAATCTATATTAGCTGTCAATAATACGAGCTCACCCTAACATTATTTTGTGTAGCATTTATTATTGTTGGTCCAAATTTCATAGACTGTTATTTAGCTAAAATACTGGGTTTTATATTAAGTGAAGTAACTTATAATCATCATCATCATCATCATCTGCATTCATGGATTAGGTCTGTTGACCCGTTCCGACTTCAGCCCATCTCTTTTTAGGTCTGCCCACATCTCGGGTGCCTTTAGGTTTGTATTTTGTTATTTGTTTTGGATATCTATCTTCATTCATTCTGTCCATGTGTTGCTTCCATTTTTGTCTATATGTATCTATTTTATCAGTTATTGCAAATATTTCAAGTTCCTGTCTTATTTCTGTGTTCTTGATTCTGTCTTCCTTAGTGCACCCTTTAACAGATCTCAAAAATTTCATTTCTGCCGCCGTTATCCTACTTAGATCTTGTTTTTTATGTATCCAGGCTTCTGAGCCATAGAGCAGTACTGGTTCTGCCAATGTTTTATAAAATTTCAATTGGGTCTCTCTTGTTGTTTTATTATTTAGTGATCGTTTTATCGTACCACATATTCCCTGGAATTTTGCTATTTTATTAGTTATATCATTATCATAATTAAATGAAATGTCACATCCTAGATAATTGAGATGGTTCACCTGTTCTATGATTTTGTTTCCTATTACTATTTTGGATCTGATTTGATTTTTCCCTTGGAATGCCATTACCTTAGCTTTTTCTATGGATATTTTGAGATTATATTGTTCACATATATTATGTAATTTAAAAATATTCCTTTGAAGCTCGTCTTCCGTATTTGCTATTATTACCTGGTCATCAGCATATAATAATGTTTTCAAGTAAAGTGTTTTATCTAATTGTATTCCTTTATTTGTTTCTTCGTTCCATTTGTTTATTATATCATTGATGTATAGGTTAAACAAAACTGGAGAGATACTGCATCCTTGTTTAACTCCTTGATTAGTATGAATTTTATTTTTACTTACTTCATTTCTAGTTTTTATAACAAAATTTGTGTTCCAGTACAAACTCTTTATAGCTGCTATTAAGTGTTTCGTAATTATTTTTTCTTTTAAAATTGTCCAAAGTTTTCCTCTGTCTACTTTATCAAATGTAACTTATAATTGTAACAAAATTAGATCCAATACTAATCTTCCTTTCATTATTTCTTCCTTCCTTTATATATTGTTATTTATTTATAATTATATTGCTATTAACAGTATTAAACTTCTGTAATGAAAGGGGTATGGGTAACAGTGTTTCCAGCATCCAATGAATTAATGACATATGAAGAAAATTTTACGAATGTTTGTAAAAATGTATCTGTATGTTAGAAAAAATTAAATCATATAAATTAAATTTCCTATTTGGATAACTTGAATAAAAACACTAGTTTTACGCGGCAGGGAACTTGGATGGAATGGATACAATATTATGAATTATGAAGATGATAAAATTTCTAGAGGAAATAAAGAACAATAGAGGGAAATAGGAATAAATAACAATTTTTGTCCCTATAATTGAATAAATAAGTATGATCTTGACTTCGTCTATAGTGTCTTCATTATAGCCAATATCTATCTCCTCTCGTGTGATTTTTTGCGTTTCCGCGCCTGGGTATCTCTCTGGAGGCGTCCTTACATTGGCTCTCAATTATTACAATGCATTGGCCCACTTCCCCATTTAAATGTTCACAATTTTGATTGAAAATAACGAAGCCTATAGGCATAGTAGTTTTAACAGAAAAAAAAATGAATTTTAAGAATACACGTATTTGAGAATAAAGTGCTTAGAAACATTTTGGACCAAAAAGAGGTGA
Organism: Diploptera punctata; assembly: GCA_030220185.1. Taxonomy (NCBI): domain Eukaryota; kingdom Metazoa; phylum Arthropoda; class Insecta; order Blattodea; family Blaberidae; genus Diploptera; species Diploptera punctata. The sequence continues at coordinate 1,829,144 of JASPKZ010003844.1, read as the reverse complement.
TCAGACAGGGGAATGGTGAAAAAATTAAATTTATAGATCATAAATATGCCAGCCCTTATTTTCATTTCTCATACACTAAACTCAATAATAATAATAATAATAATAATAATAATAATAATAATAATAATAATAATAATAATAATAATAATAATAATAATAATACTAATAGTAGTAATAATAATAATACTAATAATAATAGTAGTAATAATAATAATAGTAATAATAATAGATAGATAAATAGATCATCGGTTGATTAATATCTTTGACATCGTCCGATTCCAAATAGCTAATTTTGTCGGTCCATCCAATCTCTTGGTTGTAGATGTTTCTCCTTCATGTATAAACATATTCCCTTACTTCAGGACGTGTTAGGTGTTCATTAGTTCGATAATAATAATAATAATAATAATAATAATAATAATAATAAATAATAATTCTAGAGTTAATTAAAAAAAGGCCTAGTAGTTTTAATAGAGAAAAAAGTGAGACACAAATGTAAGATTACAAGTATTTGATAATGAAGTACTGGGGAAAATGTTTGGACCATAAAGTGATGAATAGACAGGGGAATGTAGGGAAATTAAGCATATAAATCATATACATCACTAGCCCTTATTTTCATACACCAAACTCAATAGTAAAAATAATGATGATAATAATAACAATAATAATATAATTATACTGTTAGCATAAAAAATAATTGTACATATCTTCATAATGTATTTTCCAGAACCAATATATTATATTTAACTAATGAAGATTTGCAGCATTTGTGGTCGCGTCTGTACTGTACCTCGAGGGGGATATATTGAATGGTAGCTCTGATAATGATGATGAAGTTGTCCCTGACATTCTGACTTTTCTAATTACGTCAATTGAGGCGATGATATCTGAGAAATAAGTTTCTATAAGATTTGTTGAGATGAGAGTTTGCGAAATTATTTAACAAGGATATTGCTTTGCTTGTTATAAAGGCATATCGTTTCGCTTCAAGTTCTACAGCAAAACTTCATATTCTCGGAGAAATTTGAGAACGGAGAGAAGATTGCCTCAGTTATCTGAATATTAAAGCTAAGCTCGGAGATATCTGTTCCATAATAAAGTGCGTTTCTACTTCAACTAGTGCATGAAGCTGTGAAACCAGATGTTAAAATTAAGACTACCTCAACTCCACGTGCGGTATTGCAACATTAACATTGAATATCACTCCGCCAGCAAAACAATCCTCTTAATATTATGAAGATACTGCTTTGTTGTTATGTACCTTGAATAATTACTAAATAAACCTCAAGCGACAATTTATAACATGTTTTGCATTCGATGTATTCTTGACTACACAATATTGAGGCATACAGTCGAAAATGGAACTACACAATTTAAATACGATACAAAGATTATGTAAAAAAATGGTCTTTATTTTACATCATCCGGCTTACTTGTATTGGGCTTCTTAACATTGTTTATTTATCTATTTTTTTCAATGAACAGGGAGCTGGCCGGGAAGACTAGGGATATTTTTCAACCTGGAAGACCAGGGATATTTTTCAGGTTTTCTTCCTTAGCCTTTGTCAAACCAATGACGAACTACAAGACAGCAGTATCTATAAACATATATATATATATATATATATATATATGATATGAAAAGAAAAAAAAAAGAATGTTGAGTCGGGAATTGAACTCGAGTATCTAAAGTCTGTACCTTTAGCGCTCTAACCAACTGAGCTACCCAAGAATTCCAAGACAAACATACAATTTTCTTGTACATGTAGTATTCTCAATTCACACAAGAGGTAGCGGAAATATCATTCAACTACCATCTAGCGGCTAACCTAACAGTTAAGCAAATTATTAAAGAGAATATTTACTTTATAGCAGTAACGCTTGTATATATAGATATTGTAAATATATTTATAATATCTATAATATCTATATATATATATATATGGTCCTTACTGGGTACTATCAACTGGACTAGTTTAACGCAGATTTTTTAACGAGATTGTTACTCTTCCCCCTCACATTTTTTTTTAAAATTACGATCCAATATTATAATTATGAATATATGTACCTTGTAGGTCCGTTACCTCAACTTTTTAAAATATTAATGTGTATCGAGGGTTAGTGACAACAGACCTACTACCTCATGCTGATGATGGGACTAGTCCCGAAAGGCGTACAGATGGTTAATTTTTTTTTAAGTTGAGAAAATGGTACGTACTTTTGTAAATTTAATATTGTGATTAACACCTCAACAGAGTTTTACTGTGAATTTTGTAAATGGTGATTACAATGGACAATTGGTCTTCAGTGACTATTTTTGAACTTTAAAAGTTTCTTGAATTTGCTTTATAGGCCAAGGAAAACTCCGAAATATACTCAACCAAGAAACTTTTCCCGATCGAACAGGGCGCGCTGCATCTGAGACAAGGATATTACTCCGACGCCACAGTGTGGATCTGAATAAATCAATAATACAATTAAAATATTTATTTTTATAATAAAGTACTTAGGAATTTTTTTGTGCCAAAAAGAGATGAACAGACAGGTGAATGGAGAAAACTATGTAATATTGAGCTACATGGTAGGCCTATGTATAGGAAGTAAGTAAGATATAATAAGAACAGTTAAGTCTCGTAGACTGCGATGGGCAGAACATGTGGCACGAATGGGAAATGAAAGAGGTGCATGGAAGCTTCTTGTAGGAAAACCAGAGGGAAAACGCCCACTTGGTAGACCAAGAATGAGGTGGGAGAATAACATTATCCATGATTTGAAGGAAGTAGATTATGTAGGGGATGATTGGAAAACATTAGTTCAGGATATGGATCTATGGAGAGCTTATGTCCTCAAGGCCATGAACCTACGGGTTCGATAGAGCCAGTGAGTTAGTTAATACTTTGATTGATTGATCCCCGTTTGTTCCGCTCGGTACTTGCGTTCTCCCCTAGTAAAGAGTTTCTTAACCGGACTAATTTATTTACGCATATTTCCTTATATAGATGTCAGTGTGTAACATGTGGTTAATACATCGCCTCAAGGAGATATCTAGTAGGAAACTATGTTATTATTTGGATGGTGATGACCGATTAAAGTTCCTTCAGAAGCATTATGTAGGCTTGAGGTTCTTTTGTGAGCCCGACTATCTTCAGACTCGGGAGCTAAGGCTTAAAGTCCTCCCAGATAACTTGTTTCTTGGATTTTGTCATCTTAAAAATCCATCAATCCCGGTCGTATTTGAACCTCGTGGTAAGGAAGATAAACATATATCATGAGGCTGGGGTACTTCCTAGAATTAATTTTTTTTTTTGGGATCACACAATAAACTGTTGTTAAAACAGTGGTTAACGGTAACTCAAGGATAGGCAGGTACATGTACCTAGCGAAGCGAAACTAATGTGTATTATAAAAGTGTAAATTTGATTGACGTGTTGAATATGGTTAGATTTGCAAAACAATAAATTGTGTTAAAAGAAATACTTGAGCCAATTTTAAAACTTCCTTGGGAAATGAATATAAAAGGCCAAGAAATGTTACTGTTAACAGAGTGGGGCCAGTTGCTCTCATACGATCACAGAGTGGGGCCAGTAGCTCCCTTACGAAAACAGAGTGGACTAGTTTATCATATTACGAGAATTCGGAGGACCCTGTTGCTCCCATATTATTACTTAAAAGTGTGAATCAATCTATCGTACGTAAAATATACTAGTAAAGTCTAGATTTGCTCAAGTAGTTTACAAGATATTATAAATGTGTTGTGTACTGTGTTGTTCATAAGAAGTTAACAAAATAAACCCTTTTTAATTAATTACACAACTCATTGTTACTGATCATCGAATTCCTTGCCCTTCAGAACCCAGAAAAAAGCTTAATCTAAAAACACACCCTGAAGAGACCCTCGTGCCTACACAAGAGCTCGTTACAACCAACGTGGCCGACACACTTAGTTTAAGTCTCCTTTTTTAGGTACTTTAACATGGTCCATCCTACTCGGGCCTTAGAATGACACAACCTGTCGGGGAGAGGAGTTTAAGGATTGGATTATATATATATATATATATATATTTTTTTTTTTTTTTACCCACACAAAGACATGGAGGGTCGTCCCGAATGAAGGATCGCTCAATGCGAGGCTACCCCCAAGATAGCACGAACATTTAAGACAATACACGCCAATCACTCACACTTTCATACTAAATAATGCAAATATGATGGAATGATTATGAAGAACAAATGGTGTTTGGGGACTATTTGGTCTTAAAGTTTTACATTTCCTTATGGTGAGGAAAAAAACCCAAAAAATATCACCCATAAAACTCGTACCGACCGGCGATCGAACACAGGCCCGCTGCCTATAAGGCAACGAGGGTACCTCGATATCACAGCTATAGACTAATTAAAAGCTAAAATGATCATAAAAGTAATTTATAAACAAAAACAAACATTCAGTGCAGAATGAGTTGGATCTAGCCGTCCGAGTTGCAGCCAATATGATAGCAGGGCATTTATTATTGACCCTTCTAGATAATACTGGGCCTTCTCTTTCGACCTCTCTTCTCTCCCTGCTCTTAATTACTCTAATCTGAGACTCGTATTTATCTGGTTTCGATATATCTTCATTTATTAAGGTAAATGGGTGTGACTACTGACACCGAATATTCATACTTGAAAGTTATTTAAGAATTAGGCGATTAATTGGATAACTCTGCAGTTATGTATTTATGTGGATGAATTTCTTCCCGCTTATCTACAATTTCAATGTATTGATCGGCGAAAGATTGTGAGAATGGTCAGAGGATTATTGAATATTTTAATTCAAGTAGACATAATAATTAAATCTGCATGGTATGTATTTAGTAATTATTCAAGAAAATGAAAAAAATATATTCCTATGAACTTTATTCTCAAATACTCGTAATCTTCTTTCCTCCCTTAAAGTTAGGGTCCATGTTTCGCATCTATATAATATAACTGGGAGAATAACAGTTTTATACATTTTCAGTTTAATGTTTTCTGAAATGAGTTGGGACGACAAGAATCCCTGTAATGCATAATAACACGCATTTCCAGAATTGAACCTTGTATCTTTGAGATAAATATAAATTCTCTTTTGCCAGATGTAGGGATTTTTAAACATTTCTGGCTGCAATATTTGAATTCTATTATGAAATTAATTATGTTATCTATAAGCCTACGAAAATATCAAAGGAAAAAAAAACGAAAATAATGGCATTTTGGAAGTGAACATATAAGATCAAAAATCATAACAGACAACAATTCTCTGGAACAAGTAACACATTTTAATTATTTGGGTTGTAATTTTACTACAAGCACAAAAACTGAAAGAGACGTAAATGTGAAACTGTCAAGATTTCAAATGATATGTGGAACTATACATAAAACATTAAATAAAACAAGAAGATATACTATATTGATTCCGATTGAGGGTCTTTCCACTTTTCAGCGGTTGCCCTTTTACTATATTGAAGTTTTATAAAACATTGGCAGTACCTGTATTACTTTATGGGAGTGAAACTTGGGAAATGACCAAAACATTACAAAGTAGAATACATAGTGTAGAAATGAACTTCCTTAGAAGAACAAAAGGCTGCACAAGAATGGGTCGGTTAAAGAATGAAGATATAAGAACAGAGTTAAATATATGTCCATTAAATCATAAAATCAAAGGATATAGACAAAAATGGTTTAGGTATGTAGAAAGAATGAACGTAACAAGATTATCAAAAACAGCATTTAACTACAAGCCAAGAGGTTCAAGGAATGTAGGAAGGCCATTGAAAAGATGGACAGAACAACTGTGAGGCGGAGCAGGCATTTTGCCTAGCCCGTGAACTGAAGAAGAAGAAGAAGAAGAAGAAGAAGAAGGAACATTTTTTAACCAAAAATTGGTGAACAGATAAGTGAAAGGGGAAAATTGCATAATAGTGAGTTACATGGTAAGTATAGAAAGCCAGATGTAATAAGAACAGTTAAATCTCGTAGACTACGATAACCAGAACATGTGGCACATATGGGGGATGAAAAAGCTGCATGGAAGCTTCTTGTAGGAAAACTAGAGTGAAAACGCCCAGTTGGTAGACCAAGAATGAGGTGAGAGAATAACATTATCCACGATTTGAGGGAAGTAGATTATACAGAGAATGATTGGAAAACATTAGCTCAGGATAGGGATGTATGGATAGCTTATGTTCGCGCGGCAATGAACCTATGAGTTCGATAAAGCCAGTGAGTTAGTTAGTTATCTCAAAGATAGAAGATATCTCAAGGATGAGAGAAAAAGCTGAACTTGTAGACTACACTTAATATAGGAATAACATTATAAATATCGTGATACGTGCATTGTAGTTGAAAAAAAATGTGTATATGTAAATAATATAAATCGTACATCACAAAATTAACAGTTTCGTTAATCAAAAACCACATGAAACATCGGTATAAAGGAAAAAGGAATAATCCCATATCATGGAAGTAGAGACGAAATTAATGAGAAGAGCGAAATATATGCGGCAAAATCATAAAACTAACATATTAATCATAAATTATAAAAAAAATAAATAAAAGATGTACTTCACATTACTAACACTTTTCGTAACAAAAAATCACGTGAAACAAGTACCATAAAGGAAAAAGGTGAATCCCGCATCATGGCAGCAGAGATGAAATTAACGAGAGCGGCAATATCATAAACCAAACACAGCAACTATAAATGATGAGCAATAAAAATCGTAGTTTACAAAACTAACAGTGCCCTTTAAAAATAATGTGAAATAAGGTCTATAAACGAAGAAGTTGAATCTCACATTATGGCAGCAGAGATGCATTTAATGAGAACAGCAGTATACACATGGCAAGATCATACGTAAAACGAACACACGACTATTTTTAGAACTTAAAGTTGAATCTAATTTTGGAAAATCATAAAATTACAGAAACAAATGGAGACTACTCGTTGGAAGAATGACTAGAGAAAGACTGCCCGATTGAATATTAAAAATATCGTCCAACATCGTTGATGTATAATGACACCCGAACTTGCAACTAGACTTTTATCCTTGACTGCTTGATGATGAATGAAAATCACTTTACAGAAATGGATTTTGGAGGCGATAGACAAGAATTTCAAGAAGGCATAAAGTCAGAAATAGCACATTAAGGGAAATTATGCAACTTGAAAAAAAAAAACATATTAGAAAAAAAAATAGAAGATGAAGTTTGAAATGGCATGGACACCTCATAAGAATGGAAGAAGATCGGATACCAAAGAAGATCCTTCATTGGAAAGCTGATGGAAGAAGTGGAAGAGGAAGACCTAGAGAACGTTGGATAGATGGAGTGAGGAGAAATATGGAAGCTATAGGCTGTCCGCCCTTAAAGTGATCCTCCTCAAAACAAAACCATGTGTCCTGCTCCCTTTTCCACTGATTATGGACACCGACGTACGATGTAGAAGCATTAAGTAAGTACTCGAAGAACTAGTTGCCTTCATTAAATTAAAAAATATGTCCTCTGAATATACTTGTCATTCTTCGTGAATGAAAAAATAATATTCAAAACATAAAAAATATTCTAAAATATACCTAATCAATAGTTACGTACAACTTATAATACTTTATTACATATGTGTGATGCGTTTGAGTCATTCTTCAGTCGATTCTGATGAAACAAAATGGCTCAAGTTGTCGAGTCTTTTGTTGCTGTGTGGCCATCTCCCTTTCAAAATATGTCAGTAATTGTGGCGCGAATGGCGGAAGGATACAATTGGCGTTTGTTTATGTTAGGATCACTCTTAAGAGCGGACAAGGGTATAGAGATTTGAAGGAAGAAGATGCTTTAGACAGGAACCTATGGCGACAAATCACTTTGGATTGAAGAAGAAACACTGTGTTGTGGAATATTCCTAATAAAAAAACTAACAGTGAAAAAGTCCAAACTGCTGTAGTTCGAATTTTAAATTGTGAGCATCGTTTAAAACTTCTGTTTCTAAAACATAAAATTGAATTATGGAATAGCAGTTCATATTTGATAGTAAAACGATTTTGAGCAGCGGAAATTCTTTTAGCTGCAATGCCAAGATAAGTAGCTATGAGCTGGCAATATTCACTTACGTATTGTAGTAGATTCCGGATAAAATGCTCTTTATAACAGCCATTTTATTTTAATGGCTTTAAACCCATTCCTGTTATCTGCAGCATTCAGTTTCACGTGGAGTTATACAGGATTTCTCCTAGAATGATCATTTTCTATGTATATGACATAAAAATATCATATTAAACTCCTCTGTTTTCAGCAGTCTGGGATTGAAATTCACTAGGACGACTTGACACAAAAACATGTTTCCCATAAAAAAAACTGTATAGAAATTAAAATCGCGAATATTTTATTCTGGCAAAGACTGTGCTTAATTATATGGAAATTATTATTTCAAGACAGCTCCCTGTAGGTCATGGTTGGCATAACTAGATAGAGAAAAATTCACATGAGTCGGATTTAAACACAAGATCTCGGGTTTTAATATTAGAGGGGGAAGTTAAATCAATTAGAGCATTATTTGAAACAATCTAAATAATAACATTTCATCTTCCAAAATTCAACCTTCAAGCAATATCATTGAGTTACATAGGTTCAGTTCCCGGAGCAAGTACAAATCCCTCTGTCTTTAATCTTCGAGTCTCGCGTCACCATCATCATCATCGGCCCCATCTAGCAGTCTTTTAAGAGATCTTCCTAATCGACGATGTCCTTTGGGCTTATATTGCATCATATTTTTTGGGACTTTTTAACTATCCATTCTTTTTTACATGGTCTAGCCAGTTTAATTTATATCTGTTGAGTTTTTCTTCTACTCATTCTACTTTTAATTTGTCTAAAATTTCTTAATTATTTTTTCAATCTAAAAGAGTGTATCATGCTGTCCTGAGAAACTTCATTTCTGTTGCTTTGATTCTCCTCCTGTCTCTTTTTTTTCTTAATGTCCAAATCTCATTTTCCGTTTAAAACGATGGCCAATGCCAAAGTGTTATATATTTTCATTCTTGTGGATTTTTGTAGTAATTTTGCTTTTAAATGTATTATTTGTTATTCTTAAGATTTGGGTAAATTTGGTGATTTTTCTTGTTCCCATCTTTTTTCAATTTCATTACGAGTCCCCCGTAAGCTGCGAAACTTGTATTCACAAGATTTAATGGATAAGGAAATTGTTTCCAACAAGCCGCCAGTAGGTCTTGGTTAACACAACTAGAGAAAAAAAGCATATCTTGTAATATTATACAAATTTTACAAATATTAACTGTAGTATCTGCAGTAGGAATTATTTTATTGTATAACCATGATGTACCTAATGGTATGTCTACCTCCAGAGGTAGTTGCGATATATCTATAATTGTATTTAATATTTATTGTTAATTTTGTAGTTTGTTTTTCAAAATTAGAGATACGGACCGCAGATATGTTTTTATCTGGTGTTTGTCACTCACCCTCTCTCTCAATCTCTGTACGAATTAGATAAATGTTCTAAAATAAAAATAATACAAATATTAAAAGCTTATAATCATATAAAAGAAACTAAGAAACTTTCTTCTATTCATAACTGTAACTGTAGGATAAAGATGTCTATTTTCGTGATTACACTGAGCAACAAAAAATAAACTTTTTTTTTGTCTCAGAAAGATAAGCATGTGATTCTGATAGTATTTTTCCCCTCAATTCAAATATGATATCTGTTTTTCTCCATCACGCAAAGTTTCCGAGAGACAGGAATTTATAATTTCAAACACTTTAATATTTTCTACATTCGTAACAACCAACATTCGAACATTCGGACTCACCGAGAAAGTAAGAAATGACTAGTTTCTGCTATATTTCGCCTGTGGAGCATCCCTTTTGATGGTCCCACAATAATCGGCCAGCATATTAGGATTCCATTTGCCTTGATATATCTTTTCCATAGCTGAAACCGTTTGAGTCGGGCTCATTTGGTTTTATTTTACAAAGGACAAATGGACGAAAAAACGTTTATTAAAAAAATAATTATTAAAATCCAATTGAAATTGAAATAAAAAAAACTGTGGGTGATGGAGAAAATCCGAATACATATTTGAAAACACGATAAAAAACTGCATTAAGTACAACTATTGGTACTCATGAGACAAAAATCATGTTGACCAGTGTTATTTATTATTATTATTATTATTATTATTATTATTATTATTAGATTAAAACTTTGAAGTTAATTATTACTTTGAAGTACTAGTTAATTTTACAATTAAATGCTTATTCGATTTTTAAATAAGTCAATATTTATCTTTATGTATAAACATACATATATGTGTTTGCATTTATGATAATCGAAAATGAAAATATAGGTACTTGAACAACTTCCCAAATATGGAGGGAACACTAATCCTGTTTAGAATAAAATATGTTACAAGTCCATTTCATCACATTTTATTAAAAAACATGAAAGTATAAAATAAATTAGAGGTGAGAAGGATAACTAATCAAAATGTTATTTCAGTTAATTCTTATTTATAGACGTTTTAACGCCTCTAGCATATTTATAGTGTAGTGGTAACTTGAGTGTTTATATTGATAAAAATACGTAAATAATTATAATATAGACATGATATAAAATTCGGAAGAAAATGGAACTTACGTTGTCGTTTATAGGAAAGGTGGTTTATAAATCATAAACATGTTGAAATCCACAACCATATAATTACATCTAAGCTAATGTAATTGTTATTCTTCCATGAAATAACTGCACAAACATATGAACTATCATTTTTATTCTTAACTAATTCTGTAAAAAAGGTCGTTAGTTACACCTTGTTTGGTTATTGCTGAATGGTGTGAAATAGTGAATCGGAAACTATAGTTTAATTACGACAGAGTGAATTGGAATGGGTTTGCTATTCCGCACACAAATTGCTAGGTGGTTTTGGTGAGTGTGCATAACTAATGTACTGGCAATACCCCAGAAACCCCGATGGTACATACCTCCAATACATGTTCTGTATTACGATTGTTTAACTCGGGATTGCGGTTCGCCATATTGTGTCTTCAATCACACTCAAACAGATAACATTAATGACTGTGGTGTGTATATTATCTTAACACATAACAACAATATCTCATTATACCCCCATCAAGTAGCTTCGGCAGTCAAAAATCACGGTATTTAAGAAAAAAACTATATATCTAATGTAGTATAATAATTGATTCAAATTAAATATTTCTCTTAATAGGCATCCAGATCTGAAAAAAATCTAAAGAAATTGATAAATTACGTTAAATAATCCCTTATAACGAAAGTCATCTATTAAAAACAATAAAAAAACTGCCACAGCTGTGGTCTCCGAGTAGCATAGTTTCCTCGTAAGCAGTGAACTTGGGTTCGATCCCCGATGGTTGAGGTTTTCCTCGCCTGTAAAACAAATGTCTAAAACATTTAATAATCAATTGAGTTGGTGTTTACTTGATGAAAATGCATATTTATTAACTAAATAAAAATAAAACGTAAAACTACGTTTTATTTTTATTTAATTAATAAAACATTTAAGGCTAAAATTGTCCTTGAATAACATTTGGCCGTCATAATCATCCTATAATATTAGCCATGTTTAGTATGAATGTGTGAGTGAATGGTGTGTCTCGTCTTAAATGCTCGTGCTGACTCAGAGGTGGCTCCGCAATGAGCTGATCTCTCATTTGAGGAAATCCTGCATGTCCTTGCGTGGCCAAAAAAGTATGTACGTGATCCAAAGTTTAAATAAAATCAACTGGTCGTGTCACTGTAAGTCCGGGTAGCTAAAAGGAAAGGTTAAATTCAGAATAAAAAACAGGTAGAAACAAAAAGAAAGGAAGAACAGTGATCAAATATTTGAGACGCTGTAGCATACTTGGATAAGGAGTACACTGCAAGCCGCAATGTCGCGGTTTGGAATCTCGATGGCGTCAGGATTTTTAAACTGGCCTAAACCTTCTGGCCCTAGGTTCGACTCAGCCTCTAACTCATATGATTTCCGATTGAGGGTCTTTCCACTTTTCAGCGGTTGCCCTTTTTACCAGCCGGCTGCTGGCCCTTCACATCCACATGTGTCAATCACAGAGGTAGATGATCAACGGCCAGCTCTAACTCATATGAATAATTGAATTATGAAACCTTCTATAGTACAAAAGTAGTAGTAGTAGTAGTAGTAGTAGTAGTAGTAGGACTTTATTAGACAAAAAGTAAGATATTTACAAAATTATTTACAAATGTGGGTCGCACGGGCAGTAAGCCGTACGTGCTGTTGACAGTCCATTACAATAAAGTAATAATTGCTACTAGTGTGAAGAAAAATAAACAACAAAAAAAAGCAATAACATTACAATTACATAAAGAAAACGCAATAATATTACAATTAAATAATAACACAATAGCATTCCATCCATAGTAATTCTGCCCGAAGACAGGTCCCTCACTGCAATCATAGCATTTTCATGCTATGCTTGCAGCTTTACTAGGGAATTGTGTAGGTGTAGTAGCTTCCCGTTGCTTTCCACACCGGTGAAGAATGATGATGATGATGATAAGGATGATGATGAAGATGATGGCCATATGATTTCGGGGACCGTTTGGGCCTTAACGTTTTCCTGACATTTGTCTTACAGGTGAGGAAAAACCCGATAAAAACCTCACCCAGAAAAACTGCCCCGACCGGGGATCGAACCCGGGCCCGCTGCGTGACAAGGCAGCACGCTACCTCGAGACCACAGCGGTGGACTACAATAGCATTATACACTAAAAAGAACAATAACATTACAATTACATAAAGGAAACACAGTAATATTACAATTAAATAATAACACAATAGCATTATACATTAATTAATTAATTTATAATTATTAAGAATTAATGTTATTGCATTTTGATAACATATATTTATTCATGAATGAGTGTTGTTCTTATTTTCCGCGTTTTGTCCAGAAATTTACCGAGGTTTATCCAATTTTCTGGATTTACCAATAACTCGTAGCATGCCAATCTTTCCCGATTTGAATTTAGAAATCTTTCCGGTAATAACTGACGTCTCCAATATTCTAAATCATTTCATTTTCCTAATATATGTATCTCATCTTCAAAGTTCCCGCACATTGGACATATTCGCATATCGTGATCGTCGCTAATTTTTAGAAATTTCCATGCTCCTAGCCTAAATCAAGAAAGCCCTGATCTCTCCTTAAATCCTAGATTGAGTATATACGATTCTTTTCCCCAGACGTGTACACACCTATATAAAAGGTTAGCAACACCAGTACTATGTTATGGAATTGAGGCGTGGATAATGAGGAATAAGGAAATCCATTATATCACAGCCACCGAGATGAAGTTCATGATTTCGACATCAGGTTATTCTAGATGCGATCACGAAAGAAATGAAGTAGTCCTGCAAGAATTATCTATTTTATAAACAATACCGAAATACAATTGAAAACTCATGTATAATGTATGTCCGAAAACATAATCTCAGAAGCCATGCTTCATTATTGCCCACATGAAAAGAGATCTTTAAGCCGTCCAAGGAAGATATGAATTGAAAATCCAGCCTTGATATCGTAACAAGCCATCGGGTCTTGTAATTGTGTGGAAGATTATGATGGTAGACACTTAGGGTGGAATTCATGAAACCATCTTTAAGCAAAGAGCGACTCATTCCTCCTCTCTATGACGTAGAGAGTATTCATAAAACCGGTTTTATGAATACTCTCTACGTTATAGAAAGGGGGAAAGAGTCGCTCTTTGCGTAAATATGGTTTCATGAATTCCGCCCTAAATGACGTAAGAGGTTACAATAATCAGTAAATAGGAAATACGTTGGATGGAATTTAAAGTGGTAATGAAATTTAAACCCAGAAATTACCTTAACTATTTAACTCATGCCCCAAATGGAAGTCAATGACCAATCATGTTTCAATGAATTTTGTTTTACAACCAATGACAGTCGTGTTTCATCTCGCTCTTTATCGAATTCTGTTTACCTTAATTATTTTGCAGTGACTGACTTTCCAACAAATACATTTAATATAGCAAATAATGAACAGATTCCTTCGATCTAAAAGTTTGATAATTGTGTGTTCAATATTAGTGATTTTATATAATAATTTTTTGGAGTTGTTTTCAAAAAGAATACAATTATAACCTATAATGTTGGTTATAATATACAGTCTGATGTTTCATTTTTTCTCCGCCAGGGTGCATTCTTACAATATTGCGATCCTATTTGGCAATAAATAATATTATCAAGTTGCAGTGGTTGAACAAACCACACATTTCTGATTTGTTTTCAAACATTGCAATTTACATTAAATATATAAATATTTTAAAACACCGGTAACTATATTGGAATAATGACTTTTTAGTAAACAGCTTAATTTCTATCTATCTTCGGGTTTTTACAGCTGCTGTCGTCTTCCCGTGCCAAACCTCCAAAGCCTACGATCTTACGCATCTTCAATGCTTAGCCCTCTTGCTTGAATTACTGTCTTCATGTTTTCCTTTCATGTTAACTTTGGTCTCCCTCTTTTCTTCTTTCTGGTCGTTTGCCATTGATATAGTTGCTTCGGCCATCACTCATCTTCCATTCTTAAAATATGTCCTAACCACTTTAATTATTTCTCCTCAATTCTTTCAATTATGCTTTCTTCTGCTTCCATTATTTTTCTAATTTCCTTATTTGTGAAATGTTCTAACAGGTCAAAAGGCCTAATTTGATGAAGCAGAAGAAGGAGAAGAAGAAGAACAAGAAGTGACATGTTCTAATTTTGACTTTCTGGCACTTTTGTGTAAATAATTCATTTCTAGAGCTATTATTCTATTCGTGTAGTACTTATTGATTGTCCATACCTCACTTCCATATATTGCAACAGATTCCATCAATGTTTTACTAATATATGTTTTGTGTCTTTCCAAATATGCTCATCCCACCATATGAAATTTAACAGTTTAATTTTATTCGTTAGATAATCTTAACAAATTCCACTCTTTATTTCGAAAACACACATGGCATTGCTTATGACAGCTGAGTGAAATCATGAAAATACCTCGGCCATATTTGTTATCCTCGGGATATGAAATAAAGAATACAACGGCCTGAGCCAATTAATTCATTCCACCCACATCAGTGTTTGACCCGCTATTAATATACGTACTTACAGCTACATTAAATTTCGAAGCCTTTTCCTTCTAGCAAGAATTGCTTAACATCAAGTTGAATGAAAATCATCCATGTGAATTTATTCGGTGAATGCTTGGCACAATATTGCTGGAGGAAATATACATTTTTCACTTTCCTGAACAAATATTTAAGATACCGAAAAACTGAATAAAATATAGTGCTTTTCCTGTTGCGGAATTCAATAACACTGAAAGTTATGACGTGTTTGATTTAGATTGCATTGATAGTGGCTACAAGTCTTATATAACATCTTTGAGAAACAATTTCCAAGCAAACGTTTTCACATGAATGGAAGTCGTTTTCACTTCATTACATCTGTCGATATTGTTGTCACAGACAAATCCAGACCTTACACACGCCATTACGGGTCTTACTTCATATTCCAACAGTCAATAAATACAATTAGTTTAATAATATTGTATTGTATTGTAAGCCTGTGTTTTCCCTTTACAGAGATTTAGGCGCTCTCCCCCTACAGGGAAGAATTTGAACCATACTACTTTAGTTACACTTGTTTTCGTATAGATGTCATTTTGAGTGGTACGTGGTCAGCGTTCCGCCTCATACTGACATCTAGGAAACCAAGGTATTACTAGGACGGGAAAATTCGGTAAATTTTGCTTAGAGGCCTTTTCATTCAGGCTTAAGGATTTTTACAAGCCTGAAAATCTTCAGACTCGGGACCCACGGCTTAAAGTCCCTCCCGGAGGACTTGCTCCTTGGATTTTTCCGTCCTAAAAAATCCATCGACCCCGGCCGGGTTTGAACCCGCGACCCTTGGGACCAGAGGCAAGGAGCATAACCACTAGTCCACCGCGGCCGACTAGTTTAATAATATACAGGTATAAAAATAATAATAATAATAATAATTATAATAATAATTAGTAGTATTAATAGTAAAAATAATAATAGATCCTAAACTCGTGGCCAACTCAGGGTCGGATCGAGGGATGAGATTAGTCCCCTATATAGAGGTCTGTGAATGACAAGGGTGTTCGCCGACCACGCCTGACGCATCATCACGGTGACAGATAAACGAAATCAAAGGAATGGATTAAACGAGTATCGAGAAATGGTGGAATGAAATTGTGGCAGGGATAAACTAGAGAAAACCCCGAGAAAAACCTGCCCAAACTCCGTTTCGTCTACCATGAAACCCACTTGGAGTGACCGGGACACGATCTCGGGACCCAGCGATGAGAGTCGAGCGTCTAACCGACTGCGCCATGGAACTGCCTATTTAATAAAATATACCGGTATGGTAGGCCTACTTTTTTCAATATCATCGATGCATTATATGAATATAACTTTTGATTATATTTCCTCCCTAATCCTTAGGCCTATTAAACATAAAAATATGCGTTTAACTGCAACACGGAGAGAATCAAATGGACGCAGTGAATCAGGACTAACACGTTTACTTAATGTTTGTTATTCTTTCTCATTTATGCACAAAATTACCCACACATTCATAGCTTGCACTAAACTAACTTGCATGGCTTGTAAAACTTTCCTAACACAACAATTTGCATTTTAAAAACATAGCTTTGAAGCTTTGAACATATAATCTCGTGTTTAAAATGTGCTTAGAATAATGTTACATTTTTTGTTCTACTTTAAAAAGGATCTATCGTAATTTCACCAAATGTTCATGCATCAGTACGTTTTTTTTTAAACATAATAACCTTTGAAATTAGTAGGCCTCGTGATGGTATAATAGTAGCGATAATATTAACCAGGTTCACAAGAGCCTAAAACATTGTTCAGTAGAGTCAACGTTGCAGAATTTCTTATGATTAATCTTCCACCAACTATATTAACAAGAAGAATTGAATGAACATCTTAAAACTGTAAATACCGGTGATATAGGCCTACCAACGGTGAAACATGGGTTGTAGCAATTATGTTAAATAATAATAATAATAATAATAATAATAATAATAATAATAATAATAATAATAATAATAATAACAATTATAAACACCCTTCAGTTAATTTTGAGATCTCATACCTTCCCCAAACATGTTTGGAGACTTTATGATTATTTATTATAGAATTATTTTAATTTATTCAATATGTTTAAGTTTGGTAGCAAAGTGTTTAAAACTGTTAGTGTAGTCTATTATATGGCATGATCGTTATTCCCAGCTTTCTAGAATCGGTTCCGGTAGACTAGTGATTACTATCTATCTATGTGCCTCGCACTTCCTCATATGGGGATTAGAGCGCTCCGAGTATTAGTGTTTTAACCAAGCAAATTTAGGTACGCTTATTTACCTATACATGTCAAGGAGTGATATGTGGTCGGCACATAGCCTCAGTGAGACACTTAGTAAATAACTAAGCTATTACTTGGATGTGTAACGGTCGGTAAATTTTGCACATAGGCCTCTTTATTCAGGATTGTGGTTCTTTTACGAGCCTGAATATCTTCAGACTCGGAATCCACGGCGTGAAGTCTTTACCGGAGGATTTGTCTCTTGGATTTATCAGTTGTTACCATGTTCGCCGACATTTTTGAATTTCACAGGTTTAAAAATGGGCGTAATCGATTTTATTTCAACAGAATAAAAACAAATCAGATGGAGTCCTTCTGAAAGCAAGTAATTATTTATATATATAGTCCACCGCTGTGGTTTCGAGGTAACGCAGCGGGCCCGGGTTCGATTCCCGGTCGGGACAGTTTTTCTGGGTGAGGTTTTTATCGGGGTTTTTCCTCAACTGTAAGACAAATGTCAGGAAAACTTCAAGGCCCAAACCGTCCCCGAAATCATATGGCCACCATCATCATCTTTATCATTAATATCATCATCATCATCATCATCATCATCATCATCCTTCACAGGTGTGGAAAGCAACGGGAAGCAACCACACCTACAATTCCCTAGTAAAGCTGCAAAGTATAGCATGAAAATGTTATGATTGCAGTGAAGGACCTGCCCTCAGGCAGAATTACTATGGATGGGTCGATATATATATATATATATATATATATATGAAGGGCTTACGGCAGTAACATGATAAGCGACATTCTGTTAAGAAATGCCATTTATTACAATGATAGCAAATATATGTATTAAAATATCCATGAAATAATTTGTAAGTGCCCCACTGATAAGTTAAAACGTATAGACACACTGTGCATTAACAACAATACTGTCCAATTAGTATTTATAATATTTTTTGAAACATTAAAATCCTTATAGGCCATATCTCTGTAAGAACAATATGTGGCTTATCATGTTATTGCCATTGCCCTTCATATATATATTTCATATGCATTTGATTAATTTTTAATCTAATATTGTATGACCTGAGTTGTTGAAAAGTATTTTTAAACAATATACCAATTAAATACATTCTTCTACATCAGGATCTACCTTTATTTTCGGTAGGCCTATGTAGTGCCGTGTCTTGAATTCTGTATTTGGTATTGACTTAAGAATCGTACTTGCTACATATTTTGGTTGCACACCACTATGTATCTGTCTAACGTGTGGTTCAAATTACGTTACTTCTAATTAGGGAACATGAAACGTTAAAGAAGAAAGGAACGAGCTTAAATTAAAATTGAATAAGCTAATATTTTCTGTTTCGTCTTATAGTGTGTTGTCTCGGAGGACACCCTGATATTGAGCTGATCACTCAATCATGGAGACCCTCCATATTTTTGTGTGGTTAAAACAGTATGTGTGTGACCCATTCTTTAAAATCCCTCCCCGAACAGGTCATGCCACTGAAGACCCAGGTGGCGTGTTGCATGTATATTATACCTATAAGGTGAGAGGTTAAAGTAAGTTAATGGATTGAAGATAACATTCATAGATTGAGAGTTAGTAAAAGCAACCTATAATTTCAGGAAGGCGAATTATATAGTGAATAATTGGAAAACATAGTTTGTCCACCGCTGTGGTCTCGAGGTCCCCGAAAATCATCCGGTCATCATCACCATCGTCATCCTTATCATTATCATCATCATCATCCCTCACCGGTGCGGAAAGCAACGGGAAACTACCTCTCCTATAATTCACTAGTAAAGCACGGCATGAAAATGCTATGAATACAGTAAAAGACCTGCGGGACATTATTTGCACTTGCACTCCAGTGTTGTCAACTCAAATACAACCTTGCATTATTCAATATTCAAGAGCCATGATACTGGGGGAAGTTTTGCAATATCCCTACTCGATAAGTCACTGTGGCTGCTGTTTGACATAGTGGGAGGGGCGTGGTGTGAAATAGTGTGAGTATAGACGTGTACTTTTCTATGAATGATGTCAGCGCTATAGGGGCACAGATCCGTTGGCCCGAGTATACATCAAAACACACTACATCTGGATAACACGATATCACGGCACTACAGGAAGGAAGGAGATGCAGATGGACACCAAGACAATAGAGAAGAGGATTTGGGTAAACGACGTTATGCAGGTGGTGTGTACATATATTGCTTACATAGACGAGTGCAGGTTTGAAATTGTACATTGAGACCATCCCTCGGTTTGGATTAAAAATAAATTCCAGATCGTGGGCGACCACAGGAATAATTCCGTTAAGAAAAGTTCCTGTGGTCTGACTGGAAATCGACCCGGGACCTCATGAACTGTAGTCAGAAACGCTGATGACTAGCCCATGATGCCGGCCAGAACAGAATAATGTACCTCAAAATAAACTATTAAAATGCACGTATGGGGAATGAAAGACTTGCATGGAAGCTTCTTGTAGGAAAGCCAGAGGGAAAACGCTGAGTTGGCAGACCAAGAATGAGGTGGCAGAATAACATTAACTTTGATTTGAGGGAAATAGATTATACAGATTGGAAAGGACTAGCTCAGGATAGGGATGTATGGAGAGCTTATGTCCGCGCGACCATGAACCTACAGGTTCGATAGTGCCAGTGAGTAAAAGTAAGTAATTAATATTTTTACTGAATGTTTCAAGATACTTAAAATTATTTTTAAAGCTAAATGTATTCTTAATGAAGCCAACAACTGTAATTCGAATCGTGGATACATTTTATGAGTTACGTTTATTCCTTTTCACAACTCTTAAGATCGACTGTACACATCAGAACTCGTTATTTATTTCAAAAGGCATTTTAATGTTAATTAAAGGGATTTAGTTGGAGCTGAGGGATTCGCATGTGGGAAACGTTACGTATAAATGAGATTTTGTAACAGACACTAATTGGCTCACTACGTACAATGATTTGGATGCTAGGCCATTTGATTTTGTAATTTGTAGCTCACTATGTTGGAGATAAACACTCATTTTTGAGTTCACTGAAGGATTTAAGAGCTTACATTAGCCCAACTAATATCCGCATAAAGCGAGTGTGTAATACAATAATTTTACTATAACATTGCAAATTGTTCACACTTGCATTTAGCTAATAGTGTTTCCCGGTCTATTTTATTTCCCTTGTATAGTGTTGTCGGAGATATATATACAGAGTGTGTCATGCAGTCGTTAACAATATTTTAGGGATGATAGTAGATATTAAAATAACTGTGTCTCATGTTATAATCGTTTATCGAATTTAGGTCAATACTAAACCTGATTCGTTCTCAATCACTTTTGACTCAAGCAGTCGCCTGGATGCTCTTATTTGCTTTTATTAGTTAATTATTTAAGAATTACTCGTTTTATTATTATTATTATTATTATTATTATTATTATTATTATTATTATTATTATTATATATTTCATTGGATACAACAGATGAGCTAAAATTTATTTCAGAAAGAATACGTAATGTTAAAAATTTTAAATGTTTAGGATCTATGGAGAAATTAAATATTTCTTACCTCTCCTCATATAAATCTAAGTAGATCGCGATTTCGAGACCATAACGGTCTCATCTTCAGTACTTTCTTGGTGACTGATGTTATGTCTGTGTCCACCAACAGAGGGAAGAAGAAGAGTTTCTTCCGATCGACATAATATCAGTCACCAAGAATGTACTGAAGATGAGATCGTTGTGGTCTCGAAATCGCGATCTACTTAGAAGATTTATATGAGGAGAGGTAAGAAACATTTAATTTCACCATAAATTAAACCTCATAGTGATTAATTCCTATAAAAGTTAAATATTTAGGATTTATTTTAGATAAAAGTGAGAATTCAACTACAGAAATTGAAAGAAGAATAACTGATGGAAGAAGAATTATTGGTATGTTGAACTCAGTGCTTTGGAATAGAAATATACAGAACGAAGAAAACTATATTTCAAGTTCTGTTACAAAGCATTTTATTATATGGGTCCGAAACCTGGATAGTAAGTAGAAAACAAGCCAACATCAGTAGTAGTGGACTTTTGGAGGCGATCCGACAAGATTTTCAAGAAGGAATAAGGTCAGAAACAGCACAATTAGGGAAATTATGCAAGTTGAAAAAAAATTAGGAGACTAGAAGAAAAAGTTTGAAATGGTATGGACACCTCATAAGAATGGAAGAAGAGAGAATACCAAAGAAGATCCTTAATTGGAAAGCTAATGGAAGAAATGAAAGAGGCAGGCCTAGAGAACGATGGATGGATGGAGTGAAGAGAAGTAAAGAAGTTAGATATTTGAGGGAAGAAGATGCTTTAGACAGGAACATCTGGCGACAAATCACTCTCGTTGAAGGAGAAACACTATATTGTGGAATATTCCTAAAAAATTATTATTATTGTTATTGTTAAGGTAAATCTTAGTATTGTTTGTTAAACCAATACAACAGTTCTATTCCCTATGGTATCGGAGTTTTTCAACTGTCCTAAACATTCTAACAGCATTATGGTCCTCGGCTCGACTCAACTCTAATGTAAATTAGATTAGTATCAGTACTATATAGTGAGGGTAAAGGCGATCATCGCACAGGGCTGACAATCCAGCTGTCATCTCTTAGCGACAGTTATTCTTCCAAGGTTATAATAATAATAATAATTATGGTAATGATAATAATTATAGTGATATCGATGATAATAATACTAATAATGATGATAATAATAATAATAATAATAATAATAATAATAATAATAATAATAATAATAATACTTTAATTAAGTTGGCATAGTTAAGGCCTTCTTTTCCACTCAACCAGCTAATAATAAAATCATACAAAAATTACATGTTTATTACAATTTTAAGTATTATTAAAATATAGACTGAACAAAAGACAATGGGTGTTGTCTAATATAATTAGATTATATAATTAAGGAATTGGGGGCACGCCGTAGCGTAGTGGTTAAGGCACTGAGCTACAAGCCGGAGGGTCGAGGGTTCAAGTCCCGTTGGGGTCAGGATTTTTAAACTGACCCAAACCCTCTGGCGGCACTATGGCCCTGGGGTCGACTCAGCCTCTAACGGAAATGAGTACCAGACGCTTGTTCTGGGGTAAAGGCGGCCGTCACGCAGGGCTGACAACCCGGCTGACATCAAGTGCCGATTGTCTAGAAAAAGTGGGAGCCTTAACCTCCTACTACCCCAAAGGCCTCCTGAGGTCTGTTGTGGGATCACTTTACTTTAATTAAGGAATTAAGCAAAGATTTATTTGCCTATTTATAAAAAACATCTCTTCTAGCTAATACTAATAAAACATGGAAATAAAAGAAACTAAATAAAGCTCCCTAGACGAATATTTATAGGTACATACAAAATGCTGAATATAGTTATTATGCAGTTAATATTGTCATTGTGTGGAACTTATGATATCAGTTAATTTGGATGTCATACCCTGGAAGTATCATGAAGCGATGTATGCAAAGCAAGCTATGAAATCTAATTAATGAACCCTAGGATGTATCCTGTTATATAGAAATTAAAATGTTAAGATTATTTTATTATTTTATTTAATGAGTAAAGATGAGCTGTTGTATTCCTTTGAAAAAGAGGAACATAAAAATAATTCGTGTAGGCAACTCAAGCCACATGCACGATTATGACAGGTCAGTTTATCAAATTCGTATTATTTGAGCAGTCAACCATTTGCAGTATCATTAATTATTCAGTACGTGTGCATGTCAATGAATTCCTCCTCAACGACTGGACCGATTTTAATGAATTTTTTGTGTGTTTTAATGGATCCCTAGATGGTTTTAGATTCACAATTGGACCCTCTAAATCATTTAGGTGTAGGAGTTCATCAGAAGTGAAAATGTAGAAATCACTCTAGTGGTCACATTTTTTTAAACTTCACAACAAAACCCAGTATTTCCTATTAAAATAAACCGACGTATGTATTATCAAAAAATGAGCGAAATCCGACAATTAGAAGTGGAGGTTCACCTGAAATCCGAAATTAAAAAACTGCCTAAACGACTGGACAGATTCTGATGAAATTTTTTGTGTATTTGCGTGCGTCCTTGGATGGTTTAGATTCACATTTTGACCCTCCAGAATCATTAGGTGTAGGATTTCACCTGAAGTGAAAATTTAAAAATCGCTGTAGCGGTCACAATATTCGATGTTTCACAACGAAACTTAGTATACTCGTATCCTATTAAAATAACCCGAGATAGATATTATCTAACAAATCTGATATTTAAACTCTGGGGTGAATTTCGGTAGAGTCCGGAGGGTCTAACTTAGCCAAATTCACTCTCCTCACCTCCAAGTTGAAGCCTTCTTAAGATATTTTTAAGATTTTAAGATGCAAAAGAGAGAGTGAGGTGTGGAAAGAAATGTGATGCTACCACACCTATATATCCCTAGTGAAGCTCATTGTACTATCAGTAGTAACATGAACTGCGGTCAAGAATTTAAGCAGAGGATAGCAATGGCAAACAAAACAAGCTTTTAACAAGAAGAGAAGCATTTTCTGCGGACCTTTGGCAAATTAATTGCGGAAGAAGCTAGTGAAGTGCGTTGTGTGGAGTGTAGTATTGTATGGTGCATAATCTTTGACATTACGACATGACTGGAAGCTTCTGAGATGTGGATATGGAGAAGGATGGAACGTATAAAATGGACAGACAAAATAAAAAAAAAAAAGATGTGCTAGACAGAGTGGGTGAAGGAAGAACAATGCTGGAACTTATCTAGAAGAGAAAAAGAAATTGGACTGGTCACTGGCTAAAAGAAACTGCCTACTGACTGAAGCCATAGAAGGAATCGTCAACGGAAAGAAAGTTTTTTTTTAATGCCACCTGTTTGTCATTAGACATTTCAGGTATTCTCTCCTGGTATTGGCCTATTGTAACCCACTTCTGAGGTTGGCGCGCCTGGAAGGCGGGGTTACGCTGCCCCAATGATATGATGGGTGATGACGATGGGTAACGATGCGCCAGGAGAGACCTTAAACTCAAACTTAATCTAATGAGGTGAGTATGATAATGATGGCCAAATGATGTTCGGGGACCGTTTCGGCCTTAAAATATCCTGAAATTTGTCTTACAGGTGAGGAAAAACACCGAAAAAAATCTCACCCAGGAAACGTGTCCCGAGCGGGGATCGAACCCGGACTCGCTGAGTGACAAGGCGTGTGTGGACGCGGAAAGAGTGTTAGAGGCAGAAAAATACATCAGATGATAGACAGTATTAAATAACTGGTTAGGATGCGATTACAAAAAGGAAAGCTGAGTTAAGGAAAGAGTGGAGAATGCTGAGTTTACAATGAAAGACCTGCTCTTGGTCAGAACACTATATATGTATAATGGATATTGGTTTTCCGTTCTTGTTCACTTGTAAAATAACGAATTAAGTTTGACATGGTTGTTTTGTATGTCAGTGAAAATCATGATCGTTGTTGTGCCCATCATTACATGAAACTGTACATCAATACATTGTATCAGTACATATCCTTTTTCCGAGCATCGTATAAGATCTTAAGGCACTGAAATAAGACACAAGTCTCAAATAAATGGATCTAAACGCTAAATCCAGTCCATGTTGAATCCAGATGCTAATTAATTGACCATAAAATGACCTGCTTTAAGCCGTCTCAATATGTTAATCACTATAGACACGCACTAGGGTACCTCACGCACTTTCATGCTCAGAGGCTATTAAATATAAATTTTAATTAACATTGAATACAAGCATGAATCAGATTTCGTTGTTAATTTTAGTACCAAAGCGTTATTTTAGCGTGCACTATATTCTGTTATCACAAAATGAGATTTTTCTTTTAAGTAACTGAGATAAAATAAAATGATTTAACAGTAAGTTTATATACCACCGGACAAGAAATCATTTAACTTTAAAATGACAGTGTATCCTATAAGATGAAATTAGTTTAATTTATTAAAAAATTTAATAAAACAAAAAAAAACAATCAGTACAAATTACTTAAATATTGGTGAACTACACAATATAAGTAATAATGTACAGTTATTCATGATTTTGTTTTCACTGCGGTCAGACACATTTGAATAACTGAGACGAGAAATTAATGTTTCTCCAATTTAACGGTTATGGGGATTTACCCATTTGCCTCGGACACTCGCTCGGATATATATATATATATATATATATATATTACAGGCCTGTGCCACCGTTGAATTAAATATAAGCGTGAGTTTTATAAATGAAAAATTACAATCAAGCAGGTCCTATTAGAAACACATTTTCTTTATTATATCTGATAATTCGGAGTTTTGTAATATGTTACTGGTATTGTATGTTGTTGAGAAGTCTTTGTTGTATACTGTAAATCTGTAATACTGATAGTCTCAAAATAGCAATATTTTGTTAATAAATTCTATGTTTCTCACATTTAGTGAAGTACTACTGCCCTAAAAGTCTCGCGCCGTAGCCGAGTGGTTAAGGCAAGATGCCTCGGCCCAGAGCTATGGGACTTGAGCTGGTCCGAGTCTCCATGGAGAAGACATTTTCTCATTGAATGTATGCCAGTATGGGACTGGTGCCGACCCAGCATCGTGAGGCATTTGAGTAGCTACAGTAAGTAGCGATTCCAGGTTGAAAAAAAAACCAGCTATAACGGCTGGCTGACCATATATCGCCCCTACACTGGCTTGGTGATCATTTACCTCTATGATGAACCCATGTGGATGTGAGGCCAGCAGCCTGCTGGTAGGCCAAGGATCTTCCAGGCCTGTCGCACAATGCAGTTAATACCGCCCTAAAAAGATGTTTAATAGAATTTATTTGGTAGATGGAATTGGGAATTGTTGGAACATCCATCTAATTCACCAGACAAGGAAGCCTTGTGACTATAGCTTATTCTCAAAGATAAAAAAAAAACTTCTACTAGGCATTCGATCACAATCAAGACTTGATATACAGAAAGCTCTAGATAGAACAGATGAAAGAGATATCCAGAAATGGTGCTGTAGATTGAGTGCGGAGTCTTCCAAGAATTTGACAATGTATAGTTGACTTGGCAAGAGACTAAGTTATAAATGAAGTTCGTAATGTCAAAAGTAACCTAAATAATGCTGTAGCTAAACTAACTAACTCACTGGCACTATCGAACCCGTAGGTTCATGGCCGCGCGGACATAAGCTCTCCATACATCCCTATCCTGAGCTAATGTTTTCCAATCATCCCCTGTATAATCTACTTACCTCAAATCATAGTTAATGTTACCTATGTTTGAGCCTTTGGCATGGGTTCCCTGAAGTAGGAAAATTTTACTCCAGTTGAACCCATGTCCGCATTTCTTGACGGTTGTATTTTTACGGTGAAAGATCATAATGGTATAGCAGTGTTGTCATTAGTTACCGAATGCCCTAGTTTATGCAAACTTTAGTTCGCGCCTCAATGTTAAATAATAAATGAAAAGAGGCAGGCAACGTACTTTATCTGTCGCTTCCGTGATTGGGAGCAGACATTGTTATCAGATTCAACGCATTATAAAGATCGCCAGTGTATCTCTCATGTAGGCTTTATTTGTAGCTGTCAAAAGTTTTAATAACGTTATTTCCATTATAAATTGTATTACAATCTATCAGCAAGTTCATTTTTATAATTTCAAGAACTGTGGAACTGCTTTAGAAAATATTATTACTTGAATATTTTTCAAGATGATAATGTGCTAGATTCACATTTGCTACAGCTGATTCCGCGCTTCAGTGAAGCTGATTTCACGCCTGGAAAATTTAGCTTATCTCATGTTTTACTCATGAACATATTTTCTTTTTATTTTTTGCTGATAATACTAATATTGTGCCTTCTGTGGTTGAAATTATTTAATTTCTTATACCGTGACGACTTTATTATTAATTTAACACTTCTCATTGAAGGATAAATTATATTTGAAGAGAAAAATTTTCGCCTAGACCGGGACTCGAACCCGGGACCCTTGGCTTTCCGGGCCAAGTGCTCTACCAACTGAGCTACCGAGGCGAGTTACGATCTAGACGCAAATTTTTCTTTTATGTACGTTGTAATTCCCTCGCGCCAAATGGTTGAAACCATGTACATAAGAGAAAAATTTGCGTCTAGATCGTAACTCGCCTGGGTAGCTCAGTTGGTAGAGCACTTGGCCCGGAAAGCCAAGGGTCCCGGGTTCGAGTCCCGGTCTAGGCGAAAATTTTTCTCTTCAAATATAATTTATCCTTCAATGAGAAGTGTTAAATTAATAATAAAATCGTCAATAGAAGCCCTACTGGCTATAAAGTAGTGTTAAATTCCCAATAAATGTCTTCTTAACTAAGAAGCCGCCATTTGCAAAGATAGAAGCTATGGTTTCAAGCATTTGGCGCGAGGGAATTACAACGTACATAAGAGAAAAATTTGCGTCTAGATCGTAACTCGCCTCGGTAGCTCAGTTGGTAGAGCACTTGGTCCGGAAAGCCAAGGTTCCCGGGTTCGAGTCCCGGTCTAGGCGAAAATTTTTCTCTTCAAATATTCTTATACCGTGTTCCCATTTTTCAAGAGCAATTAAGAACCTCATACGGAGCGATAGAGTTAACTGCTTCATGTCCTGTGAGAGCCCAACTTGAATCAACACTTCGTCACCTTACTTCTGAAACTCAAAGTCTAATTTCACATTTTTTATTTCAGGAGAACATTTTTGACATTGCTTATTATTTTCTAACTAGTTTTTAATAATATTATAATGATATCGTGAAAAGAAAAATTAATGTCTGAACTAGGAATCGAACCGTGGACCTCTAATTCTCCAGACTAGTGTGCAACCCACTACATCATTCTAGACCTGGCACAAACACTAACAATTCTTTCCACATATACAGATCTATAATTCTCGTTTAGTCCGCTGCCAGATAGGTGTCACTACCATCGCCAACGGCCGGCTTCGTTTAGAAGTATCTATATTTGAGAATTTTACTCCATAACTTTTATAAACAGTAAACGATGTTATTTAACATTTTCTAATACTGTTATTTTAACACAGTTCCAATAATGGATCATATTATAATGATATTGTGAAAAGAAAAATTAATTAATTAAATAAAAATAAAACTTCGTTTTATTTGATTTTATATTTATTAAGATATAATTCAGTGACAGCTGTTTCTGTACACTGTACCTTCTTCAGGCATGATAACAAATTATGAATTGTGTTCCAACTGATCTAAGCAACAATACAACAATAATTTATTTAAATTTAACACATTTAAATTAAAAAATAAATAAATAATTGTTGTATTGTTGCTTAGATCAGTTGGAACACAATTTCATAATTTAACATGTCTGAAGAATTTATTATTGATTTCGTACATCTCAATGATGGATAAATCATATTCGAAGAGAAAAATGATACGCTCAGACCGGGACTTGAACCCGGGACCCTTGGTCTGAAGAAGGTACAGTGTACCGAAACAGCTGTCACTGAATTATATCTTAATAAACATGGAAATCAAATAAAACTGTTTTATTTTTATTTAATTAATAAATACGGATTTTCATCAAGTAAACACCAACTCAATTGATTACAAAAATTAATGTCTGAACCAGGAATCCAACCGTGGACCTCTAGTTCTCCAGACTAGTGTGCAGCCCACTACAACATTCTAAACCTGGCACAAACAATAACAATTCTTTTTAATGTCCTACTTTGAATGTAAACATTCAAAATAAGACATTAAAAACAGTTACAAAATAATAAGCAATGTCAAAATGTTGTTAATGCTCTCCTGAAAAATCTGTTAAATTGAACTTAACGAGATTTAGAAGTAAAGTGACTTGTTAGCATTTAAATAATACACTATGCCATTCTATAAGTACTAGAAACATCACAAACATTTATTTATGTTACTGTTGACATTATTTAATTTGTAGTCTCTTGTCAAGTCAATTATGTTGCCAAATCCTGGGAAAATGGCGCACTCCATAAGCAGCATCAGTTCTGGATATCTCTTTCATTTATCTACGGCTTTCTGGATATCAACTCTTGATTGAAATTGAATGTCTCGTAGAAGTTCTTTGTTATTTGAGAAGGAGCTATAGTCACAAACGCTCATGTCTGGTGAATTTGGTGGATGTACTAGTACTTCCCTATTCCACCTTCGAATCAAATTTTACTGCACATCTTTTTTAGGGTGGTATCACCTTACTAAATGTGAGTAACGGTGAATGTATCCACAAAATGTAGCTATTTTGAGACTTTCAATATTACAGATTTATACAACAAAGGCTGCTCAACTTACTACCGGTATATGTTTACTATATGTTCTAATATGTTCGTCTCTTGCACAACCTTTCACGCCCAGATGAATCTCATTTCCGCTGCCTGAATTTTACTTTTATACACGCTTTATATTAGCTTGACCTGTATCTATCTATCTATCTATCTATCTATCTATCTATCTATCTATCTATGTAACTGAATCTTTCAACGCGATTTTCACCCACTTAAAATAATTGGATCGACTTGATATTTTGTATACTTGTAAAGAACCCGTGACAATACAATAATTTCATATTTAGTTTCTAAAATCCTGCCCAGAATCATCAGAAAGTCAGAAAAAGTGTCTTTGTATTTATGTAACGGAATTTTTGAACACGATTTTCACCCATTTAGAAACATTGGATCGACTTGAAATTTTGTATACTTGTAAAGGACCCCTGACACTACAATAACTTCATATTTTGTTCCTAAATTCCTGGCCAGAATCATCAGAAAATCAAAACAATGAAAACTGGTATAATAGGTTGCGGACTTGTCGACTTTTTAGTCAATCGTTGTAAGAGCTCAGTTGATAGATTAGTGGTATACAATTTCAGTAATCAATAGGTCGCTGGTTCAAATCCGGCTGGGAGGGTTTTTTTAGAAGAGAAATACTTTTAGCTCATACTACAATAGTATCGAATTTAAAGATATTTACATGTTTATGTTATTCTGTAAAATATTAAAACTAAAAAATAAAAAATAAATAATAGTTTTAAAAAACTAAAACAACACGCTTTATTATAAAACCGAACTAAAAAAATGAAAAATAATTTTAATTTCCAACACGCTTGGGATAAAATTAAAGGGGTCAACAAAAAAATCATCTCCAACCACATATAGAATAAAACTAGAGTTATCAACAAAAAGAAAATAATTTTACCATCAAAAGCGTGGGGTGCTTTTTATGATTTTTACATTTTCTTCTTAGAGACTTTACATTTACCAATATCTGTTTATTATCAAATATATTAATTGATATAGAGCACCCAACGCTTTTGATGGTAAAATTATTATTATTTTTTTCTTTTTCCTTCAGGACCCAGACCTCACTTACATACACCGCCACCGGCAATGCCATCGTTGAGTAAAATCTTAGCTACGTATCCTTTCTTACTTTGTTCCTCAGTGTTCGTCTGATTGTTTCACAAATATGTTGAAATTTCAGCAATTACTTATTTATATATTGTGTGCTTCTTCATAAGTTATATCACAGCCCAAATACTGGAAGTGTGAAACCTGTTCCAACACTTTATCTTCTTTTATTATTTTTGTTCTAACTGGTTACTTTACATGGAACGCCATTATTAATAACATACCCTGTATGTCATTGTATAATTAAAAGAACAGGTATGTGATGCAGAGTTAAAAATTTTCTCCCAAGGGATTGTAACCCTGACAGGCGGGAGGTATGGTGCGCATATATAAAATTTGAGTAGTATATATATATATATATATATATATATATATATATATATATATATATATATTTTATAAATATATTTTTGACATTTGGCAATGAAGGCAAATATGATATGAAAAGAAAAAAGTCTTTTTTCTTTTCATATCATATTTGGCTTCATTGCCAAATGTCAAAAATATATTTATAATATCTATATATATAAAAGCGTTACTGCTATAAAGTAAATATTCTCTTTAAAATTTTGCTTAACTGTTATGTTAGCCGCGAGATGGCAGTTGGAATAAATTTCCGCTACCTCTTGTGTGAATTGAGAATACTACATGTATAAGAAAATTGTATGCTTGTATTGGAATTCTTGGTTAGCTCAGTTGGTTAGAGCGCTAAAGGTACAGACTTTAGAGACTCGAGTTCAAATCCCGACTCAAGCATTCTTTTTTCTTTTCATACCATATATATATATATATATATATATATATATATACAATAATATGTAGCATTATTATTAATTATTATCGAAATGATTTAAAATCTCAAGAATAGATCATATGATAATGTTATTTTATATTTAATAAATTTATATAAAAATAATGTTAATTAATGAATCCAGTTCCGATATTCTTCCAAGCGATGCTAACATGAAACTCGCTTGTACTTAGAGATTACATTTCCTGATTTTGAGTGAGTTTTGAGGTTTTATCTCAGCTTATTTTAAACTAATCCTACATGGACATAACCAAGTTAATTCCTGTGGCAGGGAGTTGCGGTAATGTAGAATCTCAATATTGGATCTTAAATTAGTCCGGAAATTAATCCAAATGTGCCGTTTCTAAGAAAACTTTAAAGTGGCTTGCATATCTGATGAGGATGGAAGGAGAACGGTTTCTTCAATAAATTTATGAATAGAAATTTCCAGAAAAAAGAGAGATTGCAAACGAGAGAATGATTTAACAGTGATTTGATAATTGAAGAAATATCTCCCAATAATTGTCATACGTACTTCGAATACTAATGAAACACATTTTTCACATATAAAGAACACTTGCGTTCTAGATCAATTAATTCTCCATCGAGAATAACAAGGATCTAGGCAGCAAACATGTACAGCCTTTGAAATAATTGATGGCGCACAGATAATTTTAGTCTCAGAACGAAGCCACTGCGCATGATCGGAGATCAGCTATTTGGTTCACAATTATACAACTATTAGAGAAACTAAATCCGTTCAATTTCGTTGTGTGTCGTGCAATGGAAAACAATCTTGTGTAAATAAGTAGTGCGGTAAATACTTAAAATAAAACAAAGCAAAAGAAATTAAATAAAAGATAGAAAATTAATTGAAATAAGGACGAGAGAGAGAGATAAAAAAGCATGACAGCAGGATCGAACACGTGACCTCATCCACGGGAAACAGAAGCTCCCTCCACTAGACCACAATCATCTCTCGTCGAAATTGTCTGTATGAAGCGATGCAGTACTTCAGGACTTACTTGTAAATGAAATTGTATATTACCTTAATTTAAATTAATCAGACGCATTTTGTATTAGTAATGGAAGTAAATTTGATTATGCCATGTGTTTTGTAAACAAAGTAGCGAGACGTTACAATTGCTATTCATTATATATATATATATATAAAGTAAAAGTAAAGTAGTCCCGCTACAGGCCTCAGGAGGTCCTTGGGGTAGTAGGAGGTTAAGGCTCCAACTTTTTCTAGACAATCGGCACTAGATGTCAGCCGGGTTGTCAGCCCTGCGTGACGGCCGCCTTTACTCCCAGAACAAGCGTCTGGTACTCATTTCCGTTAGAGGCTGAGTCGACCCCAGGGCCATAGTGCCGCCGGAAGGTTTGGGTCAGTTTAAAAATCCTGACCCAACGGGACTTGAACCCTCGACCTTCCGGCTTGTAGCGCAGTACCTTAACCACTACGCTACGGCGTGCCCCATATATATATATATATATATATATATATATATATATATATATATATATTTGAGCAGTTTACTTTAACTTATTTATTTTCATATATTCCATACCACAGTAATTCTGCCTGAGGGCAGGTCTTTCACTGCAATCATAGCATTTTCATGCTATACGTTGCAGCTTTACTAGGGAAATGTATGTGTGGTAGCTTCCCGTTTCTTTCCACACCGGTGAATAATGATGAAAATGATAAGGATGATGATGATGACCGGATGATTTTCGGGGACCGTTGGGCCCTAACCTTCCTGACATTTATATTACAGGTGAGAAAAAAACCCGAAAAAATCTCACCCAGGAGCCTGTCCCGACCGGGAATATTTCCATATATATATATATATATATACAAATTTATTTATATAATGAAGCCTGGTAACATGTAGGCATTATGAAAATTAACGACGTTATTAAATAATAATCAATAAATGAGATATATATATATATATATACCTGACCAGAATCGAACGTGGGCCCACGTCGTCGGAAAAAGAGCGTCTTACCGACTGCTCCACTGAAGCGAACGATACGAATGCTGCATGAAGATAGACTTACGCCGTCCGCTTTTTACTCAAACGAGTCAGAACATATAACAACGTATTGGTGTGAATCGCTCTTCAAAACTATAACTTTCCATCATCAAGAGTTGCGCCATCATTTTTTTCACAGGCTGTACATTGGTAGGCTATAGGAGGAAATTTGAAGAGTCAGTGGAGTTTTAATTGTAAAAATAATAGATATTATAATAATTATCAGGTGCCTGGGGCAACAAATTATCAATAAGAAAGATTATTAAATCACTTGATAATAAAAGGAAACTCCAAGTGCGACAGGCCTAGAAGGCCCTTGGCTTACTAGCCGGCCTCACATCCAAATGTGTTAATCACAGAAGTAGATGATCATCTAGCCAGTGTAGGGGTGACATGTGGTCAGCATGTAGGGTACTCCAGCCGTTATAGCTGGTCTTCTCAACCTGGAGTCACTACTTATTCTAGCTACCCAAATGCCTCACTATGCTGGGTGAGCATCGGTCCGATACTGGCCGAAATTCCATGAGAGAATTTATTCTCCCGTGGGGACTTGAGCAACCGCAAGTCCCGTAGCTCTGCGCCAAGGTTCTTGCCTTAACCACTCGGCTACGGCGCGGGACAAATCACTTAATAATTCGAGTATGGAAATAGCATTTTCTGCAAATGTAAAGGAATTTGGAAGGTTTTACGCTGTCATCATTTAACAGTAATCCAAAAGAGTCAAAAGCCTTCAATATACCGGAGTTTATATTTCTTATAAAAGAATCATATAATATTAGTCTGTAGTTTAATAGTTTAGTGCAATTAGAGCTACGTATTTTGCTAACGATATAAGCAGTATAACGCAAATAAAATACAAACATACATATTTTTCCTGGAATTTGACACTATGTTGTATGGAAACTTTTTGATTCTGTAGGCCTGACCTTCCCCGACGTCTGGGTAAAGGCACCTTCCCCGACGTTTGTGTAAAAGATGGCACTTTTGGCAGGCACTGCTTATTTATTCTCAGTCACCACAGTTTAATCATTCTATTTGTATGACGACTTTTTAAATATTTTTATAGAATTTTCTGATTTACAAAGTTTCTGATCACATCCTACATTTTTTTAATTGCAGTAAGTAATAATTTGTGCTACATTCCCCAAGCTCTCAATCCTTTAAAGTAAATAACTATTGGTACAGTCTTTTGTGTTGAATATTAATAGGTGACGACGTAGACAAATTTAAAATGAGAGGAGAAATAATACTTCTGTGCAGTTTAAGTAAATCATCATCATCATCATAGTACATTCACGAATTTAGGCCATTTGTTGACCTGTTTCGGCCTCAAGAGAAACACCATCCAGACGTCTTTTGAGTGGACGTCCTGGTCTTCTTCTTCCTGCAGGTTGATATCTTAACATTAGTTTGGGTATTCTGTGATCTTCCATTCGATGAACATGTTGTATCCATCTTGACTTATAATCAGAAATTTTGTTTTCTAAAGATTCCATGTGTAATTCTTCTAAGATGTCTTCATTTTTTTTGTGATCTAGTAGTGTGTATCCTGCAGTCCTCCGAAGATATCTCATTTCAGCAGATCTAAGTCTCTGTATATCCTTCTGTTTCAACGTCCATACTTCGCTACCATACAAAAGAGTTGGAAGAGCCAGTGTTTTATACACTTTCAGTCTTGAATGCTTTTGGACTAACTGTGGCTTGAAGATAGAATTTATTAACCCTAAAATTGTTAAAAATTTAGATATTTTTGCATTTACATCCTTTTCTTCTTCATATGAGATATTGCATCCTAGATATGTAAAATTATTCACCTGCTCCAAAATTTTATTGTCCAGTACAATTTTACTTCTGACAGGATCTACACCTTGAAATGCCATAATTTTTGTTTTTTCTGTAGATATCTTTAATCCATATTCTTCTGTAATTTTGTTAAGTTCATACAGACCTTTCTGTAGATTATCTTCGGAATTTGCTATTATTATTTGGTCATCTGCAAACAATAGGGTGTTTAATTTTCTATTTTCTGATATTCTTATTCCAAATTTATATTTTTTTGTTCCAGCAACATATTACTTCATTGATATAAATTGCAAAGAGTGTTGGGGATAGGGGGCAGCCTTGTCTCACACCACGATTTATAATTCCTTCTTCAGAAAATCTGTTATTTAATTTAATCTTTATGGTGTTGTCTTTGTAAATATTTTGTATGTTCTGCCGAAGTAAATTTGGTATATTTCTGTCTTCCAATATATTTAAGAGTTTTGATCTCTTGACTGTGTCGAATGCTTTTTCAAAATCTATGAAAGCAAAAGTAAATAACTTACAATAATATTCAAATATTATAAATTATATGGCTTGAACAATGTTGCTTACAAATGTATCTGTATTTGCAGACAAAAACATGCCAAGTTTAGCAGTAATGATAAAAACAATTGTAAATGTAAAGTAGTTTGGAAAATATTTACGAGTGTATTATTTAGATTTGTTTGTTTTTATTTGTAAAGTTGTTTTGCATAAATAATTCTCGTTTACTCCGTTGAGATGGAAGCAGCAGCGGCACGAACTGTGTTTAAATTTCTCTCTCTCTCTCTCTCTCTCTCTCTCTCTCTCTCTCTCTCTCTCTCTCTCTCTCTCTCTCTCTCTCTCTCTCGTCTCTCTCTCTCTCTCTCTCTCTCTCTCTCTCTCTCTCTCTCTCTCTCTCTCTCTCTCTCTCTCTCTCTCTCTCTCTCTCTCTCTCTCTCTCTGATTTGAGAATTCCAAGTCAACTGCAGCCTTGACCATGGAAAAACTTAGCCCATTATTACACATCATGTAAAGTTATGCACCACTTTGAATGGCATTTCCATTTTAACCTCCAACATATTATTTGAACTTCAAGTTCAGCACGTCTCTCTATATTTGCGGTTGACTTCATAAACATAGAAAATGTGTGTACTGACACGAATACCCAAACAGAAGCATTTAATAGAATGTGGTTGCATAAACATCAATTTGCAACGACAAATTTGGATTTGGATCAATTGGAATCATTATCAATTTACGTTCCCTGTCAACATACCGATTTTCCCCTTAATACAAAGTATTCAATTGACATCAAAGGCACATGTACACATATACCGAAGCAAATATTAGAAAATTTAGCATAAATATTGCCAACCCAGAAATAATTAAAAGGAAGGTATTTAATCGTTGGGTTAGCCTTTTTTTATCTATTAAGATGATTTATATAAAGCATTATTATTCCTTGTACTTTACAATAGATTAAAGCTAAAACTATGCTGAATTTTAATCATATATACACATTATCTTTATTACTGCAAATATTGTACAACCAAACATTATATTAGACTATTTCTTCTATTTAAATATTTGCTTATTTGATGTTTCCCCAAAATACGACTCTCGACTTTAAATCTCATCAAGTCGGAATTTCTACATTAATTATTAACACACATATAGATATACAATATATATATATATATATATATATATATATATATATATATATATATATAATATTGCAGATTTTCGCGGAAAACCCAAGAAAACTTTCATATTCATATATATATATATATATATATATATTGCTTACTTGTTATAGTAGCTACTAGGTGGCAGTGGAGACAGAGTTCAGAGTTCCCGCTACATCTGGTAATAATAGATAATATGTATAAGAAAAATAAATGTTTGTTCTTGATTCGCCTGGTTGCGTAAGTGGTAGCGCACTGAGATATCAGTTCAAATCCCGTCCAGGCATTTATTTTTCTTATATTGTCATATATATATATATATATATATATTATACTAAACCAGAACTTAATGAAGATTTTGATCCCATAGTAATTTGGACGAAAGAAACATACCTCATTATAAATCCTGAGAGTTCACAAGCCATCGCTATCGCAAATCTTTAAAAAAATTGATTACTCATCATTAGTAATTATAGTTCTTCAGTTCTACATTCAGATTAGGAAGGCAGACAGCCCTGAGTACCGCAACCAGAAAGATCTATTGCGCTATTCCAGTATTATGGAGATGAATGGAATCAAAATCTACTCTTTACGTTGTTATGTAAGTTTATGTCGTCTTCCAGATCCAACACACCAGGTTTTATTCTCATTAACCATACCACCATTTTTTTTTGGGGTTGGCCGCGAAGGGGACTACAACCCTTCCTCACGTCGGTCCCCTTCTGGCAATTTTTTTTGGGAAAAGTTTTTTACGTAATTTGAATTGTTTTTTAATTAGACTTTTGTACTTCCTTATTTACCGAAACCTTCGTGTTTCAAGTTGTTAATTTTTATTTTATACACCGTACTGTTCTTACAGTTAATTCAGATTAAACAAAATTTATTTCGGTATGCTTTGGAACATTCGGTTTGACGAATATATTATTAATTCATTGTTAATGCTCGCCACAAACAATCGGAATATAAGGGATATTTTGAAGAAACGACCGAACGTACTCTATGAGATGTCTCATTATCCCAAATAAACAATATGTGAAATAATTTTATTGGCGGCAGGGCGGCCAAAAAAAAGTATGCCGATATTAACCTAATGGATTTTACCACTACCTTATGCAGACCTTTATTGTAGAAAGACAATTAAGAATTAAAATATCGAAGTAGGTATGCAATACGGATGTTTATAATTTTAATTTGTGAATAAAAAATAAACAAAGATTTTTGGAGGCGGTTGACAAGAATTTCAAGAAGGGATAAGGTCAGAAACAGCACAATAAGGGAAATTATTCCGATTGAGGGTCTTTCCACTTTTCAGCGGTTGCCCTTTTACCAGCCGGCTGCTGGCCCTTCACATCCACATGTGTCAATCACAGAGGTAGATTATCAACAGCCAGTGTAGGGGTGACATGTGGTTAGCATGTCGAGTCCCCCAGCCGTTATAGCTGGTTCCTCAACCTGGAGCCGCTACTTATTGTAGCTACCCAATTGCCTCACGATGCTGGGTGGGCACCGGTCCCATACTGGCCGAAATACCATGAGAAAATTTCTTCCCCCATGGAGACTCGAACCAGCGCAAGTCCCGTAGCTCTGCGCCAAGGCTTCCTACCTTAACCGCTCGGCTACGGCGCGGGACAGGGAAATTATGCAAGTTGAAAATAATATTAGGAAAAATAGAAGAAAAACATTTGAAATGGTATGGACACCTCATAAGAATGGAAGAAGATAGAATACCAAAGAAAATCCTTATTTGGTAAGCTAATGGAAGAAGTGGAAGAGGCAGGCCTAGAGAACGATGGATGGATGAAGTGAAGAGGAGTATGGAAGCTAATATTTGAGGGAAGAAGGTGCTTTAGACATGAACCTCTGGCAACCAATCACTTTGTGTTGAAGAAGAATATGGAATATTCCTAAATAAAAAAATAAACAAATTTAGTGGCAATAAAAATAATATTAATGCACACACATTTTGTAATGATGCTCAATGAAAGGAATGCATTTCCATGAACAGTCGATACAAGTCTCAGTTATCTCTAAATCTCTTATTGAAAGGAAAAAAAATATAGTCTATTATTAATTCCAATTTTGTCGCGTATTAAATTTTAATTGTGAAATTTTAAAAAAGGTTGCAAATATTTTAATATATTTTTACATAACTCCACGCGCGACAGACGTAGAAGGCCCTTGGCCTACCAGCCGACTGATGCCTCACATCCGCGTGTGTTAATCACAGAGGGACGATCATCTAACCAGTGTAGGGGTGACATGTGGTTAGCATATCGGGTCCCCTAGCCGTTATAGCTGATCTCCTGAACGTGGAGTCGCTACTCATTGTAGCTACCCAAATTCCTCACGACGTTGGATGAGCACCGGTCCCATACTGCCCGAAAGTTAATGAGAAACTTTCCTCTCCCATGAGGACTCGAACCAGCGCAAGTCCCGTAACTCTGCGCCAAGGCTTCTTGCCTTAACCACTCGGCTATGGCCGGTATTTTTTTTACTTAAAAAAATACCAAATAAGAGATTAAAACAATCATTCAGTTGGAAAAATGATCACAGGACCAAGATTATTTTATTCATATTTGTTTGTCCGTCCATGTAAGATACAATAAATAAATAAATACAAATAAAATTAAAAAATGAAGATCAGCTGCTATGTAAAAACATGGTCAGGTTTCTGATTATTTTTAAATAACTACTGTGGATAGAGATTTTAATTAGTATGGAAACAATAAAAAATCGTATTACTGTCAAACTTTAGTTTTAATGAAACAATGGAATTATGCACTTATATATGTATATAGTCCACCGCTGTGGTCTCGAGGTAGCGTGCTGCCTTGTCACGCAGCGGGCCCGGGGCAGTTTTTCTGGGTGAGGTTTTTATCGGGGTTTTTCCTCACCTGTAAGACAAATGTCAGGAAAACTTTGAGGCCCAAACGGTCCCCGAAATCATATGGCCATCATCTTCCTTATCATTATCATTCTTATCATTATCATCATCATCCTTCACCGGTGTGGAAAGCAACGGGAAGCTACCACACCTACAATTCCCTAGTAAAGCTGCAAGCATAGCATGAAAATGCTATGATTGCAGTGATGGACCTGCCTTCGGGCAGAATTACTATGGATGGATGGATATGTATATAGGCCTATATATATATATATATATATATATATATATATATACAGATAAAGAGAGAGAGAGGAGAGAAAGAAGAACGAGAAGACTTAAAATAGGCTATCTTATATTAAATTTGCTACTTTCTCAGCGCTGTATTTAAATTATTTTCTCGGGATATGAGTCGAGTAAAATCATAACAAAACTCAGGGTTTCGGTATTTTTTTATTTTTAGGAATAAAATCCTATTGAGCCTACAACCGATAGGGACTCTAAAAATACGACGAATATTTAAAGGAAATGTATAAACAATCCGGGCAGAATTAAATCAACCAGGTTCTCTCATTGGAGATGATCAAATTTATAATGTTATTGTTACTGCCCACCCATTATGCTACAGGAAAAAATAGATAAGGAAATGTGTAAATAACACTGAGCAACAAAAAAAAACTTTTTTTTTTGTCTCAGAAAGAAAAATATGCGATTCTGATAGTATTTTTCTCTTGAATTCAAATATGATTACGGTTTTTCTCCATCACGCAAGGTTTCCGAAAGACAGGAATTTATCATTTCAAACACTTTAATATTTTCTACATTCGTAACTACACAATATTCGAACATTCGGACTCACCTAGAAAATAATAAATGACGATTTTCAGCTATATTTCGCCTGTGGAGCATCCCTCTTGATGGTCCAACAATAATAGGCCAGCATATTAGGATTCCATTTGCCTTGATATATCTTTTCCATAGTTGAAACATTTTGAGTTAGCTCATTTGGTTTTATTTTAAATGGATAAATGGACGAAAAAAGTTTATTAAAAAAATAATTATTTAAATCCATTAATTGAAATCGAAATAAAAAACTGTGGGTGATGGAGAAATTCCGAATACATATTTGAAAACACGATAAAAAAACTCCATTAAGTACAAGTATTGGTGGTATTCATGAGACAAAAATCATATTGACCAGTGTAATTTAAGAATTATAACTTAAATAATCTATATTAAATATTTGTTTATAACCTATTATACAAAATATGACGCCGTAATTCGCTATAATCTGTATAGTAAGGCCAGTAGAATCATAAGAAGTAGCAGTAGTAGTCTAATATATAAAAATGCTCAACTGAAGTAATTAGCGTCATAATTGAAATTGAGCATCAAAATGCTGACAAACACAGCCTAAAAAATCGTAATCCTAGATTGAAGGTCATGGGCTTTACTTTCTTCCGAAATCAGAAATACTCATAATTTTCATAATCCATTGATCCCGAGCGAGTTTGAACCAGATAACGGGAAGGAGTATAATACAGGGTGAATTTTAATTATATCGACGAACTGCTAGGGCTGATTTCTGACTGGAAAAGGAAAAAATGTCCTATGAAAAAGTGTCCATAAATGCATCGTTGCCACGGTATATGGCACTGACGAATGGCATTATTCTGTCGGCCCTGTTGCGTGGCCTGCTAAATCACCGGACTTAAACCCCCTGGAATTTTACCTTTAGGGGACCTGAAAAGTGTTGTGTATGCTGAACCAGTTCCTGATGTGCTTACCGTTCAACAGCATGTCCACGTTGCCTGTGACGCAATTCGGAGAGAGGCCGGAATATGCGAAAGAGTGACGCAATTCGTGATACGACGTGTGAACGCGTGCATTGCATCACGTGGAGACCACTTCGAACATCTGTTGCAATGTGGATGGGATTATGCTATGTGCTGTGTGCCGGGACGATTTGTTGTCGTTGCACGCACATAGTTTATTTGCGTCTTCTTCTTCTTCTTCCTTCCAAGTATTAGGCCAAGGCCTATTACGATCCTATAGAAAACTTTCCCTCCAGCGTTTCATAGGACCGCCCAGTGATCTTCGTCCTCTTGGTATATAATTATAAACAGCTTTGGGGATCCGATTTGAACTCATTCTTTCTAGATGGTACTGTTTAATATATTCCAAAATTGGCGTAGTCTTCGATTATTTTAAGATATCGGTTGATCCTTCCGGGAAATTCTCGTATAAGACTTGAAAGCATAATAATAGTCCCTTCGATTGGTTGCTGGCCAAAAGAAGGCAAGACCGGTGATGGGGCTGCCATCTTATAGCCTCTGGTCAGGCTTTCTTGAAAGAAAATAAAGGAAAGAAGAAAGGAAAAACTCCCTAGCCCTCGGATGCCCTAATAGCGTCAGGGTTGAAAAAACAAGAGTTAACCAAGAGAGGTTAGATAGTAAAGTTAAAAGAGTACAAAACACAAGTAAGTGGGAGAAATGTTTTGCTCAGCTTGGGCACCTTGTGGTCACCATCCACATATCCCCTAGATGAGGCCCCCTGAGGGATTTATTTCCGTACACATGTTTATAGGACCTTTCTTCCTTCATTTCCAGTCAGGAATCAGTCCCTGAAGTTTGTAGGCGACTGATTCCTGACTGGAAATGAAGGAAGAAAGGTCCTATAAACATGTGTTCGGAAATAAATCCCTCAGTTTGTAGGTGTAGTTACCGTACACTCTGTATATACAGATAGGTTTAGCACAGTTGGAGAAAGTGTTCGTATTAGAGATGATAAATTTCAAGAATAATGTGAGATATATGTTGTGTTCTATTAAACGGTTATTGGTAGAAGAAACCACACACACCACACACACACACACACACACACACACACACACACACACACACACTTCATGCAGCCAGAAGCTATTACTGTTATGGATACAGCTTGCTTCCTCTCCGTAAGCAAAGGCAATTACTTACTGATGTAATGGTAGCCATTTGCATGAATTACAGTTTGCGCCAATATTTATTTCACATAAATCGCAGTTTAAGCGACGAGGTTCAAGTAAGCGGTACGTTTCTACCCCATGAGTTTAGTAATAAATACGCATTTAATCCAGCGCAGACAGGAAGTGCAGTGAAAACAGGGGTGGAATAAATATAGCAATCGAAAGAAGTGAATACGCCTATATATTTACATATCTTTTTGTAGATTTTCAGATTCTTGTGTTAAATAATTAATAGGAGT
Organism: Diploptera punctata; assembly: GCA_030220185.1. Taxonomy (NCBI): domain Eukaryota; kingdom Metazoa; phylum Arthropoda; class Insecta; order Blattodea; family Blaberidae; genus Diploptera; species Diploptera punctata. The sequence goes on along the minus strand of JASPKZ010003844.1, from coordinate 1,785,804 downwards.
TATAAAAATCAGACCGTTTAAATATGAAAAGTTAAAAACATAATTATTATAACTCTCTTTAAGTCGCTTTAAATTGTGACACTTATTTTAAATGTCTTTAAATTTGTATATTTAACTCTGTTTAATATTTTAAACTCGTTTCAATATTTCTTGGAAAAAGAAAACATATTAAGAATTACTACTTGGATTGTTATGTCCTGGTATAAAAGGGATCAAGAAATAATAAAGAAATAAAACAACAGTTCGGCCAGTTATATATATGGATCAGACACTAGGGCTGATACAATAAAAACTAAACAAATAATAAGCGCAAGTGAAATGAAGATCTTAAGAACTATTCAGGGGAAAACATTATTTGATAGGATATACACAATACAGAAATTAGAGACAAATGTCAAATTCAAGACATAACCAAATTTATTATAGAAAGACGAAATTATTGGAAAGATCATATAGAAATAATGGAAGACAACATACCTGCAAAAAGATAGATCAATGGACGGGAGGAAGACCAGCCAAGCGATAGACTAACAGTGGCTGCACATCCAATACGTCTTCCGCCGAGAAATTATTTAGGAAATAAACAGGATAAAAAAATCCTACAAATAAAGAAGAATAAGAAGAAAAGAAGAATATTTTAAGCTCTCTATAAATTTAATTCCCTAAAACATTTTTTTTTCTCCATTCTCATTTTACTGTCTTTTATATGACTTTGATCTCTCATAAGAATTACAAGCAATGTTTTGAGACGGACGTCTGTAGACGATGCCCAATAACTCTGTACCATACGTTGGACAGATACACAGTGACGGGTCATATTGGATTTGTGGTTATCAGTGTACAATTGCCTTCACTGAAGACAGCACAAACAAGGGACATACTCAAATTATAGGTCGAGGATAAAAATTCCTTTATGATGATCTTGTAGAAGATTTCCGGGCTGTTGGCCATGGTCTTGAGGCTTGTAGTTCCGCTTGAGGATGCCGGACGCAGTCTTTGGCAAAACGTCGGGGAACTACAAGCCTCAAGACGACGGCCAACAGCTCGGAAATCTTCTACAAGATCATCATAATAATTCCGGCCGTGAAAGCCTAAGTAAAAAATTCCTTTACCTATCGAGAATCGACCCGAGCGTGAGGAGTGGGAGGTAGTTACTCAGTCGACACAAAAATACGACTGACAAACTTAGTCATTTTGGTTGTATAGTTCTGAAATGTCAACTATTTATTTAATTACACTTGTACATACTGTACAGGGTTCCCACAAATTCTCTTTCTGGTTTCGAACAGGTGTAACTTGCGTTTAAATAAACTTACAAATATGAAACTAGTACTAATGAAAAGAGAAATTCAAAATGTTTTGGTTATAGTATCACCTTTGGCAGTATCACAGTTGGCAACAGCTGCAATGGTTGATTTTTTAGGACTACGTGTAAAAGATTCACGAATCCGGTCTACAATTGCCTCACTTGCAGCCGGGCGTCGTAAAATCAGAGTACCTCTAACTAATTGAAGGACCACTGGGTGGATCTTCACCAAATCTTGTTCGAAAATGTAGTTGAACAACAATTACAGATTGATGAACATGATAATCGAGAACACAGAACGCTCGCCTAACCTTTTATGCGAGCCATTTTCTCACTTTCAACAATACACAATGTTGTATGTAATTGTACGTCAATGTTGCCAACTGTGATACTATAACCAAAACGTTTTGAGTTTCTCTTTCCATTAGCACTATTTTCATGTTTGTAAGTTTATTTAAACGCAAGTTACACGTGTTTGAAACCAGAAAGAGCATTTGTGTAAAACCCTGTATAAGCAGAACACGGCTTATATATCGATATGAGAGAAAAGTAATAGTATAATTTGTAGTAAATTGTCAAATATTATTAGCAACTCTGTAATATCTGGCTCTTAACAATATAATGTCCACCGCTGTGGTCTCGAGGTAGCGTGCTGCTCTGTCAAGCAGCGGACCCTGGTTCGATTCCCGATCGGGTCAGTCTCCTAGATGAGGTTTATTTCGGGTTTTTTCCTCACCTGTATGACAAATGTCAGAAAGCTTAGGGCCCAAAGGTCCCTTAAAATCATCGGCCATCATCATCTTCATTATCATCATTTCACCGGTGTGGAAAACAACGGGAAGTTACCACAGCTATAATTCCCTAGTAAAGCTGCAAATCATGGCATGGAAAAGCTGTGATTTCAGTGAAAGGCCTGTCCTAGGGCAGAACACAATAGAATATAAATAGAATAAATAACATTTTTCTCGAAAAGAATTTATGGGAAGGGATTTTAAGCTGCTGCTGCTGCTGCTGCTCCTGCTGAGTGATGACAATGATTAAGATTCGCCCAGGGTGCTACTTGCTGGAACTACTTGAGGTTCCTTGGCAGCCAAATTCTAATGACTATCTGTAACCTATAAAGTTTTTTACTAAATAGTCAGATATAAAACTATTGAAATTAATTCAATATTCACTGTTATTAATGTAATATTCCCTATTTTACTCAGTAAGTACTTGGCATACTGATAATTTGATGACATCATTCACCACTCAATTTTGCTTGTGTATAAGATAGCGTTCTATCTAAAACGAATGTCACATATAAGTGTTCTATAGATCCTTTATTTTGGAGATGTCTTCAATTAATTGACAACATTTTCGAAAATTCGATTGATGTACTTAATATTAAGGAAAATCATAGTAATATTTATTTATTTATATTAAACAAGTTTAAAGTCATAGTCATGATTGGCCTATAAAATATGCCCCAGAATACATGTTCAAATTAACATTGGTGTTAAATGAGTACAACCACATCTGTGGTCTCGAGGTAGCGTGTTGCCTTGTTACGCAGCGAGCCCGGATTCGATTCCCGGTCAGGACAGGCTCATGTGTTAGTTTTTTTCCGGTTTTTTTTCCTCACCTGTAAGACAAATGTCAGGATGCTTAGGGCCCAACGGTCCCCAGAAATCATCCGACCATCATTATCATTATCCTTCACAGGTGTGGAAAGCAACGGGAAGTACCACACCTATAATTCCCTAGCTTAAGTTGCAAAGCATAACATGAAAATGCTATGATTGCAGTGAAAACCTGCTCTCGGGCAGAATTATAAAAATAAAAAGGTAAGTAGGCCTATTTTGGGATGAGAAACCACTATTAAAAATGTTATTTTACGGCCCATATATGATTTGTGTGAAAGTGATTTCAGTGAGTAAACTAAAAATTAATATTAATATCGCCGAGCATTTTATTTTTTATGTATAAAACATAGATTTAGAAATATTGGATCCATTTATTTTTATTAAAGATTAACACGAAGAGCGATTTTATAAGCAGGATATTTTTCACAGTGATAATTTAATACTGTTACTTGTTATTAGTTACAGGAATTCGGGACACAGTTTAAGTGACGTCACACAGTTTGTCACCACACAAAATAGTATTTACTTTATTTCACTATTTACGGAGAATCTGTGATTACGGATATACAAATTGTACTAGTTCAGTAGATGTAACTAATTATTGTTCATCGAATGGGGGATAGACTATCCCAAAGAAAATTCTCTATACAACTATAGGGGAGCAAGAGAAGAGTGGGAAGACCGAAAAACAGATGGAATCATGCAGTGGACGAGGATGCAAAGAATGTTCTAGGGATACTGAACTGGAAAAGGAAGGCACTGCATATACAAATTTCGATGGACACCAAGGTCCGACATCGGGCTTTAGCGTTATAGAAGAAGATGAAGAACAAGAAGAAATAATTACTTAAATACATGATAGAATGGCTACACTTAAAACTCTTTTTATTTCACGATTGTTTCGGTCATTTATACAGGTATCCTCAACCAAAATATACATTTTTTTCTTCCAAACTTCCCGGTCTTGTGTGTCTGCTTCTGTCATATTTTTCTTCTTCATGTTGTACACTTAGAACTGGAATTCCAAAATTTATCTTTCTAATTGCTGTATTAATAATATCAAGTTTTTTTTAAACTCAAACCGTATATTCGTCTTATAGTAGAAAGGATATGCAACCCATCAGGCCATTGAGATATAGGTCCCTTAGATGGTATAATTAGTATACAAAAGAGGGGGTGATAAAAATAAAAAAGGAGGGAGAGAGGAGAGGTATTAATTTGGGTGAATAATTCCTCTAACATTACGAGCAAACTTTATAGCTAGCATTAAAAGGATCTCATTAGACTATTATTTCTTATTATTCTTTGTCCGCATTAGAATCTCCATGATATTCCTAAGATCTACAAAGAAATCTAACTATACGTAATAAAATAGGTTTCAACAAGAAGTTAGAAAGGGACTCGTTGGGAAAAGGATCTGTATTATGTCTGAAAGTATATATTATTTCTGGGGGAATGTCACCCCTGTAGCGGCAGTTACAACATCAGAACCACGCCCGCTGACTCTGGGAAATATTTGAAATTTGGGAAAAAAGCTATTTTCCAAGAAAGAGCTTACCAATCTTTGCCGCTACATTATGTCCTAAGGAAAGGATGTGGGAGTTATTATTCTTTGCCGCAAACGACAAATAGTTCTCAGTGAGTTTATTTTCCATAGGTTAAATATTTCTACGTTCAGTTATCTTTACTTATAAGAAAATTAAAAAAGACATATCAATTTTAATTCATACAATAATTGAGCTAATTTAATTTATCATAAAAACTAACTCACTAGCACTTATTGAACCCATAGTTTTATGACAGCGCAGACACTAATTCTCCAAACATCCTATCCTTAGTTGTTTTCTAATAATCACCTGTATAATTTACCTCCCTCAATTCATGGTTAATGTTATTCTCCCACCTCGTTCTTGATCTACCTACTAGTCGTTTTCCCTCTGGTTTCCGACAAATAGTTTTCTTGCCCCTATTTTATCCCCCACTCGTGTCTTAAGCCCTGCCCAACACAGTCTATCAGACTTAATTGTTCTTATTACATTTGGTTTCCTATAAAGATCATGTACTTGACTGTTATGTAGTATTCTCCATTTTCACCTCGCCCGGGTATTCGTCTCTCTTCATAAAAAAAATCCTAATAACCTTATTCTTAAACGTTCGTAATCTTTTTTCCAACACTTAAAGAAAAAATCTAGGTTTCGCATCCATATAATATAACTTCAAAGATTACCATTTTATATATTTTCATTTTAACATTCTTTTGAGAGAATTTGGGGTTGCAGGTGCCCCTGTAATGAGTGATTGCATTTCCAAAACTGAGCCTATGTTAAATGTTTTTTCTTCATCTCGTTCTTATACTTTATTACTGTTCGTAGGTATTTTAATTCAGTCACTTCTTCAAAATTTCCCTCATTTGTAATTAACTGTCCATTTTCATTATATATTTCTATGTGTGACCATATTGATGTTTACTTTCAGTCTCAATTTTTTAGTGTTACTCACTAGAATGTGCGTGTGGGTCATTAGTATCTCCTCGTTATTGCCTAATAAGACTACAACATCAGAATATACCAACAGCTTATTAATATTATTGAGTTTTGCCCTAATGTATACTCTAAAGATTATTGGCATGCTAAAAATTTAATAGAGATGATCCCTTGCTTTATCCAATTGTGAGTTTCGAAAGTATCTGAAAACTGTTTGTCTACTCCCACCCTACTCTTTGTTCCATTTACAAGCATTCGAATAAATATAAATTTTAGGCACTCCGAATTCCAAAAGAATACTATAAAACTTCTCTCTCTTCATTGCGTCATACGCCTTTTTAACTCTACATATATTTGATTTGCATTGCTGTTAAATTCCCATTTATTTTCTAAAATATGTATTGTACTAAAAATCTGATATATTATTATTATTACTATCATCATCATTATTATTATTATTATTATTATTATTATTATTATTATTATTATTATTATTATTATTATTATTATTATTATTATTATTATTATTATTATGTCCACCGCTGTGGTCTCGAGGTAGCGTGCTGCCTTGTCACGCAGCGGGCCCGGATTCGATCACCGGTCGGGACAATTTTCCTGGGTGAGGTTTTTTCCGGGGGTTTTCCTCACCTGCAAGACAAAAGTCAGGAAACTTCAAGGCCCAAACGGTCCCCGAACACCATCTGGCCATCATTATCAATAGCATCTTCTTCTTCACTTCACGGGCTAGGCAAATTGCCTGTTCCGTCTCACAGTTGTTCTGCTTAAGTCGTCCATTAAATCCGTCCGGCTGAACGCTGTGAGAGAGATGAGTTTGGAAAATGTTTACATGGTCGGGTTACCAGCCCAGACGCACAACCACCTTCCTAGTGGATAGGGGATTTATTTCGGAGTTTCCTTCCCCTAGACGGGTTGCTAACCATAGATTTGGAGTCCCATCAATAGCATATTCGCCTAATTAGCTTAAGTTTAGTTTAAGGCCTCTCCTGGCGCATCATTACCATCATCATCAACTCTCATATCATCGGGGTAGCGTAACCCCGCCTCCCAGGCGCCTCAATCTCAGAAGTGGGTTACAAGTACGCCATGCCAAGAGAGAACACCAGAAATGTCGAAATGACAACCTGGGACATTTTTGAAAAATTATATTTTTATTATCATCGTTTAAAACCCTAAAGAATTTTTGCGTTTGTCTCGAATTTTTTTCTTCTAGATAAACTGATTTGTGCTTCATATAATATGGCTAAACGAATTTATCCATGTAATTCAGGTGAAATATAAACATTTGGCAGGTCTAAACTTGGGGACACATAGAGGATACAATGAACTCGGTTCTTTATATCAAAGTCAACGTCTCACTAGTGCTCACGTAGGCGAGATCGCAGATTCCTTGTCAACACTGCAAGTCCCCAAGTGTAATAAATCTGAAAATTGGTTTCAAGTGCGATTACTGCAAAAGTATTTCATTTTCAGTAAGTTCATATCTAATGCTGTTCGAACTTTATAACTCAGTTTGTAAAGTTGATGAACTTTCTATTTACTTAAAAGGAAATAACTTCAATAACCTTTTGATTATATAAAAAACATGTCTTTCTACGAAAATACATCTCAGAACACAGCAAGCTGCTAAATGAGTTAGGCACGTAACGAGACTGTAAAAACAAAATGTGATAAAAACTTCAGTCTTCCAATCGAAATACTTTTTTTTTCTCTCTCTCTTTTTTCGTTATTTTAACTTCCCTCTTAGAACTTAAAAGTCAACGCCCTCTGGAATTGTGTACTTTAGATGGAGAATAGGTCCCCTGAACCTTTTATTAGAGAGGACCTTCCTTCATCTGTGTCCAGCTATTACCTGTAGTCAAATAATTTATTTTTCTCCAGAGCTAAATTAATTTTATGTCATTAATGTTTTTTTTTTCATTTTTCTATCTTGTACATTTTATATTTCATTTTTAAATCTAGATTAAATCAAAATATTTTGTAAATAATAAATTACACACATTGCAGACATACTATGTCAAATTTATTTTTATTGTAATTAGATGTAAAAATCTTTATATTTTTTTTAACCTGGTTGAGTGGTAGGCAAGGCCTTAACTCTGCCAGGTAAAATTAAGATGATATTATTATTATTATTATTATTATTATTATTATTATTATTATTATTATTATTATTAATGTCCACTGGTGTGGTCTCGAGGTAGCGTACTGCCCTGCCATGCAGCGTGCCCCGGTTCGATTCCCGGTCGGGACAGGCTCCTCGGGAAAGTATTTTTCGTGTTTTTCCTCACCTGTAAGACAAATGTCAGGATGCTTAGGGCCCAACGGTCTCCGGAAATCATCCTTATCATTAGCATCATCCTTCATTGGTGTGGAAAGCAGCGGGAAGCTACCACACCTACAATTTCCTAGTAAAGCTGCAAAACATAGCATGAAAATGCTATGATTGCAGTTAAAGACCTGCCCTCGGGCAGAATTACTATGGATGGATGGATACTTTTTCTTCTTCTTCTTCTTCTTCTTCTTATTATTATTATTACTATTATTATTATTATTATTATAAGCACTAGCCACCACCAAAGAGAGCACAAATCAAGAAAAATACACCCAGACACAAATTCGATATTTTTCCAACGGTCTGCCCTGATGGACTAGTGGATACGATGCTCGCATCTGGTTTCGGGATTCGCGGCTTCAAACGCAGCCAAGGTCGATGGACAGAGCGTAGAAATCGTGACTCATGAATGACACATATCCTTCCATCACATTAGATGAGACTCATAACTCTTTGATTCAGATACTTTCATAAACATTTTATTTTAAAGCACTCATATTTTCTCCTCTATTTTTCGCATCCATTAATAAATTCTTATCTTTTCTTTTTAGTATAAATGGGATTGGCATTGACTGGTTCTATTCGTGTTGAGATTTATCTCCCTGCTCTTTTATTTTCAAGTTAGCTCTACAAGAAAGTTTCAAACTGCCTTGTAAATAGTTGTGGATATGCTGTAAAATAATATAATTTAATTTCTTTTCTAATGCACATGTGTGTTAACATTTGTCAGTTTTTCTCATTTCCATTATAACATTAGGATCTGCATTTTATTCAATTCTACTTTCAGTTAACTAGTAGTTTATATCGTACACTACTGTCTCCATGTCTCTACTAAAGGCTCTGCCGGACATTATAATAATTTTAGAGAAATCTAAATTTTCATTTACTTTAATTTTGGTTTGAATCGTGACTGTTGCCTATATAATAGGTATATATTAATTGGTGGTACTTGTCTAATTAGTAGTAGTAGTAGTAGAGTAGTAGTAGGACTTTATTAGACAAAAAGTAAGATATTTACAATAGTATTTACAATAAAGTAATAATTGGTACTAGTGTAAAGAAAAATAAACAAAAAAAAAGCAATATTACACTTACGTAAAGAATACACAATAATATTAATTAAATAATAATAATAATAATAATTATTATTATTATTATTATTATTATTATTATTATTATTATTATTATTATTATTATTTATTATTATTATTATTATTATTATTATATAAGTAGCAGTAGTAGTAGAAGTAGTAGTAACAGTAGTATTTCAAGCCCTGTTACAAAGCGTTTTTATTTTATGGTCCCGAAACCAGGACAGTAAGTATACAACAAGACAACAAGTTGTTAGCAGTGGAAATGGATTTTTGGAGGTGATCGACAAGAATTTCACGACGGGATAAAGTCAGAAATAGCACAATAAGGTAAATTATGCAAGTTGAAAAAAAATAATAGAAGAAATATGTTTGAAATGGTGTGGACACCTCATAAGAATGGAAGAAGATAGAATACCAATCAATATCATTGATTGGAAAGCTAATTGGAGGAGGGGAAGAGGCAGACTTAGAGAACGTTGGTTAGATAGATTGAGGAGAAGTGTGGAAGCTAGAGATTTGAGGGAAGAAGATGCTTTAGATAGAAACATCTGGCGACAAATCATTTTGGGTTGAAGGACAACCACTGTAGTGTAGAATATTCCTAAATAAAAATAATATTATTAGTAGTAGTAGTAGCAGTAGTAGGCTCTATAATAGTAGTATGTATAGTGTATAAAAGGAACGGCTTTGTGTGCATTATTTTATATCCCCTTATTTTTTCGTGCTTTATAATTTATCATAACTTATATATTTTAGTATATAACTTACAATTATAATCTCTCTCTTTTCTGTCTTTACCTCAGTTTAATCTCTCCCTATACAGGTACTTTTACATGCCCCACGTCATACGGGTCTTACAGGGACACGATTTGTTGAAAGAGGAGAATTGTCAAACTCTGGTTCACGTATACATTTTTTGACCACGCAGGGATATGGGGTGACTCTTCTTAGCTCCATGCCAGGCCCTTCTCCAAGACAACAAGAATCATTTAAGACACGATTCACCGTTCACTCACACATTCATACTAACAATGAGAATATTATAGGATGATGATTACGGTGATCAAATTGTGTTCGTGGACTTTTTGGCCTACAGTTTCCCGACATTTGTTTTACATGTGAGGAAAAGCCTAGAAAAAACTTCATCCAGGAAACTTGTCCCGATCGGGAATCAAAACCAGAGCAGCCGCATTCATGCAACAACGTTACCTCAATTGAAATATGTATTTTGTATATTTGTCCTTATTACGTGGAGAGTATAATACCCTTAACTCTATTAGAATAAATAAAACATTATTATTATTATTATTATTATTATTATTATTATTATTATTATTATTATTATTATACAGGTGCGGCATAGGTCAGTTAACTATTACACATGGTTGCATGGGGGAAAAAATAGATTGGTTAAAACTGGGGTTTTAATAAGGGACCTTAATCTCAAACACTACTACGCAGTAGTGTTTGAGATTATATTCTGAAGGTCCCGGATTCAAACCCAGTTTCAACCTTTTTTTTTCCCCCTTGAACCATCTGTCCATGTGTAATGGTTCACTGACTTACGCCGGACCCGTATTATTATTATTATTATTATTATTATTATTATTATTATTATTATTATTATTATTATTATTATTATTATTATTATTATTATTATTATTATTATTATTTATTATCAGAAAAAAACATTGGAATGGTGTCCACCTGGAAGAAGGAAAAAAATAAATAAATAAATAAAAGGAATACCTCGAATCTCATGGATTGAAAAAATAAGAACTGGAATGAGAACAAGAGCACTGGAGGACATGGAGTGAATGGATAAGGACGAATGGAGAAGGAAAATAAAACTTTATTCACAAAAAGAAACATTGAAAATCTGTATATAAATAAATTATTATTATTATTATTATTATTATTATTATTAGTAACTAATGCCTAAACCAGGAAGTGAAGATTATTATTATTATTATTATTATTATTATTATTATTATTATTATTATTATATGTCCTCCGCTGTGGTCTCGAGGTAGCGTGCTGCCTTGTCACGCAGCGGGCCCGGGTTCGATTCCCGGTCGGGACAGGCTCCTGGGTGAGGTTTTTTCGGGGTTTTTCCTCACCTGTAAGATAAATGTAAGGAAGCTTAGGGCCAAACGGTCCCCGAAAACCATTCGGCCAGCATCATCATCCTTATCATTATCATCATAATCATCATCCTTCACCGGTGTAGAAAGCAACGGGAAGCTACCACACCTGTAATTCCGTAGTAAAGCTGCAAAGCACAGGATGAAAATGCTATGATTGTGGTGAAAGACCTGCCCTCGGGCAGAATTACTATGGATGGATTATTATTTCGATATAATGTCAAATTATAATGAAAATAAATTATAAAATATTAATGTTAATACAATTAACATACTCAGGATAACTAGAAAATACTCCCTATTTGCAGTTCATAAAAATTAAATCAAAATTATTTCTTATTAAATGCTTTTAAGCTTATATACATGAGTACTAATACTATAGTACGACACAGATGTTGGTAATATTTCTTTCGCTTTGCATGGGAGTCGTGTTCACAAGCTTGGAATGAGAATTACCAGAGTGTAAGAACCTCAAAGTCATAAGTAAATTCCGCAAAAAGGAAAATAATTTCTATCTCGAAAATACAGCTTGTAACTCTACAGAATAAATTAACATCAAACCGAAACGATAAATAAGAAAGTATGTGTTTAATCAAGTAATTTGTATTTACCAAATCCAGTGACGGACTGTAAATAACATACCGTAGGTTTATATCCTACTTTCAAACATGTTTTGTATAAAAATGCCACTTTTCAATACAAGTTTCGTTCAAGTATATTTCGCAGTTTATGCGAAGTTACGTACGTTTGTCACATTATGCAGAAAATTTAAAAGCTAAATAACTATTCATTAAAAAGAGTCAGGCTACATTATAATTCATTAATAGAGAATGGAAATAAAGTAAGCGCGGATTTACTCGGGATGCAATTTAATATATTATATTATGTTTATACACCTTTTGCGTTGCAAATACAAGATTTTCTTTAAAAAAAGATACATCATTTTAATAACAATAGCATTAGACAACGATGGCATAGAATATATGGCAAAAAAACTAAAAGAATAATATGAAAAATGGAGACTTATATAAATATATAGAAAACTAAATATCTGTGTACAGTAGAAGAAATGGAAAATATAAATATAAATTTCAATTAAAACCTAGTATTGAATACACTTATTTAGGAACAAAATTAGACCATTCAGTCGATAACACAGTGGAAAGTAAAAATAGAATCGCACAAACATAACAAGTAATAAATGCTTTAAACTCAGTTTGGTGGAGCAAGAATATTACAAAAAAAAAATAGAAAATTACAAATATAACAAAACATAATTCAGAACATTTTAACATATGATGCTGAAGTCTGGCCAATTCCTACCAGGGAAATGAAAAGAATTATAAGTACAGAAATGGATGTTTTAACGAGATCAGCTGGAAAATCTGGAATGTATAGAATACGAAATAAAGAAATAAGGGAAATTATGGGTGTGCAAGAAGAGCCGGACTTCACAGACATTATAGAAAAGATTACAGTGGTATGGCCATGTCAAAAGAATGTCAGAGCAAAGATTGCCTAAGATTGTTATGGAATGGATGCCAATGGAAAAAAAAGAGAAGTAGACCGAAGAAAACTTGGATAGAAAGGGTACTAGCGGCTATGAATATCAGAGGATTGGAGGAAGATCAATGGATGGATAGAGAAGAATGGCGTTTGGTTTCCGGAAGACGGCGGCAACTGCCATGATACCGGATGATGATGAGTGATTTTAGAACTGATTTTGGCAAAATATTTAGCGAACATAAAAAGGAATTTTGTTTTAAGACAATGTTTATGCCAATGGTCTTATTTATCGAAAAAAATTAAATGAAGAGGAAGCCAAATAAAAATGTATTTATGTTATACAAGGAGAAAATAATGAAGGCAGAGAGTTGCTCCTGAAGGGCAAGTAGTTATTATGCTAGCCTCTAGTACTTAAGGTAGCGTGCTGCCTTGTCGCGCAGCGGGCCCGGGTTCGATTCCCGGTCGGGACGGGCTCCTCGGTGAGGTTTTTCTCGGGTTTTTTACTCGCCTGTAGGACGGATGTCGGGGGGCTTGGAGCCTAACGGTCCCCGAAAATCATCCGGCAATCATCCTTATCATCATCATCATCCTTCACCGGTGTGGAAAGCAACGGGAAGCTACCACACCTATAATTCCCTAGTAAAGCTGCAAAACATAGCATGAAAAAACTATGATTGCAGTGAAAGATCTGCTCTCGGGTAGAATTACTATGGATGGAGTACTTAAAGTTCATGGGTTGAAACCCGGTCTAAGAAGATGAATTTTCCAGGAAGTTATAATTCTGAGTATAATAATAATAATAATAATAATAATAATAATAATAATAATAATAATAATAATAATAATAATAATAAAGAACCCTTAAAACACAAGAAAAGAAACAAAAAAACACATTTTATAATGCAATGGCTGTTCCTATATTGATGTATGGATCAGAATGTTGGACGATCACTAAAAGACAAGAACGAAGATTGGAAGCAATTGAGATGAGATTTTTAAGAAATATGGCAGGGTGTACTCTGCTGGATAAAAAAAAATGAAGATATAAGAAAGGAACTAAATATTTTCAAACTTACAGATCGAGTAATTAAATATAGGAACGCCTGGAAAGAACATGTTGATAGATTGTCAGAAGAAAGATTTCCAAAATTATTGCTAAATTATAAACCACACGAAAGGAGAAATGTTGGAATCCCATACAGAAGATGGTCTGAAAAAATTTAACAATTCTAGCTTTTATGAAACTGGAACGAGCCAACAGACTTAATTAAGGCCGTAAGGTATTTTCTTTCATTCAACCAGCACAGCGAATAATAAAATCTTACAAAAATAAATACTTATTAGAATTTAAAAATATATTACTTTTCTTTCATTCAACCAGCACAGCGAATAATAAAATCTTACAAAAATAAATACTTATTAGAATTTAAAAATATATTACATTGTCTAAGGAAGTATTCAGTGAGCATGCTTTTAACAATTTTTTAGTCGGGCAGTCGTTTTTAAGCTTTCAAATAAAACATGTTAAAATTGAAAAATTAAAATTATAATATCGTATTTGTCCACATTTCTTGAATGTTTATATAATTCCCTAGCTAATACCTGGCGTGCGCTGCTACGCCTAAATAAATGAAAATTAATGCGCTTTTATGTTTAGTTGAATAAGTAAAAGGAAAAATAATTATAAATTTATACGTTTTAGATACCCCGTGCTAATAACCCGGCGTTGCCCGGGAATCTAACTTATCCCGTTCTTCTTGGCATAAATGAACTCAAAGACTAAAATTAATATACTTCTTATGATTAGTTGAATAAGTAAAATGAAAAATAATTATAAATGTATATCGTAATTATTTTAAGATTCCCCGAGCTGATTACCCGGTGTTACTCGGGAATCTACTTATCTTGATCTTCTTGGCATAAATGAGCTAAAAGACAAAATTCGTTATGTGTGAGTTATCCGTAAAAGAATACCCGCCATGTGCTGCCATGCTTACACAGGAATCTAAGTACTTGTCTTTTTGGCATCAGTGAAAGACCAAAATGGTTATTGTGAGTTATCCTTAAGAGATAAACATATGCCGTCGCGTACTTTTTTGTAGAGCTTTTTGAGATACTCATTTGTGTGTACATTAATGTTGTGTATTTGTTATAGTTTAGTTTAATAGTTACTGGTTAATGTTATTATTGGTCTACCAACTGGGAGTTTTCCCTCTGGTTTCCTACAAGAAGCTTGCATGCACGTCTTTCATTCCCCATTCGTGTCACATGTCCTGCTCAACGCAGTCTACGAGACTTAACTGTTCTTATTATATCTGGCTTCCTATAAAGACTATATAGGTCACTTTCACTATTATGTAGTCTTTTCCATTCACTTGTCAGATCATCTCTCTTTGGTCCAAAAATTTTCCTAAGAACTTTATTCTCAAGTACTCCTAAAATTATGTCCTCCCTCAAAGTAAGACTCCATGTTTCGCATCCATATAATATAACTGGTAGAATAATAGTTCTATATATTTTTAGTTTAACTTTTTTTAAAGGAGTTGGGACGTTAAGAGTCTCTGTAATGCATAATAGTACGCATATCTAGAATTAAACTTATGCTTAGCCCTTAAATAGTCAATATAATATTTTCTCGAACCAGTTATTTAAATGTTCCGGACCGTAAGGAAAATAAATTAATGATAAACTGTGTGATTATTATACATTATTGCGTAATTTGACATAAATTTAAGTAATTTTTATTCGTTTGTTTTTCTATTGATCTAAAAACAATATTAAGTAAATGAAATCAATATATCGAATAAGATACATTTTTAATATAAGGGTTAATTTATTTGTGCATCTCATTCATTTTTGTGATTATTGTTCCTAAGTATTTGAATTCAGCCACTTCCTCAAAATTTCCCTCATTTGTCATTAGCTGTCCAATTTGCATTATATAACATATTTCTGTGTGTGTGATCATATATTTAGTTTTATTGACATTTACTTGGCGAACACTAGTCCATTAGTAACAATATTTCGGGTTGTATTAAAATTGTATGAATCTAAGTAAGATTTTGGAAGCCTGGCGTTGAATATAATTCATGAATATGGAGATTCAGTTATGTTTTCTGAATCGTGAGAACAAAATGTTGGTGTATGAATAATTTATCACTTAATTTGTACGACTGTAATTGAGTTTCTAATGAATTCTCGTTGCTCTTAAGGCGATGACATGTTCGAATGTTAAGAGCAACCATCTGATCTCATTACAGAACATATTGCCACCTCATTCACTTTCCGTTTACCCTTTATTGGAATTCACTGGTAAAATTAACATCTTTCTTGTCAACAGTGTCTTTGAAGTTAAATTAGTATCGCATCTCAAAGCTCTATCTTAATACAACTCATTTAAGTATTTGAACTAGCAAGAAACGTAGCTACCTCAGATTAACTTCATTGGTAACAATATTACGTGAGCAGATTCCTCGGATAATAAGAACACTCATTCATAAGAAGTCCACCGCTGTCGTCTCGAGGTAGCGTCCTACCTTGTCACGCAGCGGGCGCAGGTTCGATCCCGCTCGGGGCAGTTTTTCTGGGTGAGGTTTTTATCGGGGTTTTTCCTCACCTGTAAGACAAATGTCAGGAGAACTGTAAGGCCCAAACGGTCCCCAAAATCAAATGGCCATCATCATCCTTCACCGGTGTGGAAAGCAACGGGAAGCTACCACAGCTTCTTCTTGTCTTGTAAGCCCATGTTTCCCTTAGCAAAGATTTAGGCGCTCTCCCCCTACAGGGAAGAATTTGGACCATACTAATTCAGTTACACTTGTTTTCGTATAGATGCTATTTGAGTGGTCCGTGGTCAGCGTTCCGCCTCATACTGACATCTAGGAAACCAAGGTAGTACTAGGACGAGACAATTCGGTAAATTTTGTTTAGAGGCCTTTTCATTCAGGCTTAAGGATCTTTTACGAGCCTGAAAACCCTCAGACTCGGGATCCACGGCTTAAAGTCCCTCCCGGAGGACTTGCTCCTTGGATTTTCCATTCTAAAAAAAATCCATCGACCCCGGCCGGGTTGAACCCGCGACCCTCGGGACCAGAGGCAAGGAGCATAACAATTAGTCCACCTACAATTGCCTAGTAAAGCTGCAAAGCATAGCATGAAAGACCTGCCCTCGGGCAGAATTACTATGAATGGATGGATTCATAAAAAACAGAAAATATAAATAAAGTATAATTATTATTGTTATGTTATTATATAATTCTAATTATTATTATCTTATTACATAATTCTAAATAAGACCAGCTTCATGGGCTAGTGTTCAGCGTTTCTAATTACAGTTCATGATATTCCCGGTCAGACCATAAAATGTTTCCTTGAAGGGAATTCCTGTGATTACTTTAGGTTAAGGATCCTCCTGGCGTTTTATTATCATTTATCATCCATCATATCATCATCTGGTCATCAGTATTTATTAAGGCTTAATTTAACTTTCACAGGAAAGATTTTAAGTTAAATTAAACTAATAACCTTCAAAGTTGTAAATAGAGAAGCTTCTTTAAATCTTAAGTAATTCTGTCTTCCAGGTGCCCCAACCTGAGATTTGGATTACAATACCTGGGGAGAAAGCCAGAAATGTCATAAAAGACAACCTGGTGGCATTAGACAAAAAAAATAACACAATTCTAAATAATATTACCAACTACCTGATTACCTAACTCACTGTCTCTATCGAACTCATAGGTTCATGACCGCGTGGACATAAGCTCTCCATACATCCCTATCCTCAGCTATTGTTTTCCAATCATCCCCTGTATAATCTACTTCCCTGAAATCATGGATAATGCTATTCTCCCATCTCATTTTCCCTACGGTTTTCCTACAAGAAGCTACTTAGCTTAATTATTTATTTGTAATGTAATTGTAATGTTAGCTATTGTATTGATTTATATAATCTTATATATAAAAATTAATGTTTGTTTGTTCGTACTTTATGCGCGGCCATACCGTTCATCCGATTGTCATGGGTTTTTTTTGCAAAATGTTCAGGAGATTCTCGGGATGAACATAGGCTATAAGAGAGTTGTGATACTCAACTCCTACACCCTTTGTAGTGGAAAACGTGAAAAAGTAGCTCTTTGGGCTCTTAAATGGCTTACGCTGCCTAAATAATAGGAATTACACAAAATTAATGTACACAGAATTATACTCCAAAAGCTCTACAAAAAAGTCCGTGGCAGCATATGTTTATCTCCTACGGGTAACTCACAATAGCCATTCTTGTACTTCATATACAGCGATGGACGAACATGAGCCACGAATGGTGAATGAAAGAGGGGCATGGAATCTTTGTTATTAATAAATATCGATGTATCGATACGAGCTGTCAGAAGCACATTACGGCAAGCTGCCCGTCCTAACCATTTGTAAATACTTATTTTTATACTATTTATATTTTTACTGGCGGCTCCGAGGCACACACAGCTGGAGTCTCGAGATCGTATCTTGTTACTCCATGTGGGTTTCATGGTCAAAGAAACGGAGCTTATGCAGTTTATCTCGGAATTTGTCCCGTTTTCTCCAGGCACAAAATCATTTTACCATTTATCCATAGTCATCTCATCCATTTCGCCGCTGCGACGGTGCGTCAGGCACGGTCGGCCGTGACTCTTGTCTTTCACAAACCTCTCTAAGTAAATATAGCGGCTTCATCTCATTTCAACCCTCGAACCGAACATGTGTTGGACACGAGTTGAAGATATTATTATTTATTTATTATATTTTTACTCCATTAAATTATTATTATTACTACTACTACTACTACTACTACTACTACTACTACTACTACTACTACTGCTGCTGCTGCTGCTGCTGCTGCTGCTGCTGCTGTTGCTGCTGTTGCTGCTACTATAAATGTAGTAACTGGTGGCCTAATATCCACATATACCAATCAAACAATTGAACGATCATCTTATTGATATAAAGGTGACATGTGGTCAGGTTGTCAGAGACCCGAGAACTTAGAGCCGCTACTTAATGAAGGTAACCAAATTACTGATCGAAATTACACTAAAAACATTTTCGTCCATGGTAACTCGAAATACCGCGCATTCCTTAGCTATGCACCTTGGCAGAATGCCTTGGACCACTCGGGTACAGTTTGGAACTTTGTCACTTCAAATTAAATAATTATATAAATGTAAAATGTATTATAAATTATTCTATTATTAACTCTTTATTACTATTTTTTATTATTATTACTAACTTATATCTTAAATCTATATTCGGATCAGAATAATAATGTTGTTTAGATTATGTTAGACTATATAATAAGAAAAAATAAAATTGCACAACTAGCGAGCGTTGAAGACATTTATGGAAGATAAAGAATGGTTATTCTCTCTGCACCATAAAATATACAATTTGTATCACATGAATTTATGAATAATTTTACAATTTCTTACTGCTCTGATGAAACTTCTCAACTCAACTCAGATTGCTGACTTCCACAGAAATGCACGCTGTTAGTGTGACGCAATCTCTGAATTTTAATTTCAGTTTTATTACATGAATTTCGCCACTGCTAAAACTAATAGTTCTCGCGAGGCAGATTGGATCTTAGACTATAAGAACTAGCTCAATGGCACTATCGAACCCGGAGTTTAATACCACGTCGACATAAGATTTCCATACATCCATATCCTGAGCCAATGTTTTCAGTTATTACGTATATCATTCATCGCACATCTTCAAAGATACCAGGATGTTCATAATGCAAGGGTATAAACATATTGACATGGCTCAAAGAACTATAACAAAAATCTGAAATATACCTCTAATGGATTCCATAGAGAGTAACGAAATATCAGACAGTTTGGCAAAAGAATGTAGCAAAGACACAATATCAAAAACAGACCAATCAACTTTCAGTGATATATATTTAAAATTTAAAACAAAGCAAACATAATATGGAAATTACCACCACAACAAAATAGGCGAAAACAAAGAACACTGAAGACTCCATCAGAGTGACCCTGCAACGAAAAGAACAAGTATATATATATATATATATATATATATATATATATATATATAACAATCTGCCAAAGTGTAACAGAAGATGCATCACCACATATATTCCAATGTATCAACAGCTCAGCAACGGATCTCTAGAATCAACCTGCAGACATAATCAAATTACTTCAAAAGAAAAACCTTATGAACATGGTTTATAAGAACCTGGGATAAGCAACTTCATCATAATTAATCTTCCTCAAATTATGGTTATTATTATTATTATCCAAACTCATTCTTATCTTACCTATAATGGATGATAGGAATTTGGAATAGGGAGATTGGAATGTTAGAGATAAATGGAAACTGAAGACGGCAAACCTATAAGTGGGGGAAAGCCAAAGACGAAGAAGAAGATAAAACTATCTCCACCCCAATTTTATCTTTTTATACACCAAAAATACAAAATTATGAGTTACCATGAAATACACTAAGGGCCGTAAATTTTATTCCCACTATTATTAATATAAAACCTATCAGAATAAAACCAGAACGGATTCCACTTTTCGTGGAATATGTTCCACGATGTTGATGACTTACTGCACTGGATGGGATGTCTGCATACCTATCGGGCGATTCTATAATATAAACATTAGGAAGCAATGTAAGGTACATCATACAATACAATATACTTAGGTTAATGCATTGCTTACAAGGTAATGAAACATTTTAAGGCAAATATTGTCCTATTGCCTGCACATTTGTTTTAGTTTTGGATGGCATTTCACTACACGCAAGATTAGGTACACCCAGTATCAAGTACTCTAAAATAACTCCACTTTTTTACTAAATTAAACGTTGTTTACTGCTTGTGTCTTTCTACATGACAGAGCTCTCTTCAAATCACGGTAGATATGCAGCAATGTGATGCACCCCATCCCATCCCCTCGCGCACATTCCAGTAAAGTCTACACCAATACAAGTAAGCTTTCGACATTGTGGAAGAGATTCAGCTCTCTGCTAAACACTATTGTGACCATAAGGTATTGCTCTGTCCTACAATATCAACATTTTCTTTATCATCATGATCATCATCATCATCTGCATTCATGGATTAGGTCTGGATTTTCTTTATTGTGGCACAAAAAAAAAGTCACTAGATAATTCAGTTTTCACAATTTTGGAAATATCTCTCTTTACCCACCCGAGATGAAGATATCTCTCTTTATACACCCGCGCGCAATTAATTGAGATGTTAAAAACCTTCGTTAAATAATATATTAAGTTAGAGTCGTGCATTGTGGTCCAGAGATGTCAGATACCAGTTTATGACACATAGCTATGGGACTCGCTCTGGGTTGGCTGCTCATGTGAAAAATAAATCGTGGAATTTCGGGCAGTATACGGCAACGGTGCCTACATAACATTGTGAGAAATTTGGGTAAATATAATTAGTAGCGACCTAAACTTAAAAGAAAACATATAACGGCTGGTGTGCCAGAGATGTTGACCACAAGGAAGGATGATAAACTACTTCTGTAATCTACTGCTGCAAACTATGGAATGTAAGGCCAGCAGCTAATTGATAGGACAAATATATTGTATCCTTATCGTGCCATGTAGCTAATTACTGATAATTTGGGTACTCCTCAAATAAACTGAAAAGTAGAAAATACTGCAGTACTGCATTTTTTTTCCAGTGTTGATGCTGCAGTTAAACGAACTGGACTGCATAAATATGGTGACAATAACTGTGGGAATTATTTGTTCAGTCCAGCTAGTAGTTAAATTCCTTCATTTAAGTTTCAGTTTACTAAAAGTTGGTAAATACGTCAATTTGTATGCTGAAAGCAACTCGTCGCTGTCTTTTGTCATAAACACAGTCAGAACAGTAAGCAATATGGCTAAAGATAACTTATGTTAGATCCATGTTACAGTGGAGTGCAAACTTTCCTAAATATTGAAGCTACAAAATGTAGATTTACTTCCGTTACATTGTGCTTTTTACATTGGAAGTGGGAGCAATCCAGATATAAAGAAAGTCAAAGTTTTTATACGTTCTGCATATAGATTTAAACTTCTTCCTGTCTAAGTCACAAATCCTTCCATTTGTTCTGAAAAGAAAGATGATTCTTTCAATCAGAAATTTTCTATTTTGTCGTAAAGATACAGGGAGCATTGAACGAAATTCATTCTTATACAAGACAGTGAGTTTACTGTCATTTTGATCCAAGAATTAAACTAGGGCATAAACGATATAAGCTTTATATTCTAAAACAAAAGAAATATTATACGAATATTGTGTATACGTATATATAGCCTGTAAGTAATATAAATATGCAGATGTTAATCATGGATTCCTTACGTTATATTTGTAAAATATAATCAATATCATATATACGTATATTCCATACATAGTAATTCTGCCCGAAGACAGGTCTTTCACTGGAATCATAGCATTTTCATGCTGTGCTTTGCAGCTTTACTAGGGTTATAGGTGTGGTAGCTTCCCGTTGTTTTCCACACCGGTGAAGATGGTGATGATGATGGTCGGATGATTTTCGGAAACCGTTGGGCCCTAAGCTTCCTGACATTTGTCTTACAGGTGAAGAAAAACCCGAAATCCTCACCCAGGAAGCTTGTCCCGACCGGGGATCGAATCCGGGCCCGCTGCATGACAAGGCAGCACGCTCCTCGAGACCACAGCGGTGGATATATATATACATACTTTGATAAGAAAAGTAAGGATTTCTCAGAAAAAAAAATCTCATGATCCATCTTTTAGAACAATTTAAATTAAAAGGAAGCGAATAAAAAATAAACATTTTATTGATATTACCCAAGATGAATTGACAAGAGATTGAATGGGTGTGCTATGTATTTTTATTCAAAAATACTAAATGAAATATTGACTCTTTTATGTTCCTATGTACTCTGCGAAAATCAGTCCAATTTTCTCCATCATTTTAAAATTATGTACATAAATAAACATATATGTTATTTAACTTTTTCCCGAAATAACCGTTTACATTTCCGATCTATAAGACCACAAGATATTATTATAATATTTACTATAAGGAATTCATAATTACATTCTGGCACTTAGATTAGTTGCAACCTGTTTAAGTGATGTTTTAACGTATCTTCTGATAGAAAATAAATAAAAAAATAATATGCTCAGCTTATGTTCAACTCAATGTCGGGTCGAGGGATTAGATTAGATGAGATGAAGTCTCTATATTTATAGAGGTCTGTGAACGGCCCATCAGGCCTGACTCAACCATCACAGGGGGCGGATGAACGAAATGGATGATATTAATATGGAGAAATGGTGGAATAAAATTTATGGCAGGGAAAAATGGTATAAACCCCGAGATAAACCTGCCCAAGCTCCATTTCGTCCATGACGAAACCGACATGGAGTGACTGATACTCGATCTTGAGACCCCAGCGTTAAAAGGCGAGCGTCTAAACGCGTGCGCTGCGGAACCAAAAATACAATAAATGGGACTATTTAACTCACGTCGCAAATGGTAGTCAATGACCAATCACGTTTCAATGAATTCTGTTTTACATCAATGACAGTCGTGTTTCACCTCGCTCTTTATCGATTTCTCTTTATCAGCTCCTGCTTTTGTGATAAAGAAAGCTCCTCCTTTTTTAATATTCTGAACAGGTTAGACCATTATTTTTCTCCAACAAATACATTGAATATAGCAAATAATGAATATAGCTATTCAGTGATTTTACTGAGTTGTTTATTCAAAATATAAATGATTAACCTATAATGTTGATTATAATAGTTTGATGTGTTTCATTATTTCTCCACTAGAGTGCATTCTTACAATATTGCGATCGTATTTGGCAATAAATAATATGATCGAGTTGCAGTGAATATACATAACCTCACATTTCTAATTTGTTTTCATACATCGCCGTTTACATTAAGTATATAAATATTTTAAAACACCGATAAGTATATTCAAATAATTATTTTTTAGTAAAGAGCTTAATTTTATTCGTTAAATAGTCCTAACAAATGCCATTCTTGATTTCCAAATTTATCGATAATTTGGAAATCACTCGTGGCATTACTTATGATAATTCTCTGAAATATATAAAGATTTAGACCTTTATTGCCAGAAACATACTGTAATTCATTAGCAAAGTTAATATTAAATGCTCGTGTCGACCTGTCAATGATACAGTATTAAGGACACTGTAAAGAGGGTTCAAATTCAATATACTGATTTTATTGTTGTTTTAAATTTTGAAGTAGGGATTCTTTACATTTTCTGGAAGACTCTTTTAATATATTCAAGGATTCTATCTCATAACAATTTTGAGTACCATTCTGTTAAAGAAAATTGAAAGACAATGAACACCGATAGCATGCGACCATCATATTCAAGATGCATCCTATTATTAGGGCCTACGCAACTAACAGAGAAAGACTTCCACATTATTGCCTGTTCTTTTTAGTTTTGTACAATACTTAACATGCAATCGCTTCATTGGCAATGTATGCCTCTTTCATTCCATATATAATTTTACTAGTCGTTAAAATACAAATAATTTAATTATTTTTAAAATGTCGATTTAAGGGAGTGCGGATAAACAGATTCTTCTTCTTCTTTTCCAGAATTAGATCAATGTGACCTGTTCCGGTCTCAAGTCCATCGTTTCCTTGGCCGTCCCAAATATTTTTTCCCATGTGGTTTGTAGGTATTGATACTTTTTGGGTAATCTTATATTGTCCATGCTGTCTAAATGTTCTTTCCATTGGTATTTGTTCTCTTCCAGTTTATCTACTATTGAAAATATTCCCAGTTCATTTCTTATTGATACATTGTGTAGTCTATCCATGCGTGTACATCCTTTTACGGATCTTAAAAATTTCATTTCAGTGGCTTGAATGTGTGAGATATCTTTTTTTATAAGTACCCAAGATTCAGATTCATATAAAAGAACAGAACAGCCATACTTTTATAAAACCTGAGCTGAGTTTCTCTTCGAGTCTTTCGGAGAGTTCTTCTCATGGTGCCACACATCATTTGATAGCGGTTTAATTTATTATGTATATCCCAATCAT
This sequence comes from Diploptera punctata, assembly GCA_030220185.1. Taxonomy (NCBI): domain Eukaryota; kingdom Metazoa; phylum Arthropoda; class Insecta; order Blattodea; family Blaberidae; genus Diploptera; species Diploptera punctata. The sequence goes on along the minus strand of JASPKZ010003844.1, from coordinate 1,761,193 downwards.
AGCTATATGTTATATCTGAACCAAGATAGTTAAAATGTGCTATCTGTTCTATTATTTTATTATTGATGACAGATTACTTAACTATTATAATTATCCAGAACTTCCGTTTCGGTAATAGGAAAAATCATGACGAACCTAGTCAAAACTCTACTGTTGCCTATTGTATTGTTTTTCTTAAGTTTCTGTGTACTGAAATTAGATTCTGAGATCTTTGGAGACTTTTCATTCTTTTCTATAAGACTTTTAACTTCTTAGGTTATATCGCATCTATTATGTTTGTGAAATGTGAATATGACGAAATGAAGCCTGGTAATGAAATTCCAATCGAGCGTTGCCTTGGCGAATTATTTATTTTTTTGCAAATGCCCCAGGTTGTCTTTCGACATTCCTGGTGTTCTCTCCTGGCATGGCACACTTGTAACCCACTTCTGAGGTTGGGACGCCTGGAAGACGGGGTTACGTTGCTCCGATGATATGATGGGTGATGTGATAGTGGTGCGCCAGGAGAGTCCCTAATCCTAAGCTTAATCTAAGATAAAGCCTCACCCAGAAAAACTGTCCTGACTGGGGATCGAACCCAGGCCCGCTGTGTGACAAGGGAGTACGCTACCTCGAGACCACAGCGGTGGACTTATTTATTTTATTTAACTGCGGATTTTAACAGCTAAGTTTATTAATATTTCGATTCAAATTCGAGCGAGAAAGGGCCTCAGAAGCATCTTTTTCTACGGTTGAAGTTCTTGTACGTACGTCACGCGACCCACAGCATTAGTTCCCTTCAAAAGAACCGGACTCACAATTGTTAGGGTCTGAAAATCCATCGATCCCAGGAGATAAACATCGTCAAGTTGGTCGGTACCGAAGTCTGAACCCGGAAATGCTATCACTTGAGTTAATTCACTCGGTTCTTTAAACTTAATATTGGATTTTAAAGACGGTATTAAACAGATAAGATCATTAGCATCGGCATGGAAGGGCCGATAAAACTTGCACAGGTGCCTCTATTTCATCCCACAAGTTTTTAATGTGTCGTAAATATGTGATAAGGCATGTGATCCATGGATTTACTTCATTTCTGAAGAATGACAAACTCGGGATTTTTTAAGCAAGTTTGAACTCACGGATCTTCGGAAACAAAGAGTATCATGATCACTAGTATTTCACTAAGGAATTGGAACCCAAAAGTAAAATATTTATTTTATTTTCAGAAATATTTCAGTCAATACAAAATATTCTATCCCTAGAATTGGTATGAAAAAGAAAAATAAATTAATAAATTAATTACAACATCATCTTCACTTCTTCGTATAGGCACAAGTTCTGTCATCACAATAATCTTTATCTGTCCTCTTGCTTGACAATCTAAAGACAGTTTTGGGAGTATTTTTTGTTCATTCTTTATTGGGTTTTCGTTCAGAGATTCTATGTTTTGCAACAAATGGTTATGAAATAAGATCTTCATAAATGCTTACGTAAATTTTGCAGCATGAAGCGAAGCGCCACGCACTTAGATTTTGGTGCCTAACTATCAAACAAGAAAAATAACTTGCAATATCCAGTATTGTTAGTTTGGCTCTATAATAATTACTCAAGATTTACTTAAGCTTTAAACGTATTTTTCTCGAAACTTAGGTCATGTCAGGGATTGTTAATCTCTATCATTCTTCTTCTTCTTCTTCTTCTTCCTTCCAAGTATTAGGCCAAGGCCTGTTACGATCCTATAGAAAATTTTCCCTCCAGCGTAAATAGTTTGATCCTTCCGGAAAATTCTCATATAAGATTTGAAAGCATAATAATAGTCCCTTCGATTTGTTGCTGGCCAAAAGAAGACAAGACCAGTGATGGGGCTGCCATCTTATAGCCTCTGGTCAGGCTTTTCTGGAGAAGAAAAGAAAATAAAGGAAAGAAGAAATGGAAGAAAGGAAAGACTCCCTAGCCCTCGGATGCCCTAATAGCGTTGGGGTCGAAAAAACAAGAGTTAACCAAGGGAGGTTAGATAGTAAAGTTAAAAGAGTGCAAAACACAAGTAAGTGGAAGAAATGTTTTGCTCAGCTTGGGCACCTTGTGGTCGCCATCCACATATCCACTAGATGAGGACCCCTGAGGGTTCTATCATTATTTAAATACAAAATAACTGATATCCTAAGTTCGACACAATAAAAACATTAACTGCATAACAACTATATTCAGCATTCTGTAAATAATCATCTAGGAAGCTTCACTTACTTTATTTTATATTATTTTCATTTTACTATATTCCATATATTTGTAAGTATGTCCACCGCTGTGGTCTCGAGGTAGTGTGCTGGCTTGTCACGCAGCGGGCCCGGGTTCGATCCCTGGTCGGGACAGTTTTTCTGGGTGAGGTTTTTATCGGGGCTTTTCCTCACCTGTAAGACAAATGTCAGGAAAACTTTAAGGCCCAAACGGTCCCCGAAATCATATGGCCATCGCAATCTTCATCATTCATATTCATCTTAGGTTAAGCTTAGGATTAGGGACTCTCCTGGCGCACCATCATAATCATCACCCATCATATCATCGGGGCAACGTAACCCCGCCTTCCAGGCGCCCCAACCTCAGAAGTGTGTTACAAGTACGCCATGCCAGGAGAGAAACCAGGAATGTCGAAAGACAAACCTGGGGCATTTGAAAAAAAAAAATATATATTTGTTAGTATTAGCTAGTATTAGATCACATCACCATTGTCTTTTGTTTAGTCTGTATTTTAATAATATCTTAAATTGTAATAAGTACGTATTTTTTGTATAACTTTAGTATCCGCTGGTTGAGTGGAAGAGAAGGCCTTATGACCTTAACTCTGACAGCTAAAATAAAGCATTATTATTATTATTATTATTATTATTATTATCATTATTATTATTATCATTATTATTAGGCCTATTATTATTATTATTATTATTATTATTATTATTATTATTATTATTATTATTATTGCGCAGAGCCTATTCATGCATAACGCCGTCCAATTACAACATAAGCAATATTCTTTTTATTCAATGACCCAGGTTGTCATTTCGACATTTCTGGTGTTCTCTCCTGGCATTGGTTTAATTGTAATGCACTTCTGAAGTTGGGGTGCCTAGAAGGCGGAGTTACATTACCCCGATATTATCTAGCATAGATATGAAGAGACCAGTGTCGCGTCGGTTCCGGCGAGCTTGTGATTACTATCTACATCTTGTGTTCAAATCCGGCCGAGGTCAACGGATTCTTATAGGTATAAAAATCCTGAACTATATCACCCTGAGAAGTAAAAATAAAGTCATAAGCTTCATGTCTTTCAAGGCACGTGAAACAACTTCAAGTCTTGAAATAAGTGACAGCCGATAAAAATGCACCGCTCCTTTTACATCAAGATTTGAATTGGGACGCTAATAACCTCAACTGTTATTGAGCATCGTTAAAAATACTAATCTAAGAGACTCCTCCATAATGTAAGACATTGATTTAAGTCACTTTTGCCTGTAGCATTGAAGTGCGCTATTTAAAGAACAGCTGAACTTGAGTAACTTAGAAAACGGTGTTTACAGAAGATTTTCCTTATCTCTGCGACTTCTACTTCAGGACAAAGTCTTCAACAGAAAACTCTGATGAGACCAAGTTAAAGAAATAGAAAAGTTATCGAATTTAAAAACAAGAGGTCTTCTTCAAACGACATCGGAATTTCCGATATAACAAAGAACACCCAGGAAACGAAGTTTTCTGATAGATATAGCAGTCATAAAGTGTAACCTTTTTTACGTTTCTTCAATCTATATAGATCTATCATTTGCATTCTATTGTTCTATTTGGTTTCCATCTTCTCTGATTACAATCAGAGCTAAACGACTTTTAGATTAGTGGCAAAATGAAGAGCGGAATTCATCTCTGCAATAGAATGGGGAGAAAGAAACAAATAAAAATCTACCTTGGTTCTGACTCAACAGAAAAAATATAACGGTACAGAATATAATGTGATCACGATAAATGAAAAATAAACGAATCTTCGCTTGTCATCCCATGAAGATAACGAAACAACTCGTAAAAGTATAGCACCGAACGATATTTATGTGAAAAGAATATGTTAGTATGTCTTATGGAAGAGGAGAATGATTTCTTGTAATCATCCATCCATAGTAATTCTGCCCGAAGGCAGGTCCTTCACTGCAATCATAGCATTTTCATGCTATGCTTGCAGCTTTACTAGGGAATTGTAGGTGTGGGAGCTTCCTGTAGCTTTCCACACCGGTGAAGGATGATGATGATGATAAGGATAATGATGATGGCCATATGATTTCGGGCACCGTTTGGGCCTTAAAGTTTTTCTGACATTTGTCTTACAGGTGAGGAAAAACCCCTATAAAAACCTCACCCAGAAAAACTGACCCGACCGGGGACCGAACCCGGGTCCACTGCGTGACAAGGCACATCGAGACCACAGCGGTGGAAATTGAATAGTTGTCCCGAAAAGAGATCTAACAAATAAAAATTGGAATCTGTGGATCAGTGATCTATCCGGAGAGTATCACGGTATGGTGCATGTAAAACAATCCCCTCTCTCTTCCAGACCCGTTTTATTTATTTTTAAAATTTGGCTTTCAAGCGAAGAGTGGTTTATATGTAACAAAATGACAGAAGCAATTAGTCAAGTCGTGTGTAGCAGTGCAGATGTTGAAAAATAATTATTGCACATTTGTAAATTCATTCCACCACAATTCCGAGAATTCAAAAAAAAAGTAACGAAATAACATTGAATAGAAATGTTTGTAAGTGAATCAATGTAAAACATGTATTTTCTATTTATTATTGTAGCAATTTTTAATTAAATATGGGTTACATAATTTTTCCCCTCTATAAAGATAGATCACGTTAGCACTCAATTCTGTATTAAGTTAACATTTAGTTAGTAGCATGTTATTTTGCATTCAAATTGGCTGTATATGTTTCCAATTGGAGAAGACATTAAAACGTATATGATATCTATTCTATAGTGTTCTGCCCTAGGGCAGGTCTTTCACTGCAACCATAGCATTTCCATGCTATACTTTGCAGCTTTACTAGGGAATTATAGGTGTGGTAGCTTCCCGTTGCTTTCCACACAGTGGATGATGATGAAGGCCAGATGATGTTCGGGGACAACGAAGGTATATGATATAATAAAGGCAATAGTCTCAAAATGAATAATATGCGTTTTTTTTTCGCCTCCGAACAATTTGTGGTTTTTGGGTTAGATATGTTTTCGGGGCAACTATTCAATTTCTAGTGTGTTTTTCTTTTTGTTTCCATTCAACCTAAAACAATTTGCTATCCCCAAATGATTTTTCGTAGCATATTCCATCGTCTTCATTTAGGCAGATCGTACTCTGTATCATATAGTGACTCTATAACTGTTAAATTAGGTGTGAATGAATCTGGAGTTTGTTTATAAAAAATCGATTATTTTAAGTCTAATATGAAGGATATTTTGATGCACTCGAAAATTCGAAAAAATGCACATTTTCGAAAAATGGCTTAACAAATCAAATTTTGTGACTACTTAAATATGTTCTCTAAATAATAAGGGAAATAAAAACAAGCTTAAAACCTATAAAAAATAATAAATAATTTAAAGATAATGGTAAAAAACTTTCACGCCAAATATATCAACTTATCATAACGGTATCGAGGGAAAAGATGCCCCTCCCCCTATTCAACCATATGTAGGACAAGCTGACAATGTAAGACATTGCTAATCAGTTACCGTATGTTGCTTCTTTGCGAATTCATTTGCATGCGGGTGTGTTGAATAAATAAACCAATGATGGCTTCGACATTAACGGAATCAGTAAACATATTTTCAACAGTGAATGGGAACATGTTTTTTGTTAGTTTTGAGAGTCTTACAATATTTATTTATTTATTTTTGTTTTGAAATGTCTTACCATATTTATTTTCCCATTAAATACATAGACCGCGGTGGAATATTAGTTATGCTCCTTGCCTCTGGTCCCGAGGTTTTCGGGTTTAAACCCGGACGGGATCGATGGATTTTTTAGGATGGAAAAATCCAAACAGCAAGTCCCGAGTATGAAGATTTTTAGGCTAGTAAAATATCCTTAAGCCTGAATAAAAAGGCCTCTAAGCAACATTTACCGACTTTTCCCATCCTAGTACTGCCTTAGTTTTCTAAATGTCACTATGAGGCGAAACGCTGACCCCGGGCCACTCAATGACATATATCCGAAAACAAGTGTAACAAAATGAGTATGGTTGAATGTGTGTAGGGTGAGAGCGCCTGAGTCTCGTTGAGAGACACAAGGGCTTACAAGAACAAGAACTAATGAAAACCTGTATACTTACAACTTCTCTCTCATAATTCAATCATATACTTTTTTAAGTATACATTAATAGTTGATACATAGTATTATTATTATTATTATTATTATTATTATTACTATTACTATTAATATTACTGTTATTATTATTATTATTATTATTATTATTATTATTATTATTATTATTATTATTATTACAGGAAATTTGTCCACAGCTGTGGTCTCGAGTTAACGTGCTGCCTTGTCACGCAACGGACCCGGGTTCTGTCCCCGGACAGGACACGTTTCCTGGGTGAGGTTTTTTTGGGGTTTTGCCTCGCTTATAAGACAAATGTCAGGAAACCTCAAGGCCCAAATGGTCCTTCGAACATCATCTGGTCATCATAATCATCATTCATATTCGCCTTAGAATAAGCTTGGGATTAAGGACTCTCCTGGCGAACCACTGTCATCATAACATCATCGAGGCACCCGTAACTCCGTCTTTCAGGCATCCCAACCTCAGAAGTGGGTTGCAAATTACGCCAATGCCAGGAGAGAATTCCAGAAATGTCGAAATGACAACCAGGGGCATTGAATAAAAAATATGTTACAGGAAATATATTACTGATGGAAATGCAATTCTTCATATTAAATATACGTTATATTGTAAAATAGGGCTCAAAATCTTGGATATTTAATAAATAAGTATATGACATATAATTTACAGAAAATATGTCATAATATAATTCTAATTACTGTAGGAATAAAGAAAAAAGTAACTAACTAACTAACTCACTGGCTTTATCGAATCCATAGGTTCATGGTCGCGCGGACATAAGTTCTCCATACATCCCTATCCTGAGCTAATGTTCTCCAATAATCTCCTGTATAATCTACTTCCCTCAAATCGTGGATAATGTTATTCTCACACCTCATTCTTGGTCTACCAACTGGGCGCTTTCCCTCTGGTTTTCCTACAAGAAGTTTCCATGCATCTCTTTCATTCCCCATACGTGTCACATGTCCTGCCCATCGCAGTCTACGAGACTTAACTGTTCTTATTATACTGGCTTCCTATACATATCATGTAGCTCACTATTATTACTTTTCTCCATTCACCTGTCTGTTCATCTCATTTTGGCCCAAATTGTTTCTAAGAACTTTATTCTCAAATACTCGTAATCTCCTTTCCCCCCTTAAAGTAAGAGTCCATGTTTCATATCCAGATAATATAACAGGTAGAATGACTGTTTTGCATATTTTCAGTTTAACGTTTTTGAAAGGAGTTGGGACATCAAGAGTCCCTGTAATGTATAATAGCATGCATTTCCAGAATTGAATCTATGTTTAATTTCTTTCATTCCTATTTTTAATTATTGTTCCTAGATACTTGAAATCAGCCACTTCTTCAAAATTTCCTTCTTTTGTCATTAGTTGACCATTTCCATTATTATAACACATTTATATGTGTGAAAGTAAATTTAGTTTTATTGGTGTTTACTTCCAGTATAAAGAAACAAATTACAACAGTTCTAACCAACCCACTTTATTCCCTTAAACTGTTCGCCATTTGCATTCAAGCATAATTTAGTAGTAACGCTATACGAATCCATTCATTGCTCTAAGATACATGTCGTCAACTTTCTCCTCAATTAGTATTTTCAACATTCAATATTTTACGAGTTCCTGGAAATTACTTTATTCATTCAAATAACCTCACAGTGTCTTCTTCTTCTTTTTCACTTCACGGGCTAGGCAAATTGTCTGTTCCGCCTCACAGTTGTTCTGTCCATTTTCACTGGCCTTCCTACATTCCTTGAACCTCTTGGCTTGTAGTTACATGCTGCTTTTGGTAATTTTGTTATATTAATTCTTTATACATGTCTAAACCATTTATCTCTACATTCCTTGATTTTATCATTCAGTATATGTATATGTACGCTGTTCTTATATCTTCATTCTTTAACCGATCCAATCTTGTGCAGTCTTTTGCTCATCAAAGGAAGTTCATTTCTACGCTTTGTATTCTACTTTGTAATTTTTTTGTCATTAGCCATGTTTCACTCCCATAAAGTAGCGCAAGAACTGCCAATATTTTATAAAACGTCAATCTAGTATCTCTTCTTGTTTTGTTCTTTAATGTTTTATGTATGGTTCCACATATCATTTGGAATTTCGACAGTTTCAAATTTATGTCTCTTTCTTTATTGTGTCGATAGTAAAATTACAACCCAAATAATTACAATTTGTTACTTGTTCCAGAGGTTTGTTGCCAATTATAATTTTTGATCTTATATGTTCATTTCCCCGAAATGCCATTATTTTTGTTTTTACTTTTGATATTTTAAAATTATATTCTTAGCATAACTAATTTAATTGATGTAAAGAGCACTGCAAATTATTTTTATCTTCTTGAATAATAATCACATCATCAACATACATTAAAACCCCACAATGTATGGCCGTAATTTTGATACACCTTGTACATTGAATGTTTTCGTCTGTTCCTTTAAGTTGGGCTTTGACGTATGATGGAATAAAGAATTTATAAACATAGCAATTTATCAAAGCATTCACATTGCTAAAAATACTTTAATTTATGTGTTTTTAAAACTTAACAATTCCAAAATAGTTATCTTTAAAGAATTTAATGCGCTGGTGAAATAAATCATCGCAAATTAAATAAATACACTTGCTGATATAAAACAAATTTGCTGAGAGATTTTAAGTCATAAATCCTTTTTATCTTCAGCAGATTATTCTCACTGTATTTTTTTTTAATTCCATAAACATTTACCTAAAATTCGCTTAGGTTTTATAATTTACAGAATAAACAAAACGAGTTATCGCGGTATTCTAACAGTTTTTCCCAGCATCAAGCAATAATCGCACTAAAATGCACACCTTTCCGAAACCTAACATGGCCCAAATTATGGTTACATTTGTTAATTTTGTGGCAGTGGTTATTTTGTTATACAAATTTTGACATTTATTTTTAAAAAATAATAATATTGTGATTGTATTTCTATATTTTTTAGAAATAGTACATGTGTAATATAGGCTAATGAATGTAGTCTATTATAAAATAAAATGGTTCCACTATAAACCTTACGAGCCCTTGGGGTAATAGGAGTAAGGTTCCTACGTTTCTAGACAAATGTCAGTCAGGTTATCAACTCTGGGCGACAGCCGCCTTCACCCCAGAATATCTGGTACTCATTTCAGTTAGAGAAAGAATCGTCCTCAGGACCGTGCTTCCGCCAAAATTATTAGGTCATTTTAAAGTACTGGCCCCATTAAGAAGATGTAAAGGCCTACATGTGTAAGAAAACGAACTTACATAGCCGTTATTTATATTTGATTATATTTAAAATAGGTTTCCCTCGATGGACCAGTTGTTACTATCTCGCCTCTGGTTCCGAGATTCACGCGTTCAAAATCCAACTGGGTCGAATAATTTTTAGGCAGTAAGAATATTGAGTATAGTCCCTTCCGGAAGGAAAGTAACACCTTTGGGCTCACACTTACGGCACGTGAAAATACTAAGGGATCTCTGACCGAAATTTGTCGTCTTTGTCATGCCCGGACTTAAAAATAGTACCATAATAAGAAAAAAATACTATATTCATTTTGGTAAATTTTTTCAGACATATTATTCACAAAAGTTTATATCCTTCTCTCTACATCTCTCATTTTCTTTACCTTAATTTAACTTCTCCCTTTATATGTAGGCTACTTTTACATGCTCCACGCCATCCGGATTCTGGAAGGACATGACCTGACGGAAGATAATTTTGAAAATCTATATCCAACCACGTTTTCTTGATCACAGGAGGAAATGGAGTTCCTCCCTGGTTGAATGGTTAGCTCAATGGCAGAGCCACCTCCGAAACAACATAAACATTTAACACAGGACGCACCACACACACATTCATACTATACAAGGCGAATGTGATATGGTGATGATTATGATGACCAATCAATGTTCGAATACTTTTTCTGCCTTGAATGACATTTGTCTTACAGGTGAGAAAAAAAAACAGAAACAAAAATATATCTCGTCCAGATTCTTGTTTCAGACGGGGATGGTTTATTTTTGACTATACTTACTCACTGCACTATCGAACCCGTAGGTTCATGGCTGCGCGGACATACGCTATCCATACATCCCTATCCTGAGCTAATGCTTTCCAACCATTCCCTGTATAATCTACTTCCCTCAAATCATAGTTAATGTTATTCTCCCACCTCATTCTTGGTCTACCAACTGCGCATTTTCCCCCTGACTTTCCTACAAGAAGCTTCCATAAAAGTCTTTCATTCCCCATACGTGCAACATGTCCTGCCCATCGCAGTCTACGAGGCTTAACTGTTCGTATTATATCTGGCTTCCTATAAAGACAATGAAGTAGTTCATTGTTATGTAGTCTTCTCCATTCACCTGTCTGTTCATCTCTCTTTGGTCCAAAAATTGTCGTAAGTACTTTATTCTGAAATACTTGTAATCTCCTTTCCTCCCTTAAAGTAAGAGTCCATGTTTCGCAACCATATAATATAACTGGTAGAATAATAGTTTTATACATTTTTAGTTTAACGTTTTTTGAAAGGAGTTGGGACATCAAAAGTCTCTGCAATGCATAATAGCACACATTTCCAGAATTGAGCCTATGTTTAATTTCTTTGTGCATCTCATTCCTATTTGTGATTATTGTTCCTAGGTATTTGAATTCAGCCACTTCCTCAAAATTTCCCTCATTTGTCATTAGCTGCCCATTTCCATTATATAATGAATTTCTACGTGTGGCCATATATTTAGTTTTATTGATATTTACTTCCAGTCCTAATTTCTTAGTGTTTGACTATATTAATATTAATGGCTGCAGTTTCAAGTTTTATTACATTTGAATTATTTATGTTTTCACAATCTATTCTATGTAAGTCTGCAAGACAAGTTTACGCAATATGAGCTGTATTTAGTAAGGTTCTCTTGTTAGTGTAAACTGAATCTCTCCTTGTCTCAAGGTCTCGTGCAAATTACATCGGTAGATTCGCAGACAGTTGAAGCATAACAATAATTAACACACACTCTACTGCTAACGAACTCTCTCCGTCATGCGACCACCACAACTTCCTGTAATGATAATGTTCCTTCCTCTACCGGCAATAATTGTACACCGTGTCTCTAAATTAGTCCGTACTTTCATTAATCTGAATCGCCTAGCCTAGCGAACAATCGTCGAGAACTAGATTGTAACCATCTTTTTTTTTTTCCTAAGTTGGAAACAGGTTGTTAATGGTGAGTAGGACACTGCAAAGATATTGGATGTGTTCAAAACAAGATAAGCCCTATAAGAAGCGTACGTGGGTAGATCGAAAAATAATTAACTAATTCACTGGCACTATAGAAATCGTAGGTTCATGTCGCGCTGACATAAGCTCTCCACACATCCCTATCCTTAGCTAATATTTTCCAATCATCCCTGTATATTTCCCTCAAATCATGGTTAATGTTATTCTCCCACCTCATGTTTGGTGTATAAACTGGGCGTTTTCCCTCTGGTTTTCCCACAAGGGAGCTTCTATGTCCCTCTTCTATTCCCCATTCGTGAACGCACAGTAATTTTTTAAAAAATTAATAGCTAAAAAAAATACAAATTAACTCGCCAAATTTCTCAACACATTGTTCCCACCGTGGTACCAGTTTCAGTATTCCCTGTTTATACTGTAGAGGTCCATTTGGTTGGAGTATAGCATTCTGCAGACAATTAATCGTACTTCTACATCATTCTCGAAGCGACGGCCGGAGAGATTCGGGTGTGTAGTGGTACACCAACGACACATTATTATGTACCAGTGACAATTCCTTTCAGAAAGTCATGCGGTTCTGCAACGTAACCCATTACGTAGTCCGAGCTTGTCAACATTCGCTGTCCCTTGTGGTCATCTATCAGGTTCTTAGGCACCCAGCGGGCACTAACTTTACGAAATTTAAATGTGTCATGCATGACGTCGTGCACCGCAACGTATGAAACGTTGAATTGCTGAGACAAGGTTCTTAGTTTCATCTGCTGGTCATTGAAAATTGCCACCTCTATGGCTGTGAAATTCCACGGAGTTGTAGCTGTGACCGGTCTCCCAGAACGTGACGAATGACAAAGGTTCTTACTGGTGTCTTTGAAATATGGACACCACTTGGAAATCTTTGTCACCGACCATACAATCTTCCTCATAAACGCCAAATATGTCCCTGAAATTTTAGTCGGGTTGTGCCCTTTGGGCCAAAATATCTCACTTTACTTCTCTGCTCTTCATATGTTGACTAAAACATGCGCCATCGTTGTTGAGTAATTGACCTTCTCTCTCTACAGCTGCAGATTAAAAAAAAATGTCTGCAGTGAAAACTTCAAACTACATATCAGTGAAATTTCAACAATCCAGTCGCAATACCAACGCAGAAAAAATTGTTTTACTTTCCGATCCACCCTCGTATTTTGTCAATTTTTATAAATTTGTGCGAATGAATCTTCTTCTTCTTCTTCTTCTTCTTCTTCTTCTTCGGCTTTCCCCCACTTATAGGTTTGCCATCTTCAGTTTCCATTTATATCTATCATTCCAATCTTCCTCTTCCAAATTCCTATCATCCATTATAGTTCTGACGTAGGTTTTCCATTTCCATCTTGGTCTGCCACGTTTATTTCTTCCAGGGGGTGACCACTGGTATATATTTTTTGACCATCTTTCATTTTCCATTCTTTGTACTTAGCCAAACCATTTAAGCGTTTGATTTTCAATCCTCTTAACAACAGATGTGGTGACATTCATTTCTCTCCAAAGGAATTCATTTCTTATTATATCCTATCTTGTTTTTTGGAGGCTTCTTCTAAAATAATCAAATTCAACTGTTCTAATTTTATTCTTTTGTAATTCTATGGACGGTATTTTTCTGTACACAAGAGTCAGTTTTAACGCAGTTTGTAAACATTTAAATGCGTTCTCAAACTAAATGGTGAATTTTACATAGAGTAATCTAGGAAGAAAGAAGACACACGAAAAAGACACTGTGGGTATAAGGTGGAGGGACGTTTTGAAAATGAGCTCATTTTGTTTTGTTTTTTATTGCACCATTGCCAACTTTTTTTTTTGTAAAAATCCTCTTGTTAAAAGGATTGAAAATCAAACTCTTAAATGGTATGTCCATGTACAAAGAATGGAAAATTAAAGATGGCCAAAAAAATATATACCAATGGTCACCCTCTGGAAGAAATAAACGTGGCAGACCAAGATGGAAATGGAAAACCCACGTCAGAACTATAGGCCTAATTGGTGATAGGAATTTGGAAGAAGGAGATTGGAATGATAGAAATAAATGGAAACTGAAGACGGCAAACCTATAAGTGGGGAAAAGCTGAAGAAGATGAAGAAGAAGAAGAAGAAAATCAACTCTGAAAAAAAAAAGTGATTTCTGGAAGGCTATTTAATTTACTGTGAAACAGATAAGTGAGATAGTAGTTCATTTGGTTTTGTTTGTTACAGTTTTATTTTTTTTTTAATTTTTGTGCCACTGCTGGCCTCTCCACCAGCATAATGAAGTTTCTGGTTACCTCAATTATATGTTACCACTATTTAAAGAATCATGGGAATCATGGATACTATCATCAAATTTCCACCTTGGCCTCCTGATTTAAGCCTATGAGGTTATATTTCTGTGGGGTTACATAAAGGAGGAAGTCTACATGCAACATTGGTGAAACGAGTGTGGAGAAGGCTTGGGAATAAGTTTTGTTTGGCTGGAAAAAACTGGAGAAATCCGGAGAAAAACCTGTACTGTCACAGATGTATCCATTATGCACTCCAAATGGATTGACTGAGGAACGAATTAGCAACTCAGCGGTGGAGAGAACGCATGAACGCATATGTAAATAAATTAATTAAATATATATATATATATATATATATATATATATATATATATATATATGTGAATAGATTAATAAACGAATGGAGGAAAACACAACGAGGATATATACCCATCAATAGGAACCTCAAACTCGATGCTATTCTTTTTGCAGACGATTTAGCTCTTCTGGTACTTTCTGAAAATGATTTGGAACGATCAATTTATAATTTACAAAAAATAGCTGCCAAATTTAATATGGAAATATCAAGTAACACAACTAAAATTATGGCGTTTCATGGGAAGGAATCCATACAATGTAAAATCTGTCTCCAGAATAAAATTTTAGAGATATCTAATCAATTTAAATATCTTGGATATTATCTATCTGGGATGAAAAGGATATCCCTGAAAAAATTACTAGTTATAATAAAAGTTTGGGAATTATTAATCAAGTTATGAAACCATCCCTCGTACAAAAAAAAAAAAACACCAGATTACGTTCATATAACAATTTGGCTAGACCATTGTTGACCTATGGTAGTGAAGCATGGACACTAAAAAGACAACATGAAAACAGAATAACGGCTTGTGAAATGAGATTCATGCGCAGAACAGCGGGCTACACCAGATGGGATCGGAAAAGGAACACCGATATCTTAAAAAGAATTGAAGGCTACGCCAATTTTGGAATATATTAAACAGTGCCAACTAAATTGGATACTGCATCTTGAAAGAATGAGTTAAAATCGGAGCCCCAAAGTTGTTTATAATTATATACCAAGAGGACGAAGATCTCTGGGCCGTCCTATGAAACGCTAGAGGGAAAATTTTCTATAGGATCGTAACACGCCTTAGCCTAATACTTGTAAGGAAGAAGAATTACATATGTTCCTGATACAACATTAACCATTCCATTCCATTGACACATTTAACATTTCGCCTTATATTTTACGTACGTGCTACACGCCACCCGAGCCTTATAGTGACACAACCTGTCGGGATAGAGGTTTTAACTATAGATCGCATATATACATTTTTTGACCGCACAAAGACATGGAAGGCCTCCCCGACTAAGGGATCATCTAAGTGTCAGGGCTTCCTTCGTGACAATACAACATTAAGACGAAACATATCATTCATACACACATATGCTTATGACGGCCCAATGATGTCCGGGGACTGTTTGGGCCTTAGTTTTCTGACATTTGTCTTGCAGGTGAGAAAAAAATCTGAAAAAGAAACATGTCCTGACCGGGGATAGAACGGGCCCGCTGCATACGAAGCACTGACGCTATCAGTAATGGACGCAGAGATTAACAAGTGTAAACAATTATTTGAATTCTGCTTTATGGCCTATATAATGAGCTCGGGCAGTTATCTGACAATAGTAATTTTTTTTCGTTCACACACTTGTATTGCTTTCATGACCTTCTAAGGACATCTTCTTCTTTAATAATAAAATATTTATCAACCTAGGAACCCCGGTTTTGCTCCAGGGGCAGGGTCTAAGATATTAAGCTATACTTTGAACTAGATGTGAGATTTTTTTGTCGCTTATAACACATATGCCGCGGTCTTACTTACTTACTTACTCACTGACACTATCGAACCTATAGGTTCATGGCCGCGCGGATATAAGCTCTCCATATATCCCTATCCTGAGCTAGTGCTTTCCAATCATTCCCTGTTGTACCGGGAATTAGTGAGAGTATCTTCAGGATCGGGCTGAACTTATGATTTTACCGGTGATAGATAAGGAACTATTTAAGGCAAATAGTGATCAAACTAATTTTAGGTGACGTGACAGAAGAATTTTATTAATTATCTTTTCTCTCAATAGTAAAATATACACTTTGCCCTTACAAATTGGCTAAGGAACGGTCAAAAACCACGACTCAATTTTAATAATGTTTATCGCGGATCTTCTCTTATGTGTCCCTCTTAATGGGAACACTCACTCCACGCACTTTGACTATCGGTCCTTCAGATAAGGCACTCGCCCCAATTGCTTGATTATCGGGGAGCACTCGCTCCACTTACTTGATTTTTAACTTACATAACATTTTATATTAAATATTTAAGAAAGTCGTGGATTTGACTTATTTTTCCGTCGCCATTACAATTTTTATACAAAATTTTCATTGGATAAAATAAATCTTTTGACAAAATTTTCATTGGATAAAATAAATCTTTTGACACACCTCTATAGGCTACATGTGCAAGTCGATATAGGCCTACTAGATTTAGGGGCGTGAACTTTTACAGGACTATATTCATTTCCAAGTTATTCGAGGTCAATAATCTCTCTAGCTACCTGCTATGTTTTTGGAGGCCTACATTATTTTTTTTTCAGTTTGAAGTTTCTTAAAAGCAATGAACCTATCTTTCATCCCTCCTAACCGTATCAACCTTGAGGATTTGCGTAACGTCTAAGACCGCAATAAAACTTGTCCTCCAAAATACATAACATATGACCATGCAATAAACTTAAGTTATTTTCTAACTTCAGACGCCCTCAAATAACTAAAAACGCCGCTGTCGGCAATTACTTGTTTACTAGAACATATTACTTTATTTTTACAATCAACAGAGCCCTCCAATTATACCGGTTCATATTGCCTTCTGAAATAAAATAAACAATTTGCACGTAAATTTTTATTTTAATTCAGTGTCCACTTTGCTCATTAACCGTACTAAATTGAACCTCTTGCACATGTAATATTTTTATTTCATTTTGGACAAGATACGTGTATCCTAGTCGACTTTAAATTCTTTATTTCATTTTACCTGCAACTATTGGCAACTTACCTTAATCATATACCTATAAAAGAAAAAGTATTGACATAAATTCTTACTTTTTTTACACATGTGAAGAACAAAATTTAAAATGAATAACACTCATAAATCATACATTTTTTATACAGTAATTGTAGTGGTGTCCATATTCATAGTCTTTATTTGTATCGCTTTGAATGGTTCTGGAGTTTGTTTATAGAAATATATTATTTAAAATTTAATATGAAGGACATTTCGATGCACACGAAAATACGAAAAAATGCAAAAATTTTTTTTATTTTATTCTATTTCTCTTTCATTTAGCACTTGTTTGATTCGTCCCACTGAAATCACTGAATCACACGATATCATTTGACACACGTTCTCAAAACATATCACACAACTCATACTTGCATTCCACATTTTTTTTTTAATCACACCTGGATTAAATGGGGTGTACCTATCTCCTACAGTCAAGACTTTTCTCCCTATCAACCTTATATTTACTTTGCAATTTAATTTTCTACAGATTCCACTGACTTTATATTTTCCCTTTGAATAGGTCATGTATTTAGCTTTCTTTAAGTATTTCTTATCACCCATTCCTTCCTTTCTCGTTTTCTGGTTAATGCACTTTCTTTCGAACAAGGCTTCTGCCTTCTTGTCCACTTTGAATTTCATACCATGGGACTTAATTACCCTATAATTACTTCTTTGCATATATTTCAATTGTATTACCCTACGGTGCGCTCTATTTTCATTCAATTCACTAGGCTTTAACGCCTTCTGGGGGATAAGAATGTGTTCAGCATCCTCTACATTTTCTGATTCAAATTCAATTTCATTTTTCGCAACCGAATTGCCAGCGATATTTGGAGTCGCTGCCACTTCAGTTACTTCACTTTCACCATACATATTATCAGAACAAGAAGCATTGTTTCCTTCTACAAAATCACTTACGTGGTTCATTTCTTTACCTTGTCCACCGGAATCTAACTTTTCATTAATTAACCTTTCCATTCTCTTATTTATTAGGGTGTTATTATCATTCAGTTGTCTCTCAATGACTTTCGGTACTTTATCAAAATGATTATTTACCGCGTCCTCTACACTTACGATCATTTCTTTTTCTTCGCGGGCTCCAGGTGTACATGTATCATTCAATGGCTCTTTTTCTGTAATATCATCCTTAATGGTGTTTTGTACTTCCCCGATTTTCTCTGATCTTAATGATTTAATTATATCATCTGTTTCTGCTCTAAATTTGTTAATCCTCCTGGATCCAAAATTTTCATGGTCCCCTCTAAGTCTGGATTCTGAATTTTTCAAGGTCTGTCTCTAGATCTTGTATTTCTTTAGTAAATGTACTGAGCATATTTATTAGATCACTCTTAGAAATATTCTCATCTCCATTACCTGCTTTTGCATGTGTTCTAAGTTCCCTGTTTTTCTCCATATTTTTTTTTTTTTTAACCTGCTTTCAATTTTCAATCTACTCTTACATATAGACTACAATTCCGTACAACTTTCTTTGCATTCCTATATAATCAAGGTGCTCACTATCTTTAATTATTTTTTTTGTTAAGAAAAAAAAAACATATGTACTTATCATTCCCTATAAATAAATTCTTATTTATCATATAGGCTACTCCAATAACTTATACTTCATATAGGAAAACCAACTAAATTCATCCCTGGTTAATTAAATATACATCCTCACTAACAGACATTCATTCTCTCTCTATTTTAAACACGTTTTATTTCTCTTTACTTTGATTAATTAATTATTTTTCTTCATTTAATTATTCATTTAGTTGACTTACGCACTTTGACGTCTTCAGAGTCGCCGTCTTCTGTTGATCGGTTCTACCTCCGGTTTCTTTCCTGCATTTGCTCCTCGTAGTCTGGCATCGGCAGCTAATTCTCCTTTCCTCTTATTTTATGTTGGAGCTCCGTTGCTGGCGTCGATGATCAGCGGTCGCCTGATTTCCTCGTTCAATTTGGTCACTGTTCATCTATCACACGGCACTAGAAATCTTTTGTTCAGTACTGTTCAGGCCACATCGTTGGCGCGACATTTGTACCAGGAATTAGTTAGAGTATCTTCAGGATCGGGCTGAACTTATGATTTTACCGGTGATAGATAAGGAACTATTTAAGGCAAATAGTGATCAAACTAATTTTAGGTGACGTGACAGAAGAATTTTATTAATTATCTTTTCTCTCAATAGTAAAATATACACTTTGCCCTTACAAATTGGCTAAGGAACGGTCAAAAACCACGACTCAATTTTAATAATGTTTATCGCGGATCTTCTCTTATGTGTCCCTCTTAATGGGAACACTCACTCCACGCACTTTGACTATCGGTCCTTCAGATAAGGCACTCGCCCCAATTGCTTGATTATCGGGGAGCACTCGCTCCACTTACTTGATTTTTAACTTACATAACATTTTATATTAAATATTTAAGAAAGTCGTGGATTTGACTTATTTTTCCGTCGCCATTACAATTTTTATACAAAATTTTCATTGGATAAAATAAATCTTTTGACAAAAATTTTCATTGGATAAAATAAATCTTATGACACACCTCTATAGGCTACATGTGCAAGTCGATATAGGCCTACTAGATTTAGGGGCGTGAACTTTTACAGGACTATATTCATTTCCAAGCTATTCGAGGTCAATACTCTCTCTAGCTACCTGCTATGTTTTTGGAGGCTACATTATTTTTTTTTTCAGTTTGAAGTTTCTTAAAAGCAATGAACCTATCTTTCATCCCTCCTAACCGTATCAACCTTGAGGATTTGCGTAACGTCTAAGACCGCAATAAAACTTGTCCTCCAAATACATAACGTATGACCATGCAATAGCTATTTCTCTAACTTCAGACGCCCTCAAATAACTAAAAACGCCGCTGTCGCCAATTACTTGTTTACTAGAACATATTACTTTATTTTTTACAATCAAAAGAGCCCTCCAATTATACCGGTTCACTGTATAATCTAACTTCCCTAAAAATCATAGTTAATGTTATTCTCCCACCTCATTCTTGGTCTACCAACTGCGCGTTTTCCTTATGGCTTTCCTACAAGAAGCTTCCATGCAAGTCTTTCATTTCCCATACCTGCAACATGTCCTGCCCATCG
Organism: Diploptera punctata; assembly: GCA_030220185.1. Classification (NCBI taxonomy): domain Eukaryota; kingdom Metazoa; phylum Arthropoda; class Insecta; order Blattodea; family Blaberidae; genus Diploptera; species Diploptera punctata. The sequence continues at coordinate 1,741,070 of JASPKZ010003844.1, read as the reverse complement.
CAGTCTATGAGACTTAACTGTTCTTATTATATCTGGCTTCATTTAAAGACCATGTAGTTCATTGTTATGTAGTCTTCTCCATTCACCTGTCTGTTCATCTCTCTTTGGTCCAAATATTTTCCTAAGAACTTTATTCTCAAATACTCGTAATCTCCTTTCCTAACTTAAAGTAAGAGTCCATGTTTCGCACCCATATAATATAACTGGTAGAATAATAGTTTTACATATTTTTACTTTAACGTTTTTTGAAAGGAGTTGGGACATGAAGAGTCTCTGCAATGCATAATAGCACGCATTTCCAGAGTTGAGCCTATGTTTAATTTCTTTGTGCATCTCATTCCTATCTGTGATTATTGTTCCTAGTATTTGAATTCAGCCACTTCCTAAAAATTTCCCTCATTTTTCATTAGCTGTCCATTTCCATTATATAATGTATTTCTACGTGTGGCCATATATTTAGTTTTATTGATATTTACTTCCAGTCCTAATTCCTTAGTGTTACTCAATAGTGTGTGCGTGTTGTCCTTTAGTATCTCCTCGCTATAGGCCAATAGTACTACATTATCAGCATAAACCAACAGCTTATTAATACCATTGAGATGTAAGCCTTCCTCATTCTCTAATGATTTAATAGTATGCTCTAGTGCAAAATTAAATAGTAGAGGAGAAAGTGAATCTCCTTGCTTCAACCCATTGTGGATTTCAAAAGTGTTCGAAAACTGTTTGCCTACACGCACCCTAATCTTTGTGCCATTTAGACACATTCGTATAAGTCTAACTGACTTTTTAGGAATTCCAGCAGAATACTATATAACTTCTCCTTCTTAATCGGTCTACTGCCACATATTCAGAAAAAGTATACTATTCAATATGAAAAAAAAAACAAAATCTCAACCCGATCGCAGTTTTATAAGACTTGTCTTGGATATTCAGTTCTTTAAAGTTATCAGGGAAAGGATTATAAAACGTGGCTGTGGTTCACACTTTGTTTTTAGAATCAATAAATTTATCTATTATTCGATTAATAACATTCTTTTAGATGGATCCCCAGGACGTGTCATGACTTGATAGACTTGTTTTTATCTCCCCTCTAATTGATTGAATAACTTTTTCAGAACACGCTGTGTATAACTCTATGGAACTAATGCACACCTACCATTGATAGCGACTTAAAATTTCCTAGTCATGTATCATGGAGATACAACAAAAAAATTCCAGAAGTTTCGTCCTTTCTTTCGACGTAGATGTTTTATTTTCCCTTACACTAAAGAATATTTTCAGCAAAATTGTTTTTATAACGACGTCGAGACTTTAGTTCTGAAATTTCCCACATCTGTCGTCGCGAAGTTACGTGTGAAGTTCAAGTACACAATAAAGAAGAACGGAAATTGCAAAACATTAACTGAAAATAAAATATAATTTTAAAAATATGTTTTAAACTGAATAATAAAAAGAATAGATAAAAAATTGTCAATTATAGTTAACAGGCGGATAATCTGGAAACATTAATTTATTCATCTTGTTATTATTCTTCTTCATCTTCTTCTTGGGGATACAGCTGTTATAGTTCATGTAGCGCCTCCTTTCTGACCTGACCTTCAGCTGCTCTCTTCTAACTTATTCCCAAATTCTTGTACATCCTTTCCACGGATCTCAATCTAGGCCGGCATGAATCCCTCCTCTCTTCTAACATAAGTTGTTTTTTTGTATTCTCATTAAGTAATCTATCAGCTGAAATCTTCCAGTTTTAATACAAATAACGATATTGAATGATTCATATATTTTTTTATTTCTAGGTTAGTGTGAATTCAGTATATATTTTATCTTTGTCTGGAACATAAATATTATAAGTAATGCCACGAGTGATTTTCAAATTATCGATAAATTAACGACTCACGAAGAGAGGAGTGAATTTATCTCGAGAATTTGGAAATCAAGAGTGGCATTTGTTAGGACTATTTAACGAATACAATTAAGCTGTAAACTGACAAATCATTATTTAACTATAGTTATTTTAAAATATTTATATATTTAATGTAAACGGCCATGTTTAAAAACAAATGAGAAACGATTGGTACGCTTCATTTGCTTCTTTTGTTCGATCACTGCAACCAGATCATAATATTATTTATTGCCAAAAGATCACAATGTTATAAGAATGCACCCTAGTGGAGAAATTTATAACCAACGTTATAGGTATGATGTAAATATGTCAATTATATTTTTCTGCGTCATTTCCTGGAAAATAATTCGTTTAAGAAAGTGAAAACAGTGGTTTATTTTTTTTGTGGTATAATCAATTGTTACAAATGTTTCTATATTATCTCTCGTATGCGCTACGTGTTGACATTCATGCACTATATATACAATCTGGTAGTCGTATTTCTTGGGGAGTCAATCACTGCAAAATAATGTTATGACCTATTCAGAATGTTAAAAAGGAGGTGCTTTCTTTATTATGATAAACTTTAGTTGGTAAATTTTAGGCGAAACACGACTGTGATTTGTTGTAAATAAAAAATCATTGAAATGTGTTTGGTCATTGGCTCCCATTTGGGGCATGAGTTAAAATGTCTAATTAAATAGTCTTATATCAACTTTTTTATTTGTTTCAAAAAATCTATTTACTTTCACATCTTGAAAACAAATTGTGATCGAAAATTGATTTTTTTAAATTTTATTTTCAAGTTTTAATTTAAACCTTAATATTAAGAGAAAATAATAAAATAAAGAGTTTAAAGAATGTGCAAATCGAAAAAAAAAATACAACTAGGTTCCCAGGAAGTCATAAATTTGAAACATTTCTTGAAACTCCTACGTGTTTTCAAGTTATTAGCTACACAAGCGCTCTCTACCTTGACATAGGAAACGAGAACTTTAGTTTATTTGATCACGTACAAGAAAAATAAATGCTCTTGAATATTTTACAAGCATGAGTGAAGGCATTCGTGGCAAAAGTTTTGGCATCTGGGTACTGTACTTGAATGTTTGCTGAAGATTGTGGAAGGAACTTTATTTTAGTCTTATTTATTTAAGAGTATCGTTATTTTTTTCTGGAGGGCGTGCCTGGCTTTTACCCGGATGAATCTGAGGCTGAGTCGTTAAGATAAACCAAGAAAACCCTTGTGCCCAATTCTCTTTAAACAATAGCCTCATGAACAAAACATTCTTATCTCTGAAAAAAAAAGATAAGTAGAAACTCAATGGATGAAATAATGTCAGACTTTCACTCTCGAATTCTTATTTGTCCGCACAGTTAACTTACTTTGACTATTTAACTCATGCCCCAAATGGGATTCAATGACCAATCATAATTCAATGAATTTTTAATTACAACCAATCACAGTCGTGTTTCACTTCGAATATATCATATTAAAGAAAGCTCCTCCTTTTAACATTCTGAATAGGTCATAGCATTATGAAACAGTAAGTGACTCTCCAAGAAATAAGGCTGACGAATGTTAACTGAAAATGCTTGCGGGAGATAATATAAAAACATTTGTAGCAATTGATTATACCACAAAAAAGAAAGGAACCACTGTTTGCACTTTCTTAAACGAATTATTTCCCAGGAAATAACGTTGCAGAGAAACATAATTGACATATTTACATCATAGGACATCTGAAATTAATTAATACCTATAATATTGGTTATAAATGTCTCCACTAGGGTGCATTCTTACAATATTGCGAACCTTTGGCAATAAATAATATGATCTGATTGCAGTGATGAACAAAGCGTAATAATCGTTTCTCATTTGTTTTCAAATATAGCTTCTCATTTGTTTGTACAACATCGCCGTTTACAATTAAATAATTAAATATTTTAAGATAACTGTATTTAAATAATGATTTGTGAGTAAACAGCTTTGGAAATAACTCGTGGCATTACTTAAGATAACAAAATAATTTGAGATAAGCGCTTTTAATGAACAATACGAATGTATAACTGCTTGGAGGAAGCATTTTTTTTTATTCTGACGCTTGTAATGTTACCTATATATTCGTATAATTCAATTACATCGAAAGTAGCAAGTAGGTTTCGTGGTCTAGGCATAACGGTTATCAGATCGACTCCATTCTATTGTTATTTTCTCATTAATCATCATTATCATCATCCTTCATTCAAGTATTAGGCCATGTGGCCTACTAAAGAGGTATTTTCAATCCAGCGCTTTTTTGTACATCCCAGCGATTACCTTGAGGATAGTAACAAAGCATAGCTTTTGGAATTCTGTGATATGACATTCGTTGAAGATGAGCGTTCAAGTTCTTCTGATAGTTTTGTATTATGTCATCTTTATTCGTGGAATAGAACATGAAACATAATATGCACGTACGGCCAAACAAGCCCATGCACAATGTAAATGAAAATGCATTTCCTTTCTTTCGCAAAAATGTCAATAAATTCAATTTACTATAACTATCTAACTAACTAGCTCACTGGATCTATCGAAACCTTAGGTTCATGGTCGCGCAGACATAAGCTCTCAATACATCCCTATCCTGAGCTAATGTTCTCCAATAATATCCTGTATAATCTACTTCCCTCAAATCATGGATAATGTTATTTTCACACCTCATTCTTGATCTACCAAATGGGAGTTTTCCCTCTGGTTTTCCTACAAGAAGCTTCCATGCATGTCTTTCATCCCCCATACGTGCCACATGTCCTGCCCATCGCAGTCTACGAGACTTAACTGTTCTTATTATATCTGGCTTCCTATACATATCTTGTAGTTCACTATTATGAAGTTTTCTCCATTCACCTGTCGGTTCATCTCTTTTTAACCCAAACATTTCCTTAAGAACTTTAGTCTCAAGTACTTGTAATCTTCTTTTCTCCCTTAAAGTAAGATTCCATGTTTCGCATCCATATAATATAACTGGGAGAATAACTGTTCTATATATTTTCAGTTTAACATTTTTTGAAAGGAGTTGAGACGACAAGAGTCCCTGTAATGCATAATAGCATGCATTTCCAGAATTGAGCCTATCAATTTACTATAGTTTCCAGATTTGCGGAATTAAACCCGACTCGGTAAGATGCATTTTTAAGGGAGCAAAATTCCTGAGTTAATATTCCGTTGGTAGTGAAGTAAAATCGTCTGTCCTGTTTTTCGTAGATTTATAGCATGTAAAATAACTTCAAGCCTGAAATACGAGTATCTCTGCGATTCCAATCTTCATCCCCCAATCCTTATTCCCGCACGCTGCTTAAACACTATCAATCCATATTACAGGTCGTCTTCTACTTCTACCGGGAGGTACCCACTCTAGTATTTTTCATGAAAACCTGTCATTCTTTTTTACATGACTGTGGACCAAAATTAAACATGTTTAAATAGAAAAATGACCATACATCAAAATCAAATATTTTAAATCCAAAAATAAAAACCACATTCACTTATAGTGAAACATGGGAATTATATATATGGTATTTGTTGTAGCCTATGTATTTATTTATTATTACTTTACTGTGCATAAGTTCGAAAATGTTGTAAATAAATTCGTATCAAATACGACTTTTGCTTTTAGAGTTAGTCCTACATTGGAGAGGTTTAAAACAAATAATACTAGAACCTCAGTCGCAGTTTTAATGAGAAATTTGGCGCTGGATTTTAATGGCTTGCAATTAAAAAAGGCAAATATTTTTTTAGACTCGGTCTTGGTATATCACACCGATTCTCTGGAAGAAATTTCAAGGTAGGTTTTGGCATGCAATGGTTGACGGTTCCCTTGTTAGCCTCTCTTTTCTTAAATGTAGCAACTCTTTCGATCTGTAAGTGATTTTGTCTTGAGCAACACTTTCTTTATTAGAGGTGGAAAGTAACTAATAAAAGTAGAGAATTTGCGCCTGCCAGATGTTCCTACATGAGATGAGCAGTTTTATGAACAAGAAAAAACGTAAAATTTTAATTAGAAATTTTTTTCCTTAACCATAAGGCAGTACAAGTACTTAAAGCGCAGATGAAGCTAAAGAGGTGAACAGTACAGTTGTTTTTTTTTTATTTAATTTAATAAGCCTATTTTATTGTTGTATCTTACATCTATATACGCCTATTATCAAATAAAAACTGAACTCAGTCAACATGTGCATTAGTTTATATTTTAAATTAGTATTACAGAAATTTTATAAAATATTTATAATAATGATCGGGATGAGTCTAAAGTTACATGTACGGAATGAATCATAAATATGGCTATACATTTGATCACGTTGTGTGATGATAATATCATTACAGGAAATATGAAATTACCGTTGGAAAGGCAATTATTCAAATTACATCAATGGAATAAAACAAAACAGTGTAGAACTTATGTCATTAGTCAAAATGGCGTTAATGTGCAACAGCAAATTACAATTGCTGCATGGACAATAACGTATGCTAATGATCATGAGGCCGCAAGACGGGCAAGACGTGAGTTTAACATAGCATTGCAGCCGTCGACTGTGGGGAAGTGGAGAAAACGACTGCTAGAAACGGGAAGGATGCAGAAAATCAAACCTCCTGGAAGGCCTCGCATTAGCACGGATGCAGAAACAATGAAGAGCTCCACGTGAGATTCATATCAGTCAATCGAGTGTGTGCCGTGTTATGAAGCGTGAAAGTGCCACCCCTTCAAACCGATTCGTGTCCACGAACTTAATGAAGACGACCCTGACAGGCGGATGGAATTTTGTGAATTTGTTGTAAGAGAATCAGCAAACGACAACATTGGTACAGAAAATTGCACTTTTCTGATGAAGCTGTTTTCATGTGACACAGTTGTCACTATTATGGTAAAGAGAATCCTAATGTTATTGAAGAGACACGTTTAAGATGCGGCAAAGTCACTGTTTGGGCTATGATCGGATGGGAAGGACTGTTAGGAATGCGAATTTTGGATGAGACTGTTAATGGTGATCCGTACAGTGATATCCTCAGACAAACTGTCCTGCCGGTAATGCAAAGTGCTGAACATGTTTATTCCAGCAGGATGGTGCGCCTCCTCACTATGCAATTGCGGTGAGGGAAATTTTGTATGATAATTTGCAAAACAGGTGGGTGGGAAGAAGAGGCCCCATTGAATGGCGAGCCCGTTCGTCTGACCTTACAGCATCACAGCATGTGACTATTGGTTGTGGGGTTATTTGAAGGAGAAGGTTTATGCCCGAAAACCTCAAGACGTCGACATGCTGAAATTAGTGATTCAGGAAGAAATTAGAGCTATTCCTCTAAACATGTATCATAACGCAATGAATGACTTCCCAAAGCGTTGCCAATTATGCTTGGATGTAAACGCCGAATAGTTTGAAACAATAAAGTGACTTGCTTAGTGTTTAAGTGATTTGTTTTGTTATATTGTTGTAATTTGAAGGATTCCCTTTCCAATGATAACATCATATTTCCTTTGAAATAAATAAACCAGCAATTGATACTAGAGTTCGGTAACTATGAAAATAGAAGCAGTTTATGTGTAAACTCACTGCAATGTTGTCTATTTGTAATGGCACAGATCCTAGTACTTACATGATCTGTTTATACTGATAGCAAGTAGGGGTGGATTGAATACACTAATGTCACATATAGTCGAACTGTAACCACCCATGCCGCAGTCTTGAATCAACCAACGCCATAAACATACTTATGTTGGATAAAACATGATAAAATGTTTAACTTTTTTACCTTCGTTTATTGAACTTATTTTAATTGCTTTATTTTAGTTACTTTTCAATTAAATATTATTATGGGTTTATTTAATTCATACATTAACAGTGGTGAAAGTGTTAAAACAAGAAGGTCGAATATTAATGTTAACAACAGTAGATCTTGATAATATAATTTGGTTAATGTGAGATTATTCTATATCATTATAGCTTATTAATAACTGTAGTATTGGACATATTATATTCAACACTAGCTAATACTCGACGTGCGCTGCTACGCCTTAATAAATGGACATTAATGTACTTTTAAGTTTAGTTGAATAAGTAAAAGGAAAAAAAAGTATATCTTAATTATTTTTAGATACCCCGTGCTGTTTACCCGGCGTTGTCCGGAAATGTACGCATCCCGATCTTCTTGTCATAAATGAACTCAAAGACAAAAATTAATGTACTTCTTATGATTAGTTGAATAAGTAAAATGAAAAATAATTATAAATGTATATCGTAATTGTTTTAAGATTCCCCATGCTGATTACCCGGTGTTGCCCGGGAATCTACTTATTTCGATCTTCTTGGCATAAATGAGCTAAAACACAAAATTCGTTATTGTGAGATATCATAAAACAATACCCGCCATGTACTGCTATGCTTGCACAGGAACGTACGTACTTGTCTCGATCTTCTTGGCATCAATGAAAGACAAAAAATGGTTATTGTGAGCTATCCGGAAGAGATAAACATATGCTGCTGTGTACTTTTTTGTAGAACTTTTTGAAATATTCAATTCTGTGTCATTAATTTGTGTATTTGTTATGGTTAAGGCAGCGTAAGCAATTAAAGCGTCCAAAGAGCTACTTTTCTCACGTGTTTCACTACAAAGGGCGATTTTTAAGGGCGTAGGAGTTGAGTATCACAACTCTCTTATAGTCTATGTTCATCCCGGGAATCTCCTGAACATTTTGCAAAAGCCCCGTCACAATCAGATCAACGGTATGGCCGCTCATAAAGTACGAACAAACAAACAAACAAACAAACAAACAAACATTCATTTTTATATATTAGATGGAACTTACTGTAGATAATGAATCAGTACAGAATATGATACATTTGAATAACACTTTATCGAGATCAGAATGTTTTCATGCCTGGCATAGATTTTTTCTGTTAATAGGTTTACAGAATTCCACACAAAATATATTTAATCGTCGACACCAATCTAATAAACAGCGACATTATACATTTACACTTAATAGAATAACTGCCTAGAACAAAGTTGTAACCCTTAGTTATTTATCTTGATTTTCACATGAAGAAGGGTTACACGCATAACCATTACTCATGTAAAACTGAACTTGGTGGGGGGCAATATGATTACAGGCTTATTCTTGGAGGCTATTAAATTGAATATATGAGGGTAAGAAGGAAACGATTCCATATTTTAGCCGTTTTAAACTGAGAGGTTGTAATGGTTATATATTAAAAATCAGACATTAATGAAAAGTAATGTTTTATGATTATCTGCAGAGTGTTTTATAATTTCACAATACAGACTCTTTTATAAAAGTGATTACCTTAAGTTCACATATTTTTAATTATCTATGTGTTTCCTTCTAATTCTCAACCATTCAATGTAATATATGTTTTTAATTCTATCAAATAAGTTCACTTGGTATCGAAAATTATACTAATACGGAAAATTTAACAGAATATGAATTTACAAAATCACAAATATTATGCAAACTCTACAAACAGTTAATTCCGGTGTGTCGTTCGTGGTTTCAGGATATTAACTAAACTATATACTATATATTTTATGTATAATCACGACTGCTTCCATTTTTCGAAAAATTCGTGCATTTTTTCGGATTTTCGAGTGCATCAGAATATCCTCCGTACTATACTTAAAATAATCTATTTTATTATTAAAGTTCCATAACCTATAGATTTAACCTAAAAATAATTTTAAAAAACTAATTCCAAAGATATCTGGTCATTCTGTTGATTTTTTCAAGTTGTTAAATTCTTAAGTAGCTTCCTTTGAATGGGAAGTATAGTTTTGAGCTTCGCGTCGTAGATACATGGTAGATAGAATTTCAAACCTCTGAGCGAAATTGTTCAGCCCTTCACGTCTACCGAATTTCAGTCGCTTATCTCCTCATCGTGACTTCTCATCCCCAAAAACACCACTTAAATGAAAACTAATTGGTTGTAAATAAATGTTTTTTTTTCACCAATAAAAAATGATGAATTTATGGATACCGAATGGTAAAAATGTTGAAAAAATGGCAAAAAATGAATTTTGTGTTGCTTTTTAATAACTCTGATTCTTTAGGATTATTTTCAAGTAAATTATTTCATTGTAGGAGCAAAATTGAGTCCGTGACGTAAGAGTTTAAATACCCTTAATTTCAGGTCAACATTACTACTAAAACTTTAATATGTGTTTTTTCTGTTTCCATTTATTTTTATATTATCCAAAACTTAATATGCTCCTCACGATATAATGTTTATACGTACTATCAGAGTACAATTTTGTGGCGAGACTCCCCAATAAATGTTAATTCAAATTTGCTATGCCGTTATACCAGTCTAAAACACATGTGTTCTTTTAAATTGAGATGGAAGTGCATGAGCGTGGATAAAAAAATATATTTTTTTTCAAAAAATGACAAATAAGCTGTATCCTCATTTATGATTTTTTTTTCATAGCAAATGTGTTTAATTAAAACATAGAGACTTTGAATCTCAAATTTAATAAGAGAATATTTAAAATACATCTTAAGGAGCATTCGTTTTAGAAAATATTAAAAAATATATTGACTTAGGCTTTCACGGCCGGAGTTACTATGATGATCAAGATTTCCGGGCTGTTGGCCGTGGTCTTGAGGCTTGTAGTTCCCCAACGTTTCGCCAGAGACTGCGTCTCAAGAAAACCCTTGAGGATGCCGGACGCAGTCTCTGGCGAAACGTTGGGGAACTACAAGCCTCAAGACCACGGCCAACAGCCCGGAAATCTTCTACAAGATTATTAAAAAATAGTTTTAAAAAATCATAATTTTGAAACTATTCTACTTATAAACACCAAACGTCATAGAAATAATTTTATAAGCAGGTGATGTATGTGATAAAAAAGTTAAAAAACAATCAGATGAAAACTAAAAAAAAATGAAATTCACCAGTCAGTCGCCTTAATCGGAATATGTAATGTTGCTTTTCTTGACAGCACTATTAAATATACATATGTTACGTTTTCGAAGGAAGCAAAGACGTTTGTTACACTGGTTTGCGTCATTTTTACCTCTCTAAATAGTCTATAGTTAAGATTGTACTAAATAATTGTAAAATATTTACTATATTAAAATGTTCATTTTTGTTTTTACATTTTTCATTATTTAGAACTGTTAAATTAGAATAATCTTAATAAAGAGATTTATGGTAAACTTCGTCAAAATCCCAAAGCCCCTGGCGTTCGCAAAACATTCAGGTTACTGTAAAACGATTACTCAGTTTTTGCGTTGCAAATTTTGGGAATTCTATACCAGGAGTCCACTTGTGAATCTACCAACAGAGAATTATTGACTGCTAGCGTCATGTTAGCCAACATGTTTATAAAAATTTCCTCTATCAGATTGCATTTTTTATGTATTTATTCACTCATTACTAAGCAATATTTGATATTCATTGTAATAATATCTTGTACTCATTTTATTGGGGGCACGCCGTAGCGTAGCGGTTAAGGCACTGCTCTACAAGTCGGAAGGTCAAGGGTTCAAGTCCCGGTGGGGTCAGGATTTTTAAACTGACCAAAACCTTCTGGTGGCACTATGACCCTGGGGTCGACTCAGCCTCTGACGGAAATGAGTACCAGACGCTTGTTCTGGGGGTATAGGCGGCCGTCACGCATGGCTGACAACCCGGCTGACATCAAGTGCTCATTGTCTAGAAAAAGTGGGAGCCTTAACCTCCTACTACACCAAGGGCCTCCCGAGGCCTGTAGTGGGACTACTTTACTTTACTCATTTTATTTCGATAAGCGATAAAGTGGGAAAAGTTTGTATACATCAGAGTAGTTCATAGTTCATTGTTGACCTATAATATGGCGGCCAATAGAATAATTTGGGTATTCTGTTTGAACAACTGATGTATGTTTTTGATTGTATATATGACCATTTTATGTTGAAATTGCCTCACATTTAAGTCACTTCTCACGTTTTTTTTGGGGGGGGGAACCACATAATAATTTTTTATCCGGTATTATTCATACTGCAGCAATAATAATTTGTGCGTTTTTCGGTATTTTTATAAAATTGTTTAGGTTAATTCTTGGCATAAAATGCCCCAAATTTGTATGATATAAATTGTAAAATTAAAACTAAATTTTCCTAATTTTTTCGATAAAAGAGGCGTGAAATAAAAATATCCAGCAGCAATAGTAGGAAAACCAGAGGGAAAACGTCCAGTTGTTAGACCAAGAATAGCATTAATCATGATTCGAGGTAAGTAGATTATACAGGGAATGATTGGAAAACATTAGCACAGGATAGGGGTGTATGGAGAGCTTATGTCCGCGCGGCCATGAACCTACGGGTAGGCTAAGATTTGAAGTACATATATATATTATGGTTATCCGTTCGCTTCATGGTCAGCATTTCATGTAATTTAATATGGTCATAAAACATGGGGTAGAAAGCGACGTTAGTTTGTTCTATATTAGTTCTTGAACAGATACGAAGACTCGAACCGAGACTCCTGCTGTGCCATAGGAAGTCACAATGTGTTTCAGGTACGCGTGCACATTACTTTACCACTAAGTTTAGAAGCAGTTAAATTAAACTTCGAACATGTGTAGCATGCAATCTACTTTACAATGTTCTCTCTTCGTACACTGTACATATAGCAAATTATCATTAAGTATGATTTTAATAATTTCATCCTAATGTCAATCAAATTTCCGAAGAAGGCAATGACAATTGTTACACTTGTTTACGTAATCACGGTTACCTTTCTCTGATTTTTATTTTTTTTTTTTGCAAATGCCCCAGGTTGTCTTTCGACATTCCTAGTGTTCTCTCCTGGCATGGCGTACTTGTAACCCACTTCTGAGGTTGGGGTGTCTGGAAGGCGGGGTTACGTTTCCCCGATGATATGATGGGTGATGATGATGATAGAGGTGCGCCAGGAGAGTCCCTAGTTCTAAGCTTAATCTAAGATGAATATGAATGATGATGATTGCGATGGCCATATGATTTCGGGGACCGTTTGGGCCTAAAAGTTTTCCTGACATTTGTCTTAGAGGTGAGGAAAAATCCCGATAAAAACCTCACCCAGAAAAACTGTCCCGACCGGGATCGAACCCGGGCCCGCTGCGTAATAGCTTCTTATATAATTATGCTGCATAGCCAGTAAAATATATTGTGAATACTAATTAAATAAAAATAAAACGTAGTTTTCACTGAATTATATAATAAATATGAAAATCAAATAAAACTAGGTTTTATTTTTATTTAATTAATAAATATGGATTTTCATCAAGTAAACACCAACTCAATTGATATATTGTGAATACTTCTTGAGTATATTTAAGACAAATGAGGTCAGCCGGCACCCTTGCCATTCACAGACTTCATTTCATCTCATCCCTCGAGCCGATTCTGAGTTGAACACAAGTTAAGGATATTATATTATCTAATTTAACCAATTATTTATTTTTTACGTTTCGTTCAGAGGCATGGTCTCTAGCTCTTGCTGATGTTAATGTCCAGATCCTTTGAAGGACGAATATTGAGATTTTTTTTTTGGGTCTTCGAAGGGGAATGAAAACACATGGAGAATTCGTAGTAACCAAGAGCTCAATGATCTAACGAATTGTCAAGATATAGTCAGATTTATAAATTCTCGAAGGCTAAGATGTCTGTTCCATCTTATGGGAATGAATGATAATCGCCTCCCAAAGAAAATGTGGAAGAGAAGTCTACAGGAGAAGAAGATAGAGACGACCTAGAACTAGATGGATGGATGAAGTGGAGGATGTTACGGCTACGAAGATCCGAGAATGGAGAACTGTGGCAGAGAATAGAGATGTTTGGAGTGCCTAGTGGAGGAGGCCAAGGCTCATACCGAGCTATAGTGCCCAATGAAGAATAGTTAATTTTATTACAATATCTTCTAATGGAATATGTATAAGTCCACCGCTGCGGTCTCGAGGTAGCTTGCTCCCTTGTCACGCAGCGGGCCCGGGTTCGATCCCCGGTCGGGACAGTATTTCTGGGTGAGGTTTTTCTCGGGTTTTTTCCTCACCTGTAAGACAAATGTCACGAAAACTTTAAAGCCCAAACGGTCCCCGAAATCATATGGCCATCATCATCATCATCCTTCACCGGTGTGGAAAGTAACGGAAAGCTACCACACCTACAATTCCCAGGTAAAGCTGCAAAACATAGAATGAAAATGCCATGATTGCAGTGAAGGACCTGCCCTCGGGCAGAATTACTATGGACGGATATACATATATATATATATATATATGTGTGTGTGTGTGTGTGTGTGTGTGTCTTTTAACATTATAAACGTCCAACTTGATTGGACGAAAAATAAGGCCACTGCGGCAAACTAATTAAATAAATAATATATTAAATATAAATGATGATGTAGATAAAAAGAAAATACATTTAATATAGAATTTCAATAGATGTCTTCCTTTAAATTTAGAGCAAATTTGGTTTTACAGGGTAGTATGTCAGCATCACTTAATCCAAACGAATTTAATTAGTTATTTCAAGTTTGTTAGGAAACAGATGGATCAACTAAATTAAAAATATTAATTGACTTCTTTACAATCCTTTCGCCAAGTCTTAAATTGAGAAATAGATTTTTTTTCTCTCTTAACTTCCAGGTTTACTGGAGAGTTCAGCCCTGACGTTAACCCCCTGCACTTTTACTGCAATGGTTTAATTAGAAACCTCCTGGTCCCGCGTATTTGTTTCGGACAACACAAACTTCTACACTTCTCTGATTACATAAATTCTAGTCATGTTTACGACTTTCTTCTTCTATTCCCGATTTTCAATTTGGATTTTCCGCAACTTCAAGCACTGTCAACAGAAGCTGAATTCAAGTACGATTTACAATACTCTCTTATTTACATTTTCTCTAACATATAAACATAAAACCCTCTAACAATATTACTTTTTGCGCGATAGTGCGTCTTGTCGAACTTACCAGCAATGGCGATCCATGATTGAAAGTTCAACTTCCTACGTTTCGAGGTTGCCAACCTAAATAACTATGCTGTAATATTACATTTACACCCACGTGCGGGAAATAAAACCACTGCCGTCTATGTAAACTACGTACAATGTATATACAGAAAATATTCAAAAGGTAGTGTTAATATACATTATGCGAAACAAATCACTGCATTTTAAATGAACTGAACTTTATTTGAAACACTATAAAACAATAAATACGTACTTGCGGCCATGTTATCAATAATTGTTCTCAAGGCCTCCTGTTGTTTCAACTAATAAACATTACTCACACTGTTAACGTTAGTCAATTTTTTATAATGAACGCACATATTTCCAACAAAGATGTTATTATTTTACTACTATTTATTATTTTGAAAGCACCATCGCGCAAAAATAATGTACAATGAACGTTTGTGAATTGTTTTACAGAATCTCGGAAATTAAAAACCTCGCTATCGCTCGGTCTTTAAACATTTTCCCTCGATTCTATAAAAGCCACTTCCCAACCTCGCATCGTAGTATACTAATTGTTAAGAATTAAATGAATCGTGATTTCTTCTTACCTCATACTTCTATGTTTTTTTAAACACAGATGTTATTATTTTAATAATGTTAAAAAACATAGAAGTATGAGGTAAGAATAAATCACAATTCATTCAATTCTTGTGAATTGAACCTCATAATGTTAAAAATTTCCCAAATTTGATATATAAAAATTCTAATTGTTGTTATTATTATTTAAATATTTTTGTACTTTACTTACAATCTGTATAATGTGTACGCTTATTATGTGGTTATGTTCCTTGCCTCTAGTCTGATGATTGCGCGTTCAAACCCGACCGGGGTCGATATATTTTTATGGTAGAAAAGTCCAAGGTATAAATTCTGAGGTTTTAAACCGGGAGCCCTAAGTCTGAAGATTTCAAGCTCGCAAACCTGAATAAAGAGGCCTCTATACAAAATTTAACCGACCCTCATCCAGCCAAGCTATATATTAGTGTCCTATTAGATATTTCAATGAAGCGATATGCTAGCCACATGCCACGTATGTAGATAACTAAATTAGCTTGATTAAGTAATTCCCGCTATGGAGCATTCGTCTCCGCACGTGGGACGCATGGGATATATACATAGTGTAACAGGACCTCACCGACAAAATGATAGGGATGATAGGCCATGTAGAGAAGATATTTTTTTTTGTGAAGGGACATATAGTCGCAAACACGTCGTTTATGAGCTATGCGCAGATGAAAGTGTTCACCCGTAAGGGTCAGAATTGAATACAAACAATTGTACACGTGTCATTTTATTGAAAAAAAAAATGTTTTTACAATAAGTGTTCAAACAGTCGACCCTGTGCCTCATTGCATATTTGATATCGTCGCAGCAACGATCGGCCAGCACGGCCGATCATGGCAGGATTCTTATTGACGTCGTCAAAACACTTATTGTAAAAACATGTATTTTTCAATAAAATGATACGTGTACAATTGCTTCTATTCAATTACGACCCTTACGGGTGAATACATCCATCTGCGCATAACTCATAAACGACGTGTTTGCTACTATATGTTCCTTCACAAAAAATGATCCTCTCTGCATGGCTCATCATCCCTATCATTTTATCGCTGAGGTCCTGTTACACTCTGTATATATATATATATATATATATATATATACTTACTCACTGGCACTATCGAACCCGTAGGTTCATGGCGCGCGGACATAAGCTCTCCATACATCCTTATCCTGAGCTAATGCTTTTCAATCATTCCCTGTATAATTTACTTCCCTCAAATCAGTGTATATATATATATATTACTTATGTATTGATAATTTAACTTAGATAATTCATATTGTTAATATTTGTATAATATAACCCTGGTGAAATGGAAGATAAGACCTTACAGCCTTAACCCCATCACGTAAAATAAAAAATAATATTTATTATTATTATTATTATTATTATTATTATTATATTATCATTAAATTACTTAGACATTTATTAAGTTCAGAAAATGTACCTTTCTAAGATATTCCAACAATTTAAAGTAATCCCGCTAGATATGGTTTGAAAATACTAGAATTAGAATTATGGAATCATTATAAGTTAATTCCGTGAAAAAAGTGACCAATAAATTCTGAATGTGTGACACATAGTACGACATGCACGGTTTTATTATTGATGTCTGGGTTGGACTTGGTCATAAGCACGAACTTGATCTCTCCGATCATAAAAATCATCCGTGATGTGGAATTGGAGTCACGTATTTATAACAGCACTTTGAAATAATTAAGCCATAACTCACTTGACACGAGCTCTTAAAACTAGATTACCGGACCTCACACTTGCTGCTGGTAATTAAGTTTGTTTCTACTTCAACCCCAGATGTTACGACGCATTCTGTCTTATAAAATATCCACTCTCAGCTCTGTTTCTTAAACCGATACACAACATAATTGTGTTATGATTAATTGTAGCCACACTCCCACAATGTTACCACACCAACAAAGTAAATTAAAGTCAAGTTCTCGCTTTCTATCGCAAATTAGATATAACAGAACCTGGGATCTTTCATATAATTAAAACTAATCAATAGTATATTACAATGCGAGATTGTGAAGTGGTTTTTACAGAAGCGAGGATATGATTAAAAACAGAGTGATAGCGAGGTTTTTAATTTCCGAGATTCTGTAAAACACTTCACACACGTGCGTTGTACATTTTTTTTTTGCGCCATGGTATTTTCAAAATAATAAATAATAGTAAAATAATAACATATTTGTTAGAAATATTTGCGTTCATTATGAACAACTGACTAACGTTAACAGTGTGGGCAATGTTTATTAGTTCAGACTACAGCAGGCCGTGACACCAGTCAGTCATAAAATGGCGGCAAGTATGAATTTATTGTTTTATATTGTTTCAAATAATGTTCAGTTTATTTAAGGTACAGTGATTTGTTTCGCATAACGTATATTAACATTACTTTCTGGATATATTTTTGTATGTACATTGTATGTAGAATACATAAAGGGCAGTGGTTTTACTTCCCGCACGAGGTAGGTAATATGTAATATTACAGTATAATTATGTAGGTTGGCAACTCCGAAATTTAGGAAATTGAACTTTCAATCATGGTCGCCAGAACGCACTATCGCGGAAAAAATATATAACATAATCAACATCATCATCATCATCATCATCTCCTTTATCTACTATCAGGAGCATAGAGCATTCACAAAGCGTCGCTAACAGATCTTATTCTAAGACAACTTCTTCACTTCCCTCCAGGTTTTCCTCTCCTTTGCAATTTCTTCAAGGACGGTTCTCTTCCACGCCTGTTTTAGTCTCCCTCTTTCCCTGTGTCCTTGGAGCAATTATTTCAATGGAGTCATTGGCCTTTTCTTAATATATGTCCTATCCAGTTCCATTTTCGATTTTTTATTTCTATTTTAATTTCTTTCTGGCAATTTTCTTTTCCCATAATTCTTTATTTGATATATATTTTTGACCATTTTATTTTAATACTGTTTTAGGCATCTATTTATAAATACTTTCAATTTATTTTCTATGATTTTATAGTTTTCATGATTTCACAAAAAGGTATATCATAAAGTAAAGTAAAGTGATCCCACAACAGGCCTCAGGAGGCCCTTGGGGTAGTAGGAGGTTAAGGCTCCCACTTTTTCTAGACAATCGGCACTTTATGTCAGCCGGGTTGTCAGCCCTGCGTGACGGCCGCCTTTACCCCAGAACAAGCGTCTGGTACTCATTTCAGTTAGAGGCTGAGTCGACCCCAGGGCCATAATGCCGCCAGAGGGTTTGGGTCAGTTTAAAAATCCTGACCCCAACGGGACTTGAACCCTCGACCCTCCGGCTTGTAGCTCAGTGCCTTAACCACTATGCTTTATATTATACACATTGTACAATAGGCCAAGATTGTAATTTAGATATTTTTGTGTCGTTCCTGTTGGATTAGTTGTTCTATCCCAGCCTGTGGTTCCGAGTTTCGCAAGTTTAAACCAAGTCGCAGTCGATGAAGTTTTTTAAAATCCATTACAATCCTGAGCATTTCTTTTGGAAGGGAAGTAATGCCATGGTCCTGTGTCATAGATTTAAAGCGCGTAAAATAAATCAAATCCTGAAATAAGAGGCGTTTGTGCAAAACATATCGGTTCTATCAGATCCAGATTTGAATTGCGATTTTTATTACCTATAAATCGCTCTAAAAACAAGATAAAATGAATATCATCATAAGGAAAACATTTCATCCAACCATTCTATTCAATAATTTAATTTCATCCAAAAATTAATTGAAGGTGGGGCAGCCATATTACATAATCTTGCAAGAAACGTATCTAGTTTTAGGGGAAATAATTTTAATTTATGACTTTTCTTTAATTTTGTTATTGTTAATTAAATTTTAAGTCCACGATCCCACTATAAATTGTATTAACGTATGCACTATGCCAAGGGAATATTTATAGTAGTTAAAAGCGTCGTTAAATAAAAGTATTAACTAGCTATAGTGTTTGCTTTATTAAGCACTTTTTTGTTGTTTTATTATATATATATATATATATATAATGAATAATACCCTATATTTTTGCTAGTTTTATGAAGATAATTTTTATATGTGACCTTCCCTAGATATCAGGATAACGTTTTCTTTTCAGACCAAAAAGCTAGACTTAATATAAGGATATAGCTGGTATAGCGAGCGGGAAAACATAGGACCAGATAAAGAGCGTACAGTCCACAAAATAAGAAAAATGGGCCACGATGCCCGAAATGAACTTTACACTTTTACTTAAAGTGTGTAAACAAGTCAAACTAAACGTTTAAATTTATAAAGAGAAACTGAAGTATAGTGAAGTAGACTAATAACGCAGGCCGTAGTTCTGTAACACGCCGATTCTATTCTGGCCTATGTAGACTAATATCTACGTTTTAGCTGTTTTTTTTTTCTTCAGCCAACAAAAATTATTGGTTCAATTTGTATTAGCATTATTCATTCATAAATAATTTTTTTTAATAAAATAATTAAGTTTGTAGAAAGCAATCCAAACAAAAGTCTTACATCCCAAAAGAAGAAGAAGCAGTAGTAGTAGTAGTAGTAGTAGTAGTATTAGTAGCAGCAGTAGCAGTAGCAGCAATATTAGTAGTAGTAGTACAGTATCAGCAGCAATAGTAAGACTTGATTAAAATTAAAATATAGTACAATACAAAATTAATTATAAATGTGCTTTTGACAGTCCGTGTCAATACATCATTGTGTAGTAAAATACAAAACAAACCTGAACAATACATAACATTACAATCACATAGCATAATTATTTAGTAGGCCTACTAACAATTACATTTTATTTTATTTATCCACGAATGAGTGTTGTTCTTATTTTCCGCGTTCCGTTCAGAAATGTGCCAACGTTTAAACAATTTTCTGGATTTATCATTAATGGAATATTGCGAAACAAGTGAACAAATAAATTCAAATACGATTGCACAACGCAATCTCAAAGCAAGTACTTTTATATGGAAATGAGGGGTAGACACTACGTCAGCATGATGTAATAATAATAAATAGTTCTCAAATGAGATTCTTGGATCTATAAGTGTAGTAGGCCTAACATTAAGAGACAAAATACATATGGAAGATCTAAGAAATAAAATAGTAGAGAATGTAAGAGCTTGTAAGAGACATGTACAAGTAACGGTTTAAATGGAAACCACATGTTTTAAGAATGTCAGAAGAAACGGTTATCATTAAAAACAGTACCAACCACGATGTAAAAGAAACGAGGAGAAACCTTACAACAGATGGACTGACGAATTCATGTAGTCGTAGAACAGGCAATTTGACTGCACCTCTAGATGCAGAAGAAGAAAAAAGAAGAACATTAACTCGTAGTACGCCAATCTATCACGATTTTAATTATTGGAAACTTTTCCGGCAACGGTTGACGCCTCCATTATTCCAAATAGCTAGACATTCTTAGGATGTAATATTTCGTCCTCAGAGCTCCCAAAGGTATGAGACATTTCTTCTTCTGAACTTGGAATTCCTTTAAAAAAGTTTAAAAATATTCTTTGCCATGTTTCTGTTAATTTGTTATTAACTGAAATACACTGTATAGTCAATTTATACTCGATACTAGCTAATACCCAGAGTGCGCTGCTACGCCTAAATAAATTAAAATTAATGTGCTTTTATGTTTAGTTGAATTAGTGAAAGGAAAAATAATTATAAATTTATATTTTTTTAGATACCCCGTGCTGATTACCCGACGTTTCTCGGGAATCTACTTATCCCGATCTTCTTGACATAAATTAGCTGAAATACGAAAATTATTGTGTTTTATGTTTAGTTAAATAATTATAAGGAAATATTTATATTGTAATTATATTAGTTACCCCGTGCTGTTTACCCGGCGTTGTCCGGGAATCTACACATCCCGATCTTCTTGACATAAATGAGCTGAAGGACATACATTAATGTACTTCTTATGATTAGTTGAATAAGTAAAATGAAAAATAATTATAAATGTATATCGTAATTATTTTAAGATTCCCCGTACTGATTACCCGGTGTTGCCCGGGAATCTATTTATCTCGATCTTCTTAGCATAAATGAGCTAAAAAATATAAATTCGTTATTGTGAGTTATCCGTAAAAGAATACCCGCCATGTGCTGCTATGGTTGCACAGGAGTGTATGTACTTGTCTCGATCTTCTTGGTATCAATGAAAGACAAAAATGGTTATTGTGAGTTATCCGGAAGAGATAAACATATCTTGTCGCGGACTTTTTTGTAGAGCGTTTTGAGGTATTCAATTCTGTGTACATTAATTTTGTGAATCTGTTATGGTTTAGGATGCGTAAGCCATTTAAGCGTCCAAAAAGCTACTTTTTCACGTTTTCCACTACAAAGAGCGATTTTTAAGGGTGTAGGAGTTGAGCATCACAACTCTTATAGCCTATGTTCATCCCGAGAATCTCCTAAATATTTTGCAAAAAGTCCCATCACAATCGGATCAACGGTATGGCCGCGCATAAAGTACGAACAAACAAACAAACATTTGTATATATTAGATAACTTTTTTCAGTTTAAAAATATAAAATCAGGATTCAGCATTGAAAGTTATTTTATATTCTACTAATTACAGCCGATATTATGCATAGAATCCATCTCCTAAAACACGAATATACTCCAGGTTCTTTAAAACAGTGAAATTTTAACATTGGAATAGTAACAGACTGTAAACAATATTAAAACACAGGATCATTGGATCCAATACTCTACTTCATAAGATTAGTAGTAAATGAAATTTAATTTATATGGATACTTGGGAGAGAGAATAAAAAAAATGGACCAAAAGAGACAAACAGACCGATGAATATAGAAAACCAGATAACAATAATCTATGTGAACTTTAGGAGAAATCGAATTTAATAATAATCAGGCCTAGCTGATTCTACACCAAAACTAACTCTACAGGTTAGTTACTACGCGGAGTATAGAGAGAGGTTGGGAGTAGTATGCGGTCCTGCCCAATGAATCTGATTACTATACAACTGTATAATACGTTCAGGGATTACCATTTATTTCAGTTATAATACACGCATTACATATATATATATATATATATATATATATATATATATATATATATATATATATATATATATATATATACATACATTTGCTAACATCGACAATACTGCGTAGAGTTTTAGTTACTTCATTGTACAATTGTAATTGTATGCTCTATTATATAATTTTTGCAGCACCTGGGCCCGTACTGACGTTGTGTTCCTATTGCTCCCGTCCCTCATCCATACAAGTGTTGTGCACATCGTTTCAATCGAGTCAGATTGTCCTGTACTTGAAGACATCGGCGTAGGATCCGCTAACTGAGCAACAAAAAATAAACCTTTTTTGTCTCAGAAAGAAAAATATGTGATTCTAATAGTATTTTTTGTCCTGAATTCAAATATGATATCGGGTTTTCTCCATCACGCAAGGTTTCCGAGAGACAGGGATTTATAATTTCAAACACTTCAATATTTTCTACATTCGTAACTACACAATATTCAAACATTCGGACTCACCTAGAAAGTAAGAAATGACGATTTTCTGCTATATTTCGCCTGTGGAGCATCCCTCTTGATGATCCAAAAATAATAGGATTCCATTTGCCTTGATATCCCTTTTCCATAGCTGAAATCTCCTTATGAAAGTTTTCCCCGTTTTAATTTACAACGGACAAATGAACGAAAAAATCTTTATTAAAAAAATAATTATTTAAATCCGTTAATTGAAACTGAGATAAAAAACTGAGGGTGATGGAGAAATTCCGAATACGTAGTACTTGAAAATACGATAAAAAACTGCATCAAGTACAACTATTGGTACTCATGAGACAAACATCAAGTTGACCAGTATAATAGTCTCGTAGACTGCGATAGGCAGGATATGTGGCACGAGTGTGAAATGAAAAGAAGGCATGGAAACTTCCTGTAAGAAAACCTGAAGGAAAGCACATATTAAGTGGGCCAAGAATCAGTTGGAAGAATAACGTTAATCATTATTTGAGATGGTGAATTATATAGAGAACGATCGGAATATACTCGGATTTTAGCTCAAGATAAGGGATGTATAGAGAACTTGTGTCAGAGTGGCATGAACCTCCGGGATGGATAATATAAGTAAAGGTGTAAATAATTTAGTTGTTATTATACATTATTAGATAATAAGTCCACCGGTGTGGTCTCGAGGTAGCGTGCTGCCTTCTCACGCAGCGGGCCTGGGTTGGATTCCCGATCGGGACAGGCTACTGGGTGAGGTTTTTTTCGGGGTTTTTCTCATCTGTAACACAAATGTCAGGAAGCTTAGGGCCCAACGGTCCCTGAAAATTATCCGGCCATCATCATCATCCTTATCATTATCATCGCCATCCTTCACCGGTTTGGAAAGCAACGGGAAGCTACCACACTTATAATTCTCTAGTAATCTGCAAAGCATAGCATTAAAATGCTATGATTGCAGTTAAAGACCTGCCCTCGGGCAGAATTAGTATTCATGGATTATGTAATAATAATAATAATAATAATAAATAATAATAATTCGTAAAAATAAATTATAAATATATAATTCAAGAGTGAGAAGTAGGCGTACTGTCACATATGGAGCTGAAGTTTGGAAACTCAACAAAAACTTAGAACAAAAACTTATGTCGATGAAAAAAACTTCATAAGGAGGGCAGCAAGATGTTCAAAATTAGAAAAAAAATTAGAAAATTTAAATACTGTCATACGAGAAAGAATGAATATTAGATATTTAATAGTAGATTATATAAGATATAAGCAATTTAAATTGGTATGGGCACGTAAGGCGAACGTAAGAAGAAAGGTTACTCAGAAAAACATTGGAATGGTTTCCACCTGGAAGAAGAAGGAAAGGAAGTTCTCGAAACTCGTGGATGTAAGAAATAAGAACTGGAATGAGAACAAGAGGACTGGAGGACATACAGTGGATAGATAGAAACGAGCGGAGAAGGCAAATAAAACTTTGACACAGAAATATGTGTAAACATTAAAAATCTGTATATAAGGTAATA
The DNA here is from genome assembly GCA_030220185.1 of Diploptera punctata. Taxonomy (NCBI): domain Eukaryota; kingdom Metazoa; phylum Arthropoda; class Insecta; order Blattodea; family Blaberidae; genus Diploptera; species Diploptera punctata. The sequence continues at coordinate 1,716,548 of JASPKZ010003844.1, read as the reverse complement.
AAATAATAATAATAACAATATTTTTTATATATTTTATTAATCTTAAAACTTGATCGCATAATTTTAAGAATGCTAATTCTCGTCCTTTTTTTTAATGTTTATACTTTAGATATTTGTGGACTCCTGGAAAAATGCCATTAAACCATGTCATTTAGATTAATCTTTTTAATACGTGACATAAAACCATCACTATACATCGCATGCTAACAGTTACGTTAATAAAATACTGTTGCCAGTTTTCAGGAGCAGACAATTCCAACTATGAACATTCATATGATAATAACTATGGTCTACAGCTCTACTCTATGACAATATATTTCTTTAACAAAAACAATATATCGACTAGACTACATAATTCACAAAGAATATATCTTTTAAACAATTCCAATTTATATTAAAAAAGACATGGCTAGTGAAGTATGGTCAAACATAATATTTATTCTTCAAAATTTACCGTAATTTTTAAAAATCTGAAAGTTAAAAAATATTACACTATTTTTAAAAATTTCAAAGTTAAAAAAATATTACACTATTCTGAATAATGTTAATTTCAAAATAATATCTATATAGTCCAAGATCCGGCTGCACGATTACTACGTTCATCGAGTGAATGAACAAAATCAATTTTTTCCATAAAATTGTGAATTACTGAATACATTTTTGCCGAGTTGCCTATTAAAATTCGACCGCCAGTATGTTTAATTAAAATATAATTTATTTATTTATTTATTTATTCGAAATAATTTGATTCATTTGTTATTAAAATAAATTATAATCCAGTTCGCAGAAATTGATGTATAGAGCTTGAAAAGTTTTGGTTGCCATTGCACACTTGGCCGTAAACCTCCTTGCAGCTACAGCAGACTGTGACACCAATCAGTAATACAATGGCGGTAAGTACATATTTATTGTTTTATATTATTCCCTCGCAGCGGGAAGTAAAACCACTGCCCATTATGTATACTACGTACAATGTATATACAAAAATATATCCAAAAGGTAGTGTTAATGTACATTATATGAAACAAATCACATCATTTTAAATGGATTGAACTTTATTTGGAACAATATAAAACAATAAACACGTACTTGCCGCCATTTTATTACTGATTGGCGTCACAGTCTGCTGTAGCCGCGAGGAGGTTTACGCCCAAGTGTGCAATGGCAACCAAAACTTTTTAAGCTCTATACATCGATTTCTGCGAACTGGATTATAATTTATTTTAATAACAAGTAAATCAAATTATTTCAAATAAATAAATAAATTATATTTTAATTAAACATACTGGCGGCCGAATGTTAATAAGCAACTCGGCAAAAATGTATTCAGTAATTCACAATTTTATGAAAAAAATAGATTTTGTTGACACACTCGATGAACGTAGTAATCTTGCAACCGGATCTCGGACTAATATGATCTTTTACTGGATTTCGTGGCCACATTTGAGTATAATTTACAATCTCCTTACACACAAGGGGATACAGAGAACCAATTAAAAATATAGTAACAAATGGTAAAAATGTCCCAGCACAATAGTATAAGTGAGTACAAATAAGTAGATAACAATCCTTAGGAAGTAAAATGACAAATTCCAAGTTGTGATTAGACTTGAACAAAAAGTCGACGATAAAGAATCACCCAGATCTAATTAGTGTTTTAGGTATTTTCATTTTACTTTGGGCAAATAACTTTGATCTAATAATTATCTTTCTAGCATAGTGTCATATATTTTCAAATCCGGCATATTATTTCCCTTATCTCACAAGGGAATTGTCAAGCTTTACATCCCGAAACATATCTTTAAATTTCTCCCAGAGAAAAGTGTGTTGTACCAAGGGCGTGTCCAAAAAATATTTTCTGTTTTTAACTTCAAGGCATTACAATACAGTGATAAATATTTATTTTAAACTAGAGGGAAGTAATACAAGTCCGACTTGGCGGATTGGATAATTCGCACAACCTGCCGTCGGAGCTACGCCACGCCACGGCTCGCCTCACTCCACTCTACTCTATTCATGCAGAGGCGTCCATCTTCACACAATGGGTTCCCATTGTTGCATTCTGATCTCGATTTCTGTGCCTTGGAGTTAAAAGCGGCAGATGATTTTCTGGAAACTTTCTTGATACATCACAAAGCTCCTCTGGGAAAAATTTCAAGGTTGGTTTGGGCATGCAATAGTTGATAGTTCCCTTGACAAAATATCATTATTATGACTATATACGGAAAACTAACACGTAAAAGCAACATTTTCAAATTTATAAATTAATTTTGTTTTCAAAAGAGCTGCCTTGTCAAAAATATTCCTGTTGTTTCGAAGAAAGCCTAGTTATTGAGCTAATAGCATTTCCATCAACGATCTTCAATATCGTTGTGATTAAAAAATGTATATGTGATCTCCAAAGTTAAAAAAAAATCTGCCAATAGATTGTGTACATGTAAAGTCTGTGAAGAGTGGATTACGTAAAATTACATTCATAAAGTATGTTCAAATTAAGACAAGTATAGAGAAAGAGAGGGAAAGAGAGAGAGAGAGAGAGAGATAGATAGAGAGAGAGAGAGAGAGATATTTGCACTCAATAAAATTTCCATTAACAATTCATTAACTCCGCATTAAGTCTCTTTTCTAGTGGGTGGAGTTTTATTCTCGATTCCACATAGATCTTAATAAATTGGCCATCTATCGTAACTTGTAACATTCTAACTCCCAGTAGACTAGCTATATATTGAAGAAGGTAGGAAACAGAACTCAAATATTTCAAAGTAGACCAAGATTATCTCCTGATTCAAGTGCGGAATCCGTGATACTTTAGTAAAAACAAATAAACTTCTCTTTTTGTTTTAAATGCGGTATACTCTCAGAAAAGTTCCAATATTTGTACAGCGTCGCAATAGATGCTGAGAAAGATAAGTCTTGCAATTATAGGTCCTAAAATTTATAAGATAATTCATATTTCTGCAGTCGTATATAAGTTAGGAGTGACTTACAGCATGTTCCACAATACTAAGATTCGAAGTTATAGTAAAGATTTTTTAAAATCTTTACAGATTGTTACAGTGTTAATAGTTATTTTTATTGTTTTTCTTTTCAATCCCTTTTTATGATCAGTCTGACTTATTATAGACTATTTAACTTATGCCCGAAATTGGAGTCAATGACCTATCACGTTTCAATGAATTGTGCTTTACAATCCATCACAGTCGCGTTTCACCTCGGTATTTATTGAATTCTGTTTACCAAAATAAAAGGAAGCTCATCCTTTTTAATACTCTGAACAGGTCAGAGCATTATTTAGCAGTGATTGATTCTCCAACAAATACGTTGGATATAGCAAATAATGAGCACATATCTTCGAACTACGCATATTATTATTTCGTGTTCAATATTGTGTTTTTAAATAATAATTTTACTGAGTTGTTTCCTAAAAACATTAATTAATAACCTATAATGTCAGTTATAATTTACAGTTAGATGCGTTTAATTTTTTCTCCATTAGGATGCATTATTACAATATTGCGATCCTATTTGGCAATAAATAATTTGATCAAGTTGCAGTGATGAACAAATTAAACAGAACCAAAAATTTCTCATTTGTTTTCAAAGATCGCCGTTTACATTAAATATATAATTTTTTAAAAATAACTACATTTAAATAACGATTTGTGAGTAAACAGCTTACTTTTATTCGTTAAATAGACCTACCAAATGCCACTTTTGATTTCCAAATCCTCTATATAAATTGGAAATCACTCGTGACATTACTTATGACTAATGAACTATCAATTACCGCATTCTTTTCTAGTTCCGAAGTTCGAGAGATCAAATCCTATCTTAGTTGAAGGATTTTTAAGGGCGTAAACTTATGTAATAGCTTTCTTTGGATGTAAAGTAGAGCTGTGGATTCCGTGAGGTAAATTTACCACGCTTAAAATTATCCACAGATACAATGATGAGAATGAGACAATGGGCTAAAGAGAACAATTGGATCTCAAAATATCAGGCAGGTTTTAGAGAAGGGTACTTCACAGTGGACAACGTATTTGTTCTGAGAACATTAATTGATGATAATCTGAAAATGAAGAGGGGTAAATTATTTTGTGCATTCATTGATTTTAAGATGGCATTTGATACTGTGGACCGAAGCGAACTTTGGGAAAAAATTAAATCGGAAAGAATTGTCTCATAAAATAATACATGCTTTAACGTCAATTTTAAAAAATGTTAAATTTTGTATAAAAGTAGACCAAGGGCACATCACAGAGAGCAGTGAAGCCAATCGGGGAGTGAGACAAGGTTGCATTTTATCACCAATGTTATTTAATCTATTCGTTGATGATATTATAGACGTAATGCTAGAAGGAGACATTGAGGCTCCGGAGATAAGAAATGTTAACGTCCCAGCTCTGTTGTATGCAGATGATTTAATTATCTGTTTCAAGACAATCAAGGGATTGCAAAGAGATATATGAATTGTATAAGGAAATGGATTTGGAGACACATATAAGATGTCAAAGATTGAGATGGTTAGAACATTTCACAAGGATGAAAACCACAAGGGAAGTGAAAATGGTCTTCAATAACAACCCAGATGGAACTGGATTAAGAGGAAGACCAAGAACAAGATGGTGGAATTGCGTACCAGCACACGTGAAATGATTTAGAATAAAGGGTTGGAGGGAGTTGCCGATGTATAGAGAAGGGTGGAAGAAGCCCATAGAGGAAGTTAAGGCCCACTCGGGCTGTAACACCAAATAAGAAGGAGAAACCTAAGATAAGATAATTCTGAGTATAATTTGTGGGTCGTTTCAGCCCCAGATTTGAATTACGATATTAATAATAACCAATTGATAACCAATTAAATAGATAGAAAAGTTACTTTAATCAGCTATTAAATGTTCATACAGAACAGGATATTGAAGAGGATAATTTACAGACAGCAGAAATGCTAGTCGCAAAACCAAGTGCATTAGAGGATGAAATGGCGATAGAGAAATTGAAGATGTATAAAGCATCAGGTTCAGATGAGATCCCGGAGAACTGATAAAATGACGGGGAGAAAAATTGATGGACAAAATACGCCGCATTCATAGTATGATTTGGGAAAAAAAAGCTCTTCCAGATGAATGGAAAGAATCGATTATCTTACCAATTTATAAGAAATGAGATAAAACTGATTGCAACAACTGCAGGGACATCTCATTACTTTCAACTTCATACAAAATCCTAACAAATATATTAGTGAGCAGACTTACTTCCTATATTGAAGACATTCTAGGAGATCATCAATGTGGATTTAGAAGAAACAGATATACAATAGATCAGATTTTTAGTATAAGACCGATCTTAGAAAATTAAATGGGAATGTAATGGTACTGTACATCAATTATTACGTAGACCTCTAAAAGGCATACAATTCAATTAAGAGGGAGAAGTCATATAGTATCCTGCTGTAGTTCGGAATTCCTAAAACGTTAGTTATACTTACACGAATGTGTCTAAATGGCACAAAGAGTAGGATGCGTGTAGGCAAACAATTTTCGGCCACTTATGAAATCCAGAATGGGTTGAAGCAATGAGATGCACTATCTACTCTCCTATTTAATTTTGTACTTGAGCATGCCATGAAATCTCTACAGGATGAAGAAGGCTTGCAATTCAATGGTATTAATAAGCTGTTAGTTTATGCTGATGATGTAGTACTATGGGCCGATAGCGAGGAGATACTAAAGGCCAACACGCACACACTATTGAGTAACACTGGACTGGAAGTAAGTATCAATAAAACTAAATATATGATCACACATATAAATACATTATATAATGGAAATGGACAGCTAATGAAAAATTAAGGAACTTTTAAGAAAGTGGCTGAATTCACATACCTAGGAACAGTAATAACAAATAGGAACGAGATTCATAAAGAAATTAAACATAGGCTCAATTTCTGGAAATACGTGCTATTATGCATTACAGGGAATCTTGAAGTCCCAACTCCTTTCAAAAAACGTTAAACTGAAAATATATAAAACTATTATTCTACCAGTTATATTATACGGATGGGAAACATGGACTCTTACTTTAAGGGAGGAAAGGAGATTACGAGTATTTGAGAATAAAGTTATTAGGAAAATGTTTGGATCAAGGAGGGATGAACAGACAGGTGAATGGAGAAGACTACATAACAGTGAACTACATGATCTTTATAGGAAACCAGATATAATAAAAACAGTTAAGTCTTGTAGACTGCGATGGGCAGGACATATGGCACGAATAGGGTATGAAGGACTTGCATGGAAGCTTCGTATAGTAAAACCAGTGGGAAAACGCCCAGTTGGTAGACCAGGAATGAGGTGGGAGAATAACATTAACTATGATTTGAGGGAAGTTGATTATACAGGGGATGATTGAAAAACATTAGCTCAGGATAGGGATGTATGTAGAGCTTATGTCCGCACGGCCATGAACCTACAGGTTCGATAGTACCAGTGAGTTAGTTAGTTAACTATTGTTTAACCTATTGTTAAATAGTGTCCTAAAATATACTTTTATCTCGGTATTTACGATCCTATAAATATTGATTTTTTTTCAGAAGCAGCTATACTCTCAGTATTTTCCAGTGTCAGCATATTAACCAGCACGATTGCCAACATAACTTCGATTATCAATACAACGGAATATTTGATAAGATCGGAGGTTTTTTTTTTTTTTGCTTAATTCATAAAATATAAAATATGTAGAGCGCATTAACTCTAAACTAAATATGTAAAACCTAACACAAAAGAATAAATAATAGTTTAAAAAACTAAAACAACACGCTTTATTAGAAAACCGAACTAAAAAATTAAAAATAATTTTAATTTCCAACATCCTTGGGATAAAATTAAAGTGGTCAAGAAAAAAATCATCTCCAACACATCTAGAATAAAACTAGAGTTATCTACAAAAAAAATAATTTTACCATCAAAAGCGTGTGGTGCTCTATATCAATTAATATATTTGATAATAAACTGATATTGGTAAAAGTAAAGTCTCTAAGAAGAAAACGTAAAACCCACAAAAAGCGCCCCACGCTTTTGATGGTAAAATTATTTGTTTGTAGATAACTCTAGTTTTATTCTAGTTGTGTTGGAGATGATTTTTTGTTGATCACTTTAATTTTATCCCAAGCGTGTTAGAAATTAAAAATAATTTTCTTTTTTTTAGTTCGGTTTTCTAAAAAAGCGTGTTGTTTCAGTTTTTTAAACTATTATTATTTTTATTTTTAGTTTAATTGATTGTCATAAACCGGAATCCCATGAAAATTTATTTGCTTAATACTCTTCTAAAAAAATCCTCCGGGCCGGATTTGAACCAGCGACCTATGGATTAATGAAATTATATACCACTATAGTCCACCGCTCTACCAACTGAGCTCTTACAACGATTTGCTAAAAATTCGAGAAGTCCACAACCTATTATACCGGTTATTTTTTTATTTTCTGATGATTCTGGCCAGGATTTTAAAAAATGAAATTATTGTATTGTTCATTGGTCCTTTACAAGTATACAAAGTTTCAAGTCGATCCAATGTTTTTAAGTGGGTAAAAATCGTGTTCAAAGATTCCGTTACATAGATACAGATCAAGCTAATATAAAGCGTATAAATATAATTCAATTTTGCAGAGACAATTTTGATTTGAGGGAAGTAGATTGTACAGGGGATAATTGTAAAATATTAGCTCACAATAGGAATGTATGGGTTGCTTATGTCCGCGCGGACATGAACTTTAGGGTTTTAGTTAGTTAGTTAGTTAGTTGGAGGCAATTATGAAATTATATGTAATTTTTTATCCTATCTTCTTTAGTATGACTTGCATTTCACATGACTTACAAGCCATTGCCATTGGGGGCTTGTGTATTGGGTATAATACAGGAATACTAAACCTAGACACTAGACAGATTCACAGCGTCGATTCTTCCAGGATCTGTTATTAACATTATTCCAGGTCTTCCTTCAAGGAGAGCGTAATATTTAGGGACTCACATTCAACACACATTCTTAGAAAGGTTGAGATTTAGAATCTTCTTATCTGGACATCGAACCAGGGCCACTGGAGTCGAAGGTAGTTACTCTACCGTCTATGTCATAGTGATGGATATCTGTTTACACGTGACTCGATAAAAATATGCGTCGAGTGTAATTTATAAAGTCAAATGTTAAAATATATACCTTTGGCAGATGCCGTCGCCCTCAACTATGTTGGAACTTTCTTGATTTTAAAATTAGTAACCATAGGTTTTCGGAACTCGACTTTCATCAGCAGAAGAAATATGTGCTACTAATTGTTGTTGTTTTGCGACGTTTTGGACTTTGATGTTCGCGTTGTCGGAGTTGCTACCAACGACGACTTAAGAACACATAAGTCCAAAAGTCGCATAACAACAATAACAGTTAGTAGCACACATTTGTTCTGCTGATGATGGAAGTCGACTTCCGAAAGGCCTACAGTTACTAATTTTAAAATGAAGACAATTTTAACACAATTGAGGACGACGTCACCTGGCAAATGTATGTATTTTAGCATTTTACTTTATGACTCTTATCTCAACGGAATTTAATATGAATTTTATTACCATTGAGTGTAATTTAATCATATATCAAGCACTTTCTCTTTTAATATCATGCAAAACAAACGAAAGAAAAATCAATTTATAGACCTACAGATATTCAAATTCTTCTCGTGAATAACATTACTAAAAAGAGAGAGAGAGAGAGAGAGAGAGAGAGAGAGAGGAGAGAGAGAGAAATTTAAAACCAAGAAATAAGAATCTCTTGAAGATATTCTTCCATTTGCGCCGCATTAAAATCTTTGTAGAATCTTAGTGGGTTTGTAAAGACCATGTTATTTTAATTTATCTGACCTTAATTGAATATCTGCCTCATCAGGGGTAGTAAATGCAAACGAGTTTCGTAAATTACACTATAATAAGCTTCCCTTGATAAGACTAATGTTAAATTCAATTCTCTAAATGAATCTTGAATTTTAAGAATGATTCGCCTTTTGTGACGAATTCTACCATATCTATTATATAGCTGTTAGTTCTGAAAATAAAGGAAAATTGATAAATATTTTTTTAAAAACTTCTTCTAAATTTGTATATCCCTGTGATGGAGTTCTTCAGTAAAGCTTTACAATTTATATACAAAGTGTCTTATTAAATTAAAATGTTTTGAAAATAGAAAAACAATCAACATTGCCACACTCCGGTTAAAAAAGAAGGTGTTTACGAGGACATGGTAGGGCATGTATACCTGTAACGAATGGGTTAATAATGAAAATATTAAACATTATTTGGAACACCTGTTACTTGAAAATGCGTGAGTTATCCCTGAACAGAGTTCTGATTCATTCATTTAATCGGTCTTCAATTGTTCAAGAAAATGAAATATCTATTACTGGATACGAACTAATTGAAATGAATATATACAGAGTGAAACTAAATTCCTATTACAGATTTTGAGGACGTTCTAGTGGAGGCCAAAACGGTTACGTTTAGTATATGAACTCATGTCCGGTAACGTACCATTCTCTCGCTACACTCAACCATAACACTCTCTTACGCCTGCTGGTTGTCGTCTGGGTCCACAAGAATGGCTTGATGTGATGACCATATACGGGAACACAGATACAATGTTCTTGTATGCACGATCAACAATCCCTGGTACTGCAACATTCGCCGCAAAAATAAAACACGCCAATAGGTCGTCCTCGGATATCACAGGGATCTCGTAAATCAGGGATTTCATGTGATCGCAAGGTTAGTAGTCTAGCGGGATCAAGTTGGGAGAACGTGCAGGGTCTTTGGTGCCGAAAATACGGGGTAGTTGAACGTGTGTTGTATTTTACGCACATATAACGGGAAAATGGTACGTTTCCGGACACGAGTTCCTATGCTAAACGTAACTCTCTTGGCCCCTATTACACGTTCTCAAAGTTTGTAATAGGAATTTAGTCACAGCCTGTATATCTGAATAAAACACATTTTTAATCCATTTGTTCGGCTTCACAGTTGGAGAGTTATATTTTGGTTTGGCACATTACTTATGAATAAGTAAAATTGAAGGGCTTAGTGCAGTAACATGATAAGCCACATTCTGTTAAGAAATGTCATTTATTACAATGATAGCAAATAAGTGTATTGAAATGTCCATAAAATCATTTGTAAGTGCGCCAGAGATGACATAAAAAGTATAAACACACAATGTATTAACAACAACACTGTCCAATTTGTATTTATAAAGTAAGTAAAGTGATCCCACTACAGGCCTCAGGAGGCCTTTGGGGTAGTAGGTGATTAAGGCTCCCACTTTTTCTGGACAATCGGCACTTGATGCCAGCCCTGCGTGACGACTGCCTTTACCCTCAGAACAAATGTATGGTACTCATTTCTGTTACAGACTAAGACGATCCCAGGGTATAGTGCCGCCAGAAGGTTTGGGTCAGTTTAAAAATTCTGACCGCACCGGGACTCTAACAATCTTTTGAAATATTAAAATCCTTACATCTCAGAAAGAACGATATGTGGATTATCACGTTATTTTCCTAAGTCCTTCAATTGTTTACATTTGAAAAAATAGTGGTAGATTTAATCAGGGTTGAGTATTTAACATTTATGACGCATGTCCACCGCTATGGTCTCAAGGTAGCGTGCTGCCTTGTCACGCAGCGGGCCCGGGTTCGATCCCCGGTCGGGACAAGTTTACTGGTTGAGGTTGTTTTTCGGGGTTTTTCCTCACCTGTAAGACAAATGTCAGGGTACTTTAAGGTCCAAACGGTCCCCGACAATCATCTGGCCATCATTATCATCAATATCATATTCACCTCATTAGATTAAGTTTAGGTTTAAGGCCTCTTCTGGCGCATCATTACCCATCGTATCATTGGGGCAGCGTAACCCCGCCTTCCAGGCGCCCCAACCGCAGAAGTGGGTTACAATACGCCAATGCGAGGAGAGAATACCTGAAATGTCGAATGACAAACAGGTGGCATTGAAAAAAAAAACATTTATGACACATTAGGTTTCTATTAATGTTTCACATTTATACAGTGCTACAAGCTCTTAACAGTTAGATATAAAATAAAATATAAGCATCAAGCACAGTTATAAACCATTTTTATAAAACCAATTGCAGCGATCTTGTGTTGTTTCATCGCCACATAACTAACTCTAAATTAATTCACTGGCACTACCTAACCCATAGCTTCATGGCCGCACGGGCATAAGCTCTCCATACAACCCTATCCTAAGATGTTTTCCAATAATTCCCTGTATAATCTACTTCCTCTAATGATGGTTAATGTTATTCTCGCACCTCATTCCTGCTATACCCAATGAGCGTTTTCAAGCTGATTTTCCTACAAGAAGCTTCACATGCAACGTCTTTCATTCGGCATTGGTGCCTCCTGTCCGCCCCCTCGCAGTCTAGGTGACTTAACTGTTCGGATTATTATCTGTGCTTCCTATAAATACCATTTTAATCTGGGCGAAAACTTAGCGACCAGAACGATTTGGAGGAGAGTTAGAAAAAGTGAACGAAAGATACATAAACCAAAAGGCATTATGTACAAGTAAATACTCACCAAGTCGGAATGGCCTATAAAGTAGCCAGGGAAACCTACTTCCTAGCGGACCTGCAAACCAAGGTAGGTTATTACTGCCAGCAAAAGGAAACCATATAAAAAAAATATCGAAAAACAAAAGAAACAGACGGGAAAAAGAGATCGCACGAAGATTTCTACGCCTCCGACGCCCATTGTGTGCACAGGGATTGGACCGGAAGCAACCAATCACAAAGGACACGCACTCATCGGAGTAAGCAACCCATGGAAATCATCATAAAAATGTGCCCAAACTTCCCCCTTCCACGAACCGAGTGGACTCGTGTTGTGAATGCCAAGATATGTGGACAAAAATGCGAGCCAGATACCATTACCCACAATGCCGCCGCTGGACGGGATCGTTGAATGAATTGATAATCAAAGACCAATCATAAATTTAAAACTTACTGTTTCTTTCGAGTGCCACTTACCTACTTCTTTATTTATAAATACCATGTAGTTCACTGTTATGTAGTCTTCTCCATTCATCTTCTATTCATCTCTCTTTGCTCCAAAACTTTGCCACATTGCTCACAAATTTATATACAGGTCGTAACTAAATTCCCGTAACAGACTTTGGGAACGTATAGTGGGAACCAAGAGGATTACGTTCAGCATAGGAAGCCATCCGGAAACGTACCGTTTTCCCGATACAAGCACGCAAAATAGTTCAAATCTCCCGCATTACCGGCGCCAATGACCTTGCACGTTCTCCGGACTTGACCTCACTAGACTACTATGTGTTGGATCACATGAAATCTTTGATTCGCGAGACCCATGTGGCATCCGAGGAAGACTACTGGCGCGGGTTATAGCTGCAGCGGATGTTGCAGGAACAGGGATTGGTGATCGTGTGTACCAGAACATGGTACGGAGGAACAGTATCTGTGGCCGTCACATCGAGCAGTTCTTATGGACCCAGACGACAAGCAGCAGGCGTCAGAGAGAGCAACGTGTGTTGTAGTATTTTGCGTGTATCGGGAAAACAGTACGTTTCCGGACATGAGTCGATATGCTAAACGTAACCATCTTGGTCCCCACTGCACATCCTCTAAGTCTGTAATGGGAATTTAGTTACACCCTATGCTAAGAGATTACAACTTCGATTGTGAAACAAAAATACTTTTCTATTATTACAAAATAATACAAATTGAGAGGTAGATGAAAAGTTGATAAATCAAGTTTTGTGCTCTCCATTTCTCATATTTTAGAGGGAAATTCAAGTAGAATAATATTCAGATACTCAGGCAGAAGTGTGGGTTAAGGAGTTGAGAGTGTTCATTTGTTAAGTAGTGAATTGTAAAGTGGTACATAGTAGTGGTGGCAATTGATGAAGAGAGTAACAAGGGATTGTGTGGGTGGGTATGAAATTAGAAACAATATGTTACAACGATATACATATCGTGGATGCTCCTGAAATGCCATGTGATGTATTTACAAGCTGCAACTTTGGTGTGAGAGTCAAACTTAGAGATTTACTATCTGAAGTATACGTCAAACTGCAGAGTTAAAATTATAAATAACTTCACGCCAAGGTACATCAATATCATATATCATTGTAACAGACAGCGTGAAGGAAAACACAAATCGTAATAAATTACACTATTCCTTAACTAAATGTTTCATCAAAGTATGACGTGCGGATGCCAGGAGAACAGCCACTGTCAAATATCGTCCTAATATCTTCGTCAACAGGAAATTGCTGAGTAGAGAGGTAAATGGTAACTAAAAAATAAAACAATTATACTTAATTAGTCCACCGCTGTGGTCTCGAGATAGCGTGCTGCCTTGTCACGCAGTGGGCCCGGTTTCGATTCCCGGTCGGGACAGGCTCCTGGGTGAGGTTTTTTCGGGGTTTTTCCTCACCTGTAAGACAAATGTCAGGAAGCTTAGGGCCCAAAGGTCCCCGAAAATCATCCGGCCATCATCATCCTTATCATCATCATCTTTCACCGGTGTGGAAAGCAACGAGAAGCTACCACGCCTATAATTCCTTAGTAAAGCTGCAAAGCATAGCATGGAAATGTTTTGATTACAGTGAAATACCTGCCCTCGGGCAGAGTTACTAAATAATAGAATATACTTAATTCTATCATCATCATCATCATCATCATCAACAACAATCACGGATTAAGCCCATGTGGCTTGTTCCGGTCTCATAGATTCTCATTCAAAAGTTGGATCCATCTCTTCTTCCATAATTCTAACTATTTGACATTAATTGTGTAGTGTTAATTAAGGTAGGCCTCTATTTGCCTTCAAAAATATATTTGGGAATTTTTTATATCTTAATTTATTTTGTTTTATTTTTATTTTAACCTAGTGGAAACCACATTCGCGTTTTTTTTAATTCGATGCCACCACGTTGTCATTTAGACATTCTAGTATTCTTTCCTGGCATGGCGTTATTGTAACCCACTTCTGAGTTTGGGCGCCTGGAAGGCGGTGTTACGCTGTCCCGATGACATATGATAGGTATTGATGATGGTGCCAGGAGAGGCCTTAATCCTAAACGTAATGAATATATTAATGATGATAATGATGGTAAGATGATGATCGGGGACCGTTTACCTCTTAAAGTTTCCTGACATATATCTTACAGGTGAGGAAAAAACTCGAAAAAAAACATTACCCAGGAAACTTGTCCCGACCGGGGATCGAACCCGGCCCGCTGCATGAAAAGGCAGCACACTACCTCGAGAGCACAGCGGTGGACACGTCCGCGTTTCTTGACAGTTGTATTTTTACGGTGAAAAATTGTCACTATCTCGACTAAGGTACTTTTTTTTCCTCTGGCTTATCGCTTTCGAATTGTATCGCATGGATAGAGTATCGTAGACTGCGATGGTCAGGATATATGGCACGAATGGGGAATGGAAACTCCTTGCAGGTAAACCAGAGGGAAAACTCCCAATAAGTAAGCCAAAAAAAAAAGGCGAGGGAAATAAACTGTACAGAGGAAGATTAGAAAAGGAAACATTAGTTAAGAATAGAAATGTATAGAGAGTATTATAAAATATATATAATTTTATCGAGTTAGAAGTTAATAATTAAATTCCGCACTCAAAATAATACAATAATAAAACTGCTAGACTGATATTTATAATAATGTAATTACCATTTTTAGATCCAAAGTTTGCGTTTTGCTTTCACATATTATAAAAGATGAGAAAATTGTACTTCAATATAGGTATGTATTGCCTAAACTATGTTTTGCCTGGATAATAAAAAGGGCAGAAGTGGCACACGGGAGGGTTATAGTCCCTCTTTGCGGCCAACTCAAATATGGCGGTGTGGGTCATGAGAGAAGAACCTGGCGTGTCAGACCCGGAAGATGACCTTACAACTCTCATAACAACGTAGAGAGAGCCTTCATTCCTTTCATCCATAATATAATAGGATAGCGAAGTAGATATTTCGGATTGCGGTTCTCTGGGCAGTTTGCCCGCCCAGTCTAAATAAAGTACTATATTTCGGTGAATCTGTTTTGTAAACAAAAATAAGTATTCTAACCAATATATAGAGATTGAGCAATAACAATTTCATAGATCCAGTAAAGCAGGAAGGAAGTTGGTGTGTTTGTGTTTCTGTGTTTGACATTCGTTAATTCTGTTCACTGAACAGTGTAATAGGTACATCTCACAGTCTTTATATCCACTCACCCATCCAGCAGTATTATCCACGCAGTTGACAATATCTCATTTTCCACTTTTTAACTCTTCCACACTAACGCCTAGCTATAAATATTACATATAGATAATACTACATCATATTACATATTGCATATACATATATATTATACTACATATACATATTACATAATACCTACGCAGCGGGCCCAGGTTCGATCCCCGGTCGGGACAGTTTCCTGGGAGAGGTTTTATCGGGGGTTTTCCTCATCTTTAAGGCAAATGTCAGGAACCTTTAAAGCCCAAACGGTCCCCGAACAATATATGACCATCGAAATCATCATCATTCATAATCATCTTAGATTAAGCTTAGGATTCAGGACTCTCCTGACGCACCACTATCATCATCACCTATCATATCATCGGGGCAATGTAACCCCGCCTTCCAGGCGTCCCAATCTCAGAAGTAGGTTACAATTACGCCAATGATAGGAGAGAACACTGAAATGTCCAGAAGGACAAACCTGGGACATTAAAGAATACTTATGGTATTAGGTACCTATTCATAATGTTTATTTTCCGTATAAGGAATTGCCAATGTTCACGAATCGAAACCTCAGATTTTGTGGCTAAACAACAATCTAATATGCATTTTGTGTAAAAAAGAGCAGCTGTTTCCAAATGTTTTAAAGAAATTGGGATGAATATTTCGGTTAATAACAGTTAAAACACGCAATTTTTTCTTCAAAAGAGTATGGAGATGCTGTCATAAAAATGTTAAGGTAGATTTTGATATAGGCTAAGAACACTGATAGTTCCATTATTTTTACGTAATCTCTCCACTTAAATGTAATTTTACATGTCTCACGTCACGATGCTCTTAATTGTGACACAATCTGATCTGAAGGGAGATGATTTTAATTCTGGATTACATATATACTTCTTTTAACAACAGAAACATGCAGTTGATACTAGTAAAATTCATGGCAAGTTTCCGTTGAGGCATTAAGTCACAATGATAGAATAAATTAAATTACACAAAAATAAATAATAATATCGTAGAAAAAATTATAACAATAAAGGCGTATACAAATTAATATATACAGACTCTAGTAAATTATACATTGGAAAAACTAGCAGAACAGAAGCTTTAACGTTAGATTTAAAGAACATTTTAGAGATTTTGTTTATGATGGAGGAACGTCAAGTTACGCAAAACATATAATTCAAGCCGGACACCATATACATAACATCGATAACACCCTCACAATATTATATAGAGAAAACATACCAACTTAGATAAATATACTGGAGGAAATTGCAATTCTAAGAGAAATCGATAACAATCTGATTCTCAATGAGAACATACCCATCTCACACAATCATATATACAAAATAATGTTGAGTGATTCCGGGTTATGTGGCCGTGGTCCATAGTTGGTGTTGATACCAGACGTTTCGCCCTCAACTGCGGAGGGCATCTTCAGTGGCGAGTGCTTCTAGGCGTGTTTCCTGGTCGGAAGATCTTCCGACCAGGAAACACGCCTAGAAGCACTCGCCACTGAAGATGCCCTCCGCAGTTGAGGGCGAAACGTCTGGTATCAACACCAACTATGGACCACGGCCACATAACCCGGAATCGCTCAACATTATGATTACCGGCCGTGAAAGCCTGCATTCAAATATATACAAAATAATCATAACTAAGTCAGTGATTCAACAAGGGTCAACAAATAAAGACCTAATTCGTTCTGCTGATGAAAGGACTAGTCCCGAAAGGCCTACAGAGTACAAAAACATCTGAAGTTGAGGAGACGGACCTACAAGCTTTTTTATTCGTATATTCTATTATAGAAACATGGAGGCCTACTCGGATGAGAGATCAGTTAAATGCCGGGCTAACTCGGAGACAACCGAATATTTAAGGAAAAATACATTCATTCATACCGTACATTGATACTTAACAAGACGAGTATGATACCGATGATTATGATGGCAAGCTGGTGTTCTTAAACTTTGGAGCATACAATTTCCTGACATTTGACTTACATATGAGGCACCGGAAAAAAACTTCAGCCAGGAAACTTGTCGTACAGGTGATTGAACACAGGCCCGCTGCGTCTTGCTTCGAGACCACAGCGAAGGACTGCTATAATATAAACTTTATATAACTCACTGTCACTATCGAATCCGTAGGTTCATGGCCGCGCGGACATAAGCAGGACATCCTAATCCTGGGCCAATGTTTATCAATCATCTCCTGTATAATTTACCTCCCCCAAATCCTGGTTAATGTTATTCTCCCGCCTCATTCATCTCCTGCCTACTTGATACTTTTCCTCTGGTTTTCCTACAAGAGTTTCCATGCCCCCTTCCATTCCCTATTCGGCCCCCATGTCCTGTTTCATTCTACGAGACTTAACTGTTCTTATTACATCTGGCTTCCCATAAAGATAACGTAGCTCACTTAAGTAGTCCTCCCATTCACTATCTGTTCGTCTCTCATTCGTCCAACATTTTTCCTAAGATCTTTATTATCAAATTATCGTAATCTTTCGTTTTCCCTTAAACGAGTCCATATTTCGCACCCAAATAATATGACTGGGAGAATAGCAGTTTTATATATTTTAAGTTTAACATTTTTTTTTATAGAAGATGGGATGACAAATGCCAGTGTAATGCGTGATAGCATACATTTCCAGAATTCAGTCTATGTTTAATTTATTTCTGTATATATTAGTTTGTAATTATTATTCCTAGGTATTTGAATTCAGTAATTTCTTCAAAATGTTCCTCATTAGTCATTATTCATTAATTATCCATTTCTATTATATAATGCATTTCTAGGTCTGACCATACATTTAGTTTTATTGATGTTTATTTCCAGCCCTAATGCCTTAGTGTTACTCAAACGAATGTATGTGTTGATCCTTAGGATTTCCTCGCTATCGCCTTATAATACTACATCATCAGCATATACAAACATCTTACTAATGCCACATCGGTAAATTTCTGGACAAAACGCGGAAAATAAGGACAACACTCATTCATGAATAAATATATGTTATCAAAATGCAATACCATTAATTCTTAACAATTATATATAAATTAATTAGTGTATAATGCTATTGTGTTATTATTTAATTGTAATGTTATTGTGTTTTCTTTACGTAATTGTAATGTTATTGCTTTTTTTGTTGTTTATTTTTCTTTACACTAGTACCAATTATTATTTTATTGTAACGGACAGTCAACAGCACATACGGCTTACTGCCCGTGCGACCCATATTTGTAAATAATATTGTAAATATCTTACTTTTTGTCTAATAAAGTCCTACTACTACTACTACTACTACTACTACTACTACTACTACTACTACTAATGCCATTGAGTTGTACGCTTTCTATAATCTCTAAAGATTTAATTAAATGTTCTAGTAGACATCTTATTTATAAGAATATTTTTTGTGTAATTTTTCTTGGATGTGACGTATCTTCTTTATTATTTTATTTAAAATTAAGTTTTATTTCATTTTTGTTTATTTGTGGAACTTTACCTCGATATCGTTATGATAAATTAATATATTTGGCGTGAAAGAGTTTTTTACCGTTTATTTATAAAGTTGAAGAGTAGAGGGGATAGTGCATCTACTTGCTTTATCTATTATGAATTTCAATAAGTATCAGAGAACTGTTTACCTACACGCACCCTATTGTTTATGTCATGTAGACACATTCGAATAAGTCTAGCTAACGTTTTAAGAATTCCGAAATTCTTATGTTTACCTATTTTTACTTAAGAGATGATTCATCATATAACTTTTTATTACCTTAAAAATGTTTATATTGAATTCATGCTCTACGAAAAACTTCCCCTAGGGTTCATTCCTGTGTATGTTTTTTCTAAATCAATAAATAGCAGTTGAAAAGATTGTTGGAAGGTGGTTTTTTTCTCTTTTTTTTTTTTGTTTGTTTTAAACTGAAGATACGATCAATGGTGGATCTACCTATTCTGAAACTTACCGGTTCTTCAGTTTCCACTTTACTGTATTCTTGTTATACGAACTTTTTTTAATTTTTCCATATATTTTGCTGATTCTCCACAATTTTCAAATTCATATCTCATTCCATCCTTGAGTATTACTGATACAAGCCCTATCTTCCAATCATTTGGGATGTCTTCTCCATTTATACGTTTTTCATAATACATTCCTATTAATTTGAGTAATTTGCCATTACTGATTTAATAAATTCTGCCGGAATTCCTCCAACTCATTATGCCTTGTTATTTTTTCAGTGTGTATCTTTCTAAATTGTCATCGCTTCCATTAGAGGATCAATTTGAATTTTAAGAAACTATATTTACAAAATTTATATTTTATAGAATATACTTCAATTATAATTTGAATTTTTTAATGTATTTACAAAATGTATTTCATCAATATCGAAAATTGTCTGTATCACTTTGTCCTAGTGGCAATCCTCTAATGAGGAATGTTTTATATAATAAAAAACAATTCTCGAATGAAAGAAATTTGGGCTCAAAGGAAACGCCTCTAAGTACTTTGCGTAGTCCTACAATGGGCTCATCCGCAATAAAAAAAAACAATTCTCATAATTTCTAATATTTTTTAAAATTTGTCCTCAAAATTCCTTTCAAATAATTAGTGTGTCATGTTTACCAAAAATTCCAGCCTATATTCAGTTAAAAGTTCCTTAAAATAAACTTTCTACCATTGAAGAAATATTTAATCTATAACTTTTTACAGGATCGATGAATATACTTGTAAAAATGTTTTAAAAATACTTTAATACTTATCATGAAAAATGCCTGTTAATGATTTAACTAACTAATTAACTCACTGGCACAATCGAGCCATATGTTCATGGCCGCACATACATACGCTCTCCATACGTCCCTATCCCGTGCTAAAGTTTTCCAATCATCCCCTGTATAATTTACTTCCTTCAAATCATGGTTAATTTTAATCTCCCTCCTTATTCTTGGTTCCTACAAGAAGCTTCCATGCAACTGATTCATTCCCCATTCGTGCCACATATCCTACCCATCGCAGTCTACGATGATAATGCTCTAGCGGCTACAATTTTTTCAGATCCAAACTCATCACAAAACAATAAATTAAGAAAAGTAAGATCGTGTTCGTTAACCAGAAAAATCGGACCATTAGAATTGTAGTTTAACTTGAAACTAAAATTTAAAAATCGCTTTAGCGCTCCCAATTTTCGATTTTTCACAACGAAACTCGGTACCTATCTGATATTGAAGTATGCGAAAGTTATTTTCCAAAATTTAGTGAAATCTGATTATTATAAGAAGGG
This sequence comes from Diploptera punctata, assembly GCA_030220185.1. NCBI lineage: Eukaryota > Metazoa > Arthropoda > Insecta > Blattodea > Blaberidae > Diploptera > Diploptera punctata. Next base: position 1,695,940 of record JASPKZ010003844.1, on the reverse strand, counting down.
GTTTACCTGAAAACGGAAATATAAACATTGCTTTAGCGGCCACACTCTATCAGGAGCAATTTTTTACTTCTCGCAATGTAATTTGGTAAGTAAAGTAAAGTGATCCCACAACAGACCCGGAGGTCCTTGGGGTAGTAGGAGGTTAAGGCTCCCACTTTTTCTAGACAATCGGCACTTTATGTCAGCCGGGTTGTCAGCCCTGCGTGACGGCCGCCTTTACCCCCAGAACAAGCGTCTGGTACTCATTTCCGTTAGAGGCTGAGTCGACCCCAGGGCCATAGTGCCGCCAGAGGGTTTGGGTCAGTTTAAAAATCCTGACCCCAACGGGACTTGAACCCTCGACCCTCCTGCTTGTAGCTCAGTGCCTTAACCACTATGCTACGAAATACGATATAATTATAAAAAATATAAAAATCAACGAAATCGGACTGTAAACTCGACTTAAGTTTCTTCGTGACCATTTTCTTTTAAATTCTTGTTCCACTAGCGGAAATATGAAAATGTATTGATTTCAGGGAAAATTCTTGTTCCACTAGCGGAAATATGAAAATGTATTGATTTCAGGGAAAATTCAGATACATTTGAAGTACACTTTTTATTCATGAAACAAGATTAAAACGTAAATTATACACTACATGCAAGAAACCTTCTGTGCGCATACTTAATACTGCTATAAAATACTGAGATTTAATGAAGAATTTTAATTTCTCTCTAAGAGTGTAGTCTAAATAAGATCTAGGGTTATAAACATGAAAATGTAATTTTGACGGAACATTTATATGGTAATGTATAAATAGTATGTATATTACAAACACTACTGCCGTGTATTATTATAATTACAAATATGGTATTCAGTTCGGAAACCTTGAAGTTAAACGACTAAGGCATTATTATTTTCACTGCTTTAAACCATATCACATTAAAAAGTCTAAGATAAGTATTCAGTTTCAAACCATTCTCACACTGCATGTTATTAAATATTTATATTCCTTTGTTTATTTTTTATATTTATTAGATTAATATATTTGATTAAATACCCGCCATTTGTAAAATAATATATTTGTTTAATTACTTATTTAATCTGATCTATGTCACCAACCGGTAGGTGGAATAGTAGTTTCAATGCTTCCTTCCAGTTTCCCAATTCACGTGTTCAAAAACCGGCCGCGGTAGATGGATTTAAACAGAGCGAATAATCCTGAGAACGACTTCCTTCGGAAGAGAAGTAAAACCGGGGATCCCGAAGTCTGCAAAAAGAAGCCTATATATAAAATCCGTTATAAGTCCACCCATTGCCTTCAATACTTACTCGTTTAAACTCGTTCCGGTCTCATAGATTTCAAATGAAAAGTTGGATACCTATCTTCTTCAGTCTACCGACATATCGTCTATTCTCTGGCCTGGAATATAAAATAATTCTTGGTTCTCGGTATGCTTTTATTATTTAGTGGTTTCCGAAGGGAATTGATTTATGAGTGACATAATAAACAACTACGTAAAGTTCGCTTAAATCTTTACCTGGTCTACTTTAGTTCCGAAATACAACTCTATACACAGTATGGTCTCATAGAGTAATCCTGCCCGAAGGCAGGTCTTTCACAGCAATCATAGTATTTTCATGCTATGCTTGCAGCTTTACTAGGGAATTGTAGGTGTGGTAGCTTCCCGTTGCTTTCCACACCGGTGAAGGATGATGATGATAATGATAAGGATGATGATGATAATGATGATGGCCATATGATTTCGGGGACCGTTTGGGCCTTAAAGTTTTCCTGACATTTGTCTTACAGTTGAGGAAAAACCCCGATAAAATCCTCACCCAGAAAAACTGCCCAGACTGGGATTGAACCCGGGCCCGCTGCCGGGCAAGGCAGCACGCTACCTCCAGACCACAGCGGTGGACTTACTGTATGTGTGTGTGTGTGTATATATATATAATATTTCTCTCTGACTTTACCGCAAACATAATAAAACAAGTTCGGGCTACTCACATATTTAGGTGACATGGCGAACACAATAACTGAGTTCCATTTAAGAAGAAATTAATACTGTTGTGTTGTTAAAATAAACCTTACACTTCATTTCACAACACACACTTAAATTCACAATTTCACGAACACACACACAAACATAAAATATATCTACTCGCAAAGAGATCAGAAAGAATGCTATTGCGTTACTAAGAAGGCAATTCACAAATAACAATTTTAACAGAGAAACAAGAAATAAATCTATTGCCAGATATTCCCTTGGCCAAATATTAAATACCATGCAATAAATATACAAGATCGATAAAAGCTTCTTATCCATTTGTTTGGAAGCAACCAAATGTTAAGCCGGATGCGGAAACCGGAAACTATAAAACTATAAAATGTAGGTATTTTACATATTTATGCGATTCAGCAAAACGGATATCATATTGGTTACACTGGTAACAACATGATTTTTGTCTCATGAGTATACCAATAGTTGTGCTTAATGCAGTTTTGTATCGTGTTTTCAAATATGTATTCGGAATTTCTCCATCACCCACAGTTTTCTTATCTCAATTTCAATTAATGGATTTAAATAATTATTTTTTAATAAACCTAGATTTCTTCCCGGAAAATCTTGGCGCAGTGAGCGATGAGCACGGGGAACACTTTCATCAGCAGGTTTCAGCTATGGAAAAGATATATCAAGGCAAATGGAATCCTAATGTGCTGGCCGATTATTGTCGGACCATCAATAGGGATGCTCCACATGCGAAATATAGCATAAAATCGTCATTTCTTTCTTTCTAGGTGAGTCCGAATGTTCGAATATTGTGTAGTTACGAATGTAGAAAATATTAAAGTGATTGAAATTATAAATGCCTATCTCTCGGAAACCTTGCGTGATGGAGATAAACCGATATCATATTTGAATTCAGGAGAACAAATCTATCAGAATCACATTTTTTTTTTCTGAGACAAAAAAAAGTTTTTTTTTGCTCAGTGTTATCAGCACATATCATTACATAAAAATCACTTTAATTTAAGGGAATATTTTATTGCTTATCTGTGTTATCATCTCTACAATTGATCCATAAACCCTAAACTTATGTCGTTCAAGTTCTGCAAGAACTGTATACACACAAATAGTCTATGTATTCAATGGATTTGTTACGTTTGAGTAAAAGAGAAGGTTCCCCATGGAAACTCAAACCAGCACATGTCCCATAGTTCTGTGGTAAGCCATTATGCTTTAGATCGTTCGACTAGGACGCATAATCATTAGATGGTGAAGACTTCATAAAAATATTAAAAATAATTATGTATATTATAATAATTAAAATTCCTATTGATAAACAATTTTGAAACAAGATACCGGTATATAAAAATTCTGTAGATTTATAGAAATTGATAACGATATCAGTTCGAGTGTAAATATGATGTGCTTAAAATATTATTCACTATAGAATAACAAAAGCGCAAAGAAACCAAAATAATGAAGGACTTGCTAATATTTCTCACTATTAAAATATAAAAAAGATGAGTTAATTAATTAACCTAAAACATTTGTCTTCTGTAAGAAGTGGCACGCTAACCAAAGAGTTACCTACACAAAAAGAGTTGAAAGAGGGATTTTAATGTAAATCCGAAAATAATGATTTTAAGCTCTTATTTTATGAATGTGTAGGCAACAAAGCTTATCAATTTGTTAAAGCTAAATTTCGAATGGATTTGCTATGCACATCTATGTACGCTTGGTAATAAGAAATAAATAAACAGAAACTCCTACTCTGATAAGAAATCACTGAGTAAATAGATGAAAATAAAATAATTTTAACGTATTTATTATAAAAATGCTCACGTAATAAAAAACGAAAAGAAAGTTTTTTTATATAACTGGATTTTCTCTTTGCAGCGTATGAAAATTCAAACCATGATTTTCTTTACATGTAAAATATTTATAGATACAAGCAGGTTGTTACAAATAAAACATGCTGGAGAAACTAGAGAAAATTCTTTTTACCAGTTATCAAATTATGGTTATTTTATTCCAAGTGAAGCAAACAAGTACTCCAACAATTTTATCGTCAGCAACAAACGAAAATACGAAATTCTCATATACAGTCAATTCTGTATTTCATATTATGTACCATTTCAATACTTCATTATTTAAAAAAATGACCGTAAAATAGAACATTACAGTATCATGCACTTAAATATTCATAAAACGGGCTCTATCGTTATATGAATAAACCATGACGAATAAAATTAATATTAAAACGAGCTACAGAAATTGTATCCACAAATCTCCCTTATTTAGTTGTAAATTATTTTCTAGTGAAAAAAAGTAAAAACGGCTCATTGTAAATTATACAACTAAATTGTCTTTATTTACTCGCATTTTATAATATATTCTAGAAGTTGGTAATTTTCCTTCAAGTTTTCCATGAATTTCCTCGAAATGTGCTTCAATATTATCATTATCATTATTAATTAAATAAAAATAAAACGTAGTTTTATTTGATTTTCATATTTATTATATAATTCAGTGACAGCTGTTTCGGTACACTGTACCTTCTTCAGACATGTTAACAAATTATTATTATTATTATTATTATTATTATTATATTATTGTTAATAATTATTATTAAAATTAGAAACAAAAGAATTAGGGGGGAATGATGGAAGTATATAAGAATATTCTTGAAGTAATTGAAGAACGAAAATTGAGATGGATTGGATACGTTAGAAGAATGGGAGAAGACAGAATTCCGAAAATGGTTTGGGAATGGAATGCTGAAGATAGGAGAAACTATGGCTTTAGACCATATAAATTAAGCTTATATGATATTTTTATTCAGTAAATGTACACCCCTATGTTTATAATGTGGTGCACTCACATGGACAAGGCAAAGAAGCTGTTAATACCAGAAATAACCATGCACAGTAGGTAGGCACGGTCATCCATGAAACGTTATGGTAATGGATAACGACATTACAGTGGTGTCTAATGGATGTTCAGACGCTCGCCTTATCACACATACATAGTCTTTGTCTACACTCTCTGGTTCTACACAGTTCACATTCATGCACTGACCACATAACATAGCCACTTTATGACAGCCAGACTAAAAGCACTTCTTCATTTTAGTTTAACGCTGTACAGCAGCTATAGTTTCATTTTATTATCACCATATAACTAAGTTACAATTTCAAAAGTTTCAACACAGGTGTTAAATAAGGGTCAACTATTTATGAGATAGTTTCATATAAAATAAAATATCTTTATTTCGTATTTTTCCAATACGGAAATAGAGTTTTACAAGATAAGCTATAATTAATTAAAATATCGTGTCCACTCGGTGGCAGCAGAAATAACTGAAGAATCTAATATTCTTACTGATTGGTAGAAGCAACCAACTCGTGAAAAGAAACTAAAAATCTTACGGTATGGGAATGTTAAAAGTGGCTTAATTTTATTCTTAAACTGTAGATTACTATTTTTTTCATCATCATCAGCAGCATCAAGGATTATACCTTAAGGTCTGTCCGATCTTCTTCTTCTTCTTCTTCTTCTTGACGGTTTAGGCTTATTTACTAGCCTGTTCCGGCTCCAAATTGATGCTCTTTCCATCTTTTCTTTGGTCTTCCCAAACTTCTTCTTCATCGTGGTGAATAGCTGTATGCTACTTTTGGTATTCTATTCTCAGTCATCCTTGCCAAGTGTTCTTTCCACTTTGTTCTGTATTCTCTATTGTTGTGTTCCGATCTCATACTAGAATTGGTCTGTCCATCTTTTACTAGGTCTTCAAACATTTCTTCTTCCTAGTGATTTATAATGAAGAATCTGTTTCGGAATTCTATTGTTATCCATTCTATTGATGTGGTCCATCCATTCATCTTTGTATAGTGCAATTCTATCTAATAGTTTGAATATATTTAGTTCACTTCGTATATTTTCATTTCGTTTTCGATCTGTTATCGTATAGCCAGCCACACTACTCAGAAACATAATTTCTGGCGATTCTATTCTTCGTTCCAGGTTTTTGGTTAAGACCCAGTGTTCGGATTCATATAGCAGTGTTGGGATCGCCATTGTTTTATAAAATTTTAAAAGTGTCTCCTTTCTAGTTCCTTTGAGACTTCGTTTTATGGTGCCGCACATATAATTAAATTTACTTATTTTGTTTTCAATGTCTTCACTTTTTCTATATGACACATTGTAACCATTTTTTTTTGTGAAGCCTGGAATTAGCTCATCTAAGACTAACAAGGGAACTGTCAACCATTACATGCCGAATCTAACTTTGAAACTTCTTCCAGAGAAGCGTTGTGATGTACCAAGGCTGTGACCAATATATATAGTACATAAGGACTTTATTAAACTAAAATTAAGATGCATACAATGTTATTTACAAATATGGATCGCACGGGCAGTAAGCCGTACGTGTTGTTGACAGTCCGTTACAATAAATTGATGGTTGGTGATAATATACTTAAAACAAAAAAAGAAAACACAATAATATTACAATTAGATATCAATACAATTACATTATACATTAACTTAGTTATGTAGAATTATTACGAATTAATGGTATTGCAATTTGTTAACATAGGCTATTTATTTATTTATTCATGAATGAGTGTTGTTCTTATTTTCCGCGTTTTGTCCAGAAATCTACCCAAGGGGAGATCCAATTTTCTGGGCTGCCGTACCACTAAAATTCGTAGCATGCCAGTCTTTCCCGATTTGAATTTAGAAATCTTCTAGGTAATAAATGACGCATCCAATATTCCAAATCGTTACATTTTCCTAATATATGTAGATCGTCTTCAAGCCTCCCGCACATTGGACATATTCGCCTATCGTGATCGTCGCTAATTTACACCAATTCCTAACCTGAACCACGTAGGCCCTGATATCTCTTTAAATCCAAACTTGGTTTTAGGTCTCGTTGTAAAAAACAGTGATCTCCTATATATATATATATATATATATATATATATCTCTATATCCTCATATATATATATATATCATATCGATTTTTCCATACAAGACATTAGAAAGCCAGCGCCAAATCTGTCAATTACAACTGTCTGAGGTTATAGATTGGATCACCCTTATTGTCTGCTGTCCACGCCGCGTCCCGCATGGACACCACCCCTCTCTTCACATATCCAGGGGAGGACATCTGACCCTTACACAGGGTTGCCATTGCTGGAGTCGGGAATCAGAAATTGTGTTCTTTACAGTTCAACTATTACATGGTGTTTGACACGTCCTCGGGCCCTCCCCCTGGTTCTCTGGGGGAAATTTCGGGTCTGTTTCAGCATGGCATGGTTGACCCTTCCTTGTCCGTTTCGAAATAATTAATTTAGAAAAGAAAGTAATCGCAAGGCAAATGTCAGAGAAATTTGAGATGTAAATGAGCCCTCTAACAAACACCATAGTTCATCACACTCCACCCACTCTCATGTTGTGCCTTATTTGGTATGAATGTATGCGGTGAATTAAGTATCTTGTTTTGCTATTTATGTTGGTCTCTCATCCGGGCAGGACCTTCTTGTCTTGACGAGGGCAAAAATGTACTACGTGTTCCAGATTAAAAACATCCTCTCCTACCGGCTTTCTCTCCCCCATCAAATATTCTTGTGGTCAGGGACTAGTAGAAGAAGCATCTACAAAAGGAGAGGTTACACTCAGACCGGTACATACATACCTTACATATATTAATTGTTTACCGGTTACTAGGGCATTCACTACGTAATGGCTACAGGGTTTAACTCAGCCATCCCTACTGGTGACCATTGTATTGTAGTCACGTACTTGAGGAGTCTTTGTTTTATGAATCTGTATTTACTATTGACAGAATCTGATTGAAATGGCCATATGTCGTGAATATATTCACTGTTTCTCACATTTCAATAAGTAATACCGCCCTAAAAAAACATGTTTCGCGAAGTTGGGAAATTAGGAATTACTCGAACATCCACTAAATTCACCAGGCAGGAGCCCCTTCTCAAAGATCAAAATAGCCTTTATGACGCAATTCCGATTTTAATCAAGGAGTTGATATGCAGAAAATTTTAGATCGGAGTTCGGTTGCCATCGATGTCCAGGACTGGTGGGCATATGGAGTTGCGGCATCGTTCCAAGCAGTTGGAAACGTATACTCGACTTGATAAGAGACTAATTAAATGTCATGTAATGTCAAAAAATAACACTGGTCAAACTGATTTTTGTCTCATGAGTTACAATCGTTATACTTAATGCAGTTTTTTATCGTTTTGTTTCACCTATGTATTCGGAACTTCTCCCTCACCCAAGAGGGATTGTATTTCAATTTCAGTGTAATGGATTTAAATGAGTATTTTTTAATAACCCCTCGCTTCTATTGCCCGGACATCTTGGCGCAGTGCAGCGATGCGCACGGGGGAACACTTTGCATTCAGGAGATTTCAGCTATGAAAAAGAGATATCAAGGCAAATGGAATCCTAATATGCTGGCCGATTATTATTGGACCATCAAGAGGGATGCTCCACAGGCGAAATATAGCAGAAAATCGTCATTTCTTACTTTCTACGTGAGTCCGAATGTTCGAATATTGTATAGTTACGAATGTAGAAAATATTAAAGTGTTTGAAATTTAAAAATTCCTGTCTCTCGGAAACCTTGCGTGATGGATAAAAACCGATATCATATTTGAATTCAGGAGAAAAAATACTATCAGAATCACATATTTGTCTTTCTGAGACAAAAAAAATATTTTTTGTTGCTCAGTGTAATCTAAATAAATGTTTAGTGATGTTTTAATAGTTTTGCCATCAACTATCGAATGCCCTACTATACAGATTTAATTATTTGATTCAACTGATAGACTGGATCACTTTGCTGTATAGGTTTTGAACTAATTAATTTTGGGATAAAATATATAATTAAAAAAAGTACTTACGAATAGGTATAATCTTCCTATTTATTAGAATATCTTGTTTAGTTGTCCTAATACAAGGTGGCCAGTAGAAAGATAATGGAGCTGTAATAAAAAATATTATGGTTAGCAATTGGAAGGTACAGTAGTTATTATTGCTGAAACTCTCGACGTGAAGAAGTAACAAATGTATTACCCCCAAGCTGTGTGGGAGGTTATATTGCTCCGCAACTTGGATGTTATTGCTACTCTCACTTTCTCTTGCAATTTACCTTAAATTTATCTCAATATAAAAACAGAAATTGCTGCAGTTGAATTTACTGGAAGAGAAAAAAAATTAGCTTTGCTACATTAAAATTATTTTTGTTCCACAAAATTAATTTCTAAGCTCAAATTTAATGACTTCTAAAATATAATATTTTTCTTTCACTAACTTTATGACATGAGCCGTTTCCTTAAAAGTTATAAACAGCCTACGTTTTATAAATCCTGGATATGTCGTTCCTTGAAAATATACCTCGAAACAATGAAGTGTTATAAGGAAATTACATAAATACACATTGAGCATTATGAAAGAATATTAATGTAGTTTATGATAAAAAAACACTCTACATTGTTCACATAACTACAAGATTCGATTAAAATCCACCTAAATATCACTAATTCATTTAATAATCCATCCTCCATAGTAATTCTGCCCGAGGACAGGTCTTTCACTGCAATCATAGCATTTTCATGCTTTGCTTTGCAGCTTTACTAGGGAATTATAGGTGTGGTAGCTTCCCGTTTCTTTCCACACCGATGAAGAATGATGATGATAATGATAAAGATGGTGATAATGGCCGGATGATTTTCGGGGACCATTGGGCCCTAAGCTTCCTGGCATTTGTCTTACAGGTGAGAAAAAAACCCGAAAAAACTTCACCCAGGAGCCTGTCCAGACCGGGAGTCGAACCCGGGCACGGTGCGTGACAAGGCAGCACGCAAACCTCGAGGCCACAGCGGTGTACCATTTAATAATAATAATAATAATAATAATAATAATAATAATAATAATAATAATAATAAATGGATGGATAGAGAGGAATGGCGTTTGGTTTCCGGAAGACGGCGGCAGCTGCCATGATACCGGATGATTAATAATAATAATAATAATAATAATAGTAATAATAATAATAATAATAATAATAATAATAATAATACTTTTCATATTTTTTCCTGAACGATTTTTTGTGTTACTGTATGACATCAAACTGATCCAAGTCTCCATTTTTAAATAGACATATGATTGAAAGAATACAAAAAAATTACAAATGGAAGTTTAAGTACAGAGAAAAGGAAATTATTAATAATAACATTTTATATTTGGTGTAACACTAAGAAATGGGGCTCGAAGTAAACTTAAATAAAACAATTTTAGACACACATAGAAATAATTATATAATGCAAAGTGAGGGATAATGACAAATGATGGGAACGTTTGATGAAATAGCCCAATTAATATACCTAGGAACAATAATAAAATTAGAAGTTAGTTGCAGAGATGAATAAACATAGGCTCAGTTCTGAATATGCATGCTATTATGCAATAAAAGGACTCTTGTGTCATCTCAACTTCTATAAAAAGCTAATATATATATATATATATATATATATATATATATATAATTAGGGTGTCCCAAAAAATCCAAGAATTTTATTTTAACGCATACCTTCTTAATATTATTTTTAAATTATAAGTATCATCGGCAACCCGTGCCGACTTGCTTCGAAACATGTCAGTACTTACAAACTTTGAAAAGAAAATTTTAACAATAATGTTTTTTATTGTAAAATAGTACATAGTTATACTTTTCGGGGATATTTAGGCCTATGTTTTACTTACTAATAAAATTTTAGTTCTAGAATCCTTATATACTAATACAGTACAGATTTTCATGCTTTATGTTTGGCATGAAGTCGGCACGGGTTGTCATGATCCAATCGAAATAATGTTAGTTATTTGAGTTATTAAGGTCAAATATATAAAGAAATAGAGGGTAGACCTATGCGTATTTGATTTTACGAAAAAAACTCATTTATGTCTTTGGCACACGCTATATATATTTGTGTCCACCGCTGCGGTGCTCGAGGTAGCGTGCTGCCTTGTCACGCAGCGGGTCCGGTTTCGATCTCCGGTCGGGGCAGTTTTTCTGGGTGAGGTTTCTATCGGGGTTTTTCCTCACCTGTAAGACAAATGTCAGGAAACCTTTAAGGCCCAAACGGTCCCCGAGATCATATGGTCTACCTCATCATCATCCTTATCATTATCATCATCATCCTTCACTGGTGTGGAAAGCAACGGGAAGCTACCACACCTACAATTTCCTAGTAAAGCTGCAAGCATAGCATGAAAATGATAGGATTACAGTGAAAGACCTGCCCTCAGCAGAATTACTATGAATGGATGGATGGATGGATATATATTTGTGTGTGTGTCTTACTGTCTGTGTGTGTTTCTATTTGTATGTATTTCTGAGTGTGTTAACTCTCCATCGACCGCAATTTCCGATTATTTCTGAAGTGACCATGGGATAATGCAATCATTTAAGAAACGCAAGACGCAATTACTAATGATATTATTAAAAAAATAACTGTTATCCAGTTCTACAAAAAGTAGAAAATGTTAAGTACTAAAGGAACGAACATAAATGTGAGTAACTAGTATAGGTTATCATTTGTCTCTGATTTGTACAGTACATTTTATTATTTTTATCGTTATTACTGTTATTACCGAAACCGTTATTATAATTATCGTTATTATTATTACTACTATAATATCATTATGTCACATAGTTGTTATACGTAATTATTATTATTATACTCCCACCACAACAGTTTATTCAACTTTTGAATATAGAATTTTAGGAGAAAATTAAGAGAAAACTATTTTGGAAAGTGCAATAAAAGTTATATGGTGAAACAGGCAGCTGAAAGAAAAGAAAAATTTTACTGACAAAACATTGCTTTTATAAGATTATTATTATTATTATTATTATTATTATTATTATTATTATTATTATTATTATTATTATTATTATTGTTCTCATGTAAAACGAATGACAGAAGACAAAGAAGACAGATCCCCAGGAACAATGATAGAATGGTGCCACCTGGTAGAGGAAGAGTGCGGCAAAAATAATGTGAATTGATGATGTTTTGAGTAGTATGAGGGAAAAAAAGTTTGGACGCTGGAGGTGGAATGACAGAATGACGTGGGGAAAATAACAGTAGATTAACTGGACACGGGAGTATGTTGTGAAACCTAAATAAAATAATAATAATAATAATAATAATAATAATAATAATAATAATAATAATAATAATACATTATTATCATTAGTAGTAGTAGTAGTAGTAGTAGTAGTAGTAGTAATAATAATAATAATAATAATAATAATAATAATAATAATAATAGTAGCAGCATAATTCTAATCATAATTAACATTATGTTTTTATTAATACAGTATTTCTAGCACATAAGAGAAATTTAATACATTCGTTTTATAAAATTATTTATACAGTATTTAACCCATGCCCCAAATGGGAGTCAATGACCAATCACGTTTCAATGCATTTTGTTTTACAACCAATGACAGTCGTGTTTTACCTCGCTCTTTATCGAATTCTCTTTACCTGCCTCTGCTTTTGTGATAAACAAAGCCCCTTCTTTTTAATATTCTGAACAGGTTAGAGCATTATTTTACAGTGACTGACTCTCCAACAAATACGTTGAATTTAGCAAACAATGAACAGCTTCCTTCAAACTACACATTTAATAACTGTGTGTTCAATAATTTTGTTTTTAAATAATGATTTTACTTAGTTCTTTACTAAAAAAATTATTAACCTAAAATGTTGGTTATAATATACAGTTTTGTGTGTTGCATTTTTTCTCCCCTAGGGTGCATTCTTACAATATTGCGAACCTATTTGGTAATACATAATATGATAGAGTTGCAGTGAATAAGGGATTATCTGTGGCAGTGAAAGAACAAATGAAACGTCAAACATAATCATACATTTCTGATTTGTTTTCAAACAAGGCAGTTTACATATATAAATATTTTAAAATACCGGTAACTATATTTAAATAATGATTTTTTTAGTAAAAAGCTTAATTTTATTCGTTAAATTGAATTAACAAATGCCACTCTTGATTTCTAAATCTCCTAGATACATTCACGAAAGAGACTCGTGAATTTATCGATGATTTGGAAATCACTTCTGATTATTTCTTGTTCTGTATATGGACTCTAAGTTCATGCCACTATAGACAAACTGAACAATTAATTGGAGAAAATATTTTACTCATGGATAATGGATTAAAACTTTAAAGAAAGATATAAGAGGAAATATCGAAGCCACAGAGAGGAACAATCGCAAAATTTAAAATATCGCTATATTATAATATCACTATCGCTATACTAAAGGAACGTACTTGGCTTTCTCAAATAAAATAACTTTATTTTCAATTTAGTAATGAATTTCGTTTGAATCGTATATTTGATGTGTTTATTATGCTAATTCCAACAAATCAGGCCTAATTCAGACACAATATTCAATCAAAATGGTAAGCAGTATTGAGAACTGTGGCTATCTTTTATCTTATAATTGCATCCTGCTTTTAAAGTTCACTATTGATAAGTTTTCTCCATTCACCTGAGTCTGTTCATCTCTTTTTGGACCAAACACTTTCCTAAGTACTTTATTCTGTAATACTCGCAATATTTTCTTCTCTTCTAAAATAAGAGACTATGGTCCTCATCCATAGGCTATAATATTAACTGAAAAAATCACCGATTTATATATTTTAGTTTAATATTTTTTTAGTGAAGTTGCATGGGAAGTTCACCAGCAATATGAGGGTTTCTAGACTTAAGCGTTTATTAAATTTCTTTCTGCGCCTCATTCCTGTTTGTAATTATTGTTCCTAGGTATCTTAATTGTGCCACTATAAGTTTTCTCTAATTTTTTTGTTACGTGGCCTTTTTCAATTTAATGCTGTACTTTATGTGTGATCATATATATTAGTTTAATTTATTTGTACTTACAGCTCCAGTTTCCCTGTGTTATTTTATAGAATACATAAGATTTACGTTGTACTTTATTTGCTGATACATAATAATATACAATCAACTTATATTTGTAAATTTAATTCAGTGCGTGACAAATGCACATCCCGTAACATGTTAAATTTATAATGTCATTTTGAAGATCCGTATTTCAAAATTGTAATAAAATATTATAGCCTCATATATTTAAATAATGATGTAGTAATACAACATTGGAAAGTTAGATTTACGACATTTTGTGACATGTTTATACAGTGTGGAGTTGTAGATGAAGTAATATACATAAATCTAGACATGAACTGAACATTATGGATGATGTTATCCACTTTGTATTAGATTGCGGAAGCAATGTTAGAAACTCGGAAATAGTAAAATAATGTAGTTTATTGGAAAGGAAACACATTAGTTCAAAATGTAGCTTATAAAATAAAATAAATGATTTAGGAAAGTTTCCAAAGGAATATACATCGCTATATTATACAGTGTATGAGTGTAAATGTGTATTATTGTATATATATTGTAGACATTATATATATATATATATATATATATATATATATATATTCATTGTTTTCATACTTTTTATGTACGTTAGTGTGTAGCTATGTATACATTTGTTTATATATTCTTTAGTTTATTTTTATTTTATTTATGGGAAAAAATGCACATACAGTCAATAAAAATGAATATGTATTTCCTTTCTCTCAAAATTTCAATAAATTCCATTACTTTATATTATACAGCGTGGGAAAAGAATGACTGTTCAATTGTTTCGTGTGACTATGGAGTCAAAACTCGACAGTTACTCTAATAAATAGCTTCTATACTTTATATATATATATATATATATATATATATATATATATATATATATATATATTATATATATCGGTAGATAAAGTAAAATATTTTCTTTAATTTGCTTACTTGTTATAGTAGCTAGCTACCAGGTGGCAGTGAAGACCGAGTTCTCCATATATCTCGTAATAATGGAGAATATACATATAAGAAAAATTAATGTTTGTATTAGATTTGCCCGGTGGTGTAATGGATAGCACGCTGAGGTACCAGTCCAGAGGTCCGGGTTCAAATCCGTTCCAGGCATTTATTTTTCTTATCAGTCGTATTAAGCTTGCATTGCTCAATGTCAAAAATTTAGTTATAACATCGGCAAAGCGTCACTGCTATAAAGTAAAACTATTCTCTTTAATTTGCTTATTTGTTATAGTAGCTAGCTACCAGATGACAGTAAAAACCGAGTTATCACTACATCTCGTAATAATGGAGTATATATATATATATATATATATATATATATATATATATATCTTCTTACGATCATTGTTAGGAGTTAATAGATTGGATCACCAAAGGAACACTATTATCAGAGGAAAACTTGGAGTAACAAGTCTAAATGAAGATATACAAAGATACCAACAAGAATGGAAAAATCATCTGAGGAGAATGGCAAGAAATAGACTTCCAAAATTGGCATTCCAATATACCCCAACTGGACATAGGGACCAAGGAAGACCAAAACATCGGTGGAAAGATCAAGACCATCTTCGCTAGGTTTACCGTACAGGCCACATGGCCTAAAACGAATTTGTTCATGATGATGATATATATATGTCCACCGCTGTGGCCTCGAGGTAGCGTGCTGCCTTGTCACGCAGCGGGCCCTGGTTCGGTCCCCGGTCGGGGCAGTTTTTCTGGGTGAGGTTTTTATCGGGGTTTTCCTCACCTGTAAGACAAATGTCAGAAAAACTTTAAGGCCCGAAATCATATGGTCATCATCATCCGTATCATTACCATCGTCATCATCCTTCACCGGTGTGGAAAGCAACGGGAAGCTACCACACCTACAATTCCCTAGTAAAGCTGCAAGCATAGCATGAAAATGCTATGGTTGCAGTGAAGGACCTGCCTTCGGGCAAAAATACTATGGATGGATATATATATATATATATATATATATATATATATATATATATATAAGAAAAATAAATATTTGTTTTAAATTTGTCCGGTGGTGTAATGGATAGAACACTGGAGTACCAATCCAGAGGTCCGGGTTCAATTCCCATCCAGGCATTTATTTTTTCCTATCATGTCATACATACATACATACATACATACATACATACATACATACATATAAATGTTTATCATGGTCATTTCTGATGTCTATGAAGCAGTATTGTTACGCGCTGTAGCCGAGGATTTTAAGACCTGATGCCTTGGTCCAGGTCCCCTCTAAGGAAGAAATTTGCTCAAGGAATTTCGCCCAGCATGGGACCAGTGTCCATCCAGCATCGTGAGGAATTTGAGTGGTTACGGTAAGAAGCTTCTTGAGATTGAGGAAACTATTTGTAACGATTTAGGGATCCGACATGTTGACTACATGTCACCCCTATACTAGCCGGATGTGATGACACATGCGGATGTGAGGCCAGCAGCGGGATGGTAAACTAAGAGCCTTCTAGACTTGTCGCGCCGTGGAGTCATTTACTAAGTAGAATCGATAAAGATTTATATTTTTTTCAACAATATTTTCATAAGAACAACCTGAACAGTTATATTTACTTCCCTGGTGAAGTGGAAGAGAAAATTCTACGGACTTAACTCTATCAGGTAAAACAAATAAACCATAGGCGCCTCGTCTCATTCCTTGATTAGCAATTATGCCGGGCACAAGTGGAGGGTTTACTTCACAAATGTTAGATAACTCTCTTCATGGAAAATATATATTTAACTACAACATGGACATCTCAACAGAAAAATCTAAAGTCATCGATTTCCTAGGAAAAGAACCAGTTCGCAATAAAATTGTTATTAATAATAAAATATTGGAACAAACTAATACATTTAACTATCTCGGATACCAAATTACATACGAAGAGGAAAAATATTTTAGTCAAAAAATTATAACATTTAACAGAGTAACAGGAATTATAAATAATATTTTCAAGCCAAACACAGTACAGCAACACACACGAACTAGTATTTACAAAACACTGGCCAGACCCATATAATGTTACGGCAGTGAGGCCTGGACAATTCGCAGTGTAGATGAACAAAGACTAACTGCAGCAGGAATAAAATTTATGAGACATACTGCAGGTTACTCAAGAACAGATCATAAAAGGAATTCTGAGATTCTCAAAGAATTACAAACATAATCAGTCATGGAATATGTACAAATATACAGAAACAACTGGAAATAATAATAGAATCTACTCTTTTTTTATTCGTGGCTAGGGTTCAACTTAGATCGTTCGAAGAATGAGCACAACAAGAATACCACGTCAAATCTCAAATTACCAGCCACCAGGCAAGAGATCTTTGGGCAGAACCTTCAAACGTTGGATTGAGACCGTAACAGACCATTAAGTCTATCACATGAAAGGAAGAAGAAGAAGAAAGTTTACCACGATATTTACAATGATTATGGAATAACAAAATATATAAAGTTAAACACAGTCACTTGTGGAATACAATCCAGATGTTATCTTTGGTCAAGTCGTTAGTTTTAGATTTATCTACTGTATGCAACGTTCAGTGTATAACCTGCAGTTATATAAATGACTTTATGGCTTCCCGTATTTTATTATTAAGGCAAAACAAAGAGATACGATATTGCTTCCATTCCCTGTAATAAATCGCAGTCTGTTTACTGAAGTTAACTATATTCACGATTACAATATCTTATGGATACCATACCATAAACACCTGCTCATGCTATGTAATGACACTCGATTATTCCTATACATCACCACTATAGCTGCTGCTCGACTTTGGAACACAAGCAACCAATGTCAAGGACTGCCAAACACTAAATATGTTTAAAAATATGTTACGTAGGCCTAAATAACTTATTATTCTAGAATCTAGCACTCATGTGCATGCACTTTTATTAGTAGAACAGTTTTCATTTCTAAATTGAATAGTACAGTTTTAGCATAATGATCTTGTGGTCAGAGCTTCTGAATACTGTTCATGGGGTCCTGGGTTTAAGTCCCAGTCAGACCACATGAATTTTTCTTAAAAGGGAATAATTCCTGTGGTTACCCCCATAGTCTAGAATTT
This sequence comes from Diploptera punctata, assembly GCA_030220185.1. NCBI lineage: Eukaryota > Metazoa > Arthropoda > Insecta > Blattodea > Blaberidae > Diploptera > Diploptera punctata. The sequence goes on along the minus strand of JASPKZ010003844.1, from coordinate 1,677,834 downwards.
AGGAGTTTGTGTTTAGGGACTCTCCTGGTACTTCGTTATCATCGGGTAACGTAACTCTTCTTTCCAGGCGCCCGAACTTCAAAAATATTATATTTTTTCGTCAGTGCCAGACTTTTCGTAAGACAACCTGATGATATCGGACAAAAACTATTTGAATTGAATAATAATAATAATAACAATACATTCATTTTACTTGGCAGAGTTAAGGCCTTAATACAATGTCTACCATTCAACCAGGTTAGGAAAAAAATTGACTTTTACGGAATTTCACGGTTAGATTATTTTTGTTAACTATTGATTAGAAAATTAGTAACCCTTAAATAAGCAAACAACTAATTTCTAGAGGCATATATTTTTAAAATGTGGCGGACCACAGTGAAAACGAAATCATTCATAACTGTTATTAGATAATTGTGTAATTCTACACATATTTAATTAATAAATATGGATTTTCATCAAGTACACACCATCTCAATTGATGATTTCTTCTAGTTCGTTCTCTTCTGTTTTATTAAATAACTAACTAGCTCTCTGGCACTACCGAACCCGTAGGTTCATGGCCGCGCGGACATAAGCTCTCCATGCATCCCTATCCTGAGCTAATGTTTTCCAATCATTCCCTGTATAATCTAATTCCCTCAAATCATAGTTAATGTTATTCTCCCACCTCATTCTTGGTCTACCAACTGGGCGTTTTCCCTCTAGTTTTCTTACAAGAAGCTTCCATACACGTCTTTCACTCCACATTCGTGCCACATGTCCTGCCCATCGCAGTCTACGCGACTTAACTGTTCTCAATATATCTGGCTTCCTATAAAGACCATGTAATTCACTGATATGCAGTCTTCTCCATTCACCTGTCTGTTCATCTCTCTTTGGTCCACAAAATTTCCTAAGAACGTTATTCTTATTAAATAAATTAAACCAAATGATGTATCATATAGGATACATTGCCAATTTAAAGGTTAATGGAAAATTGTACTTTGCTACCCGATGTAGCCTTTGAAAAAATTGATTGCACAAATCGTGCTGGTGTTGAGTTTAGAAGTGCGATTCGCACCAGCAATTTTTTTAAATGTATGTACGGGTTCTTTTGAGTTCAAATCGGGCGGCGATGTAAGCCTCTCTTCATGCTGTATTTATACGGTTCGCTTTAGTGGAGCAGACAGTAGGATGGTGTTCCGAAACTAGTTTATAATCAAATAAGAATAACAATATGAGGTGAATATTCTAACTTAATGAATATACCTCATAGTGAGAATTCCTAAAATAAGTAAGTAGGATGATGGTTTACGACATTGTGTTCGCGGACTCAGGTTCGATTCCAGTCGGATAGAATTCTTTATTATAATGTTGGTAATTTTCATAGGGCATATACATTATTAGGCTTCATTATTTTTCTTTACAAAGTGGAAAAACTATTACCCAACATCAGAGGACTGGCTCGATGTTGGGGAGTAATCAATAGTATGACGATTGAACTTGACTTATTTAAAGGAAATAAGTCGCACTTATAAAATGATAGCAATACCTTTACTTATTTTACAAATCACAGGGTATTATAGTGGTTTATTTCAACAATTACTGCAAAATTCTTATAATTTATTAGTTAGCGTCCAATTTCATGATAGGGCCTATAATGCATTGTTTATTGTATCGCTTAATACAGGCCGTTCTACCACGGGCAATTGTTTTGTAACGGAGATACCTATTTCTCATGCGACCAATCGTGTGTTCGATCCCGTTTCCATTTTTTAATTTTTTTTTCTTTCACTTAGTTTGCTTTGTTTTATTTACAGTATTTATCGCACCACTAAAAAAGTAGAGTGATCCCACGACAGGCCTCAGGAGGCCCTTGGTGTAGTAGGAGGTTAAGGTTCCCACTTTTTCTAGACAATCGGCACTTGATGTCAGCCGGGTTGTCAGCCCTGCGTGACGGCCGCCTTTACCCCCAGAATAAGCGTCTGGTTTCTCATTTCCGTTAGAGGCTGAGTCGATCCCAGGGCCATAGTGCCGCCAGAAAGTTTGGGTGTTTAAAAATCCTGACCCCACCGGGACTTGAACCCGCGATCTTCTGGCTTGTAGCGCAGTACGTTAGCCACTACGCTACGGCGTGCCCCCTTATCGCACCACTGGTTCACCCTAAATTATTTTCGCTTGCACGACTCAAAATGAAAATAAGACAAAATATATGGTCTAAACTAGTTGTATACTTGTGAACTAGGTAGCTGTCCTCTTGTTCATGCGCACTTCTTTCAAAATAACTTGGGTGCCACACATTTTTTCAAAGGATTCACACTATGACGCATTAAAATTTTCCTGGATCTGGCATTGTTGTAGATTTGTAAACATTGAGGAAATAAAGGGGGCATTTATGCAGTTGGTCTCTGTGCCTACTTATCGTCTATTCTATGTTATTTAATCTATCACAAGCAATGAATGAAGTAACACAAAAAACGGCATATGTTCGTAAGAATCCCGTTTTTATAACTAATCCACTAACAAATATCGAACCCACACGATAATGGACATTCGGACATAAGCTCTCCACACATTCCTGTCCTGAGCTAATATTTAATAATCATCTCCTGTATAATTTACTTCCCCCAAATCCTGGTTAATGTTATTCTCCCGCCTCATTTTATGCTTACCTGCTAGGCTCTTTCCCTCTGGTTTATCTACAAGCTTACACGTCCCACTTTCATTCACCATTCGTACCACATGTCCTGCCCGTCGCAGTATATTTAACTGTTCTTATTACATCTGGCTTCCCATAAATATAATGTAGCTCACTGCTATGTAAGTCTTCTCCTTTCGCCTGTCTGTTCATCTCTATTTCGTCCAATATTTTTCTTAGAATTTTATTCTCAAATATTCCTATTATTTCTCCTCCATTAAAGAAAGAGTCCATATTTGGCATACATAAAATATAACTAGTGGTTATGCTCCTTGCCTCTGGTCCCGAGGGTCGCGGTTTCAAACCCGGCCGGGGTCGATGGATTTTTTAGGACGGAAAAATCCAAGGGGCAAGTCCTCCGGGAGGGACTTTAAGCCGTGGATCCCGAGTCTGAAGATTTTCAGGCTCGTAAAAAAACCTTTAAGCCTGAATGAAAAGGCCTCTGAGCAAAATTTACCGAATTTTCCAGTCCAAGTACTACCTTGGTTTCCTAGATGTCAGTATGAGGCGGAACGCTGACTACGGACCACTCAAAATGACATCTATACGAAAAAAAATGTAACAAAATTAGTATGATTCAAATTCTTCCATGTAGGGGGAGAGCGCCTAAATCTCTGTAAAGGGAAAACATAGGCTTACAATACAATACATAAAATATAACTTGGAAAAATGGCATTGTTATACAAAGAATAAGCAATTTATTTATCTCTTTCCATTAATACACATTGGTAAGCGCTTGTCATATTTTTTCCACTAGAACATATATAAAAATAGGCATGCAACTAAACTGGAGAATAAGACAGTTCATACCTGCAAGAAAGCATAAATGTAAAGAGCTATGTTGTCGATGTACAAATCACCGGCATCTGTTTATATTCTCAAGAAGTTTAAATATCTTTGAGCATACACAGTGATAATACTGTAAGTTAAACGAGCATGTTAATAAAGTAGCCTACATAACTGCCCACGCAACGTTCTGCCTAACTATCTCATGTTATTTTGGGAAAGAACACAGTAATTGTAGTACAAGTCTTAAATAATCGTAAAGTTTGAAGTAAATGTGATAACATTGGAGAATATGGTCCATTTCCGGCGTCAAATGACCCAATATTTATAGCTATTAGCGAAGGTCGGAATATGAATGGCAATATTGAGAACTAATGAGGCACTACCTGTTTTGAATGTGACAAGCACTGCATCAACGTCATCCTATATGTGCTCGGTTCACTAATATATTAGTGTTAGAGTAATTCAGAAAGACATATGTGAAGATGTTTCCTAGATGATAATTCAGTACAATATCACATCTCTTTTAAATTCAAATAGTCTAATGTAAACTTTCTGCGTTTTGTTATAAATAGCGTATATTTCAATAAAATATTATAAACTTCATGCTGTATATGAACTATTGATTTTTCACCTTTACTCTTTGGATCCAAAATTAAAGTAATTCACAAGACAGTCCACGTAACTTCGAAGATTTTGATTTGAGTAATACACTTTAATTAATTAATTTATAAGTTTTTTCATTATTTATAAACAGTTCAAGTAGAAAATTTCAACTATTTAGGTTGTCAAATATCTTATAAAAATGAAAAAAGATGTGAACAAGAAAATCACCAAATTTACACAAATCTTAGGAATAATAAGTAATACATTAAAAGTTAAATTAGTAAAAAAAATCCACAAGAATAAAAATATATAATATTTGGGTATTGCCCTCCCTTTTATACGGAAGTGAGATTTGGACATTAAAAAAAAAGACAGGAGCAGAATCAAAGCAACGGAAATAAAAGTTCACAGGACAGCAGGATACATTGTTTCAGATCGAAAAAAAGAATGAAGAAATTTTAGAACGACTAGAAGTAGAATCAGTAGAAGAAAAACTCAACAGATATAAATTAAACTGGCTAGACCATGTAAAAAGAATGGATCATACAAGAATCCCAAAAATGATGATGCAATATAAGCCCAAAGGACATTGTCGACCAGGAAGACCTCTTAAAAGACGGCTGGATGACCCGAAACAGGTCTACAAATGCCTAATTCGTGATGGATGATGGTGATGATGATGATAAACAGTTCATACAAGCAATACTTCTAAAATCCATTGTGAATCACCATTGAGATTATGTATATATATTTCCTGTTTTAACAATGTTGATACATTTTTCGTGCACCAATGATTTCTCTTCAATTTCGTTTTATAATTGTCCTCCATTCATCTCTATTATAATACATTTCTTCCTCTATTTCCCAGTCCTTCAAAGTTTCTCTAATCCCTTGGATCCACGTGAGATTTGGTCGTATTTTCCTTCTCGTTCCTGATGGTGTCCATTTCATTATTTTCTTCGGTAATCTTTCGTCCTCTATTCGCCTAATATGTCCGAACCATTTCAGTTGCTTTTCTTGGATAAATTCCAAAATTGAGTTTTGTACATTCATGTTCTCTTTTATAATTTCATTTCTAATTTTCTCTCTCCTTGATATCCTAGCAGATCTTATCCAATAGTCCATTTCTACTACCATTAATTTTCTTTTCACCTGATAGTTTATAGTCCAAACCTCTGAACCATAAGTCATAATACTTCTAACTATTGTTTTAAACATTTTGATTTTAGTTTCTTTTTTTATATATTTATCCCATAATATTCCATTCGGGGCAGATATTACATATTTTCCTGAGTTTATCTTTGATCTTATTTCATTTTCTTGCTTCCCATCTTCTGTAATTTTTACTCCCAAATATTTGTATCCATCTATGTGTATATGAGGTTATGTATTAAAATGTTAAAATATTAGAATAAGACCCGATATATCAGTCGTCCTCAACTAAAATGAATTTGTGTTTATAACACTCTAAGTAATTAAAACCATGTAGGCCTTTCAGAAATATGTTCCATCTTCAGCATGTCATTTGGTAGGTATAGTAATTACAGAAATTAATTTTAATTGATGACGGCTGATATATCAGGTACGTATTTTAATACTTTAACAGTTCATACAGTATTTTTCTTAATAAGAATCTTCCTCTTCTTCTTCCTCCTCTTCGTCTTGTTCTTGTCCGACGTAGTTTAACCTATCGCCGTATAGCTTTTACATGCCACAGGCCACCCGGGTCTTAGAGTGGCGCGACCTGTAGGGAGAGGGATTTTAAACTTGGATAACACGCATACGTTTTTGCCCATACGCGGACATAGAAGTCCTCCCCGAGTTAGTTATCAATTCAATCCGGTCTTCCGAGAACAACACAACATTAAAACGAAACACACAATTCACATACAAATTCGAACTAAACATGGTGAATGTGATATGATGGCCAGATGAATTTCGGAAACTCAGATCGAACTCGGGCCCGCTGCATATTAGGCAATGATGTTTATCTCTAGACCACAGCGGTAGGCATTTTACTTTGTATTAAACTTTCTTGAAATCTATCTTATTATTATTATTATTATTATTATTATTATTATTATTGTCGTTGTTGTTAGGAGCTGAAGTATATAAATTCAACAAAACATTTGAACAAAACCTTATGTCGATGGAAATGGATTTCTTGGTAAGAGCAGCAAGATGTTAAAAATTAAATAAGTAAAAAAAAAAGAGAGAGAAAGTCATATGAGGAATAATGAATATTAAATATTCTATAGTAGATTTATAAGATATCCATCCATGCTATGTTTTGCAGCTTTACTAGGGAATTATAGGTGTGGTAGCTTCCCGTTGCTTTCCACACCGGTGAAGGATGAAGATGATGATGATAATGATAAGGATATGAAGATGGCCGGATGATTTTCAGGGACCGTTTGGCCCTAAGCTTCCTGACATTTGTCTTATAGGTGAGGAAAAGCCCCGAAAAACCCTCACCCAGAACCTGTCCCGACTGGGAATCGAACCCGGGCCCGCTGCGTAACAAGGCAGCACGCTACCTCGACACCACAGCGGTGGACTGTATAAGATATAAGCAATTAAACTGGTATGGGCATGAACGACGAATACAAGAAGAAAGGTACCCACAAAAACATTGGAATGGTGTCCACCTGGAAGAAGAAAGAAAAGAAGTCCTCGAAACTCGTGGATTCACGAAGTAGCTGGAATGAGAACAAGATGACTGATGGACATGGAGTTGATGGATAGGAAGGAGGAGTGGAGGAACAAAATAAAACTTTAGGCAGAGAAATATGTGTAAATTAAACGTTGAAAAAATGTGTATAAATAAAAAAATATATTTTGTGCCTATTATTAAATTTTCAGTACTTGAGAGAAACCTATACAAGAATTAAGCTTTTACCTGTTGTGTGAGAAGCGACTTTATTTCCCTTGCTCTGTATATATATCTTGATATTAAACTAGTGATATATGTATGATAAAAAATGAAGTAATAAGTGTAGGCCGTATATATTTTCCTCTATGATGAAGAGTAATTTCAATACAGGAATTAATTCCTCTTTATTGAGCAACTCATTAAACCATGAAGAGATTAAAAGTTTCCCGGTGTCTGTAAAATGAAATGAATTCAGATTCGTTTAAATTAATTCATTTTGGCCGCAATATATTACGATTCAATGCTACTGGTACTTATAAAGAATTAAAAGCCTCTATGGTAAACATGATTGAAATCGTTTCAAAAACTTTATCCTCTATTTCATAAAGTGATAATCTCATTTCACATCTGGAATATGACCAGCAGATAAGTTTTAAATACGTAAATGTTACTTCCCTACTATGCAAATTCAAACACATTATGGATAAACAGTGTGTTTCATTCCGGGATTTTTTTTATGTTATGAGCGATTGACTCTCTCTACGTGGCTACTTAGGTAGCAATGAATATGACGTGATTTCGGGATTATACTTTCCCCAAATAATCACCAGTATTATTAAATTTATACTTGGGCCATGTCATAAATCAATGGCAAGAACAAATTAATGTAAATAGTGTATTGACAACTCTGTTTTTTGCAGACGATCAAGTAATAATGACAGCATCAGAAAATACTTTACAACAATTCCTTTATACTTTAAATAATATCTCTCTAAAATGCAATTTAAGAATATCTACATCTAAAGCAAAAATATTAGCTCTGAAAATAAAATGAGCAATAAGAACAAAAATAATGATAAACAATGTAATTATAGACCAAGTTCAGAATTTTAAATATTTGGGATGTCATTTAGGCAATGACAGAAATTTAGATAAACACACTAAAATACGATTCAATTATCTATGTGACACAATTAAACGCACTTTATTTAATAAGACTAGAAAATAAACTATTTTGAAGTTTTACAAAGTATTGGCAGTTCCATCTCTTATCTATGGATGTGAAACCTGGACATTAACATAGCCAGATAGTAAACAAATAGAGGCTGCTGAAATGAAGATGTTGAGAGCAATAGCAGGATACCAAAGAACCGATAAAAAGAAAAACGAAGATATAAGAACAGAACTTAATATATTTAATCTCTGTGAAAGAATAAAATATTATCAAAATGCTTATCTTCAGCACGTATTAAGAATGAATGAACAGCGCATACCAAGAAGAATGTATAAAAACCAAAAGGGAGAAGAATGTTGGGAAGACCATTGAAGAGATGGAAGGACCAATTCGACCTGTAATGAGATCGGAACAGGCCATTGGGCTTAATCCTTGTTGTTGATGATAATGGTCATCTCCCTTCTCCATGGCTATTGAGCACTAAGATTAAATAGAAATATTTATAAAATTCCTTTGTATTCATACTATTCTATTGAAGATACCCTCGGATTCATTACACTGGTCAACATGATTTTTTGTTTCATGAGTACCAATAGTTGAACTTAATGCAATTTTTTATCGTGTTTTCAAATGTGTATTCGGAATTTCTCCATCACCCACATTTTTTTATTTCAATTTCAATTAATGGATTTAAATAATTATTTTTTATTAAACGTTTTTTTTTCATTTGTCCATTGTAAAATAAAACCAAATGAGCAGACTCGGGATATTTCAGCTATGGAAAAGAGATATCAAGGCAAATGGAATCCTAATATGCTGGCCGATTATTGTTGGACCATCCAGAGGGATGCTCCACAGGCGAAATATAGCAGAAAATCATCGTCATTTCTTACTTTCTAGGTGAGTCCGAATCTTCGAATGTTATGTAGTTACGAATGAAGAAAATATTAAAGTGTTTGAAATTATATAAACCTGTCTCTCGGAAACCTTGCGTGATGGAGAAAAACCGATATCATATTTGAATTCAGGAGAAAAAATACTATCAGAACCATATATTTCTCTTTCTGAGACAAAAAGAGTTTATTTTTTGTTGCTCAGTGTTATTTTAATTATAGTGTTAACAATTTTGACGTTAAAGGAACTCTACAACCTGGGAGATCTAGAAAAGTTTACATCCAAGTCTGATTTTTATTTTAGATGTGAAACCAATAGCCGGCTGATAGCCAGGGCCTTTTTGGCCTAACGCACCATGTAGATTTTGGAGTTTTATTTTATTTTGGAGCTTCTCCTTATCATCGGGATGTAATGAGTAATCAATTAATTCTAAAATTCATTGTAAAGCACCGTCGAGGTTATGTAGTAAAATATTAAATTATTCAAATAAGTACCCGTTATATTAGTCGTCCTCAAGTAAATTAAATTTATGTTTAAAAATCGTAAAGTAGTTAAAACTATGTTACAATTTTGTAACTCGTGTGAGTTATTTAAATGTGTCGGACTGCAGTGAACGTATATCATGTATCATCATAAGTAATTCCACGAGTGATTTCCAAATTATCGATAAATTCACGACTCACGAAGTGAGGAGTGAATTTACGAGAGAATTTGGAAATCAAGAGTGGCATTTGTTAGAACTATTTAACGAATAAAATTAAGCTGTTTACTCACAAATCATTATTTAACTATAGATATTTTAAAATATTTAATGTAAACGGCGATGTTTGAAAACAAATGAGAAACGATTGGTACGCTTCATCTGCTTCTTTTGTTTATCACTGCAACCAGATCATACTATTTATTGCCAAAGGAACGCAATATTGTAAGAATGCTCTCTAGTGGAGAAAAAATGAAACACATCAAACTGTATATTAATTCATTTCTGATGTATGATGTAAATATGACAATTATATTTTTCTGTATTATTACCTGTGAAAAAATACATTTAAGAAAGTGCAAACAGTGGTTTCTTTTTTTGGTGGTATAATAAATTGCTACACAAGTTTTTATATTAACTCCTGCAAGCGTTATGTGTTGACATCCATGCACTATATGTACAATCTGGTAGCCGTATTTCTTACAAAGTCAGTCACTGCAAAATAATGGTCAGACCTGTTCAGAATATTAAAAAGGAGGAGCTTTCTTTAATATGATAAATTTAATATTGATAAATATTTGGTGAAACACGACTCTGATTGGTTGTAAAAGAGAAATCATTGAAACGTATTTGGTCATTGACTCCCATTTGGGCATGAGTTAAATAGCTCTAAGTTAATATTATGTAAAGTATAATTCGAGATTATTTGGGTTATAATTTAACATTTCAAAATGAAGCTGATATACTGTATCAAAGAAAATAACAAATTTCACAAAAACAACGGGGATAATTAACAGTATAATGAAACCATCTTGGTACACAATAACACAAGATTACGGCTTTATAAGGTTCTCGCAAGACCAGTATTAAGATATGGTAGTGAAGCATGGAAAATACGAAGAAAAGATGAAAGCCGAATAACAGCAAATGAGATGCGATTTATGCGCCGTACAGTAGGCTATACAAAGTGGGACCATAAAAGAAATGAGGAAATTATGGAAGAGTTGGATATAGAACCCATTCTCCACCATATACAAAACTGCCAGAACAACTGGAAAGCCTATCTTCAACGAATGCCGTCTCATAGAATTCCAAAAGCCATGCTTCGTTACTGCCCCAAGGCAACCCAAGGCAAAAGATCGCTGGGACGTCCAAAAAAGCGCTGGATGGAAAATTCCTCTTTGAGACCGTAACAGGCCACACGGCCTAATACTTGCATGGATGATGATGATTATATAATTCGAGACATAAGTAATAATTCACCTATTACTTTTACATAAAACAAGATAAAATAATCCTCTAAGATTAGTTAATAATATTAATAAAATTCCATTCCACTTTAAAACCTTTATATTAAAGATACCTTTGGATTTTAATTGTTCGTTTCTTCTATTGATTTATATAACATTACATTAACCAGAAAAAATCAATATATCTTATAGGATTTATTGCCAATTTAAGAGTTAGCACTGATGATGTTAGACGTTCCGAGCTTTTTTTAGAATTTTATCTTGAACATAAAAAAATGTACACTATTTTTTTTTCTGGGACAAGTGTCGAATAAAAGCAGCAGATTCCCTACATACTCAAACACTTAGGCACTCGTTGTGATTACCGCAAAGCAGAAAAAATGTGAGTAACGACACTGAAGCATTTTTAAAAATAACAAAGAGAATCATATGATGACATATTTGTATATAATTGTGTTATTGTATTTGCAACTGCTGATTTTTACAACTAGAGATAATGCAGAATGGCGAGGGAATAGATTGAGCCCCATATTAACGACAATGTATTCTCGTCATGCGGAAATACACATGTGGCACTGAATGTTTTAATGTCATAACAAACATATGTTACATACGCTGTGTTCTTCCATTTTACTCCTTGCACAATTTTGTTATCAATACAGTTACAAACGTTTTCTGGACAACTGAAATAAGTTATTAGAAGATCTGAGAATATAATTCTTACTTGTCTTCCTCCGAGGAGTGATTTTGGAAATAAACAGGATGAAAATCCTACAAATTAAGTTTAAGAAGAAGAAGAAGACTTGTGAATAATTCCAGCATGTGACATATAATTATAATAGATTTTACAGAGAAACTTCTCCTAAATTGCTTTTATAACATTTTATTAAAAACCAATAAATATTAATTTTTTACTTTTTACTTTTTTTTAATTTTTGTATAGTCACATTTATTTTCCTACTTCACTGTTTTTTTTCTGTTTTATTTCTGGACTCTCGTCTTACCATGTTCTTTAAAAAAAAGTGAAGCTAAAAGTATATAAAACAGTTATCCTTCAAGTTATATGAATGCGAAACACTTTAAGGGAGGTGAAATGGCTGCAAGTATTTGACAATAAAGTTCTGAGGAAACATTTTGGAGCAAATAGAGGCAAGCAGACAGATGAATGGAAAAGTGAGTAACATTATCTCTATGGGAAAAATAAATATAATAAGATCAATTCAGTTTCGTAGATTGCGATGAGCAAGGACACGTGGCACGAATGGGGAATGAAAGAGGAGCATGGAAGGTTCTTGTAGGAAAACCAAAGGAAAAGTGCCCAATAAGTATGGCAAAAATAAGACGAGAGAATAACATTAGCCATTATTTGAGGGATATGCATTATACAGGGGATGATTGGAAAACATTAGCTCAGGATAGTGATTATGGAGAGCTTATATCAACGCGGTCATGAACTCCTTGTGCGAAAGTGTCAATAAGTCTGTTTGTTTATCCGCTACATTCATATATTTATTATGGCTCTTAATTTTATTCTTTCTTGTGTTGTTTACACACATATACACATACAGTACACACAAAGACAATCACAAACGCCTATACCATGATAGAATGCTGACAATTCCCTATAGAGAAAGTCAGCCTGTCCAAGACCGGGAATCGAAGTCAGGTTCTCTTGTTCTGTACCAGGAATGTTGACCACATACCACGAGGACCATCAATGTCGAATAATACAGAGGTTAAATACTAGGACCCATTATAAACATAGTTTTAAACAAATATAAATAAACCCAGCAACTCGAATTGTTGTTCAAAATAACTCTTGTGTCAATTAAGCCACAGAATGCGGTAAATGCATTTGAGGTTGAAACTCTACGGAACTAAAGCAATTACGCGACACATTACAAAGGAAAATTACTTCCTTAACGGTCATATCTGCATGTGCATGACTTGATTGCTCCATTCGATATCCAAGCAATTTGTTCTCTATTATACTGACCGATCTATAATTTTCTTCATTGTGCCCCTGTGCCACTACACCGCTGTGAACAAAGAGTAACTTAGTTACATCGAAAGGAGGAGACAGGGGTAGAACTCTGTTCGCGACACATTTCATGGGTGAAAATTTTTTCGGTGTTTTCCTTGTCTTTTAATACAAATAAGATGGATGTTAAGAAACAAAGAGGCTTAAATAGTCGTCAAAACCTTCTCGCCATCATAATAAGTAAAGAAAGAATTTTGAGGTGCGGCATGGCCGGTCCCAAGCCCGGATGAGAAAGGTTCAGTTGGCTCCGACTGATAGTACTCTGTAAGGGCCCCTAACCAGGGTTACGGTGAAGATCTCAACGGCAGCGTCGGCGCAGAAGGAGTCCTTCATCACGGCGGATCTGGCGGAAGAGGCAACCCTATCTCTAAGGGAAATAGAGAAACGCTGCCTTGCGGTGAAGAGGGATCTTCAAAGGCTATGGGAGGAAAACCCAGACAGAAATTTTCCTGGTCCTCCAGGTTGGGGGTTTATGCTATGGGCCAGCTCCCCACACATTAAAAAAACATAAAAATTCTAAAAGACCAAATCAGTCGAAGCCGAACATGAAGACAGTAATGCAAGCTAGAGGGCTAAGCATCGAAGATGCCCAAGATCGTAGGCTTTGGAGGTTTGGCACGGGAAGACGGCAGCAGCTGTACAGCTGTAAAAACTCGAAGATGGATAGATAGATAGAGGTGCGGCACCTTTCCAAAAATATAGCTGTTTTCTTACCTATAGTTCAGTATATGGGGGATGAAATGAAGTGAAATGAACACAGTTTGTTGCACTTTTTCGTGAGATTACTACATTTCGCCCCTTTACCCCTCTTTTGTTATACTTCAGCACCTATTCCTCCAGTCTTCTTTGTGTTTTTAAAAGACTGGATAGAAAAGTGTATTTTTTTCTCCTTGAACAACTTTTAAAATGTCAACAATATTAAATAAATATTAAAATGTAATTTATACCCCAGAAACAATGGCCAATCTGCAGCAATGAAATCAAATTTAAATTTGAACAGTGTTGCTGCAACTGTATGAAATAAGTTTAACAAGCAATAATTTAACAGTTTTCTATCGACTTGTTGCTGTGTTTTACTAGTCTCAACCACAGCGTATTAGTATTACAACTGTGGTTTTCACAACAATAACATGGCGAATGTTAAGAAGGATACGTTGTACGCACTTTCAGAAGAATTGAAAACGCAACTTATCGAAACTGATGGTATCATTCTTCGATGTTCCTTCTGCGAAGTAAATATTGCAGTAAACTATGAATTACCTCTTATGGACTCTATAAAGAAGAACAATTTAGTGCAAAGTGATATACATATTACAGAAACTGAGTTTATGTAACTGGTTAAAACTTTAATTCAATTGTTTCAGCAGCACTTTTTTTGCACCTTTTTGTATGAATTTTTCAGAAACTTTTCTCCCCTTTTACGACAACAATTCGCACCTTAAAATCCTTCCCCTCATAATAAGCTATGTAACAGTTCATTTGCCTTGTTTATTATGAATATATAACAATTTTCGAGTTTTCTGGAAGCTATATCTGGCTGTTTTATTTGCTGTCATTTTATTTAACGACTATCTTCATAGCTAAGGCCATTAGCGTTGCAATTGAAATCTAGACGTGAAATTTCAGATAATTTTTAGTTGGAGCCTTTTTTATTTAGGATTGAAGTTATTTTACATGCCGTAAATCTAAGGCACGGGACCCACAGCTTTAGTTCCCAGCCGAAGGGACCACCATCAGGATTTTACGATCCTAAAATCTATCGATCCTAGATAGGTTCGAACCCACGAATATTGGAACCAGAAGCGAGCACGATAATCACCAGGACTGACGACATCATCGACATTGAGCTTTTCATTAACCCTTTGTGCTTGTGTAGTAAAAAAATTACGAACGTGATATAGAATTAAATATTTTTCCCCGACAGTGTGTGTCACTATAAGGCTGGGAGGCTTTGGGCAATAAAATGCGTACAAAGGGAGATATGAAACTAGGCAGAGAGAGATAGATAGAGAGAGAGAGAGAGAGAGAGAGAGAGATAGAGATAGAGAGAGAGAGAGACAGAGAGAGAGAGAAATATGTCTGAGCTGGACTGCATTTTCATTAGGCTATATTTTCATGCTTAAACAATAAAGTTAGATAAAATAATATCTAAATGCAGATATATATTAACATGATTATTATGAGATTGCAATAGATTCCTTGAACGTTTATTATACAATATAAAGATACGACCTTTAACAGGTCACGAAATACTGTTTAGTAGCAATTCAGATTTTTAGCGCCGGTTTCAAAACGGCACGGAAGAACTAACAAATTTCGCCTAAGGCTTATTATTTAATCCATCCATGAAGGCAGGTCCTTCACTGCAATCATAGCATTTTCATGCTATGCTTGCAGCTTTACTAGGGAATTGTGTAGGTGTGGTAGCTTCCCGTTGCTTTCTACACCGGTGAAGGATGATGATGATAATGATAATGGTAAGGATGATTATGATAAGGATGATGGCCATATGATTTCGGGGACCGTTTGGGCCTTAAAGTTTTCCTGACATTTGTCTTATAGGTGAGCAAAAACCCCGATAAAAATCTCACCCAGAAAAACTGCCCCGGCCGGGGATCGAACCCGGGCCCGCTGCGTGACAAGGCAGCACGCTACCTCGAGACCATATTACCTATTATTATTTAATAATAGGTATTATTGCAGCCAATGGCCATGTACAAAGAATTGTTTTCATGTCTTACAAAAGTCTGTTATCGATGTTCCTATATATTTACACTGTAACAGGTGATATCGGTCGTAGTGTGACCCACTTTTCTTCTGGGTTATGGCGCTTCACTGTTGTGCATATCCTATGGTGGAAACCATGGACCGCGACTCTTGTCAAGGTGTGTCTGAGGTCGTATCTGGCTGCTGTCCATTCTCTGTAGATCATCGCATCCATTGCGTAGAACTCAGGCCATATCTGTTCTCTCTTCTCGTTGAGTTCCAAAGGCTTATTATTTCAGGCATGGTATTTTTACGTTTTATGAACCAAACATGGAACCCACGGGTATACTCCCCTTTCAAAAAAAAAATTAAAATATCCTTATTTTAACCTGAGAACTTAGGAGGCCAAAGGCGAGAATGTAACCATTAGTCCACCACATTCGGTCGGTTATTTAGCTAAATCTTCTAAATTCCAGAGGAAGCTTTAATTAGTATTTCTACGCTATAAAAAAATACCTGGAACGGGTTTGATCCCACGAACTTCGAAACCATACGCGAAAATAGTCAAGATGAATGGATTACTAAGCGAACTCCTCTATGTTTTTTTTTTTTCTGTTATAAGTGATATATTATTCAAACTGAATAATGTACATTTGTGAACGTGTTCGGATGTATGTAATGTGTGTGTGTGTGTGTGTGTACGAGAGAGAGAGAGAGAGAGAGAGAGAGGAGATATAAGTAGGCAGACAGACAGAAATAATATAAATGAGGATGCAGGATATATAAATGGAGAAATACTCATCCTTCTTCGCAGTTCCATTTCCTTTGCGTTTCCTACACAGGCTATAAAAAACGTGGAGTAGTTTCCCAAATCCTGTGGTCACCCACTTTACCCACCTATTGGCGTCGCCACAGTGTCGCGGTTTTCCTTCTGAACATTCGTATTGGATTTATTTTTATTAAACACATTTTTTCCCTAGCCTAAATCTTCTGCCGGCTCATGACCCACAGAATTGACTTAGTCTCTAACTAAAATTTTACCAGAAATAAGTTCTGGGGGTAAAGGCGGCTGTCACTCAGGGATGGCATTCGATCCTTAATCTCCTACTATTCCAAGGGGCTCCTAAGACCAATAGTAAGAACATTTTTAATTTACCTTTATACACTCTTCTAATTTGCGTTGTCCCAATAGAGAGGATTTACATGTTGTGGTCATAAACGAAAGTAGATCTCGCAACATAGGTATTATCGCCTCACTATGATGGTTGTCCGTTTATATAAAAGCGGGTGCCGCGCGACAATGCTTGACAATGATTAACATGTGTAATTATTATAGTGGCGGTAGTCGGCATCTTTGTATTTAATTATATATAACAGCTGCGGGGAAACAAAGCGAGCCGCTGGACAACCGTCATGATGAGGCGATATATATATATATATATATATATATATATATATGTCCACCGCTGTGGTCTCGAGGTAGCGTGCTGCCTTGTCACTCAGCGGGCCCGAGTTCGATCCTCGGTCGGGGCAGTTTTTCTGGGTGAGATTTTTATCGGGGTTTTTCCTCACGTGTAAGACAAATATCAGGAAAACTTTATGGCCCCAAACGGTCCCCGAAATCATCATCATCATCCTTATCACATCATCACCATCATCATCCTTCACTGGTGTGGAAAGTAACGGGAAGTTACCACACCTACAATTCCCTAGTAAAGCTGCAAGCATAGCATGAAAATGCTATGATTGCAGTGAAGGACCTGCCTTTGGGCAGAATTACTATGGGTGGATATATATATCAGGGTGATGTCAAACGCACTCATCAAAAGTGGATCGAAAATCTCACTCTGTGTTGGGTTGCTAGTCGTAAATTATAATTTAATTTTAATCGTGACTTTGTATATACTCCAGCCACTGATTCTCCGGCCCTGACGTTTTCACGACAATGTTGCCGATATGGATAGTGAATATGATAAAATAGGTCCAATATGTTAATACGCTATTAGTTTATGTTGATGATGTAAAACTATTAGGCGATAGCGAAGAGTACTAAGGGCCAACACACACACTCTATTGAGTAACACTAAGGAATTGGGACTGGAAGTAAACATCAATAAATAATAAACATCATGTTCACACATAGAAATGCAATATATAATGGAAATGAACGGTTAATTACAAATGAGGGGAATTTTGAAGAAGTGGTTGAATTCAAATACCTAGGAACAATAATTACAAAAATGAATGAGATGCACAAAGAAATTAAACATAGATTCAATCCTGGAAATGGTTGCTATTGTGCATTACAGGGACTCTTGTCGTCTCAACGTCTCTCAAAAAACTTAAACTGAAAATATATGAAACTGTTAATCTTCCAGTTCTATTATATGGATGGAAACATGGACGCTTACAAAGGAAGGAGAAAATATTACGAATATTTGAGAATAAAGATCTTAGGAACATTTTTGGAGAGATGAACAGACAAGTGAATGGAGAAGACTTCATAACAGTGTACTACATGGTCTTTATAGGAAGCCAGATATAATACGAACAGTTAAGTCACATAGACTACGAGGGGCAGGACATGTGGCACGAATGGGGAACGAAAGAGGAGGAATGGAAGTTTCTTATAGGAAAACCAGAGGGAGACGCCCAGTTGATAGACCACTAATGAGATGGGAGAGTAACCATAATTTGAGGGAAGTAGATTATACAAGAGATGATTGGAAAACATCAAGATAGGGAAGTATGGTGAGCTTATGTCCGCGTGGTCATGAACTTACGAGTTCGATAGAGCCAGTGAGTTAGTTAGTTAAATCCAATATGTCCTAGTAATGAAATTCCGACCTAACATTTGCCTTAATTAACTAGGTAAGTTAGGGAGGGATATTGGATTACTCGGAAATGATTTCGATTTCGGGATATCCAGAACGCAGATGAAGAACACTAGTCAACACGCTTGGAATCTCATGTTACTATTGGTGCTTCTATATTTTCTTCGCCATTAAATTATAGTTAGAGTATGCATGAACAGAGATTTTTATTGTTGGAACATGGTACAGTAGAAGTGACTCCAAGACATGGAGAATAACATACATGGATCTCGTGAGAGGAACCCATAAACTGGCTTGGTATGCATTTATCATGTTGATATTACCTCACATATCACAAAAAAACACACACATCAATAACCCTAAAGTAGACCATAAATTTACACACAGTGTATATGGAACTGTCTATGCGTGATTGAAATAGGAGGCAAGATTTCTGATTTATATCGTTGAATGTCATTGCGTAGAAAATTCTGCATTGTTAGTTTCTGAAATATTGTCTATCGTCGTACTCGCAATCAGATGAATATATCAGTAACGTTATAACTAGTAAGTTGAAACCTTTACTATTTATCTGCCTTTAATTCTTCTGTAGATCTTTAGGTGCTGGGTTCGATTCACAATATTCGACATGGGTTTCCTCCCCCCCCCCTAAAGATCCGGATTGGTCGGTATCTAATGATTACATTGATGCATCTGGTCCCGATGATTATGGCTTAAAAATTGGCCAGAGTCGATGGAATTTCTTAAGCATAAGTCCCGAGTCTGAAGATTTTCGGGCGCGTAAAAAATCTCAAGCCTAAATTAGGGCCTTTGAGCAAAATTTAATCGATCTTTCCCAACCAAATAATACGTCAATTACACTGGTCAACATAATCAATTCTGTGTAAATTAATTTTGTGTATTTATTGTGGTTTAGGCAGCGTAAGCCATTTAAGAGTCAAAAAAGGATTTTTTTTTCACGTTTTTCACTACAAAGGGTGATTTTTAAGGGTCTAGGAGTTGAGTATCGCAGCTCTCTTAAAGCTTATGTTCATCCCGGGAATCTCCTGAACATTTTGCAAAAAAACCATCACAATCGGATCAACGGTATGGCCGCGCATAAAGTACGAACAAACAAACAAACAAACCAACAAACATTCATTTTATATATTAGATTACGCTTATAAAATCACTGACAATTTTATTGACTGATTTTAGTATCATCTGAGATAAATTGGTGAATTATGCACTAGCACTATCAGCTGCTTAAATGACGCATATGAAATTAGTATGAATACAAATATTTTTACTTTTGGTATGTACAGCATATTATTGCAGTATGATCGTGTTCTATTAATACAATACTACTAAAATATGCTATATTCTACTTTCAATGTTATGAACAATTATCATTGACTATTTAACTCATGCTCCAAATGGGAGTCAATGACCAATCACATTTCAATGATTTCTGTTTTACAACCAATCAGAGTCGTGTTTCACGAAATATTTATCAGTGTTATAATTACCATATTAAAGAAAGCTCCTCCTTACAATATTGCGTTCCTTTGGTAATAAATAGTATGATCTGGTTGCAGTGATAAACAAAAGAAGCAGTAGAAGCGTACCTATCGTTTCTCATTTGTTTTCAAACATCGCCGTTTACATTAAATATATAAATATTTTAAAATAAATATAGTTAAATAATGATTTGTGAGTAAACAGCTTAATTTTATTCGTTAAATAGTCCTAACAAATGCCACTCTTGATTTCCAAATTCTCTAGATAAATTCACTCCTCACTTCGTGAGTCGTGAATTTATCGATAATTTGGAAATCACTCGTGGCATTACTATGAAAATTAGAAATAAAAAGTTTTAGTACTTTCGTATATGTTCTCTGTCATGCACGGTCACCTACGGGGGAATACTTTTCCAAATACTAGAACCCAATTGTTCATATGGTTTATTCATTATATTTAGCACAGAATGATTGTTGAAATACTACTAATTATTCAAATTCCACTCTTAAATAACTTGGAGGTATTATATATCTACTAATTTAAGTATGACAATTTTTTTAATAAATTCAATAAATGAAACTTTTTTATGTGGTATAATTAAGTGGTAATTTAAGTATCCGAGAGACACTAAATTAAAAATCTATAACGTAATTGTATTGTTGTAAGGTTATGGATTTATGATTCCAACCAAAAGAGAAGAGAAATTCATAGAAGCAGTAGAAATAAGGTTTAAGAAGTGTAGCCAGTTGCACGCTTTTGGATAAAAGGAAACGAGAAGATATCAGGAATGAATTAGATATTTAAAAACCGATGGTTAAAATAGAGCAATATATAGAAACAATTGGAGGGGAGCGCTACGAGAATTAAAGCAGACTGAATACCAAGAATTACACTGAGCAACAGAAAAGAAACTTGTTTTTTTGTCTCAGAAAGAAAAATATGATTCTGATAGTGTTATTTCTCCTGAATTCAAATATGATATCGGTTTTTCTCCATCACGCAAGGTTTCCGAGAGACAGGAATTTATAATTTCAAACACTTTAATATTTTCTACATCCGTAATTACACAATATTTGAACATTCGGATTCACCTAGAAAGTAAGAAATGACGATTTTCTGCTATATTTCGCCTGTGGAGCATCCCTCTTGATGGTCCAACAATAATCGGCCAGCATATTAGGATTCCATTTGCCTTGATATCTCTTTTCCATAGCTGAAATCTCCTGTGTTAGCTCATTTCATTTCATTTTACTATGGACAAATGGACGAAAAAACGTTTATTAAAAATAATTATTTTAATCAATTAATTGAAATTGAAATAAAAAAACTGTGGGTGATGGAGAAATTCCGAATACATATCTGAAATCACGATAAAAACAGCATTAAGTACAACTATTGGTACTCATGAGACACAAATCATGTTGACCAGTGTTATTTTAGATTATAGATCAGAAGGTATAAGAAATGTCGGTGGTCCGAAGGAGAGATAGATCGAACTTTTAAATTGAATTCTATGAGACCGGAACGAGCCTTAAAGGCTTAAATGTTGATGATGATGATTGAACCCCGTTTCTCCAGCTCGGGAGATGGGCACTCTCCTAGTGGGAAGTTTTATTAAGCACACGAATTTAGTTAGATTATTTCCCTATAGATGTCAGCGAGTGATGTGGTCATTATATCACCTCTAGAAGATATCTAGTAGAAAACTTAGATATTACTTGGATGACATATTTTGCACAGAGACCCTTTTATTGAGACTTGAGTTTCTTTTACGAACTTGAAAATCTTCAGATTCGGAACCCACGGCTTAAAGTCCCTCCAGGAGGACTTGTGCCTTGGATTTTTCTATCCTAAAAATGCATCGACCCCGATAGTGTTTCACCTCGCGACCCTCGGGACTAGAGTCAAGGAACATAACCACTAGACCACCGCGGCCGATAAAATGTTGAAGATGGTGACTTTTGAATAAATACAGAAACAGAATTTTATTTATTACCATTATAATACACTAAACTCCATTAACTTCAAGTGTCAAGATGTTTTTATGATTACGAAAAAATACTGTATATCTCTCGCCTGGGGCATAAAAATTATCTACTAAATATGGAAACATTTGCCATCACAAAACTCATCTTTAAATGTTATCATAACAATGTATAGATACACGTAATTCTATCTTCTGCATCATGTAAACTAATTAAACGGAAGAAATTTATCTGATTATATTGGAATTGCAGATGAGTAATTTGGAGCATAGTTTCAGACATGCACACATATCAGTTTGTTAGCATCTGATCCCCGTAATTCAGTCTGAAAATAAAATATAAGTATGGGATAGTATGAGATTGCTTCATATCTTCATTCGGATTGGATGAAACCCAAGTGTTGAGAATTAATTAAACATATTTTGTAAATTTAGATTTACGAGTAAACCATCCTTGCAAATGACGACAAATAGAAATTCTAAAGATTTCATAAAAATTAAATTTTGAAAATATGGCTGATTAGTTGTTAATAGTTGAACATCTTTTAAAATGTTTCCTAACGCATCAGTCCGTTCTATATCATTCCATACTTCTATTTCATTTTTATACTACATCACGAGAATAAAATACAAAAAGCTTTTAATAACTTAGTATTTATAGTCTGGGATCATAGTTTTTCTATCTCAAATTTCCAGTCTGCAACTCCTCTATAACTACATAATATTTTAATTTTAGAATTAATTTATAATCTGTATATAAATATTTAATATTCTTTATATATGTATATATGTCCACCGCTGTGGTCTCGAGGTAGTGTGCTGCCTTGTCACGCAGCGGGCCCGGGTTCGATCCCCGGCCGGGGCAGTTTTTCTGAGTGAGGTTTTTATCGGGGTTTTCCTCACCTGTAAGACAATTGACAGGAAAACTTTAAGGCCCAAACGGTCCCCGAAACCATATGGCCATCATCCTTATCATTATCATCCTTACCATTATCATTATCATCATCATCCTTCATCGGTGTGGAAAGCAACGGGAAGCTACCACACCTACACAATTCCCTAGTAAAGCTGCAAGCACAGCATGAAAATGCTATGATTGCAGTGAAGGACCTGCCTTCGGGCAGAATTACTATGGATGGATATATATATATATAATTTATTTAGCGGGTAGGTATAATTTCAATGATTTAACTTCATACCGATTTACAGACTCTCCCAATCTTCTTTATTCAATTCGCAATAATTCGCGATAAAAGACATATGATTCCACTTCTTCGAGTCTTTACACAACACAATATTTCTTATAGTGTATTTAACGTCGCAGAAGCACACCTTCCGAACAATATCTTCGTCTTCACTTCTCAGATCACTTTCACAGGTCGACTTTCCGGCCGCGACTGAATGTCAACGGATTCGCAATCCTATTATATGCAAGAGTTGGAACTATCTGGAAGCCCAATTTGATCTCTCTCTCAAATCGAAACCTTGAGAGGCTGATACTTCTACAAAACGATGAACAGACGCATCTGGAAAGCGATCTTTCGAGAAAAAAAATCTCGTCTCGAGAGATCGCCACGAACCACACATCCGACCTACAATCCGTCAATCCGAATGACTTACGTCCTATTAGGCGAAATACGAGTCTTACCGCCGCGCCGCCCACAACATTGAAAGGCAACGGATGAACAAAGCATCACAATGTATTGTATAAATAAATAATTTTACTGTACATAAACAAATCTTAAAATAGACTGCGGAGATAAAATTAGTAAACAAAAGATAGAAATAAACCAGGGAGTAAGACAAGGGTGTCCATTGTCACCAGTATTATTTAATTTATACTTGGACCATGTCATAAATGAGTGGCAAGAACAAATTAATATAAATAGTGTATTGACAACTCTGCTTTTTGCAGACGATCAAGTAATAATGACAGCATCAGAAAATGCTTTACAACAATTCCTTTATACTTTAAATAATATTTCTCTAAAATCCAATTTAAGAATATCTACATCTAAAACAAAAATATTAGCTCTGAAAGGAAAATGTGCAATAAGAACAAAAATAATGATAAACAATGTAATTATAGACCAAGTTCAGAATTTTAATTATTTGGGAAGTCATTTAGGCAATGACAGAAATTTAAATCTTCTTCTTCTTCTTCTTCCTTCCAAGTATTAGGCCAAGGCCTGTTACGATCCTATAAAACACACTAAAACATAACGATTCAATTATCCAGTGGCAGTTCCATCTCTTATCTATGAATGTGAAACCTGGACATTAAGAAAGGCAGATACTAAACAAATAGAGGCTGCTGAAATTAAGATGTTGAGAGCAATAGCAGGATACCAAAGGACCGATAAAAAAAAGAAGATATAAGAACAGAACTTAATATATTTAATATCTGTGAAAGAATAAAATATTATCAAAATGCTTATCTTCAGCACGAATTACGAATGAATGAACAGTGCATACCAAGAATGTATAATTATAAACCAAAAGGGAGAAGAATGTTGGGAAGACCATTGAAGAGATGAAAGGACCAATTCGACCTTTTGGCTTAATCCTTGATGTTGATGATGATGATGATAAATTATTATAGGCTTATATATTTCATAATATTCTCACCATCACTATCAGTACATTTTGTAAATAATCGGTTTCGTCTCAGAATAAAAACTTTAGCAATTGTGAATGTGATTTTTAGTCCGATTAAAAATAGTAATGAAGACAGTATTAGTCCCGTTGGATACAGAATAATTAAATTTAAATGTTATTGTTTAAATATAAAATTTGTGTAAAGATGAAGTTTTTCTTTAACTCGATGAAGTCAATGTCAGCAAAGTGGCTGTGATTACGTTAATTCATCAAATGTTTGTATTTTTTTTTATCAGAAAGTATATAGACCTAAGTTATTCTAAGTACGCAAGAGAAATCCGTTAATGAATAAATTATATTGGCGTAAATTTCAGAAAAATTGAGAACATGTAACAGCTCTTTTCTTGTGCTCATACCGCTCTATTTAATTTCAGAACTCTTATGTTTATAGATTGAGCTGTAATAACGTCTCTAGTCTAGAAATTGTTTTAAATATCAAGTAGTTTTTGGGGTGATTTAAAATATCAGTAATAAAAAAATATTCACACTTTCGTTAAATACATTATTTAAGTTGCTATAAATGATTAACAACAAATTAATAAAAAAGACGCATAATCGTCAGTGAATCATGATGGACATGATGTTAGAAAATGGCCTATGTTATTGTATATACTTGCCTATTTCCTACTAGGCGTACAAGTTAATTTTGAACAGTCTCTCTGATTGTAGATTTCAAAATATTTAAATAATCTTGATTTTACTGATGAAGGTTAAATATTCTGCCTTGCATATACAATTATAAACGTTAAATTAATCGTACTTCTATAAAAACTATTTCATGCCATGACATGTTTAAAACTGGAGAGCGTGTGTTCTTTTTATGCAGAATTAATATAATTTTATATCACGCTCATGTTTGTTTTAGGTTTGAAAATGTGTAATGTTTGCACAAGTTTAGGAAATTAGTTTAACGCTAGAGACACACGACCTACACTTCTCTTTTAAAAGCAATACTTGTATATCTTCGGATTATTGCTTCGTGTTAGGTCATGCATAACGTGTGTGTTATCCAGAACATTCACATGGCCGGCAAGGGAGGCATTAAGTGTTTATATTCTATCGTGCCTTTTCATTCCGTATTCGAGTTTCAACTCTAGAATATTCCTGTCGTATGTACAGCCTTTGAAAAAAATGATGGCGCAACTTTTGGTAGTGGAAGTTTTGACGAGCGATTCACACTAGTAAGTTGTTACGTGTGCTGTCTCCTTTGAGGTCAAATCCGACGGCGTATGTCTTTCTTCATGCAGTATTAGTATCGTTCACTTCAGCAGAGCAGTCGGTAAGATGTTCTCTTGCGACGACGGAGATCCAGTTTCGGTCCTGGGTCAGGTTGTTTTTAATAACTTGTTTAATTTTCATAATGCCTACACTTTGCCAGGCTTCGTTATATACATAAATTTGTATATATAGGGAAATAAATTAAGTAAAGGAAACAGTTCATATAATATATATATATATATATATATATATATATATATATAATTAATAACGATTGTAACGTCTCACAACTTTGTTCACAAAACACAAGGCATACCAAGATTGTTAATTTCCACGACTAATGCAAAACGCGTCTGATTAATTTAAATTAAGTCAAGTTAATATCTAATTTAATTACACAAGTAAGTCATGGTGTATTGCATCGCTTTATACAGACAGTTTATACCAGGGACGGTTGTGGTCTAATGGAGGGAGCTTCTGTTTCCATGCATGAGGTCGCGTGTTCGATCCCGCTGTCATGTTTATTTTTTTCTCTATATCTCTCATCCTTATTTCAATTAATTTTCTTCGGTTTGTTTTATTTATTTTGCTTTGTTTTATTTACAGCATTTACCGCGCTACTTATTTACGCAAAATTATTTTCCATTGCACGACACAACTAAATAGAACGGATTTTAATTTCATAAATAGTTGTATACTTGTGAACCAATGGCTGACCTCTGATCATGTGCAGTGGCTTCGTTCTGGGTCTTGGAAAATATCTGTACGCCATCAATTATTTTAAAGGATGTACGTTCGTCGTAGCGTAGTGGTTAAGGCACTGCGCTACAAGCCGGAAGGTCAGGGTTCAAGCCCCGGTGGGGTCAGGATTTTTAAACTGACCCAAACCTTCTGTCGGCACTGTGGCATTGGGGTCGACTCAGCTTCTGACGGTACCAGACGCTTGTTCTGGGGGTAAAGGCGGCCGTCACACAGGGCTGACAACCCGGCTGACATCAAGTGTCGATTGTCCAGAAAAAGTGGGAGCCTTAACTTCCCTACTACCCCAAGGGCCTCCTGAGGCCTGTAGTAGGATTACTTTACATTACATAACAATCTGATACGCTGTGCGTTTCATCAAAATACTTTCAAAATCAGTTTTCGTAAGTACAGCGTTTCTTTTCGGAAATGGGATTCTATGCGAGATGCCTGTACAGTGTCTATATAAGCTCATAGGCCTAAATATAGGCCTATAACACAAATTACGTTGTACATATAGCCTATGTAAATAACTACTGTACCTCAGCAATGTATACATGTATATGTTTTTTTTTCATGAAAGTCTAAAAATATTCATAAGAATGTAATGAGAAATAGACGTAAAACTAACTTAAAATACACCATATTATCTTTGAAACATGTAGGCCTATATATTCATTAGTAAAAATAACCAATTTATGAAAAACATCCCAACAAAAAAAACGCAGGGCGCCGATTCCTATCCAATTGAATCCAACTTATGTACTATTCTAATCTATTATATGTTATCTAATCTAACTTACCCAATCTAATTTAAACTACCTAATATAATCTAACTTACCTAATATAATTTAACGTGCTTAATCTTTGCTATGTAGTCTAATCTGCCTACGTAATTAATCTAACTTATTTATTCTAATCTAATCTAATGTACATACCTAATGTAATTAAAACTATGTATACGAAACTCTTCACGTGAGCCCAGAACAAAAAATCCGCGGGTGTCAAATCTGGTGATCAAACTGACCATGGAACAGTACCTTCATGACCAATCCATTTTTGCCCAAGTTCATAGAGGTATTCACTAATATTCACTGCAAAATATGTTAGTGAGACATATGCCTGCGAATTATCAGCGATAAGAAGGACTTCCAGAAAAAAATACTGGTATTGAGCTACCGGAAATCATTATATCAAATCACTCAGAAAAAATCCCTGAATAATTTGTGAAACTTTGTGGGAGGAGTTTGCATTCATTCTGTTTAGCTAATTAAGAAACTTGTTATGCATGAATGATAGTTCGTTATTGAATATAAGTAGTTTCTTTAAGTTTGTTTATTTAATTTGTTCGTTATTGAATATAAGTAATTTCTTTAAGTTTGTTTATTTAATGCCGTACATCACATTTTTATTTTTAAAAGAAAATAAAATCTCAACAGACAAATAGAACTGAAGAAATATTAAAAAATAATGTTTTGAAGCTATTTGGATCATCACAGAGGACAGAAATAAAATCTGTAGCAATTATACTAACGGTGGATTTATAAAAAACAGTTGTTGTTGGCAAACATCCTGGTTTCCCAGCCTTGGTCACATTAAGCATGAAATATTGTCGCGGATATGAAAGAAATAAATATGGATCATATCTCATTAACTTTCACTACTGAAACTTTTAAAATATGAATAATAACTTATCCGGATGGCAAGCCTAACTACATTACTTTCAACATTACATTCGTAATTAGCTGATAGGTCTATGGAACAGAAAAAAATATCAACATTATATATTCTTTTTTGGAAGCAGCCGTTATTGTATGTGAATAGTGTTCACTATAAAGTACCCACGGGGTTTTCAGGTGTCCAGTAAGAGTATGAACGCGCAAATCTGCAGATCAGAGTTTAAATCCCGCTTGAGAAATATTTTTTCTCTTTAGTTGTATTAATAACTTATAATACAGAGTGTAAATTAATTTATTACAAGGTTGTCAGATGGGTAACATGCCTCGTGTTTTGTTACCTTAAGTTCCATACAATGAAAATATTAACTGCATAACAACTATATTGAACATTTCATACATATATATATATATATATACACTCAAAAGACTTCTGGATGGTGTTTCTCTTGAGGCCGAAACAGGTCAACAAATGGCCTAAATTCGTGAATGTACTATGATGATGATGATATATAGATTTCATTTCTGGCCAACTGTGCACCGGTCCCATACTGACCGAAATTCCATGAGAAAAAATTTCTCCCCAATGGAGACTCGAACCAGCGTAAGTCCCGTAGCTCTGCGCCAATACTTCTTGCCTTAACCACTCGGCTACGGCGCAGGAGCAACGCAAATGGGAAATTCTGGGCAGACGAGGTTAGGAAAGAACTCCAAAAGATTGGGATGGGTTGTGTATGGGAAAAAGGGACTGAAAATCGCAAAAAATGTGTGGAGAAAAATAAGGAGGTACTTAGATATAAACCGACAAAATATTTTGGTCGAATGTGCGGGAAAACGATCACTGTTTTTATAAAGAGACCTAAAACAATTTTGGGGAAAATAATCTTATATACTCAATCTAGGATTTAAAGAGAGATTGCTTGGTTCAGGTTAGGGGCATGGATATTTTTAAAAATTAGCGACGATCACGATATGCGAATATGTCCACTGTGCGGGAGCTTTGAAGACGAGATACATATATTAGGAAAATGTAACGATTTAGAATATTGGAGGCATCAGTTATTACTGGAAAGATTTCTAAATTCCAATCTGTGGAAGATTGACATGCTACGAGTTATTGGTAAACCCAGAAAATTGGATAAACTTGGGTAGATTTCTGGACAAAACGCGGAAAATAAGAACAACAGTTATTCATGAATAAATAAATATGTTAACAAATTGCAATACCTTTAATTCTTAATAATTCTACATAACTAAGTTAATGTATAATGTAATTGTATTGTTATCTAATTGTAATATTGTTTTTTTTGTTTTAAGTATATTATTACCAAACATCAACTTATTGTAACGGACTGTCAACAGCACGTACGGCTTACTGCTCGTGCGATCCATATTTGTAAATAACGTTGTATGTATATTACTTTTAGTTTAATAAAGTCCTTATGTATTGTATTGTATATATGTATATATATTCATCTTAGAAGCTCATTTCCTTTATTTTGTTTTAATTTATATTTTCTTCTATGTATGTTAGTATTAGCTAATATTACACCACATCCGCATTGTCTTTTGTTTACCCTATGTTTTAACAATGTTTTAAAATGGTAATAAGTATGTGATTTTTGAATGATTTTATTATTCGCTGGTTGAATGGAAGAGAAGGCGTATGGACTTAACTCTGCCAGCTTAAATACATTATTATTATTGTTATTATTATTATATTATTATTATTATTATTATTATTATTATTATTATTATTATTATAAACTATTACGCAAAAACACTTTCTTTACTTACTGGGGTTTCTGAAATGTGAGCAGGAATTAGGAAGTACAGTTCGTACAAGATAAATAAGTATAAAAGAAACAAATAAATAAACTGATGAACATTTAATAAACAAAGTAAATTAGTATTGAAGGTGTTCAAGTAATAGCTAGTAACTCCGATGAAACATAACTAGAGGTCCAAAATATCACCTCCCACATACGCCTAAGCTTTCCTAATGGTCTTTTTCCGAAGTGTTTCCCAATAAAAAAAAATTAATGCATTTCTACTGTCAACCATTCAAGCTTAGAGATGAAGATGTTAACGACGATAAAATAATAATAATAATAATAATAATAATAATAATAATAATTGCATTGTATTGTAAGCCCATGTTTTCCCTTTACAGAGATTTAGGCACTCTCCCCCTACAGGGAAGAATTTGAACCATACTAATTTAGTTACACTTGTTTTCGTATAGATGTCATTTTGAATGGCCCGTGGTCAGCGTTCCGCCTCATACTGACATCTAGGAAACCAAGGTAGTACTAGGACGGGAAAATTCGGTAAATTTTGCTTAGAGGCCTTTTCATTCAGGCTTAAGGATTTTTTACGAGCCTGAAAATATTCAGACTCGGGACCCACGGCTTAAAGTCCCACCCGGAGGACTTGCTCCTTGGATTTTTCCGTCCTAAAAAATCCATCGATCCCGGCCGGATTTGAACCCGCGACCCTCGGGACCAGAGGCAAGGAGCATAACCACTAGTCCACCGCGGCCGACATAATAATAATAAATAATTTTATCGTGTTAATTTACAAAATTGATGCCTGTCATTGAAAGTGACTCTAAAATTAGTAGAAAACCCTTTAAATTTTGAACCAACGCCGTAAAGAACTTTTAGTTCTTATAACGTGCCTAATTTTATTTCTCGTCCATATTTTGTCCAATTTCATTATAATCACGAACATATATAATACACATTCAACGACGTTATAAAATATAATCCATAAAATATGTTCAGAATGAACTGACTCGTGTATAGGCCTAATAGTGTTTAGATTTTATTTCAATATAACATTTTAAAAAATCGTATACTGCGTATATACAATTACTAAAACTAAAACATGTGCTAGCGTGTGTTAATATCTTTATGAATTCAGAGTTATGAATGAGCAGTCAGTAATTTGAAATATTTCAGTTTTTGTGACTATTACAGCGAATTGTAAGTTTCCATTTTCGGCCATTTTATGAGAACGCAATATACTGAAATAAAGATTTGAAAAATATGCTTCATGTCTATCCTTGATACTATAAACCTTAGATTTTGAAAATGCGTAATTGCTATCTTTCATTCATCAAATTCTGTTTTGTAGGGCATCGTAAGTGGCGTAAAAATTAATTTCTATATTAATTATTTTTCCTCCGCCTTAAAGTGCAAATATCCCACAGCAAGTATTTTTTCTTCTTATTTTACCTTTATTTAAGTTACTTTCTCTCATGCATGAAATCCAGGGTTCTAACAGCTCCATGTTAATAATGTTTTTCAACTTAAAAAGTGAAGTTAAATCGTGATAAAAAAAGACCCTGTTGAACATGAAATTTTAAATTTAGTTAAATGTAACTGTGTGTTAAACCATAATCCTGTCCTGTACTTCAGTGGCTACTTAAAGCGTGAAAAATCTAATTTTAAATTACTGAGTACAGTGTGCAACAAATTTACAACAGGTCTAGGAGAGAAACCTTCTTCTTCACTTCCTAGTTTAGGCATTGATTTCCTGTTCCGTCTTCATTAATGGATCTCAGACCATCTCTTCCGAGGACGTCCGATATCTCTTCTTCCTCTCGGAAAATAATGTAAGATTTTATTTGGTAATCTACTCTTTTCCATTCTTTCTATATGTTCTTTCTACTGTTTCTTGTTATTATATATATTTTTTCTTTTATTTATTTATTTATTTATTTATTTATTTATTTATTTTCAGTATGAGGCGGAACACTGACCACGGACCATTCAAATGACATGTATAGGAAAACAAGTGTAACTAAATTAGTATGGTTCAAATTCTTCCCTGTAGGGGGAGAACGCCTAAATCTCTGTAAAGGGAAACATGGGCTTACAAAAAGATTTATTTATTTATTTTACCTGATGGAGTTAAGACCCTAAGGTCTTCTCTTCCACTTCACCAGGGTTAAAATTATACATATAATAACAATTATGAATTATCTACATGTTGATTGGGGGCACGCCGTAGCGTAATGCACAAGGCACTGCGCTACAAGCCGGAAGGTCGAGGGTGCAAGTCCCGGTGGGTAAGGATTTTTAAACTGACCCAAAACCTCTGGCGGCACTATGGCCCTGGGATCGACTCAGCCTCTAACTGAAATGAGTACCAGATGCTTGTTCTAGGGGTAAAGGCAGGGCAGGGCTGACAACCCGGCTGACATCAAGTGCCGATTGTGCAGAAAACGTGGGAACCTTAACCTCCTACAACCCCAAGGGCCTCCTCAGGGATTACTTTACTTTACTACATGTTGATTAATGATGCATACTATATATAGGCTACACAATATAAAGTTGACAAGAGAAAGAAAGAAAAATAGTAATAATAATAATAATGATAACGTCCACCCTGTGGTCTCGAGGTAGCGTGCTGCCATGTCACGCAGCGGACCCGGGTTCGATCCCCGGTCGGGACAGGCTCCTGGGCGAGGTTTTTTTCTGGGTTTTTCTTCACTTGTAAGACAAATGTCAGGAAGCTTAGGGCCAACAGTCCACGAAAATCATCCGGCCATCATCATCATCATCATCATCATCATCATCCTTTACTGATGTGGAAAACAACGGGAAGCTACCACTACTACAATTCCCTAGTAAAGCTGCAATCATAGCTTGAAAACGCTATGATTGCAGTGAAAGACCTGCCCTCGGGCAGAATTACTATGGAATGGAATAATAATAACAACCTATAGTTAGATTAAGTAATTGGCTTAGTAAAGAAAGTTTAAAATATAAAGGAATATGGGAGTATATCTGTAGTTCTTCACAAATATCGTTTTTATCTGGTCCATTCCAGTACACCCTTTTACTCTTCTTAAAAATTTCATCTCGGCTGCTTGGATTTTATCTATAGAAAACCTTGCACAATAATTTTTATTTTTCCCTTGGTGATTTGGTCGAAGGAAAAAAAAAAAGGAGTGATCTCAATGTAGGCTTTAAGATGCCCTCGGGGTACTAGGAGTTCATGTCACACCTTTGTAGACGATTAATATGAGACTTTCCTTTACACTCAGCACCTTAACTAATTTCTGACCTCGGAACTTGAGTATAATACTTATTTCTTTAGTCCTGCAGGAGTAAATGTGTTGAGTCATGCACCGGTCACCGGTCACGCACGCACACATACGTAAGGATACACATTATTATACACACACACACATACATACACACACACACACACACACACATATATATATATATATATATATATATATATATATGGTATGATAAGAAAAATAAATGCCTGGACGGGATTCGAACCCGGATCTCTGAGTCTGTGCCTCAGCGTGATATCCATTACACTACCAGGCGAATCCAATTCAAACACTTATTTTTCTTATATATGTATTATACTCTCCATTATTACTAGATGTCGCGAGAACACTGTCTTCACTGCCATCTAGTAGCTGACTATATCAAGTAAGCAAATTAAAGATAATATTTATTTTACTTTATAGCAGTGACGCTTTATCCATGTTATAATTAAATCTTTAACATTGAGCAATGCAAGCTTAATATGGTATGATAAGAAAAAGATGTTCTCGCGACATCTAGTAATAATGGAGAGTATAATACATATATACGAAAAATAAGTGTTTGAATTGGATTCGCCTGGTAATGTAATGGATATCACGCTGAGGTACAGACTCAGAGATCCGGGTTCGAATCCCGTCCAGGCTTTTATTTTTCTTATCATACCATATTAAGCTTGCATTGCTCAATGTTAAAGATTTAATTATAAAATCGATAAAGCGTCACTGCTATAAAGTAAAATAAATATTATCTTTAATTTGCTTACTTGATATAGTCAGCTACTAGATGGCAGTGAAGACAGTGTTCTCGCGACATCTAGTAATAATGGAGAGTATAATACATATATAAGAAAAATAAGTGTTTGAATTGGATTCGCCTGGTAGTGTAATGGATATCACGCTGAGGTACAGACTCAGAGATCCGGGTTCGAATCCCGTCCAGGCTTTTATTTTTCTTATCATACCATATTAAGCTTGCATTGCTCAATGTTAAATATTTAATTATAACATATATATATATATATATACATAAACGTGTATATGCATTGTTGAATGTAATAAGTAAAATAAGTAATGATAAATGGTATGGGCATATAATGAGAAGAAGGGACACAAACAAACAAAAAGTATTGAAATGGATACCTTCTGGAAAAGGGAAACGTGGTAGACCAAAGCCAACGTGGATAAAGGGAATTCAAGACAACATGAAG
This sequence comes from Diploptera punctata, assembly GCA_030220185.1. Taxonomy (NCBI): domain Eukaryota; kingdom Metazoa; phylum Arthropoda; class Insecta; order Blattodea; family Blaberidae; genus Diploptera; species Diploptera punctata. The sequence goes on along the minus strand of JASPKZ010003844.1, from coordinate 1,643,454 downwards.
AAGAGAAATAAGACAGAAGCAGATACGCATAACAGGGAAGTGTGGAAGAAAAAAATTGAATATTTTGGTTGAGGATACCTGTCTATATAACAGAAACAATCCTGAAATAAATACAAGTAATAGTAAAATATGGATCGAGCCCAAAGAAGAGTCAATACAGTATTACAGCATGTTCTAATTCCCGATTCACAGATAAACCACGACAGCGTAATGTGCATCTTAATGTTAACTCGTAAACTATTCTTAACGAACAAATACTATAGATTTTATTTTCTAAAACAGTAGTAGCTTTTGATGAGAGATGTATCGATCGTCTGTGTGTTGGTAGAAATTCCGCAAAGTTTAATTCGGTGCAAATGATTGTATTTTGGGTTGAACTTTGTTGAATCCCATTGTTCATTGAGCTTTTAAATATTCTCGTTTTATTTTACATCTGGGAGCATGCGGTTATTTTATCTCTCAAGCAGTCAGTACAATCATATCGTCTCGCTTGATATAATTCGTTTCCAGTACGCATGCATAGCTGATTTCGTTAGCAATGATTCCCGAAGTGTAATGATCTCCCCGCCACTGTGACCCAGATACGTATAATATTGCGATCCTCTGCTCGAGGGTGACAATTGTTCCTAGAATAACTCCTAGGGGGTGGGCTGACACACAATATACGAGAGAAAGAAATTTTAGTTTTAAATTCATGTTCACTTTAATACATGTTGATGATAAAATTTTGTCCAAGAAACAGAATGACTCCATACAGAGTCAAAATGTAATATATTAGAAGTAAATAATTTAACTATATCCAAAAAAGAAAGCAATATGTTTTAAAGCGAAAAATCCTGCTAAGTGGAAGATACAATTAAATGAAAAACAAATACATTCCTCTATTTTTCTTTCTTTCACAAGGACTAAATAAATATAATCTAGCGATTTATTCCGTGCTGAGTTCAATTAAGTTTTCAGATTATTTCTATAAGGGAGGTTTTTTTTTCTCGCATATGTTTTAAGGTTTTAAAAGAACACTAGACACTAAATGATAAATATGTGCCTATTCTTTTTTACCTAAAATGTTAAATATGAAGATTTTTCGTTCGTATTATGCATTCTTCTTCTTCTTCGGCTTTACCCTACTTATAGGTTTGCCGTCTTCAGTTTCTATTAATTTCTATCATTCCAATCTCCTTTTTTCCTAATTCCTATCATCCATTATAGTTCTGACATAGGTTTTCCATTTCCATCTTGGTCTTCCACGTTTATTTCTTCAAGGGGGTGACCATCAGTATGTATTTTCTGGCCATCTTCCATTTCCCATCCTTTGTACATGGCAATACCATTTAAGAATTTGATTTTCAATCCTGTTAACAACAGATGTGGTGACATTTATTTCTCTCCATAGGAATTAATTTCTTATTTTATCCTGTTTTGTTTTTTGAAGGTTTCTTCTAAGATAACCAAATTCAACTGTTGTAATTTTATTCTTTTGTAATTCCGTGAAAGACCAAGTTCCACTTCCATGTGACAAAATATTCTGTATTATGCTCTTATAAATTTTCATTTTAGTTTCATTTGTAATATTTTTGTTCCAAATTATTCCATGTATGTCCTAGTTACATTTTTTTGCCGTTACAATTTTAGCTTGTACATCTATTTCACAGGTAGGTCTAAACTTGTAATTATTGACCCAATATATTTAAAAATTTCACTTTATTTTTATTTTCTCTGTTGCGAGTATGAGGTCATCCACATCCTTTCCCAAACATGTATAATCTGTTTCTGTAAATTTATAGATATTTTCTATAACATAAATATACTAATTAAAATGCTCCCCATGCTCATCGGAGACAGCCAAAGATTTTCAGAAAAAAAGTCTAGGTGGGAGTTTAAGTAGTAAATGTTTAAAGGCACGTTGTACCCCATTTCTTTATTTGAATTTAGAAGATCACTCAGTATAGTTTTATTATCTTTGTTATTGCCAAGAAATCCCGAAGAGATATTTTTCAATGATTGCATGCTACTTTTCCCGTGGTTATTATAGATCCTCAAAATGTTCATCATACGGTATTAGTGATCTTATTTGCTAGTCTATAAAAAATCCTTCCTTCAATTTTGCATCACTTACTTTAGGAAATTTCAAATACATAAATACAATAGAATTTTCATCCGTTGATTTTACAAAACTTTTCATAAGCCCCAGGGGAGGTAAATACAGGTTTTCGGATCAACTAATAGACAATTTAATACATTGGTATCCCCAGGAATAAGAGGTTCGCGTTTAGGCATTGTTTCCTTATGCATTGAGATGTATCCTGACGGTCCCATTAACTCAAGGAAAACAGAATTTAGCGTACCCGATGCAAACTTAACAATAAATCTATGATCTTCAAATCTCCGCAAATATTACAGTTCTGTATTGTGTACTATTTTTTGTAACAGCAATTTCATACAAAATATGATAATAATAATAATTTATTTTATTTATATACAGAATTTTAATGTTTACACATCTTTCTGTGCCTAAAGTTTTATTTTTCTTCTCCACTCGTCTCTCTTCATCCAATCCATGTCCTCCAGTCCTCTTGCTCTCATTCCAATTCTTATTTCCTGCATCCACGAGTTTTGAGGTCTTCCTCTCCTCCTTCTTCCAGGTGGACACCTTTCCAATGTTTTCCTGGGTAATCTTTCTTCTTGCATTCGTCGTACGTGCCCATACCAATTTAATTGCTTATACCGTATATAATCTACTATTGAATAACTAATATTCATTTTTTCTCTTATGACAGTATTTCTTATTTTGTCTAATTTTGAATAATAATAATAATAAAGAAAATAATAATAATAATAACAATAATAATAATAATAATAATAATAACGAATGAATGAACAGCGCATACAAAGAAGAATGTATAATTATAAACCAAAAGGGAGAAGAATGTTGGGAAGACCATTGAAGAGATGGAAGGACCAATTCGACCTATAATGACGTCGGAACAGGCCAGTGGGCTTAATCCTTGTAATTAATGATGATGATAGTAATGATAATAATAATAATAATAATAATAATAATAATAATAATAATAATAACAATAATCAAAAAGTAAGAAAGCGAAATATTTACCTTTTTCCGTTACATATTACAATATATAAAAAATAATATAAATATGTGGCAAATTATATAGCTACTTATTGTGATTTAGATATGCCCTATACAAAGGAAACCCCTCTCTCTTTGTCTACCTTTCCCTCTATTTCTCTCTGTACATGAAAACAGACATGTTTGATGGGATGAGTAACTGAAGCTTTCGCTTTTGATACAAAGTTTATTGACTATCCCATGGATAAAGACCAAGTATATTAGCTTTTTAAATAAGGCTTCTAGATGAGATTCGGCTTGGTTGCTCAATAGGGCTACATTTTTTGGAGAAGAGCTTGAAATAGTGTTTCAAAAGTAATATTACAGATTTATAACACCATTTATCTTGCTCCCAGAGCAGTAGGATGTAAAGAAAAAACTTGGAAATATATATTTATTACCAGAAAATGAAAGCCAGAATTTCTTCATATTTTTATGAAGGGAAGGACGCGCATCACATTGAAATAAATCCCATTTTCACTACCCACGCAGTGTACATTCTGATTTTGTCATTGTATAAACCATGCTATAGCAGAAATGTATTTTTTTGATCTTTGATTTAATCCTCTATTTCATGCTGGGAATGTACTGTTTCATTGTAATAAATTGATAGAAACAATAGGGTTCGTTTGTGGTGTTTATTGATTTATGCAATCGGCCTCGCACATCGATAATTAAATGCCAGTAACGCATCGGGTATAATTATGCTTATAATAAACACGAGGGTCATAATGTATATCAGATATTACGTATATCCAATATTCGTGTATGTTATCACATTTACTCCTCCTTCCGCCAACTATGCAGACTCCCAACTTTCATTAAATTAATAGAATTATTAAACTCTATTGGGTCTTCTTGTCCCATTAAATTAGTTAAGCTTTTTTACTTAATAATTAAATTCAATTTTATTATGAACGTTGAAAAAATGCATTACCTTACTCTACTCTTCAAAATGATACATATCTACCCCAATACCAAGTTTGTATTCACGCATTTATTCTTCTTCTGGAGCCACAATAAATTGGATTTCACGATTTGACCAGACATTTTATATTATAAAACTTTCCACTGTTCTAATTCCTATACCACTACAAGACTCTTGAATTCCCTACCACAAGACATTTGGGGTTGCCGGACATTAACATTTTTAAAAATAAATTTATATATTCTTTTGTAATTGATCTTTCAGTAGATTGTTTCAGTATTCCTTTCGTTAATAATATTCACCTGATTAATATTAATTTCAATTTAATTTGTAAACATCTATTCATGTTTACATATATATTTTTTCTATGTTGTATTATGTAATATTTCTGTCTTATAATATTTTTCACTGATTGAGTGGAAGATAAGGCCTTGTTCCTTAACTCTGGCAATTTAAATGTATTAATAGTATTGTTATTATTATTATTATTATTATTATTACCATCATCATCATCCTAGAGCATTCCATCGAATCTTTAGAGGATAAAGAAAGAGTACATCTCAATGGTATTAATAAGCTGTTGGTATAGGCTATGCTGATGATATAGTATTGTTAGACAATTGCGAGATGATACCAAGGGCCAATACACACAGTTCTATGATTACTAAGATATTGAATCTGGAATTAAAGACCAATAAAACTAAATATATGACCATATATGAATTATACACAAGAAAAGAAACAAAAATGAAGTTTTATAAAGTAATGGCTGTTTCTGTATTGAAGTATGGATCAGAATGTTGGACGATCACTAAAAGACAAGAACAAACTTTGGAAGCAGCTGAGATGAGATTTTTTAAGAAATGTAGCAGGATATACTCTGCTGGATAAGAAAAGAAATGAAGATGTAAGAAAGGAACTAAATATTTTCAAACTTACAGACCGAATAACTGAATATACGAGCGCCTGGAAATAACATGTTGATAGAATGCCAGAAGAAATATTTCCAAAATTATTGCTAAATTATAAACCATACGGAAGGAGAAATGTTGGACGCTCACACAGAAGATGGGCTGAACAATTTTAACAATTCTAGCTTTCATGAAACCGGAACGAGCCAACAGGCTTCATCCCTGGATGGTCATAATGATGATGATATATGAATTACAGTATAATGGAAATGAACATTATTGACAAATAAGGGGAATTTTGAGGAAATTGCTAAATTCAAATATACTACCTAAGAACAGTAATTACAAACCTGAGATGCAGAAATAATTTAAATATAGGCTCAATTCCTTAAAAGCATCATGTTATGCGCATTTCAGGGACTCTTGTAATCCAAATTTCTCTCAAAAAAACGTCAAACTAAAAATATATATAAGACTATTATTCTTTCTGTGTCCACCGCTGTGGTCTCGAGATAACGTGCTACCTTGTCACGCAGCGGGCCCGGGTTCGATCCCCGATCGGGGCAGTTTTTCTGGGTGAGGTTTTTAGCGGGGTTTTTCCTCACCTGTAAGACAAATGTCAGGAAAACTTTAAGGCCCAAACGGTCCCCGAAATCATATGGCCATCATCATCCTTAACATTATCATCATCACCATCATCATCATCCTTCACCGGTGTGGAAAGCAACGGGAAGCTACCACACCTACAATTCCCTAGTAAAGCTGCAAGCATAGCAAGAAAATGCTATGATTGCAGTGAAGGACCTGCCCTCGGGCAGAATTACTGTGAATGGATTCTTTCTGTTTCTGTGAATGTGAAACATGGACTTTTACCTTAAGGAAGCATGTCTGTCTGTCCTTTAGAAATATGTCATAAGAGAAAGGATTAAAGTGCAATGATCCCTAGTAGAAAGTATCAAAACAATACAATTTAGGTAGTTTGGACATATGAAAATGATGACGGATGACAGATCATTGAAGAAGATTTAAGAATAGAATCCAACAGGAAGAAAAGAATAAGGGAAGATCAAAACTAACATGGACACAAGGAGAAGGCAAAAGAAAGAAAGAATGAATGAAAAAAAGAAAGAAAGAAAGAAAGAAAGAAAGAAAGAAAGAAAGAGGCTTGCAGGAAGGAGTTTGGAAAAACAGAGAAGAATGGGGATAGGATGATATCAAAAACACTGTAAAATCTAAAAATAAAATGTATCATCATTATGTATTCATGAAAATATTATTTATATTATTAATTAAATATTAAAATAATATTTATAAAAAATTATTCTTATATATATTGCATAAGAATTAGAGTTTTTTTTTAAATAGCGTTGAATCAGTTTCTTCAATGAACGTAAGCTTTCTTGATCATTAATTGATTATAATAAATTAATTATTTAGTGTTTTTGCATGATGCATATGAGTAGTTAATTTGCTTATATTGTTAACCAAATGGGGAACAGTTTTGAACATACAGCTTAGGTGATAATAGTAATAAAAACATCAGACACGAATATGAAACGAATACAAAATAATGCAATATCTTCGATAAAAATACCTCCAAATTTGAGAAAAGGGATTTGATTAAGCTACGCTATTAAAATCTTAAGAACTATTCAGGGGAAAACATTATTTGATAAAATACACACAGAAATTAGGGACAAATGCCATATTCAAGACATAACCAAATTTATTATAGATAGACGAAAATATTGGAAGGGTCATATAGAAAGAATGGAAGAAAACCGGCTTGCAAAAAGAGCTAAAGAAGATAGACCAATGGACGGGAGAATAACAAGAGGAAGACCAGCCAAGAGATGGATATACAGTGAATGCACATTCAATACGTCTTCCTCCGAGGAGTGATTTTGGAAATAAACAGGATGAAAATCCTACAAATTAAGTTTAAGAAGAAGAAGAAACGTGTAAAATTAGAATTATGTTTTATTTAGTTAAACTCAAATTCTCGTATTAATATTGTTTGTGTATTTAATAATTATTCTGTTTTGTAAATATGTCAGATATCTTAAAGTACTGTTAGTCCATTCTGCTTCTCCTTATAAAATGTTTTGATGGCATAATTTTAAACATGTGGCACATGCTCATGCATAAGTAAACATTTTTTCAGCATTATATTTCATATGTCCGCCGCTGTGATCTCGAGGTAGCGTCCTGCCTTGTCACGCAGCGGCCCGGGTTCGATCCCCGGTCGGGCCAGTTTTCTGGATGAGGTTTTTATCGGGGTTTTTCCTCACCTGTAAGACAAATGCCAGGAAATCTTTAAGGCCCAAACGGTCCCCGAAATCATATGGCCATCATCATCATCATCATCCTTATCATTATCATCATCCTTCACCGATGTGGATAACAACGGGAAGTTACCACACCTACAATTCCCTAGTAAAGCTGCAAAGCATAGCATGAAAATGCTATGATTGCAGTGAAGGACCTGCCCTCGGGCAGAATTACTATGGATGGATATTTCATATCCAGATAAGTTTTAATTACATTGACACTCCAAGCATAAATAATAGGTTTATTTTAATGTGATGGTTAACTAACTCTCTGGCACTATCGAACCCGTAGATTCACGGCCGAGCGATCACAAGCTCTCCACACATCCATATCCTGAGCGAATGTTTTCCAATCATTCCTTGTATAATCTACTTCCATCAAATCATGGTTAATGTTATTCTCCCATCTCATTCTTGGTCTACCAACAGGGCATTTTCCCTTTTGGTTTTCCTAGAAGAAGCTTCCATGCACCTCTTTCATTCTCCATTCATGCCACATGTCCTGCCCATCGCAGTCTACGAGATTTAACTGTTATTATATCTGAATGTCATGGTTATGGAGCGAATTTTGATTGGTGGTCAATATGAAATTTTGTGCACGATTAAGCACAGAACCACTAGCACATTAGCATAAATACATGATATTAAATTGTACGAGAAATAAAAATTGCCTTTTGTATTTTTTTAAGGTTTAAAATTTTAGTTTGCCAACTATTCGCTTACGCATATACTTAAACCACGTAGTCCTTTTATTCGAATAATTAATTGTGTAATGTTTAAATTAATTTGTGCTGCGATTCTGTATGTAATTTTCCAATTCTAGGCTGTTTTAATTACATCGCACAACAATGCTCATAACATTGCGTTGAATCCGGTCAAATTAGATACAATGCGCATTAACTAGACCGTAAAGCTTGGACGTAAGAGAGCGTAGTTTACATCTGAGCGACTAAACCTCTTTTGAAATGTTAATTACAAATAGCAGAAGTATTGTAAAGAGCACAATAGTTGTAACACAGTTCTCGATAGAGAGCTATTTCAATGTACTAGTTACCACGAACAGTGTACAAATTTTACACCATTGCCCATTTCAGTGTATTGCATGCAACAAGAATCTTGATTCAAGTGCAGTCCACTAGTTTATTAAAAATAAATATTAATTTATAGCAGTCACATACTATTTGGAACTATTAATGCATAGCACTAATAAAAACTAACTCATTGACACTATCGAACCAATGGGTTAATGGCCGCGCGGACTTAATCCTCATTATACATTACGGTGGGCCGAAAAAAACTTTTTATTTCGAAGTTGTAATATCGCGGAAAAGTTACGAATTATAAAGCTAAAATAAAAGAAGAAAAAATTATCAAAATCGGTTGACATCTTCCGGTCGCGCAAAGGCTCTGAAAATTGGCAAAATATGAAGAAAAAAAAAAAACTTCATTTTTTCAATTATTTCTCTTTTTTTTTAATATCAAGTAGGTATTGCTGATCTTTGCTAAGCACGTTTATGTCTATCTGTAGGATCTGACAATCAATACTCTGGAAGTTATTTATCGAATACCAGAAATGCGTAAAAATATATCTTGTTCATTATTCTGGCAAATTTTGGAGCATACGCGCGACCTGAAGATATCAACTGATCTAAACCAAATTAAAACACGGTATTTTAGGCTCTATTTGAAGACGTTACAAACTATTAAATTACAAAAACATCTAATTAAAAGAAGTAAAGAAATATTCTCAATAATGAAGTTTTTTTTTATATTTTGTCAAACTTTAGAGCCTTTGCGCGACCGGAAGATGTCAACCGATTTTGATTTTTTTCTTTTCATTTGTCTATATAATTCGCAACTTTTCCGCGCTATTACAACTTCGAAATAAAAAAATTAGTTTTTTTTGCCCACCCTGTTTTACATTCCCCTCCGGAGCTATGCTTTCCAATCATCTATTGTACAACTTGCATTCTTTAAATCATGGTAACTTTATTCTTGGCATACCTACTGGCCCTTTCCCTCTGGTTCCTTGGTGAGTTTCCATGCCCCTCTTTCATTTCCCATTCGTAACATATATCCTGCATATTACAGTCTACGGGACTTACGTGTTTTATTACATCTGGTTTCCCATAAAGATCGTGCAACTCACTGTTATTTAATATTCTCCATTCACCTGTTTGTTCGTCTCTTTTTGGTCCAAAAATGTTCCTAAGAACATTATTATCAAATACTCGTAAGGCTTACAACTGAATGGTATCAATAAGCTGTTAGTTTATGCTGATGACGTAGTACTACTGGCCGATAGCGAGGAGATACTAAAGGCCAACACACACACACACTATTGAGTAACACTAAGAAATTAGGACTGGAAGTGAATATCAGTAAAACTAAATATATGGTCACACGTAGAAATTCAGTATATAATGGAAATGGACAGCTAATGACAAATGAGGGAAATTTTGAGGAAGTGCCTGAATTCAAATACCTAGGAACAATAATCACAAATAGGAATGAGACGCACAAAGAAATTAAACATAGGCTCAATTCTGGAAATGCGTGCTATTATGCATTGCAGAGACTTTTGATGTCCCAACTCCTTTCAAAAAACGTTAAGCTGAAAATTTATAAAACTATTATTCTACCAGTTATATTATATGGGTGCGAAACATGGACTCTTACTTTAAGGGAGGAAAGGAGATTACGAGTATTTGAGAATAAAGTACTTAGGAAAATATTTGGACCAAAGAGAGATGAACAGACAGGTGAATGGAGAAGACTACATAACAACGAACTACATGGTCTGTATAGGAAGCCAGAAATAATAAGAACAGTTAAGTCTCGTAGATTGCGATGGGCAGGACATGTTGCGCGTATGGGGAATGAGAGACGTGCATGGAAGCTTCTTGTAGGAAAGCCAGAGGGAAAACGCCCAGTTGGTAGACCAAGAATGAGGTGGGAGAACAACATTAACTATGATTTGAGGGAAGTAGATTATACAGGGAATGATTGGAAAGCATTAGCTCAGGATAGGGATTTATGGAGAGCCTATGTCCGCGCGGCCATGAACCTACGGGTTCGATAGTGCCAGTAAGTAAGTAAGTAAGTACTCGTAAATTTGTCTTCCCTTAAAGTAAGAGTATAAGTCATGAGTATCAATGCTTAATACGTGTTGAACCAGAAATATAACAGACTGCATATCACCGTAGAGTAGATTTCATTCCATAAATGTAATGATGTGTAATGGAATTAACCCAAAATAAGGTTGCCGTGTTAAGGGTCTTAAAACCATAATCCATCTGTACTAACCTGATCTATTAAGATACATGGAATCCTGTTTTTTTTTAAATCATTTCAATTAAATTAATTACTTTCCATTAATGTTTGCAGATTCTGTAGAAATTAATTTTTAAAATATTGCTGGTTCCATTCCATAGTGTTCTGCCCGAGGGCAGGGGTTTCATGCTATGCTTTGCAGCTTTACTAGGAAATTATAGGTTTGGTAGCTTTCCATTGCTTTCCAAACCGTGAAGAATGTTAGTGGAATGCAGGCTTTCACGGCCGGTAATCATGGTAGTAAAAGATTCCGGGCTATGTGGCCGTGGTCTATAACTGGCGTTTCTTCCAGACGTTTCTCCCTCAACTGCGGAGAGCATCTTCAGTGGCGAGCGCTAGAAGCTGTTGTTTCCCTGTCGTAGACTCGACTGTTTTCCAATTATTACCTATATAATTCACATCCTACAAATCATGGTTAATCTTATTCTTCCACCTCATTGTTGTCCTACCTACTACGTATTTTCCCTCTGGTACTGCTACAAGAAATTTCCAAGCTCCTCTATCATTCCCCATTCATGTCACATGTTCCGTGCACCTACGAGTCATGATAGGGTATCATTTTCTTTTTCTCGTTCTGAGTAGTTATAGTAAAAGTAGTGATAGTGTAGTCCATCGCTGCGATCTCGAGATAGCGTACTGCCTTGTCTCGCAGCGGACCCGGGTTCGATTCCAGGTCGGGACACTTTCCTGGGTGAGGCTTTTTCGGACTGAAGATTCAGTCAATATCTGGTCTTGAGAATGACGGCTTAGCAGTAGAAACATGTTGACCATTTTAATATTTTTTTAAATTTCTTTGTTTGTCGTTTTCTTTCGTTTACAGTGTTATTCCTTTTTGTTTTACCTTAGTTAACCTTTTTATCTTATTCACACATACAAACACAAGACAGGACACACGCCCAGATCCAAGGTGGAGATTTAAAATCCCCTACCCCGCCGGGAATCGAACCCGGGTCGCCGGAGTGGAAGGTAGGGACTCTGCCGACTACGCCACGGCGACGGACAATGATAGTGAATAGGTGAATTGGGAATATTGACTGTTTATTTTAATATTCTTATCACCAAGAAGATCTCTTGTGTATTAATAAAGAGATTTCTAAGTAATATTTGTCGATCTTCTCACGCTCAGATATAATTGTGACCTCATGATTTAAATTGTCGAATGACGTCATTAAACAAAATGATAGTAAGAAAAGATTATAATTTTGTTATTGTATGGCTAGATTCTAGGAATTTTCATCAATGTAACAAACTTTAATTAACATAGAGAATGATTGAATATTTTGAGGGAACTAGAGTTGTATGTCGTATTAGCTGTGTAAAAGAGTTTTAATTGTATTTAACTTAAGTATAATTAACACTATAAACCGCTTAATGTTTTCCCTCTCCTTTGTTTCAGGGCACATTCATCTCTGAGGTTATTTTGAAACAAAGCAAGACTGCTGTAATACCTGAAGACAACGGCTACTACGAGACACGATTTATCGCTTGCACAATAAAGAATGAAAATAAACGTTGTGACATTGTTCGTAAAAAACAGTTCTACGCTTTTCTTCAAAATGCAATATCCCTTGATAAAATTGTTTTAAAATTCGTCAAAAAATATATAAATCTATGATAGAGTTTTAAATTAAAAAATAATCCCTTTATGTGTTTTTTTTTTCAAATTTGCATTAAAATTGCTTAAATGTCCAAATAATAATAATAATTATTATTATTTATCTTAAATACGATACGCATAGATATTATTGAAATAAAAATGGAGTTTACATGGGATATGTACTTATATAGCAAAAATTATCATTTTACAACAGGTTATTAAAACAAAACTCTTATATTACCATATTGGGTATGAATGTTTCAAAATTGAGTCAGGTCAAAATTTCAGAAAAATAGTGATTTATAGTAAACATTATGATAATGTGATTCAGTCATGACTTAATTTAGTCATGTTAGTGATTCCTGAAAACCCAGTTACGGACATTAATGTGATATTTACAACAGACAATGCTAGTTTCTTAACAGAAACTTCCTTCTCAAATTGGGGACTTAATACAACTTTAACGTACCCGATTCTCTCAACATCACTGACGGATTCAGTATTACATGGGAATGTGACAAGTGCATGGGGACCTAAGAGAGATCCCTTATACATCGTGATACCAATAACAGTGCTGTATGCAGTGATACTTCTAACTGGACTTTTGGGCAATGTTAGCACTTGTATTGTTATTGCCCGTAACAAACACATGCACACGGCTACCAACTATTATTTGTTCAGCTTAGCAGTGTCCGATCTACTGCTCCTAGTCTCGGGACTACCTCAGGAAATGTATTTCAATTGGTCAAAATATCCCTATGTTTTCGGTGAAGTTTTTTGTATTCTACAAGGATTTGCTGCTGAAACTTCGGCGAATGCTACAGTTCTCACCATAACTGCGTTCACAGTGGAGAGATACGTGGCTATATGTCATCCCTTTCAATCTCATAATTTGTCAAAGGTAGGTGCAGATATACTAGAAAAACAAAATATTATATGCCCTCAAATTTGTAGAACAATTAATTCACATAATGCATTATTCGATGCAAGTTCTGGCGACCCTGAGACGCCATGACTTGTTATTTCGGTGGTTCATAAGTATTCAAAACACTAATTTATCGTTCCAGTTATTTAATTGTTTCGGACACCAGTGAAAAGAAAATCATGTATACTTTTAAGTTATTGCTATGCATTGTGTAACTTCACACAAATTTAAGTAATTTATATTCGTTCGTTTTTCTATTGTTTTATTAGAAAATTAAATACATTTAAAAATGCATTTTATAGAATATATTGCCAAGTTAAAAGATTAAAAACGTTTGTGTAACTGATAAGCAATCATAACTGGGCGGATAAAGAAATATTATTTTTCTTAATTTCATAGTATTTGGAATATCAAATATCTGCATAAATGTCAATATTTGGACACTTGAAGAACATAAATTTCTAAGTCCTGTATATGTAAAAATTCTGTATTTACAGTCAGATTTTTATACAGTGTTGTAAAATAAACAAAACTATTACTACAATTTAGGTTTTTGTGTATAACAAGAGATCTCCTAGTATTCATATACAGTACACCATTGGTAGTTTACAAAAAAAATTGCAAAAAGCATAATTTCTCTACATCTACATGTAATAGCAGCTGGTTTTACAATTATTGCAATATCCTTTGAAATACCTGAAACAGTTATATTCACTGATACAATTTTTTACAGTATCATATTATATATTTTAACTATTTCCCATTCGTTTTCTGATTAACAACAACGAAATAAAACAAAACAAATTTAGGGGAAAGTTTAAAATATAAAATGCACAAAGACATACAGTGAATTAATGCAAAGGAGAATATTATGTATTAGATTAATACTGAATGTAATTTCTAATGCAGACATTGTTACTACTCTAATTCAGTGTTGTATGAATATGTTTAGCTTTCCAGAGCAGTTCGTCTCATCCTCCTGATATGGCTGTTAGCAATGGGGCTCGCAGTACCTCAAGCTCTTCAGTTCGGCGTGGTGTACGAAGAACTTCCTGACGGCCGTGTGTTGGACGACGAGCATACAGTATGTGCGGTCAAGAGAATCGTCATCCCATATTCCTTCGAAGTATCTTCGCTCTTATTCTTCGTAGCACCCATGACACTGATAACAGTGTTGTACGCTCTTATCGGAATCCAGTTAAGAAAGTCCAGTCTTCGGAGAGGTGGAGGGAGCGTCAGGTTAAAGACAGGAGTGGGAGGAGCAGAACTAGGGTATACACCTCAGTACTGTACTCAAAACCATTCTGAAGATGGTAGAAAGAATTTTGCCAAAAATGCCCAAATAAAAGCAACAAAACACGTCGTAAAAATGCTAAGTAAGTCTATACTAAAATTCTTACTATCTATTACTAGGTGTAATATTGATGTTTTGTTGATGTTATTAACTTTCTATCAACCACAATCACGGTTAAACTCCCTGAAGGAAAACCAGTTGAGCCGATAGAAATCAAATAGCAGCTGGTTATTCTTCGAATTTGACATAGTCAGACTCAACACTTGTACTTACAACACTAAGTACTTTGCGAGGTCTTGTGAAATATTGATAACTTTATTGCAGAATTACATGTGTCAATAACTGGTTTGTGTATCTGAATATAGGCTATATACGGTTAGTGTAAGTTATATTGTAGTGTTTACGTATAACACCTGTGGAACTGAAAATTAGAGACATGCTTCTCATTTAAATTGAGAAATAAATTCCTTTCCAAGAGTTGTGTATTTCATGTGATTATTATTATTGTTATTATTATTGTTATTATTATTATTATTAAAAATTTCAACAATGGAGAAGAACTAAACCCTAATACTGAATGCATTTATTTAGGAACAAAATTAGACCATTCAGGCGACAACACAGTGGAAATTGAAAATAGAATCGCACAAACAAAACAAGCAATAAATGCTTTAAACTCTGGCGGAGCAAAAATATTACAAAAATAGAAAATTACAAATATATCAAACCATAATTCTGTGCATTTTTAATATATGGTGCTGAAGGGTTATTATTATTATTATTATTATTATTATTATTATTATTATTATTATTAAATGGATGGAAATTATATTTTAGCAAGCTATTGACTGAAGATCGTTTGGAATTTTTAAGTGGAATTGCAGAGGAAACTGAAGATCAAAACAGAACGAGTATACATTTGGATATTGAGACAGTAGAGATAGCAATTGGAAGTTTAAAAAATGGAACGGCTTATGGGGAAGAAGGGGTACAGCCAGAATTAATTAAATATGGTACAAGGAAATTATTTGAATTGTTAAGGAGCCTTTTTGAGAGATGCCTAAACGGAGAAGATGTCATTCATAAGAAAGGAAGAAAGGATGAGTGCAATAATTATAGAGGAATCGCCGTAATGAATGTTTTTAGCCGTATATATGGAAAAATAATCAAATGCTATTTGGAAGACAATTATAAACATAAGGAGAATGAAGTACAAGCAGGCTTTAGGTCTGAGAGATCTACAATTGATCACATATTTGTGGTAAAACAATTGATGAAAAGACGAATAATAACCAACAAGTTCATTTCACATTTGTGGATTTAGAAAAGGCATATGGCACTGTACCTTTACAAAAGTTGTGGGAAGCATTAGAAGATATGGCCATAAACGATACAATTATTGATGCAATACAAAATTTGTATAAAAATGAAGTATCTAAAATTAAAATTGGAAAATATATATCAGAAGAAATTAAAGTAACAAAAGGCCTTCGTCAAGGTTGTAGCATATCACCAACATTATTTAAGACATTTATACATATAGCACTGTCAAACTGGAGCAAAAAATGTTCAGGAATGGGAGTGCCAATTGGAGATAGATCAACAGATACAATATATACACTTTTATTTGCGGATGACCAGATAATAATTGCTCAAGAATATGAAGACATGGAGTTTATGTTCAGAAAATTATTGGACGAATACGATAACTGGGGTTTGAAAATAAATTTAAAAAAAACATTTTATATGGGACGTCGAGCCGAAACCGAAGATTTGATATTAGAAGATGAAAAGGGGTATATTAGAGGATGTGAAGAATTTGAGTATCTGGGAGTGAAATTAGATAAAGAGGATAAACAGGAAAGTGATATTAAGAACAGAATAAATAAAGGTAGAGCAATAACAGCAATTATGAATGGAGTCTTACGGAACAGACATATAACCAGGAAAAATAAGTTACAAATGTATAATTCAATAGTGAGAAGTACTGTCACATATAGAGCTGAAGTTTGGAAATTCAACAAAAACTTATGCCGATGGAAATGGATTTCTTGAGGAGAGCAGCAAGATGTTCAAAATTAGACTAATAAGAAATACTGTCATAAGAGAAAAAATGAATATTGTTATTCAATAGTAGATTATATACGGTATAAGCAATTAAATTGGTATGGGCACGAACGACGAATGCAAGAAGAAAGATTACCCAGGAAAACACTGGAATAGTATCCACCTGGAAGAAGGAGGAGAGGAAGACCTCGAAACTTGTGGATGCAGGAAATAAGAACTGGAATGAGAGCAAGAGGACTGGAGGACATGGATTGGATGGAGAGAGACGAGTGGAGAAGAAAAATGAAACTTTAGGCACAGAAATATGTGTAAACATTAAAAGTCTGTATATAATTAAAAATAAATAAATTATTATGCTCATTATTATTATTGCAATATTTTTTACACTCTTTAATCGTCGCTACTTTTGGGGTCAATGCCACCTTAGTCTTGGCTATCGATGAAACGTCTTAATCTGGTTTTTAATGTACATGCTGTTTGGAATTATGTACTATTTCATTCTGATTACACTACCCAGTGATTTCAATATGTGGGCTTTAGTTTAATTTACGATATATGAGCGATTTTATTTGATTGAAGTGATGCGGATCAATCAAAATTATTCTCGCTTTCCCCTTCCCTTAGTTTAGTATATATATGTGTGTGTGTGTGTGTGTTTGTGTGTGTGCGTGCGTGTGTGTGTGTGTGTGTGTGTGTAGGTATTTTTATGTGCCAGACGAATCCCGGGAGAGAGTGTTTTAACTTTGGATAACATATGCAATTTTTTCGCAATACTGCATGATTTGCCTCTCCGAATGTGTGATGAACTCAATGTTAGACCACCTTCGATACAACATGAATATTAAAGCAAGACAGACAATTTACTCATATATTCATAAAATTAAAATTATAATATAAAATCATAACCTAGTAGGTCCGTCTCTTCAACTTTGTAAACTTTTAATTCTCTGTAGGCCTTCCGGGACTAGTCCCATCATCAGCAGAAAGAGCAGGAGGTAGGTCTATATATATTGACCCTGAAAGCAAAAGTCAGTATTACTTTCAGGATCAGTAGATACAGACCTATCTCCTGCTCCTTCTGCTGCTGATGGGACTAGTCCCGAAAGGCCTACAGAGAATTAACAGTTTACAAAGTTGAGGAAACTGCTCTACTAGGTAACAATTTTATAATTTTATATTATAATTTTAATTTTATGAGTAAATACCTCAATGGAATTGTATCATTAATCTTAATTATGTTGATCATACATTCTTACTAAACAAGACAAATTTAATAATAATGATGATCAAATGGTTTTCTGGGACTATATAGGCCATTTTATTTAATAAAACAAGGTACAACTCGTATTTTCCCTGTGGATATAGCGCTGATGTTTATAAATGAAGACACATTTTCTTTAAGAGTTACAACATTTTCAGAGGGTTAAATCCATATATATTGATTAGAAAAATGCTGTTGGGTTAAGTGTGTTCTGAAGAGGTGTAAAGTTGTTTCTTAAATAAAATTAAATCTGTTATGTTGTGTCGGCTTAGAGTGTTTAGGTCTTACATATTTCCAGTATTTGTTTTGAAGGTGAGGGAAAACTGAAAAAAACTCAACCAAGAAAATTGTCCAAGAAAATTTATCTGTTGAATTTCCATTGTTTAGTTCATTTAGAAATTCTGGATTACTAAGGTATTTTAACCAAATAAATGACGTTATGTACTGTATACCATTGTATAAATTGATTATTTACATAAAAACCATTGCAAGGTACAGTTGTCCTAAGCAACGAGACGGAGTGGCGAGTTGATAAACTACGAGTTTTTATGTCAATATTCACAGTACATTATGTACAATATCAACATCAAAACAAAACATGTAACACCCTCCTCGCTATCCGTCTCATCGCTTGGACACACAATAACGGGTTTTTATATTACATTTAAGTTTAATTTAAGATAACGTATATTTAAATGCTGATTCTTATTAAGTGACCATTTGAAAACGAAATAAACTCCAAACAATCTAAAGAAATAAATAAAAAATTCGAGTCATAAAAGATCCATTAATTTCAATCGTTTAATCGTAATTTGTTGTTCAGTACAATAACTCATTTTATCTGTAAACGAACTGTTCAAAATCTAATTCCCAAATCACGCTACACTCGATAACAAACCTTGTTTGTTTACGTTCTCGATATTACGGTGTAATTTTCACCAGGATCACATGAATTTACGTAGTTATCTATTCTGTAAGCCCACCAAATCGCAGTAAATAACGTGATGATAAAAATTAGTAGCCCATTATCTCTTTAATCTCTGTCATTAGCTAATACCATATCATCTGACTTAAATATTTATTTTTTTAAAGAAGAGAGCAACTGCGTTTTTATTTGTTATAAGCTTTCATTTAAAAAAATGACTAAACTTATTCCAATCTAAAAAGGATTTGATTTGGAGTGAGCCTTGCTAAATAATCATTTTCAAATATAATTTCACAAATATATCTCAAAATGTTTCTTATTCTTTACCTGTAGTTGTAGTTTGATTCATATATAACCTAGATCTGGAAATCCTTATATTGTTAGATTGCAAAGCAAAGTCTTCAATATAAAGATATTGAAGCTCTCCCAGGGGAATTTTCATAAGTAATGCCACGAGTGATTTCCAAATTATCGATAAATTCACGACTCACGAAGTGAGGAGTGAATTTATCTAGAGAATTTGGAAATCAAGAGTGGCATTTGTTAGGACTATTTAACGAATAAAATTAAGCTGTTTACTCACAAATCATTATTTAACTGTAGTTATTTCAAAATATTTATATATTTAATGCAAACGGCGATGTTTGAAAACAAATGAGAAACGATAGGTACGCTTCTACTGCTTCTTTTGTTTATCACTGCAACCAGATCATACTATTTATTGCCAAAGGAACGCAATATTGTAAGAATGCTCTCTAGTGGAGAAAAAATGAAACATCAATCTGTATATTAATTCATTTCTGATGTCGTATGATGTAAATATTACAATTATATTTTTCTGGATTATTACCTGGGAAAAAATACATTTAAGAAAGTCAAACAGTGGTTTCTTTTTTTTGGTGGTATAATAAATTGCTACAAATGTTGACATGTATGCACTATATATACAATCTGGTAGCCGTATTTCTTATAGGCTCAGTCACTGCAAAATAACGGTCAGACCTGTTCAGAATATTAAAAAGGAGGAGCTTTGTTTAATATATGGTAATTATAACACTGATAAATATTTCGTGAAACACGACTCTGATTGGTTGTAAAACAGAAATCATTGAAACGTGATTGGTCATTGACTCCCATTTGGGGCATGAGTTAAATAGTCTTTTTAAATCTCTTGTTCACTACCTCAAGTCCTTGTTTTATTTATTTTTTTACTAGCATATAGCGACAAACAGTTTTAAACTTTTCATAAACAATATTAGTCATTATTTTAAAATCTGATATGAATAATGGTTTTTAAGTTCCAAACTTCTTACCTATAATAACCTATACTTGCAAACTTCACATTAATTTTACAAATTACTTTTTGTATTTAAGTTGTCGATGTCATGTTTTTATTTTCTAATAACAGGTCGGTAGATTATAATGTTAAAAAGCAATTAACTCAAACGATAAAAAATTAAATTATCATTAAATGCGAGTTCATTAATATACAATTTCAGTGAGTATACTAATACTTATAAAATTATTTTATCATATAAACAGTTTCCTCATCTAGGCCCGTCCCCCACCCCTTGGGATACCTCGGTCATCATGACCATACTCCCAAGTCCCAGACTTGTCCTCCCTATTTATTTCTCGTTCACATTCAAGAGTTCTCGGCCTAAAACCAACACCTCTAGGGAGAAGGTGTTGGAGTTGCAACTTCGAGAAATTGCTGAGCTACATAGTACGTCAGGTCGCTCATTCCTGACGACCCCACAGTTGGTCCACGGGCTCCTTGAGCCTAGCCGGGAGGACTGCTGTCGCAGATCCACCGGCCATTCCCCTGTTCTATCTCCAGGAACGTATCCTGCAGCCGTTGAGAGACCGGCTAGGGCTTGAGTCCACAAGCCCCACAGTGTGAGACTTTAGTACGTCCAGGTGCTCATTTCTTGGTGACCTCACAGTTTGTCCACGAGCCCGTAGGCTTAGACGGGAACCAGCACAGTTGCTCCCCTCGGCACTGGTCCGAGCTGTGCCCTGGTGTGCCCCCAGGGACGTGTCCTGTTGCAGTTATGGTCCAGCACGGAGCTCGCAAGTTCCAACAGGTGAGCAATAGTACGGCAAGGCGCTCAACTCCTGCCGACTCCACTAATGGTTCACGAGTCCCTTGGACTTGGCCGGGAGGACTGTCTAGCAGATCCACCGACCATTCCCCCAGTGCATCACCTGGGGACGTGTTTGGTTGCTGAAGTGGGTCCAGCCTGAGCATTAGTACGTCAGGTCTCTCAACTCCTGACGATCTCACAGATTGTCCTTGGGTCACTCGGTCCCGGAGTCGGCGCTAATCCCACCACCAAAGACCGCGCTTCCTCCTTTTCCGAGCTTACTGACCTGGTGGTAATTCCCAGCATTACGCTCGGTATTGTCCCAACCAGCCCGTTCGCAAGACTAGACCTAGTCGTGCTGCTGCTGTGAGACCAGCCCACTGAGCAATGTAGGCATCCATGGTGCTCATCGCCCATGGTGACCCCACAGATGGTCCTCGGGTTCATTGAACCAAGAGAAAGGAGCTTCTGATCTTTAGTCTCCCACCGTCTGTGCCACAGCGGCCGCTAATCCCGCTTGTGGACCGGGATCCACGAGCTTTGACAACAGGCCGCTCATCTCCCTGTTGACCCCACTTATGGTCCGCGAGTCCATCGGACTTGGAAGGGAGGACTGACTAGCAGATCCACCGATCCTTTTCCCCACTACGCCACCGAGGGGACGCGATTGGCCGCTGAAGTGGGCGCAGCACGAGCTATGTAGTACGTCAGGTCGCTCGAGTACTGACGACCTCACACATGGCCCGCGGGTCCGGTCTGGACCTAGCGGGGAGGAATGCAAGCAAACCACCAACCGTTCCCCTATCCGCCACCCGGGGACGCGCCCTGTTGCTGTTGTGAGCATAGCTGAGGCCCGATAAACGGACCACCAAGGAAACAGTTTCCTCATCCGTAAGACACATGTCAAGAAATTTTAAGTCTCAAATTATCCCCGAACATCATTTTGACATCATAATCATTATTATAATAATCGCCATATTTAGTATGAATGTGTGTGTTGCATGAGATGTTTCGACTTAATATTGTGTTTTCTGGGAGGAGATCATGACATTGAAGTGGTCATTCATTTGGGGAATCCCTCCATGTGTGGTAAAAATGTATGTGTGTGATCCACAGTTAAAATTCCTCTCCTGATACATCATGTCACTATAAGGCCCGGTGTGTGGCACGTAAAAGTGCTAGTAGGTAAAACTGCGGTAATGGAATGGAATTTAAAAAATATATATTTTATTATAACCTCAAAAATCGGTGCTTGAATTCTCATCCAGATTATCGGCTTGGTAGATTCTTTTAATTAGTTTGAAAGTACTTTATTCAATCACAATATTTAACAACTAAGGTCATAATTAGCGCGTAATTCAAATCTGGGCTTGAAAGTGTCCAGAACATTTTTGTTATTTTCAAGCTTGAGATGTTTTTAGCCTATGGGCCGCGGTCCCATGGCTTATTAGTACACTATCCCTATACAACTGATTTTTGGAAAGTTATAATGCAAGAATATACTTAATAATAACAATAATAATAGCTTAAGTTTATCTGACACAATTAAGGATTAAATATGAGAACAGTTATGTCTCGTAGACTGCGATGGACAGGACATGTGGCGCGTATGGGGAATGAAAGACGTGCATGGAAGCTTCTTGTAGGAAAACCAGAGGGAAAACGCCCAGTTGGTAGACCAAGAATGAGGTGGAAAATAACATTAACTATGATTTGAGGGAAGTAGATTATACAGGGGATGATTGGAAAAAATTGACT
Source organism: Diploptera punctata (assembly GCA_030220185.1). Taxonomy (NCBI): domain Eukaryota; kingdom Metazoa; phylum Arthropoda; class Insecta; order Blattodea; family Blaberidae; genus Diploptera; species Diploptera punctata. Next base: position 1,620,911 of record JASPKZ010003844.1, on the reverse strand, counting down.
CTGGATAGGGATCTATGGAGAGCTTATGTCCGCGCGGCCATGAACCTACGGGTTCGATAGTACTAGTGAGTTAGTTAGTTATATTATGTATCACCTGACAAGATTAGATATATTTTACACAATTAGTCAACTTAGTTAGATATTTAAATAATTATATTAAGTAATATAACGATGTGTAGTAGTATATTACGATGCAAGGTTGGGAAGTGGTTTTTACAGAATTGAGGAAAATATTTAAAAACCGAGCGATAGCGAGAATTTTAATTTCCGAGATTCTGTAAAACACTTCAAAAACGTGCGTTGCACATTATTTTTTGCGCGATGGTGTTTTCAAAATAATATATAGTAGTAAAATAATATCTTCGTTGCAAATATGTGCGTTCATTATAAACAATTGAATAACGTTAACAGTTTGGGCAATGTTTATTAGTTGAAACAACAGGAGGCCGTGAGACCATTATTATTGATAGAATGGCCGCAAGTACGTATGTATTGTTTTATATTGTTTCAAATAAAATTCAGTTAATTTAAAATGCAGTGATTTGTTTCATATAATGTACATTAACACTACCTTTAGGATATATTTTTGTATATACATTGTACGTAGTGTACATAGAGGGCAGTGGTTTTACTTCCCGCACGTGGGTGTAAATCTAATATTACAGTACAGTTATTTAGGTTGGCAATCCCGAAATGTAGGAAGTTGAACTTTCAATCACGGTCGCCATTGCTGGTAGGTACGACAAAACGCAGTATCGCGCAAAAAATATAGACCTATTAGTTTATTCTGAATCCAATTTTTATTAGAAGAGACTAACTTTTAAGTAAAAACAAAATATATATATAACTATTTATCTTCTTCTTCCTTCCAAGTATTAGGCCAAGGCCTGTTACGATCCTATAGAAAATTTTCCCTCCAGCTTCTTCCGGAAAATTCTCGTATAAGACTTGAAAGCATAATAATAGTCCCTTCGATTGGTTGCTGGCCAAAGGAAGGCAAGACCAGTGATGGGGCTGCCATCTTATAGCCTCTGGTCAGGCTTTTCTGGAGAAGAAAAGAAAATAAAGGAAAGAAGAAATGGAAGAAAGGAAAGACTCCCTAGCCCTCGGATGCCCTAATAGTGTCGGGGTCGAAAAAACAAGAGTTAACCAAGAGAAGTTAGATAGTAAAGTTAAAAGAGTGCAAAACACAAGTAAGTGGAAGAAATGTTTTGCTCGGCTTGGGCACCTTGTGGTCGCCATCCACATATCCCCTAGATGAGGACCCCTGAGGGGTATAACTATTTATAGAGAATAAATTTCATTGTTTAACATACAAAAGTTATTAAACAAGCTTGACTTAAAGTGACAAGTGTCGGCAATAACTTCATCAAGTCAAATATAAATAATAATTATTATTATTTATTTTATTATTATTATTATTATTATTATTATTATTATTATTATTATTATTATTATTATTATTATTATTATTATTATTATTATTATTATTATTATTATTATTATTATTGCTGTTATTATTACCATCATCATCATGATAATCCACAATACTGCATTTAACTTCGATAACGTTGATTCTTTGAAACCTGGATTTACGTAGAAACCCTATTAAAAGTTTTCACATTGTGTGTGTCGAGGCAGGATTCACCTTCCTTCCGCACATACTTCACTAGAACACTGTATACACCGGTAAACGTACTCGATGGAAAACTAAGCAGGAAAATCCCTTAAGTCAGGGTAATTTAGTTTCAGCGGATGATGCTGCAGAGTGTAGCCTGGATTAAAGCATTCTGTTTTTCATTACTAGTCCAGATGAAGCCAGTGCTGACTGGATTGGTTCAATCGATAGCCAAGTGCAATATTTTACAAGAGCAATGGTCCCCGGGGTTACAAGCAGGAGCTTTACATCTTACCCTAGAGGTTACGTATGGTCATCGTTACGCCAAACTCCCTACCATAACATGTGGCTCTGTGAAAAATGTTACATGAAGCCTGGATTATATAACGAATGATATAATATAAATAATTTAACCCAGTGACTTCACAGTTGTTAGAAGAAGCAACCACCCTCTGTAAAATTAAACAAATGATAAAGCATGGTTACTCCATTAGTTCATTTAATAAAAAAAATTCCGCCCTTTACTAAGAACCCGGCCTTCAATTTTCTTTCCTCTTCGTGTCATCCAATATCAATGTTGTAAGAAATACACTATATAATGATTAATTACAATGGACAGCTAATGACAAATGAGGGACATTTTAAAGATATGGTTGAATTCAAATACCTAAGAACAATAATTACAAATAGGAATGAGATGCACAAAGAAATTAAACATGGACTCAAATCTGGAAATGCATGCTACTCGAAATATGCATTACAGGGACCATTCTCGTTTCCACTCCTCTAAAAAAAACATCAAACTGTGATATATATATGAAACTTTTATTTTCCCAATTATATTATATGGAAATCCACCGCTGTGGTCTCGAGGTAGTGTGCTGCCTTGTCACGCAGCGGGCCCGGGTTCGATCCCCGGTCGGGCCAGTTTTTCTGGGTGAGGTTTTTATCGGGGTTTTTCCTCACCTGTAAGACAAATGTTAGGAAAACTTTAAGGCCTAACGGTCCCCGAAATCATATGGCCATCATCATCATCACCCTTATCATTATCATCTCATCATCATCATCCTTCACCAGTATGGAAAGCAACGGGAAGCTACCACACCTACAATTCCCTAGTAAAGCTGCAAAGCATAGCATGAAAATGCTATGATTGCAGTGAAAGACCTGGCCTCGGGCAGAATTACTATGGATGGATATTATATGGATGCGAAACATGGACCCTTACATTAAGGGAGGAAATAAAATTATGTATTTGAGAATAAAGTTCTTAGGAAAATGTTTGGACCAAAAGGAGATGAACAGATAGGTAAATGGAGAAAACTACATAATAGTGAACTACATGGTCTATATAGGAAGGCATATATAAAAATAACAGTTATGTCTCGTGGAGTGCGATGAGAAGAACATGTGGCACGAATGGGGAATGAAAGAGGTGCATGGAAGCTTCTAGTAGGAAAATCAGAGGGAAAACGGCCAGTTGGTAGACGAAGAATGAGGTAGGAGAATAACATTAATCATTATAAGGGGATTTTGAAAAATATTGGTAAGAATATGGATGTTTAGAGAGCTTATGTCCGCGCGGCCATGAACCTACCGGTCGATAGAGCCAGTGAGTTAGTTGTTAGTTATATCATCTACTATCTTTTCCACTCGATTTTTTAATATTTCCTTTTAAAGTTTCCTTCAACAGTGAGTTTCATTTGTTTTTTTTTTTAATTAAATTATAAGTTGGAATGAAAATTGATAAAAATAAATTTGCATTTACTTTGCAGTATATGATCGTGGTGTAAGCCATAACCTAAACATTTATAATATATCTAGTATACATAATTGCATTAATTTACTTTTTATTTTCTGTCCGCTGGTTCAGGTGGTATCATGGCTGCTTCCTGACTAGCGGGCCTAGTTTCGATACCTGGTGGGTTAGAACATTCTAATTGGTAATACGATATAATTTAATTACCTTACTCTAATTGTAAAATTTTAAATTTCCTGTAAGTAGTGAGGTGGTGTACAGTTTTTAATCGCTAGATTATTCAACAGATTCCTGTATTAAATTGCAAATCTCTCAGCAGTATATATGTTGAGACGAGTTGTGGTATTGTCCACAGACGAAGTGAATGAAAGCAGTAGGTATTTCAAACGTCATGAGTGGTCCTTTATTCTCAGGTAGAATGCCATTGTAACGCTTGCAATTCCCCGTGCCCCCCTACGTCCCGTGCTTTCATTCTCTTCCTCTGTGGACTATACTGTTTATAGCGATAAGCCCGTCGGATGTAGACGTTAAGCCTGATGACCCTTGGTGCTTTTCGACGGGAATAGGGTAGATTCCGACATCGGGTTTCACCTTCTCCCTTCTCTTCATCACACTTTCCACTACAGAAATGCATCCCACATCCTCTCTCTACACAATATAGGAATGCATCAACTATGTAAAGTGGTCCACCGAAGTGGTGCGTAAATTTAAAATTGACCACATAACGCCATCTGTCCGCCCAGCGTGGAACATTAATCATGTAAATTACATTGGAGGTAATTAGCACACCTTCCTTGTTTTATCGAACATTATTCTCCTTTCACTAAAATTAGAAATAATATACAATTATTATATACGAGCCAAAGTATATTTTTTATTCGCATCCTATGAACATCATTACTGAATAAAAAAAAACTAAACTTGGTTTTATTAAAATCGTATCCTATTCTTATATATTTAAATATGTTTTCTTAATTTTCTTCCATTACTTCTCTTTTATCATTCTCAAGATTTTATATGTTTATATCCAAACTAGTGTAGATAGTATGTTATTTAATGACGCTCTATAACTACTGAAGTTATTTAGTCGTAATTCAAATCTGAACACAGAATGACCCACAAATTTTGTTCTGAGACATTTTTCGGAATTGAGTTTTTTACGTGCCATAAATCTACGACATGGGATTCACAGCACTACTTCTCTTCTGAATGAAGCCATAATAAGAAATTTTACGTCGTGAAAATGTCTGGAATCTGACCGACATTATTCCGGGTATCTCGTTACTAAATGTGAGAATCGTATCTATCCTCCATTATATTAGACCGGCCAACCTTCTTTCACCTCCATTTTTCCTTCATATAATTTCTAGATGTATTATTACAGTATTCTTTTTCTTACTTACTGCACTAACTTAATGTATCTAATTAATTCATCTCCTTTCTGTTTTTGTATTTTTTCTGTCTTGGAACCCGGGGCACCACTCTCAGTGGGCCGAAGAAATCGCTCACCACCAGTCATTTTAATGACTGGTCGCAGGGCTTTTTCACTTTTGTCTTTTTCTGTCTTGAAATTGTAATTTATTCTTCTTCTTCGGCTTTCCCCCATTTATAGGTTTGCCGTCTTCAGTTTCCACTTATCTCTATCATTCCAATCTCCCTCTTCCAAATTCCTATCATCAATTATAGTTCTGATGTAGGTTTTCCATTTCCATCTTGGTCTGCCACGTTTATTTCTTCCAGGGGGTGACTATTGGCATATATTTTTTGGCCATCTTTCATTTTCCATTCTTTGTACATGGCCATACCATTTAACCGTTTGATTTTCAATCCTCTTAACAACAGATGTGGTGACATTCATTTCTCTCCAAAGGAATTCATTTCTTATTTTATCCTGTCTTGTTTTTTGGAGGCTTCTTCTAAAATAATCAAATTCAACTGTTCTGATTATATTTGTTTGTACTTCCGTCAAAGACCAAGTTTCACTTCCATATGACAAAATATTCTGTATTATGCTCTTATAAATTTTCATTTTAGTTTCCTTTGTGATATTTTTGTTCCAAATTGTAATTTACTAAGTATTTTAACGTAATTTTATCGTCGTAATAGTTTTATTCATCCCGCGCCGTTGCCGAATGGTTAATTAAGTCAAATGTCTTGGCGCAGAGCTATGGGACTTACGCTGCGCTGGTTGGAATCTCCAAGTGGGGAAGAAATGTCTCAATGAATTTCGGCCAGTATGGCACTGGTGTCCACCCAGCATCGAGAGGAATTTGGGTAGCTACAATAAATAGCGACTCCAGGTTGAGGCAACTAGCTATAACGGCTAGAGTACCCGACATACTTACCACATGTCACCCCAACACTGGCTGAATGATCGTCTACCTCTGTAATTAACACACGGAGATGTGACCGCAGCAGCCGGCTGATAGGCCAACGGCCTTCTAGCCTGTCGCGTCATGGAGTTTAGTTTATAATTAAAATATGGGAGGGTTGAATGTGACGCGGTGTATTTAGTTTTGTTCACTACTAAAGTAAAACAAAAAAAATAAAGCGAACATCTATTGAAGAATTTTATTGTGAATAAATGAACAAATTTAAAGATCTATAGTTAAATAATTTTCAAATTTATTCATCTGCGGCTTATATTTATATTAGGTATGAAAATTAAAATAATAGATTAATTAAATAAAAATATTATCTTAATTTGTAGGCTCAATGTCCTTAAAATTCGATTTACTTTTAACTTTATTCCATGTTTATTGTTCATCTGCTTATTAAATTAGTTCGTATATGCCGATATCATTCTGGAATTAATTTATTGTTTACTCTACACTCTAACATTCTAAATATAGCATAAATTGGTGGAAAAATTACCGCTGAACTTTATTTGCCTACATTTAACGTTAAATATTATACTCATAATTTTGTCTTTGCATATACATATTACTATTATTATTACATGCTATTTTTATCAATATTGCTATAGTAGCGTTTTCTGAATTATGAAAAATTGCAAAGGTATCGCATAAAATTCACATAGAGTAAAAAATAACCCTACCTAATTTCTCTATTAATTATTACCTCACACTCCCCCCCTCTCTCTCTCTCTCTCTCTCTCTCTCTCTCTCTCTCTCTCTCTCTCTCTCTCTCTCTCTCTCTCTCTCTCTCTCTCTCTCTCTCTCTCTCTCTCTCTCTTCCTCTCTCTTTTTTCCCATTCCCACAAAAACATGCAACACGATAACCAATATAAGCATTATTTCCATTTTAGTGATTATGTTGATAATAATAATAATAATAATAATAATAATAATAATAATAATAATAATAATCCATCCATCCATAGTAATTCTGCCCGAAGGCAAGTCCTTCACTGCAATCATAGCATTTTCATGCTATGCTTGCAGCTTTACTAGGGAATTGTGTAGGTGTGGTAGCTTCCCGTTGCTTTCCACACCGGTGAAGGATGATGGTGATGATGATGATAATGATAAGGATGATGATGATGGCCATATGATTTCGGGGACAGTTTGGGCCTTAAAGTTTTCCTGACATTTGTCTTACAGGTGAGGAAAAACTCCGATAAAAACCTCACCCAGAAAACCTGCCCCGACCGGGAATCGAACCCGGGCCCGCAGCGTGACAAGACAGCACGCTACGTCGAGACCACGGCGGGGTGGACATAATAATAATAATAATAATAATAATAATAATAATAATAATAATAATAATAATAATAATATATAAAGTATTGTTTGTTGTGAGAAATCTGCTTCTTCGTGAAACGATAAGTTGGTATATTTAGCTTTAATTCAAGTCTCTTGACTTTCTTTCATGTATTCTGATACCCAACTGGTGCGCCACTTTCGTCTGTCCCAGGAGCGCCTGCAGGAATATAAACTGCAGTTAAATAAAGACTAGTCACATGGTTGGAAATCTAACAGCCGGTTTCCTTCTCCCAAAACTTTATCCAATATCTTTGTCACTTGTTGAAATTTATTGCTTCCCATTTATTCAAGCTAGCATTATCTCTAAATTCTCCTTGATTCAAAATAACGTTCTTTTGTTTCTAAAGTAGATTTAACACCTGCATTCAATTTCACATTTATGAATCTGTAAACTTAGACTATTCCAAACGTATTTGAATTACACTCTAATTAAAAACACAGTATGCGCTAATAAAGTAGAGGGGAGAGTCAGTGTAAAATTAGTGACGAAATTACAGAAACTAAAATATATTTTTTATTGAAGGATATGTACTGTTCCAAAATCCTGAACTTATTACTTTCCTTATAATACATACAGTGACTTGTGGCCACTAGCGTGGACACTGCGTGGGCAGCGCGAGTTGATGATTCAATGCTTGCAGTCACTTTTCCCGCTATTGGCCGCAGGTCGAGTGAAAATCACTGTAAATTTGAAGAGGTTAGAGAAATAGAAAATAAAGAAAATATTTAAAACAGTAAAAGTTGTACCTGTTATGGCAGTCGTCCCCAACAGAACAACTTTGAAAATGGAACTAGTTCCGAAAGGCTTAGCTGATTATTTTAAACAAATTTAATTTGACAACTGCCATCACAGGTACAGCTTTTACTGTTTTAAATATTTAAAAATAACTTCAACGGTGCGTAATGTTTTTTTTAATAAACAAAATGGATATTACATTCGAGATTCAGTAAATCCATAGATGAGTTTAATGTTATATATAGATCTGCAAGCTAATTAAAATGTATATTATTTAAACACAATAATACTGGTCATCATAATTTTTGTCTCATGAGTACCAATAGTTGTACTTAATGCAGTTTTTCTCGTGTTTTCAAGTATGTATTCAGAATTTCTCCATCACCCACAGTTTTTTTATTTCAATTTCAATTAATGGATTTAAATAGTTATTTTTAATAAAGTTTTCTCGTCCATTTGTCCATTGTAAAATAAGACCAAATGAGCTAACTCATGAGATTTCAGCTATTGAAAAGATATATCAAGGCAAATGGAATCCTAATGTGCTGGCCGATTATTGTTGGACCAACAAGATAGATTCTCCACAGGCGAAATATAGCAGAAAATCATTTCTTACTTTCTAGGTGAGTCCGAATGTTCGAATATTGTGTAGTTATGTATGTAGAAAATATTAAAATGTTTGAAATTATAAATTCCTGTCTCTCGGAAACCTTGCGTGATGGAGAAAACCCGATATCATATTTGAATTCAGGAGAAAAAATACTATCAGAATAACATATGTTTCATTCTAAGACCAAAAAAAAAAAAGTTTATTTTGCCTTTGTTGCCCAGTATTATTATTTCATTCATCCATTTTGATATTATTAAATTATTTATTATTTTACAGATTTTGAAACTGGGGTTGTTTTTATTCTGAATTTCCACTTCCTTCTATATAAGCAGTTCATTTCTCTCAACTCTCTTCCTTTCGTGGCATCCTGGATATCATTCTTCCAACTGTGTTTAAGTCTCCAAATTTCTTTCTTCCTGGTGGTATCCATTTAAGAACGAATTTGGTCATCTTGTAATGTCATCACACTGTGTGTCCATATAATTTTAACAGTTGCTTCTATTTTAAAATACAATAGGAAGTAACTCTAAGAGGTTTGTTTAATAATTAAAGCATTTTGTTTGTTCACTCTTACCTCTAGAGTTGTTTTTGTCGAACATGTTTCAGAGCTTCTTAGCCCCATTAGTCTGTAATCACTGACGATGGGCTTAGAAGCTCTGAAACAAGTTCGATAAAAACAACTCTAAGAGGTAAGAATGAACAGACAAATTATTTTAAATAGTTGCTTCTATATTTTTTCATCTATCTCCTCCCATAGATTCTTTATTTATATGTTTGGTAATCATTTTATCAAATCTTGTTTTTCTATAACATCTTAAAAATCCGTTTCGGCTAAAAAAATAATTTAATGGGAGTATCGAACCCGAAGGTTCATGGCCATAAGCCATCCACACATATCTATACTGAGCTAATGCTCTCCAATCTTCTCTGTACAATCCACCACCAACAAATCATGTTTAATGTTATTCTCCCACCTCATTATTGGTCTACTAACTGAGCGTTTTCCTTATGGTTTTCCTACAAGAAGCTTCCATGTCCCCCCTATTCCATTCCTATTTCGTGCCATATATCCTGCCCATCGCACTCTACTCGTACAAGTCTTAACTGTTCTTATTGTATCTGGCTTCCTAAAGTTCATGTAGTTCACAGTTACGTAGTCTTCTCTATTCGCCTGTCTATTCATCTCTCTTAGGACTATTTTTTTCCACGTTTTAATTACTTCCATATAGTTTTCTTATCGTACGATCTGTTCATTAATATTCCATAGATAATGTAGATAACTCGTGTATTAAAACACAGAACATTTATTTTATCGACACAAATTACCAATGATAGAACTATATTATCATGAAAGCGAGAGAATAAAGTTAGATTTATAATTTCAACACCTGTTCTTTCATCCTCTGCAATATAAACTTATTTAAAGCAAAATAAAAACAGCCCACCATGTTCTAAGAAATTAGCATATATGCAAAAAAAAATCTTATCCTGTATTATAACTTGCTTACTTAAATACTTTAATTTGCAGAAGTTTCAAGTTGTTGGTTAAGCAGTCAGAGACTCCACTATTGCACAACGGCGAAGTTTGTAAACTTCTGGATTAAACTTAAGTTAAATATATACTATTTCGACATTATGTATGCCCAAAGGTAAACAAGCGCAAATTTGAAAGAATATTTAAAAATCTTACTATATTCTTACTAGTCCTGGTGGACTAGCAGTTATGATTGCATCTAATTTCGAGATTTGTGAGTTCAAACCCAGTCGGGGTCGATGAAATTTTAGGCGCGGTACAAAATCATGAGAATAATTAAAACCAGTAACATAGTTTTAACATACCACAAGTTACTTTTTACATGCCACTTGACACTCGGGCCTTAAAGTGGCGCTTCCTATCGAGGCAAGCATTTTAACTATGAGCACATACATACCTTTTGACCACATAATAACTATCACAGACGGGCCTCCCCGATATGTAAGTGATCAGCTCAATGTCATGGTCTTCTCGAATGTCATATACACAACATTTAAGACGACACATCATTCAGTCACAAACATTTCATACAAAACACGGCGAATATGATTTAATGATGGCCAGATGATGTTCAGTGACCGTTTGGGCTTTAAAGTTTCCTGACATTTGTCTTGCTGGTAAAGAAATGAACAGACACAAAAAAACAAAAAACCTCGCCTTGGAAACTTCTCCCGATAGAGGACCGAATCCGGACCCGCTGTGTATAAGACGCCAAAGCTGCCAATAATAATAATAATCATAATAATAATAATAATAATAATAATAATAGAGTTAAATAATAATAATAATAATAATGTATTAATAATAAGATAATTCATTGTCCTCTGAGAGAGTTAAGAACTCTAGCTATACCTCTACATCGAACATCTCACTATACCTCATTTCTTTACTATGTCCGTAACCCGTCTTCGGAATGCCACTCGTCATATCCCTATAAATATGAAGGAATGCACTATGCAAAAATGGTTGAAAAACAAGCTCACTGCAACATTTTCTTAGACTATTTAACTCATGCCACAAATGCTAGTCAATGACAATCACGTTTCAATAAATATTGTTTTACAACCAATGACAGTTGTGTTTCACCTCGCTCTTTATCGATTTATTTTAATCAGATCCTGCTTTGGTGATAAAGAAACAACTCATCCTGTTTAATGTTCTGAACAGGTCGACAAAGGCATTATTTTTCTAACAAATACAACACTACAATGAAGATAGCAAATAATGAAAAGATTCCTTGATTTTACTGAGTTGTTTACTAAAAAAATTAATGACTAACCCGTAATGTTGATTAGGATATAGAGTTTGATGTGTTTCATAATTTCTCCACTTGGGTGCACTCTTACCATATTGGCGATCGTATTTGGACAATAAATAATATGATCAAGCAGGAAGTGAGCTAGATGAACAATAAACTCACATTTGTGATTTGTTTTCAAACCAGCTCGCCGTTTACATTAAATATATAAATATTTTAAAATAACTATAGTTAAACCATGATTTGTGAGTAAACAGCTTATGTTTATTCGTTAAAGTAGGCCTACATAAATGACAATGCTTGATTTCAATACATTCTCTAGATAAAATTAATTCCTAACTTCGTGAGTCGTGAATTATTAGATAATTTGGAAATCACTCGTGGCATTACTTATGACAATATAATGTAGGCTATAACTAAGTTTTAGATATGTTTGCAGTATATTATTCTTTTATATTTTGCACTTTCCTTATCAATTCAATAATTTAACCAAGTTATAGGTTATTATTATTATTATTATTATTATTATTATTATTATTATTATTATTATTGGCAGGAATATTTTAATTTATTTTATACATTCCTTATCATCTGTATATTGTGTAGACCTATTATGTATTATTAATTTAACTCAGGATAGTTCATAATTTGTTATTATATGTATAATTTAATCCTGGTGAAGTGGAAGAGAAGATCTTACGGTCATCAGTAGAGAAAAACGAATATAATAAGAATCAAGACACATCTTCACATAAATTAACATTATATTATAACTTATTTTTCTTGGTCGGTTTGACAACATTTTCATTTGGTAACTTATTATTATTGTGATTTTTTTAAAAATTGCAATGTAACTTATATTATTCCTAGTTGAATAGAAGAGGTCACATGGGTGTAACTCCACCAGATTAAATAATTAAAATAAATATATTTTAAGGATATAAATTTAATAAAATATCTTGATAAATTACAGGGTTGCACTAATTAATCTAAGCATTTTGCAAATAATAATTATTAATATAATTATTTGATAATAATAATTTGCTGAATACCGACCCATAGTCCATTTGATGGATCTATGAAAACAACCAAAAACATCGCTTTTTTCTGTCGAATTGCAGTTTGAGATACCGTTAAATTCTATATGGAAAATGTTATATTTTAGAACTATGAAATAGTAAAAGAAATAGTTTAGTCATGGATTTAAATACGAGTACTTTGAAGTTTGGCCTACAGGTAAAGGAGTAAAATTAAAAGTGTTTTTTTTTTCTACGTTCCGCGGTAAAATAACTTGTCTGATTTTTTTCCACTGTACCGTACATTTAATGTAGTAATTAATTTTAAAATACAGCATGATGAGATTTTGTTTTTTATATTTTAAGTATAGATTATTAAATATGAAATACTGAGTACGAGTAAATGTAAATTCGCAACGGTACCTCTGCCATAACATTTTTATTATATATTATATAAATACTGTGAGTATCACTCGACCTGCGGCCAATAGCGGGAAAAATGTCTGCCAAGCATTGAGTTATCAACTCGCGCTGCCCATGCAGTGTCCACGCTAGTGGCCGCTAGTCGAGTGAACCTCACTGTACTATTTATTTAATTAAAATGGTATGGTCCTGTAAAAAAGAATGACAGAAGTCAGATTCCCAAGAAGAATGATAGATTGGGTGTCACTTGGTATCAGAAGAAGAGAATGGCCAAATATTACATGGACTGATGGTGTTTTGATCAGCATGAGGGAAAAAAGGATTTAGGATGGAGATAAGAATGACATAGAGATGTGGTAAGAATGAAAGTACATTAATTGGGGGCAGGAAGATTATGTACAATATCGTGAAATCTGTTAAATAAATAAATTTATATTTATATATTTTTTTGTGTTACACGAAAAAAGTAAATAAATTTAAAAAAAAAAATATATATATATATATACCCATCTATAGTAATTCTGCCCGAGGGCAGGTCCTTTACTGCAATCATAGCATTTTCATGCTATACTTTGCAGCTTTACTAGGGAATTGTAGGTGTGGTAGCTTCCCGTTGCTTTCCACACCGGTGAAGGATGATGATGATGATGATATGATGATGGCCATATGATTTCGGGGACCGTTTGGGCCTTAACGTTTTCTTGACATTTGTCTTACAGGTGAGGAAAAACCCCGATAAAAACCTCACCCAGAAAAACTGTCCCGACCGGGGATCGAACCCGGGCCCGCTGCGTGACAAGGCAGCACGCTACTTCGAGACTACAGCGGTGAACTATATATATATATATACACAAAATTGTTTGTAATCAAGGTATTTGTCTAAAGAAGGTACAAAGTACTGAAACGCTGTTACGAATTTGTATTTAAATTAATATGAAAATCGTATAAAACTTTAACAGTTTTATTTTTTATTTAATTAATAAGAATATGGATTTTCATCAAGTAAACGGCAAATCAATTGATTAATTATATATTTTATTAGCTAAGTATTGAATGGTTGCTTAAAATTAATTTTGTGATTTACTTTTAATCCTGGAATTAAAAAAGAATTAATCCAATTAGAGACTGAATCAGAGCTAAATATATCACACGCAATATCAGATAACTGATTATAATTGTTTAAATATCTAATTTAGTATTTGGATTGAAGATCGAAGAGATTAAAAAAATAATAAGGATGATCGGTTCCGTAATTTCAGATATCAAACAATACCGTCTCAACGAACTCCCTCACTTGCACAGCTCATCTGATTAACAGCATCCGGTTGGGATGTAGGAGATATGCAAGGGAGTCAAACCAAATTTAATTATTACTGGGTAAAGGTCAATTTAGAAAATAGCTCGCAACGATTTCAGTTAATAGAGTTTTAATTTAAATTAAATCTTGTGTAAATTATATAACCACATTAACCCCGTTTAAAACTATGACATCCCATAAATAACGTAAACCTTAATCACCCCATGTATAAATCAGTGCAGTTGTGCTTTAATGTAGAAACCAATTGGATTTTATCTATTCATTGTCCAAACTCAACTATACAAATAATATTACTCTTATTGTCAAAATCTTGTGAATTTCGAAAAATACACAGTTTTTTTTTTTTTAGTCTATTGCAATATGCAGGATAGGGACATAAATTAGAAATAAAAGAGAATAATGGAAAATTCTTATAAGAAAACCAAATGGAAAGCTCCGATGCATGAGGTAAGAGAATAATATTAATAATTTGAAGGAGGTTAATTCTACATCAATTAGGAAAAACCAGGTAAGTCATCAAAGTAATTTTTACAGGAGAGCAAAAACTAGTTCAATGACTTACATTAAGGAGTGCATAAATCGAAAATTCAATGCTTAAAAACACCGTCACTATTCTATTGACGGCTTACCCGTTTTTACCGAACGTGCATCGGACCAAAAACGATCGGGAGATGTTAATAACTCATTTTCGATCAAAAGTTGACTTACCCGATTTTTCCTAACTGATACAGAATTATACAGGGAATTATTTCAAAATATTAGTTAATGAAAGAGAAATATGTACAGCTTATGTCAACGTGACCATGAACCTCCGAGTTCGTCAATTCCAGTGAGTCTTTTTTTTTTATATGCTAGTTTCTCAGTGTGAGCGCGCCTCTTGTTACACGCTTTATATTAGCGGCCTCGTACCAGCGGGCTTGGGTTCGATCCCCGATCGGGACAAGTTACCAGGGCATTTTTTCGGGGTTTTTCCTCACCTGTAAGACAATACCAGGATATTTTAAGGTCCAAACGGTCCCCGAACATCATCTGGCCATCATAATCATCATGATCATACTCACCATACTATTGATTATTGATGTGTCTGTGAATGGTATGTTTTGTCTTGTGTTATGATGCCTCGGAGGAGGCCTTGGAATTCAGCTAATCACGATCGGGGAGGCCCTCCACATCCTTGTGTGGTCTAAAAAAATGTGTGTGATCAACAGTTTAAAATTCTTGTCCTGACAGATTGTGCCACTGTTACACCCGGATGGCGTGTGGCTTTTAAAATATACCTATAAAGTGACAGGTTTATTCGAAATGAAAAAAAGAAAAAAGTAATAAATGGAATTTATGAAGTAACTAGCTAATACCCGACGTGCGCTGCTACTCTTATAAATGCTAATATGTTTTTACCACCAGGCGTGCACTGTTCGGGTTTCTACTTATCCCGATATTCTTTGCATCAATTAAAGACAAAAATGGTTATTGTGAGTTATCCGTAGAAGATAAACATATGCTGTCGCGGACTTTTTTGTAGAGTTTTTTTGAGATGTTCAATTCTGTGTTATGGTTTAGGTAGCGCAAGCCATTTAAGCGTCAAAATAGGGACTTTATTTCACGTTTTTCACTACAAAGGGTGATTTTTAGGGGTGAATGGGATTGAATATTACAACTCTCTTATAGCCTATGTTCATCCCGGGAATCGTCTGAACATTTTGCAAAAAACTCCATCAAAATTGGATCAACGGTATGGCCGCGCATAGAATACGAACGAACAAACAAACAAACAATGATTTATATATATATATATATATATATATATATATGACTAATTTGAAAAAAAAAATACCGTGAAATGTTAGTTCATTATAGCATTATAGTCGTTAATTAAACAATTTCAAGGTTAGTGTTTTCCTCTCTCGATAAAAAACATCTCAGATCTTAATTATTGTACTAAATGTAGTCTAACAAGTGAGTGCAAGTGAATAAATTTAAGGAAAAGCAATCTACTGGAGACAAAAGGAGCTATGCTAATAAGAGCTTGCTCAAGTTTACTTTACACTCTTGTCGTAAATATCTAGTGATAATACTTTCCAAAGCCATTACGTTACTTCCATTCTCAACTATTTTCTCCCTCTTTCTATTTTTATGCCGACTGAAAACTCATTAATATTCGATGATCATCGCTTATTGGTCCGTAATCTCCTTTCTAACCTTCAGACGACTGCATTTTATTACTGTGTGGAATAGCTTTAAACGTCTCGCCTTCTTAATTCCTTGCAAAAGAATGTTTTAAACTCTAGTCAATATCCATGATAATTTAGAGTTTGAATTAAAAGTTTTCAAAAATTATATTGATAACTTTGTGTTAATGGGAGTCGACTATGATGCTACTGTCTTAAATCAATAAACAAACTCTCACTAGAAACAGCCCTACAACTTTTTGAACTTAAAGTTGATCCCGTTGAAACATATGGGTTAGAGAACATATGGGTCCATTTAAAGAAAACGAACCTAGAAAAATTAGAGAAACTAAAAGTCACATGCCTAAAAACGCTGCTCTGTCTCTCCAGATACACGCCCTCACGTCTTGTATATGAATTCTCCAGAGAGCCATTCTACATAGGCCTAGAAGAGCTGAGGCTAAAGTTCCTACTACCAGTGACACCAGCTTACCAGGACATCCTGCAAGAACTCCACGAGAAGAAACGCAAAATATGGGAAGAATTCTATATTACTGACGCCATGACAAACCGTGAATGGACTCAGGGAGGATATGAATTGCGCCACACAGTGACCAGACTCGCTGTGCATGGATTTCACCACAAGCTGTGCAGCAACCAGAGATTCTACGAGCCCAGCCCAGACTGCGTGTGTGCAAGATGTGGCAAACAGTGCGAGAAATATCATGTGTTAAACTGTAGGATGAGATCAGAATCATTGTTGAAACTCTGCAGTGAATGAGAACAATCTTCTTTGCACGTTGTGCGCATTTCTTATTTTATTATATAGTTTTAGTTTAAGAAAAGTTGAGATGACACTGGTCTCTGTAATGCATAATAGCATGCGTTTCCAAAGCAGAGCCTATGTTTATTATCTTTTTGTACCTCATTCCTGTTTATAATGATTGTTCATAGGTATTTGAATTCCAGAGGGGCGTGGACTTCTTGTAAGGAAACCAGAGGGGAAGCGCCCAGTAGGTAGGCAAAAAAAGAGGTGAGAGAATAATATTAATCATGATTTGAGGAGATAAATTATACAGGGATGATTGGAAGATGCTTTACAACAATTCCTTTACATCAACTTATTGTAACGAACTGTCAACAGCACGAACGGCTTACTGTCCGTGCGATCCATATTTGTAAATAACATTGTATTTATCTTACTTTTAGTTTAACAAAGTCCTTATGTACTGTACTTTAAATAATATCTCTCTAAAATACAATTTAAGAATATCTACATCTAAAACAAAAATATTAGCTCTGAAAGGAAAATGTGCAATAAGAACAAAAATAGTGATAAACAATGTAATTATAGACCAAATTCAGAATTTTAATTATATGGGATGTAATTTAGGTAATGATAAAAATTTAGATGAACGCACTAAAATACAACGATTCAATTACCTATCTGGCACAATTAAACGCACTTTATTGAATGAAACTAGAAAATAAACTATTTTAAAATTTTACAAAGTATTGGCAGTTCCATCTCTTATCTATGGATGTGAAACCTGGACATTAACAAAGGCAGATAGTAAACAAATAGAGGCTGCAGAAATTAAGATGTTGTGAGCAATAGCAGGATACCAAAGGACCGATAAAAAGAAAAACGAAGATATAAGAACAGAACTTAATATATTTAATCTCTGTGAAAGAATAAAATACTATCAAAATGCTTACCTTCAGCACGTATTACGAATGAATGAACAGCGCATACCAAGAAGAAAGTATCATTATAAACCAAAAGGGACAAGATTTGGGAAGACCATTGAAGAGATGGAAGAACCAATTCGAGCTATAATGAGATCGGAGCAGGCCATTGGGCTTAATCCTTGTTGTTGTTTTGTTAATGATGATGATGATTGGAAGACATTAGCGTAGGATCGGGATGTGTGGAGAGCTTATGTCCTCGTGAGCATGAAATTATAGGTTCGATAGTAATGCCAGTGAATTAGCTGTATGTGTTTGAACTCCATCACGTCTTCAAATTTTCCCCTTGTTTGTTGTGAAATGTCAATTCACCTTAAAAATATTTTTTTATGTGTACCGTATATTTAGTATTACGATGAGGCAAACTATATATTTATATATGTTTTCACTATCCCCGAGTTCAATGGGGCTGAAGTTCTCGTGATACGTCTGAAAAAATAAATGGTCGCAGTTTAGGAAAATTCGTGGATGCACATTCCTTTGGATGGGAAGCTAAAGCCGTTAATTCCGTCTCATAGAAATGTGCAATCATTTTAACCCATTCGCCTCAGAAAACTAGGTACACACGCTTAACTCTGTCTGTTATATATTTTACAATTGTTGTACATCTCTTGATAGGGTAATGTTTTGCTAACATTTATGAATAGTAGAGAGATCTGTTTTAGCATTTACCCTTATTGAGATCTCAAGTACCGTTATCTTTTGTTCGTTTTGAATATCTGAAAATAGACATATACTTGAGGCATTGACATGGGAAAGGTAGTAAGTCATAAAAAAATTACAGGGGAAGCAAAAAAACAATTTTCCCAACATTAATTTTACTATAATTTTGACACTACTAAACAAGAAAAATGTATTTGAAAAATAGTTGCACAATATCCAAATTAGCTTTACAAAATATATTTAAATTTAAAAGTGTCAAAATTGTTTTTTGCTTCACCTGTAAAATTTTTCTTTTTATGACTTACTACCTTTCCCATGGCAATGCCTCAATTTACGGTGACATAATACCTGAAGTGAATGGTAAAAAGTACTCTTGAATATGGAAGTGTAGATAAAGGAGTTCAACCACCTGTTATGGCGATGCTTGAAACATAAAATATCATCATCATAGTACATTCACGAATTTAGGTCATTTGTTGATCTGTTTCGACCTCAAGAGAAACACCATCAAAAAGTATTTTCAGTAGACGTCCTGGACTTCTTGTTCCCGCAGGTTGATAGCTTAACATTCATGGTTAATGTTTCTGCTGCATACAGTGCTTCTTTATTTATCACTGTTTGTAATGTGTAATTTTTGATCCCCATGAAAGGGATTTTTTTGCTGTTGTATATATCTTTTGTTAGTTGGAAAGCCGGTTCAAATATTATTATTATTATCATTATTATTATTATTATTTTATTTATTTCAGGATTGTTTTGTTATATACACAGGTATCCTCAACCAAAATATACTATTTTTTTTCTTCCGCTCTTCCATATCTTGTGTGTCTGATTCTGTCATATTTCTCTTCTTCATGTTGTCTTGAATTCCCTTTATCCACATTGGCTTTGGTCTACCAAGATTCCCTTTTCAAAGAGGTATCCATTTCTCATTATATGCCCATACCACCTTAGTTGGATTGTACAATATCCTTTTGTACAATATCCTTTTTTTTTTTACATTCATAATTTATCTTATTGTATTATTTTTTATTTTGTCTAATTTTGATATTCTTGCCGATCTTCTTAAAAATTCCATTTATGTGACTAATAATTTATTTCTGTGTTTTTGCTTCAACGTCCATGTTTCCACATATAATAAAATACTCTTCATTTTGTGTTATACATTAATAATTTAGCCCTTTTGTTTATATTCCTACTCCATAAAATGTAATTTAATGTGCCAATAACTGTCTTTGTCTCTATTATTCCTTTTTTCGATGTCTAATTCAGATGATCCATCTTTTTGAATTATTGATCCCAAATACTTAAAATATGCCACTGTTTAAATCTTTGTTCAATTTACTTCTAATTCCTCGAAAATATTATTATTATTATTATTATTATTATTATTATTATTATTATTATTATTATGACCACCCATACCTTAATCTCTACCACCACTAACACTGTAATACCACTATCTCTATCACTACCACAACTACTACTACTACTACTACTACTACTACTACTACTACTACACCATTAATATTACAATTATTATTATTATTAGGCCTGCTATTATTAATATTATTATTATTATTATTATTATTATTATTATTATTATTATTATCACAATTGTCATTTCTATCTCCAAGACATTTACTCTACATGCAAATATTTAAATAAACGATATTCTCTGTGCATTATACAAAGTTCACATCATCTATGAATACTGGTCTACCGAAGTGGTGAATAAATTGAAAATATTAACCACATTAAGTCCTTATATACGCCTACCGTAAAACCGGAAACATTAGAAGTGCAGTCGTGGCATTAAAACACACTCTATTAGTAGGTAATATTACTATTCTTCGGAAAGTACTTTTCCTTTACCGTTATGTTAATGAGAAGAAAGTTTCATGATCTACAGAGTTATATCGTTATGGCACACGCTGTGAAAACAAGGGACAAGCTTAACAATAATGGATGACCAGGAATGTTTTCTGATGCCGCTCTGTGAACTAGGGGCACCATGTTTTGTACATTAATGGTAATGAAGCCTGAGTTATTAAGTCACGTATGTCACTAACAATCCTGAAATGTTGGTTTCAAGTCGATTTACGAGGATAGGAACATCAGACACAGTGCGGGCAGGAAATCAACAACCCACCGCGCCGCGCCTGCCACCTGTGCTATATGTGAACTCCTGAGATCTATATACCACGGTGCGAGCAATATGCTGTGTGTTTGACACTTTGCGAAACATAATGAAGTAGCTACTATGAAGAATTTAATGTTAAAATTGTTGAAAATGCAATTAAAATTATAGTTCAATAAGTTGGGTTAAGAGCCTCTGCATTAGATAGGCCTACATGATTAACATGATGAAACATAAACTTCTTTAATTGAGAGCTAGGGATGAAATGAAATTTTATCAATATATTTATTTTATCATTTTTATGTAAAACCATAAAGTTAATTATTACTATTGAAACAAGAAAGAACGGTTGAAGGATTGTGAACTCGAAAATCTGTTAAGTGATTTGTCAGTTTTAGTGATTAATTACAATCTCGGCACTTATTTATAGATTGCCAAGATTATTTTTTTCAGAATATTAGCTTCCATTTTTTTAAACCATTCAATTATTATTAATGTATGATAATAGGAAAATTATTATTATTATTATTATTATTATTATCAGCATCATCAAGTCCCGCGCCGTAGCCAAGCGGTTAAGGTAGGAAGCCTTGGCGCAGAGCTACGGGACTTGTGCTGGTCCGAGTCTCCATGGGGGAAGAAATTTTCTCATGGTATTTCACCCAGCATCGTGAGGTAGCTACAATAAGTAGCGGCTCCAGGTTGAGGAACCAGCTATAACGGCTGGGGGACTCGACATGCTAACCACATGCCACCCCTACACTGGCTCTTGATCATCTACCTCTGTGATTGACACATGTGGATGTGAAGGGCCAGCAGCCGGCTGGTAAAAGGGCAACCGCTGAAAAGTGGAAAGACCCTCAATCGGATCGGATTATTATCATCATCATTACATCATCATCATTATCATTATCATTATTATTAAAATTATTATTATTATTATTATACAAAGTTCACATGGAAGGAAAAAGAAGGGTAGAGCAAATATTACATGGATTCAGGGAATCAATGAAACTAAGAGGGAATGGGAAATAGAAGAAGATATAAGGATGAAGAGACAAGAATGGGGAAATGTGTTGAAACAAATGTGTAGTTAACTGTGAACATGGGTACCGGAAAAATGTATATTCATTGTAAAAGCCGGAATAATAAAAATGATTATTATTATCTTCTTCTTCTTCCTTCCAAGTATTAGGCCAAGGCCTGTTACGATCCTATAGAAAATTTTCCCTCCAGCGTTTCATAGGACGGCCCAGTGATCTTCGTCCTCTTGGTATATAATTATAAACAGCTTTGGGGATCCGATTTGAACTCATTCTTTCAAGATGGTGTTTCCAATTTAGTTGGTACTTTTTAATATATTCCAAAATTGGCGTAGTCTTCAATTCTTTTAAGATATCGGTGTTCCTTTTCCGATCCCATCTGGTGTAACCCGCTGTTCTGCGCATGAATCTCATTTCACAAGCCGTTATTCTGTTTTCATGTTGTTTTCTTAGTGTCCATGCTCACTACCATAGGTCAACACTGGTCTAGCCAAAGTGTTATATAAACGTAATCTGGTGTTTTTTTGTACAAGGGATGGTTTCATAATAATAATAATAATAATAATAATTATTATTATTATTATTATTATTATTATTATTTATTATTATTATTATTATTATTATTATTATTATTATTACAGTTATATGGGCGCGAATTTGTGTCTTACTTTAAGCGAACAAAATATTACTAATATTTGAGAATAAAGAGCTTACGGAAAGTTTCGGACTAAGGAGGGACCAGACAGGTGAATGAATGAAACTAATTAACAGGGAACTCCATGATAGAAGATTTTTGTTATAAGAATAGGTGATTTTTGTAGACCGGTCAGTAACACACGAATGAGCAACGAGAAAGCGGTACGGAAATATTTCTTATTATATAAGTCCCGCGCCGTAGCCGAGCGGTTAAGGTAGGAAGCCTTGGCGCAGGGCTACGGGACTTGCGCTGGTTCGAGTCTCCATGGGGGAAGAAATTTTCTCATGGTATTTCGGCCAGTATGGGACCGGTGCCCACCCAGCATCGTGAGGCAATTGGGTAGCTACAATAAGTAGCGGCTCCAGGTTGAGGAACCAGCGATAACGGCTGGGGGACTCGACATGCTAACCACATGTCACCCCTACACTGGCTATTTATCATCTACCTCTGTGATTGACACATGTGGATGTGAAGACACATGTGGATGTGAAGGGCCTGCAGCCGGCTGGTAAAAGGGCAACCGCTGAAAAGTGGAAATACCCTCAATCGGAAATATTTCTTATTCTTTTTCTTCCTTTCCAGGATTAGGTCAATGTGATCTGTTCCTGTCTCAAGTCCATCGTTTCCTTGGCCGTCCCAAAGATCTTTTTCCATGTCGTTTGTAGGTGTTGATCTTTTTGGGTAATCTTGTATTGTCCATTCTGTCTAAATATTCTTTCCATTGGTATTTGTGCTCTTCTAGTTTATCAACTATTGAAAATATCTCCAGTTCATTTCTTAAAAAAAATATCATTCAGAAGTCTCAAGTGCGAATACGAAACCCGGACGGAAATATTTCATAGGAAAAACCAGAGGTTTAAGCTATCCGTCGCCGTGGCGAAGTCGGTAGAGTCCCTACCTTCCACTCCTGCGACCCGGGTTCGATTCCTGGCGGGGTAGGGGATTTTGAATCTCCACCCTGGGTCTGGGTGCGTGTGTGTCCTGTCCTTGTGTCTATGTGAGAATAAAATAAAGTTAAAACAGATAAAACAAAAAGAAAAAAGGTACAACAAAAAGGAAAAACAGTATAAACGAAAAAAAAAAAGTATCCAGTAGTTAGGCCAAAAATTAAATAGAAGAATAATACTAACCATGTTGTAGGGAGATTAATTATATGGTATAGGAAGTGAAAATAGATTATTAGATCAAGAATAAGGATGTATGGAAAGCTTATGTATGCGCGTTGGATGTACCAATGAGTCAGTTTGGTCATTATTTTGTTTACTATCCGCTGAATTATAAAAAAATTATAAACAATTATAATCCGTTGAATTATATAAAAGTATTTATCAAATAAATTATACAAAACTAAAAAAAAAAAAGCCTATAACCAATCAGATACAATTTGCTAACAATTATCAAAGTGTGTACGTACATATAGCATTGATAGTTAATAAGTGAATTACTATTTTCCTGAAGATTTTAAAGTATGTTTTAAAAATTTTGACGAACTAATCTACAGTATCTTCGATTACAGAAATTTAATTCAACTAATTATATACGTAATAGACCATAACATTCCCCGTAGTGTATAATATATGCGTTTCCAGAGTTGAGCTAATGTTTAATTTCTTCTTTCACCTCATTCGTGTCTGTAATTATTGTTCCTAGGTAGGGGCTATTTGAATTGCTGCTACTTATTCAAAATGTGTCAATTCCCATATAATAATGATATATTTAGTTATACTGATATTTATTCCCAGCCCCGCCTTAGAGTTATTTAATATAAGTTGTGTGTTGGGTTTAGTATTTCCTCGCAATCGTCTAATAATACTACATCATCAGCATAAATCAACAGCTGATTATTGTCATTTAGTTGTATGTCCATTTTAATCTTAAATAATTTAATTACATAATCTAGTACAAAACTGAATAGTACATATCCTTGCACTATCTCCATTGTGAATTTCAGAGGTTTCTGAAAAAGTGTTCCTATTGGCATACTATTCCTTGTGTCATTGAAAAACTTTCGAATAAGTATAATTTTTAGGAATTCCGAATTACAGCCGGACGATACTGTGCAACATTTCACCTCTTAATTTAGACGTTTGCCTTTTTTGAAATCTACCTATACCTATAATTGTTGTAGATATAGTGCCATTATATTTCAATTTATTTTCCAAAATCTCATACTTTTTTCAGAGCATCCAGTCACAAAAGAGGAAACATCATTAACGCGTTTCGCATTTTTTTATTATAATACAGAATGCAGTAAAAGTCAGTTAACCGAAAATGCATTTTTTTTTCTGTAGCTTACAACATATATACAAAAAACAACTACCGAAATTGTTCAAAGTGACCTCCATTTATGACATCGTTTTAACACTGATTTGCAGATGTTATTACACAATTGCCCATTATTACCAGAAGTGTAATCAAATTTCTGTTCAATCAAATTCCGTGAACTTCACAGGTTTAATGGTTTTGCACTGAAAACTTTGTCCTTCAAAATTTCCCACATTGAAACATCACTTGGCGTAGGTCAGGTGATCTGGGTGACCAATCGATTTTACCAAGTCTTCCAATTCACTATTCAAAATTGTCACACAAAAAGTAAGAATTAGTAAGTTGAAACCTTTTACAGACATGATACTGGACAAGATGTATTCCCTAGTTAGTAATTAGTAGTGTTTGAGATTAACAATTTTGAAAGTCCCGTTTTCAAACCCCAGTTACAACCAATCTCATATTTTCTTTGCAACCATATGGAATGGTTACCTGACTTATGCCGCACCCTGTATATTTGCTTATGTGATTTTGAAAAAAAAAAACTTATTTTCCATTTATTTTCTAGCATCTTATACTTTTTCAGAGAAAATCAATCACTAAAAGATCAAACATCAATAATGCGTTTCACACAATTATATTAAGGTGGGTGATCTTGCAAACAAAAAAATCAATTTTGTTCTATAAAATTATACTTCTTCAGAGCATCCAGTCTCAAAAGAGCAAACATTAATAACGTGTTTTAGATAACTTTTATTATAATATATTAGCGTCAGGGATTTTGCAAAAAAAAATAAATAAAACAGGTGATAATGGTGATGTGGTTGGTTCCATCTCGTACACATGAGAGAGGAGGTTGACTCGCTTTCAGTCGCGCACGTACTACATACAACCAAGGTGAAGGACAGCCTAATTAACCTAGTGAAATGACGCACACGGCATCATAATAATAATTTGTACATTTAATCGTAAATTATACAAACACGGCATCTCACAGTGTATTCCCTGCCTGCTTATCGCACCCAATGCTGCGTGACTTACAATTTGTTTACTAACTCTGATAGCGTTCTATGGCTTGAATACAATTCAAATTTACGAATTTTTGGCTAAATCCCCAGGTCCTATAAATAATGTGTGAAAAATTGTTTAAAGAATGGCAAACTATCAGAGAAATAAAAGAGCGAGGCCACACTTTTTTTAATGCTCAATAATACATCATTAACTAGTGTTATTATTCAAATATGCAATATTTTAAACTAACTAACTAACTCACTGGTAATATCGAACAAGTTGGTTCATGGCCGCGCGGACATAAGTTCTCCATACATCCCTATCCTGAGCTAATATTGTCAATCACCCCCTGTATATTCTACTTCCCTCAAACATGACTGTTATTCTCCTACCTCATTCTTTGTCTACCAACTGGGCATTTCCTTCTGGTTTTCCTACAAGAAGCTCCCATGCTCCTCTTCCATTTCCCATTCGTGCCACATGTCCCGCCCATCGCAGACTACGAGACTTAACTGTTCTTATTAGCCTATATCAGGTTCCTAGAGAGACCACGTAGCTTACTAATATATTATCTTCTCCATTAACATTTTGTTCACATCTCTTTGCTCCAAAAATGTTCCTAAGAACTTTATTCTCAAATACTCGTAATATCCTTTCCTCCCTTAAAGTAAGAGTCCATGTTTCGCATCCATGTAATTTAACTGAGACAATAATAGTTTTATATATTTTCAGTTTAACGTTTTGTGGAAGGAGTTGGGACGACAAACGTTCCTGTAATACATAATAGCAAGCATTTCCAGAATTGAATCTACGTTTAATTTCTTTGTCCATCTCATTTTATTTGTAATTATTGTTCCTAGGCATTTGAACTCTGCCACGTCTTCAAAATTTCCCTCATTTGTTATTAAATGTCCATTTCCATTATAACGGGCTTCCAATATAAAACCGGACCGGCCTTACGGAGTTTCACCCGGCACGCAGTGCTGTCTCTTCCTCCCGCAATTCACCCTGCCTGCCACCCGTCCTTAAACTGTTTCTTACCTTATAGAAAATGCTGGAAATGTTGTCCTCCCGCAGTTAAACAGGCATTATACCGAGTAAACACATTTAGATTGACACGCTGTAGTTCGGGCACTGTCAAGTTTCTGATTTCATTTCTTATGTTGTTCTTCAGTTCTTCCAATGTGTGCGGATTTGTTTTGTACACTTTGTCTTTCAGGCTACCCCACAAATAAAAATCACACACTGTTAGATCTGGGGAGCGAGGGGGCCATACACCAGCACTAATCACTCTATCTTCAAACACTTCCCTAACTTTTTCTTCGGTGAGAACCGTACGCCTTCGCGTGTGTTTCTTATTTTGTACTGAACCAGTGGTCTCAAATTTAGTCACAAAATCGTGGATTATCGATCTGGAAGGAGGTAACTGTCCAGGGAAGTTCCGAATAAATTCCTCGCGAACGCGACGAGCTGATTCGTATTTATAATAACATTTACACACATAAATGCGCTGCTCTAATGTCAGATGACGTCTCATCTTGTCGAACGATAGTAAACTGACTAGTTCAAGGACGAGCGGCTGGCAGAGTGAAATGCGGACGAGGAGAGAGCGCTGCCTGACGGGTGAAACCCCGTGAGGCCGGTCCGGGTTTATATTGGAAGCCCGGTATAACTCATTTCTATGAGTGAACATATATTTACTACATGTTACAATTTAAGTTAAGTAACTTTTGTTTAAGCATATATTAACAGAGGTTGAAAAGTCAAATTCCTGTCACCTACCAACTCCTGAGCTCGCAACTGTACTATCCTAAACCTTATCATCTACTACGGGTGCATCAGATGGATCAATTGATTTTGAACGCAGAGTTTATTCCATGAAGATTGTCCAGCGCTTTGCAAAGTACAAATACAAAACACTGTATACTTTGTATGGGGGCTTTTTCACCCTTAATGTTGCAAATTGTTCATAGACTTTAGGGTCTTTCAGCCTATTAAAATTTACTTGTCATTTCGTCCACAATATTTTTGCTATTGTCGTTTTAACCATAATTTTTCAATCACATGTCTTTAGTTCCATGACAAACTTCGCGGAAGACATTTCGCCGACAGCTATTTTGTCCAACTTTTTCTATGTATTTTTTTGTAACAATCTGGTAACATTTCCGTGGTTCACCCACATTGTAATAAGAATGTCAGTAAAATAACATTAAATTATTTAGAAATTACCAGCCTAATGAAAAATTAAAATTGTATCATGAAACAAAGATACGTGCGAGATGGGACAGGACTAACTATTTCAGACTATTTATAAAATATTTATACACTATTAAGCCACAAATAAATATAAGTTAAAATGTTCATGTTTTCATAATTATTTTTCTATATTGGAGTCAAAAATGATTAAATGTACTAGTTTTGAATCCTGCCGATGATGGGACAAGTCCCGAAAGCGCTACAGTTAAATGATTAATTAAGTTGAGTAGACGGACCTTTCAGGTGAATATTCCATAATTTTATATTAATTTTGAATAATACCTCAACGGAACACATCATGAATCTTATAAAAATTTAATTGCCTAGTAATACGGCAAAATGTCTAGCATGTTTGAAACAAATTTGTGGCAAAATGCCAACTTTATAGAATATTTTTGTTTGTTCCTAAACGAATATGGCGGTAATAGTTAGAAAACATTTTTCCCTGAAATTTCGCCCAAATGAATGTTTAGGGTTTAAGGTCATATCAACTATCGAGCAGATGATGGTAACAATGGTCTTGTATTAAAAATGCAGTGATGACTATATACATGATATTGAGGATGTTAATTACATAGTTTAGAAAGTTCAAAAAATGTAGAAAATGGAAATACTTTTGAAGAGCCTCACCGGGGTGGAGGACTCTGAAACTTAAGCTTCATTAATTCACACAGGGAATCGTCCCTGACTGTGATCAAATGATCTCTAATCGTTCATGAATGTAAACAAAATCAATATGCATTTGTGATCATCGGTTTTCTGTTTCGAAGTATCACTTATGCTCAGTCCTCTGCCTAAGTGAACTTTTTATTTTAAAGGTTTCAATCACTGTGTATATTAAAATTAAACAATGCAATTGTAGATAAATATATACAGGCTATTTCAGTAAATAAATAAATAAATAAATAAAGCCTGATATGTCCCTTTAGGGCAAAGGCCTCCCTGTACAGGGGTTAAGCTCTATTTGAGAGTGTCACCCGGTGAGCTACTCCGTGGTGAGAAGTTGACTTGGATGTAGCACTTGGTTTGTATACACTGTCTGTTCTGTGATTAGTTAATACACAGTTGGCTCTCCATCGTTCTCCATCTTTTCCTGCATCTGGCGACTCTGGACCATTGCGCCCCTGCTCGTTCTTTGAAGATGTCAGCCCATCGTCGTCTTGGTCTTCCGCGCTGTCTCTTGCCTGTGTACGGGTCCCACATGGTTGTTTTTATTGTCCACCTGTCGTCCTGTATTCTTGCGACGTGGCCTCCCCACTTCCATTTTTTCCTGATGGCTTGTTGTGCGGGATCAGTTGTTGAGGATATCGCTTGAAGTGTTGTATTCGAGATTCTGTCCTTCAGAGTTATGCCTAAGATTTTCCTCTCCATTTTCCTTTGGCATACTTGGAGTGTGTACTTCAGTTTGGCAGTAAGATTCCAAGTTTGGCAGCCATATAACAGTGTTGGAAGAACACAGGTTTGTAGTGTTTCCATTTTGAGTTTCCGGTTGAGTGACTTGTCCAGCAGTATAAATTTCAGTGACCAGAACGCCTTCCAGGCGAGAGCTATTCTTCTGCTTATTTCCTTCTCTACTTTCTGATGGAAGGAGAGTAGTTGTCCTAAGTATATGTACTCGCTTACATATTGAAGATCCATTCCATCGACTTTGATTGGGTTTTCCGGACCATTAGACATAATTTGTGTCTTGCTTTTGTTCATCGAAAGGCCTGCAATTTTGCTAGTTTCTGAGAGCTCTTGTAGCATTGATTGGAGTTGTTTAGGGGGTCTGGCGAACAATACCACGTCGTCAGCAAATCTTAAGTTGGATAGCCTGCTCCCGTTTATATTTACTCCGTATTTCTTGTTCTAAAACCTTACAAAAATAGGGGATGCTCTACTGAACAATTTGAGGTAGTTAAACGGTATACGGAGAAAAAAAAAACTTGTCTGTCCTTTTAATTTCCATCATTACTGTTTTCTGGCAAATGTAGAACAATGTCAGGATGCGGTCGAATTTGTAAGCAGATATTTTGCTTATATTGAGGTTGAAGGTCGGCATTTTGAGAAAAAATTAAGAGCCACGACATGAAATGTTAATTCACATATGTCAATTATGGTAAGCCTACATCTCTAAAAATGTAAATGCAAACATGTACGTAATTGTAAATAAGAAAGTGCATGGAACGAATCAGTACAGTGCATGTAAACATGTGGGGGCACGCCGTAGCGTAGTGGTTAAGACATTACGCTATAAGCCGGAAAATCGAGGGTTTGAGTCTCAATGGGGACAGGATTTTTAAACTGACCCATATCTTCTGGAGGCACTATGGTCCTAGGGTCTACTCAGCCTTTAACTGAAATGAGTTGTAGACGCTTGTTCTGGGGGTAAAGGCAGTCGTCACGCAGGCTGATACCGTGATGACATAAAGTGCTGATTGTCTATAAAAAGTGGGAGCCTTTACCTCCTACTACTCAAAGGGCTTGCAAAGGCCTGTATTGGGACCAGTTTACATGTTATACTCGTATATAAGGCGGCTCCATGGCGCAAGCGGTTAGGCGCTCGCCTCCCACCGCTGGGATCCCGACATCGAGTCTCGGTCACTCCAAGTGTGTTTCGTGGTGGACGAAACTGAGCTTGGGCAGGTTTTTTCCCGTTTTCCCCTGCTACAATTTCATTCCACCATTTCTCCATACTCATCTCATCCATTTCATTTCATTTCGTTCATCCGCCCCCGTGATAGTGCGTCAGGCGTAGTCGGCCGATACCCTTATCTTTCACAGACATCTATATAGGGGGCTGATCTCATCTCATACCTCGTCCCGACCCTAAGTTGGACACGAGTTGAGGATATTTATTTACACGTATGTAAACATGTAAGTCGTTGTAAATAAGCCTGAAAACAAGAATGTGATAAAGAAGTTGACTGACAGAGCTCAAACTGTTCATTAGAGTATCGCCTCTGCCCTGTTTACTTATTCCACATTTTTACTGGAACACTCTGTATATCCTGTATGAATTTTAGTACTGATTAAAGTGTGATTTGATATTTCAGTTGCGGTAGTTGTAGCGTTCTTCATATGCTGGGCGCCATTCCATGCTCAGAGGCTTCTGGCGATGTATGCAAACGCCAGTCCAAGTCCTGTCATGGAGATAGTGTACCAAACTCTCACATACACTTCGGGGGTTCTCTACTATCTCTCCACAACTGTTAACCCAGTGCTCTATCACATTATGTCTCACAAATTCCGTGAAGCCTTCAAGGTATGTCATAAAACAATTTATTTATAGTTCATTATATTAATTTATTTATATTTTAACATGAGAACGTGGTATCTTACTCTTAACATGTTGATATATTACATTATATACATTCTCATGTTAAGATACCAAATTCTCATATATATATATAATTCAACTCGAGTTCAAATCCCGACTCAAGCATTATTTTTTCTTTTCATATCATAATTCAATAAATACATACATAATTTAATACACAAGTGATCATCTTGGTGATAAAATATTAAACTATATATATATATATATATATATATATATATATATATATACAGTCAATATGCCCAATTCACCAATTAATGTTTTAAAATGGTCAACACGTTTCCACAGCCAAGCTGACATTCTTAAGAATTTTAAATATCTGGTCTTGAGAATGACAGCTCGGCTGTGGAAACGTGTTGACCATTTTAAAACATTAATTGGTGAATTGGGCATATTGACTGTATATATATATATATATATATATATATTAACATACATAATTGGTGATTAATATGGATTTAAAGGAAATAGGTCTTCAATAGGTCAAGTAATTAGTATATGGCAGAATCTAGAAAATTAATGGAAATATGATGGCACTGAACATCAATTATATGTAGACTTAAAAAAGGCATCTGAATAATTTAAGAGGTAAGGTAAAGGTAAAGTGATCCCACTACAGGCCTCAGGAGGCCCTTGGGGTAGTAGGAGGTTAAGGTTCCCACTTTTTCTTGACAATCGGCACTTGATGTCAGCCGGGTTGTCAACCCTGCGTGACGGCCGCCTTTACCCCAGAACAAGCGTCTGGTACTCATTTCAGTTAGAGGCTGAGTCGACCCCAGGGCCATAGTGCCGCCAGAAGGTTTGGGTCAGTTTAAAAATCCTGACCCCACCGGGACTCGAACCCTCGACCTTCCGGCTTGTAGCGCAGTGCCTTAACCACTACGCTACGGCTTGCCCCCAATTTAAGAGGTATAAATTATATATTATTCTGCTAGAATTCGGAAATCCTACATTAAACTAAACTCCATGACCCGACAGGTCTAGAAGGCCTTTGGCTATCAGCCGGCTACATGTCACACATCCACGTGTTAATCACAGAGGTAGACGATCATCCAGCCAATATAGAGGTGGCATGTGGTCAGCATGTCGGGTCCTCCAGTCGTTATAGCTGGTTTTCTCAACCTGGAGCCGCTACTTATTGTAGCTACCCAAATTCCTAACGATGGTGGGTGAGCACTGGTTCCATACTAGTCTAAAATTCCATGAGAAAATTTCTTTCCCCATGGAGACCCGTAGCTCTGCGCCAAGGCTTCCTGCCTTAACTACTCTGCTACGGCACGGGACTAATTCTAGATTAGTTAGACTTGTTTCAATATGACAGAATGACACAAAAACAGGATGAGGTCAGAGAATTTCAGATACTTTTGAATTTCACAATAGATAAAGCACTATATCCTCTGCTAATCAGCTTTTTTTACTAGAGATTTATTCCAGTGAGTCTAAATGACACAAAAATGAACGTGCAGATTTTCTTGCAAATCAGCTGCTAATTCAAGTATGGATTACTTTTACTCCTTCTGTCCTCTATCATATATTAAAGAAGTATTTAAAAAATATCTCTTACAAAATTGGAATGCTGAATGGTTAGACAGTATTAATGGTGCTTTGACAAGAACATTATTTTTCTCAACTGTTTTGACCGAATAAAGTGCATATACGTAAAACCAAATTTTGTATTAACACAATTTATGACTGGACACTGTAAATTTGGACATTATTTGGAACGATTAAAATAGGTACAGATGCCTGTATTTGCAAAACCCAAGCCAGACTATCTCACATCTGTTATTTTAGTGTCCCGCATTTGATTCCAAAAGACATGAATTTATTAAAAAATTAGGTTATTGTCATAATAGATTTCAACTGCCTTTGTCAAATTTTTTATAAGAAGTGTTGCTATAGAAAGCTGTGTGACTTTATCCATCATATTTTTAAGAGACTTTGAGTTAGTTTTTTCTTGGGTTTGTTGATTTATTTATTTGTTCATATTACGTTATTATGTAACGCTAGAAATTAATCACACTCTAAGTTACTGTAATTAATCAAATGTATTGTAACTAACACCTTAACATATCGGATGGTGAAATAGGGTTCATATTATTGGAGATTAAATAAAAAAAATAAAAACGACACAAAAACAGGGTAAGGTTAGATAGTTTCAGATACTTTTGAATTTCCTAATGGATTAAATCACTATCTCTTCAGCTATTAAAATGTTTACTAGAACATTTAATCAGTTCTTTAAAAGATAAAGGGGACGCACAACTTAATAGAGTTAATCAGCTGTTGGTAACCGCTGATGATACATCATTAGGTAATATTAAAAAGCACATTTCATTCAATGATAATGGGAAACTTAATCTTGAAATTAATGTCAATTAAATTAAATATATGGTCACACTTAGAAATATATTATTAAAAGGGAATGGACACTTAATAACAACTGAGGAAATTATGAAGAAAAGGCGGAATTGAAACATTTAGGAACAATAGTTAAAAATAGGGAATTATTATTTTGGTTGTCTATGGCCTGGAATTTAGATTAAGTTTAGGTTATGGAATCTCCTGGTGCTTCATTATCATTTATCACCCATAAAATCGTTGGGGTAACGTAACTCTGTCGTCCAGGTGCCCCAACCTAAGAAATGGATTATACTTTCGCCAATACTAAAGGAAAAAGCCAGACATTTTATAAAAGACAACCTGGTGCCATTGGACGAAAAACAATTAAAATATGAATGAAGCTCAGAAAGAAATTTAGCTTATTCTCAATTTTAGTTGTGCATTAACGTGACCTCTTTAACATCCTAAACGTCAAAGTGTACAGAATATAACTATATTTGCCTTGTGATTATATAGTAATCTAAAAGTGCAGGGATGACTGTAGTCTGAATTTCCTGTTCCTCTCTCTCCGTAATTAACTAATTAACCTGACTTCTAGTTACACCACAACACAACGAGTAGGCTGCAATAAATAAGGATTACTTAAAGCTTCTGGAAGTAAACAAAACGGTTATAAGCTCACTTAATTATCTACAAATCACTCTACAACGTGCATAGTATTCAATAATTAAGTACACCTTTATCATTATACTACGTAGAAATTTTAAATTTTTCTGGTTAACCATTAAATTATAAATATACAGACAAAATATTTGTATTGTCCACCGCTGTGGTCTCGAGATAGCGTGATGCATTGTCACGGGTTCGATCCCCGGTCGGGGCAGTTTTTCTGGGTGAGGTTTTTCCTCACCTGTAAGACAAATGCCAGGATAACTTTAAGGCCCAAACAGTCCTTATCATTATTATCATCATCCTTCACCGGTGTGGAAAGCAACAGGAAGCTACCACACCTACAATTCCCTAGTAAAGCTGCAAGCATACCATGAAAATGCTATGATTGCAGTGAAAGACCTGCCCTCGGGCAGAATTACTATGGATGGATATTTGTATTTATATCCCTACATTTCTGATTAATTCACTTGTAAATAACATTATACCGTGTTCCATTTGCAGGTGTCTAACTCGGTGGGTTATTATCGGTAGAGCAATGAGGTTCAGGGGACAACACGATCAACTATGATAGTGAAGATAGTCGAAGAATTATTATTTTCTATTATGTATTACTCTATTCTAATGCAAGAAAATCTTGATACATGCACTTTCAATTCTTTTCTTTTTATGAATTAATATTTGACAGAACTGATCTGACAGCTATCACTCTTAAGATTGTCAAGGCACTTTTACATTATTCTTAATCTATTTACGTGAATAACGTTCTATGGCGATATTTTATTTCTCGCGATCTATATACATTGACTGCACGTAGCAGACGTTTAATCAATTTGATATCTATGCTCCTAACTTTAAAATTACTTAGTGACATCTAATATTCTCACTAAGTTGCGGTCGTTGTAAAATCTTTGAACAAATATTAATATCTCATCCACTCTTCGGAGCAATAAAATAAACTTATCCTGCCAAATGCAGGATGCGAGAGTTAATAATGTCCATCAACTTCGTTCTAGACTCCTTTCGAAGCTTAACCTTTTGAGAATATTTAGGGTGGTAACATTTTTTAAAATAATTATCCAATTGGTTCATGTACGATATTAATTAAAATCCACACTCTTATTAGCTAAAAACATTTACGCCTACAAATTTCACACACCTTGGGACCATGTTTCTCCCCAAGTTCATTGACGTTCGTTCACAAGCGACTTTTCTGCACATCTTAACACCTGTACAGGCGGCATGTTCATTTGTAAAGGGGGTTTTATGACTTCTAGGTGACTATTTCAATAGACTGTAGGATTTACAGCTAATTGCTTGTATCCTTTGGGGTCCACGTACTTCAGATCCCTATATGGTCTTCCAATTTTCAGTCACCAGACAAGTAATTACTGAAATTTCCCAATTATGTTTCTTCTTCTTCCTTCCAAGTATTAGGCCAAGGCCTGTTACGATCCTATAGAAAATTTTCCCTCCAGCTTCTTCCGGAAAATTCTCGTATAAGACTTGAAAGCATAATAATAGTCCCTTCGATTGGTTGCTGGCCAAAGGAAGGCAAGACCAGTGATGGGCCTGCCATCTTATAGCCTCTGGTCAGGCTTTTCTGGAGAAGAAAAGAAAATAAAGGAAAGAAGAAATGGAAGAAAGGAAAGACTCCCTAGCCCTCGGATGCCCTAATAGCGTCGGGGTCGAAAAAACAAGAGTTAACCAAGAGAGGTTAGATAGTAAAGTTAAAAGAGTGCAAAAACAAGTAAGTGGAAGAAATGTTTTGCTCAGCTTGGGCACCTTGTGGTCGCCATCCACATATCCCCTAGATGAGGACCCCTGAGCATGTTTAATATAAGTATTCTTTAATATAATTTTAATAATTAAATCCATCATTAAGAGGCAGATTCCGTCTCACATTAGAATGGAAAGGGAAAATTATTCCACAAAGGATCTTAGGAGGTCCTTGAAATAGTACAATGAAGGTTAAAGCATTCATCTTAGCTCGAGAATTCAAACGAATTACCGGCCTTGAGTACTACCACTTCTTTACCCCCAGAGCATACGTAATGTACTCATTTGTGATAGAAGCTTAGTCGATCCCAGGGTCATGATACCACCACATATATTACGCAAGATTAAAAATCCTGACTCCATCTGAAATAGAACCCGCTAATCCAGAAATAACAGGCGAGCAGGTAGAGCACTAGTCCACCAGGACCGACCGTTTAGAATGATAGGTAAAGTAAAGTGATCCCACAACAGGTCCGGAGACGCTTAGGGTAGTAGGAGGTTAAGGCTCCCACTTTTTCTAGACAGTCGGCACTTTATGTCAGCCGGGTTGTCAGCCCTGCGTGACGGCCGCCTTTACGCCCAGAACAAGCCTCTGGTACTCATTTCCGTTAGAGGCTGAGTCGACCCCAGGGCCATAGTGCCGCCAGAGGTTTTGGGTCAGTTAAAAATCCTGACCCCAACGGGACTTGAACCCTCGACCTTCCGGCTTGTAGCTCTGCCTTAACCACTACGCTACGGCGTGCCCCTTAGAATGATAGGTAGCTTATTCTTTGTTGTAGAGTGGTATCCCGCTTGAATTTCCTTGTAGATTTTGTTCAGCGTGATTTGTGAAATATTAAAAGTGTTATTAAGTAGAATAAAACTTCCTCCTTCCTCCTCTCTGTCTAATTAAATACATAAACCATTTTCCGCATTCTTTCCCATAACTATGTTGCAATATCTTATTTAATCGAGTCCTTTAATTTCAATTTTCCTCCCTCTTAAAGTAACGAAATCAAACTGGAAAATCCATCATGTGTTTAGATCTGTTATTAAATTTACATTTTTATCATTGAATATAATATTATTAAAGCTACAGTAATAAAGTTGGTTTAACCTTAAATACATTTTACTGTGTTCATTTAAATGGTACAATTTATTATATAATTTTCTTTGTTGTAAATTATGCATAAATATAATATTATTAAGCTAGTTACAGGTTACAGAAATTTACCAACCTACACTATGTTACTCGTATATGAAAATTTGGTTTGTAGAAGTTTAAAGATGTTAACAGTAGTTATTGACAGTAGGCTACATATTTTTAAATGAGGCTTTAGGTGTCGATTGAGAGATTCGAAACGGATTCTATAATACAATCCTTGTATCATTATATAGTTTTACTTCAAATTATGTTCTATATTTATCTTTCCTTCTTTTGTATTTTGTACTTTCATTATCAAATCAATATTTTTAATCAAGTTCCAAGTTTATTTATTATATTTATAAATATATTTCACACTTGTGTTATCCTATTATCATATATAATTTATTATTAAATTAATAATATTTAATTAATTATTTTCTATAATTTAACTGTAGTAAATTAACCATATACGCAGCTCCGTTGCGCAAGCGGTTAGACGCTCGCCTCTCACCGTTGGGGTCCCGAGATCGAGTCTCGGTCAGTCCATGTGGTGGACGAAACGGAGCTTGGACAGGTTTTTCTCGGGGTTTTCTCCCGTTTTCCTCTGCCACAATTTTATTCTATAATTTCTCCATACTTACATCGTCCATTTCGTTCATCTCCCCCCGTGATGGTGCGTTAGGCGTAATCGGCCGGCACCCTTGACATTCACATGCCCCTATATACGGGACTTCATCTCGTCTCATGGTCAAGAGTTGAGGATTTTTTATTTAATTTAACATTATCTGGTAAAATAAATGATTATTATTATTATTATTATTATTATTATTATTATTATTATTATTATTATTATTATTATGTCAAATTTAATTAAGCTCAATAAATAAACAGTTAATGCAAAACGATACTTCTAAAATACATTACAAGTACCTGAATCAAATGTAACGATAAATTTAATAGGTTTATATCAAGATTTGTTATATTTATTTATTTGCCATTGTAGAGTTAGAACCATGTGTCATTTCTTCCATTCACCGAGGGCAAACAGATGTTACATTAAAATGTAACAGTTAAAATAAAAATAGAGTAGTCGTAATAATCACGAATAAAAGTAATATATATATATATATATATATATATATATATATATATATTATATATACGTATATATATATATATATATAGTATAACTTATAGTAATATATATATATATATATATACGTATATATATATATATATATAGTATAACTTATATATTACTAGTAACAAAGAAGTAAATTATGGCGGATTCAATCAGTATAGATCAATACTATCAACATTGACCAAAACTCCTGGCGCGACAGGCCTACAAGGCCCTTAGCCTACCAGCCGGCTGCTGGCCTCACATCCACATGTGTCAATCACAGAGGTAGATGATCAACAGCCAGTGTAGGGGTGACATGTGGTTAGCATGTCGAGCCCCCCAGCCGTTATAGCTGGTTTCCTCAACCTGGAGCCGCTACTTATTGTAGCTACCCAATTGCCTCACGATGCTGGGTGGGCACCGGTCCCAAACTGGCCGAAATACCATGAGAAAATGTCTTCCCCCGTGGAGACTCGAACCAGCGCAAGTCCCGTAGCTCTGCGCCAAGGCTTCCTACCTTAACCGCTCGGCTACGGCGCGGGACTATCAACATTGGCCAAATGAATGCAAATTGTATCATAGCTTTAAAACTGCATATTAGTTACTTGAAAAAATCAATTGTATTTAGCCTTATAATGAAATAAATAATGATGAAGTGAAATTAATTATTAATTTCACATGTAACTTCCATTGATTATATTTTCTTGTTTGTTTGTAACATTACTAATTGGGTCTACCACGGTTTATTCATATGTTGGTGAAATGTGCATTTTTTTTGTGAATATTGTACTGTTGTTTCATTTCCTCTATGAGACTTTAAAATACAGAAATGAGAGACACTATGATATAAAAATATGTCTTACATGTTTTATTGTACAGGACACGCTGGCGCGCTACCTGGGCAGGAGACGAGCGCGAGGAGGTAGGTGGCAGTGCTACACGGTTCTCTCCGGCAGATCTTCACGTCACAGCAATACAAGTAACCCACCCAGCATCGCCAGCAACTGTGGTACCACCACAGGTAGTCTACGTCGGTATCTAGAGGCCGACATGGCCCGCCTCCACGGTTCACGAAGGCCTATAGTAGTCTCATTTCGTCGCCACAACACTTACATCGACAGCGCTCCTGCTAGCATTGCAGATACAGAAGTATCTGGCGGGTCCACATCCACAGGACCAGAAGTATATGTCAGTTTAGAAGAACT
Organism: Diploptera punctata; assembly: GCA_030220185.1. Taxonomy (NCBI): domain Eukaryota; kingdom Metazoa; phylum Arthropoda; class Insecta; order Blattodea; family Blaberidae; genus Diploptera; species Diploptera punctata. Next base: position 1,581,358 of record JASPKZ010003844.1, on the reverse strand, counting down.
TACTATAAATAGTAATCGATTTAATTCGAGAAAGATGAGCAAATTACAGAAAACCAGAATCAAATTCAATGAAACCTACTTGAGCGTTTTATTTAGACATGCGAAGTCTTCCAAAAGTGTTAAGGGAAAAACTGAAAATAATGGAGGCAAGAAACAAGAAATCGCCACTGAACTAACACCAACAACTGATACTTCTTTCATTTTCGCTTCAAAGGAAGAACGGAAAAATAACTTTGCAAGCTCATGGTGTAATATTAACGAAAATAAGTTATTAAATAATGTACAATTTGAAATACCAGAAGAGAAACCAGAGATGATTCATGTTGAGTCGAATAATGACGTACAAATATCAGAATTCGATATGGGAGAGAAACAATATCCCAAGGTTGAGGACATTGAAATATTCCAAGAACAACACTTTAGAATTCAAAGTTCTTTTAAAAAAAGACACCACGCTTTAAAACATAGTAACCGTCGCACTAAAATCCACAAACCTCCAAATGCATCATCTAGTAGCATTGAATATTATTTTAGAGAACCCAAATTCATTAACAAATGCTTTCCTAAACAAATTAGGGTTGATTCAGAACAAGAATCAAATTTTTATTGTGTACCACGTTCATTGACGTTACCTTCTTTCCAAACAAATATTCATGATTCGGGAGATAATTTTAATGATAGACGTGATCAAGCTATTGACAATTCAGTTCAAAGTCTTAAAAATCCAAACACTTTTAGAAATAATTATGATAATTCCTTTCAAAATCAAGTTTTAGGAGAAAGGTGTAAAGGCACATTAATTTCTCAACATAGTACTGATACGTCAGAGGGGAGAAATTCTAAAACTAGTGAAGATTCCGATAGTTTAAGTAGTAATACTATTAGTAAATCAGAACCGTGTATGAAAGACCGTATCACGGAAATTCAGTTTGATGGTAAAACCCATTTTAATCAAAATTCTTTGGGACAAAATAACTTTAAATTGTCTTCCGTAAATAGGTTTAAAAATGATTCTGTTAAAAGCGATGGGAAAAAGATAAAGGAAAGTGAATTAAATGTAGCATCCACATCAAATATTCCTCTTAAAGAAGAACAAAATGATCTTAGGGTTAATGAAGGAGAGAAAATAAATAATGACACTGAAAAGAAAAGAAATGTCTCCTTGTCCGTTGCTAATGACATCTTCATTAATCATTGTCATGAATTTGAAGACGATTCAGAAGTAAGAATTGAAGAAAATATTCACAAAGAATGTGATAAAATGTCAAACAGAGAAAAGAGCTGTGTTGTATCTCTTCCAAAACATACTGCTGTGTATGATTTTAGCGTAGCATTACCTTGTTGTAATTCAAGACCAAAATCTTGCACAGATCTAACGTTACAAGCAAATTTATCCATGAAACAAGAGTACGATTTATTTTCAACAAATGTGCATCCGTCTCTAACTACTTGCAATCTCGCATTATAATTTATTATACATGCTCAGGATATTATTTTTTTAATTGTTTAAAGTTAAGTTTTATGTTATAAATTATATTGTGCTCAAATGCTTCTAGTCTATAAATGAGACTTTTTCTAATCGATGTTTTAATGATATCAGAAAATATTGATTGAGTACGAAGAAATCATGAAGAAATTCTTCACAAGTGGGAGGAGAAAGAAGGAGCGGAGAGGATATGAGTGCTGCAAGTGGGAAAAGCAGGTACAGTAATATGTGATTGCAAAGAAAGTGGAGAATGAAATAGAGTGATAAAAACGGAAGCTTTAGCTGCTTGCAGTTTTTTAGCGAACATGCATTGAGTGTGCACGTTAGAGTACAGTAAGATATTTACAGTAGTTATAAGTTTTTGTGTGCCTTATTTAATTATTTTTCAGCTTATATTAACATTTTCTCTAGAGCAGTTGTTCGTAACATGTGGTACAAGTATTTCCTCCTTTTAATGTACTCCAGTTTAAAATAAAAGTGATGATTTATGCAATAGGAGGCATACATTGCAATTAAATAGGAAATAGTGTAAGAAAAACACAAATTAAATGGTGTCACATTAATAGAATTGCTAAGATGAGAGGGTTAAAAAATTTATACCATTATTCATAACTAACTTATGCGAATGTTTGAAATTTGCATTCCTGTCTTTCCGTTTTAAAATTAAAGAATCGGCAATACCGAGTTTTTCGTTTTTTTTTATTTTTCCAGAAAATATTCTGGATTATATTTCCCTCACCAAGATACATTTCATCATTATTCATTATCATACACTTGATTAAAAATTAAAAATTTACATGAATATACGAGATCACGAGTTCATGGCCCAGAGTCAATCAATCTAACTGTGAGAATCTTCAAAGTTTTTGTCAGTCATCAAAGAAATTTTGGATTGGAATTTCCTGATCATAACCGATTTAAAAAAGTATAATGATTTAATATCATTTTTCATCATCATCATCATTAGCTATGCAAGTATTAGGTTATGTGGCCTGTTGCGGTCTCAAAGAGGAATTTTCCATCCAGCGCTTTTTTGGACGTCCTGCGATCATCTTTATAAACATACAAACGAGTGTGAGTCCGTCTGTCTTTTATTGACTCAAAACTATATGACTGACTTCAATGGGATTTTTAACATAATTTAGATAACTTTTCTGGGACAATTAATATGTATAACATATTACCGTACGTATTATAGGGCCGGAGTTGGGGAAAAAAAGAGGACATCGGTGCACTAAAAAAGTAGCCTTTGAACGTTTAAATGGCTTACGCTGCCTAAACCATAACAAATACCGTACACAAAATTAAAGTATATCCTCATGGGCTAGTGGGCAGCGTTTCTGACTACTGTTCATGAGCTCCCGGGTTCGATTCCAGGTCAAACCATTGTCTAGAATTTAGGTTACGTTTAGGTTAAGAACTCTCCTGGTGCTTCATTATCATTTATCACCCATCATATCATCGGGGTAACGTAACTCCGCCTTCTAGGCGCTCCGATTTCAGAAGTGGGTTACAATTACGACAACATGGTGGCATTAGACAAAAAAAATTGAATATCTCCAAAAAATCTACAAAAAAGTCCGCGACAGCTTTTATGGATAACTCACAATAACAAATTTTGTATTTCAACTCATTGATGCCAAGAAGCTCGGACAACGCCGGGTAATCAGCACGGATTATCTAAAGATAATTACGATATAAATTTATAATCATTTTTATTTATTCAACTTAACATAAAAACACATTTAATTTGTTTAGGCATAACAGCGCACGCCGGGTATTAGACCTGCTCGCAGCTACTTAAAAACAAATTCCTGAAATTCTACACACGTAAAACACATAATAAACTCGTCAAGTAATATAAATCCACACCTTTCCATACAAACAAAGATCCTAAAAGAGATATGATCGTAGATGTTCAGAGATCTGTAAACAAAAGTTAATAAAATAGAGTTAACATGAATTTGAGACTTCACTTTTTTTTTTAAATTGACAGAGATTATAGATATCGTACTGTAGCCTGGAAATTCGTTAAATTCTTTTTCACTTTAAGTACGTATACATGTGCACTTATTTCTTAATCTTACTTTAATGTACTTTTTAACCTGTTTTTTATCTGAATTAAGAAAACCCATTATTACCACAACATTCTATTAGTGAGGATTTTTTTAATAAGGGAATCAATTTAAGATAATTAAATTGGACAATTAAACACAATTAAGATCAGCTGCTCTAGAGATAGTATTTTAATAGATTAATTACTGCTAACGATATTACGAAACCTTTTATATTATTATACCACTCTTCAGTAATCTATAAGGATTAAGGTAAATCAAGTAAATTCCCTCAATTTACTAAAGTTGACATGTGATATGTATGTGAAGAATGTTGCTAGGATTTATAATATTCATACACAAATCAAAATACTTGTTTACATAAAATCATGAGCAATCACCTAGAAAAATATTACATTGCAAAAGTAGCTTCAAAATAATCAAATGTTTGAACGTTTGTAAAGTAAATACATAAATAATTGCTATCGAATTCCTGGAAAGTGTTTATTAAAATTATTTTCTAATAATACAAGCTAAATCTAACTAATTATAATAATTAACCCATTTTTCTTTTAAGTTGTATTACTTATTGCATGTGAACGGCAAGCCTGAATACATTATTTGAATATTACATTCGTAATTAAGTGATATGGCACGGGAAAAAATCTCATAATGTAGAAGCAGCCCTTATTGTTACATGAATACATTTCAAAGGATGCGTGGGGTTTTAAAGTGAGAACAATTCATGTCTCTTCATGGATGCCCGGGTAGCTTGAAGGTAGAGTACCAGCAAGCAAAACTGGAGATTCTGGTTCAAATCCCGGTTCAGGCAAAATATTTTCTCTTTAGTTGTATTAACCTGTTTCCAACTATATTTTATTAGGATCCAAATAATATTTCAATATAATCTTGAGAATGTCATGCCACTAAGTTTGACTGGCCGCTTGGTCTCTTTTTATCACCGTTTATAGAACAAGGTTCGACTTCCGACCTAGAACATACGAATTTTCTCTAGTTACAATTAGGAAAGTACCGTATATGGTATATTTACTTAACGGATGTTTTAACAGGCTACATCAGGTATCAGTGTCGTAATTCCTAAACCGAGTGCCTAAGACTAGCATGGTAACCATTTGTCCTCTGGATTGACTCTAGTGAAATTGTCCACATTCTATCAGGTCTGGTAGTGTGTGTGAATTGTTTGATGTAATCATGTCTATATGTAACTAATTAAAGATGTGTGAACTAAAAAAGACAAACAAAAAAGAAAGGCAAACAGCAGTAAGGAGAAATTGAAAAGTTTTAATAAAGTCAACCTGTTAAAATTCTTTATGAATGAAAGTGACTAATCGAAATCATTAAGGTTTTCTTCTCAAAACGAACGGAGCTTTAGTGCAGACAGGTTTCTCAAGTCGTTGAGCAAATGCCGAATAAAAATATTGCTTGTACATGAAAGTACTATTTTTCAATCTGATTAAAATTTGGCTGTGAAGATCAAATGCACATCGATTTAAACCACTTATAAAAAAAAGTAAATTCTCCATACTGGGGAAAAGGGGGATTTTCTGATCAAATTTTGACCAGTATTTCGGACTAGTGGCTAACTGGCATAGTGAAGAATTTGAGTAGCTACTGATTGTTGAAAAAACCAAATATAATGGCTGGTGAACCCACCATGTGTGGACGATCGTCCAAATACGTGAGTAATACATGTGGATGTGAGACTAACGGCTGACTGATAGAATTGTCGCGACATGAAATAAACGTCAGAATAATTTTCATAACGTACATATATACAAATTTGGAAGTAAATATAAATAAAACTAAATATATGGTCACACGCAGAAATGCATTATATAATGGAAATGACAGCTAATGACAAATGAGGGAAATTTTGAGGAAGCGGCTGAATTCAAATACCTAGGAACAATAATCACAAATAGGAATGAGATGCACAAAGAAATTAAACATAGGCTCAATTCTGAAAATGCGTGCTATTATGCATTGCAGAGACTCTTGATGTCCCAACTCCTTTCAAAAAACGTTAAAATGAAAATATATAAAACTATTATTCTACCAGTTATATTATATGGGTGCCAAACATGGACTCTTACTTTAAGGGATGAAATGAGTTTATGAGTTTTTGAGAATAAAGTTCTTAGGAAAATTTTTGACCAAAGAGAGATGAACAGACAGGTGAATGGAGAAGACTACTTAACAATGAACTACATGGTCTTTATAGGAAGCCAGATATGACAAGAACAGTTAAGTCTCGTAGACTGCGACGGGCAGGACATGTTGCACGTATGGGGAATGAAAGACGTGCAAGGAAGCTTCTTGTAGGAAAGCCAGAAGGAAAACGCCCAGTTGGTAGACCAAGAATGAGGTGGAAGAACAACATTAACTATGATTTGAGGGAAGTAGACTATACAGAGAATGATTGGAAGGCATTAGCTCAGGATAGGGATGTATGGAGAGCTTATGTCCGCGCGGTCATGAACCTACGGGTTCTTTAGTGCCAGTGAGTAAGTAAGTAACATATATAAAAATTGTTTATGTCTTCTTTTTAATTTCGTGAATTCCTATAAGCATTATGAGATATATTAATTTCAGACAACTTTGAAAACTTGACAGTTATGTTAGTTATTTAGAAAGTAAAATTCACTTAAGATATTCAACAAACCAATACGTCTCCTATAAAGAAATGTATAACAATTTTAAAGATCTTCTCATCCCATTAGGCCTAAGTTCTGTTTCATCCAGAAATTAGGATCTTTCTTGGTAACCCAGGCGATCAGTTCCCTTCGCCGGTAAGATGTCTCGTTCCACTCAAATAATTCTATTCGGTATCATAAGACATATAATTATGTTGGACACATTAGTATACTTTTTATTACAGAAATCAAAGTCACAAATAGCATATTTTTAAAACACTGACAAAAAATTGAACTAGTAGTATTGGCAATAAAATTCAAATTGTGCTTATATGACGTAGGCTATATCTGAGATATTTATGATATGTTGTATTCGAGTACTAAATTAAGGATAGTTCTTTTTTAATTTAAGACCAAGGTCTATATTTAGCACAATTTCATTATAATGGGAATTAAAATTCGTATTTTTGTTAAAATATTTTCTTAGTGTCTACAACTCTGTTCATATAAAAACGTGATTTAATGTTCCTCCCTTACGCGAAAATATTAGCCTATAATAATAAAAAGCAATTAATTAAAATTAAAAACATATTTAAAAACTAAACGTTATAATTTTAATATAAATCTACTAATAATTTTTTATGTTAATCATTGAATTGGAGGGTAATCCTGTAAAAATGTTCCTATAATATATGTGTAATTATTATAATATCTATAAAGGTTCCGGTTGGCTTCAAATTTCTTGAAAAGTTTTATATATATATATATATATATATATATAAGGTCATACAATTAAATACGTACTAATAACAAATATATTTACTATAATCACATAAATAAGTGAATATATATATATATTAATTAATTAATTATTTAATAACATAATTTATGCATTACTTTCGATTATTTAATAGTTTTAATAAATGGGGCCAACAAGGCAAATGCTGAGTTCGAATTCCATTACTAGTATCCATTACATTATAACTGTTTCATCAACAGCAGCAGCATCAAGAATCAGACCTCATGTTAGAATTGGTCTGGCCATCTTTTATTAGGTCTTCCTATACTTCTTCGTCCTAGTAGTCTGTTTCGGGATTCTATTGTTATCCATTCTATGAAGTAGTCCACCCATTCGTCTCTGTTTTGTGCAATCCTCTCTAATAACTTGAATATATGTATGTTCGTAAATCTTCATTTCTTTTCCGTTTTCCCCCCAAAAAAACTTCATTTCTGAAGTTTGTGTTCCTCGTTCCTGGTTTTTGGTTAATTAATAGGAAGAAGCGCGCACAAATGTGCATTTAATTTGGTCTATGCTGTTCACCAGCAACACTTTTGTTCTCTTTAAACAGCAATTGAAATGATGGTATCTTGCACACGGTCTATCACAGAGCTTACACACGCAGTCCATTGACGTCTAAAGTAGTCTTGGTGGAAAGGCCCTGCGGCTAGCCAAGTTAATGACAAGCGGTGAGCGATTCCTTTTGGTTCTCCAGGATGTCCAAGAAAGGAGAACCCCGGGTTCCTGCTTAAGCATTAGCCCCGGTGTGATTTAGAGATGATTAGATACCGGTATAATAATAAATAATAACGAATAACCAGCATTCTAACCTGCATGGTAGCGGCAATGTACTCCGACTTGTGTTTAATTTCGTGATTTTTGAATATGGCGCTTGTGGCCGTCAGCCAATCAGAGGCTGGTGATTTTTTAAAGTGTGAATTTTTGTATTATTTTGTTAGGATATCGTGATCGAATGATATCCAAGGTGTTCTTAATTATTGTTTTAAGCTATCACTTAAATATTATTAGTTTAGTTTAATTTAAAATTATTATTGTCGCGAATAATGTATTAGCCATTCGCGTGGCTGTCTGGGGATGCCACGCCCCTTTTTTGAAATTGTGTTATTTTGTTCTATTAGTAATATCTAATTGTATTATTTTCTTTTCTGAGATATATTGAGTGTTACTTGAATGCGTTTGATGTATTTTCGATTAAGTTTAATTATTAAAAATGCCTAAAAAGCAGTAGTGTCTCTAAGCCAATCAGGAGGCTGTGTGAGATTGCCACGCCTATTTCGTGAACTTGTAAAAAATTTTCGATTAGATTCTTGTCGCGAAGTTAGTACATTAGCAGCCCAAAGCCGATCCAGGGAAGCCCGCACCCTATGATGGAGAAAAGTAAGACCGAGAAACCAGCGCCAAGTCGAAATGAAATCTTTTCCATCCTCTTTCCATTGACGGATCATGATAGTTTGAAATTTTGCAGAGTTTGTAGTGTTTCCATGCACTGCCAGCCTTGTTACTGCACTGCGTATCTTGTTGTTTGGTCCAGTCTCGATTGAATTATTGCATCTGTTGCGTAAAAATCGTCTGGTATTTATTTTCTCTTCTTTTGTCTTATCTCCTTCAATGTAGTTTCCTGTTTAGTAACTGGTAGCAGGAACTTTGTGCGTAGATCTTCCGTGAGAAAATTTTCCCCTGCTAACTCATATGCAAGTCTAGATGAAACAAATTTCGAGATCCCCATTGCTGCTTTTAGGAATCTTGCTTTCACTTTTTCTAAGGTGTTTTAAGTTTCCGTAGCTGAGGCCAGTCCATATGATTTCTGTTCCATACGTTAAGATGGGAAGTATTTTGGCCTCAGAAAGTTTCATGGCTGTTGCAAGTGACAGTTGTGCAATGTTTTCTATGTCGTATGTGACAGCTGCCACTCTCTCTTTCGTATGAATTTGAAAGATTTGGCTGTTGTTTTGGAGTGTTATCCTAAATATTTAAAGCGTTTGTGATTTGAAACAGGTTGCCCTGGTTAAAACCCAGTGTCCCGATCCATATAGTAGTGTTGGAACCGCCATTGTTTTATAAAATGTTAAAGATGTCTCCTTTGGTGGTACACATCATAAACAAATTAAAACAATGAATTCATTTGAACACACGATTTATATACAACAGAAACATAAAAGCCTCTAGATGTATCTAGATCCTAAACAGGATACGGCCTTACATATGAAATAGTTTCTAATTTAGAATGAAATAAAAACGTCAACTTTAAGCATTATCTGTTACTATTGCGGCCGGACGTCACCTGGCAGAAGAAACTGAATTTAAATATTTAACCTATTAGCTGCAAAGCGTAGCATGAAAATGCTATGATTGCAGTAAAGGACCTGCCCTCGGACAGAATTACTATGAATGGATGGACGGATATACCAATACAATTATTTAATTTTCGTAATAAATGCTGAAAATATAAAAAAAAAGTGTATTACTTATTTTGACCTGATTTCTCTAAGCACAGAACTAAATTGAATGTGGAATGTAGAACACATTTAAAGTTGTTTTGATTCTTGGATACGCATTTGTGCCTCACTAAATTTCATCCACCATTTATCACTTCTTCCACTATATATATATATATATATTTTTTTTTTTCCCCCCTTACATTTTGTCAGTTCGTTCAATGGAATGTGCCGCATTGTAAAGATTCAAAGCATGCTGAATTAATCACTCTATACACACGTTCTTCGAAAATCTATCGTATATTTCCTGTATGTAAAGTGTTGAGTATTTGCGAGAACTAATGAACATTTTATTTCGTACATTTACAGGCTTAACTAAATAAATAAATAATTCACTAGCTCTATCGATCATAACCGTACGGAGATAAGCTCTCCATACATCCATATCTTGAGGTAATGTTTTCCAATTATCCTTTGTATAATTGACTTCCCTCATTTCATTGTTAATGTTATTCTCTCTCCTCATTCCTGGCCTATATACTGGGCTCTATCCCTCTGGTTTTGCTACAGACAATTTCAAGCAGCCGATTATTTATACGTATTTAATTTTTATATCGCCATTTCGACATCTAAGGCACATGGCTACGTGACTGTATAATAGATCTGCTGTCTATAAATAATCCTCTTCAAAATCTTGTTCTGCATATATATTTAATAGCTGTTTAAAATAATTTTACATCTATTTAATATACTCTGGAGTCTGCAATAAGTAATATGTTACCTCGGAAAATTTTACCCCAGTGGAACCCATGTCCGCGTTTCTTGACAGTTGTATTTTTATGGTGAAATATCATCGTTCTTTCGACCAAGATTTTTTTCTAATATATCGCCTTTGGCGTCTCGGGCATAGTTAAGCCATACTTATAGCCCTATTTGTATGAAACAGTGTACACATATTTTAATTAGCTATACTTTTTTTGTTTTATTTAATTATTCATTTATAAATATATACTTTATATCTATTTTCATTAGTTCCTCACTCTTTTACGCGCTCCAAGCATTTTATTAATTTACTTGTGTTTTCTCTTCCTAGCGTTTGCTCATTCTTTCGATATCTCATTGGTGTTTCGATATCTCATTGGTGTTATTAATTTACTTGTGTTTTCTCTTCCTAGCGTTTGCTCATTCTTTCAATATCTCATTGATGTTCGGATCCAGTCAAAATCCGTGTTTTTTTTCGGGTGAGTAAAATTCGAGAATGCTGCTTCCTTCGAAGACGTAGTTCAAAGTGCGGTCTGTATCTCTGAGACGTGAATCACATTTAAGAATCCTCGGATATGAAATTCTCAGGCCTAAGGTTCACCTTATGGCATCCACGATTATCCACGAACAGTAATAAGTGATCTTAGAAAAATCGACCCTTTGGAATATATTAAACAGTACCAACTAAATTGGAAACACCATCTTGAAAGAATGAGTTCAAATCGGATCCCCAAAGCTATTTATAATTATATACCAAGAAGACGAATATCTCTGGGCCGTCCTATGAAACGCTGGAGGGACAATTTTCTATAGGATCGTAACAGGCTTTGGCTTAATACTTGGAAAGAAGAAGAAGAAGAAGAAGAAGAAGAAGAAAAAAAAAATCAACCGCATACACAAAAACTAATTTAATGTTATATCTATTTGGGCTGTGATGTTGGCTACAATGTGGAAAGAGATATTGACTCCAAAATAAATAAATTTCAGACGGTGCGTGGAACAATACAGAGAACATTCAAAAATAAAATTAGAAAAGAAACAAATATAAAAATGTATAATGTTATGGCGGTTCCCACAATATTGTATGGATGTGAAACTTGGGCACCAATGAAAAAACAAAAGGATAGAATACAGACGGCGGAGATGAGGTTCCTAAGACAAGTTAAAGGTTGTACAAGACTTGATAGAATAAGAAATGAGGATATAAGAGAAGAATTGAAAGTACAGCCTTTATTGGATAAGGTCACGAATTACAGACAGAAATGGATTGATCATATGGATGGAATTAGTAAGGAGAGATATCCATTGTTAGCAAGAAATTATCAAGCAAGAGGAAGACGTGATGTTGGAAGACCTAGAAGACGTTGGGCTGATGCATTATGAAGTCGGAACGGGCAATTGCCTGATCCCTGGAGTGATGATGATGATGATGATCTATCGCGTGTTAATTAGTCTGTCCTAGTAGACTAGTGGTTTCTATCCTCGTTTCTGGTTCCAGGATTCGCGGGTTAAGACCCGGCCGGGTCGATGGAGTTATAGTGTGTAAAAATTCTAAGTATGGGTGTCTTCGAAAGGTATCTAAAGCCGTGAATCCAAGTTACATATTTATAGCATGTAAAACAACCCCCTTGTAAAAAGAAGCCTCTCAACAAACTTCGTCGGCTCTTTCACGGTTAGAATTGAATTACAACGCAAGTGGCCTAAGATATTAAATAACATCGTTAAATAAAATAGACTATTTAACTCATGCCCCAAATGGGACTCAATGGCCAATCACGTTTCAATGATTTATGTTTTACAACCAATCAGAGTCGTGTTTCACGAAATATTTATCAGTGTTCTAATTACCACATTAAAGAAGGTTCCTCCTTTTTAATATTCTGAACAGGTCTGACCATTATTTTGCAGTGACTGAGCCTATGAGAAATACGGCTACCAGATTGTATATATAGTGCATGAATGTCAACACGTGCCGTATGCGGGAGTTAATATAAAAACATTTGTAGTAATTGATTATACCACCAAGAAAAGAAAGCACTGTTTGCACTTTCTTAAATGTATTTTTCCCAGGTAACAATCCAGAAAAATATAATTGTCATATTTACATCATACGACATCAGAAATGAATTAATATACAGTTTGATGTGTTTAATTTTTTCTCCACTAGAGAGCATTCTTACAATATTGCGTTGCTTTGGCAATAAATAGTATGATCTGGTTGCAGTGATAAACAAAAGAAGCAGATGAAGCGTACCTATCGCTTCTCATTTTTTATCAAACATCGCCGTTTACATTAATATATAAATATTTTAAAATAACTATAGTTAAATAATGATTTGTGAGTAAACAGCTTAATTTTATTCGTTAAATAGTCCTAACAAATGCCATTCTTGATTTCCAAATTCTGTAGATAAATGCACTCCTCACTTCGTGAGTCGTGAATTTATCGATAATTTGGAAATCACTCGTGGCATTACCTATGATAAATCATCGGTTGATTAATGTCTTTGACATCGTCCAATTCCTAATAGCCAATTTTGTCGCTCCATCCAATCTCCTGGTTGTAGATGTTTCTCCTTCGCGTATAAATATATTCCCTGACTCCAGGAGTGAGTTACTTGTAAAAAGTGTGTTAATTAAAAGTGAAATATTTTGGGAAAAGTACTTGACCTAATAATTATTGTAAATTTTAAATGTGGGTTGATATTTGTTTTTATTTTTGAATTTAGTTAATTAATTCTTGACTTACAACGTTTTACTAGGGATGCAGTTTTCAGTAAATCACTAACAATTGCTTGTGAGCAGACAATTAATTTCTGTGGTAACATATGGTGCGAGGGAGTTCTAGATTACATGAAGGGCATTTGTGAGGTCACATAGAGCATGTGTTACATGACCCCTGATATCGATCTCAAGTTTTATTCACATAAAGAATTGGGGACACACATTTTGTATTCTGAATTAAGATCTGACTAAGCTAATTTTATGTTACATTTATCAACCATCTCATTCATTTTAATTGAATCTTTCCTATATTTATTTTACAGAATAAACTATTAACAGTTTTAAATATCCTAACGGACGTTTCAATCGTAATCGTTTATTTACTAATTTATTTATTTATTTTAATAGTTCTTTCAATTGACGATAATTTGTCAAGTGATTTTTGGTTACATTCATGGAATGGTCCAATTCGTAAAATACGAGTAATTTCGTCATACATTTATTTTCGGAAATCTTTCTTTAGAGATATCTAAAGAATGTCAGTTATTTCACAAAATAATAATTTATTTGTATTGCCCTATTGCCTTTGATGTTTCCTACATACATAACATTATATTATAGTACATACGTATGTAATAGAAACCTAAGATACAGCTAAATAAACCAACTTCGTAAATTCGTTTACCGAATAGAGACATACAAACTAATCTGTCTTTTATTTATTCAATTTTCAAAGCCAAATGTTATAAATTTTCTGGCAACCAAACACTTGCGTTCATCCCATAGTTCAGATAGTAACGTTTAAGACTGTATTAGGGAGGTATCAAATTCAAATTTCAGACTGACTAACCTAAGAAGGTTTTTTCGTAGTTTTCCTCATTTGTCAATGTAAAACTGGGTTGAATTTCATTGCCACGATTCATTTTATCCATTTACATTTTACTCAAAATCAATATTGAATGCATTTGCACAAGGTATATGAATACTTGTGAAAAATATATTATTAACAGAGTAAATTGTGCAAGGAAGGCGATTAGATCCCTGAATGGTCTTTTATGGAATAGAAATTTGAGCAGAAAAACAAAAAAAAATAGATTATACAGACAATAATAGAAAGTATACTTACATATGGATCAGAAAGCTGGACCTTAAATGACGGGATGCAGAAAATAATGTTGGCGACAGAAATGGATGGATTACGGAGAAGTATGAGAATATCCAGGTTACAACATATTCGAAATACATATATCAGACAAGAAATGGATGCACAAGAAACTGTTATCGATAGGATAACAAAGAGAGCTCTACAGTGGTATGGACATGTACAACGGATGTCGGAAGACCAGTGGCCTAAACAGGTGTTGGATTGGATGGTACCAGGCAGAAGGAAGAGGGGGAGAAGTAGAAGAGCATGGTATGAGGGAATATATGATGCCATGATGAAGAGGGGTATGGAAGATGGTCAATGGGAAGATAGGAGTCTCTGGAAAGCAGGAATCAAAGGCAAACTGCTGTAAAGTGGAAAGCCTTTATTAAGTATTAAGTTAAGTAAATATGAATACACACAATTGACAAAGCCTACATAGGCCTATCACATGATAGTAGACATAGTCTTCAGAATCAATTGAAACAACCCAAAGATACTAGACAAAATGTTCAAGCGTATGAAAATAGATTTGAAATACAACAAATATTTTTTTCTACACTTGCTTTTTTTAATTGTTTATAAACTACTATTTTTATATATAGTAAGAATAAGTACTGTTTCAATAATTGTTTTACTCGTATACCATAATAATAGCCTATGCATGTAGGCCTATAGAGTCTTTATGGACATACTTTAATGATTTTTTAGAGTGAATCTTTGTCCTATAGTTACCAATGCCAGTGTTTCGTACCACCTGCCAAAACACTAAAAAAATAGCTTGATTTCCCGTGTTTAACAGTAAATTAATTAAATCTAACATAAGTCAGCGATTTAAAATTTCCGAAATATCCGGTAACACGGTAATTAAGAAGGAAGTTAGGCTTATATATTTGAAGTAATGGTTCTTAAATTAACTGCAGTAATGGTTCTTGAACAAACTGCATGCTTTAAACATCAACGAAGTATTAATTTATTAAATAGGCTGTTTCTTTTTTAATTAATTCTAATCAATATTTCGCTAAACGATTCTCATATATATATATATATATATATATATATATATATTTATTTATTTATTTATTCTTTACTAGACCTACATTCATTAATAATGTATTACTTTTTTACATTAAACAAATCATAATTCCACCAAACATGATCTTTAAAAATAAAAAAAGATTTCCAAAAAATGCAGAAACATTACAAAAATGTATTAAATCACATTAATTACTCTAGATACATGAAATATGACGTCTATATTTAATTTTGAAATTATAGTCATTCACGTCCACCGCTGTGGTCTCGAGGTAGCGTGCTGCCTTGTCACGCAGCAGGCCCGGGTTCGATCCCCGATCGGAACAGGCTCCTGGGTGAGATTTTTTCGGGTATTTCCTCACCTGTAAGACAAATGTCAGGAAGCTTAGGGCCCAACGGTCCCCGAAAATCATCCTGCCATCATTATCATCATCACCATCCTTCACCGGTGTGGAAAGCAACGGGAAGCTACCATACCTACAATTCCCTAGTAAAGCTGCAAAGCGTAGCAAGAAAATGTTATGATTGCAGTGAAAGTCTTGCCCTCGGGCAGAATTACTATGGATGGATAGTCATTCATTCCAAAGAAAGATAGTTAGCCGACTGTGTAATAATATCGACTCACACTTGTTCCTTTCTGAATATCCTATACTTTGCCGTTAATTTAGCTTTGTATGCATTTTTTAACGATTTCTATCCTTATACTTCAATTATTTCGTCATCAAGTGTTTTTGCCCCATTAAAAAATATTGCAGTTCTAGGCTGCATGTTTCTACCGCATATATTCTGTAGTTTCATTTTTAAAAAGAAAGGGAAAGTCCAAACGATAAAATTTGAGAAAAATAATATTTCTATAAATACTCATTCTTGGTTATAAAGATGAAATTATTGTTTCAGCCAGTTATCATAATAAGGAATTGAAATCAATACACTGTTAGAAGCCTCAGACCTCCCAACAGCAGGCCAAATGAGATTTTTCCATACGTTATTGAGTCCAAAAACACTTGATAAAAAAATCTAGTCAGCATTAAGATTGACAAAAAGTATAGAAAATATTCATACTTAACAGAATAATTGGCAGATAATTTACAGAGAATGAATCCAAACCAACTACCAAAAAAGCCTTTATCGTACCAATCTAAAAAGCTATAGTAACGGTGGAAGACATAAACAACGGTGGACCTGTCAAGACCATATTGAGACTTAGGAACAGGTGCAGAAAAGAACATATATACATTATGGCAATTTTTTCATAAACTTCTAATTCTGTGGCACCATGCATAAACCCATAACCCTCAAATTAAAAAAAAAAGAGTTAATATTATTAATGTAATATTGGAGCTGTCATTTAACATCCCTCAAATTTTGAATGCTGTACAATTAGTTAAACAGAAGATCCAGAGCTGGACAACACATTGGAGGTTCACTTCAGATAGGAAACCTCCATGCATGAATCTTCATTTTCTCAGAACTACTTAAATGAGGGTTATTGGTTTCAAGCATGGTGCCACAGAATTATATTTCTTATTGCTTTCCACCTTTTTTACTTTATTTTTATCTCTACTCTTATGAATAATTTTTCCTTATTTAAAAGGATAACACAAACTTAAACCCCATATATTTTTCATGATGATGATGCGTAAACGTATTCCATAATATGGCAAAAAGTATGTTAATTATACTTTATCATTTATTTGTGAAATAGATGGCCAGAGTTTATTAGTGAAGAAGTGACGACTTTTTTTAACACTGTATCGGATTTGAATTGGCGGTTTGCGATTTGCAATCGATGTATTCTGAGTAATGTAGACCAGGCTTACTGAAGAATTGGTTATATACCCGCCATCTCTTGTGAAGATTACGAACTACGATGCGCTCTACCGACGAACTATGAATGGAGCAAACGCAGATTTTTTTTAGCAAATCGATTTCCTTTCTACCTGTTGCTTCACTTTCCTTTTCTAATCTCACATCATGTCAGAGTTCCTCTGTATTCTGATAAAAAATTCAAAGCAACAAATACCCAATAAAAGTATAGGTTTACAGTCTTATTTCTCCTTATTATTAATTTCAAGGATTGGGCAGAAATACGCCTGTCCAGTCCATTATTTCCTTGGCCTGACTTTAGATCTTCTATCTCTTGGTCTGTACTCAAAAACAAACCTCTGCCATTCATCTAGATCCATTCTTTCCACGTGCTCACGTCATCTCTTCTTTAATCTGTTATATCATCAAATACCGTATATTTCTAATTTTTATTTTACTTCTAATATATATGATTTCTATTTTATCCAGTCTTGTACATCCAATGAAAAGACTTAAAATTTTGATTTGAGTAGTTTCGATTTTCTTTTCATCTTTTGTTCTTGCAGAATTTCCACTTCCAAATCTGATCATTGGCTTTAAGATCACTTTATGTCGCTTCAAAAAATATCTTATTTACACAAATCAGTTTAATAATCCAATCAAGTGTTATCACATTTGTAATATTTCATTTAAAGAAGCTCCTTAAGATATCAGGTAATTAAAACGTGATTAAAATATTTGTGTGAAAGAACAGTTTTTTAATCCGAAAAAAAATATGATTACCACCATACACACTTTTTTAAATCAGAATTAAATTTTATATGAACCATGATTTTCAGAACTTTATTTCTGTTATTTGTCCTCTTCTGTAAATAACATTTTTGCACCATAGTGCGTTTTGTCGTACTTACAGCAATGACGACCATGATTGAAAGTTCAACTTCCTACATTTCGGGGTTGCCAACCTAAATAACTATACTGTTAATATTACATATTACAAACCACGTGTAGGAAGTAAAATCACTAACCTTTGTGTATAGACTACTATGTACAATGTATATACAAAAATATCCAAAAGGCAGAGTTAATATACATTATACGAAACAAATCACTGCATTTTAAATGAACTGAACTTTATTTGAAACAATATAAAACAATAAATACGTATTTGCCGCCATTTTATGACTAGATTGGTGTCACGGCCTTCTGTAATTTCAATTAATAAACATTGCCCACACTATAAGAATTAAACGAATCGTGATTTCTTCTTACCTCATACTTCTATGTTTTTTTAAACACAGCACTGCAATATCGGTGACCCATTGATACTGCAGTGCTGTGTTTAAAAAAACATAGAAGTATGAGGTAAGAAGAAATCACGATTCATTTAATTCTTATTAATTGAACCTCATAATGTTAAAAATTCCCAAATTTAATATATAAATTGCCCACACTGTTAACGTTAGTCAGTTGTTTATAATGAACGCAAATATTTCCAACAAAGATGTTATTATTTTACTATTATTTATTATTTTGAAAAAAACCATCGCGCAAAAAATAATGTTCAACGCACGTTTGTGAAGTGTTTTTACAGAATCTCGGAAATTAAAAACCTCGCTTCTGTAAAAACCACTTTCCAACCTCGTATCGTAATTTACTATTCTTATGAAATTATATTAAACATAGATGAATCTAGGTAGAAATCTAAAGCATTCGGGTAAAATCTCCGATTGAGATTCTTTCCACTTTTCAGCGGTTGCCCTTTTACCAGCCGGCTGCTGGCCCTTCACATCCACATGTGTCAATCACAGAGGTAGATGATCAACAGCCAGTGTACGGGTGACATGTGGTTAGCATGTCGAGTCCCCCAGCCGTTATAGCTGGTTCCTCAACCTGGGGTATAATCTAAATCAGCAATTTTAAAGACCCTACTAATTAAACAACAAAGGAGTGTTACATTTAGAATAATTGTAACTCCAGATGTGTTAACAGTGTAAGTAAATGGCAGTTTATAAATTGATATCCAGTTCATTACCGGACTGTAGCATATCAATATTCGTAATTACATCTTTATAAGTAACCAGTTGATTCTCCGAATATGTATTTTTCATAACGTCTTGACCGTAGTTAGCTTATTGACCTCTAAAACTGTGAATTCAACACTAATATTGGTCGTTTTGTATTATTTTAAATGTCACCCCGCTCTCGCCCCCTAAGACTTAAATGACTTTCGGACTATAACCAATCAGCTTAGGGACCCCAAAATTATGGATTTGGTTCTAATCTCGATAATTTTGGATATATTATTTTTCACTCTCGGGATTGGTCTTGGATGAGGAGTATCACTATTCATACCAGCTACTCCGAAACATTATGCATTCTATACTTATATCGATCGTTTTCGATCATTTTACATGTCATCCTTTCCACCCCCTAGGAGTACTAGTGGCAAATCTTGCGTTTAAATGTCATCGCGATTATCGGCCCCGAAAACAATGAAATAAATGTTGGACATTTTACTTTTAATCCCTTCTAAACCCTCTTTAAGACTGCTAAGAGGTCAAACTTGAGTATAAATGCTAATCAGATTAGCGAAACCGAAAATTATGAATTCGATATATGTAGATATCAGCACACCCTATCAACCCCTAATAGGAGGACTAGGGCTCTCTCACCCCAATACCTTTCCGCATTGTAGGTTTTACATATGATATATAGAATTTGATTAAAATTGTTTCAAGTGTTCAAGAGTTATGCTGAAACATTTATTGGACGATTTAGATTAAATTCATGCCACTCCTTCTCACCTCTCAACGGATACTTGTAGTCTATTGCCCCTGATAACCTCTTTTCCATAATTGTATTAAGTTTAGTTCGAATTGTTCAAAGCGTTCGGGGTTTATGTTAGCATATATATTAATTCATTTATATACATATACATCAGCAAATCTTCATGGGAAACTAGATGTAATAAGAACAGTTAATCCTTGTAGACTGGTTGGCAGGACATATGGCATGAATGGGGAATAGAAGATGGGGGAGTGGTGAATAAGAATATTTTCATTTCATTCATAGTAATTCTGCCTGAGGGCAGGTATTTTACTACAATCATAGCATTTTCATGCTATTCTTTGCAGCTTTACTAGGGATTTCCACACCGATGAAAGATGATGATGATGATGGCCGGATGATTTTCGGGTACCGTTGGGCCCTAAGCTTCGTGACATTTGTCTTACAGGTGAGGAAAAACCCCGAAAAAACCTCACCCAGGAGCCTGTCCCGACTGGGAATCGAACCCGGGCCCGCTGCATGACAAGACAGCACGCTACCTTGAGACCACAGCGGTGGACAATAGGAATATAATAGTAGGTTTATTATTCATGATTATTTTAGCTGGGGCTATGTTAAGGTGATTAATTTTTCGTACTACAATATTTGTTTACCCCTAGATTTAAAATTGATAGCAATTTTTGTTAGTTTAATTGGCGGAAACTCTTGCAGGAAAACTTCCAGTAGGTAGACAAAGAATAAGGCAGGATAATAATTTTATCCATGATTTGTGGGAAATAAATTATACAGAGGATGATTCAAACGTTAGTTCAGGATAGGGATGTGAAGAGCATATGTCCGCATGGCCATGAACCTACTAGTGTCAGTGAGTTATATATACTTACTTACTTAATACTTAATACAGGCTTTCCACTTTACAGCAGTTTGCCTTTGATTCCTGCTTTCCAGAGATTCCTATCTTCCCATTGTCCATCTTCCATACCCCTCTTCATCATGGCATCATATATTCCCTCATACCATGCTCTTCTACTTCTCCCCTTTTCCTTCTGCCTGGTACCATCCAATCCAACACCTGTTTAGGCCATTGGTCTTCCGGCATCCGTTGTACATGTCCGTACCATTGTAGAGCTCTCTTTGTTATCCTATCGATAACAGTTTCTTGTGCATCCATTTCTTGTCTGATATATGTAGGCCTATTTCGAATATGTTGTAGCCTGGTTATTCTCATACTTCTCCATAATCCATCCATTTCTGTCGCCAAGATTCTATTCTGCATCCTTTCATTTATTGTCCAGCTTTCTGATCCATATGTAAGTATACTTTCTATTATTGTCTGCATAATCCCTTTCTTTGTTTTTCTGGTCAAATTTCTATTCCATAAAAGACCATTCAGGGATCTAATCGCCTTCCTTGCACAATTTAATCTGTTAATAATATATTTTTCACAAGTACCAGATTTATCTATTATAGATCCAAGATATTTAAATTCATCAACACGTTTAATTATCGTATTATTTATTTGTAGGTCTTCTGAATTTCCTCCGATTACCATATATACGACAGTAAATTTGACAACGTTTTAATCACATTACCGATATATTTTAATGAGAACGGAACTACACTAACTAACTCACTGGCACTATCGAACCCGTAGGTTCATGGTCGCGCGGACATAAGCTCTCCATACATCCCTATCCTGAGCCAATATTTTCCAATCATCCCCTGTATAATCTACTTCCCTCAAATCATAGTTAATGTTATTCCCCCATACCATTCTTGGTCTACCAACTGGGCGTTTTCCCTCTGGTTTTCCTACAAGAAACTTCCATGCACGCCTTTCATTCCCCATTCGTGCCACATTTCCTGCCCATCGCAGTCTATAAGACGTAACAGTTCTCATTACATCTGGCTTCCTATAAAGACCATGTAGTTCTCTGTTACTTAGTCCTCTCCATTCACCTGTCTGTTCATCTCTCTTTGGTCCAAAATTTTCCTAAGAACTTTATTCTCAAATACTCGTAATTTCCTTTCCTCCCTTAAAGTAAGAGTCCATGTTTCGCATCCATATAATATAACTGGTAGAATAATAGTTTTATATATTTTCAGTTCAACGTTTTTTTTAAAGGAGTTGGGAAGTCAAGAGTCTCTGTAATGCATAATAGCACATATTTCCAGAATTTAGCCTATGTTTAATTTCCTTGTGACGGAACTACACTATCAAAGTTAATTGTGAAAAAAAAATTATAAAATATTTGCTATTAAAGATATAAAAAATGAATGAATAACAACCTGAACCAATTCATGATAAACAGCAGCATTTCTCTATCATTTATTAAAATATATTAAAATAATATTCTAATTATTATCTACAATTGTCCCGCGCCGTAGCCGAGCGGTTAAGGTAGGAAGCCTTGGCGCAGAGCTACGGGACTTGCGCTGGTTCGAGTCTCCATGGGGGAAGAAATTTTCTCATGGTATTTCGGCCAGTATGGGACCGGTGCCCACCCAGCATCGTGAGGCAATTGGGTAGCTACAATAAGTAGCGGCTCCAGGTTGAGGAACCAGCTATAACGGCTGGGGGACTCGACATGCTAACCACATGTCACCCCTACACTGGCTGTTGATCATCTACCTCTGTGATTGACACATGTGGATGTGAAGGGCCAGCAGCCGGCTGGTAAAAGGGCAACCGCTGAAAAGTGGAAAGACCTTCAATCAGATTATCTACAATTAACTTAAATTATATGATGTGAATTTTAATCTATTGTATTATAGAATAAAGATACTTTTTATCGGAATTAAGAATGTACTACAAAATGAAAATCGTCGTTAATAATATCTTTAGAAAATTATCTTTCGTAAGATCTTTGGTATTAATTGTAAAACATTTTTCAATGGTAAAAATTGTCACAAACAATACAAATTTTGAACAATAACTGATTTTACATATTTAGGATGTCATGTCTCTCAGTTTAATCATCAAGAGACGTTGACAGAAATTTAATAAAATATAAACTGAATTACACTTTGAAACGAAATTTTGCTAAATAAACGAGAAAAAAATTCAAATAAGATCCACAACGAAATCTCAAAGCAAGCTCTTTTGTATGGAAATGAGGGGTAGACCATGTGTCAGCATGATAAAGCAAGAATGAATAGTTATCAAATGAGATTCCTGCGATCTTAAGTGGAGTAACATTACGGGACAAATTACGTAGTGAAAAATCTAAGAAATAAATGGAAGAGCTTGTAAGGGACATGTAAAAACATCAGATTAAATGGAAGTAACATGTTTTGAGAATGCCAGAAGACCAGTTACCTCGAAAGCACTACTACAGGAGAGTCCGGGAAGACACCTACAACAGATAGAATGACCATTTCGCGTAATCGTAGAATAGCCATTTATCTATTAATTACAAAAAGAAGAAGAAATTTTGTCCCGCGCCGTAGCCGAGCGGTTAAGGTAGGAAACCTTGGCGCAGAGCTACGGGACTTGCGCTGGTCCGAGTCTCCATGGGGGAAGAAATTTTCTCATGGTATTTCGGCCAGTATGGGACATCGTGAGGCAATTGGGTAGCTACAATAAGTAGCGGCTCCAGGTTGAGGAACCAGCTATAACGGCTGGGGGACTCGACATGCTAACCACATGTCACCCCTACACTGGCTGTTGATCATCTACCTCTGTGATTGACACATGTGGATGTGAAGGGCCAGCAGCCGGCTGGTAAAAGGGCAACCGCTGAAAAGTGGAAAGACCCTCAATCGGATCGGAAGAAGAAATTTTAATAAGTAGCCTATGCGATATTCAATTATGTGTAACGAAAGCAGTATTATTTTGACATGCACATTATTTATACATAAAAGCCCATCGCCATATTTTGAAACTTAGGAAATATTATATATATTCCAAGATCTGGCTGCAAGATTTGCTACGTTCATCGAGTGTATGAACAAAATCAATTTTTTTTCATAAAATTGTGAATTAATGAATACATTTTTGCCGAGTTGCCTATTAAAATTCGGCCGCCAGTATATTTAATTAAAATATAATTTATTTATTTATTCAAAATAATTTAATTTATTTGTTTTTAAAATCCAGTTCGCAGAAATCGATGTATAGAGCTTGAAAAGTTTTGGTTGCCATTGCACACTTGGCCGTAAACCTCCTCGTGACAACAATAAGTAATAAAATGGCGGTAAGTACGTATTTATTGTTTTATATTGTTTCAAATAAAGTTCAGTTCATTTAAAATGCAGTGATTCGTTTCGTATAATGTATATTAACACTACCTTTTGGACATATTTTCGTATATACATTGTATGTAGTATACATAAAGGGCAGTGGTTTTACTTCCCGCTGCGAGGGAACAATATAAAACAATACATACATACTTACCGCCATTTTGTTACTGATTGGTGTCACAGCCTGCTGTAGCCGCGAGGAGGTTTACAGCCAAGTGTGCAATGGCAATCAAAATTTTTCAAGCTATATACATCGATTGCTGCGAACTAGATTTTAATTTATTTTAATAACAAGTAAATCAAATTATTTCGAATACTTACTTACTCACTGGCACTATCGAACCCATAGGTTCATGGCCGCGCGGACATAAGCTCTCCATACATCCCTATCCTGAGCTAATGCTTTCCAATCATTCCCTGTATAATCTCCTTCCCTCAAATCATAGTTAATGTTATTCTCCCACCTCATTCTTGGTCTAACAACTGGGCATTTTCCCACTGGCTTTCCTACAAGACGCTTCCATGCAAGTCTTTTATTCCCCATACCTGTAACATGTCCTGCCCAATAGAATGCTCCAAATTATTTCGAATAAATAAATAAATTATATTTTAATTAAACATACTGGCGGCCGAATTTTAATAGGCAACTCGGCAAAAATGTATTCAGTAATTCACAATTTTATGAAAAAAAAATTATTTTGTTCATTCACTCGATGAACGTAGTAATCTTGCAGCCGGATGTTGGACTAATAAAAGTTATCAAGATTCACATAACATTTAATAAAGAGATTTATAAACAATGAAATAAAATAGATTACACTGCAGTTTATTGTATTTAAAACATACTTCAAATGATCTTTGACAGAGAAGTTGATAATGTTTTAATATCACCATTATAATTCCCTCCACTGATATATTTTAATAAGATGGGTATACTACACTATAAAAGTTCATTGTCAAGAATGCTATAAAATATCTGTGATGAAAGGTATCAGTGTCTATATAGAGCATCTACTTGGTGGAGATTATGCCTCTGATTTCGTTAATATAGCAATACATCAACGAAATCGGAAAGCACGAAGATTAACGAAAAAGTGAATGAATGAAAATCTAAGCCGATTTAAGATAAACAGCAGAATGTGGCTATAATTTATTATATTAAGAATAGCTTCCAAATTATTTACAACAATTAATATAATTATTTATATTTATATATATATATATATATATATATATATATATATATATATATATATACAAAAATGGCATGAACATATTTTAAGAATGGACTCTTCTAGGCTAACAAAACAAGCACTGTTGTACCAACCTGAAGGCTATAGAGATGTGGGACAATGGGAAGATGAATTCTGAGAGCGGAACAGGCCGACGGCCTACCATCAAGATGATGATGATGGTGATTTATATATTTTGCAACATCTCTATTGTTTATACAATAGAGTAGTTTTTTGGTCCGAATTAAGTAAGTGCTATGAAATGAAATGTATCTGTAATGACTATGGCATATTCAAGTGTATGTAAGAAAAATATTATTTTGATATTATGATTATTTGCACAGAAAATCCCATTTCAATATTTCTTTAAACTTACGAAATATTTTCTAAAAGTTAACCAGATTCACATTAATTTTAATAAAGTAAATGTATTAAATAAATTATGATAAATAAAATGCATTACATTGCAGTTTACTTTACAAAAAATGCTTCAAAATTATCTTTGACGTAGAACTTGGCAAACTAATATTCGTATATTGTTTCGTATAATTATCAATATATCAATAACATTGGAGACTTTTTAACCCTCTAACTGGCAATATATCTTATAGAATACATCCATTGGTTCGATTTCTTCTTCTTCTTCACTTCACGGGCTAGGCAAAAATTGCCTGTTCCGACTCACAGTTCTGTCCATCTTTTCACTGGCCTTCCTACATTCCTTAAACCTTTTGGCTTGTAGTTGAATGCTGTTCTTGGTAATCCTGTTACATTCATTCTTTCATGTGTAAACCATTTCTGCTTATGTCGTCGTCCATTAAACACTGTGAGAGAGATGAGTTTGGATATTTTTACGTGGTCGGGTTACCAGCCCAGACGCACAACCACATTCCCTAGTCGATCGGGGATTTATTTCGGAGTTTCTTTCACCTAGACGAGTTGCTAACCAAAGCTTTGGAGTCCCATCTACCCCTTGGCTTGCAGCAAGTCAGTTAAAAACTAGACTTCCCTATCTAGTTGTCAGGGTCATTAGGTACTGAGCCCCTCCACCACGACAAGGTCTAGCCCGTGGGGGGTTCGACTTATTTAATATTATTAATGAAACAGAAGAAAACGAACGACTAGTAATAACTTAAATGTGTGTCGAATTACACAATAAACCTAATAATAACAATCATGCGTGATTTTGTGTCCAGTGCGGTCCACCACTTTTAATAACTGGCACAAGAAATTAGTGTTTTGCCAATTAAAGAGTTAAAATTATTTTTATATTTAAACATTTTTAATATAAAACTCTTTCAATATTACGCCGGCGCCGTTTTGATATTATAATTCTTTAAATCAAAAGTATTTTTTAATAGTTGCAATCATTTTCGCATACGTGCATTAAACTTGAGTCAATTTTTTAAAATTATAAATTTATTGGGAGTTTCACAACCCCTTGTGACACTTCTGCGTTTAATCGCCTCTACCTTGTATTGATTTGTTTCTCCGTGCTGCTATCTAGTAGCCATCTCCTATATACGTAATGTTTCATATATACTCCATAGATGTCTCTTAATAACTTAATGAAGAAGCTGATTTATCAATTAATGTGAAATCAAAACAAAATAAATTGTTGTGATGATTTTCTCAAAAAGGTGCCAGCTTTCTCCCAAATTTTAAATTTAATAATTCTTCTACTACCAAATGTATTTGCACATACTCCAACAATAAACTAAACCATTAAAATGGCAAAAAAAAAACATCGAACTGATCAACATTGCCCACTTCTACTCATGAAAGAAAGTTTTTTTTTTGCAGAACGTAAACATATAAATAAATAAAACCGATCAATTTATATTGTTAGCGAGGAGTTTCAGATAAATAATAATAATAATAATAATAATAATAATAATAATAATAATTTGAGATAAAGAACCCAGGATCTAAGACGAAAAATGCTTGAGTTATCAATTGTTATATTTGTTTACATTTAATCCATTATAAAATAAAAATAAGGAAGTCTGGATTAAATACAAATATCAAGAATTAATAAAAACATACTCTAAACCTATTTTCAGAATTTAGCTTTTAGAGAATAGGTGAAATCTCGGCAACTAATTACACATTTTAAAGTTTCTATAAAAGCCAAATTTTCAAAATACGGCTGATCATAATAGTTTCGATTCTTCTATTCCTAATTAAGACCGATAACGTCGCAAGTATCTCATGTTCATACCTTTTTTTAATATTGGTTTATTAGCATGCAAAGGAAGCAGTATTATCAATTGACGACTCAGATATTTTTTTCGTCGCTCCCTATTTCAAATTTATTTGTCTATAACTTTATATAACCGTTAAATTGGCAATGCATTCTTTAAGATACTGTACTTCGGTTTAATTTATTTAACATATTTAATGAAACAGTGGGAGAGAAAAAAAAAAGATTGAATATAAATTACTTAAATGAATATTGAATTACTCAGCATACAGTAATAAAATTTCAGTTACACATTATTTTGTTTTCACTGCGGTCCAGCTCTTTAAATAACAAACTAATATTTCGCTAATTTAAGGGATAAACAGATACGTTCATTGGAATTAATTCTTCCTTTGGAAAACACATAAAGTTAATATATAATTGTAGGCTTTCACGGCCGGCGTCTTGATCCATATTTGGTTCGTCTTCCGGGCTTATAGGCCGTGGTCCGGTTGTCTTCTTATTCGACGTTTCGTCTACTGCTGCGGTAGACCTCATCAGGAAATATTGCGTGCTCTCTGTGAACTCCTCAACAGTCGGCTGCAGACTGGCTGGTGGTTGGAAACTGTCTCTCTTTTTATAGCTAAACCCCGGGTGGTGGGGAGGTTTTCTGCGCAGACCGAGTTTTTTGCTGTTGTGCCGATTGCAGAAGTCATAGGCTTCGTTGTCGTGTTATGCAGTGCTGGGATCCAAATTTTGTTTATCTTCATGGTTTCTTCTTTTTTGTTGAAGGAATTTTTATGTTTATATATTTCAATGGCTTCTCTGTATAGTCTGGTGTAGTAATGTGATGTTTGTGATAATACCTGAGTATCTTCGAATCTTATAATATGTTGTTGGTTGTTCATCAAGTGTTCCGCTACGGCCGATTTTTCATTTTGTTTTAGTTTGCAGTGTCTCATGTGTTCTTGTAATCTTGTGTTGATCATTCTTTTTGTTGTACCGATGTACACCTCTCCACAACTGCACGGGATACGATATATACCGGCATGACTTAAAGGATCTCTAGTGTCTTTGGCTGGGCGAAATATATTGCTGATTTTTTGTGTTGGTTTGTAGGTTGTTGATATGTTGTATTTCTTTAATAGTCGTCCAATTTTCTCTGTTGTTGTTTTGATATAAGGTAGGTAGACCTTACCATTTGTCTCTTCCTTGTTTTCGTTTTCGGACCTATATTTCTTGGGATTTATGGCTCGACGAAAATCTGTTTTGCTGTATCCATTGGTTAGAAAAGCTGCATGGAGATGATTGATTTCCTCTTGCAGATACTGTGGTTCCGAAATCCTTTTGGCTCGTTCAACCAGGGTTTTTATTATCCCACGTTTTTGTCTCGGATGGTGACTATACAGAGAAGCCATTGAAATATATAAACATAAAAATTCCTTCAACAAAAAAGAAGAAACCATGAAGATAAACAAAATTTGGATCCCAGCACTGCATAACACGACAACGAAGCCTATGACTTCTGCAATCGGCACAACAGCAAAAAACTCGGTCTGCGCAGAAAACCACCCCACCACCCGGGGTTTAGCTATAAAAAGAGAGACAGTTTCCAACCACCAGCCAGTCTGCAGCCGACTGTTGAGGAGTTCACAGAGAGCACGCAGTATCTCCTGATGAGGTCTACCGCAGCAGTAGACGAAACGTCGAGTAAGAAGACAACCGGACCACGGCCTATAAGCCCGGAAGACGAACCAAATATGGAACATAAAGTTAACATTAAATTCATTATTAGACCATATCGCAATCATTTTTAAGCCGCCGGACCCAAATGTTGTTCACATCATTATAAACGTCAAGGATTAGACTTCCTTGTTCGCCCTGTCTTCACAGTTATACTCAAGATGTTTACAACTTGAAAAATGCATCATCACCCCCCCCCCACAGTACGGGTTTGAGCCCACAATACCGGTACCAGAGACTAGCGTGGTAACAACTAATTCGCCGGGTTCAATATACATATACATAGAGATGTAATCAACAGTTTGTACTGGATATATATACCTTGTATTTATACCACGCCAAAATATTGTAACTTATTTCCAAAATCTTATTTATAATCCATTCATAGTAATTCTGCCCGAAGGCAGGTCCTTCAATGCAATAATAGAATTTTCATGCTGTTCTTGCAGCTTTACTAGGGAATTGTAGGTGTGGTAGCTTCCCGTTGCTTTCCACGCCGGTGAAGGATGATGATGATGATGATGATGATGGCCATATGATTTCAGGGACCGTTTGGGCCTTAAAGGTTTCCTGACATTTGTCTTACAGGTGAGGAAAAACCCCGATAAAAACCTCGCCCAGAAAAACTGCCCCGACCGGGGATCGAACCTAGGCCCGCTGCGTGGCAAGGCAGCACGATACATACAGATGATAAGGAAAGAAAAAAGAAAAATTAATAATAATAATAATAATAATAATAATAATAATAATAATAAAATCTATAGTTTGACTAAATAATTGCCTCTGTAATGAAAGTGTAAACATAAAAGAACAATAAAAATATACCTATAACGTGGTTGTATACTATATTGTCTAAGAAAATATTTAAGAAGCTTCTTTTTTAAACTGTTTTTGAGCAGGGCAGTCCTTGATATATAAGAGGGGAGGGAATTCCAGAATCGGGTGACTAAAACAAGGAAGAAGAATAGTTAGATGTTCGATGTAGAGATATAGCTAGAATTAAATTTTGTCTCGATCGTGTATTTGAATTATGTATATAGAGGCAATGCATCGTTCACCAATAATTGCATCGGCAGAAAAAAATCAAGTATAAATGAGGTAGGCATGTTGCCAAGATACATCTTTTAAAATTGGACACGTAAGCTTACCATGTGGATCCCAAGAACAGACAAAAGAAACACTAAGTCTAAACATTTGCTGGATCGACTTCTTCAAGAAAAGCCAAAGAAATCATTGGTCATACAAACCAGGAACAGATTTTATGGAAGTCACTGTGTGCACTAAGAAAATAGGTAGCTTTACTTAAGCCCTAATTGTTATTACAATATCTAGCTTTCCGCAAGGAAATTAAACATAGGCTCAATTCTGGAAATGTGTGCTATTATGCATTACAGAGACACTTGACGTCCCAAGTCCTTTCAAAAAACGTTAAACTGAAAATATATAAAACTATTATTCTACCAGTTATATGGATGCGAAACATGTACTCTTACTTTAAGGGAAGAAAGGAGATTAAGAGTATTTGAGAATAAAGTTCTTAGGAAATTTTTTGGACCAAAGAGAGATCAACAGACAGGTGAATGGAGAAGACTACTTAACAGTGAACTACATGGTCTTTATAGGAAGCCAGATATAATAAGAACAGTTAAGTCTCGTAGACTGCGATGAAGTGAAGTGTGCTATTATATCTCGCTTTCAACTTTAGAGGGCAAATGAAAATTGCAGAAATGTTTCATATTGTACTGCATACTGAAATACAAACAGAACTCTGTCAACTCGAAGATATAAACGATGAATGCTTAACATTCATCAAAGGAATGAAATACCATGTACAATAGTAAAATGGAGGAGGAGGAGGAACATTTCACAACTACAATTGAAATGTAGAGTCGTGATTGAAGAAACTTGCTCTCTAAGTAGAATGAGTTACCGTATACATGTCAATTCAATAACCTATAAAGTGAATACAGATAATATTTTATTTAACTACACTCTCTAACATTTCAGATCATTAATATCGAAATTTAGAGTTGGACTTGAAATTAAATAACAAACTTTTTAAAAGAGATATTTTATTTCAAAATTGAGTTTTTACATGATTATTTAACTCATGCCACAAATTGGCGTCAATAACCAATCACATTTCAATGAATTTTGATATACAACCAATCACAGTCGCTTTTCACCTCGATTTTATCAATTTAATTTTATCACTTTAAAATTAAGCTCCTCCTTTTTAACATTGAATAGGTCAGGCCATTATTTTGCAGTGACTGACACTCTAAGAAATACGTTGAATATAGCGATTTATATACAAAGAGTTAAGAATTCTAGAATGCATGTGGCTACCAGATTGTATAAAATTAAAATATAAAATAATTAAGTATTTACCTAAAAGTCCCGTCTCCTCAACATTTAGGTAAATATTTCATAGTTTTATATTTTAATTTTGAATAATACCTCGACGGAGCTTTATCATACATCCAACTAATGTTGACAGATTTTATATATAGTGCATGAATCTAACCAGATAGTACTTGCAGGATATAATAGAAAAACATTTCTAGCAATTGATTATACCAAAAAAAAAAAAAAAGAAACACTATTTGCACTTTCTTAAACGTATTATTTCCCAGGTAATAACGTTCCAGAAAAATATAATTGACATATTTACATCATAGGACATCAGAAAATAATTCCGATTGAGGGTCTTTCCACTTTTCAGCGGTTGCCCTTTTACCAGCCGGCTGCTGCCCCTTCACATCCACATGTGTCAATCACAGAGGTAGATGATCAACAGCCAGTGTAGGGGTGACATGTGGTTAGCATGTCGAGTCCCCCAGCCGTTATAGCTGGTTCCTCAACCTGGAGCCGCTACTTATTGTAGCTACCCAATTGTCTCACGATGCTGGGTGGGCACCGGTCCCATACTGGCCGAAATACCATGAGAAATGGAGACTCGAACCAGCGCAAGTCCCGTAGCTCTGCGCCAAGGCTTCCTACCTTAACCGCTCGGCTACGGCGCGGGACAGAAAATAATTAATAACCTATAATGGATGTGTTTCATTTTTTCTCCACTAGGGTGCATTCTTGCAATATT
This sequence comes from Diploptera punctata, assembly GCA_030220185.1. NCBI lineage: Eukaryota > Metazoa > Arthropoda > Insecta > Blattodea > Blaberidae > Diploptera > Diploptera punctata. The sequence continues at coordinate 1,549,170 of JASPKZ010003844.1, read as the reverse complement.
GCGATCCTTTGTCAATCAATAATATGATCTGGTTGCAGTGATGAACAAGTGAAACATAACGTTTCTCATTTCTTTTCGAACATCTCCGTTTACATTAAATATATAAATATGTTAAAATACAGTATTTAAATAATGATTTGTCAGTAAGCAGCTTAATTCTATTCGTTAAATAGTCCTAACAAATGTCAAATGACCCTGTCAATCTGATGCCGAAACAATCCAATTATATGGCCTAAACTCGTGAATGAAGTATGACAATAACAATAATAACTGATACTATCCATACAGACATCCATGGAAGAGCGGACATAATCTCTCCATACTTTCCTATTCTGAGATAATAGTTTCCATAATTTCCTGTATAATTCACTCAAATCATGTTTAGTTTTATTATCCAATCTCATTCTTGATCTATGTAATAGGGTATTTTTCCTATTGGTTTACCTACAATAAGTCACTATATCTCATTCATCAAATTGCCACATACCCTGTCCATCGCAGTTCACTTCTTCTTCTTCTTCGGCTTTCCCCCACTTATAGGTTTGCCGTCTTCAGTTTCCATTTATCTCTATCATTCCAATCTCCCTCTTCCAAATTCCTATCATCCATTATAGTTCTGACGTAGGTTTCCATTTCCATCTTGGTCTGCCACGTTTATTTCTTCCAGGGGGTGATCATTGGTACTGTATATATTTTTTGGCCATCTTTCATTTTCCATTCTTTGTACATGGCCATATCATTTAAGCGTTGGATTTTCAATCCTCTTAACAACAGATGTGGTGACATCCATTTCTCTCCAAAGGAATTCATTTCTTATTTTATCCTGTCTTGTTTTTTGGAGGCTTCTTCTAAAATAATCAAATTCAACTGTTCCAATTTTATTGTTTTGTAATTCCGTCAAAGACAAAGTTTCACCTCCATATGACAAAATATTCTGTATTATGCTCTTTTAAATTTTCATTTTAGTTTCCTTTGTAACATTTTTATTCCAAATTATTCCATGTAATGTCTTAGTTGCATTTTTTGCCATTGCAATTTTAGTCTGTACATCTTTCTCACAGGTACCAAAACTTGTAATTATTGACCCAAGATATTTAAAAAAATTCACAAATTTTATTTTCCCTGTTTCAGGTATGAGGTCATCCACATCCTTTCCCAAACACATATATTCTGTTTTCTGTAGATTTATATTCAGTCCCCATTTTCCATCGCAGTTCACAAGACTTAAATATTCTTGTTATATATGTTTCCCATAAAGATTTCGTAGCTCACTCTTGTAGTTCTCTTCTTTCAACTGTACGTTCATCTATCTCTGATCCAACATTTGTTCTAAGGACTTTATTCCAAATACTCGTATTTTCTTCTTTTCTCTTAAAGTATGAAAATAATCACTGCATTATATATTTTACTTTAATTTTGTTAAACAAGTTGGGATGATAAGGGCCCCTTTAATGTATAATTATATAATAATAATAGTGTCAATAATAATTAAGTGATGAAAACATTTCGAGATAGCGATCAGAGTATCAGTAGTTCATAAATCAACACCCTGATCTTATCACGCAAATCTCATTACTGTACAGAACCGTGTTGTTGAACCCGAATGATCATCAATCAGATGATTATGGGCATGCATAATCTCAATTTGCTTTTATTTACACCACTAATATCCATTCATAAAATCATAGACATATTTTCTTTCTTTCTTCTCCCTTTATAGTATTTTTAAGGGTCCGACGCCTGCTGGATTTGACAGGGACAAGATTTCTCAGCAGAGGATATTAAAATTTGTATTACATACCTATTTTTTAACCAGACAAGGAAATACCGAGCTTACCAGAATGAGTAATTACCTCAAAGCCAGGGCCATTTTAAAGACAATAAAAACACTTAACACGATACACACCATTCATGTGAAACAAGGTGAGAATTACAAGTGATTAAAATAATCAATTGATTTTCGGGGAGTGTTTCGATTTAAAGTTTCTCCACATGTATATTACATGTGAGGAAAAATGCTATAAAGAAACTCGCCCGGGAAATTTTTCTCGACTGGGGAAACAGTGATATTAGCCCGATACCACAGCAATGGGCCATAGACATATTACATGATCTGAATAAAAATCTAAGCGTTATTTAGTATGTAAAGTATGTAACTGAACTAATGAAGGCAGAGCAGTAATATTGTATGATCAGAATAAAAATCAAAATATTACTTTTTTCCGCGATAGTGCATTTTGTCGTACCCACAGCAATGGCGACCATAATTGAAAGTTCAACTTCCTACATTTCGGGGTTGCCAACATAAATAACTATACTGTAATATTATATATTACAAACCTCGTGCGGGAAGTAAAACCACTGTATTTTATGTATACTACGTACAATGTATAATATACATTGTATATACAAAAACATATCCAAAAGGTAGTTCTAATATGCATTATAGGAAACAAACCACTGAATTTTAAATGAACTGAACTTTACCTGAAACAATATAAAACAATGAATACGTACTTGTCGCCATTTAGGCCTGATTGGTGTCACGGCCTGCTGTAGTCTCAACTAATAAGAATTGCCCACAGTGTTAACGTTAGTCAGTTGTTTATAATGAACGCAAATATTTCCAACAAAGATGTTATTATTTTACTTTTATTTATAATTTTGAAAACACCAAAGAGCAAAAAAAAATAATGTACAACGCACGTTTGTGAAGTGTTTTAAGAATCTCTTTCCTCGCTGTAAAAACCACTTCTCAACCTCGCATCCTAACTTACTATTTTAGTGAAGTATGCGGCTGAAAAAAATAGTTATCAGAGGCTTACGGAAACAAACAAGAAAAAATGTAAAATATAAGGTTTTTGGTATTTAAATACAACCAATTACTTTATCGATATAAATAGGCCTATCTTATTATTCATAGACACTGTAACATCTAAGATCGTATCGCACCTAGAGTATTTGAGTGTATCCAGTATCCAGTAATCTATTACGAGTAGGCCTATATGGCTCTTTTATGTGTTTTGTGTAAAATATCACTAATTTCATCTACATTATATTATCAAATAGCGATTATGATGAAATGGGTTTGGATAATAAAACATATTCCAACCCAGCATTTGCATTTACGATTGAGCAAAACCACAAACAAGAATTTAGATTGGTTAGTGTCGAGAGTTGATCCCAGGACCTTCCGAATATGAGTTATGGGTTTGTTTGAGAGTAAATAATGTATAGAGTGTAATTAATATTTTTTATAAGATTCTCACTGCTCCATCCAAATGGATTTTCTTGTACTTTTCATTTGGAAATAAATTTATGAGCCCGTGCTTTCTTCTAAAGTTGCTTCACATGAAATGTGGTACTGTTACACTCGAAATAGAAGTGATATAAGTTTATCAATGTTGTGATAGTAAAGAAGTGTTAAAAGCATTACATTACTTTGGAAAAAATTCTAAGAAACTGGGACTGGAAGTATATTTCAATAGAATAAATAATAGTTTTAAAAAACTAAAAGAACACGCTTTATTAGAAAACTAAAAAAATGAAAAATAATTTTAATTTCCAATACGCTTGGGATAAAATAAAGTGATCAACAAAAAAAATCATCTCCAACACATATAGAATAAAATTAGAGCTATCAACAAAAAGAAAATAATTTTACCATCAAAAGCGTGGGGTGCTCTATATCAATTAATATATTTGATAATAAACAGATATTGGTAAAAGTAAGCTCTCTAAGAAGAAAATGTAAAAATCATAAAAAGCACCCCACGCTTTTGATGGTAAAATTATTTTCTTTTTGTTGATAACTCTAATTTTATTCTATATGTGTTGGAGATGATTTTTTTTGTTGACCACTTTATTTTATACCAAGCGTATTGGAAATTAAAATTATTTTTCATTTTTTAGTTTTCTAAAAAAGCGTGTTCTTTTAGTTTTTTAAAACTATTATTTATTTTTTTTATTTTTAGTTTTAATATTTTACAAAATAAGATAAAAATGTAAATATCTTTAAATTCGATACTATTGTAGTATGAGCTAAAAGTAATACTATTCTATAAAAAAAAGCCCTCCCAGCCGGATTTGGAACCAGCGACGTATGGATTACTGAAATTATTATACCACTAAGAGTTCACTGCTCTACCAACTGAGCTCTTACAACGATTGACTAAAAATTCGACAAGTCAGCAACCTATTATATCAGTTTTCATTTTTTTTTTATTTTCGGATGATTCTGGCCAGGATTTTAGAAACAAAATATGAAATTATTGTATTGTCACAGGTCCTCTACACGTATACAAAGTTTCAAGTCGATCCAATGTTTCTAAGTGGGTGAAAATCGCGTTTGAAAGATTCCGTTACATTGATACAAAAACACTTTTTTTTTATTTTCTGATGATTATGGCCAGGATTTTAGAAAATAAATATGAAATTATTGTATTGTCACGGGTCCTCTACAAGTATACAAAGTTTCAAGTCGATCCAATGTTTCTAAGTGGGTTAAAATCGCGTTGTGAAAGATTCCGTTACATTGATACAAAAACACTTTTTTTTTTATCTTCTGATGATTATGGCCAGGATTTTAGAAAATAAATATGAAATTATTGTATTGTCACGGGATCTTCTACAAGTATACAAAGTTTCAAGTCGGTCCAATGTCTCTAAGTGGGTGAATGAAATCGTGTTCAAAAATTCCGTTACATAAATACAAAAACACTTTTTTTGATTTTCTGATTATTATGGCCAGGATTTTAGAAAATAAATATGAAATTATTGTATTGTCACGGGTCCTCTACAAGTATACAAAGTTCAAGTCGATCCAATGTTTCTAAGTGGGTGAAAATCGCGTTTGAAAGATTCCGTTACATTGATACAAAAACACTTTTTTTTTATTTTCTGATGATTATGGCCAGGATTTTAGAAAATAAATATGAAATTATTGTATTGTCACGGGTCCTCTACAAGTATACAAAGTTTCAAGTCGATCCGATGATTTTAAGTGGGTGAAAATCGCGTTGAAAGATTACGTTACATAGATACAAAAACACTTTTTTTTTATTTTCTGATGATTATGGCCAGGATTTTAGAAAATAAATATGAAATTATTGTATTGTCACGGATCCTCTACAAGTATACAAAGTTTCAAGTCGATCCAATGTTTCTAAGTGGGTGAAAATCGCGTTGAAAGATTCCGTTACATTGATACAAAAACACTTTTTTTGATTTTCTGATGATTATGGCCAGGATTTTAGAAAATAAATATGAAATTATTGTATTGTCACGGATCCTCTACAAGTAGGCCTATACAAAGTTTCAAGTCGATCCGATGATTTTAAGTGGGTGAAAATCGCGTTGAAAGATTCCGTTACATAGATAGATAGATACAGGTCAAGCTAATATAAAGCGTGTAAAAAGTAAATGATCACATGAAGAAATACTTTATTAAAAGTCCATGACGCAAGAACTGCGTAAATTTGTCTAATTCCTCGGTAAATCGAAGTTATGGTCCGATTTCATTTGTTAAATTGGAGAAACTCAATTTCATACACTAACTTATTTATTTGTGTCGTACTGTAGAGAAAACGAACATATCAAACCTAAGTTATTATGTTTCGTTTGAGGATACTTTCCTCAGCGGCACAAAGAAGGGAGTCGCCGATTTGTGGTGATTACTTTTAATTCCTGAAAGGAGAAACGCGTTTCAGTCTCGTACGAGGGAGGAAAGTATACTACAAACAATATCTCAAAAGCGTGGCAAAAAGCAAACTGACCCGCATCCATTAGAATATCATCATCATCATCACTCCAGGGATTAGGCAATTGCCCGTTCCGACTTCATAATGCATCAGCCCAACGTCTTCTAGGTCTTCCAACTTCACGCCTTCCTCTTGCTTGATAATTTCTTGCTAACAATGGATATCTCTCCTTACTCATTCCATCCATGTGATAAATCCATTTCTGTCTGTAATTCGTGACTTTATCCAATAAAGGCTGTACTTTCAATTCTTCTCTTATATCCATTAGAATAAAATTGCTATTTCTACTCGTTTAACTCCACAGGTACTTTCCGAGAACGAGCTATTATCAGGAAAAAAATCTCATTGTATGTGTGTTCTAAACAGTCATAGTAGCTTAATTTAGTCAATATTCAGCATTTGCATTGATAGGAATTGGTGATTAGTGGTTACCGTATTCGATATTCGCGGGTTCAATTACGGCATGTATTTTTAGAGATAAAATTCTTCATATTACTCCCTTCGAAAAGCACATAAAACTGTGGGACCCGTGTCTTAGTTTTACGGCAGGTAAAGAACCGCAAGCCTGAAATAAGTTATATCTGAGGAACATTATTCACTCCCAGATTTTAAATGCGATGTTAATGACCTGAGGTCTAAAGAACGCCATTAAATGTAATTTTAACTAAATAACAGGTGTTAATGACCTAATTATTATCTTTCACTAGGCTACACTAAAAAACTGAACTCCTTGGCGCGACAGGCCTAGAAAGCCCTTGGCTTACCATCCGGCAGCTGGTCTCACATTCACATGTGTTAACACAGAGATAGACGATCATCCAGCCAATATAGAGGAGACATGTGATCAGCATATCGGTTCCTCAGCCGTTATAGCTGATTTTCTCAACCTGAAGCCGCTACTTATTCTGGGAACCGGTACCATGCAGTTCGAAATTTTATGAGAAAATCTATTTCCTAATGGACATTCGAACCAGCGCAAGTCCCGTACCTCTGCGCCAATGCATCTTACCCACCACTAGGCTACGGCGCGGGACAAAATATAGCCTATTACCAAGTAATATATCAAAAGCGGAGCAAGAAGCAAATTGACCCGCAACCCTTAAAACAAAATTGAAATTTCTACTTGTCCAATTCCACACACACTTCCAAGAACGAGCTCTCATCAGGAAAAACTCTCATTGTATTTGAGTTCTAAAAAGTCACAGTAACTTAATTTAGTCTAAACTCAGCATTTCTATTAATAGGTTCTGGTGATTAGTGGTAACCGTGTTCCAAATTCGCGGATTCAAACCGGGGGACGTATTTTTAGCGCTAAAAATCTTGATCATTACTTCCTCCTGAAGAGACATAAAACTGTGGGATTTATGTCGTAATTTTACGGCAGATAAAGAACCTCAAACCTGAAATAAGAGACATCTGAGCAAAACTGTGCCAGATTTTAAATTGGATGCTAATGTCCTGAGGCTTAAAGAGGGCCGTTAAATAAAATGTTAAGTAATTAACTAGTAGTTCTAGTCTATTATCTTACATTAGCCTTACTAGTAATTTTTATTTTATTTTATTTCTCTCTTACTACAATGTTCATATCACGACTCTTTTGTAGATTACGTCCATTATATTATATGGTCTGTAAAATTTGGCGTTCTGTGTCTCGTCCTAGAGACACCTAACACGCTTTTATCAGTGGCACGGCATCGGATAAGATGAACATACCCTTTAACTTCAACGATATGTTGTTTCTATGAATACTCCACATAATACGTATCGTCGATTTTGGTGAACTTGCAATTACCATGCTTCTGGTTCTTAGATTCAGAGGTTCAAACCCAACCGGGATTGATGAAATTTAAGGATATAAATCCTAAGCCTAACTTCCTTAGTGGCTGAATTCAAATACCTAGGAACAATGATCACAAATAGGAATGAGATGCACAAAGAAATTAAACATAGGCTCAATTCTGGAAATGCATGCTATTATGCATTGCAGAGACTCTTGATGTCCCAAGTCCTTTCAAAAAACGTTAAACTGAAAATATATAAAACTATTATTCTACCAGTTATATTATATGGGTGCGAAACATGGACTCTTACTTTAAGAGAGGAAAGGAGATTACAAGTATTTGAGAATAAAGTACTTAGGAAAATTTTTGGACCAAAGAAAGATGAACAGACAGGTGAATGGAGAAGACTACATAACAATGAACTACATGGTCTTTATAGGAAGCCAGATTTAATAAGAACAGTTAAGTCTCGTAGACTGCGTTGGGCAGGACATGTTGCACGTATGGGAAATGAAAGACTTGCATGGAAGCTTCTTGTAGGAAAGCCAGAGGGAAAACGCCCAGTTGGTAGACCAAGAATGAGGTGGGAGAATAACATTAACTATGATTTGAGGGAAGTAGATTATACAGGGAATGATTGGAAAGCATTAGCTCAGGATAGGGATGTATGGAGAGCTTATGTCCGTGCGACCATGAACCTACGGGTTCGATAGTGCCAGTGAGTAAGTAAGTAAGTAAGCCTAACTTCCTTTGGGAGAGAAGTAAAGCTGTGAGTCCCGTGTCATAGATATAAAGTAAAGTAAAGTGATCCCACAACAGGCCCGGAGGCCCTTGGGGTAGTAGGAGGTTGAGGCTCCCACTTTTTCTAGACAATCGACCCTTTATGTCAGCCGGGTTGTCAGCCCTGCGTGACGGCCGCCTTTACCCCCAGAACAAGCGTCTGGTACTCATTTCCGTTAGAGGCTGAGTCGACCCCAGGGCCATAGTGCCGCCAGAGGGTTTGGGTCAGTTTAAAAATCCTGACCCCAACGGGACTTGAACCCTCGACCCTCCGGCTTCTAGCTCAGTTTTTTAACCACTACGCTACGGCGTGCCCCCAAAGTAAAGTGATCCCACAACAGGCCCGGAGGCCCTTGGGGTAGTAGGAGGTTAAGGCTCCCACCTTTTCTAGACAATCGGCACTTTATGTCAGCCGGGTTGTCAGCCCTGCATGACGGCCGCCTTTACCCCAGAACAAGCGTCTGGTACTCATTTCCGTTAGAGGCTGAGTCGACCCCAGGGCCATGGTGCCGCCAGAGGGTTTGGGTCAGTTTATAAATCCTGACCCCAACGGGACTTGAACCCTCGACCCTCCGGCTTGTAGCCCAGTGCCTTAACCACTACGCTACGGCGTGCCCCCCGTGTCATAGATATATGGCACTTAAAAGAACCTGAAAGCTGAAATAAAAGGTTCTGAACAAAATCTGTCGGTCCTTTCGTCCCCTGATTTGAATTGCGACGCTAATGATCTGAACAGGTAGCAAGCGTCGAAATAATTACTAACTGGTCCATTTGAAGGTCCACGCATCTCGACTTCTAAACTCGTGATAAATATTGCTCTATCTTTAGGTTACACATTTCAACTCTCATCTGACAGATGCTATCTGGCGGTCTTTGAAGAACAATGATGAGCTGGCTGTTGTTCACTTCCTTGGCTTTATTCTGTCTCTAGTTCGATCTCGCTGATTTAGATATTCGTGTAATATTAATTTTCTGTATGTGTTGTGTATACTGGTTTTAGTATTATTTTATCGGCCGGGTGGGAGAAGAATGCCTTTTTATTTACGCACTTTAACAGTACATAATTGGCATACATATTAATCAAATACTATATTTAACGTATTTAAGTCTGGAAAAGTAATTATCATTTCTTGATTTTCTCGTAAATATGAAAATAAAGTGGGACTATTTCCTGTCATGACCACGAAGGTTACAACAGTTCTTACTTATTGCTGTTTTTGTTTATTTTTCTTTACACTAGTACCAATTATTACTTTATTGTAACGGACTGTCAACAGCACGTACGGCTTACTGCCCGTGCGACCCATATTTGTAAATAATATTGTAAATATCTTACTTTTTGTCTAACAAAGTCCTACTACTACTACTTCTAACCAGCGATAAACCACCGATTATCACACAGATGACCACAGATATACCACCGTTGACCAGAGATACACCACCGATGAACAGCGATAAAACACATATGACCACAATGTGTAAACCACATTGTGTACATTTAATCATATGTGTGGCTTCAACAAATTATGTCCGAATTTGTCTTTTACGTATTTAACCGCGTAAAATAATAAAAAGGACGTTCCCTGGAATTCACCTACATTAGAGTAATTGATTTAGTTTCCATTAAATGAATTAGGTTTGGTTAGCTTTTAGTTTCCTTGCATTTTAAATCTGATTTAATTACATAACATAAATGACCTCTTCATATCTGTTATTCTATGGAAAATTCAACATGTCTGACGGTTACAGCGTAAAATCATATTTCCACTACTTCATTTCATGATACGTTTCAATATTTTGACGATGGTAAAATCCCACAGCTAAATGGTATCATTAACACTTCGCAGTACTTTAAATTACATCAAAAATGGCATAAGTCGCGTAAGTAAAAAGCTGGTCTTGTACAACCCCACCATTTTATCATTTAGAGCACATTAACCTTTCCAACTATTTTGTATGATAGTGAGATATTAACAGTAACACAAAAATAACCTATAGGATACGAGTAGCTACTTCCATCCATCCATAGTAATTCTTCCCGAGGGCAGGTCTTTCACTGCAATCATAGCATCTTCATGCTATGCTTTGCAGCTTTCCTAGGGAATTATAGGTGTGGTAGCTTTACACACTGGTGAAGGAGGATGATGATGATAATGATAAGGATGATGATGGCCGGATGATTTTCGGGGACCGTTAGGCCATAAGCTTCCTGACATTTGTCTTACAGGTGAGGAAAAATCCCGAAAAAACCTCACCCAGGAAGCTGTCCCGACCGGGAATCGAATCCGGGCCCGCTGCGTGATAAGGCAGCATGCTACCTCGAGGCCACCAGAGGTGGACAGTAGCTACTTAAATCTCTGAAACGGGAAATCTTCGGAACACTGCTATATATAGGCCTATATATATATTTTCAGTTCATAAAAGAAATGAAGAAATTACAGAACAGTTTCACATGAAAACTTTAGAAAACAAAAGTTTAGGATATAAATCGAGATAGATAACACCATGTTCTTCGAGTGGAAGACCACACGTATAACTACTCATCTTCATGGTTATCTATCATCCTATAGTCATATGATCGGGAAGGACACTCAAAATATTTTTGGATTGAATTTTTATTGATGCTGAAACAGGTCAACATAAAGGCCTAACTTCATAACAGCAGATTATGATGGCAAGAATAGTTAATTCTGTTGTAATGTCTTATTTTATAGTTTATCATTTTATGCAAATATTTGTTATTTTAATGAAGTTCATTTACTTTTGGTTTTCAAATCCAAGGAGCAAGTCCTCCGGGAGGGACTTTAAGCCGTGGGTCCCGAGTCTGAAGATTTTCAGGCTGGTAAAAAATCCTTAAGCCTGAATGAAAAGGCCTCTAAGCAAAATTTACCGAATTTTCCCGTCCTAGTACTACCTTGGTTTCGTAGATGTTAGTATGAGGCGGAACGCTGACCACGGACCACTTAAAATTACATCTATACGAAAACAAGTGTAAGTAAATTAGTATGGTTCAAATTCTTCCCTGTAGGGGGAGAGCGCCTAAATCTCTGTAAAGGGAAAACATAGGCTTACGATACAATACAATACAATAAAAATAGTACAGCTTCCAAAAATCGTCCCCTCACTTGTTCTTACAACATTCAAAATCTCTTAGAGTTAATTATAAGTTGGCTCTTCTACATAGTCGTTCCCCATTTAAAAATAATTTGTCTGGAGTCTTTTGTAAACTGTGTTTATTGATTTGGGGCACCATATATTAAGGATTGAGCTACAAGTTGCCATTGTCACTATAAAATACGAATATATCTTCTTCCTTATCTATAACTGGTTCAGTTTCATATTTAGTACACTACAGCCTGTCGTTAGAACGGATTATTGTAGCAAACTATGTCCCTGCTCAAATTTCTCAACTGTCTAAACGCTATATCCTAGTTTCATAAATGTTCAGCTCAGCAGGCTTTCAACTTCACATGAAGCACAATGTTTTGAAACTTTACAGAAATGGGATTAGTTTCACCTCTTAAATCTATTAAAATTGAAACACTGAAGAAGCAAAGGAGTACACGCAATTAAAACGTTATAAATTTGCTAACTGAATTGACTTGATATTGTTTATTCCATCAAATTACTCGTATATATGAAAATGACCAGATATAAACTTCTAATTCAACGACAAAAAAATACCTCTCACTTTTTGGAAATCCATCTAAATGTTCTTAAAAAAGTGATTCTGATAGTATATTTTTTTCTCCTGAATTCAAATATGATATCGGTTTTTCTCCATCACGTAAGGTTTCCGAATGGCAAGAATTTATAATTTCAAACACTTTAATATTTTCTACATTCGTAACTACACAATATTCAAACATTCGGACTCACCTAGAAAGTAAGAAATGACAATTTTCTGCTATATTTCGCCTGTGCAGCATCCCTCTCGATGGTCCAACAATAATTGGCCAGCATATTAGAATTCCATTTGTCTTGATATCTCTTTTCCATAGCTGAAATCTCCTGAGTTAGCTCATTTGGTTTTATTTTACAATGGACAAATGGACGAACAAAAGTTTATTAAAATAATAATTATTTAAATTCATTAATTGAAATTGAAGTACAAAAAACTGTGGGTGATGGAGAAATTCCGAATACATATTTGAAAACACGATAAAAAACTATATGAAGTACTATTGCTACTCATGAGGCAAAAATCATGTTCACCAGCGTAATCTAAAAATATTCAAGAGTTATGTGGAGCAGATTATCTACTGATTTAAGGATTTGACATGGATATCTGGTACTTGACGTTCTACTCAGACCTTAGGAGCAATCAACTTACATTTTTGAAAAACTGATAACTTACATTCATTATTTTCAAGTTAAATTTTATAAGTTATAATGAAACTGGTTAATGTTAACCTCACATCCTGCACTATATAAGACATCGCCAGAACTTTTGGTCGGAGTGAAACTTCGATTTAATTAAAAGGAATAGTTTCAATACTTACCAACCTCTACAAATTGTGCGCTAGCAATAATTTCAAACTTTATAAACAAATTTAAGGAAGAGTTGCTGTTACCACTATTTTTTGTTTTAATAGATTTGGTAGAAAAAGGCACAAAGTTTAAATATATATATATATAGTTCAATATTGAATTAACTGAACTACAGCAAAATCTCATAAAAGTAAATATTAAATTGGGCATCCCTCACTAAAACATTTGAACGCATTTCGAGGGGCCAATTAGACAGAGGAGAATTTGAATCCGGTTAGAGATATGTTTCTCAGCAGCTCAATGATAGAATACCAATTTGTAAAAGCGATAATCTCGGATAATCTCTCAGTTGTTACAATTTACGTACGGTAATCCTGTCGAAGTTTAGAAATTGGATAAAGTAGTCACATTTATACATTTAGATTACAAGGTAAAAAAAATATATCTACAGTATTATGTGCAAGTTGCCAAATTCGGAAACAAAATGGAAAATCGAGTAATTTTTTTTTCCTTTTTAAAATTGTAATTATACTTTCAAAACTTCAATTTATTATAGCTAAATTTATTTATCTGAGCCCGTTGGGATTTGCCCCAAGACACAGGAAAAAAAAAACAAACAAATTAACATAAAATTAGCAATACTGTATACAAACTGAAAATTTTAATGCCTTAGATGAAAATTTAAATAATGTGTTGTCCATATAGACGATTCCGTAAAATTCCGACTGTTTTTTATACTTTTATACTTATCTCTCTCTTCTGTACTTTCCTCGCCATTCACAAAAATATAGTTATGTTATCGATAAAATATCCCATTATATTTACTTATGAAGTTACACATTTATGAAATTTACGAACTGATATTTCTTCGTAAATTAGGTGGATATACAGTAGATTAATAAGAGCACATTTGGACATTTTTTTCCAACAAAGCGGTTGCTTTTCTAACAAAAGTTGCATTATTAAGAATTATTAAATATATCACATGATTCAAATTTTGATAAGTTAGCAGAATTTATAGCCATAGAACTTTAGATATTTGTAAATGCCACATGTTGTAACATCAAGCAGTAATCTTAAAACATTGAAATTAGAGATAAATTAAAATCGTTAATTGAAAACAATTTTCTAGTCATATTTCCTAACTTATTATGAATAAATATAAGAATTTGAATGTTTTATTGTGATAACATTACTTCCGTCATAATGTAACACTGGTTTCCTTTGTTTCAGAAGCACTGCACTCATCCATCAAGTATTACGTATCTGCTCTGGGAAAAGATGGTCATCACTATGGAGAAGCAAACGTATGATACATCCTGAAGATGTCTACAATTTTAGACAATCCGTCCGCCACGACGATATATGAGACATTGCGGCATTATGTTTGGGTATGACATAATCACTATCATTATTTATTTTATGTATTTTATGTCCATTTTCCACGACGCAAGATATTGGTTCTATAAAGCCTGCCGTATATTGTGCTGCACGAACATAATATATGCTAACTTTATATGATGTATATATATATATATATATATACATATATATATATATATATATATATATATATATATATATATATATCCAGTTATAGAATACACAATATATCAACGAATAAATTATTCCATATATTGTGTATTCTATAACTGGATCAGATTTATTTTAATTATGTCTTTACTTTCTATGTTGTCTTCAACACAAGCCCAAATCACAATTAGATATAGGCTATGTTATTTAAAGCTAATAGATATTTGCCAATTTAAATAGCTACGAACGATGGTTGCAAACAAGAATGCGGTACAGAAATATTAAATACAGGCTCAACTCTGGAAACGCATGCAATTTTGCATTACAGGGACAGTTGTCATCACAATTTCCCTAAAAATAGTTAAACAATATATATATATATATATATATATATATATATATATGCGGTGGATCAGTGGTTATGCTCCTTGCCTCTGGTCCCGAGGGTCGCGGGTCAAATCCGGCCGAGGACGATGGAATTTTTAGGATGGAAAAATCCAAGGAGCAAGTCCTCCGGGAGGGACTTTAAACCGTGGGTCCCGAGTCTGAATATTTTCAGGCTCGTAAAAGATCCTTAAGCCTGAATGAAAGACCTCTAAGCAAAATTTACCGAATTTCCCCGTCCTAGTACTACCTTGGCTTCCTAGATGTCAGTATGAGGCGGAACGCTGACCACGCACCACTCAAATGACATCTATACGAAAACAAGTTTAACTTAAAAAATTAGTATGGTTCAAATTCTTCCCTGTAGGGGGAGAGCGCCTAAATCTCTGTTAAGGGAAACATGGGCTTACAAGAAGACAAGATATATATATATATATATATATATATATATATATATATGTAAGTCCACCGCTGTGATCTCGAAGTAGCGTGCTGCCTTGTCACACAGCGGGTCAGGGTTCGATTTCCGGTCGGGACTGGCTTCTGGGTAAAGTTTTTATCGGGGTTTTCCTCACTATAAGACAAATGTCAGGAAGCCTAGGGCTCAATGGTCCCCGAAAATCATCCGGCTATCATCATCATCATCCTTCACCGGTGAGGAAAGCAACGGGAAGCTACCACGCCTAAAATTCCCTAGTACAGCTGGAAAGCATAGCATGAAAAGATTGCTGTGAAAGACCAGCCCTCGGGCAGAATTACTCTAAAATGTATGTATATATATATATATATATATATATATATATATATATAAAGAGTGATGCTTCTTTTATAATATATGGATGCAAAATATGGTATCTTGAATTAAGGAGATAAGATTACGAATATTTGAGTATAAAGTACTTAGGAAATTTTTGGACCAAAGGCACACGAACAGAAAGGTGAACGGAGAAGACTGAATAATGGTGAATTAGGCCTACATACCGGTAATATTTATGTGAAACTAGATATAATAACATTTTAATATTTGACTACGATGGAGAGGAGAGGTGGCACGAATGGGGTATGAAAGAAGGATATAGAAACTTTATAAAAAAATGAATAGTCCATTATGAGGATCGAGAATGAGCTGGGAGAACAACAATAATTATGACTTGAGGGAAAGCGACATTATTTTTCGGAATTAAGCCTCACGCTTTAAAACATTAAAGAATAAAACAAGAAGAGATGCTAGATTGAAGTTTTATAAAACATTGGCAGTTCTTGCATTACATTATGGGAGCGAAATTTGGGTAATGACCAAAAAATTGCAAAGTAGAATACAAAGCGCAGAAATGGACTTCCTTAGAAGAACAAAAGGCTGCACAAGATTGGATCGGATAAGGAATGAAGATATAAGAACAGAGTTAAATATATATCCATTGGATGAGAAAATCAGAGAATATAGAGAGAAATGGTTTACACATGTGGAAAGAATGAATGTAACAAGATTGCCAAGAGCAGCATTCAACTAGAAGCCAAGAGGTTCAAGGAATGTAGGAAGGCCAGTGAAAAAATGGACAGAACAACTGTGAGGCGGAACAGGCAATTTGCCTAGCCCGTGAAGTGAAAAAAAGAAGATTTCTGGATTCTATTCTTATACATATAAGGGAGAATGTTTTCTTCTAGCGAGGATTTTCGAAATTTGATCAACATGACAGGCCAATATCTTATTGGTTTCAATGTTCTATAACGCAGCGAATCATCAACTCAAAGAAATTAATAGTTATGAGGTAGTTGTTTTAACTTTTGAGACACTAACACGGGAAATGTCAACCATTTCATCCCGAAATTTACCTTTGTGACGTACCAAAACCGTGTCCAAAAAATAAAAAAAAATCTATCTGCCGCTATTAACTGCAAGGCACTAAAATCCAACGCCAAATCTCTCATTTAAACTATAAGGAAATGATACAACTCCTGAATTGGTAGATTCGATAACCCTCACTACCTGTCGTCCGCGCCGCGTCTCGCTTCATTCCACTCCGCTCTTACTCAAGCAGGAACGTAAATCTGCTTCGAACTGAGAATAAATTTGTTATCATTTTCAGTTTATTACTTTAAAACTTTCTTTTTTTGCTAATGCTGGTTTCTGGCTTCGATTTCTAAGCCTTTCAGTTATAAGCGGTGGACAGTTTTTGGATACGGCCTTGGTACATAACTACGCTTATCTGGGAGAAACTTCAGGTTAGGTTTGACATGCAATGGTTGACATTTCTCTTGTGAACATTGGGGCAGTGTATCTACTTGTTGAATAATCTCAGAACTGATCAATATCATTTCAATAATTACTATATTTGAATTAATACATTTTCCATATTTTAACTATCCTATATTCTCATGGGTCAGCTAATAAGATTTTGATTCTTACTCGTTTCAGATGTGATCAGAGTTTACAAACTGTAGCCTAAATTTACTAATAATTATCTATATTATGTTGAAAAAATCATGAAATGATTTTTCAGTATACATATAACAAAACAAAATACTAATTTTTCTTCTTTGACGTTCCAGGTAATAAAGAAGAATATGAACGAGTCCTTCGAAAAGCTATCTGTTTCAGTGTTCAGTCTGTCAGCTGATTTTGCAGTTGCATGTCTGTTCAACATCATCTTATAAAACAAAAGAACAACTGAATTTTCAGAACTGTTTTCTATATGTGTGATAAGATAAAATAAATGTAATTGCTTTATATTACTTGAGTTTACAATCAAAAACTACTTATTCCTTATATTTTGTTAATGCAAAGAAGTGTTGTATTTAACAAAGAAAGTCCCTATTATTGTGGAAATCAGATTATTAAAACAATTATACAAACATATTTGAATATTTATCAAATTTGGCTATTGGCAGCTTACATTGAACAGATTTTGATTAAATTAAATATAATTGTCAAACTTTTTAGAGTCATTCTAATTCCCACCCGATCCGTTCAGATTTGTTATAGCAAAGATCGGGTACAATCAAGACAAATATTGAGAGCAATGTAAGTAATTTATAGTTTGAATCGTAATTAATTCAATCTCTGCAAAATTATACAGGTGTCCCAAAATTAGACCGACAAACTTTGGGAACTGATAGATAACACCATTTTAAAACTTTTTGTTAAGGTAGGTTTTTTGCTGCGGTGCTTCGTTTAAGCGCTGGTCGAGTTAATGTCATTACTGCCTCCCACCCATTTGGTTTAGATATGTAAATTACGTTTGTGTACAGTATGTATCTTTTAAAGGAAACACAAGAAAGCAACAAAACAAAGACGCTTCAATTCGTTTAGCATTCATGTTTACTTCCTGAGCTCATCGTTGTGTTTCCTTGGCATTGTGCATTAGTTTGCTGGAATGTCTGCTGCATACTACTTTATTTACAACATGGAAAGGTACACGTGGAGTGACATGACGGACATGCTCTTGGTGTAGGAAAAGCTGGTTCGGGTCGTACTGCTGTAAGGCTTTACCAAGAACAGTTTTGAAACCGAAGAGTTCCTCATAACACTACATTTGCCAGCATTGAACGTAGACTATGTGAAAGAGGTTCCTAGGATAGACGAGAAGAAGGTCAAGGATGGGCACGTTCTGTACGGACTCTTGAGAATGAGGAAGATATTTTGCGGTGCATTGAAAACAATCCTGCAGCTAGTACTCGTGCCATCGCTCGACAATTGCACACAAGTATTAGAACTGTGGGAAGAATTCTGCAGGAAATGTTGTTGCACCCTTTTCACCTTGAAAAGGTCCACACAATGAGGCCTCAAGACTATCCTCTGCGACAGCAATTTTGTCAATGGTATCTGGACAAAATTGAAAACGGCGTACTGTTTGCATCCCATGTCATGTTCACAGATGAAGCATGTTTCACACGTGAGCAGTTATTTCTTCTTCTTCTTCTTCTTCTTCTTCTTCTTCTTCTTCTTCTTCTTCTTCTTCTTCTTCCTTCCAAGTATTAGGCCAAGGCCTGTTATGATCCTATAGAAAACTTTCCCTCCAGCGTAAATAGTTTGATCCTTCCGGAAAATTCTCATATAAGATTTGAAAGCATAATAATAGTCCCTTCGATTGGTTGCTGGCCAAAGGAAGGCAAGATCAGTGATGGGGCTGCCATCTTATAGCCTCTGGTCAGGCTTTTCTGGAGAAGAAAATAAAATAAAGGAAAGAAGAAATGGAAGAAAGGAAAGACTCCCTAGCCCTCGGATGCCCTAATAGCGTCGGGGTCGAAAAAAACAAGAGTTAACCAAGGGAGATTAGATAGTAAAGTTAAAAGAGTGCAAAACACAAGTAAGTGGAAGAAATGTTTTGCTCAGCTTGGGCACCTTGTGGTCGCCATCCACATATCCTCTAGATGAGGACCCCTGAGGGTGAGCATTATTTAACAGTCGGAATTCACATGTTTGGGCCTTCGAAAATCCCCATGCTACATTTCAGAGGTCACATTAAGTGAGGTTTGGTGTATACAAATGTAATTTATGTATCTAAGCCAACTGGGTGGGAGGCAGTAATGACATTAACGCATCTAGCGCTTAAACAAAGCACCGCAGCAAAAAAAAAAACCTTTCTTAACAAAAAGTGTTTAAAATATTGACATCTATCAGCTCCCAAAATTTGTCGGTATAATTTTGGGACACCCTGTATATATTAATCTCAACTCAGATGATTTGGTCACATAAGCAGAATGAAAGATAATAGAATAACTAAACAAGTATGGGAGCCTGAATAGGTGGACTAGGTAAATGTATACCCAGAGAAAACTCACGAAAAACATGACATGATACCGGTATACTAGTATATAGAAACTTGTAAACGACCATCATCATCATCCTTATCATTATCATCATCTATCACCGATGTGAAAAGCAACGGGGAAGCTATCACACCTATAATTCCTTCGTAAAGCTGCAAAACATAACATGAAAATGCTATGTTTGTAGTGAAAGTCCTGCCCTCGGACAGAATTATTATAGAATAGATTATAGAATGAACTGGAAGGCTCTCTGTACAACTCTTGACATCTACTTAAAGGACTGGATCGAGTAATTAATCATAATGTATTGGATTAAGTATTTAATCATAATGTGTCAGAAATTTAAGTCTAATTTAGTTTTTTGAGTTGTCATTACATTTATAATCATTTAATAATATGTGTAGATATATTAAATTTATTTTTACCAGCTTGGCTAAGGTAAGTTTCCTGTCATTTGTCTCATAGTTGAAGAAAAACCTCGAAATAAATTACCCAGTTATCTTGTATCGACCGGAGTTGAATATGGGCTCTCTGAGTCTCTAAGGTGACTTTTGTTTCTTATGGAATTTCGGCCAGTGCATGGGAACGATGCGTGCCTTATATTCTATCGTGAGGAATTTGCGTAGTTCGGTAAGTAGCAGTTCAACGTTGATAAAACCAGTTGCAAAAGGAGTTGAGGGATCCGATATGCTGACCACATGCTGTCCCTATACCGACTGGATGATCGTCCACGTCTATAATTGACACATGTGTATGTGAGACCAGAAGCCGACTGGTAAGCCAAGGGCTTTCTAAATCTGACTTGCTATGAAGTAGTTACCGGTATAAAAACTATAATTCAAAATTATATTAATACTCTTGTGAGGTACAGACACATTTATTGCAGCGCTACTGTTGTTATTGGAATCTGTACAGTTATGTGAACTTCCCATAAAAGCTGTTTAAAATACCGAAAACCTAAGTATATATTAAAGAACAAAATATATTGAACAATTTTAGTTACCTATATTTCACCACTCTCAAATCATAGTTCATTTTATTCTCGCTCTTCATTCTTGATCTAACTATCCACCGCTTTTCTTGTATTTCTTTCTACAAGAATTTTCCACGGGTCTCCATCATTTCCCATTCCTTCCTCACGTCCTGCCAATGGGTTCGAGGTCCTGGGTTCGATTCCCGCTTAGACCATACGAATTTTTCTTTAAAGGGAATTATTCCTATGGTTGCCCATAGTCTGGAATTCAGGTTAAGGACTCTCCTGGCATTTCATTATCATTTATCACCCATCATATCATGGTGGTAACGTAACTCCGCGTTGCAGGTGTACCAACCTAAGAAATGGATTACAATTCCGCCAATGCAAGGGGAGAAAGTCAGAAATGTCATAAGACAACATGGCGGCATTAGACAAAAATAATCTTTACTTTTAATGTAATGTTCAGAAACAAAGAGAGATAAAACTGTTTCGAAAAGAAATGGCATTCAAACAAGATTTTGGTGTAATTTCGCATTTTTGTATAGGGAAGTTCGAGCTATGTGGACCCTTCTCTTTGAATGGACCCTGTTATTTTTTTAAATTGGTGCTGCCCTCGAAAAGAAAATATTTTAATGTCTTCCCCTCATCAACTTTGACGGGTTCAAGGTCAGTTTATATCATTCTTTGTGCGAAGAAGGGTTTATTTGTGATATTTATGAAAATGACCACTTTAAAAGTTTTTCAAGCTAAGAATCAATTCTTAATTTCTGCTATTGAATATTACAAATGTTAAAAAAAAAACTCCTAAATATGTTATATTATGTTGATGCTGTTTTAATATACTGACGTGTTTGGTTTGATATTATGTGACATGGGGGCTGTATAAAATAATTAAACATAACAAAGGAATTCGGTTAATGTGGACCCTCCACGAGGACCTGGGTCCACTTTACACGAATACGTATATTTTATCAATGAGGATGCTATCTGTAAAAACCATTCGGTTAATTAATTTTATTTAGTGTCCTTGTAATTTTACTAAACACAAAGACTGTCGCTTTCTGCAGTTGAATGACGTGTGAAAGTTATAATCAAAAATAATTTTTCAAAACATTAAATATCAATGTTTTTTTACTTATGATCGGTCATAAATATTTTCAGATTAATATGTGCCTGTTTGTATAAATTAATAGAGTAAATATACTTAAAAATTGACTAAAAACTAAGATGGACTCTGGGGTCCACTTTATCCGAATATGGAGGTTAAAGTGGACCTTTCTTGTGATGTAAAAAGTTATAAATTATGAATATGTTTCCACATTTGAATAAAATAACAATGCTATTTCATAGTTACAACACTAATGATAATCACTGTAATTAAACAAAATTCAAACCCATTAATTAAAAGAAGAAAAACATCAAATTCAAAACAGGGGTCAAAATTACCCGAAGTTCCCCTACTGTTAAAACACGTTAAAAAGTAATTTACTGGTTGTAAACATTTAAAATACAAGAGTACAAGCCTTTATGCTCATTTCGCGCTATATCGTATTTGCGAAAAATCACTATGGAAGTTAATTATTATACTATAGCATTTGGATTAATTTTCTTTGATTTCGAGTATTTCCACGTCAGAATATGCTACCCGCATCCCAGACTTATCTTCCAACTTACTTAAAACTGGGAGAATACTCGCTAACTAAATAGAAAATGATTTACAAAACAATGTTTACAGCTATTCCCTTAAAATATATTCTGTCATTCTTCTAAATGTTGATTTTTTCTATAAAAATCTACAGAAAATTATTTTTTTCAGGCCTGAAGAACTCAATTACTTTTTGTAGATACAGTATTTAGTCTATTCTTTTTTTTAACCTCTCCACAGTAGAATAATTCTGTTGTTGAAACAACGAATACATTACAGTTTTTTTTTCCAGCTATTGTTTTTATTTTATAAACATAGGAGTATATTCTTTCATTTTTCCCCCAACATGGTTTATTTATTGCGGAATTTTCTCTGGAATTGTTCCCTGTTATTTAATTACAAGTATTACCAAACATAAAATCAATGTATGTGGGTAATTCAATACAATTAAAGTAGAAAAAATATTCACTGAATGTTTTTGAAACAAAACTTTAACATATTAGTTCCCTAAAGGTACAACCTTTTAGTCATTGGATAATTCAATAATTAAATACTCCAACAAACTCGATTATCCGTTATGAATAATGTATTGGATTTAAGTACACAGATAAAATATATGAACCCAGCTGTTTGCTAAGATAACAAATGCCACAATTTATTTTATAGTGATTGAATACTGCGAATATGTTATATTTTGTACTGCTTCAGGTAATTCGAAAACTGTAGAAAGAATGTAAAATAAAATACTTTTAAAATTGTAAATGTTAAAAAATGTATCAACTAATTACTAAGAATTATGGAACCCGTAAGTTCAATGCCGCATTTAATAAAGTCCTTCCACTGATTCCTATCCTCAGCCAACTGTATCGAGATCCCATTTCCGATATCTAATGCCTTAATATCCATTCATATATTATCCACCCACATATGCCTAGGCCTTTATAATGGTATTTTTCTCAATGTTTCCCAATACAATGTCTGAGAGTATTTATACTGTCCCCAACACAAATTACATGACCTGTTCATCTCAATCTTCTGGAGTTGATTATCCACAAGGGAACTGTCAGCCATTGCAGGCCGAAACCTACCTTCAAATTTCTCCCAGAGAAGCGTTGCGATTTACCAAACCCGTGTCCAAAAAATAATAAACAAAACATAAAAATTTAAAAAAATACAAAAATTTGGCGTTTTTTACTGCAAAACATAGAAATTGAAGTTGGAATCCAGGAATGGCAACCCACGTCCCTGCACGAGTTAAAAAGGGTGTGGAGTTAGACGGAACGCGGCGCGGACGGCGGATTGTAAGGGTTATCCAGTTTACCAACACTGGAGTTGATTTACTTCCCGCTAGTTTAAATGAGAGTTTTGGGGCTGGATTTTATTACCTTGCAGTTAAAATCGGCAGATTATTTTTTGGATACGGCCTTTATACATCACAACGCTTCTCTGGAAGAAATTTCAAGTTAGGTTTCCGCATGCAATGGTTGACAGATATGTGGTGTAGCTTGCAACCAAAACCAGACAAGTCTAAAACTTCTTGAAAACGAGTTAATGATGTTTTCGGTACTATTTTACAGTAATTAAATTTATGATAATGAATTTCTGGTGTTTTCAGTACAATTTGATAGTAATTGCTCTAATTAAAACAATAACAAATATACCTAAATTCACCTTCATAACGCTATGAAATTGTCTGGTTTTGGTCACAAGTTTCACATATTTGAACAGTGATATAAGTTATGGAATTTTAAATATATATATATATATATATATATATATATATAAAGGTTTGTTTGTTTGTTTGTTTGTTTGTTCGTACTTTATGCGCGGCCATCCGTTGATCCAATAGTGATGGGGTTTTTTACAAAATGTTTTCAGGAGATTCCCGGGATGAACATAGGCTATAAGAGAATTGTGATACTCAACTCCTACACCTTTAAAAATCGCCCTTTGTAGTGGAAAACGTGAAAAAAGTAGCTCTTTGGACGCTTAAATGGTTTACGCTGCCTAACAAATACACAAAATTAATGTACACAGAATTGAATATCTCAGAAAGCTCTACAAAAAAGTACACAACAGCATATATTTATATCTTACGGATAACTCATAATAACCATTTTTGTCTTTCATTGATGTCAAGACAAATACGTATATTCCTGTGCAAGCATAGCAGCACATGGCGGGTATTCTTTTACGGATACTCACAATAACGAATTTTGTCTTTTAGCTCATTTATGCCAAGAAGATCGAGATAAGTAGATTCCCGGGCAACACCGGATAATCAGCACGGGGAATCTTAAAATAATTACGATATACATTTATAATTATTTGTCATTTTACATATTCAACGAATCATAAGAAGAACATTAATGTTTGTCTTTCAGCTCATTTATGCCTAGAAGATTGGGATGAGTAGATTTCCGGGTAACGCCGGGTAATCAGCGCGGGGTATCTAAAACGTATACATTTATAATTAGTTTTCCTTTTAATTATTCAACTAAATATAAAAACACATTAATTTTCATTTATTTAGGCGTAGCTAGTTCAAAATAAAGTCAGCAATGAGCAGGTAACGAATCTACCGGACGTATCAATACTAACTAAATAATGATGAAGTAATACAAATTATATAAAATGTATTAACTGCAAAGGGAAAATAATGAGCGGTTTTTACCCCGAGCAGAAAGCTAACTCATGGGTAAACAAAAAAAAAGTATCTACATATTGAAGGGAGATATTACAAGCCTATTTTTAACGATTCTAAAGCATCTCATTACAATACCTATCTTTCCCAGATGATAAACAACTGTTTGTGTATTGAAAAAGGCGAAAATATTAGTTTTAATCATCCGTCAACTAAGGGAATTTATAAATCGGGCACCCCAATTAGATGACCATGAATTCGGGTGGGAATCTTATTTCCAATTGGAGGAATTCGTTAAAAGTGAAGCTACTCGAGATTTTAATAAAAGTCAGAAAAAATATAACTTTATAAGGCAAGCACCAACATAAAAAAATATTCTAAGAAAAGAATTGTCAATCGTTGCATGACGAATTCTACCTTGAAATTGCTCCCAGAATAGCGTTGTGATGTATCAAGACCGTGTCAATAAATAAATAAAATATTTGGCCTCTTATCTACAAAGCACAGAAATCGAAGCCAGAATTCAGCAGTGGCAATCCATTGTACGGAGCAGATGGACTCCCTGCATGAATAACAACGGAGTGGAGTGAAACGGGACGCGGCGCAGATGGCAGACAGTGAGAATTATCCAATCTGCCAATTCAGGAATTGCATTACTTCCCAATAGTTTAAATTAGAGATTTGGCGTTGAATTTAATTGCATTGTAGTTAAAAAGACGGATATTTTATGAACACGTCCTTTGTACATCACAACACTTCTCTGGAAAAAAAAATTCAAGTAGGATTTGAGAATGTAGTGGTTGACAGGTCTCTTGTAAGACCCGGTTGGGAGGCTAATTGTAGAATATCCTATTAGGGGATCCTAACTCTCATAAAAGTGTTATCTATTCAATTCAAGCAAGAATTAAACTTTATAAATACATGGATCCATAATACATTTTATAAGCTTACTATCTATAACAAACGGATATTCAAATCTGTTCTTACTTAAATAATGTTATATTAGCAAATAATGAGACCCGTTCATGGACACGGACCCAAGTGAAGTTATTCTAAGTGTTACGTGCTACAATAACTAGCGTATCCAGGTTAAGATATCCAGTTATAACGGGTGGGGAACCGATATGCTGGCCATGTGACGCTCCTATACCAACTACATGAACATTCATCTCTGTGATTAACATGTGGATGTGAGGACAGCAGACAGCTGATACGCTAAGGATCTTCTAGGCCTGTCGTACCATACAGTTTTTTATCCATAACACTGGTCAACATGATGTTTGTCTCATAAGTACCAACAGTTGTACTTAATGCAGTTTTTAACGTATTTTCAAATATATATTCGTAATTTCTTCATCACCCACAGTTTTTTTATTTCAATTAATGGATTTAAATAATTATTTTTTTAATAAACGTTTTTTCGTCCATTTTCCATTGTAAAATAAAACGGGGAACACTTTCATCAGGAGATTTCAGCTATGGAGAAGAAATATCAAGGCAAATGGAATCCTAATATGCTAGCCGATTATTGTTTGACCATCAGGAGGGATGCTCCACAGGCGAAATATAACAGAAAATCGTCATTTCTTACTTTCTAGTGAGTCCGAATGTGCGAATATTGTGTAGTTACGAATGTAGAAAATATTAAAGTGTTTGAAATTATAAATTCATCTCTCTCGGAAACCTTGCGTGATGGAGAAAACCGATATCATATTTGAATTCAGGAGAAAAAAATACTATCAGAATCACATATTTTTCTATCTGAGACAAAAAAAAAGGTTTATTTTTTGTTGCTCAGTGTAATTACTATCATCCGGGATTCATAAATAAAAATGAAAGTGATGACGTCACTTATGTCTTATAAACATAGGGAGGAGGTTGCCTTACACCCAGTCTTAGGTAACTTAGTGAATGATATCATGCAATCATTTACAAATTTAATAATAAATTATGTAAACATAATATTTTGTTTTCGTTAGTTTCTCTCCAGCATTGTATTTATCGGACCCAACGCTGCGCTGAATGACTTAAATACCCAAATTGATACAAACTCAGACATCGCTGTTTACAATTGTACATCACGAAACTTTTGCTAAAAAGATTGGCAATCTAGTAATTTTCAACCATGAATTTGTAATTTTAATTCTAGTGGAACTGATAGAATGCATAACTGTAGAGAAGACGTACATTTTCTTTATAGAATATTAATATTTAGCGACGATTTTAACAGCTAAGGCCATAAAAGTTTAAAAGGGCCGAAAATATTGCACAGACGACTTTTTTTCTGCCTTGACGTTGTTTTACGTGTCGTAAATCCATGAAAATTCGGGAGCTGGAGCGATTTTTAATTTTCCCTTCAAAAAAACCTTCACTTCTAATGACTTAAACAACTTAATAAACTCGATATTTACATTTAAAATTCATTGCGAAACACCGTTGAGGTCACTATGTGAAATTGGTACCCGACCTGAGATCTCAATCGTCTTCAACAATTAGGGCCTAAATGCTGTAAAATATTCTGGAGGCCTTTCGAAACTTGGTTCATCTTCTGCTTCTGGAGTACCACTCCAATTATTTACATTTACCAATAAGAATCAGTCCACCGCTGTGGTCTCAAGGTAGCATGCTGCCCTGTCACGCAGCGGGCCCGGGTTCGATTCCCGGTCGGGACAGGCTCCTGGGTGAGGTTTTTTCGCGGTTTTTCCTCGCCTGTAAGACAAATGTCAGGAAGCTTAAGGCCGAACGGTCCCCGAAAATCATCTGGCCATCATCATCATCCTTCACCGGTGTGGAAAACAACGGGAAGCTACCACACCTATAATTCCCTAGTAAAGCTGCAAAACATGGCATGAAAATGCTATGATTCCAGTGAAAACCTGCCCTCGGGCAGAATTACTGTGGATGGAATAAACATCAGTCTAACTATTTTTTTTTCTAATGCCACCAGGCTGTCTTTTATGACATTTCTGATTTTCTCCCCTGACATTGGCGTCATTGTAACCCACTTCTGAAGTTGGAGCCCCGATGATATCCATCCATCCATAGTAATTCTGCCCGAAGGCAATCACTGCAATCATAGCCCTTTCATGCTATGCTTGCAGCTTCACTAAGGAATTGTAGGTGTGGTAGCTTCCCGTTGCTTTCCACACCGTGAAGGATGATGGTGATGATAAGGATGATGGCCATATGATTTCGGGGACCGTTTGGGCCCTAAAGTTTTCCTTATAGGTGAGGAAAAACACCGATAAAAACCTCACTCAGAAAAGCTGTCCCGACCGGGGATCTAACCCGGGCCCGCTGCGTGACAATGCAGCACGCTACCTCGTGACCACAGCGGTGGACCCCGATGATATGATGGGCGATAAATAATAATGAAGCATCTGGAGAGTTCTTAACCTGAAGTTAACCTAAATTCCGGACCATGGGCAACCACAGGAATAATTCCCTTTAAGGAAAAATTCTTATGGTTTGATCGGGAATTGAATCCGGTACTTCATGAACAGTAGTCAGAAACGCTCACCACTACCTCACGAGGCTGTTCGTCTAGTAAATATAAACTTTTATTTGCTACAGGAAAAATAACTGTGAAAACGGTTCATTTTTTCGATAAAAGTTTTTGTGTAACTTTATTTCTAGGTTTTATAATAAAATTGTACACCCCTATGGTCTCGAGGTAACGTGCTGCCTTGTCACGCAGCGGGCTCGGGTTCGATTTCCGGTCGGTACAGGCTCTTAGGTGACTTTTTTTCGGAGCTTTTCCTCGCCTGTAAGACAAATGTCAGGAAGCTTAGGGCCCATCGGTCCCCGAAAATTTTCCGGCCATCATCATCATCCTTATCATTATCATCATCGTCCTTCACCGGTGTGGAAAGCAACGGGAATCTACTACACTTATAATTCCCTACTAAAGCTGCAAAGCATAGCATGAAGATGCTATAATTGCAGTGAAAAACCCGCCCTCGGGCAGAATTACTATGGATTAATAATAAAATCATCTGCAATACTTAAACTTTATCAAACGTAAAAAAAAATCACTGAGTCATTAAATTATTTATAAATTTAAAATATATATTAAAACAAAAAATAAATTTAGAGACTTGAAATAGCTTTTGTAAGTCGGTTGCCTTCCATTCTTTCTATAAGAACTTTCCAATACTTTCGTCTACAATAAATTTGGTTAAGTCTTGAATATGTCATATACTGAATTAAGTTACGAAGAATTAAAAATATGAGGCCCCTCCAGCGATTTTAAAAATTGTGCTCCAGGTTAACCCCCATTCCCGATGATCCGATTTTGTTGGTTAATGAGCTCTATCTTACATTTCTATATTTTTTTTTAACTTTTTAGACTTTTGTGAAATAAAATATTTCCTGTGCAATGAATGGCTGAACTTTTGCTTAAAACCATGAATAAGGCCTTCATTTCACTGAGCTTCAAGAAAAGGTAACCCCCAAATTAATATTAAAAATTAATATTAAAAATTGATATATAAATATATTTGGGGTGACCTTTTCTTGAAGCTCAGTGAAATGAAGGCCTTTTTTAATGGTTTAAGTGAAACTTCACCCATTCATTGCACAGGAAATATTTTACTTCACGAAAGTCCAAAAAGTTATAACCTAGAGGGTTGTATATAAGTAAAGTAAAGTATTCCCACTACAAGCCTCAGGAGACCCTTGGGGTAGTGGGAGGTTAAGGCTCCCACTTTTTCTGGACAATCGGCACTTGATGTCAGCCGGGTTGTCTGCCCTGCGTGACGGCCGCCTTTATCCCCAGAACAAGCGTTTGGTACTCATTTCCGTTAGAGGCTCAGTCGACCCCAGGGCCATAGTGCCGCCAGAAGGTTTCGGTCAGTTTAAAAATCCTGACCCCACCGGGACTTGAACCCTCGACCTTCCGGCTTGTAGCGCAGTGCCTTAACCACTACACTACGGCGTGCATTATAATCTCCTGGTTGGGACTATTTTAGAAAATCAAAAACTCAAACATAGGAACAAGACACTAAGAAAAATAAATGTAAATATAAATATCCTCAACTCGTGTCCAACTCAGGGTTGGTTCGAGGAATGAGATGAGATGAATCCCCTACATAGTGGTGGGTCTGTGACTGACAAGGGTGCCGGCCGACCACGTCTGACGCAACTTCACGGGGGCAGATGAAGAAATGAAACGAAATGGATGAGTATGAAAGAATGATGAAATGAAATTGTGGCAGGGGGAAACAGGAGTAAACCCCGAGAAAAACCTTCCTAAGCTCCGTTTCATTCACCACGAAACCCATAATGGAGTGACCGAGACTAGACTCGATCTCAGGACGCCAGCGATGAGAGGCGAGTGTCTAACCGCTTGCGCCACAGATCCGCTTAAAATGAAATGTAGGAACATTATATAGTTAGTGGGCACTGAAAATTTTACTGGAGAATTGGACAAATCTCCCTTGAATATAAGTCACTTAGAAGAAGTTAGATGGCCTGGACAAGTTATACAGGAATCAGGATGCTTTACATTATACAATGAGGATACAGCATGCATACTTATGTATGTTTCTATGATTGTAAAAGGTATTCATTATTCTCTGTTCATTGTGTATAGCAAAATCTGTTAATGTAAAGAAAACAAAAATTATGCCATTTCAAGGTGTAGATCCTGTCAGAAGAAAAATTGTACTTGACAATAAAATTTTGGAGCAGGTGAATAATTTTACATATCTAGGACCCAATATCTCATATAAAGAAGAAAATGATGTAAATGCAAAAATATCTACATTTTTAAGAATTTTAGGGTTAATAAATTCTATCTTCAAGCCACAGTTAGTCCAAAAACATTCAAGACTAAAAGTGTATAAAACACTGGCTCTTCCAACTCTTTTTGTATGGTAGGGAAGTATGGACGTTGAAACAGAAATATATACAAAGACTTATCTGCTGAAATGAGATACCTTCGGAAGACTGCAGAATACACACTACTAGATCCCAAAAAAAAATGAAGACATCTTAGAAGAATTACACATGGAACCTTAGAAAAGAAAATTTCTGATTATAAGTCAAGATGGATGCAACATGTTCATCGAATGGAAGATCACAGGTACCCAAACAAATGTTAAGATATCAACCTGCAGGAAGAAGAAGACCAGGACGTCCACTCAATAGACTTCTGGATGGTGTTTCTTTTGAGACCGAAACAGGTCAACAAATGACCTAAATTCGTGAATGTGCTATGATGATGATAATGATGGATACAGCAAGACCATAATTTGAAACGGGTTTCTTAATCTGAAGTATGATTCTCTCTGCTAACCAAGATGTTAAGTTCGTTAGCAATATGATATCATACATGATTCTAAAGGTCAAAACGACATGGTTTTGTAATCGTAAATGCACATGGTCCCATAGAATATTGTATTGTATTGTAAGCCTATGTTTTCCCTTTACAGAGATTTAGGCGCTCTTCCCCTACAGGGAAGAATTTGAACCATACTAATTTAGTTACACTTGTTTTTGTATAGTTGTCATTTTGAGTGGTACGTGGTCAGCGTTCCGCCTCATACTGACATCTAGGAAACCAAGGTAGTACTAAGACGGGAAAATTCGGTAAATTTTGCTTAGAGGCCTTTTCATTCAGGCTTAAGGATTTTTATGAGCCTGAAAATCTTCAGACTCGGGACCCACGGCGTAAAGTCCCTCCCGGAGGACTTGCTCCTTGGATTTTTCCGTCCTAAAAAATCCATCGACCCCGGCCGGGTTTGAACCCGCGACCCTTGGGACCAGAGGCAAGGAGCATAACCACTAGTCCACCGCGGCCGACCCCATAGAATATAAGAATGAAAAATAAAGAATGAGTACTATGAAGAATATTATAATGCATATTTGATAGGCTTTCACGATATCACATTAAAATATTGTCTTATGTGATTTCAATACAGAAGTGGATCGGGGAGATATATTCATGCCAACAATAGGCAAATTCAGTCTTCATGAAGATAGTGACGACAATGGGGTTAGATTAGTCACTTTTGCCACATCAAAGAATCTTATTGTTGAGAGCACAACATCACAGCATAAGGATATTCATAAATACACCTGGACGTCTTCAGATGGTGAAATGCGAAACCAGACAGATCGTGAATTAGTAGATGAACGCTGGCACACTAGCATAATCGAAGATAGATCAATTAAGGGGTTAGAATGTCAATACCGATCATCATATGGTCGGGGTGAAAATCAAAGAAATGTTATCGGTTATGAGAGGAACAAAGGCTAAATATGAGTCTGAAAATGTTTAATTAAAAACATAGCAAAATAATGAATTACGGCAGGAATACCTGATCAAAATACTGGAATATTCAGATGAAAACGGGACAATCAAAAAAATAAGCTGATATATAGAGAATGAGAGACTACAAGAGATACTATTAAACTATCAGCATCAGAATACCCAGGTTATAAAGATAGAGGCAAAATAAATTATTTAATCAGGAATTGGCTGACACTGTAAAGAAAAGAAAGCTAGCACAAATTAATTGTTAAACAAGTCAATAGAAGCAAATGTAGAAGAAATGTGCAACATTAGATGGGAAACAACTATGTTTTTAGAGTATCCATCCATAGTAATTCTGCCCGAGGGCAGGTCTTTCACTGCAAGCATAGCATTTTCATGCTATGCTATGCTTTGCAGCTTTACTAGGGAATTGTAGGTGTGGTAGCTTCCCGTAGCTTTCCACACCGGTGAAGGATGATGATGATGATGATGGTCATATGATTTCGGGGACCGTTTGGGCCTTAAAGTTTTCCTGACATTTGTCTTACAGGTGAGGAAATACCCCGAGAAAAACCTCACCCAGAAAAACTGCCCCAACCGGGGATCGAACCCGGGCCCTCTGCGTGACAACGCAGCACGCTACCTCGAGACCACAGCGGTGGACTTTTAAAGAGTATAATGAGGGAATATTTGTGAGAGAAGATTAATAATCTCGAAATTAACGCAGCAAATAGGAACGTCAGATAATTATATCAGGAATTTAGAATAGAAAGGAAATGCTTTAGGGCTAGATCAAATGTAATTATGAATGAAAATGGGGATATGATTGAAGTTTCTAGGATTATATTAAAGAGATGGAAAATTAATTTAATCACCTAATTAATGTCCTAAACCTTTTCAAAAACATTTCTATGAGATTAACCTCAATGTTTTCGTGGCTTTATTTCTTTGGAATTTGCTAACATTCACTGTAAACTTTCGTATTATCAGGATAAAAAGTAGTAATTATTAAAAGACCATTATGCAAAAATGAAATTAAAATTTAAGTAATCAATGTTGGATTATTTTTACAGAAACATAAAAAAGATTAACATAAGAAGCGAACTGATTAAGCGGTAACATTAAGAATCGTAATCGGGAAGACCAAGGTTCAAACTTGGGTTCCGACCACCTCGATTGATGTTTTTTACAGGTGTTTCACGCCAGTCTTCAATCGAATTAGAATTTCATTACCATTGCCGATTTTGTCATTTACATTTTCATCATTTCTTAGTATCTTAATGAGTAAGTATACACTCTATGATCCTAGATAATAAAGTGGGCATAAATAAAGATAAAAATAACATTAAATGAAGAGAATTGTTGAAAACTAAACATGTCCAAAATTTAAAAATTTTAATTAAGGCGTTTAGAAGCAAAGGGGTGCAAGTGTAAGTTTTGCAGTATTGGAAAAAGAAAAAAAAGAACAAACAGTCTCGAGGTAGCGTGCTGCCTTGTCACGCAGCGGGCCCGGGTTCGATCCCCGTTCGGGACAGTGTTT
Source organism: Diploptera punctata (assembly GCA_030220185.1). Lineage (NCBI taxonomy): Eukaryota > Metazoa > Arthropoda > Insecta > Blattodea > Blaberidae > Diploptera > Diploptera punctata. Next base: position 1,515,609 of record JASPKZ010003844.1, on the reverse strand, counting down.
CTGGGTGAGGTTTTATCGGGGGTTTTCCTCACCTGTAAGACAAATGTCAGGAAAACTTTGAGGCCCAAACGGTCCCCGAAATCATATGGTCATCGCAATCATAATCGTTCATATTCATCTTAGATTAAGCTTAGGAATAGGGACTCTCCTGGCGCATCACTATCATCATCATCATCACATATCATATAATCGGGGCAACGTAACCCTGCCTTCCAGGCGCTCCAACCTCAAAAGTGGGTTACAAGTGCGCCATGCCAGGAGAGAACACCAGGAATGTCGAAAGGCAGCCTGGGGCATTTGCAAAAAAAGAAAAAAGATAGTTGAACTTGTATAAGAAAATCATAGGTAATCGAATATAACAATCATACTTTATCTACTAACGCATACACTTATATCCCTTTGCTACTAAATAAAATTATGATTCAAGAATATAATTATGCACCAAACTTGTTTTTTGCTAAAAAATTACTTTACACCACTTAGTTTCTAACTGCTTCATTTATAATGTTAGATGTTTATTATTTTTTTTAATGTGAGCATATCCCATTGAAATGTCAGATTTTCCACCAAAATAAATAAATAAGAGATATGTATTTTTGCCTTGTCGTGAAAAAATGTACTGAAATGAACATGTTCAGCATTGAAAATGGCTCCTCGAATGATACCGTCTGATAAAATCAGGATTAATTAATGGACGTGATGTCGTATAATAAGTTAATTTGGAAGAAATAAAGAAAACAACCCAGCGTAAGTTTTCTTCGGAAATTTGATAGATGTTAGGATAACCGAGGTGTCCAATAAACAAAACGGTTCCGAAGAAAATGATGATTAATATAAATGTTACATCAGTTTTTTTTCTTTAAATAAACTTACATAATGCTCTCGTAATTATTGAAATATCCATTTTAATAACGGAGGAATTTTAAAATTGATTTTTAATGTAAATATGCAATTTAAATTTAATTTAATGTTGTCAATTACTTATCTAATGCTGAAAGACAATAATCTTCCATGCGTATTTTTAAGGTGCGTTCTGAAAATCGGAATACATTTACAATTTTTTTACCAAAAAAATATGAATATAACTGATGTGATACGATCATAGTTGTATAATCTTCTTACAATTAACGCGTAATACTAGTCTAATAGTTATAACAATAAAATAATGACATAGTTTATTTCTATCTATCTATCTTCGGGTTTTTACAGCTGCTGCCGTCTTCCCGTGCCAAACCTCCAAAGCCTACGGTCTTGGGCATCTTCGATGCTTAGCCCTCTAGCTTGCATTACTGTCTTCATGTTTTCCTTCCATGTTAACCTTGGTCTTCCTCTTTTCTTCTTTCTGTTAGGATGCCATTCATATAGTTGCTTCAGCCATCGCTCATCTTCCATTCTTAAAACATGTCCTAACCACTTTAATTCCTTTTCCTCAATTCTTTCAATTATGCTTTCTTCTGCTTCCATTATGTTTCTAATTTCCTTATTTGTGACACGTTCTAATTTAGACTTTCTGGCACTTCTTCGTAAATAATCCATTTCTATAGCTATTAGTCTATTCTTGTAGTACTTATTGATTGTCCATACCTCACTTCCGTACATTGCAACAGATTCCACCAATGTTTTACCAATATATTTTTTTGTGTCTTTCCAAATATGCTTATCCCACCATATGGAATTTAATGATGATATTATTTTGCTACTCAATTCAATTCTATGTTTTATGTTCTCTTTGCCTATACCTTCGATGTTATCCATAATCATTCCCAAATATTTAGTTTGTTTCACTTGCTTTATTTGGATTCCATCTTCCAATACTAAATTTTCTCTTTCATTGCTATTTATTGCCAGATATTCTGTTTTTTGTAAATTTACTGTGAGACCCCATGATTCATATGTGCTTTTCAACCTTTTTTTAACATAGTTTATTTAATATGCTATTTAGCGTGGTAAAAGTCTACATTCAATAGGACGACTTTTAAATTTCGCGAGTTTTTGTTTAACATCAGCTAGAGGTTGGTAACATGGACTTCTATTGCACAGTTGCAAATTGTACGAGCATGATAATGGTTTAGTCGGAATTAGACTTGCAACGTAATAAGACGGTATTTTTCAGCGGTACAGGTATGTAGCTATAGGCTTCTAAATAAGTGTTTAATTCTGTAACTGGTACATATTTAAGCATTCTCTAGAAAATATTTTTTATCTTTTTTTTATTTATACAAATAAATAAAATTAACGTATCTTACAGAATAAATTGTCGATTTTAAGGCTAGGTCTATAATATTAGATTTTTTTTTAAATTTCGAAATAAATAATTGAAATCAAGGGTTAACCTATTGGCTTATTCCATCATAAATTTGGTCACGCTGTTCCTTTGAAGGTAGACCATTTCTTTAAAATATAACCCTACTTTCGAAAAATAAATATTGAAAATTCTAAATAACCTTTTTTCTAAAAAAAACTGAAAGAAGTTTAAACATTTTCTGTAATTTCGAAACATGAGTGTCTTGTAAAATATATATAACATATATACAGAAAATGGTTATGACTTTACACTTAGTTTCAACTTTAATAACAATTTTTTAAAAGAATTATCTTTTCTATATTACACTAATCATTTTTTAAAAGTTTTCTTTTTTCAATTTAAAAGATACGTATTTTACTCGAATATATATATATATATATATATATATATATATATATATATATATATATATATATAGATATGTGTGTGTGTTTTAAAAATTATCAAAGTTAAAACTAAGTGTAAAGTTTATAACCATCTTCTATTCTGAACTATATAAATTTATTAATCTGTTTGTAATTACTATCTTGTATCTTAATTTATTTATATAATTTATAGCAATCTACTCAACTTAGTTTCGTTTTGGAAGACTATTTTTTGCTTATGAATTGTCAGTCTCTAATAAATATAATAGGACAGTTATAATTTTACATCATTATACAAAGGATCAATTTCGAAAATAAAAGTTGGAAATCATATAACAGAGGGAGGGTTTCGGTTTATCTCCAACTCTATTCAAAATTTATCTTGAAAGAGTACTAAGAGACTGGAAGAAAAATGTCAAAAAATGGGCATACCAATCCAAAATACACATGTATGTTCACTCAATTTTGCAGACGACCAGATGTTAATAGCACAAGACCACGATGACATAGAATATATGGCAAAAAAAACCAAAAGAAGAATATGAAAAGTGGGGACTTTACATAAATATAGAGACAACTAAATATCTATGTATAGGAGAAGAAATGGAAAATATAAATTTCAACAATCGAGAAGAACTAAAACCTAGTATTGAATGCACTTACGTAGGAACAAAATTAGACCATTCAGGCGATACCACAGTGGAAATTAAAAATATAATCTCACAAACAAAACAAGCAATATATGCTTTAAACTCTGTTTGGTGGAGCAAGAATATTACAAAAAAATATAAAATTATAAATATATCAAACCATAATTCAGAGCATTTTAATGTATGGTGCGGACGTTTGGCAAATTCCTATCAGGGAAATGAAAGTAATTTTAAGTACAGAAATGGACGTTTTTAGAAGATCAGCTGGAAAATCTAGAATGGATATTACACGAAATAAAAAAAAATAAAGGAAATTATGGGTCTGCAAGAGGAGCCGGATATCATAGACATTATAGAAAAGAAAAAAAATGCAGTGGTATGGCCCCAATGGAAAGGAGAAAGACCGAAGAAAACTTGGATAGAAGAGGCACAAGCGGCTATGAATATCAGAGGATTGGAGGAAGATCAATGGATGAACAGAGATGAATGGCGTTTGGTTTCTGGAAGACTGCGGCAGCTGCAGCTGACATGATACCGGATGATAATTTTACAGTATTCTTTTTTTTTTATTGCATAAGGTTCGGCTCAACTATATATTAGTCCTTACTGTGTTACACCATGCAATATTCTTATGATATTATTGTATTATTAACTTTTTCCGTTTTTATTAACATCTGTTATTTTAACATTTTCTAACGATTCTTAATTTTTTACAATTTATTTTATAATTTATGTACGCGAAATCTCTCTATTTCTTGTACGTTCAACAGAACCATAGTTCGCGTACTCAAGTCCTCTACAGATGGCATAAACACAAGGGATGTTTACAGCATTTTAGTTGAAAAAAAAAGTTAAGGACTAACCTTTACAGGAGCTTCTGTGAAGAAGCTATGGATGACACGCAATTTTTTATGCTTTCATCTTTGATGTTACTAAACTTCATTTTAAACCCACAATTATTCCGAAATTTGGATATCCACATATTCCAATGTAACCGAAGCTATATACTATATACTGTGTGTACAATGAGAAATTTTAAACACATTTTAACATAAAATAAGTATGTTCGGATGATTCCAGCAATATTATCATAGAAATTACAGAGGAATAGATTTGAAAGTGCACGCTAAATATTTTGACAGACGCATCTCCAGTGGTCCCACAACTAAAACACTGGATGTATTTCCGACTGCTTAGCAACCATTCACGCGTAAATGAAATTGTATAATTAAAAATAAGCATGGTAGAAGAATCATTAGTATGTTGAACTCAGTGCTTTGGAATAGAAATATAATATACAGAATGAAGAAATCTACATTTCAAGTTCTGTTACAAAACATTTTATTATATGGGTCCGAAACCTGGGCAGTAAGTAGAAAACAAGCCAACAGCAGTAGAAATGGATTTTTGGAGGCGATCGACAAGAATTTCAAGAAAGGATAAGATCAGAAACAACACAATAAGGAAAATTATGCAAGTGAAAAAAAAATAGAAGAAAATAGAAGAAAAGCGTTTGAAATGGTATGGACACCTCATAAGAATGGAAATATATATATAATACCAAATAAAATCCTTAATTGGAAAGCTAATGGAAGAAGTGGAAGAGGCAGACATAGAGAACGATGGAGTGAGGAGAAGTATGGAAGCTTGATATTAGAAGGAAGAAGATGCTTTAGACAGGAACCTCTGGAAACAAATCACTTTGGATTGAAGGAGAAACACTGTATTGCGGAATATTCCTAACAAGAAAAAATAAATAAAATTAATTGTAGAAAAATTCTGAAAAAAAAATGAAGTGTATTTTAATCAAACATTTTTTTCGAAATATAGTTTTTTGAAATTCGATTTTTTTTTTAGTTTTAAAATTAGAGTGAAAAACTTTGAAAATTCAATTACAACGACGCAATAACACCTATTGTTCGACATATGATTGATATAATTGGTCATGAAACACTGTCCTTCTGCTGATATTTCCTATTTTGTAGATGCTTAATCATAATAGACCCCGTCCTACAGGGTCGATCTTCCGTTAATATTTTTAACTAGGCACATTAACATAATACACTTGTTTTTTTTTTCTGAAGAAATCGCATAAAATCAGATGTAGACTCGTTAAATAAATTGACGAATTTTCAAACACGTTATTTTCCACTTCATTTTACTTTAAAAGCACCTTTTCTACGTGGACCTAACATAAGTGGTTTCGGGCCAGGGGATACTGATTCTTTTGTTTCGTGATCTGGAAGTACAATAAGACTGTACGCTATAATAATTTCTATTTCTTATTTGTTTTTTTTTATCCTGTACAAATTAGACATATGTTTGAAAATATTTTCATCTATATTACACTATCTGAAACTTAAAAAGGATGCAGATACAATGAGGTTGCAAAATATTTGGGAAGGTTATATCATAAAATGGTCCCGCGCCATAGCATGATGCCTTTGCGCAGAGCGACTGGACTTGCGCTGATTCCAGCCTCCATGGGGAAGAAATTGTCTCAAGGAATTTCGGCCAATATGAGACCAATGCCCACCCAGCATCGTGAGGAATTTGGGTAGCGGCTCCAGGTTGAGAAAACCAGCTATAGCGACTGGAGGACCCGATAGGTTGACCATATGTCACCCCTATATTGACATGATCGTCTACCTCTGTGATTAACACATGTAGATGTGAAGCCAGCAGGCGGCTGGTAGTCCAAGGGCCTTTTAGGCCTGTCGCACCATGGAGTTTTTTTTTTACATTTGAAATGAAGACCTAACTAGGTCACGTTTTTTTTTCTTGGGACTGCATCGTTGGTCATAGGCTGAACTCATTGAGACCTAACAGGAAGGTAATATTCGGATTAAAGGTGTTAATATTTATTTGATTACTATATTTATATGAAAATGGCTTTAATTTTCTGTAATACATTTTATTTCTTAAGATATAGAAATTTGTCATACTTAAGAATAAATTACTCTTTAAAAACTATAGATCATTCAAACCTGTAATTCAAACCTGACGTGAATGGTTTGAAAATTTATTTTAGCCTTTGTTGTTTAAAACCCCGTGATATTTCGATGCAGGATCTATGGTTTCATTACTCTTCCGAAAAAACATGAAAAAACTCACTGGCACTATCGAACCCTTAGATTCATCACTACACGGACATAAGCTCTCCATACGTCCCTATCCTGAGCCAATGCTTTCCAATCATCCCCTGTACAATCTACTTCCCTCAAATCATGGTTAATGTTATTCTCCCACCTCATTCTTGGTCTACCAACTGGGCACTTTCCCTCTGATTTTCTTACAAGAAGTTTCCATGCACCTCTTTCATTTTCCGTTCTTGCCACATGTCCTGCCCATCATAATCTACGTAACTCAACTGATTTTATTATATCTGGTTTCCTATAAAGACTACGTAGCTCACTGTTATGTAAGTCTCCATTCATTGTTCATCTCTCTTTGGTCCAAAAACTTCCCTAAGAACTTCATTCTCAAATATTCGTAATCCTCAATCCTCTCTTAAAATAAAAGTCCATGTTTCGCATTCATATAACCTAACTTTGAGGATAACAGTTTTATACATTTTCATTTTAACGTTTTTTTTTAATGGAGTTGGGGTGACAAGAGTATTTGTAATGCATAATAGAACGCATTTCCGGAATTGAGCCATATTTAATGTCTTTGTGCATCTCATTCCTATTTGCAATTATTGTTCCTAGGTATTTGAATTCACACACTTCTTCAAAATTTCCCTCATTTGTCACTAGCTGTCCATTTTCATTATACATGTATAATGTATATGTGTATGTGTGTAAACATAATTTACAAATTAAAGAAATAAATTACAATTATCTCTATACCCAAATTGTCCATAATTCTGATTGCCTTCTTATGTAATTGAAAGTGCTTGACAGTTTTCATGTATCTGCTGATTGAATCAGATAATGGTGGTTGCACTTTGAAACAAAATATAGCATAAGTTTATTATGCCATACAATGTTTGTCATTAATATTCTAGATATGTAAATGTTTTCAAGCTATACACTGTATTAAATTACAATCAATAATTAAATAGTATTAAAGAAAACTTGTTAGTTTGTAGAGCAGTCACTGTATCAATGACCCATTTTAAATGTTTAGAGAAAGCACTAATACACTCCACGCACGATTGAAGAATCCCGCGTTTGCAGGAAAGGCAATATATATTGCTGCTCAGTCAGTTTTACGAAGGGAAGAGGAATACTTGCGTACGAAAGATGAGTTAATATTTGTTCTATTCAAATTGCAGAATTTATATCTCTCGTGCATTATAATTTCCAACAAGTCCACTTCATGGCTTGCTCTATGTTGCAGATAAACATTTGAAAAAGTTGTTTAGAATAAAAACACAACCGCTGAGGTCTCGGGTAGCGTGCTGCCTTGTTACGCAGCGGGGCCCGGGTTCGATCCCCGGTCGGGACAGTTTTTCTGGGTGAGGTTTTTATCGGGGTTTTTCCTCACCTGTAAGGCAAATGTCAGGAAAACTTTAAGGCCCAAACGGTCCCCGAAATCATATGGCCATCGCAATCATCATCATTCATATTCATCTTAGGTTAAGCTTAGGTTTAGGGACTCTCCTGGCGCATCCCTATCATCACCACCCATCATATCATCGGGGCAATGTAACCCCGCCTTCCAGGCGCCCCAACCTCAAAAGTGGGTTACAAGTACGCCATGCCAGGAGAGAAACCAGGAATGTCGAAAGACAAACCTGGGGCATTAAAAAAAAACTTTTTTTAAAGAAACATATTTTTTAAATGGTTGTTACGAAAACTTGCAACACCCCGTAAAAAACAGAACCTGGGTATCGTAGTTACACTATGTAGAAATAATGTATGATAAAATTGACAAAGTACTTATTAACAAAAAAAATGAGTTGGTCGGCTTCAGATGATATGGTGTGACTAGTGGGAGACATATCAATAAGCTTGAAACTTGAAGTATACAGAGTCTATTAAACTCTACTGACAAACTTTCATAAGTCGTTTAGTGTTGTTCTGTTATAAGGAATCCATTGTCTCCGTTGGCTTATTACAGAATATTTTCATTGTTTTCGTTTTGATATCAATCATCTTTGTATCTGTTTACTCGGAACTCAATTGTTTCCAAATTATAGAGCTATACTGTTTAAAGTAATTGTGCAATATGTTAAGCACCATGTTAAGACTAACTTCACAGCAACGTCTCATGCACTATCGCACACACTCTAACATCCCAGGAGATTGATGCACATGGTCAGCGGCTGCTACAATCCTAGCAACCAGGTCCATACATTTTTCAACAGGAATCATATATACCATGGTTTTCACGTCATTTTAAAAGAGAAAGACCATACGTATCAGATCTGATGATGGATCTGGCCGTAAACAGAACTACCATAACCAATCCGTCTTTGCGCGAACTGTTAACATTAACTGCAATATGTGTGGGTGCCTCATGTTGTAACTATACACGGCTGCGAACTAACGCGACACATATTCCGACAAAACAGATATAAAGTTGATTGCATTTATTTTAATTAGGAATATTCCACAATACAGTGTTTCTCCTTCAACATAAAATGATTTGTTGCCAGAGGTTCCTGTCTAAAGCATGTTCTTCCCTCAAATCTCTAGCTCCCATACTTCTCTTCACTCCATCCATCGTTCTGTAGGCCTGCCTTTTCCACTTCTTCCATTGGCTTTCCAATTAAGGATGTACTTTGGTATTCTCTCTTCTTCCATTCTTATGAGATGCCCATACCATTTCAAACGATTTTCTTCTATTTTTCCTAATATTTTTTTTTCAACTTGCATCATTTCCCTTATTGTGCTGTTTCTGATCTTATCCCTTCTTGAAATTCTTGTCGATCTCCTCCAAAAATTAATTTCTACTGCTAACCATCTTGTTAGCTTGTTTTCTACTTACTGTCCAGGTTTCGGACTCATATAATAAAATGCTTTGTAACAGAACTAGAAATATAGTTTTCTTCGTTCTGTGTATTATATTTCTAATCAAAGCACTAGTTCAACATACCAATGATTCTTCTTCCATCAGTTATTGTTCTTTCAATTTCTGTAGTTGAATTCTCAGTTTTATCTAAAATAGATCCTAAATATTTAAAAATTTTAACTCAAAATGAAAGTAATGAAATTAATCGATAATGGGCCGCCGGAAACCATGGGTTCCTTGTATCAAAACATTCAGAAACATCCTGAACAATTTGTGAAAGTTTGTCGGTAGAGTTTGCATTCTCCCCGTGTAATGTCAACCGTGCATCACCATGTGGGGTAAAGGGTGTTCCATATCATTAGTTATTTAACAAAGCTAATTTAGTTATTCTTATTTTCGTACATATGTCAGCGAGTAACATGTGCTTAGCTCATCGCCTCTGACATCTAGTAGGCAACTAAGGTATTACTTAAATTTGAAAGGCCAATTAAGTTTTGCTCAGATATGCCAATTTAGGCTTGAGGTTCTTTTATGAGCCGGAAAATCTTCAGATTCGGGACTACGACTTAGTCCCTCCCGGAGGACTCGTCATTTGGATTTTCATTAAACGTTAATGATATAAAAATACCACTAGAAGCCTTTGAAAGCCCTTGGGGCAGTAGGAGATTAAGGCTTCCATTTTTCTAGTCAATCGGCACGAAATGTCAGCAGGGCTGTCAGTGCTTCATAACGGCTGTATTACCCCAGGACATGGTCTGGTACTCTTTTCAGTTCAAACCTGAATTGACACAGGACCATGGTTCCGCCAGAAAGTTTAGGGCAGTTTATAAACCCTGACTCGGCGTATGGGAATTATGAACATTGCCAGTCTTCCGGCCTTGTACTGTATTGTTCTTACAACCACTATATATATGGCTTGCACCGGTGTAATGATATAATATATAGTTTATATATTTATTAAGCTGAACATCCTGTGTTTTTACAGTCCGCATATGTATTCTGTGGGTGCAAAAATTTACAGGTGGCAAATTGCTGTGACTCGGTACAAGATGATGCAGATTTCCATTCATGGAGCTCTTGGACTGACCACAACCAATTGCAGGGCGTAACAAGATTACACGCTAGACCGAAGCCCCATAACTGCTGCTACTACCTCAAACACAAGATGTTTATGAATCTCCATGACCGGTAGCCCTGATGGGTTTTTCTTCAGATTATACCTGATTCACTACATGTTGGGGCAACCTCGACAGATGTTAGTGGAGCAAACCAGAATCTAGAAGATATCCATGGTAGGTACCTGGACGAATTAAGTTATTATATTATAAGCAAGTGCCCACTAGCATTCTAAAAATTAAAAATTGGCAAAAAAAATGTTAGATTTTAACCAATTTTTAACCCTCAGCTGCTTACAAGAGCGGCTAATTATATGGACTTAAACAGCGAATGGGTAGTGGCTGGAATAAGCAATGGACTGCCAGATTATGGTCAATATAATTTTCATATCATCCCGTGTCATCTACCTAAGGGACTGTGTTGTAGATTACAATCTTGAATTTAGTAAATAGCTTATTAGTCCATCAGCAAATCAGATTAGTGACTGGCCTGAAACTCAGGGATTTAGCTTGATATCTACTATGCACATGTATGATTACCTGTTTACTATCTCGTCCGTTCTCACCCCCACCTAAGGATGCTGGAGTCTATTATTCTCTCCCCAGAGTATCTTTTCCAGATTGTTATATATGTGTACCAAATCTGATTAAATTTATTCTTGAGTAGTACTTCTAGGAAAACAGTAAAATTAAGTGAGAGAACATTATCCTTGATTCATGGGAGTTCAATTATATGGGGAATGATTGGAAATCAAGAAGGAATATATGGAGAGATTATGTCCATGCTGCCATGAAGAGCTGGGTTCCATAGTGCCAACGCATGTGAGACTGATGTCTTTGTTGATAAATCAATTTCTATAATTTATATAAAATTGATAGTTATTGTAACAAAAGTATTACTTTATTCTGATTTCTCAATAGGTGTTCAAGATTTAGCCTGACATAGTATTGGAGAGTTCTTGAGTTTGATTCTCTGATCAATATTTCTAAATTTTAAAGCACTTTTGAAGTTATGTAACAAACATCATGATAATGTTTTTTTTTGCTTTTTTTAACTCATTAAAACAGAAAAACAACAAACAAAACAATATACATGTCACAGCCTACTGGATACAACTAAAGGTTCTAGACATGATATGACCTTAGATGTTAATGTTTATGCCAATAAGCATAAAGTATAGGCATAAATATATAGTGTAATAGGCTTAGAGAACTCTTACATCCACATGTAGTCACAGGGGTGTATGTTATTGTAGTGGTATAGGGATGAATGTTCCCAGAAAGTTGGGTTTTAAAAATATAGCAAAAATCCCATGGTGTCACAGGCCTAGAAGGCCCTTAGCCTATCAGTTGGCTACTGCTCAAATCCACATGTGTTAATCAGAATGTACAATCATATAACGACTATTGGGGTGACGAATGTTCAGCACATTAAGCTCCCCAGTCATTATATCTGTTTTTCTTAATCTAGAGCTGCTATTCACTGGCATTGTACTCAAATTCTCATTGTGCTGGGTGAGCATTGGTCCCACTGGCTAAAATTCCATGAGAAATTTTTCTTCTGCCATGGGGACTTGAACCAGTGTAAGTCATGTCATGTAGTTTTGAACCAAGGCATTATGCCTTAAACTGCTTGGTTACAGCATACAACTTTGTTAACATAGTGGCTGGTTTTTACCTCTTGATGCATAGAATGTCCCCATATTCTACTGAAATTCATTAAGAAAATTTGCCCATACTCTGTGATAGGCAGAAATATAACACAAATGGGGAATAAGAAAAGGGACATGGAAATGTAGTGTAGGAAATCCAGAGAGAAACAGCCCAGTATGTAGGCCAAGATTGAAATAGGAGAATAATATTAATCTTGATTTTAGGGAAGTAAATTATACAGGTGGGGGCACGCCGTAGCGTAGTGGTTAAGGCACTGCGCTACAAGTCGGAAGGTCGAGAGTTAAATTCCCAGTGGGGTCAAGATTTTTAAACTGACCAAAACCTTCTGCCGGCACTATGGCCCTGGGGTCGACTCAGCCTCTAACGGAAATGAGTACCAGACGCTTGTTCTGTGGTAAAGGCGGCCGTCACGCAGGGCTGACAACCCGGCTAACATAAACTGCCGATTGTCTAGAAAAAGTGGGAGCCTTAACCTCCTACTACCCCAAGGGCCTCCCAAGGCCTGTAGTGGGATTACTTTACTTTTAAATTATACAGGTTATGATTGGAAATCATTAACTCTGGATAGAGATATATAGAGTTTGTGCCTGTGTGGCCAATCCTATGTTATGGGTGTTAGTGAGTTGTTATGGAGTGAAACACAAAGATGACAGTTTAGTTTGGAAATATTATTTGTAGATCAGTTTTAAGGAATAATAGTTGTGGTGTATGTATTAAACATAAACATCACAGGATAGCAGTGAAATAGTCCAAATGCTGGTAGCGCTGTGAAGTATTATGGTGTGCTTTGATAGGTAATAATAGGTAATAATAAAAAGAAAAGTGATACCACAACAGGCCATGGGATACTGACGGGACACTAAGAGTTTGACACCAACTCTTGTAGACAATTGGCAAAAGATACCAGCATGAATTGTCAACCATGCATGATAGCTGCCTTTACTCCCAGAACAAATACCCAGCACTTAATTATCTTAGAGGCTGAGTGAATCCCGGGCCATGCTGCTACCAGAGTTTTTGGATCAGTTTAAAAATCCCCATCACGTTGGGTCCTGAACCCCTAACCATATGACTTGTAATATATTGATAGGTAATAATGGATGAAGATATAACAGAAAATTATATAGAGTAGATAAAAATTGACTAAATTAGCATGATAAAATGTTGACAACATTGGGTAAAATTCAAATTCCAGGTTTTTAATATTAATTAATGTTGCTTAGGTTGGTATTAAAGTATTGTAAAAATTATCAAAAACATGTCACTAAATAGTTTATGCAAGGTACAAGAGAAATCAATTTGCATAAGATCCTGGTTTTATTTTACTCTACCAAATGTCTTCCTTATTAAGGCAAGGGATTACTGAAATTCACACTTTCCACAAATTTGCATGCAAAAGTCTGACATTTTTACCTCATGGCCGCAAACATAGTAGTGATTCACACACAAATTTTCAACTCTATATATATTTTTAAAGAAATTATAAACAATTATGTAATTATTTTAATAATGTGTCGAATCATACAAAAATTATCCTGAAGAAAGTATGTGAAAAAATTTAATATTTTCTAAATTATGTTCCTAGGAGAGACCATTAAAAACTGACATATATGCTTATCCAATTCAATGCACTACACTCAGTTCTAGAAAAAAAATATTTTTTGAATATTGAAATAATTTTTTTTTGTGCTTCCTCTTTACAATGCTGATTACTACACTGAAACTATAAAGAATACTCTAAAAATCATGCGTCACTTCATTCTCCACATATTTATCTGTGTTTATTGAAATTATGAGCTCTACTGGATGAAAACTGTTGTCAAAATAGATATTTAAACATGAAAATATTGAAAATATTAATAGCAAGAAAATGGACACTGAAATAAAACATGCTTGTAAGGTGTTTCGTTACCTCAAAACTCTCCAGGTGCATAAGTTGAACCTTCTGTCCTTTTCTTCTGTTGCTCAGAAACCAACTGGTGAATTCTAGTTTCTTTCTAGTAGACCTGTGGCCACTTTTCACCACTAGATGCTTGTCATGTTGAGCACTTATTTTTCCGCACTATCAGATAAACTATGTTCAGTGATATTGGCTCAACTGCACTTCTACTAGCGCTTGATTTTTCAGTTATATTGTTGTAAACTATAGCTCTTCTTCTGTATTTACTAACAATATTTAATATTTTAAACTTTTTCAAACAATTTTTATAACATTATTAGACAATTTTGAAGTATTTATTTAAATATGCAAATCACAATATTATGACACTGTTAGACAATATTGTGATGCTAACTGCTATTTGCTCCACAGAGTATATTACTTAGTCTATGATTTTTCTATCGCTGTTTTGGCTTATCGCTGGTTGGAGTGATAAGTAAGTGTACACCCATTTTTAATAAACATTTGGTAATATTAATGTTATTCTTCTTCTTCTTCTTCTTCCTCCTTTCATGTGATAGACCTAGTGGTCTGTTACAGTCTCAATCCAACGTTTGAAGGGTCTGCCCAAAGATCTCTTGCCTGGTGGCTGGTAATTTAAGATCTGACGTGGTATTCTTGTTCTGCTCATTCTTTGTACGTGAGATTTCCCAGTTGTTTCTGTATTTTTGTACATATTCCATGACTGATTCTGTGTGTAATTCTTTGAGAATCCCAGAATTCCTTTTATGGTCTGTCCTTGAATAGCCCGCAGTACATCTCATAAATTTCATTTCTGCTGCAGTTAGTCTTTGTTCATCTACACTGCGAATTGTCCAGGCCTCACTGCCGTAACATAATATGGGTCTGGCCAGTGTTTTATAAATTCTAGTTTGTGTGTGTTGCTGTACTGTGTTTGGCTTGAAAATATTATTTATAATTCCTGTTACTTTGTTAAATTTTATAATTTTTTGACTAAAATCTTTTTCTTCTTCGTATGTAACTTGGTATCTGAGACAGTTAAATGTGTTGATTTGTTCTAATATTTTATTATTAATAACAATTTTACTGCAAACTGGGTCTTTTCCTAGGAAATATTGTTATTAACATATCTTTTAAACATAGATTTGGGGATTTATTGCAAATATTGGTCATTTAAATTTCATAGCAGCGGATAGTAATCAAGGATGATAATCGATAAGTGATTTGATTGTGGGTTATCGCTGGCTTTATAAACTCTGGCGCATGCGCACTGTTGTTCTATAGGACTTTGAAAATATTTTGCGCTAGTTTAAGTGCAGTTTTTCCGTGATATTTCCTTTCACTTTCTCACTCATTTTACAAGCCCACATTAAATTCACTTACAGCTGATGTGATTGCTATGTCCAGTTTCTTTTTTTGAAACACACTTCTTTGGGATCCCTGTTCCATAAAATGCTGTGCAAACACTACATTGTTTTTTTGTGTCTTCCCCTTGTGCACCTGGCTAGTCTTGTATATAAAGGGGTCATCGTAGCTACTACTGCTGAAGAAAGTACAGTCTTCATTGTTGAACTGTCAGGCGTTGGTAGAGATTCACATTTTGCTATGTTCCTGTTGTAGAAACCACTTAGTCGATTCTCTATTAGAACTCTTCGAGTGTTGTGGTTTCTCATTCACAGACATACTATATGATATAATGTTGCAAATACTGCAATTTTCATTTGCTGGCATTTGGAATATTGTTCTGAATATGCTTGCAGTAACATGTCTGCATCTTCACAATGTTTCCCTCGCTTAATTATCCAGGCTTATCACTAATTGCTTCACTTTTCAACCTGCACTCTTTTACAAGATTTCTCAATCCTGTACCTAACCTTTTAAAAATATGGTTTAGACATTCTTCCTTTTCCAGTTTTACATTATCATCATACACAATCAATTACTGGAGGTAATTAAACAATTTTCGATCACTATCTGATATTAATGTTACATACCTCATTTCACACATGGAGCATTCCCATAATATTCTAGCTGATTCCATCTCCATGCTCCTGATGAAGCAAAGAAATTTTATTCACATTTGCGCTAGTTTTATGGTCATTGTACCACTATTTGTATTCTTCACTATTTAAATATTTTATTTTTTAATTCATACTGCATGCACCATAGTACTAAGACATCATTTCAAAATCAAGTATGAGTCCAATCAATACATC
Organism: Diploptera punctata; assembly: GCA_030220185.1. Lineage (NCBI taxonomy): Eukaryota > Metazoa > Arthropoda > Insecta > Blattodea > Blaberidae > Diploptera > Diploptera punctata. The sequence continues at coordinate 1,499,423 of JASPKZ010003844.1, read as the reverse complement.
AATAACTGTGCCTACTCCATAAAATGAGGTGTAGCCCTCTTTTGTCCAAGCTTCCATTGAATGAAACTGATACATTAATTATTTCATCTGGTTGCAAATCATGGTTTGCATTAATGCAATGTGAGCTTGTTGCACAGCATGATGAGCCACTGTCAAAATTTCATTACATACAAATTTATCTTTCTCTGCTCTTTACACAAAATGTGAATGATAGACACACTTGTTCATTATATGATTTCCATTGACACACAAAACTTTTCCATACCTTTATGTCCCTTACCTAAGTCTATGGTCTATATGTAGTTATCATTCTACTGTTGACTTCAAATGCAGGTCTTGTTGAAGTGTTGCAGAAAACACGAGGACTTATGTAACACTGGGCATAATTGAAATCACATTCCCTACACTTCACAGTGATTTTGGCAGCAAACCCCAAATGCTCTTCATTGTCTTATTCCACACATGTAATGTTTTTTAATAAATTTTGCAAGACATTTGTATGTACTAATAAAATTTTCACATTATAGTTCTCTTATTTTGTCTTCCCTAAATATACTCAACCTTTTGGCAATAATTATTGCTACTTATTTTCTGAAAAAATTACCTACATCCTGTGCTGAAGTAGAAGCCTGGGAAGATTGTCACAGTATTATAAATATAAGACTGGGGTTCGATAGGATTCAATATTTTCATTCACCTTGCATTAACAATACCTCTTACTTTCTTCTCTTTTACTTATTCTCCCCATATTTGCAAATAATACAAAATTATATATATAAATCAAAACGTTAAGTAGGCTACATAAGCATTATGTAAACTTATGCTTCAATACTATGTAAACAGTAGACATGACCTAACTGAAAAACTGTTGTAACTAAGTTCTAAAACTGTATGTAATACAGATATGCCGGTATGTTATATTTACACGTAAAATATAAATAAATACACGGAAAAAGTGGACTATTTGTCTGCCATGAATTCTTCTAAGTTCTACAGAATCGCAGTGCGCATGCGCGAGTTGCAGTAATGGTTTTAATGTAGCTTCTGTTAGATGGCTGTGAAGTCGGCGTTACCAACTTTCGGAACACTACAAATACTGAAAACGTAAAATATATACTTGCAAAACTAAAAGCACGTGTAGGATAACACGTTTGTCTCTTCACAAAAAAACAAAAAGAAACAAACAAACAAGCTACAAAGATGGAAGCTTATACAGTGTAGACCAAATGCAGGGTAGCCACAAGCATTAGATTTTACAATATTTGCGGGAAAATTAATGTGTGTGATTCACTATTTTGAGTTCAAAATTTAACTAGGCGTCAGCAGCTACGCCCATAGGCACATGCATCCTTTAAACCAATAAATTAATTACTTTAAATGATCATAGGGCAAAAAAAGAAAGCATTTTTAGAAAAATGAAGCTCTAAATTATTTTTTTGCGAGTTCACCGGTCTCGAGGTAGCGTGCTGCCTTATCATGCAGCGGACTCGGGTTCGATCCCCGGTCGGGACAAGTTTCCTGGGTGAAGTTTTTTCGGGATTTTTTCTAACCTCCAAAATTAATGTCAGGAAACTTTAAGGCACAAACGGTCCCCGAACACCATCTGGCCATCATTAAATTCAATATCATACTCGCCTAATTAGCATAAGTTTAGTTTAAGGTCTCTCCTGGCGCATCATTACCATCATCATGAACTATCATATCATCGGGGCAGCGTAACTCCCTTTTCCAGGTGCCCCAACCTCAGAAGTAGGTTACAAATTACATCATGCCAGGAGAGAACACCAGGTATGTCGAAATGACCTTTAAAAAAATTGAGGTACAAAATTAAAAATCGAGTTTTTGATCAATTTTTTTCTAAATATTCAGAATTCCCTCGCCCTAAGGGTAAAATAGGTCCTGATGGTCAAGTTGTTACCATGGTTGCATATATGAATACTGGGCATGACTTCCTTTGGAAGGGAGGTAAAATTCATGGGTCCTTTGTTGTAGATTTATGACAAACCTCAAGCCTGAATTAAAAAACCTCAGAGTATAATTTGTTGGTACTTTCATATCTGCACTTGGTGCCCCTAATAACCTGAGAATTTAAAATACATTATTAAATAAAAGTTCCGAGACTAAATAATCTCAAAACTTAACCTATGCTTTAGAAATTTCCAAACTATTGTTTTACATTAACCCTTAAGTAGGGATGTGGGGTGTCTATACCACCCTGAGCTTATAAACTTTCATCCTTTTTTGAAAGAAAAAAATTATGTTTTGTATTTTGGATACCTTTTTATTAATGTCAGTAAATTATGATATTATAATTATATGATGAAAGTTAAAAATTGAATTGTACCTGTTGGTAGGTGCCGTCATCCTCAACTTTGTTAAAATATTGTATATAAATTTAACTGGAGTGCTTTTGGAAGTTGTCTTCCATCTTCTACAGGTTAAGCTTCCGCTACTTGTTGTTGTGTATGGTGATGTATACTCCAACTGTTTTATACATCACCATACACAACGACGAGTAGTGGAAGCTTAACCTGCAGAAGATGGAAGATGACTTCCGAAAGCGCTCCAGTTAATTTTAAATACAATATTTTAACAAAGTTGAGGACGACAGCACCTACCAACAGGTACAATTTAATTTTTAACTTTCATCATATGACTTCACCTCAAAGGAATTTGATATGAATTTTACTAGTATTGATATTATAATGATGTCTGCACAAATGCTGTTCGTTTCTAAGAAAAAAAAAAAGTTTAATGTGGTGAGGTATTGGAACACCCCCACCTCCCCACTTAAGTGCCAGGGAACAATACTTCTTACATACCAGTCTCCCCAGGTATTTCAGTGCGTATTGTTTATCTAATATTTAAAAATTCTTAGAATTAAGTCTACACCTTGTAGGTAATCGTAAATAACTAAAGTTATTGTAGGCCTATTTCTTTTTCAAGAATATATGTGTCTATTGAGAGAATTAACAACACATAAAGATATTCTTCTTTGTATAATTTTAAGCGACCATTTTCATACCTTTAAATTATTTTTCTAAATTTTGAATGCTGAATCTGAATGCATTGCAATTTTTTTTTCCCCTCTTTCTTAAGGACCAACTACCTGCTAATGTCTGAACAATATAAATGGGTTAAATGGCCATGGTCCAGTTTCCTTGTCAAGAAAACAGAACCAGGACCATTTAGCCTGGAAGACAAACCAAACAGGGATCAAGACACCAGCTGTGAAAGCCTATATATATATATATATATATATATATATAAATGGGATTAGGATTCCTTTATTTGCCTTTGAAAGTAAAAAAAAAAGCCCTGAAAATTTTCCAAATGTATGTATTAATATATTTCTTTTATTAAATATGTTTCTCCATAGCTTAATTTATCTTACATTGTTAGTGATCACATACTTTACCATCGTACAATAGACTAAATGAATCTTAATTAAACATTGACAATATAATAAGATATATTACAATACCATACATAATTCAGTAATTATTCTAATTTCTAGAACATTTTATAACACTGATACTCTAGTTCAAGGTACATAAAGTAAAAATATTTGTAAATTCTTTGCAGTTTTGAAGCCAGTTTTTAAAAAATGTCATTCTCTTTAGGGTGTTGTTACCACCCCACCTCCCCAGTTGAGTAACATTCTATCACCTGCCTACTGAAGTGTTAAATAGATGTTATGCTTGTACCGATATAATCTTCTGTTCTTATTGTTCCTGTTTTCTGCTCTAGTTCATAAAAATTGAATGTATGACAGTAGTTCAGCGACTCAGATTCTCTATAATCAAAAATATCTGCCTCTGGAACTTTTGTAGGTGAACTCAAAAGGGGATTTTTTGTTGTCAAAATAAGATTCTGCAAGTTAGGTGAAATAGGAACTATGGTATAATATTAGAATCTAAATGTGTTAACTTAGGTGATAGAATGGATGCTTTCTTGCCAATGGATCTCTGTTTGGTTTTTGGTGGGATCGGAGATTTAAATGGTAAAATTTTCAATGTAAAAGCTAGGAGACTTGTTTGAGATATTTGGTTAAGAAAACTACTAGTATAGTGCTTAATTTTATGTATAAATCCATTTTTTGGTAGATATTTAAGAACCAGCATAATGTAGTAAAAGTTTTAAAATATTAACGAGTATTTAACTTTTACAGGAATTAATCACTATGAGTTTAATTTATGGTAAAATCAAATGTTTCTTACCTCTCCTCATATGAAACTTCTAAGTAGATTGTGATTTTGAGACCATAGCAGTCTCATCTTCAGTACTATTCTGGCGACTGATGTTATGTTGACCGGAAGAGAGTTTGTTCCCGTCGACATATCAGTTGCCAGAATTGTACTGAAGATGAGACTGTTATGGTATTGAAATTGTGATCTACTTAGAAGTTTTGCACGAGAGGTAAGAAACATTTGATTTTACCATTAATATGAATACCTGATGTATCAGTCTTCAATTAAAATGGAATTCTTCTTATAAAGTTTCAATTAGTTCATATCACCGACTATGGTTTTAACTAAATGACTGTTTTTTAAGCAAAGTTCCATTTTAATTGAAGATTCATGCATCATGTACTTTCTTTTATAGATTTTTACTATGTAACTTAAATTAATTTTAGAAGCATAGTGTATCTAAGTTATGTTTACAGTCACTGATTGAAATTTATGATTTGTTTCAGATTTGATGGCAGGAGCACATCTGAACATCTTCAGAATTTTATACAAGATAAACAAATTTATGTAATGTATACTTGTAAACTTGAAGTTTGTTAGTGTGAAATATATGTTTGATTTTTTAAAGAATGTTTTTATTCTATGTATGCACCACTTGAATTACCAAATTCCTTTTCACACTGGACTGCTACTTTTGTTTTCAGGTGTGGGACTTAGGGTGTTTTTTTTAATACATTTTTTCCTTTATTTTGGGCTAAAATTGGTGGTTTTCTGATATTAATTGCATTTTAAATCTTAAATTTCCTTCTAGTTTTCAAATGAAAGCTTGAATTGAGACTTCAAATTTAATTTTGAAATCTCAATTTAAGCTTTGATTTGAAAACTGGAAGGAAATTTAAGATTTAAAATCAAATTAATACAAAAAAACCAGTAATTTGAGCCGAAAATGGACTAAAAATGCCTTTAAAAAATCACCCTAAGTCCAACATGATAAAAACTCGCTCCGGTAGAAATTTCATAAGGATGTGTTAGGAATACATTTCAGAAGAATACACAAAAAATTTCATTTTTTAACTTTATTATATTGCTTGCCATAATACATATTCACATGGTATATAAATGAATTTGATATTTTTACATCTCGCCTCAAAACTACTTTTATAGGACTGGTTTCTGAAGATATCAGAAACCACCTCTATGAAAATATAGTTCAAGGAGAAATGTAAAAACATCCAATTCATTTACCTGAGAGTATTACATGATCATTTGCAACTTAAATGAATTCCACATAAAAGTGAAATAAAAAAATAATTCCTGCTCCTGGGGTATTTAACACCTCACATTCAGCATTTATGAAGCCACATACAAAAAATATTGTGCCACCTGCAATTATCTCAAAACTAAGCATTAAAATTAAGTCATCTTTCAGTTTATATTCAGTACTATTAACCCATTTGACTCCAAAGATAAGTTATGCCTACATCTCAATTCAGATCATGAGCAAAGCTAAAAAATTTTCGATTTCTGTAATAAGGGCATTCTTTAGTTAATATATTTCTCCTATGGATCTAGTGGTTTCCATGCTCATCTCTGATTCCAATGTTCAAACTCAGCATATCTCAAAAACATGTCCGACTTCCTTTCTGAAGGAAAGGAACCTGTATATTAAGTTATCAGCAGAGAGCAGAATCTGTTCCACAATATTGAAGGCTTACTTGTATCAGTAGAGACTACATGAGAATGTGCACGAGAGAGTAGGATGGAGTGTATCACATAGCTGCATGCCTACTGGGCTAATGAAGAGAGCTGTCTCATAGAAAGAAGATGCAATAAATGTTTCATTTAATAGAAAAGTGGAGTTATTAAGATGTATATTGGTAGTTGATATGCATATCTAATCTTACATATAGTCGAAATGCCATGCAAAATGAAAAATGTGCATGCAATAAGGCAATCTCTGACTTAAAATATTTCATTACCTTGTAACCAATTCATAACAAATATATTTTATTGTATTATGTGCCTTACATTGCTTCCTAATGTTTATATTATAGAAGAATCGCCCAGTAAGTATACAGATACATGATATGTCCTATCTCTCCCCTCCCAATCAATCCAATATAGTCAATACCAGTACAAATAAGTCATCAGCATTGTGGAACAAACTTTGCTCTCCAGTTATCAGTCTTTTCATACCCAGATTTCAATCGACACTAATGACCTAAGCAATTAAAGTGCATCGTTGAATTAAAATTTGTTTTAACATTAGGACCTACACTAGTAAATTCATGACTATCTTCACTCTAGAGTTTAAAAATTTGAAAATAGAGAAAAATTAACATTTCCCTACATTTCTGATTTTAATAAAATGCAGTACATTTGAGGGGTACATGGGAAAAATGATCAAGGTCCATCAAAAATCAAAAGTGAGTTAATGTCATTTGATAGGAGAGGAATACTTTATCGTAAATTTAGTTTTCTGTTAAAATGATCGTGATGCTCTTAAATGAGCAAGTCTTCGTGTACTTGAAAATAACTATCAAAGTCCTTTCAGTTCTGTGGAATAATGATCAAGGTCCAAGTATAGACTGCAGATCAAAATAAACCTAGCAACAGATATAGCAACTCCTTTTCTTTGCCTGTTTTCTGTTTCACTGTAAAATGCTGAGGCTTCCTGAAATATATTATATTAATTTTTCATGGTTTAGTTTGGAATCAAAGACTGAATTATGTGTGAATTTCATTTAGTCTAATGTTCGTTGTAGCTAAGATAACATGTAAAGTTACGAAGTTGTAAGCAACAAGCATCAGATGCAACAGACAACAAGGATGAAGATCCGAAACCTGTACAGAATGTTATTTCAAAGAAAAGAAAAGTGTCCGAGTGAATTTCTTATTCATTGAAAAGGATACAAACTGTAAGTCATGTTACAGCTGATGATCGTAAGTGTACATGATTGAGATGTTTTCAGAATGTTTCATTAGGAGAGAGGAATAGATAAATAAACAGTTTAAAGAAATGGCTTCCTATGATGCACAAAATGCTCACATGATAGGTCTTATCAGTCTAAATCTTGTGAGACGAATATATAAAAAAAATTCCTGATGAAGCTGAGTTTCACAACTTTTATTACATCTATAAGGTGTATATTAATAAATATAAACAAATCCAGTATCATACCATTTCGAGGATTCACCAATAGTCTTCAAATTACCCTGAAGTGTTATTGACTAACATAGGTAAAGCCATGTGGAAACTAGAGGAAAACTCTAATAGACTTAAAAAAAATGAGAAACAGTATCTAAAATCTACAAACACAAACAATGGTTGAGATGCCGTAAAGCCCTTGTGGAACAAATGTGTGAATGTTAATTCATGAGAGTATAAAATTGTATCTAGCGGAAGACTTAACATTAGAAAGTTACACCAGCTATATTCAGAGAAATATCCTGAAAATTATGTTTCATAAAAACAATATCAATTGAATTTTGTTGGAGTCCAATATTAGATTAGGACTTATATTTATTCCTCTGTGCTAAATTTAGAGCTGATGTTTTTAAACTCGTTTTAGACATGGAAAATGAACAATATGCAGCTAAGAAAAATATGAACACACAAACAACCTATCACATGATATGAGACTCATGAACCAGAAAGCTTGGAGAGAGATTTCTAAAGCTAGGAAAAAATCTGAACCATTCATCCTAATTCACTACAAAAACTAAATGGATGGAGAGTTCTTTTTTTTTTTTGATGTTTTATAGATGGGGAGAAGTTTTGAATGGGTAATACAGCAAAAAGCACCCTTTTAGCCAGAGGACTCTTGCAAGGTACCATATCAGAAAATTCTAAATTGGTTTTCCTGAGACAGTCATACACTGAACCAAATGAAAGCATAAAATATAAAGTTTTTTTATTTTATTTATGAAAATTAAAATTTTCATAATTTTAATAATCAACATTACCTAGCCACTAAACTCCAAATTAGTTCTTAAGTAATTTTACGCCATTCTTTTGCTAAGTTTAAATCTCTTGGAAAATACTGCAACAAGGCTGAAAAGCCTCAACAGCTGCAATAATTGCCATATCAAAAGGACAAAATTCAATGACTTGCAAGAACCAGTAATGAAACAGTTTTGCAATGCCGCAGTATAAGAGTCATATAGCCAGTAAGAGGAGACCAAGAAAATGGTGATCTAGATTCAGACAGTGATAAACAGTTAATTTATTCTAGTTAAATGTATAATTTAATTCAGACAGTATCTTGTATTTAGCTTAATAATTGTGACCTTGATCATTCTTAGTGCAGACATTTTGACAATATTTGTTTGATACATTGATAATCAAAAACTACTGTACAGATTTTGAGAAAAATTGTTCTTTGCATTGCACTTTATGGATTTCCATAAAATACACATGCAATAAAATATTTTAAATAAATGGAACTTCGTTATTTCCATGTATGCTAAATTTAGATCTGAAGCAAATGGGTTAATAGAAAGCAAGTGGCTACATCTAAATGTGGTATAAGAACTATGAGCTGTTTTAGTACTGAATGTTGAAATTTATATTTTGTTCTAATTAAAAAACATGTCATGCAGAACGTTTTTCAGTTTCATTTATGATCTTAATTTTTTTTTTTTGCATTCTTTTTAGTAATAAATTCTAAAATGCAGTTCTTGGACACAGGAAGATATTAAAACTTCTTGAGAATTTAAACAAAGGGCATTTTTAAGCATTGGTAACAGTATTTTAACTTCCTCTTTAGTTCTTGACTTGTTTACTTTTACATTTGATATAAAAAAATGAATGTATGTCACCTAAGAAATATAGAATTTATGTTATTGCCAGAAACCATTATCCTTGCTCAAATCTTAGAAACTTTGGGTGTTCTATGCCAGAAATCCACTTACATATACCGAAGAAACTAAAATTATTATTACAGTATGGGAATAATTATCTGAGGAAATTTGTTAATTTTTCCAAAAAAAAATGCTAGGAATGCCTCAGAATTGACTGAAGTTGAGGTAATTTTAACAAAAAAAATGTACAACAGGAAACGGTAACTGTTTAAATCCTCAAGGGATGCCAGATTATCAAAAAAAAAAACTAATTTGTTGTACTCCTAACTTGGCCATTTACTCAATGAAATAAAATGAGTACAGAATATTATGCAGTACAAGATCTTAGTAATGAGCAAATACCTAAAAACTGCTATCTGTTAGTGGAAATGTGTATTATTTTGGCTAACACTTGTTCTCTGTTAATACATACAAAGGTGGACTCCTGGCATAGAATAGCCAAACATTCTAGACAAATATTCTAAATATTTCAATATTTTAGTGATCTTCATACTCATAAAATAAAGTTTAATATGCAAAACCCATCCACCGCTGTGGTCTCGAGGTAGCATGCTGCCTTGTCACGCAGCGGGCCTGGGTTTGATCCCTAGTTGGGGCCGTTTTTCTGGGTGAGGTTTTTATTGGGGTTTTTCCTCACCTGAAAGACAAATGCCAGGAAAACTAAGGCCCAAACAGTCCCCAAAATCATATGGCCATCATCATCATCCTTATCTTCATCATCCTTCACTGGTGTGGAAAGCAACAGGAAGCTACCACAAAAACAATTCCCTAGTAAAGCTGCAAGCATAGTATGAAAATGCTATGATTGCAGTGAAAGACCTGCCCTTGAGCAGAATTACTATAGATGGATGCAAAACCCATTAAATAAGCATTCAAATTATTACTGAATTTTGGATTTATATTGCATATATATATATATATATGGCCATCATCATCGTCCTTATTTTCATCATCATCCTTCACCGGTGTGGAAAGCAACGGGAAGCTACCACACCTACAATTTCCTAGTAAAGCTGCAAGCATAGCATGAAAATGCTATGATTGCAGTGAAAGACCTGCCCTTGAGCAGAATTACTGTAGATGGATGCAAAACCCATTACATAAGCATTCAAATTATTACTGATTTTTGGATTTATATTGCATTTATACCATTTTTGCATTAAATTGATAGCTTGCATTATAAGTAAGACAAGAAATACAGTAAAAAGAGGGGGGGGCAGGCAACATACATTATTTCCTCCCCATGATTAAAAGTAAACACTTATGTTCAATCCAAGATATTTTAACATCCTCAAGTGAACTAATTAATAATTGTTTGAACTTAATATTTCCAAATAAATTGAAAAGTTAGAGATTTTTGTTGTGTCCTCATTTCCTGATTTTCTCTTTTTTAAAGTTATATCAACAACCAAAAAAATAATTAATTTTAAATATACTAAACACAAAGTTTATATATCCCTGTATTACGTACAGATAGTACTGTCTCTAGATGGGGCATGCCAAGGTGTAGTTTGTTTACGCATTATGCTACAACCTGATGCATCACAGGTTTGAATCCTCATAGTATCGATATTTTTTTAATTGCCCTGATCCTCCTGACAGCAGCAAAGCCCTGGAGTTGACTCTACCTCTAACAGAACTAGTACCAGACATTATCTGGAGGTAAAGGTTTACAACCCAGTTTACGTCTTATCCTGATTGTCTAGAAAGATGGAAGCCTTAACCTATTATTACTCCTTGGGTCTCCTGTGTTCTGAAATGGGATCACTTAAACTTACCAACTCTAGGTGGTTTTGAGATAAAGAAAAAAAAACTTTCAAATTATTTAAATGTTTCAAAGAAATTAAATATAGGACTTTATGTCAGTACCATGGAATTCACCTGTAAAACAAATTGTAAATGGTATTTTAAATAATAGTTTTTTACATGGCAGGATAACCTCATGTTATTCTATCAATATTAGCTTGGATGCTAACAGAATATATCACTTCTGCTGTTTAGTCTCCGATTAACTTGACATATCTGAAAAAATAAGAAAAATAGACAAATTATTAAATGGCTGTGGACATTTAACAAAAAAATGAGAAATTCTGAAGATGTATCAGAATTGAAATACTTATAAACAAAAATTACAATCAGGAATGAGGTGCAGAAAGAAATTAACATGGGAAATACAAATTCTCTAAAAAAACTATAAATGTAGTCTTACAAATCAATGATTCAGAAAAACTGCATTTAAACTAGCGTGAAATATTTTCAAAGTCCTATAGGACAACAGTGCGCATGCGCCAGAGTTTATAGAGCTACCAATAACTCACAATCGAACCACATATCGATTACCATCCTCGATTACTATCCATCGCTATGAAATTTAAATGACCAATATTTGCAATAAATCCCCAAATCTATGTTAAAATTAAATATTAATAAATATTAAAATTACCAAATGTTTATTAAAAATGGGTGTACACTTATCACTCCCTAACACTGATCCAACCAGCAATAACCCAAAACAGCAATAGAAAAATCAGACTAAGTAATATACTCTTTGGAGAAAATAACAGCATCACAATATTGTCTAACAGTGTCATAATATTGTGATTTGCATATTTAAATAAATACTTCAAAATTGTCTAATAATGTTATAAAAATTGTTTGAAAAGTTTAAAATATTAAATAATGTTAGTAAGTACACAAGAAGACCTATAGTTTACAACAGTATAACTGAAAAATCAAGCGCTAGTAGAAGTGCAGTTGAACCAATGATTCTTTCGGTTATATCAATGCAGAAAAAATGATTACTTGGAAATAAAGAGTTTAGGAAAATTTATGGACTTAAGAGAGAAGCAGGTCTATATAAGTGTGATTTGTGCGATATTTATGGGAAACTAACTCTAATAAAGAAATGTTAGTCTTACGTTGCATTAGCCAACATGTAGAATAAATGGAAGATAAAATATCATAGGAACTTCTTCCAAGGAAAACCATGGGGAAAGCATCCAGTTGGAAGGTGTAGATTGATGTGGAAGAATAACATTAACCATGATTAGAGGCAAGTAAATCATGCAGGAAATTATCAGTAATAACTCCTGATAGGGATGTAGTACATAAAGATTACATCCACACAGTCGTTAACATCCAGGTTGAATAGTGATATTAACTAATTAAGAAATTAAAAAAATTATTTAAAAATAACCGAAAAACAGTATAAAGTATTTGTTTTAATTTTGTGTGAAGTAAGTTTCCAACTAAATTTCAGGAGTGAAGAATTGAGAACACTTTCATTCAATAATTAAATAATTATTCACTTGAATTTTGCAGTAGAAGTGAAGGCCCATATAGACAATCAGACTTTTTAGTACTGACTGTAGAGGATGTTTTTGTCCTTTAGGAGAATGGTAGGAATATTTCATAAAGTTGATAGGACTACAGTTTGGTGTTATAGGTGATTTGATTTTAAGGAATGGTCTGTCTAGTTTTTTCCAAAGTTCAGAAATCTCATGGCCATCGCAATCATATTCATCTTAGGTTAAGCTTAGGGATTAGGGACTCTCCTGATGCACCATTATCATTATCACCCATCATATCATCAGGGCAACATAACCCCATCTTCCAGGTGCCCCAACCTCAGAAGTGGGTTACAAGTACGCCATGCCAAAAGAGAAACCAGGAATGTCAAAAGACTAACCTGGGGCATTTAAAAAATAAATAAATTGAAATCATGATTAAAGCATTGAACATATGAATCACAGTTGGGAGTGTGACAATTTTCTTTTAAAAAGTTAACACTAATCTTGTCTATGCCTTGTGCCTTAGTTCTAATACAATCCAATAATAGTTTAATGTCGATTGGCTTTATATAGGAATGTAAGAATTTTTCTCAGAAAGGAGCAAGTTTGATAGGAGCTCATCTATTGTTTGTTTGGTTGCAATTTTTCTGTTAATTGAAAACTAGTCATATGCTAATACTCTCTCCCTTGGTTGTCGACTGCCATAGATTAATACTTTTCTAATACTTTTCCACGTCTCTTGCAAATATGTTTGGAACAATGAGACTGAATATACTGCAACTTAGCATTCCTTATATTTTGATTAGTTTTGTTTCTTAATGTTTTGTATTGTCACAAATTTGCATCACTTTTGTCTCATCAGTATTTTTGAAAATTATAATTGTAAAACTTTTATACTTTTTTAAAAATATATTATATATAAAATATATTATAAATTATATATAATAATTATAACCTCAACGGTGTGAATACATATAAATAATGAATATTAAAAGTATAGATTTTTTAAAATAAGCTTCTCTCTCCATCATGAATCTAATTTAATCAGACACTCAAGAAGCAGGGGTCCTAGTAATTTGTCTAGTCTCGAAAGAGCACATTTGTCATATAGTCTTAATATCATAGTGTTAAATTTCAGCAATTACCCATCAATGCATTTTTATGCAATTTTTTCAGGCATTGATGTTTTATATCCCTTATTAACATTATATTTAGTTGTCATATATATTCTTGTCTTGTTTACTGTTAACTTTATAAATGTAATCTTGAATTTTAAAGAAGCCAAAAAAATTGCTTTTAGTTAAAATAATCAATGGCAATGGCAAACATAGTTGAACTTTTATTTTTTATAATTATAAGCTTAATATTTAAAGACAACATGTTCAGCCACATATATCTATAAGGAAATAACAGCACAGGACATGACTTAACATGGATAAATTTAGTAAATGTTTTACATAAAATTTCCATACGTACATAAAAATACCAATTTCATCAAATACTGCAATAAAACAGCATTTGGCTATGCGCCGGTGTGTCAGAAAACCGTGCATCCTTTTGAAATATGGTCCATCACTAATGCAACTTATACTTACTCACTGGCACTATCGAACCCGTAGGTTCATGGCCGCGCGGACATAAACTCTCCATACATCCCTATCCTGAGCTAATGCTCTCCAATTATTCCCTGTATAATCTACTTCCCTCAAATCATAGTTGTTATTCTCCCACCTCATTCTTGGTCTACTAACTGGGCGTTTTCCCTCTGGCTTTCCTACAAGAAGCTTCCATGCAAGTCTTTCATTCCCCATACGTGCAATATGTCCTGCCCATCGCAGTCTACGAGACTTACTGTTATTATATCTGGCTACTGTTGGAATATTTATAAAATACTTGACAAAAAATTAGACAAAAGGAAAGTTTTCCAACCATATTTTGAGGTCATAAACAGTTTAATTTAAAATTATTTGGAACTACAGTTTAACAAAAGTGACTTTCCTTACAGAGTATAACTTTTTGCTTCCCTCAGATTTTTTTTTCAGAATCATGAATTGTGGAATATTTTCAGTACCTTGACAGGTGAGGAACCATCCTCATGTCATCCATACCTGCTACGGTAATACTTAAGCCGCGAAACAAGTAAAGACTAAGAAACTAACCATAAAATGAACAACAATGGTATTTGTCCGCCAAGGGACCTGAACTGGTTCCCAACGAAGCGGCACACTGGGCAATGCTGGTCATTGCCACAACTCATCTTGTTGATATAATTATACATCAGAAAGTCGGCTATTCTAGCTTGAGGTTAAACTATTGATTTATATTATATTCCATTATATATCAACTTGTTAAATGGTGTCTATATTCTGCTGACTTACGGTACACATGTATAGTATTTTAATATCTAATTATTCATCTCCATACAATTAATAAGCCTTCTGTGCCATAGCTGAGTGGCATATGACGACATACCTTGGCACTTAATAGAATATGCAATTGTTTAAGTCCCTAAGGGGAAGAAATTTTTCTCATGGAATTTTGGCCAATATTGGAATTTGACCATCCATCACGAATAATTTTATAGATACAAATAGTTGATCCGGGTAAAGAAAACCACCTGTACTGCTGGGGAACTCTACATGCTGACCACATGTCATTCCTTCTACAGAGTGTATGACCATCTCTGTAATTTATGTATGTGGGTATGAGGCCAGGAGCCAGGTGGTAGTTCAAGGGCTTTTCTAGGCCTATCAAACCATGCATTTTAATTCGCATTAACAAGCTATAGTTTACTTATTTTACAAAAGTTATCCCAAGTTAGGTTGTCTTACGTTAAATTTCCAATACTGAGGATAAAATTTGGGGATTCTATGCCAGGAGTCCACCTACATAAATTGAAATAAAATGTAAAACGCATTAATTCTGTAGTATGCAAGTAATTACCTAAGGGAAATTACATGATTTCTCCCCTAAAAAATGCGAGAAATGCCTTAAAACAGAATGAAAAGTTGAGGTAATTTTAATCAAAAATCGTCAAGTTTAGAATAAAAGTATGCATTAGTCATTGTCCAACCAGAATAACGAACTTTACTTACGGATCACCAAACTATCTAATAAAATAAATCTGGTTTATGCTATCTTGCCCATTATTTCACCGAACGAAATAAAATGAATACATATTATATAATACAATGTCATAGCGGAAATAATTATACATTATGTTGGTTAACACAGCGCTAGCGGTCACTTGTTCTCTGTTGGAACATTCACAAGTGGACTCCTGGCACAGAACTTAGAATTCAATACAACGCAGATAGTGATAGCAGATAGGATTTCCGCAATTATTAATTCTGTTCTAATGGATGGTATCCTTCAAGTTCCATTGTTTTTAAAATAGTGTTTTATTTAACTACACTCTTTAAGAGCTTAGACCATTAGCGTTGCATTTCAAAGAAAGCGTGAAAGAGCAGACATTTTTCCAGAGACCTCTTGTTTGAGGCTTAATATGCTTTTATGTGCCATAAACCTAAATCATGGGGTGCACAACTTCCCATCTAAAGGAACCCATACTCAGGATTTTTAAGCTTTGAAATAATCTATTGACCCTAACGGTTTGAACTCACGAACCTCGGAAACGGAGGCAAACATGGTAATCATTAGACCAGCGGGACCGACAATCCAGATTTTTTAAATACCTTTGGATTATTTCTATCTCCAATTCTTCGTAGACATATGTGGTTGTTTCAAAATACGATTACGGTACTTAAAGAACATGTTAAAAAAACTAACTTCGTTGTAGTAACTACGTATTCATAATTTTAATATATTGGATTTTTTGCGGGGGGGGGGCTAGGTAAATCATTTAAAATGAACGCATATTCTAGTATCAAGCCATCTGCGCTAAAATCGTCTAAATTTCTACCAAATCTGGTGGAATCTGAATAAAATTTAAATAAGGTACTATTCTGGGACACTGCTACATTTTGTTTTCTCGTCTTCACTCGATTGATACCAAAGTCTTCAATTCTGAGATTTTTCAAAATTATTTTCTTCAGAAAGTTTTCTAGAGCTAGTAAGGGAGCACATTTTCAGATTTTGTTGCCCAATTCATATAAAATGGGGAACTGTAGTTTTAACGTACCTACTATTAAATCTAGTAAAATATCGTTAATCATATGATAAAATAAAAGGATTTCATAAAATATTACGAATTTCATAGAATATAAAGAATTAGTCTTAGGAAATTTGTCACTAGTACTATTCCCATTCTTAATTATTTGCAACTTATTTGTTTCATGAGGGAAAGCGCCGATAGAAGGAGGAGTTACAAAGAAAAAATTATTTCTCTATAAGACATCACTGATTAACATACATTTTTAAATTAGCATAAATGTAAAGAATGTATTAACGTATACCAAATTATAAATTCGACAAATACTTAATACCTTATGTTCAGAGTAACCAATCTTACCAAACCAGCTCTTTCCTCTGGAAGCCGCGTGACGTTCTCTAAGTCGATGTCATCGTTCAACTGTGTGGCGATACATTCTGCCGCTTATATTTATGTATTAGCATATAGTTTGACCAACCTAACAAATATTAAAATTGTAATTGTGGACTTCTGAACTAATAAAATAAATCAGTAACAAAATTACTCTTCTATCTAAATTTCTATTACAAATAAAAATATAAAAACATATACATGTTACACAAAAATCCCAAAGCGGTGAAATAAAAACAATGATAATTACATAAAAATCTGATGGGAAATTTCGTTAGGGATGCATTCAAAAATTTTATGCTAAAGGCAGATTTTTCGTTCTAAAATAATATAGTAAAATTAAGCATGTTTTTAATTCTGTTTCTGTAAAAAATGTGGTAAAATATATAGAAATAATTTTTATCTATAGCTGTTTAATTTATATTACTTACATTACCATAGATGCAATTTTTAGTCAATTTCATTTTAAAAAACAACAAAAATTAATTGAACGAATAACCATACATTTAAATAAATTATTATTTTCTTGATAACTAATAACTTATGGAATGTCTGCGTCATATTATTAGTCTCATAACTTACTTAGTCTGGCATTATCATGGCTGCGAGGAGATAAACTCTCCATACATCCCTATCCTGAGCTAATGCTTTCTAATCATTCCCTATATAATCTACTTCCCTCAAATCATAGTTAATGTTATTCCCCCACCTCATTCTTGGTCTACCAACTGGGCGTTTTCCCTCTAGTTTCCTACAAGAAGCTTCCATGCACGTCTTTCATTCCCCGTTTGTACCACATGTCCTGCCCATCACAGTCTACTAGAATTAACTGTTCTTATTATATCTGGCTTCCTATAAAAATCATGTAGTTCATTGTTTGAGCCTTTGGCATGGTTTCCCTGGAATAGTCCCCGCCCGGAGAACCGAATGGGGGACAATTTGACCTCTGAAAAATGTTACCCCAGTGGAACCCATGTCCAGTTATATTTTTTTGTGTTCAATTATTTTTAGATAAAATATTCCATTAGATTATTACTATCAATGTGTCCATGTTTTTTTTTATTTATAGATCCTATTTATGGTTTTGTGAAATGTCCCTGTGCACGATTTCTACTTCTCCAGGGAAAGATAAATAATATTCTTGTTATTTGTAAAATATTTAATATACAAATAAATATATGTAAAAGCGAAACTATTTGGCTTGGTCGAAACTATTTTTAGTGATTTCCGAAGGAATGAAGTCATTGTGCATGTACTCATGAAAAGATTTTTCGGAAATTTCCAAAAATCCTCATTGAATCTACCTGTTATATATAAACCAGATCATGGCATATACAACCCCCCGAAGCAGGACATTTAAAATCACTCTAGTGGCCGCAATTTCCTATTTGTCACAACGAATCTCAGTGTGCTATTGCAATAAACGACAAAATAATTATCCTAAAATCAGCGAAATCCGACAATAAAGGAGTGGTGATTTTGCCTTAAATTTAAAAATCGCTCTAGCGGCCGCCATGTTTGATTTCCTGTAACGAAACTCAGATCTGAAAATTGAATAAAAAAAGTAATATCAAGTTTGTTAATCAACAAAATTAAGAGTGAGAGTTTATCTGAAACTGAATTTTTGTGGGAATATTTTCAGTGCTCTACCGGTTGAAATGTTTGTTTTCTCGCAATGAAACTTGGTGTAGACAATTTAATTATCGATTTAATGAGGAATTGGCTTGGTGTACATAATCCCTATGTGACTAATTTTATTTTTAATGAGAATTATAGAATATTCTAATAACACATTTTATTAAGCATAAGTTTATACACATTTGATGGCATGTCACAAAATATGTATCAATAATAACATCTATATTTAAAAAATCCAATTTTGGTGAATTTATTGCGTTTAAATGTCAATTCTGGACCTACAGATGCTGGGATGTATTGACAATATGTGCTGACTATAGGCATAAATGGAGCTAGGAGAACCTGCTCCGTACAAATTCAGCCATGGAGACACAACCACATGTGAAATATTAACATATTAACAACATTATTATTTCCATGTTATTTTTGTTTTAATAAGATTATGTTATATTCGTCCACCCCTGTGGTCTCGAAGTAGCGTGCTGCCTTGTCATGCAGCGGGCCGGGTTCGATCCCCGGTCGGGACAGTTTTTCTGGGTGAGGTTTTTATTGGGTTTTTTTCTCACCTCTAAGACAAATGTCAGGAAAACGTTAAGTCTCAAACGATCCCCAAAATCATATGGCCATCATCATCATCCTTCACCGGTGTGGAAAGCAACGGGAAGTTACCACACCTACAATTCCCTAGTAAAGCTGCAAAGCATAGCATGAAAATGCTATGACTGCAGTGAAAGATCTGCTCTCGGGCAGAATTACTATGGATGGATGTTATATTTCTGCTTCATGCAAGAAACATAAAGTTGATGGATATGGGAGCAACGTAAATTCGTAGAGTTTTTTTTTTTTTTTAGTTTTCTGCACGATAATCGATAAAAATCAATCTAAAATGCAACATTACTTTCTAGCGTTACTCTTTTAAATATCTAGACAATTGTTACCATTAATTATTTGAACTTCAATTTGAACAGTGTTACTATACTTTTATGTAATGTGGGATTCAATTAAAAACTAACAAGTAATTTTAAAATAATGTAACTAAAAATAAACCTCTCCATTGCTTAAATAAAAATATGACAAAATAAGTAATGTGCTGTAAACTGTATTAATTATGTAATAAGTTTCAATATTTATATAATTAGTCTGTAATTTTAATATAAAATATATATTAATGTTTATTTTGAAAAAATAAAATCAATTATGTTTGGGTAAAGACAGGCGTGAAAGAGCAATATCATGTCTACCATTAAGATTAAACCTAATAATATTTCCATTTAAGAATTGTAAAAATTACATCTTAGGGCTACTAATCAATTTACAAAACTAATAATATTACATACATATATTAATGTTAGATAAGAGTTTTTTATACTCTAGTAAATACACTTATGAAACATTTAGTTAAAATTAATTTTTAGAATGTTTTGATAACAGATCATATTATGAATTTTATATCCCTGTTCGAGTAAAATTATGAGATTATGAAAATACACACTTTGTTTACTTTAATGAAAACAGATCACTAGGGAACGGATTTTTATGTAATAAAAGATAAGATTGCAATGCAGATAGTATATATTATTCAACTTTTTGTGTGTGAAACAAGATAAAAGGCACTCAAAAGTCTTACTTCTCATTATACTATTCAACTGTTTGTGTGGAAATAAAACAAAAAAGAGTCATAAGCTTAACTTCTCATTATACTACGTTGCAATCTTAACTTTTAGAACATAAAAATCCGCTCCCTAAGAATTCCAGTTACATCGGCTCTTATCTTGATGGTTGTATTGCGTGCAGTCAAAGCCTTAAAACATAAACTTTGCAATCTATTGTCTTCAATGAAGTGGAAAAGATGATTTTATGGTCTCAACTTTATCTCGTAAAATACATTAATATATAAACAAATGAATAATACCACGATATACTTTATAGATTATGATGGTAATAATAATAATAATAATAACAATAATAATAATAATAATAATAATAATAATAATAATAATAATACTACTAATAATAATAATAATAATAATAATAATAATAATAATTGCTATTGACTACTGGAAACAGCTGAAATTGCTAGAAGCGATGTGACCTTACATGTTAAAACGTCTATAATTAATAATAACAATACGGGTATTATTAATAATTATTATTTTATTTTTTTGGAAC
Organism: Diploptera punctata; assembly: GCA_030220185.1. Classification (NCBI taxonomy): domain Eukaryota; kingdom Metazoa; phylum Arthropoda; class Insecta; order Blattodea; family Blaberidae; genus Diploptera; species Diploptera punctata. The sequence goes on along the minus strand of JASPKZ010003844.1, from coordinate 1,478,772 downwards.
AAGAATACATTTTAAAAATTAAATTAATCATTACAGTTCACCCAATGCACTTTTTAGCGCTCGTTTTGGATCTTCTAAACACTCATTTTGTTTATGTCTAGGCTATACAATATACTGACCTATACTGATAATATAAATATCATCTGTAGAGTTACAAGAGGTATTTCGATGATTTTTATGTCCCTAGAAGCAGATTCCTGTTAATTATGGAAAGATCAAGTAAATGATAATAGCTAATAAAAGTAATGGAAATGTAACACACATAAAGATAGAATATTATACATTTTAGAAGGTTTCTAACTTTGTATAGGCCTATCTAGGCTCTCTTATAGATAAGTCTAATTATACCGAATAAGTGAAGAAATTTATAGAAGAATACAAAATGTCAATAAAATATTTTGGATTAATGTATCGTTTTAAATCAAAACTTCTAACAACTAACTAACAGACTGGCACTATTGAACCCGTATGTTCATGGACACACGGAAATAAGCTCTCCATACATCCCTATCCTGATGTAATGTTTTCCAATCATCCCCTGCATAATATACTACCCTCAAATCATGGTTAATGTTATTTTCGCATCTCATTCTTGGCCTACGTAATGGGCGATATCCCTTTGGTTTTCCTGCAAGGAGTTTCCATGCTCTTCTTTCATTCCTCAATCTGCCACATGTCCTGCATATCGCAGTCTTCAATACTTAACTGATCTTATTATTATCTGGTTGCCCAATAAACGTCACATAGTTCACGGTTATCCAGTTAATAAACAATATTAATATAATATTTCCAATAAAAAAAAATCCCTCCATGGTATCTCTAACTTGTCGTGGTGGAGTGGCTTGCGTGCTTAAAATTTAATGATCCCGAGAGCTATGCCGGCGGTAGCATTGCTGCCGATAGGGGTACCCATGCCGGACTGGTCGAAGGTGATAACCCAGACGAAAAAAAAGTACCTTGGTCGAAAGAGTGACGATCTTTCACCGTAAAAATACAACCTTCAAGAAATGTGGACATCGGTTCAACTGGGGTAAAATTTTCCGGAGGTCAAATAGTCCCCCATTCGGTTCTCCGGGCGGGGACTACTTCAGGGAACCCATGCCAAAGGACATTGGCTCAGGATAGGGATATATGGAAAGCTTATGTCCGCGCGGCCATGAAACTACGGGTTCCATAGTGCCACTGAGTTAGTTAGTTTCCAATAAAAATGATAAAGGCATATGTACTGTAGACTAATTAGTCAAATTATAAAATCCATCTATAGTAATACTGCCCGAGGGCAGGTCTTTCACTGCAATCATAGTATTTTCATGCTTTGCTTTGCAGGTTTGAGGAGTTTGAGGAAAGGAAAAGAGAGCAGGATAACTTCTATTGAAATGAGACATATACAGCAGGATATAACAAATTGGATCACAAATGCAATGATGATATCTTGAAGGAACTACGTTTAGAACCAGTCATTGAATACATGTACATAGATACGAAAACAACTGCATGAATCATTTGCGACGAATGAGTTCAAATAGAGTTCCCAAGGCCATGCTTTGTTATTGTCCAATAGGGAAAAGATCTCTGGGCCGTCCAAGGAAACGCTGGATAAAACATTCTTCAGTGAGATCGTAACAGGCCCATAGGCCTAAGACTTGGTTGGATGAAGAAGATGAAGCTTTGCAGCTTTAATAGGAATTATGGATGTGATAGCATCCCGTTGCTTTCCACACCGGTGAAGGACGATAATGATAATGATAAAGATGATGAGGATGGGCGGATGATTTTCGACGACCGTTGGGCTCTAAGCGTTCTGACATTTGTCTTACAGGTGAGGAAAAATACCTCCCGCCTGTCCCGACCAGGGATCGAACCAGGGCCCGCAGCGTGACAAGGTAGCACGCTACCTCAATTATAAAATATTAATCCGAAATGAATCATATAAATCCTCTGGCCCTGCTATTGCTATTGCCTTGCTATTCTTTAATCAGGCTTCAAGGTTGACGGTTTCTAACCGGCCGTGATTGATTGATTTTAAACGATATAATATATTTAATTTGTGGCTTTTTTCGGAAGGGAAGTAAGGCCATAGGTCCCTAATGAAACTTAAATCTGAAATAAGAGCCCTCTGATTAAACGTTCACCGTCCTTTCACGGTTGAATCATTGCTAATTATCTAAGATTTTAAATTTCCTTATATACAAAAAAAAAATCGTTTATCGTGTTGTAACATTTGATATAGAGTAGGCCTATACCAGGAAGTAAGAAACAGGCAGAAGATCATAGGAATAAAATGAAGATCGATATCAAATTATAGTAAATTGGTTGAATTGAGACCAATTTGAAGACTCCGTGACTGAAATGAATTTCCCATTTCATACAAAGGACTGGGATGAACAGAAAACAACTTTTCAAGCTATGAAGAATCTCTCAAGAGAGAACAGCTTTGAAAAATGAGAGTTGAAACAGAGCAGAACACAAATAGAAAAAGTAATGAGTTTGTTCTCAATCATAAGAGATGTTACGAACATGAAGAGGAAGAGAACAGAGTGTATAGAATGAAAAAGTGTTGAGGCATGTCATATTCATACCTTCAGCCATTGACCTACATTTTTACTTTCCATTTATGGCGAATCACAAATTTTGATTTTTTAAGACACAGTTATGCCTCTACTTTCGAGTCTTGATTCTTGAAAAATGGTCATATGAAAATATAATATGTACCGGAAATAAATTTCCTAAAATGACTTTTAAATATGTTTTTGCGCGATAGTGCGTTCTGTTGTACTTACAGCAATGACGACCATGACTGAAAGTTCAACTTCCTATATTTTTGGGGTAAGTAAAGTAAAGTGTTCCCACAACAGGCCCGGAGGCCCTTGGGGTAGTGGGAGGTTAAGGCTCCCACTTTTTCTAGACAATCGGCACTTTATGTCAGCCGGGTTGTCAGCCCTGCGTGACGGCCGCCTTTACCCCCAGAGCAAGCGTCTGGTACTCATTTCCGTTAGAGGCTGAGTCGACCCCAGGGCCATAGTGCCGCCAGAGGGTTTGGGTCAGTTTAAAAATCCTGACCCCAACGGGACTTAAACCCTCGACCCTCCGGCTTGTAGCTCAGCTACGGCGTATATTTTCGGGGGTTGCCAACTTAAATAACTATACTGTCATATTATAATCTTCTTCTAAGCCCATGTTTTCTCTTAACAGAGATTTGGGCGCTCTCCCCCTACAGGGAAGAATTTGAACCATTCTTAATTTAGTTACGCTTTGTTTTCGTATAGATGTCATTTTGAGAGGTCCGTGGTCAGCGTTCCGCCTCATACTGACATCTAGAAAACCAAGGTAGTACTAGGACGGGAAAATTCGATAAATTTTGCTTAGAGACCTTTTCATTCAGGCTTTAAAGATTTTTTACGAGCCTGAAAATCTTCAGACTCGGGACCCATGGCTTTAAAGTCCCTCTCGGATGACTTGCTCCTTGGATTTTTCGATCCTAAAAAATCCATCGACCCCGGCCGGGTTTGAACCCGCGACCCTGGGGACCAGAGGCAAGGAGCATAACCACTAGTCCACCGCGACCGTTATGGTCTTACTCGTAATTTGTAATATTATAATACATATTACAAACCACGTGTGGGAAGTAAAACCACTGCCCTCTAGGTATACTACGCAAAGTATTATATCTCTCTATCTTCGGGTTTTTACAGCTGCCAAACCTCCAAACAAAGTATTATAAACAAAAATATATGCAAAAGGTAGTGTTAATATACATTAAACGAAACAAATCACTGAATTTTAAACGAACTGAACTTTATTTGAAACAATATAAAACAATAAATATGAATTTGCAGGCATTTTATCACTGATTGGTGCCGAGCCTCCTGTAGTTTCAACTAATAAACATTGCCCTCACTATTAACGTTAGTCAGTTGTTTATAATGAATGCAAATATATGCAACAAGGATGTTATTATTTTACTATTATTTATTATTTTTAAAACACCATCGCGCAAAAAAATAATGTACCACGCACGTTTTTACAGAATCTCGGAAATTAAAAACCGAGCGATTTTCCTCGCTTCTGCAAAAACCACTTCCCAACGTATGCTATTAAATATGTAAGGCAAGTCTGAAAAAAAAAGTATCCAATGTTTATACAAGAGGATTCGACAAAACAAGTAAATATATTACAACTAATAAAATATATTATTTAATTATGTTTCCTAAACTTAATACCGTATAAGTTACGATCTTACTCGTATTTTGTAAGAAAAAAGCGAGGAAACATAGTACATAGTTATTTGACAACTAACAATAGTCTTTCGTAAGCGATGAATTTGTCTTTGAAATTCGGTACCATATGAAAATAACTTACTTGTCTGATAATGTAATACTGTGGCACGCAGTGTAATTAAATTATTACTATTTTATTATTGATTTATACAAATACAAACAAGGTGTGCATTGTGATATTGTCATAAGCTGAATTAACAGTCCGTTGTTGGGGAGGGAACGAACGAAAACAAACCAGATGGGGTAGCTAGTACAACTGCTGGGAAGAAATTGTATACATATTAATCCAGAAATATTGACCTTCAAAATGCCTCCTCATTTTTATTATTTTGATAGATGTAAATAGTATGTTCTGAAAATGTTTAGTAGGCCAGTTTGTCACGTGACTCCTGACGTCATGACAACAACATTGCTCCTACTACAGGTTGTTCACCTAAGCATATAACAATAACTAACTAACTAACTAACTCACTGGCTCTATCGAAACCGTAACAATTAGAAATATAATTCGACCTGGAACCCTTGCGGTTCGGCTAGCTGCTAATATAATTGCAGGGCACTTACTATTAACTCTTTTAGGTAATACAGGCCCTTCCCTTACTTCCTCTCTTCTAGGTTCATGTCCGCGCGGACATAAGCTCTCCATACATCCCTAATGTTTTACAATCATCCCCTGTATAATCTACTTCCATCAAATCATGGATAATATTATTCTCCCACCTCATTCTTGGTCTAACATCTAGGCGTTTTCCCTCTGGTTTTCCCACAAGAAGCTCCCATGCGCCTCTTTGATTTCCCATTCGTGCCACATGTCCTGTCCAACGCAGTCTACGAGACTAAACTGTTATTATTATATCTTCCAATACATATCATGTAGCTCACTATTGTGTAGTTTTCTCAATTTGACCTGTCTTTTGGCCCCAAAAAAATCCTAAAACTTCATTCTCAAATTCTTGTAATCTTCTTTCTTCCTTTAAAGTAAGAGTCATGTTTCGCATCCATATAATACAACTGGGAGAGTAACTGTTTTATTTATTTTCAGTTTAACGTTTTTTGAAAGGAGTTGGGACGACAAGAATCCTGTAGCATATAACAATAGTAATACAAATTTGCATACAATGTTTACTCATTTGTTCTTTTCTACAAAATTAGAAAATATTAAGTTTAGAAAGTAAATTATAGATATATTATTGACGTTTTTATTTCGTTCTATTTCTCATTTCAGTGCGTTATGATTTTACAGGAAGACCAGAAATGGAACATTACATCACCATATAATGTAATATTTGTAAAATGGATAAAACGTTCGCTAACATATTAGTAAATCATGGTAAAGTTAATTAATAATATTACATGTAAACAAGTAAGACCAATCAATAGAAATTGTATTGACATAAATAAGATAACATTATGACAACTTAATTATAAGAATAAATAATTTCACTTCAAAAAATCTTTTAATAGTTTAATGCAATTTAAATTTTATTTTGTCAGTTGGTACTCATTAAACATCTTTAATTTGTTTAATTCTTACAAATAATAATGCAAATTACTGACCACACAATCATAACTTAAGTTTAAACAATTATCATTTTCCTGGAATATATTTTATATATTACTTTTATTTGCATTTTATCTTGAAATGTAGTCTCAAAATGTCAAAATTCCATGTGAAAAAGTTCATTGTGAGCATATTTAGCGGTGTCCTTTTGTACGCAAGCTAGCCGTGAGAAGAAATTAGAAATAGGGGTGAGTTTAATAAAAATATTTACGCCCATAGGACACATGTGATTGAATATTCTAACCAATCTAAATCAGAGTTAGAGTGTACGACCATATATGGGAATAAAGGGTCCTGACTTCGATACGAAACTCATGAGGACAAACTAAAATTAATTATATTCAACAGTTCGTGGAGAGAATATCTAAATTATATTGTTAAAATGTCTCGGAACAACAATTACGAACTTAGGGGAAATTTTCCAATTCATAATGTTTTTGCTAGCTCGAGTCCTCATAAGCTAAGATATCGGAGCCCAGTGACTGAAAAATTTTATCTTTACAGTTTAATGTGCATTTAAGTTGGCAGAGCAGAGAAATAAAGTAATTTAAATAATTAACTAGTGTTTGCTTCCCACGCATTTCTCCTTCCGAATCCTATATGAGATGAGAATCTCAATGCTCACCCTGAGACAACAGGAACCGACTAGCTACCGAGATAGGGCAAGTAACAATTCACTACAATTACAATAGTGAACCTAGTGACAATTAACAACCAGCCTATAAAATACTGCCCCAAAGTGAAATTGTTCAATTGACTTATGTACATTGCATATTAATATTTTTATTATATTCAACACGATATGAAATAAAATAATTTACATTACAAGGATTGAAAATATGTTAGTAATCTGTTTCGAAATCCTTTACATTAGAATGCAGCAATCACAATTACACACAATACATTATGTTAGAAACGAATGCACCGAACGACACTTCAGTAATTAGTTTGGTTTCCTTTAGTTCTTTGGATTGCCTTAAGTTTTCTGGGCGTGAGTGTACAAGATTTTCTGTTTTTGAACTTCAGATAAAATCCTAATTCTCAAACAATCTAATATATAATCTCTGTTGGAAATTACTCTTCTCCTTGTGTTTCTCGCTAGGATGTTCCACTAGTGTTCGATAGCATTGGTATCGGGTGAATAGAGACGTATATGAAGCCGTTTAGGCGTGTTGAAAAATAACCGCATTCGTGTATAATTTGCATTATCTTGCATAGACAACCAGTTATCTTGGAGACTAATTTTGTTTTCGCTATTTTAAACTTATTATTTAATTAATTAATATGGATTTTCATCTAGTAAACACCAACTCAATTGATTATTTATTATTTTTAATTTCAATATATTACACTGAGCAACAAAAAATATTTTTTTTGTCTCAGAAAGAAAAATATGTGATTCTGATAGTATTTTTTCTCCTGAATTCAAATATGATATCGGTTGTTCTCCATCACGCAAGGTTTCCGAGAGACAGGGATTTATAATTTCAAACACTTTAATATTTTCTACATTCGTAACTACACAATATTCGAACATTCGGACTCACATAGAAAGTAAGAAATTACTATTTTCTGCTATATTTCACCTGTGGAGCATCCCTCTTGATGGTCCAACAATAATCGGCCAGCATATTAGGATTCCATTTGCCTTGATATCTCTTTTGCATAAATGAAATCTCCTGAGTTAGCTCATTTGGTATTATTTTACAATGGACACATGGACGAGGAAAGTTTATTAAAATAATTATTTAAATCCATTAATTGAAATTGAAATAAATAAACTGTGGGTGATGGAGAAATTCCGAATACATATTTGAAAACACGATAAAAAACTGCATTAAGTACAACTCTTGGTACTCATGAGACAAAAATCATGTTGACCAGTGTTATTTGCGATCCATAATCCCTTCATACGGAAATTGTCGACACAAAATTGAAGCGTTCATGCAATCCACACGTGTTTTATAGCAGGAATCAGTTTCTGTGGCTTTATATTTTTTTCATTTTTTGTCTCCATTCTTTGTGTCCAATATCCGACATGAATATAAATAATGTTGCTTTCATATGTTCACCTTTACGTTTTTTCAGAAGTCTTTGTATCAATTTCTATGTCTAAGATAAGATTCTAGCATTTAATGTGCTGAAAAAGAAAACATTTATTACTTGCTACTCCTTATATTTGTACAGTACCTCATGAACTTTTACTGTTCTATTCTACAGCTAAGTTACAATTTTACGAGCAGATATTTTCCGATTTCTTTGCGCTTATAGAATAATAAAGTTCTTATCTCTTGAAATGGAGTCTTGTGGAACAGACACATATCCAGAAAAATAAGTTGCAAATAAATAATTCAATACTGAGAAGTACTGTCACATATGGAGCTGAAGTTTGGAAATTCAACAAAAAACTTATGTCGATGGAAATGGATTTCTTGATGAGAGCAACAAGGTGTTCAAAATTACAAAAATTAAGAAATACTTCCATACGAGAAGAAAATGAATATTAGATATTCAAATAGTGGATTATATACGATATAAGCAATTGAACTGGTATGGGAACGTACAACGAATGCAAGAAGAAAGGCTACCCAGGAAAACATTGGAATGGTGACCTGGAAGAAGAAGGAAAGGAAGACCTCGAAACTCGTGGATGCAAGAAATAAGAACAGGAATAAGAACAAGAGGACTGGAGGACATGGAGTGGATGGATAGAGACGAGTGGAGAAGAAAAATCAAACTTTAGGCGCAGAAATATGCGTAAAACATTAAAAAACTGTACATAAATAAAACCTCTTGAAGTGCAAATTTTAAATAGGTCACTTCTATGATTTATGAAACATATTTTTCGTCTCCCACCCGTCTTATAAACACTTACTAGGCGAACGAGCGCTTATATTATCCCAAACAGAGATTTTAGATTTATAATAATTCTTGTTAATAATTTTCTCTCAGAATTAATCGTCTTCAATATTTTCGCATCATCATCTGTAGCAATGATGGATTTAAGTTGATCCGGTCATTAAATTACTGCCGTGAATTGACTCACGTATTCTATTGACGTAGTTAAGATGGATACGGAATTAAAATCACTGTAAGTGTCCGCATTACACTCTGGTATCCTTACATCGTCGTGGTGGAGTGGCTTGCGTGCTTAAATGACGGTAGCATTAGCTGCCGAAAAAGTTACACATGCCAGACAGATTGAATGTGGTTTGCCAGACGAAAAAAAGTATTTTGGCCGAGAGTGACAACATTTCACCATAAAATACAACCCAACCATCGAGGAACGCAGACATAGGTTCCACTGAGGTAAAATTGTCTGTAAGTAAAATAGTCCCCCATTCAGATTTTCCCGGCGAGAGTACTTCAGGCAATTCATGGCAAAGGCTCAAACACAGGGACATGTTCCTAGGAACATGAAATGTTAGAACACTATACATCAGTAGAACTCTAGGAGTACTATCGCAGAAATTAGATAAATCAATCATGGATATAGTCGGTTTACAGGAAGATAGATGGCCAGGACAAGGTGGTCAGGAATCAGGAAGCTTTGCATTATATACTCGGGGAGCAGCGAGATCTGAATTTGGAATAGGTTTTTTAGTCCTAAGAAAGATCCTCTCCGCTATCCGAGATATTAAGTTTGTCAGTGATAGCAAATCAGTCATAATTCTAAATATTATAAACGACATAGTTTTGAAATAATAAATGTACATGACCACACAGAAGATAAGGATGGCAAGATTTTAATGCAAAAATGGGGCGGGAAACATATTCAGGCCAACAATAGGGAAAGTCAGTCTTCATGAAGGTAGTACGACATTGGAGTTAGATTAGTCATCTTTTCTACATTAAAGTATCTTATTCTTAAGAGCACAACATTCCAGCATAAGGATATTCACAGTAAGCTGTTAGTTTAAGCTGATGATGTAGTACTATTGAGAGATAGCGAGGAGATACTAAAGCCCAACACGCACACACTATTGAATAACACTAAGAAATTGGGATTGGAAGTAAATATCAGTAAAACTAAATATATTGTCACACATAGAAATACATTATATAATGGAAATGGACAGCTAATAACAAATTAGGGAAATTTTTGATAAAGTGGCTGAATTCAAATACATAGGAACAATAACTAGGCCTACATGTAGGATTGAGATGCACAAAGAAATTAAACATAGAGTCAATTCTATAAATGCAACTCCTTCAAACAACGTTAAACTGAAAATATATAAAACTATTATTCTACCAATTATATTATATGGATGCGAAACATGGATTCTTACTTTAAGGGAGGAAAGGAGATTACGAGTATTTGAGAATAAAGTTGTTAGGAAATTTTTTTGGACCAAAGAGAGATGAATAGACGGGTGAATGGAAAAGACTTCATAACAGTGAACTACATGGTCTTTATGGGAAGTCAGATGTAATAAGAACAGTTAAATCTCATAGATTGCGATGGGCGAGACATGTGGCACGAATGGAGAATGAAAGACTTGCATGGAAGCTTCTTGTAGGAAAACTAGAAGGAAAACGCCCAGTTGGTAGACCAATAATGAGTTGGGAGAATAATATTAACCAAGATTTGAGGGAAATAGATCGTACAGGGAATGATTGGAAAACACTAGGCTAGGATAGGGATGTATGGAGAGCTTATGTCCGCGCGGATATGAACCTCCGGGTTCGATAGTGCACGTGAGTTAGTTAGTTAGTTAAATTAGTTAATCATTTAATCTTGGTGAGGACGACGACACCTGCCAAGTAATTATTTTATTATTTTAATATTATACTATATTATATTTAGTACGAGAGAGAAAATTCATGGACATTAAAATAATGTAACTAATATAATTATACTGAAGATGAATTCTTCAAGAGAAGCCATCATTATAATAATTAGAGAATAACATTTGTACCTGAACCAGGATTTGAAGCAAATATCCAGTGGTCATTTACCACTGATCTTGATAATTTGGCTTGGATGCTAATTTATACTCTCTAATTATATTAACTACGACAAAGGGAATTTCCATATCAACTCTGTAATAATCTGGCGTTACAGTAAACCCTCACCATAATCACTTCTTGCAGTCGTAGCATCTCCATTAAATCCCGTTAACGTAATTTCACTACTTATCAGGAACTTGAGAATTAAAAGGAGGCGAATTTCTGCTTGTACCACGATATATTTCTTAATAATTCAATATTAGGCAATAGTGGATATCTTGGATTCAAATCTAGCTCAGGTAAAAACATTTTCTCTAGATATGTTAGTCAACTAAAGCAATGATATGTTGTGATAGACGAGAGATGCAGAATTCATAAGAGTAAATATTCTTTAGAATAGCCGGAACAGTGATGAGAGAAAAATATTAAAATCATTTCAGGAACATGGATTAAAAAAGTGAAAACAGAATAAATCTTGATCAGAATTCAGATTAATGTATTATTACTGTAATGGTAATTAACTCTGAATCATTTAAGATGGTAATTAAATATAAATTTACGTATAAAACTAGGCGTATTAGGCCTATATCCACATACAGTTATACAAGTGAAGTAAAAAATATTACATGTCTTACCTGTTTGATTTAGGTCTAATCTTGCTTTCTCAGGATTCAGATAAATGGATGTCTTTTTATGGTATAAATTAGGCTACACCTGTATTAATACAGAAAAACAAAGGTAATGATTTTTGTGGAAAGCACACTCTTTATTTAAGGAAAAATACGTGAGAGAATAAATTACTTTCCTTACCTAGAGTAAAAATTGTATTTTTTTTCTCGATTAATTAGATATAACCGATAAAATCCATAAGTACAACAAAACAATGGGAATAATATATTTTTATTCAATGCCACTAGATTGTCATTTCGATATTTCTGGTATTCTCTCCTGACATTGGCGTATTGTAATCTACTTCTGAGATTGGGGCGCCTGAAAAGCGGACCATTGATATGTTGTGTGATGATGATAGTAATGATGTGCTAAGAGGCACCTTAATCATACACTTAATGTAATGAGGTGAATATGGTATTGGTGGCCAGATGATGCTCGGGGACCGTTTAGGCCTTAAATTTACCTGACATTTGTCTTACAGGTGAGGGAAAACTCACGAAAAAACCTCACCCAGGAACCTTGTCCCGACCAGGGATTAAACCCGGGGCCGCTGCTTAAATTATGATACCAGTATAAAAGCGTATAAGGATACGCATATATATGAAATTTAGCAAGATCGGTACTATATTACAGAAGTAAAGCCTGGCAATTAGGAAAAGGACATCCATCAAAACATAACCGGCAAGAACAGATTATTCCTGATGGGATCAAAAAAGAAATGAAGTTGCGTTGCAAAAACTTCCATTATAATCAGTTATCCATTTTACAAATAATTGCAATAATAATATTGGAAACCTCACGAATGTTTAGACGCAGGTTCTTAGAGAAGAAATATATTAAAAATACAGACTTGATATCGTAAGAGGTCGTTTTCAGGGCTTATACGTACATGGAAAACTGTGATGATTAACTGGGTTGTTGAATACGTAATTGATTTAAATAAAAATACTAATAACTAACTGACTGCCACTATTGAACTCGGAGGTTCATGGCCGTGCGGACTTGAGCTCTCGATATCTTTATCCTGAGCTAATGTTTTCCAGTCATCTCCTAGTACAGTATATTAACCTCTCTCAAATCATGGATAATTTTATTATCTCATCTCATTCTTGGCCGACCTACTGGCCTACAAGGTGTTTCCATTCTCATCTTGCTTTCCCCATCATGCCAAATGTCCTCCCTAAACCAGTCTATTAAATTTAACTCTTCTTATTATATCTTGTTTCCCATAAACGTCACGTCGTTCACTATTATTTATATATAGGCCCTATAGTTTTCTCCATACATCTGTATGTTTGTCTCTAACTTTTCTGTATACTTTATTCTAATATACTCGTAATGTTTTCTCCTCCATTGAAGTAAGAGTCTATGTTATGCATCCGTATAATATAACTGGAATAATAACAGTTTCAGATATTTTTAGTTTTTTTAAGAGAAGTTGGACAAGAGTCCCCATAATGCGTTTCCAGAATTGAGCCTATGTTTAATCTCTTTCAGGACCTCATTTGTTTGTAATTATTATTTTTAGGTATGTGAATATTAATATTTAATTTTAGGAAGTTATATTTTGAGGTTATTTTAATTATATTATTTTTGGTCTGGACATCTTACCTCAATATTAATGTTGATTTGTTCTTGGACATGTTTCAAAACAATTCTGTTTTATCGTCAGCTTTCCCAGACTAAGTCTGAGTCTCAGACTGAGTCTGGGAAAGCTGACGATAAAACAGAATTGTTTTGAAACATGTCCAAGAACAAATCAACATTAATATTGAGGTAAGATGTCAATACCAAAAATAATATAATGTGAATATTAATTCACATACAAGTCTACCGATGTTGTCTCGGGGTAATGTCGCTGCCACGTACACAGCGGGCCCGGGCTCTATCTCCGGTCGGGAGAAGTTTCCTGGGTGATGGTTTTATTTCGGGTTTTTTTCTTATCTGTAAGACAAATGCCAGGTAACGCGAAGCTTCAAACGAACCCCGCACATCATCTTCTGTAGCATCATATTTTCCACGTTTAGTATGTGTGAATGTTGTGTTTCGTCTTCGTGTTGTGCTGTCTCGGAGGGGGCCCAGATATTGAGCTAATCGCTCATTCGGGGAGATCCTCCGTGTTTTTGTGTGTTTTCAAAAAATTTGTCTATGATCCATAGTTTAAGACCTCTCTCCCGAAAGGTCATTCACTGTAAGGCCCCGGAGGGGTGTGTCAAGTAAAAAGAACCAATAAAATGAAGAGGTTAAAATAAATTATTGGAATGAAATTCACAAAAAAATATGATTATTAAATTTACACCTATATAAATAGTTTCAAGAGAGGTAAAAAGAAGAGGGAGGACATCTGGGAAGAATTCTTCACAACGGAAGCCATGATGAACCGGACCTCGACAAGCTCAAATCAAGATCTTCGTCACTTCGTGACATCTCTAGCTGTTCACGGATACCACCACAGAATATTTAGAAATAAATATTTCCACAAGCCAGATGATAAGTGTGTGTGTATCCTGTGTGACAATATCTGTGATAGATACCAAATCCTAATCTGCAGAAATAGAAACGTATCAGATCTTAGCTTCTGCACAAATAAATGACAAATCAATACTTGCACAAATTGTGCGCATTATTATTATTATTATTATTATTATTATTATTATTATTATTATTATTATTATTATTATTACATTTAATACTACTTAACAGTGAGATACATGTTTTTTATGGGAAGACAGATATGAGAACAGTTAAGTCTCGTAGACTGAGATGAGCAGGACATGTGGCACGAATGGGAAATGAAAGACGTGTATGGCGGCATCTTGTAGGAAAACCAGAGGGAAAACGTCCAGTTGGTAGACCAAGAATGAGGTGGGAGAATAACATTAAGAATGATTTGGGAGAAGTTGATTTTACAGGGGATGAATGGAAAACATTAGTTCAGGGTAGGGATGTATGGAAAGCTTATGTCCGCACGGCCATAAACCTACGGGTTCGATAGTGCCAGTGAGTTAGTTATTATTGTTAAATAGTTCCAATTTAAAATAAATAAGTTACATGGTCATACCGGTTTGATGAAATCTTGTTTTTCCGAAAAATAGGCTATATCGAAACATAAAGAAAAAAACATTAAGAGCAACAATTTATATGAAGGTCCATCCATCCATAGTAATTCTGCCCGAAGGTAGGTCCTTCACTGCAATCATAGCATTTTCATGCTATGCTTGCAGCTTTACTAGGGATTTGCAGGTGTGGTAGCTTCCCATTGCTTTCCACACCGGTGAAGGGTGATGATGATCAAGATGATAATGATAAGATGATGATGGTGATGATGGCCATATGATTTCGAGGATCGTTTGGGTCTTAAAGTTTTCCTGACATTTGTCTTACAGGTGAGGAAAAACCCCGATAAAAACCTCACCCAGAAAAAGTGCCCCGACTGGGAATCGAACCCGGGCCCGCTGCGTGACAAGGCAGCACGCTACCTCGAGACTACAGCGATGGACTATATGAAGATATAATTTTTAAATTAAAAATTACAAACCTTATATTTTTTGCGTTTTCTTGTGGAATGTCCCATTGTTCTAATAAAAACCACGGTCGCCTCTGAACCGAGGTTTCAGGATTCGTACAAGTTCGGATCGATGGACTTATTTCAGGGCTTAAAAATTCTAACTGAAAATCTTGGAAGTAAAACGCTTGTTTCCACATCATTGATTTATGAAATCCAAAATAACTTTCAGCCTGAAAGATCTCGGAACAAAATGTTGACCATTGCAACACAGGTTTAATTGTGATAATAATGACCTAAAATGTTAAAGAGCTTCGATTAATAAAATACTTCCTGTCCATTCTTGATTCATGACGGGCCATGTGTATTATGCTCGTTCTAATTTCGAGGTTTGAGGGTTCAAATCTGACAGGTATTCATGAACTTTTTAGGACATAAAAGTTTTGTGTAATGACTTCCTTAATAAGATAAATAAAGCCATAGATCTCATTTACGCTACCAAAAGAACCTGAAACCTTAAATAAGAGTACTCTGAGTAAAATATATAGGCCCTTTCATACATAAATTTCAATTGCTACACTAATGAAAGTTTAATAAAGTTGGTAAGGAAATTGTCACAAATAAAAAAATGTTTATCAAATACTTGGTCAATATTCTTTAATCCCTTGTCCTAATGTTTAATAAAAAACAAAGCATAAACACATTAATAAAACATAGGAATGCCCGACTAAATTTAAATATTGTTGCGGAATAGGTAAACGGATAGAGTTATAGCTATAAAATATGTAGCGGTTGGCAGTACCTGATATGCAGTGCCTGGCGGTTGTCGTGCTTCTGTATTATTTAGCAGTATTCTGATAAAGTAGACGCGTGAGTAGTTGTTTATTAGTAATGGCGCGCGACTTGTTCGTTTTACATCTTTATCGCCCTATGTTATCTAGTTTTTAAGTGCGTCGTTTTAAGAGAATAGTCTGTGATATTCCGTGTTAATCGCGTTGTTTAAAAGACAACATTTTGTGATAATGAAGTAGTTTCCTTGTGCAGTAATTTGAATATACAATGAATACTGTCTGGAAGCTGGATTCTGCTCACCTCATTCCAGGTATTGTAAACATTAACTATAAAGTAAATTTATTTAGATTTTGGTGTTAAGGGAGACAGGAAAGATACAGTTTCTTTTTGTGTTCTGACAAATCTTCATAACAAGAAGTTACATTTCTAAAGTCCGTCAGATATTAATATATAATTAAACACAAATATTGCGTATGTAATAACTTTATTTACATTAATATTTATGTACAACAACAGTTATGAAACATGTAGATAAATCTATGTAACAAGCTTTCTTAAATAAACAGAGAGACTTGCAGCATGTTAGCCGACGGATGTCCAAAACACAGTGTTAAATTTACTTTCAATTCTCAACTTTTAAAACAATGTGCCGGCTATAATGTTAAATAATAATAAAAAATTCCATATGCCAACGTTGTTAAAATCTTGGATTTTTATCTAGATTTTTAATCTAAATTCGAATTCCCAAATAAAATAAACACCTAAAACATACTCTCTATAATGCACTCCCTACAACGTCTCAAAATAGCTCTTCAAATAATTTTATTTCAAATATTAGAGATGCCGCATTTTTACTATTACGACGTTCTACCATCCGACATAAGTGATAGATTGTCGGAAAAACTACAGCGTGTTCATAATATGTGCATCAGATTCATAAATAAGTCCGAAAATATGATCATATTTCTCCATTTTATTACTGTCATGGCTGCATCTATCAGTTACAAAAAAATCTGAACCACGCTATTGTTTCATTTTTTCCAAACATGCAATAAAAGAAACGTAAATACAAAGTCATCAATTGCAGAAAAATTAACCTTAATAATTATTTTTAATATTTTTTCCACTTTTTATAGTTGTCATGGAAACAATAAACGTTTTAAACAGCAGTTGTGGTTTAAACCTTGCTTTTGCTAGCCATCTTTGAACTATGAAGACAGACATTTTCCAGTATCTTATACCACTTAAGTTTTGTTAATAATTCTTAGAAAACGGAGTTAAAGTAATGTTACAGCTGGCTAAGACATGATCAGACGCAAAACACTGAGTGGGAAAAGTTATGATCGGGTTGAAGTTACAGGTTGTTGGTAATTTTTGTTTTCCATAAATTACCATAAAGCGAAAGATACTGTAATAAATTCCTGAACTTAAATGTTGAACTGTTATCATATTAGGGTGTCACCTGAATCAAATTTAACATACAACCTTGAATTTGAGTTTGTAGACTATAACAATTAGAAATTTACGATAACAAAAATGAAAGCCATGTATTTGTAAAATGTGGAATTTACATTTTATATACAGAATGAAAACACTGAATCAACAATTATTGCATAGGCAAGGCCGGGGTGGACTAGTGGTTATGATCCTTGTCTCGGGTCCCGAAGGTCACGGATTCAAACCCGGGCGGAGTCGATGTTTTTTTTAGGATGGAAAAATCGAAGGAGCAAATCCTCCGGGAGAGACTTTAAGCTGTGAGTCCCGAGTCTAAAGATTTTGAAGGTCGTAAAAGATCCTTAAGCCTGAATAAAAAGGCCTTTAAGTAAAATTAACCGATCCAAAAATCCTAGTAATAATTTAGTTGTCTGCTAGATGTCTTATTGAGTCGGTATGTTGACCGCATGCCATTCATGACATCTATAGGTAACTAAATTAGTTTGGTCTAATAACTCCTAACAAAGGAGAGGATATGTTTCAACGTTGGGCTACACCATTATAGAACACCTCTTTATCGGTCAACTTATTATTATATTTCCGATTCCAAATCACTGGTTAAACTCGAACACGCGAACATATACATTGAATGGATTCCAGCACTTAGTAATATACCAAGGTAGTTAGATATCTGATGTTATGGCAAAAGAAGCTCCTCAAAATAATAATAATATCCCATTACGAAACACTGCTTTACCAATAAGGTAATTTTTACAAAAAATATTAAAAATATATAGATATATTAAGACTGCAAGAATGTGAAAATATAAGCAAATTCTTATATTTTATTACCATATTCAACGTCAGTTCCATCTACACCATACTTTTACAGAAAAAAACAATACTTTTACACAACTTTGAACAGGGATGCAGAAGACCGCTTCCAAGTCGTGAACTTGCAGAGGCGATATCTTGCCAGCAGTCTGGCTTCAGTTGTATGGATGAGTATAAAAATGCAACTAGCAGACTGAAGTAGCCGTAGAGTGAAGCTACAGTACACTACCACAACACATTCAGGCTGATTTATTAGCTATCGTATGAGCAGCTGTTGTGACATTTGTAACTACATCCTCGTTTCATACCTTGGGAACGCTGTTCGACATCCTTAACTTAGAACAACATTTGACACTAGCTTTGTTATACAAATTTCGTCTGAGAGATAGTTCATATTATTCATGTCAAGCTTATGGGATATGGATCCATTATATAAAAGAAAAATTTACCTTTTTTAAATCCTTTGTATAAAAAGCATTCTACTTCCTGTCTCGTTACCATGTTTATTGCAGTTACCAAATAACATTGCTGACAATAATAATTAATGCTCGGAAGTTGAGAAAAATCCTTTTTCTATTTTATGTCTGAAGACAAGGCCCAACATAATACATACATTATATATATATATATATATATATATATATATATATATATATAATTTTATGTCTGAAGACAAGGCCCAACATAATACATACATTATATATATATATATATATATATATATATATATATATATATATATATATATATGACAAGATAAGAAAAATAAATGCCTGGACGAGATTTGAAACCGGACCTCTGAGTTGATATCTCAGTGCGCTACCACTTACGCTACCAGGCGAATTCAGAATAAACATTTATTTTTCTTGTACATATTCTCATTATTACCACTGCCACCTAGTAGCTACTATAACAAGTAAGCAAATCAAAGAGAATATTTTTACTTTAGTGCTGTGACGCTTATATATATAGGGTCATTATAGGCTAGAAAATGGTGGATTTTAGTTGTCATTTTTGTTCTTTTTCGACATTTTTTGGCTTATTGATCCTTTTTTATCTTTTTTTTAGATCTTAATTTTTTTTTTGTGTGCAACTGCACCTTTCTTTGACTACATTTATACCATTTTCTATCCTGCGAAAAATTCTGCGATCATACAATGATTGCAGTTTGTCACTTTTAGAATAAATGAAAATTGCAATTTTGTATAATTCAAGAATCCACAGAGTCTAATCTCATTTCCAACTTCTTCTAAAAACACTATCTAGTTTTACTTTCTAAAGATGTTTCACATTCGAAACAGTTTTGTTCTGCGAGAAACTATTGAACCCTCATAAAATATTCCCTTTTTTAGCCACCAACATACTGATCACCTAAAGTATTGTATTTCGACTTCAAATTTTCTAATAAGTTGCCACTCTGTGAAAATTACCTCGAGCTGAGAGTGAAGACAGTGAGTTTGTCTTTATCTAATCGTTAGCAAGTGCAACAGTTTTTACGTAATTTTCCCACTTTTTAGGTCTTTTAGGATATCTTTAGGACTTTTTAAAGGCATTTTATAGACATTTGATAGGTCATCAACTTCCGAGCCCTACTGATAATATAATTAAATTCATAATGACAAATGCTGAAATTTTCAAAAACATAAATATATGATAAACATTAAAAAATAAAAAATATGCCTGTTGGCACGTGCCGTCGTACTGATCTTTATTAAAATGATGTGTTTAAAATACAATTTGGAGGCCTTTCGGAAGTTAACATCCATCATTAGCAGGATGAGTCTGAGCTACTAGTTGATGTATCTAAGATGTGGACGTTGATGATCTTGATGCGTCGCTACTAATAGGCATTTAATATCTAAATCTACATTACTAGCGACGCATTAAGACCATCAACGTCTACAACATTTTAGATAGGCCTACATCAACTAGTAGCGTATACTCACCCTGCTGATGATGGAAGTTAACTTCCGAAAGGCCTCAAAATAATATTTTAAATACATCATTTTAAGAGAGTTGAGGACGACGGCACCTGCCAACAGGTACATTTTAATTTTTTAAAATTTTTGTCTTATGACTATTCACCTCAACGGAATCCGATATGAATTTTGTTAGTGAGGCTATTAACACAAATATAAATCAGCAAAGAAGATAGATTACACTGCTAAATTCTGACGCTGGAAGGCCACTGATGTCAGAAGTGTCCCAAAACAACAACAAATCATTGACGTACGTGCAGATTTCTGCAAATCTCTCTGATATTTAACATCTCAGTATCCGATAAATACACTGAGGTAAAGTTTGCTTTAAATTGACTAGAATTTTCAGGCATTTAATATCTAAATCTACATTAAAAATAGTAAACAATGAAAAATATGGCAATTCCGTATAACAAATATATATATACCGGTATATGTATTGTACAAACATTCAACATTTTTTTTTTTACTTTGAGCTTATTTAAAACATATCTTCTAATCATTAAATATTTTGAAGGACTTTGGAAAATTGGATTAACGCCAGAAGATTTCAACATCAGCCTTAGGGAGCGGGTTGACTTAATATTGCAAGAACGTTTGTCACGGTAAGGCTGCAAATATGACCTCTCTGCACTCTAGCCACCCTCATTTCCTTTCAGTACAATCAGACCATTTAAGCAGTAAGAACACTGTCATCTTAAAAGTACAACAAATAGCAGTGAGTTACTTAGCTTATTTGTTATTTAGTACATTTTTCCCCCCAGTTTACAGACGGAATGTGCGCAGAAAGAAACTGACACAGGCTCAATTAATACTATTATACATTACAAGGACACTTATCATAAGAAATGCCACGAGTGATTTCCAAATCAAGAGTGGTATTTGTTAGGACTATTTAACGATTAAAATTAACAACAAAACCAAAATAAAAAAATAAAAATTATCAGGTGTATATAAATTTAAGGGGGCACGCCGTAGCGTAGTGGTTAAGGCACTGAGCTACAAGCCGGAGGGTCGAGGGTTCAAGTCCCGTTGGGGTCAGGACTTTTAAACTGACCCAAACCCTCTGGCAGCACCATGGCCCTGGGGTCGACTGAGCCTCTAACGAAAATGAGTACCAGACGCTTGTTCTGGGGGTAAAGGCGGCCGTCACGCAGGGCTGACAACCCGGCTGACATAAAGTGCCGATTGTCTAGAAAAAGTGGGAGCCTTAACCTCCCACTACTCCAAGGGCCTCCTGAGGCCTGTGGTGGGATCACTTTACTTTTTTTTAAATATAAATTTAAGTGTGGCACATGTGAAAATGTCTATATAGGACAAACTGGTAGACCTTTTATCTCTCGGATAAAGGAACACACGAGAGCATATAACAGAAATTTAGAATATTCAAAATATGCTAATCACCTATTCCAATTTAATCATTGTTTCGATCCAAATTTTGAAATTTTACATGTTTGTGATAAGGGTAAGATGTTAGATCTTTTGGAGGCTGTAGAGATAAATAAATTGAAGAATAGTAACAAACTGTTAAATTCTCAACTTGATTTGAATGAATCCCCTTTGTTAAATTAAAACATTTAAATACATATTGTTGTATTGTTGCTTAGATCAGTTGGAACACAATTCATACTTTGTTAACATGTCTGAAGAAGGTACAGTGTACCGAAACAGCTATCACTGAATTATATAATAAATATGAAAATCAAATAAAACTACGTTTTATTTTTATTTAATCAATATAATTAAGCTGTTTACTCAAAATGCATTCCTATATATAGCGGTATTTTAAAATATTTATATATTTAATTTTTTTTGTAAATGCCCCAGGTTGTCTTTCGACATTCCTGGTGTTCTCTTCTGGCATGACGTATTTGCAACCCACTTCTGAGGTTGGGGCGTCTGGAAGGCGGGGTTACGTTGCCCCGATTATATGATGGGATGATAGTGGTGCGCCAGGAGAGTCCCTAATCCTAAGCTTAATCTAAGATGAATATGAATGATGATGATTGCGATGGCCATATGATTTCGGGGACCTTTTGGGCCTTACAGTATTCCTGACATTTGTCTTACAGATGAGGAAAAACCCCGATGAAAACCTCACCCAGAAAAACTCTCCCAAGTGTGATTTTGATTGATTGATTATTTGGTCCTTAAAGTTTCTTAACATTTCTTTGCAGGCGAGGTAACCCCTCCCCCAAAAGACCTCACCCAGGAAACTTGTACCGACAAGGAACCAAACTCGGATCCGATGCGTCTGAGCAATGACTTTGCCTCTAGACTACAGCGCTGATTCCTTTGTCCATCTTACCGAATTTATACAATGATAAGTTTGCACGTGGTAGCAATATGTTTGAATGCTTGCTTAGTTCCCACGGTACAACTGTGCAAGGATAAGATAACGACCAGTGTTTTCAAAACTTCAGGAGGATCAGTCCCGGTGCTCGCCTCTATTTATGAGATTTGCGAATTTAAATTCGGCAGGAGTCGATGGATTTTAAGAGCGTACTGATTCTGAATATGGGTTCTATCGGAAAGGAAGCAAAGTCTTGGGTTCCACGTCGTATTTTTTTGCACATAAATAATTTAATTCCTGAAATAAGACATTCTCAACAAATGTTGTCAATCCTCTCACGCTCAGATTTTGTGACGCTAATTACTCGAGTTGTTAAAATAGTCGTTAAATAAAATACTATCCCCACACCTCCTGGTGAGAATATCAATAGAACCGATCCCGATATACGGTATTAATGGCGTACATACTTCCCTCTATCTTCGAAGTTCATGGATTGAAACCCGACCAAGGTCAATTAAATTTAAAGGCGTTAAAATCCTGAGCATGTTTTCTTTTGTAAAATAAGTTAAGCCTTAGGTCCCACATCTTGTAATATCTCCATCCATAGTAATTCTGCCAGAGGGCAGGTCTTTCACTGCAATCATAGCATTTTCATGCTATGCTTTGCAGCTTTACTAGGGAATTATAGGTGTGGTAGCTTCCCGTTGCTTTCCACGCCGGTAAAGGATGATGATGATGGCCGGATGATTTTCGGGGATCGTTGGGCTCTAAGCTTCCTGACATTTATCTTACAGGTGAGGAAAAACCCCGAAAAAATCTCACCCAAGAGCCTGTACCGATCGGGAATCGAAGCCGGGCCTGCTGAGTGACAAGGCAGCACGCTACCTCGAGACCACAGCGGTGGACATCTTGTATTTATCCATGTAAAATAATTTAATTGCTGAAATAAGTGACCTCTGCGCTAAATTTGTCGGTCCTCCCACCCCCCAAATTTTAATCGCAACGCTAATGATCAGAATTGATAAAGAGCGTCGTTAAATAGTATTATACCTATCAACCAGTAGAGTTGGTCCGTACTTGTCTCTGTTTACTAGAGTAGCAGGTTTAAATCCAGCCGAGATCGGTGGATTTTTGAGAGTGTTAAATTCCTGAGCAAGGCTTCTTTCTGAAGGAAGTAAAGCCATGGTTCTCGTGTTATAGATACTGCATTTAAAAAAAATAACTTCAATCCATAATAATCTCTGAGCAAAATTTGTCGGACCTTTCATGTTCACATTTCAATTATGTCCGCCTTTGTTAAAGAGCGTCGTTAAATAAAATATTAACACCAGTAACTCTGGGTTCGCAACCAACATTTTTAAATATGTGATAGTATACGTAACCTATGACTATCAGAAACGCTTTATTACAGAATTAAATCACAGAATACATAAATTTGCTGGGAATAAAATTCATTCTTTATGAGTAATGACCCACATAGCCTGTTATTTAGATACACTATGAAATATATTGGGAACAATGATAATTGTATTTTCATTTTCTGAGTATGTGCAAGGAAACAAAAATTGTCGTTTTTTGTTCAAACGCAAACTTTCCGTAACTGAAAATTATTTTATTGATATATAGTAGAAGAAATGGTTCTGGTCATTCCACTGGGGAGCATAGTGCCTTAATAAAAGCTCGCCAAAGCATTTTGTTGTTTGCCAATGCCTTAATTTTATTCCAACCCATCCCTGCCCGTTCCGCTTCATCCCTGATTGTATTACTCCACGTTGGCCTAGGTCTTCCTCTTCGCCTTCTCAATTCTTGGGGCTTCTATCAAATGCCATTTTTATAATGTTATCATTCTCTTTCCTTAACACATGACCAACACATTTCCATTTTATAAATTTAATTTCTTCACAAATTTTATTTTGATTCAGTATGTAGTAATTTTGCTCCTTGCCTCTGGTCCCGAGGGTCGCGGGTTCAAACCTGGCCGGGGTCGATGGATTTTTTAGGATGAAAAAATCCATGGAGCAAGTCCTTCGGGAGGGATTTTAAGCCGTGGGTTCCGAGTCCGAAGATTTACAGGCTCGTAAAATATCCTTAAGCCTGAATGAAAGGCCCCTATGCAAAATTTACCGAATTTTCCCGTCCTAATATACCTTGGTTTCCTAGATGTCAGTATGAGGCAGAACGCTGACCACGGACCACTCAAATGACATCTATACGAAAACAAGTGTAACTAAAATTAGTATGGTTCAAATTCTTCCCTGTAGGGGGGAGCGCCTAAATCTCTGTTAAGGGAAACATGGGCTTACAAGATGTAGTAATTCTCCGATAATATTGTTCTTTGTTGAATATTTTAGGCCTATATTGATGATATTTGTTCATTTTTATCACTGCCATCGCATATTTCTTCTTCTCAAGGAGAATTGATTTTGTATTTTAATTGGGCGGGGCCCAGGAAAAATCGAGGAATACAGTAATGCGATGTCCACCGCTGTGGTCTCGAGGTAGCGTGCTGCCTTGTCACGCAGCGGGCCCGGGTTCGATCCCCGGTCGGAACAGTTTTTCTGGGTGAGGTTTTTATCGGGGTTTTTCCTCACCTGTAAGACAAATGTCAGGAAAACTTTCAGGCCCAAACGGTCCCCAAAATCATATGGCCATCAATCATCATCCTATCATTATTACCATCATCATCATCATCATCCTTCACCGGTGTGGAAAGCAACGGGAAGCTACCACACCTACAATTCCCTAGTAAAGCTACAAGCATAGCATGAAAATACTATGATTACAGTGAAGGACCTGCCTTCGGGCAGAATTACTATGGATAGACAGTAATGCGAATCGTAACGTAGGTCTGATAAATATTTTTTATAATACACCAGATAGAATATGGACGAGTTCAAGTTCTGTATGTTTGTCTTTGTTTGCTCCCCAGCAGTTAATATTGAAAGTGTGAAGTACCATAGATTAGATCCTGGTGTAGAATTAGTGTTGTGATAGGACTGCAGACGATAAGGTAGGATATACACTGTTTCTCTTTCTTACCCAAACAAACTAACTTTTCAAAGTGAACATTAATATAGTTTATAATAAATGTAAAATTATTTTATTTTTGTTTGCATTTATACAATATTTATACATTTTAAATGTATTGTATATAATTTTATTTACATTATTTTTATATTAATTAATATTTTTATTTCAATTCCACATTACAAAATGAAGCAGCAGTCGAAATGACAGGGGGAAGTACTAAAAAACGACCAGAGGATTCTAACGAAATTGGTATAAAATAAAATAAAACAGTCCTACAGACATAAACTTGGGGCCAAAACTCCATAATTTTCGAGTAATTAATTAATTAATTGGGGTTCAGACGAGACCTGACATCCAGTCTCGATTAGGGTTAGTATATATCATTCTACATTCGCTACTCTGTCTGCTTTCGTTGAGAAATAAGTAGGGCATTTAGTTGGGAACACGAAGGCTCGGGTTCGAAACTTACTTCCCACTATTTTTTTACAGATATAAACTTGGGACTACAACTCCATAATTTTTGAGTAATTAAATAATTAATTGGGATTTTTAGACATCCGGGTCTCGGTAGGGCTAGGATATACCATTCTGTACTCGCTACTCCGTCTGCTTTCGTAGACTATTTAACTCATGCCCCAAATGGGACTCAATGGCCAATCACGTTTCAATGATTTCTGTTTTACAACCAATCAGAGTCGTGTTTCACGAAATATTTATCAGTGTTATAATTACCATATTAAAGAAGTCTCCTCCTTTTTAATATTCTGAACAGGTCTGACCATTATTTTGCAGTGACTGAGCCTGTTAGAAATACTGCTACCAGATTTTATATATAGTGCATGGATGTCAACATATGCCGTATGCGGGAGTTAATATAAAAACATTTGTAGCAATTGATTATACCACCAAAAAAAGAAACCACTGTTTGCACTTTATTAAATGTATTTTTTCCCAGGTAACAATCCAGAAAAATATAATTGTCATATTTACATCATACGACATCAGAAATGAATTAATATACAGTTTGATGTGTTTAATTTTTTCTCCACTAGAGAGCATTCTTACAATATTGCGTTGCTTTGGCAATAAATAGTATGATCTGGTTGCAGTGATAAACAAAAGAAGCAGATGAAGCGTACCTATCGCTTCTCATTTGTTTTCAAACATCGCCGTTTACATTAAATATATAAATATTTTAAAATAACTATAGTTAAATAATGATTCGTGAGTAAACAGCTTAATTTCATTCGTTAAATAGTCCTAACAAATGCCACTCTTGATTTCCAAATTCTCATAAGTAATGCCACGAGTGATTTCCAAATTATCGATAAATTCACGACTCACGAAGTGAGGAGTGAATTTATCTAGAGAATTTGGAAATCAAGAGTGGCATTTGTTAGGACTATTTAACGAATAAAATTAAGCTGTTTACTCACAAATCATTATTTAACTATAGTTATTTTAAAATATTTATATATTTAATGTAAACGGCGATGTTTGAAAACAAATGAGAAACGATAGGTACGCTTCTACTGCTTCATTTGTTTATCACTGCAACCAGATCATACTATTGATTGCCAAAGGAACGCAATATTGTAAGGAGGAGCTTTCTTTAATATGGTAATCATAACACTGATAAATATTTGGTGAAACACGATTCTGATTGGTTGTAAAACAGAAATCATTGAAACGTGATTGGTCATTGACTCCCATTTGGGGCATGAGTTAAATAGTCTAGATAAATTCACTCCTCCCGCGCCGTAGCCGAGCGGTTAAGGTAGGAAGCCTTGGCGCAGAGCTACGGGACTTGCGCTGGTTCGAGTCTCCACGAGGGAAGAAATTTTCTCATGGTATTTCGGCCAGTATGGGACCGGTGCCCACCCAGCATCGTGAGGCAATTGGGTAGCTACATTAAGTAGCGGCTCCAGGTTGAGGAACCAGCTATAACGGCTGGGGGACTCGACATGCTAACCACATGTCACCCCTACACTGGCTGTTGATCATCTACCTCTGTGATTGACACATGTGGATGTGAAGGGCCAGCAGCCGGCTGGTAAAAGGGCAACCGCTGAAAAGTGGAAAGACCCTCAATCGGACTTCGTGAGTCGTGAATCGATAATTTGGAAATCACTCGTGGCTTACTTATGATAAATAAGTAGTGCATTTAATTGGGAAAACGAAGGCTCGGGTACGATACTTACTTCCCACTATTTTTTTAAATGTCCAATTGTTATTTTTCTGAGTAATTCTTGTTGTCATGTGCATCAATTTATAAATTGTATTATTTTTTGTGTGTATATCATTTGAATAACTTTCCAAGTTGTGAGCATAAAAGTAGAAGCGTTATATTCTTCAATGTATTTTGCCTTAATTGAGGGGTGTTTGAGTTTAAGCACATACACAATAGTCGCTTCTTGTAATGTATCAAATAACGAACTGCCAAGTGATAGACAGATGTTAAATAATATATGCAAGTTCTACTTATAAACTATTAATAATAGTAATTAAAACCGCAGATATGAAAGGGCTTTATTTGTTAATGAAAACAATGCATATTTTAGTTATTGCTAGATATCCACTTTAACACAGAACACCCAATTTTTATATAGATAGATAAGGCGTGACTGCTAATGTTATTTTTCTGCTTACAACTTGAATAATGCTTTAAATAATATAAACACACAAAATAAAGTATTAATACAATTTTATAATTAATGCACAAGACAACAATAATTACCATGGTTAATAACTGATTATTAAAAAGTAGTCGGATGTAGGAATACAACTCGAGCCTTTGTGTTCCATCTAGACGTTCCATTGACTGCTCTAGGAAAGCATACGAGTATTGAATGCTGATTGGTATATGCTAGCCTAAACCGAGACAGTACGTCAGGTCTCCCCAATCAAACAGCAACTAAATAATTACTTGAAAGTTATGGAATTGTCGCCCCATGTTCAAAGGTGGTATGACTATTATCACTGATTTATTTTATACCAGTTTTGTTACAATTCATTGGTCTTTTGAGCGCTTCCCCTTGTGAACGATTCAATATTAACAGGAGTAACTGATGACATGTTCTGCATTTTCTAACATATACTAGTTTCGTTACAATTCATTGGTCTTTTGAGCGCTTCCCCTTGTGAACGATTCAATATTAACAGAAGCAACTGATGACATGTTCTGCATTTTCTAACATATACTAGTTTCGTTACAATTCATTGGTCTTTTGAGCGCTTCCCCTTGTGAACGATTCAATATTAACAGGAGCAACTGATGACATGTTCTGCATTTTCTAACATATACTAGTTTCGTTACAATTCATTGGTCTTTTGAGCGCTTCCCCTTGTGAACGATTCAATGTTAACAGGAGCAACTGATGACATGTTCTGCATTTTCTAACATATACTAGTTTCGTTACAATTCATTGGTCTTTTGAGCGCTTCCCCTTGTGAACGATTCAATATTAACAGGAGCAACTGATGAAATGTTGTGCATTTTCTAACAAAAATATAAATTTAAGCATTGCGAGAAAGAGAAATGAAACATTGCGTGTTATTTTACAATGGAAGAAATATTTTCTTTTTAATTATATTTCACATGCTTTAATTGAGTATTTTGATTATTAATTTTAAAAAATGATATTATGATGTAAATGTAAACACCAAAAATAAGCTATAATGAATACAATCAAAATATTTTTTCTTATAAAACACATTTCTACGTGTTTAAGCTTAATATTTGGACTCAAAACATTTCTAAAAATTACAAATATTGTTCTTATTATCAGAACTTGAATAACCAGGAAAATATGCGAGTGTCTAGAGACGATTTAACTTTAGGATATTTTTGGGGTTGCAAAATGTTTTGTGAGATGTGAAGAATAGTAAATATGTTTCAGTTAATACTGCAACAGTTAAAGTAGCTCCTCTCTTAGGGTCGGTTTCACCAACATAGGTAACTGTATTACGCCAGTTTTCCCCGTGTAAATGAATAGCTTAAACTGCCGTAATACAGTTACCTCTGTTGGTGAAACCGACCCTTAAAAATGCTTTAAACTTCGTCCGAAGTTTTACGATACTTGATTGGAGTCACGATACTTGGTGGTTATTTCCACAACATGAACTGATATCGGGGGAATTACTTTATTAAGCCAAATTTACCGTTAATCTTACTCAATTTATTTTAGACACGATTAGCGTACGTGAATCACTCTATATCTCAAACTTATTTCAATGGCGGATAAAACATAAAAATAGTGTTTTTAAAAAAACAGATCGGAATTATAGTAATTTCCTTAATTTTTATTTACTAGAACATTATTCGGGGAAATTAGGTCCCATCTGGTTTAATCAAACGCTTCTGAGAATCTGGTAGCTTGATGACTTTACGTATACTTTTACCTGCGTTCTTCTCTTAATATTAGATACCATGTTTCACACTCATAGAGTAACAAAGGCAAGATTACGTCACAAGATAACAGTCTGCTAACAATCCCTCTTCATAGCACTTCCTCTTATTCTTATTCCTTCACAGTAGCCTCTGCTCGCCCCTGCAATTTCCTTCCTCAAGATATCATGGGTTGCCGCACACTTGGCACTTTTAAGTCACGCTTATGCAGTTACCTGTTGTCGATTAATTATTTTTTTCTATTTATTTACATTTATATCCCTCCATAGTATCTTTACCTTGTCGTGGTGGAGTGGCTTGCGTGCTTAAATTATCCTGAGAGCTGTGCCGGCGGTGGCATTGCTGCCGATGGGGTTGCCAATGCCGGACTGGTCGGGGGTGGTGGGCCAGACGAGGAAGGTGCCTTGGTCGAAAGAGTGACGATCTTTCACCGTAAAAATACAACCGTCAAGAAATGCAGACATGGGTTCAACTGGGGTAATGGAGAGCTTATGTCCGCGCGGCCATGAACCTACGGGGTTGATAGTGCCAGTGAGTTAGTTAGTTATTTCGAAGAGTTTCGACGAAACATCTTGATATATTAAACAATTTTATATATTTAAGATCTGAGACGCATTTTAAATATAAGATGGCCGGAAGTAATATGAAATGAAGAACTGTTGAGAAAAACCAACCAATATCTAATGTGTCACCGAATAAAACAAAGAAAGTGGAATTGGATAAGCCACACGTTGAGAAAACCAGACGGAGCCATGGATTAGACTGCACTAGATTGGAACTCGCAAGGGGTAAGAAAGAGGGGACGATCTAGGAAGTCATGAAAGCGATCAGTAGAGGAGGAAACAAAGGAAAGAGTGAAAAGTTGGAAACAAGTGAAATGGCTGACTGGAAGCAGAGTACGCTGGATGAACTTTACTGCTGCCCTATGTTCCACTTAGGAACTTCAGGAGATAAGATGAAGATGAAGGTCTAATTGTTGAAATATTCCACAGTTTCGACAGACAGCGTGTTTAGGAAAACAACGAAGTTCCTCAGAAATCTCTGGAGATCTGTATTATTCAGTCAGTGGTCTCTATGTCGGATTCTGAGGAGGAATTTCAATTTTTCTGTTAGTGGAAAAATAAAAATAAAGGTGGAATTGTCATCACTCATCACCATTTAGTGTCGATCATACAAAATCACTTATGTAATGTTTGTCAGTTAAAGAAATTAATTATTTTTTTGTCCATCAATCTACACTTTGCAAATATCATACTCTGTCTATTATTGCAAACCGTAAGCAGGTCAGATATTGAAATAAAAATTCCTTTCCTATTTGATTGAACTAGTTTTCCAAATTATTATTTTCTAAATGAATTGTCAATTGAAAACAGACGAGTGATAGAACAGAATAACAAGCTATATGGCTCAGGAAGAAACGTTTGGGACTCGTATTCGGAAGATCTGGGGTTCAAACCTCGACGATCTACCTGACTGAGGACTTTTCCTCGTTTTTCTCCAATGTAAAGGAAAATGCCGAGTTGGAATGTCATTACCAAAACCCATTTCGTCATATTCATCATTTCATACCATCACAAAAATAAATATAGGCTACAAATGTTTTGATAAATAGTAAAACGCTTTATGACTATAGATGTTAAAAAATCCATAGATAAGAAAAATATGCAACAGTATCACTCAATAATAATTTTAAGATTATCTGATATTCTACCATGTACCTGGTATGAGACGTATTTCATCCCAGAAGAAGGAACGTCGGCACATCAACGTACAAAGACGCAGTGGCATACCCAATGAGTCTTAAATTGACTGCCGCAAAATCTTATGGTGTTGTCACATCGAAACCTACAGCTTCTATAGAATATTATGAAGGCATATACTTCTGCTCTGAGCCAAGAGGCAAAACAAATGGCTGCGACTTTTAACTTTAAGTAACCGAATTCGAAAACTTCTTCTTCTTCTTGTAAGCCCATGTTTAGGCGCTCTCCCCTACAGGGAAGAATTTGAACCATACTAATTTAGTTATACTTGTTTTCGTATACATGTCATTTGAGTGGTCGTGGTCAGCGTTCCGCCTCATACTGACCTAGGAAACCAAGGTAGTACTAGGACGGGAAAATTCGGTAAATTTTGTTTAGAGACCTTTTCATTCAGGCTTAAGGCTCTTTTACGAGCTTGAAAATCTTCAGACTCGGGACCCACGGCTTAAAGTCTCTCCCGGAGGACTTGCTGCTTGGATTTTTCCATCCTAAAAAATCCATCGACCCCGGCCAGGTTTGACCCCGCGACCCTCGGGACCAGAGGCAATTTGAAAACCCAATGTCTTAAAAAGCAGCAAAATTTAAACTATACACTTGAGCATTCCTTGCTGCAGGTATGAATATATGCGGGACGCAACAATAGACAGCGTGTCCGGTTGTCCAAACGCTAGTACCGGGCTGCCATGCTATAAAATATTTCTTCTTGACTGTGACATTGTAGTTAGAACTCGCAGCTGATATCTTATAATAGAATATGAACTTCAACAACAAAATTTGAAAACAGGTTTCGATATGAAAACATTGATACTTCCCTTGTAAAATACACCATTCCGACGCGGAGAATTTAGTGCTAATACCTTCTGGTATTATTGCTTCGCAATCGCGTTGACGGTCATAATTACAGAGGTCGCCGCACGATTGACGGTTAATCGGATTCAATTAGCGGTTTCTTTTGATATAAACTTTTAACAATACCACAAACATTATTAGCGAGTGAAAAGCAAGTCGCCCGTCAATGCGATCATCGAGGCTATAATAGCTCTGATAGCTATTTTTATTCAATATGCTCTTAAATTTCCAATCACAATGTAAATATTTAATTTTACCCAAGATATGACGAAATGCTTATCATTACTTTTTTACAATAATAATAATTTTTACAATAATAATAATAATAATAATAATAATAATAATAATAATAATAATAATAATAATAATAATAATAATAATAATAATAATAATAATAATAATAATAATAATAATAATAATAATAATAATAATAATAACAACAACAACAATAACAATAATAACAATAATAAAAATAATAATAATAACAATAATAACAATAATCATAATAATCATAATAAAAATAATAATAATAATATTAATACAATTTATTTTACTCATTAAGTTGAGGCCTTAAAATGGTATAACCTTTTTTTCCAAAGTCCTCCGTGCGCTTATACAATTTACATCACAATCCACAGATTTCTCGTAAGTACCAAATAACAAAAATAACAATATTACAATTAGTTAACTAATTAATGTTTTACTATTATACACTAGGACCGAGTTTTTGACAAAAATCAACCAAAAAATCGATCTTCGTTTCTTTCCTATAAAATAACTTCTTAATAACTCATTTATTAACTTGTTATGCACCGACCCCAATAATCGTCTATGATTAATTGTAAATGGGGTCGTTTACGCTCTTTGGTTCTTTGAACTGGAGTAGTATTTAATTCAAGCATACATTTGTTGTTCTCTCAAGCGATGCATTATTGTACGTACATTCAAAATCTTCCATAAACATAAGGTTCAATAAAATTATTCGCACGTATCCATGAATATAACTATTCTCCTATATTAACCCGTGTGTTATTCTAAAACTTGGGCTAATGTATATATATGTATGAAAACTACATTTTTTAAAAATATTGATTAACGACATGTATTCATTCAATATAGTTAGTTACATTTATTTTTTTCAAAATGTTTCAAAGTTAATTTATTACAATAGTTAACAATATATTTAAAGACATTTTTCTTGAAAGCCAGATTTTTTAAAAAATTTGTATAATAATAATTAAATTTAATTGAAACGCTGATATTTTGAAGGGGGAAATAGATTACAATGAAATTTTGTAGACTCCGTGTTTAAGCAGTAAAAGTTGTCAAATCTCGATCATTAATATGAAAATATCAAAATTCAGTCCTAGTGTCTCTTATTGTATTAATAATTTGCACATTTTTTATCAGGAATGTAATCACTATATATCGGATATAGTTAATTTATTAAATCTTTACAGAGCAAACATTGATTAAAGCATAGTGTAATTTTTGTATGTGACTTTAGAACTTGGGTTTAAGGCCAGTATTATAATATTTAATCAGAATTTTGTGAAAAACTTCAAATAATAAAATATGACAAAACTCTTATTGATCATAGTTAATAGTTATACTTGGTCAAATTTTTACTTATAATATTATATAAAACCAGCCTCTGTATCAGAAACATTTTGAGCAAAGAAGACCACTAATTATCGTAATATTCAATAATATCAAACAAGACATTTTAAATCCAGGCTTTGCACCAGAGATAGTCATATGCTAGTAAGAAATTTTACAATTTTAAAAACAAAACACATATTTATATTTGAGAAGCTGAATGGAGATAACCAAATTGTCCTTCTTCCACGAAATGTATCAATAACATGAAATGTGCTGCCATTTATATGATTGTTCAATAATTATTTTAAAAAAATTCTCTATGAGTTAATGATCATTTAATGATGTAGAAAGTTTATAACTTTACACGCTTTATATTAGCTTGACCGCATCTATGTAACGGATTTTCACCCACTTAAAAATATTGGATCGACTTGAAGCATTGTATACTTGTAAAGGACCAATGCCAATACAATGATTTCAAAATGTGTTTCTAAAATCCTGGCCAGAATCATCAGAAAATCAAAAAAAAAAAAAAACGGGTATAATAGGTTGCAGATTTACCGACTTTTTAGTCAATCGCTGTAAGAGCTCAGTTGGTAGAGCGGTGGACTGTAGTGGTATATATTTTCAGTAATCCATAGGTCGCTGGTTCAAATCCGGCCCGGACGATTTTTTTAGAAGACTACTAAGCAATTAAATTTTCATGGGATTCCAGTTTATGACAATTAAACTAAAAATTAAAAAAATAAATAATAGTTTAAAAAACTAAAGAGCACGCTTTATTAGAAATCCAAACTAAAAAATAAAAAATAAATAATAGTTTTAAAAAACTAAAACAACACGTTTTATTAGAAAACCGAACTAAAAAAATGAAAAATAATTTTAATTTCCAACACGCTTGAGATAAAATTAAAGTGGTCAACAAAAAATCATCTCCAACACATATAGAATAAAACTAAGAGTTATCTACAAAAAAAAATAATTTTGCCATCAAAAGCGCGGGGTGCTTTTTATGGTTTTTACGTTTTCTTCTTAGAGACTTTACTTTTACCGATATCTGTTTATTATCAAATATATTAATTGATAAAGAGCACCACACGCTTTTGATGGTAAAATTATTTTTTTTGTTGATAACTCCAGTTTTATTCTGGATGTGTTGGACACGATTTTTTTTGTTGACCACTTTAATTTATACCAAGCGTGTTGGAAATTAAAATTATTTTTCATTTTTTAGTTCGTTTTTTTAATAAAGCGTATTGTTTTAGTTTTTTAAACTATTAATTATTCCATACAGTATATAAGGTTTGTCATGTAACATTTCAGTTATTGTTTTAAATTATTTTCTGGGCATTGTATCATTGCTCTGAAATATGTGTATTTCAATACACATGTGATGAATACAGCACGGTTAATGTGAATATGTTGGAGTAAAAAATAATATTTAACCAGTACTGTTATATATGTTTTGGTTATACATTTATGGCATTTAGTTTACTTTCTACACAAAAATAACCTATTAACCTTTTTAAACATTAGCATTTTCGATATTGGAATTAATAATACGAACTTAATATATTTTAGTTTACCGGTATATTAAATGAAATAGATCTCATATATATGTAAATATTTCAACATTGTGTTCCATTTCATGGATTAAGAGCTCTTTGTAATGTCACATTTACACGATTATCTAAACATTTACACATACAAATCGTTAAACAAGAAGCATAAAACATTTAGAGAAACATAAACATTAATTTAAGGTGACCAACATGAAAACCGATATTTCTAGTTTTAAAATTTAAAGTTGAATATTTACTAAAATGATTTTCTCATTTATTTTTCTTCCATCCATCTTCTCAACATTTTTGATCCATATAAGTGTGAACAGTAAGACTATTGGAAAATGTTAATGTATAGACTTTTGACTATATCTCTTACAAAGCCCAAATTTTTAAAGACGTATACGTGTATATATTTCACATTTAATATAAAAATGTGCCAGAATTGTGGAATTGATAAAATTAATGTAAGATAACGTACCATAGAGTATCAAATACTCTGTAGGAATGTAAATGTATTACGTGTAGTTGGTACGTAGAGGTTGTAGTAGCTAACTTTAATTTTGGCGTCTGTGAACATAACCTCTGACTCTACATTTATATATGCGAATTGTGTAAATGCTTGTTCTTGAAATTGTATATGGTCCGAAAAATACAGGGTAAATCAGTTACTTCATTTTTAATACGAAATGCATTTTTTAAATCTTGACTTGAAATTTTGGACATACCGGTATGCCATTTGACATTGTCATAAAATAAAATAAGTTAAAATATACCTTCTTAGATAATATCCGTCGTCCTCAACTTCTAAAATATGTAATCTTTATGCCTGTAGGCCTTTCAGGACATCCGTCCCAACTTCAGCAGTTCATTCCTCGCTACAGCATCCAGTATGATGTTTGATAGCCACATTAGGACCAGCAGCATCAAACATCATACTGGATGCTGTAGCGAGGAATGAACTGCTGAAGTTGGGACGGATGTCCTGAAAGGCATAAAGATTACATATTTTAGAAGTTGAGGACGACGGATTTTACCTAAGAAGGTATATTTTAACTTATTTTATTTTATAACTCTCCACCTCAACGGTTTTAACAATGAATTTTATTAGTGTTGACATTGTCAGTCAGCGGGAAAAAATCGTCTCATCTTAGAAATAGTTAGGCTGTGTTTTATTTCAACTTAAATTTGCAAAAAATGCAAAGGAGATATCAAACTGGATTTTACAACGAATAAGCGATGATTTCAAGAAAATAGAAGCTTGGTATAAAGGATACGTAAGTAAGCAAAATTAGGCCGATGTAGGCCTATTTATTTTCTGACAAGAAAGTAAAGAATGTTCACTGAGTGTTCCAACGAGATTATAGGGACCTTACAGTCATTTGTTCGTTGTATACGAAGTCAATTCCATGGCAGGTAAGGAAACTTACAACAGTACCTTTCAGATAGTTACGTGTTCGCGTATAGCCTATAAGAAAATAATAAATTGTTACTGTGGATTTCATTGGAACACTTGACAGAAATGTTCTACCTGCTGTTCAGATAATATATATGCCTCGACACGATTAGTCAGAATTAGTCGATCTAAGTTGAAATTGATATTTTTGGAGTAAGGAATTTAAATTTATTTTTATTTAATTCCTTTTTAATCTTCTTTCTTGGTCCATAAACTATATATGCCATACTTTTAGCTCCGTTACGCCACAAAGTATTTCCTATGCTATATAAGCATA
Organism: Diploptera punctata; assembly: GCA_030220185.1. Taxonomy (NCBI): domain Eukaryota; kingdom Metazoa; phylum Arthropoda; class Insecta; order Blattodea; family Blaberidae; genus Diploptera; species Diploptera punctata. Next base: position 1,441,528 of record JASPKZ010003844.1, on the reverse strand, counting down.
TATCGAAATATCCAACGCTGGTAATAGTTTATCGTGGAATATTATACATATAAAATTAATAGCAATTTTCGATCGCTAGGTAAATTACACACTGTAATATATAATTGTATATAGATAGATAGATCATCGGTAGATTAATGTCTTTGACATCGTGCGATTCCTAATAGCCAATTTTGTCGGTCCATCCAATCTACTGGTTGTAGATGTTTTTCATTAATGTATAATTGTATATTCATGTATAAATATGTCATACCAAAGCAAAATATATCGAATAAATATTTTTTTAAAAATTTAAATCATTTTAGGCAATTCTGGCAGTGTCTGTATAACTTTAATCAAGGATGGAAAGGATTATATTGGTGAGATAGATATCGCTGTTGCTGGATTATTCAAATAGTTTTCATCAATACATTGCAATTTCAAATTTCTAACGATATATTGCAACAAAATTTTATTCTTTCGTCATGCACATACACATCTAGAAAACATGAATTATTTTTAGCAGACACGATTATACTAGAATTTGAGGAATGCTTCGTTTGTTATTTTACTTCAGGATATAGTTTCTTTGCTTCCTTATTTTACCCATTTGTGCCTAGCATACACATGCTGTATATTTATTTATTTATTTCCATCAGTAGGCCTACTGATTATAGAATATCTGGTAAAAGTTTATCCGGTAATTTGAATAAAAATCAATATGTTTTGAACTTATAAAAATATGACATACATTTAGAAAATATTCCTGTTGTTAGAAAATTAGCCTATTCTTAAATAAACAGAAACGTTCTTCAGCAAATTGAAATTCGAAATAAAAATTTATAAATGTGAAGAAAACTTATAATATTTCTTATAAACGTTTTTTACAAAATCAAAATTGAACATATTAATATGCAGGATCTTCTTAGTGATGAAAATTGTTTCTCATATTATAACTTAGAGCCCGATCACTAAACAAACATTTTAAAGTTGTCGGTTTTGTTTTTATAACATTTTAGCTTGCTTTTATTCCTTGAGTATTTAGTCTTGATAATGATAGCTTAGATATCGAAACGCGTTAACGGCATTTAAATATTTGTTTAGTGATTGAGATTTAAGTGATGTGTGTAATATTTATATAGGAAAATATTTAACTCAGAATTTATCATTAATTTTCGGGAAACTTTTTTACACAATACACTGTCATCTCATTTATAAAGTGTAACTATGGTACATACCATATTTCAAAATGTTCTAAATATGTCATCTATAGACTAATCTTAACATTGTGTATGATCAAGTACAGTCACCAGAAACCATAGAAATAAAAGTTATGGACATTAATAGATTGTTTTTTTTATGTATAAAGCTTGTTTTGTCGAGCTGAAATACGCATTTTAATTCTACCTCATAGAGGTAATGATCGTATGCACAACTGATGTCTCAGTTGTGATGTAAAAAAAACTTGTCATGACATACTCCATGATAACTAACGAACATGAATATTTCTTTTAAGCTTTTTTCGATTCTGTGGAGGTTCTCCCCCATACCACCTTCCTCAGCACATTTCTCTTTGCCTTAATTCTTCCATATATGCTGTGAGCTCATCTTCTAATGCTCCTCTTTCAACATCCCTAAGGCTGCTGTTGCTAACCTCATTACTGCTGGAGGCTAAACTACGCATGCTATTAGCTCTACACACAGGGATCATTCCAAACATTTCACAGGGCACATTAAAAGTTTCCTGCTGAATTTGATTTGATGGAGAATATGACACAGAAAGTACTTTATTCTCGTTTACAAACTCTGCAGAACCTTTAACACATTGCAGGACTTTCCATACACCTTTCCTTCGTGTTCTCCCATTACCTGAGATTTTATTTAAGACTTTACCTTGAGAATTCTGCCTATTTTCTTGGTTGATTTGATAAACCATTGATGCTCTTATATCAGCTTGTGTTGTTTTAATGACGACAGAGCACGCACGATTACAGTTATTAGGTAGGTGGCTTTGATACAATGCATCATTAGAAGATTTTCCCCAATTTGTGGGACTTAATTTGACTTTCTTTATGGATGACGGTGCTTCCTTCACTGGATCCACCATTTGACGATCCACCAGGGATGACTTCTTCCCTAACAGAGTTGCCCGAGTAGTCAGTGCTCTCTTGACCTGCGTTGCCCGACCCCACGGCACCTCGCTGGGCGGATCTGGAGAGGATGGAGTACGATCTCCCCGCTCGATGTGCCTTGATCCCCCGGAAACCGCAGCACCGGGCAATGGTGTCCTGAAAAAGAAAGACTGATTTTATTTAGTCAAAACTCGTCCTTTTTTGTTCAGTGGAAGAAAGTGTTAGTAAAACCTAAAACAAGAAATTAGTATGTTGTTAATTGAAAGCGTTAGCATTTAAAGCAGCAATGGAAAATTGTAAGCTGGATTAGGAGTAGGTATAATTATATGGACATCTAAACACAACATTCTAAATTCCATTAAATCTCATCATGTACTTTAATGAAACATTGATTTCTTTCGATATTATGAAACTTAAAGTTGTTAAATTTAATCATCAAAATTTAATTGAAGAAACCAATACGTATAGTATCTTTGAAAAGAAAAATAATAAATTATATTCATAAATAAATGTTGTATACCCGAATGAGTAAGTGCTCGTGCTCGGATGTAGTTCAGTTACAGAAATAAACATATACTATAGAATATATACATTACACAATTCTAGCTAATTTTAACTAAACAGAGAGGGAAAAGAAAATACATACAATTAGGACCCAGTTGCGAGACATAAAATAAATTATGTTACATAAAATTAACAAAAATACAAGCGGAGATAAAATAGACAAAACTATATACAATGGATTAATAACCAGACCGAAGAAAGTAATTAAGGGGGGTGATGGGTGAAATTTATATTTTCTACATTCTTCGAGCTAGAGACTTGATTTTTTGTACATACATTCACTACAAGATACATAATGATGTGTTTAAGTTTCATAATGTGAGGAATTTATTTTACGAGTTATTAAATATTATATTAAAAAAATGCATGTATTATAATTAAATGGGTTCCACAATTTGTTTAGTAAAATGTCTGATTTTTTTTACAAGACCCCTAAAATATTTGGAAAAACATCATACATTAGAATTCTTATAATGTGAATACAAAGGGAGAAAAAAAATGTACCTCATGCGTGGAATTACAAAAAAAAATTAATAATTGCATACCTTTTATTTTTTATTTCTTAAAATACTACTTCAATAATGAAATCCATGTACTAATTTCTTACCCATTGCTTTTAGGACATGCCGTAAAAATTTGAATCTGCTACTAATGCTCTTGTTATTCTTAAAAGTTCATAATCAAAAGAAACCATTAATTGAATTCAATTGAGGAGCAGGGGACTTCTTTAATTTTGACCGTCAACGTGATCAGTGATGCTATAATAACATGGTTTATCTTAACTACTTATTTTAGGAATTCTCACTATGAGGTATATTCATTAAGGTAGAATATGTTTATCACTCACCTCATATTGTTCTTCTTATTTGATTATAAACTAGTTTCGGAACATAGTTTCTGTTCCATCCTCAGTATCATCACGACCGTTGTTCTGTCGTCTTGAAGAGTTGTCCTTCTCTCCTTCCATTGGCTGACTGAAAAACCTCGAAACCAGGTCATTCTCACCGGGAATTTCAAAGTTCATTAATTTCTTCTTTTCGCTCTTTTGAATGTAGATCTTTTCCCAAACAGTAAGTTCTTTTGGTTTTTCTATTTGTTTTAATAATTTTGCTTCTTTCTCGATAAGATGTTTTTCAGACCATGCATGGACAGCCACTGCAGATTTTTCTACTTCCCGTTTTTTGACATTCCTGAGATGTTCTTTAACTCTAGTTTTCAAATTTCTTTTAGTTTTTCCTATGTAGAATTTCTCACATTCTTCACATTTAATTTGATAAATCCCTGATTTGTTTTCTTCTTTAATTTTCTCATTCTTATTAGGTCTAATCAGTCTACTGATGCTGTAGTGAGAATGTGAGAATGACCTGGTTTCGAGGTTTTTCAGTCAGCCAATGGAAGGAGAGAAGGACAACTCTTCAAGACGACAGAACAACGGTCGTGATGATACTGAGGATGGAACAGAAACTATGTTCCGAAACTAGTTTATAATCAAATAAGAAGAACAATATGAGGTGAGTGATAAACATATTCTACCTTAATGGTTTATCTTATTCAGTTCTTCTTACTGTTAGATTTATATTAATTTGTTTCATTGTATGTGTACTTCAAGTATGTAAATATCTCAACTAAAATTAATTGTATTAATATTATGTGCTTTCTTTGTCTTACAGTGTAACCCACAGTTGGAGTCAGACAATTTTATTATGTACTATACTCGAATGTTTAAATATAGGGTTTCCAGTATAAAACCGGACACTCTGCGGCTGGCAGAGTGAAATGCGGACGAGGAGAGAGCGCAGCCTGACGGGTGAAACCCCGTGAGGCGTGTCCGGTTTTATATTGGAAGCCCTGTACTACAATCAGTATAAATCTGTAGAACGTTCAGATATCTTTATGTTATCAGATTGTGAAGTTTGAGAACGTCCCAATAGATCAATTTCGTTGCACGAACGTAGCTGAACCGCAAGACATTATTTTTATTAACCCATAGATTCTGTATCAGTTTCAGTATATTATTTTAATATTTTTGTACAGCCGTATTGATAGTCCACCGAGATAGCGTGCTGCCTTGTCAGGCAGCGGGCCCGGGTTCGATTCCCGGTCGGGACAGGCTCCTGGGTGAGATTTTTTTCGGGGTTTTTCCTCACCTGTAAGACAAATGTTAGGAAGCTTAGGGCCCAACGGTCCCCGAAAATCATCCGGCCATCATCATCCTTATCATTATCATCATCATCCTTCACAGATCTGGAAAGCAACGGGAAGCTACCACACCTATAATTCCGTTGTAAAGCTGCAAAACATAGCATGCAAATGCCATTATTGCAGTGAAAGACCTGCCCTCGAGCAGAATTACTATGGATGGATGGATATTGCTAGTATATGTTTAAATGTAATCAAGGTGGTATAAAAGTTGAATGTGTACAATGAAACTGCTATGGACCTCTAATATTAATAAGGTTTTATATTATTGTACAAATGTTGCAATATTATACCAAATTTGATGTTTCTCAAGATTGAACAATAATCATTTTAGAGATTTTATAGAGAATCTCAAATTTGTAAAAAAGCATTATTTTATTTATTTCCTAGTTAACTTCACATGAAATATTTAATTTATGAATTAATCAACTTTATTTTAAAATTACGTATTCCTAATTGTTCTTGTCCGCACAAGTCTTTCAGTTTCTTCTAAGTATTTACAATACTCCGATTGTTTTATGTCATTTATCTTATTTTGCAAATAAAATCTTGAAAATGTATTTCACGTAATCCAAAATAAAAATTAACTTTCCAGTTATATAATTATCTCATTCATACTGATAAATAGTAAAAGAAGTAGAAGTCTGTGGACGATTCTTTAACATCTTTTTATTTTTTCAAGTCTAACAAAACTTGCAAATTATCATTTTATCTACTTACTTAGAATTGTTATTTAGTTGTACACATTTATAGTTGTGCTTATTCATTCATACATATAATTTATTATTCTATGATTTTAATTTATACTTTCTATATTCTTACGTGGAAGGGAATTGAAAATGTTGTTCCATTCTGCTAAGTCAAACAATGTTGTGAGCTTAATTTTCTAACTTTTTTCGCCAGTCACGTTGGATTCCAGCGTGGCCTGCAAGCATGATTATTGGATGTGTAAAGTATTTCATTATATTTAATGTGGGGCTATTTGCTCCATTAATTATTTATTAGATTCTGTTTGGTCGCTAAATATCACCATGCTAGGGTCTCGCAGATTTCTGACGCGATTCCTAAATTCACTTGATCTATTTAGTCATCACCAAGAGAGTGTTTTTGACTATATCAATTCACTCGCGATTTTCATAACTAATAGTCAGGTAACCTGAGTATATGGCCCGTTTACTGTTAGAAATTACATGTTAGTAACTGTTTTTATATTCAGTTACGTTAAATTAAATTTACAATTAAGTTTTTTATGAATTTAATTATGTGGCATATCTTTAATAAAGAAGAAATATTTGTAATTAGACAAAATAACTGTTCTTTAAATAAATAGAATAAATTACATACTCAATTTTGATTCCAAAAATTACATCGTTCAATCAATATTTTGCCAATATAATTGATTAGTCTTCCATATGTTTACTCCTGTTCTACTGTATTTGAAGATTTAACATAGTGTTGATGTGTTCTACAAATATTTGGAATTTTAATTTATATCAAGGGAGGCTACAACCCCCATCCTGAACTTTTTGTTCATAACTGGCCGAATACCTTAATTATTTGGCGTTCATCATGATTATTCTGGTGCTCTGACAATATACGGTTCTCTCCTCTAAACATCATGAACATACTAGTCCAGATTTTGTTCTAGACCGAACATTTTGGTTCATATGTGCCGGATTTGTTTTACGTCGGTTCTATCCAATATATCTTGGTCCACCAAGGAGCGAATTATTTTAAGATAAATACCAGCATTGGTGTTCAACCCGAACAATCTACTTAAATTTTAAGATAAAGAAAATAAAAGTTTGATTTTATTTGAAAATAAGTTCAAATGGAATACGTTATATAAATGGGATTTATTAAATAGAGTTAGAGTGAGAAAATCAATCTTTAGAGAATATAGCCTATATGTCTCTTGTTATCTTCAAACGCTATAATATTTTGTGTAAACATGAACGTATTATGTTTACAAATGAGCGTATATATAAGATGAGAAAGCTGTCAGTTTGGAGCACGTTTGAAGTGAATGTATCCTTCACACATACCGCATTTTGAAGAGATGTTAACAAAGACCCAATACTTTGAGCGTATTTAAGATACGGTATTCTTAAAAACCACACGTCTTTCATATAATATAGTACGTTTAAAAAAAGTACATTTAATTAGGCCCTACATGGTTACAGTAGAAGGGCTGTAATTTCTGCAGCTCAAACATATAAGCAAATTCGTTCAGATAGTACACTAATGGGATTTAATCATGTCCACCTCTGTGGTATCGCGGCAACATCGTTCCCTCAGATACAGCGGACCTGGGTTCGATCCCTGGTAGGAACAAGTTTGCTAGATAAGATTTCTTCAGGGTTGACCCTCGCCTGTAAGATGAATACCAGAAAATGTAAACCCTAAGCAGTCGTTAAACATTCTCTGATCATCACAAACACCCCATATTATATTCGCTTGTTTAATATGTCAGTTTAAGTGAATTGTATGTCTTGTCTTAAATGTTAAACTAGTGTTAGGCCTACTCAATAAACCAAAATATATGGTCACACATATAAAATACAAATGGACAGTTAATAAAAATGAGAACATTTTTGGAGAAATGACTACATTTACACATTTAAGTTATTACTACCCGTTCGTTTACTTGTGTTTCATTAATCATAGTAAATACATCGAACCAATTGATGTATTCTGTAGGACTATTTAACTCATGCCCCAAATGGGAGTCAATGACCAATCACGTTTCAATGATTTCTGTTTTACAACCAATCAGAGTCGTGTTTCACCAAATATTTATCAGTGTTATAATTACCATATTAAAGAAAGCTCCTCCTTACAATATTGCGTTCCTTTGGCAATAAATAGTATGATCTGGTTGCAGTGATAAACAAATGAAGCAGTAGAAGCGTACCTATCGTTTCTCATTTGTTTTCAAACATCGCCGTTTACATTAAATATATAAATATTTTAAAATAACTCTAGTTAAATAATGATTTGTGAGTAAACAGCTTAATTTTATTCGTTAAATAGTCTTAACAAATGCCACTCTTGATTTCCAAATTCTCTAGATAAATTCACTCCTCACTTCGTGAGTCGTGAATTTATCGATCATTTGGAAATCACTCGTAGCATTACTTATGATAAATTTCCAATTAAAGGGTTAATATTAAAATGAGGCCTACATTAATTTTTGTAAAAAATATTAAAATCTTACAATGTAGGCGTACACATGTCAATTTTTATAAAACCTGAAGTTAGGCAAAATTAATTCAATAGGGTAACAAGAAACGTTTTTTTATTAATTACTGCTATAAATTATTCTTAAAAAATAATCGTAAGTCTATGGATCCATTTCCGGCTACTGTCGCAATTATAAAATCTGAAAGTATTTTAATTCGTATTATGAAATTTTGATGAAGTGTGTATCCACTTTTTATCCACTACAACAAAATTAATTTATTTCTTTTACTGTTTTCTTCAGTAAGCATTTCTGAAAGTGCTGTAAGGAAGTGATAAATCTCCATTAAAAAAATATATTTCAAAATGACGGAAATTAATTCATTTTACAGTGTGGAACCTTTTAATCTAATGAAATTTCCAATTGGATTAAAACAGATTTTTTTATGTAGGTTAGCTCCAGAGTGTTGCTTAACAAAATTAATTTAAATAAACATAAATGTTTCCATCTCTTTTAGCGAGATGAAGTACGGAAGAAACACAAACCTTTGTTGCATACAAAGTCTTTCTTTAATATAAACACAGATCTAGACTTGAAAAAAATAGAACTAATCATACTTTCAGATTCACACAATTACTTCAGCTTCTGTTTACATAAATTACACCTTTGAGATATTCATTCTCCTGCCCAACACCATATTTGTAGGAATGTAGGAATATAAAAAAGTTTATATCACTGAAGTTCGCGGATAATGAAATTATTATAGCCTACTGTTAAAATAAAGCCTTTATAATATACCAGATGGCCGTGGCGGTCGTCCTCATGTCGTTTTGTCGTAAATAATTACACAGATTATCGTGTAATATTTCACAATAACTTTATTCAATTCCACAAACTATCAGTTAAAATTTACTCACAATTTACAGTAACAATTATTCTTGTTTTAATATTTATCTCACAGACAATGAGCCCACTCGCTGCATCTCTCTCTCTCTCTCTCTCTCTCTCTGCTCATAATATCGCTGCCAATTCTCAACTGACTCGCTTCCTGCCTTCGCCACAGATGTACATTTAGGACAGAGGAGGAAAACTTCTAAGCCCACGGTCGAGACACTTCCAAATGGTACCTTCTGGCCAACGATCCTTCCCGAAAGGGGAAGTAGATGTCCTTAGATATCTCTGGAATGAGAGCCTAGACATTTCGATGGTCTGCGCGGGTCTTTCGACTCTTTCTTCTTCTTCTTCTTCTTCTTCTTCGCGGTTTAGGCTTATTTACTAGGCTGTTCCGGCTTTAAATTGCTGCTCTTTCCATCTTTTCTTTGGTCTTCCCAAACTTCTTCCTCGTGGTGAATAGCTATATGCTGCTTTTGGCATTTATTCTCAGTCATCCTTGCCAAGTGTTTTTTCCAGTTTGTTCTGTATTTTTCTATTGTTGTGTTTAATTCCTCTACTTTTAGTTGTCTTATATCTGTGTTATGTCTTTCGACTCGCGAATCTATTTCTACCAATGCGAGACCTATTTTCTCGCCGCATTCGTTCACGAAATTCGATCGTCATTATTAGTATGACGCGCCATAATATTTATATATCTCTTTCAATTTAATGAAATGCTAATGATAAAAAAAAATCATACCGTATGAACAAAAGTAGAGAACCAAGATTCTTGTTATTTATAGTCGCCAAAACAATTAAGTATGCTAATTATTGCACTATAACATAAGCTCTTTGATGACGTATACATCTTAAATAAACAATATAATTCTCAGATATGTTGTAAGTTGTGAACAAATAAATTCCAGTTGACAACATAATCAACACTCTACTAATCTGTTAAATCAGTCACATAACTAACTCAATGGCACTAACGAACCCGGAATATTTAAGGTATATTTGGCATAAGCTCTTCATAAATCCCTATCCTGAGCTAAAGTTTTCCAATCATCCCCGTTGTAAATCCATCTATTCATCCTTCCTTTCTATGGCATAAGTCGGACCCAGGCCTCCCAAAACCCCCTCTTCCACTTTTCCCTTTTCTAGCCACTATCTTTCAATTGGGTCCACCGCTGTGGTCTCGAGGTAGCGTGCTACCTTGTCACGCAGCGGGCCCGGGTTCGATCCCCGGTCGGGGCAGTTTTTCTGGGTGAGGTTTTTATCGGGGTTTTTCCTCACCTGTAAGACAAATGTCAGGAAAACTTCAAGGCCCAAACGGTCCCCGAAATCATATGGCCATCATCCTTATCATTATCATCCTTACCATTATCATTATCATCATCTTTCACCGGTGTGGAAAGCACCTACACAATTCCCTAGTAAAGCTGCAATGCTATGATTGCAGTGAAGGACCTGCCTTCGGGCAGAATTACTATGAATGAAATCTTTCAGTTCCTTACATCTAGAAGTGTAGTGTCATCTGGATGTACTGTGTTCTCCCATCGCTTACTCCATCGTCCTACTGCCCTGTTCCTCCGAAATGAGGAAGTAGCATAAGTCGGACTGTCGCCTCCCAAAACCTCCTCTTCCACTTTTCCCTGTTCCTAGCCACTACTTTTCAATTCCTTACATCTAGAAGTGTAGTGTCATCTGGATGTACTGTGTTCTCCCATCGCTTATTCGATTATCCTATTGCTATCTCTCCAAAGTGAGACGGTAAGACTTTCATTAGTACTCGTTTTTTGTCCATCCTTACCAAATAACCAGTCCATTGGAGTCTTTTCGTTTACTCTAATAATATCTGGGACTATTCGGCCGCGGTGGACTAGTGGTTATGCTCCTTCCCTCTGGTTCCGAGGGTCGCGGGTTCAAACCCGGCCGGGGTCGATGGATTTTTTTAGGATGGAAAAATCCAAGGAGCAAGTCCTCCGGGAGGGACTTCAAGCCGTGGGTCCCAAGTCTGAAGATTTTCAGGCTCGTAAAAGATCCTTAAGCCTGAATGAAAAGGGCTCTAAGCAAAATTTACCGAATTTTCCCGTCCTAGATGTCAGTATGAGGCGGAACGCTGACCACGGACCACTCAAATAACATCTATACGAAAACAAGTGTAACTAAATTAGTATGGTTCAAATTCTTCCCTGTAGGGGGAGAGCGCCGAAATCTCTGTTAATAATAATAATAATAATAATAATAATAATAATAATAATAATAATAATAATAATAATAATAATAATAATAATAATAATACTTTATTTATTCTGGCAGAGTTAAGGCCACAAGGCCCTCTCTTCCACTCAACCAGCACAAATACAAATAAATATTCGACAAATATAGATATACACTATACTAATTATAAACAGTTAAAGATACAATAAATGTAGCAATGTAAATGTCATGTACACACAACATTTTATAGGGTAATAACAATAATGATACGATAATAATAATAATAATAATAATAATAATAATAATAATATAAATATGATACATTATACGGGAAACACCAATTAATATATATATCTTACACTGGATAATAATGAAGTCGAGTTTAGAGCAAATATAAATTTAGATTTCTTTTAAAAGATTCCAATGTCCGGCAGCCCCTGTTAAGGGAAACATGGGCTTACAAGAAGAACATCTGGGACTTGAAATTATATCTATAGCTGTCTCACTTCTTAATTTCTATTAATTCTCCAATTTCCCTGGTCCTTAATTGAGCTGCAGATTTAACCTCCCTGAAATCATAGATAATGTTATTCTCGAATCTTATTCCAGGCTGTCCTATTGGACGCTTTCCTTCTGGTTTTCCTGCAAGGCGTTTCCATGCTCCTCTTTCATTTCCCATTCGTGCAAAATGACCATCGCAGTCTTCACGAGTCAACTGTTCTTTTTACATTCGTTTTTTTCCATAAAGGTCATGTAGTTCACTGTTATGTAATTTTGTCTATTCATCTATTCGATTCGACTCTCTTTGGTCTAAAATAATCCTAGTGGGCTTGCACACTAGTCTGGAGAACTAGAGGTCCACGGTTCGATTCCTGGTTCAGATATTAATTTTTCTTTTCACAATATCATTATCTATCTATCTACCTTCGGTTTTTTTTACAGCTGCTGCCGTATTCCCGTGCGAAACCTCCAAAGCCTACGGTCTTGGGCATCTTCGATGCTTAGCCCTCTAGCTTGCATTACTGTCTTCATGCTTTCCTTCCATGTTAACCTTGGTCTCGCTCTTTTCTTCTTTCTGGTCGGATGCAATTGATATAGTATTTTCGGCCATCGCTCGTCTTCCATTCTTAAAACATGTCCTAACCACTTTAATTCCTTCTCCTCAATTCTTTCAATTATGCTTTCTTCTGCTTCCATTATGTTTCTAATTTCCTTATTTGTGACATGTTCTAATTTAGACTTTCTGGCACTTCTGCGTAAATAATCCATTTCTAGAGCTGTTAGTCTATTCTTGTAGAAACAATATCAATATCATTATAATATTATAAAATCCTAAAAATCTTTAACTTGAAATAATCGAAATTTTTTCTCATCCCTTAAAATATATTGGATGTTTCGCATCCGTATAATATAACTGAAAGAAAATAACATTTATATATAGTTTTAGTTAAACCTTTTTAGAGAAGTTGGGATGATAAAGACTCCCTGTGATTCGTAAGAGCGTTCGTTTCCACTCAAGTAGGTAAACAAATATATTTCTTCTTTCTTCTTCCTTCCAAGTATTAGGCCAAGGCCTGTTATGATCCGATAGAAAATTTTCCCTCCAGCGTTTCATAGGACGACCCAGTGATCTTCGTCCTCTTGGTATATAATTATAAACAGCTTTGGGATCCGATTTGAACTCATTCTTTCAAGATGGTGTTTCCAATTTAGTTGGTACTGTTTAATATATTCCAAAATTGGCGAAGTCTTCAATTCTATTAAGATATCGGTGTTCCTTTTCCGATCCCATCTGGTGTAACCCGCTGTTCTGCATATGAAACTCATTTCACAAGCCGTTATTCTGCTTTCATGTTGTCTTTTTAGTGTCCATGCTTCACTACCATAGGTCAACACTGGTCTAGCCAAAGTGTTATATAAACGTAATCTGGTGTTTTTTTTGTACAAGGGATGGTTTCATAACTTGATTAATAATTCCCAAACTTTTTATTATAACTAGTAATTTTTTCAGGGATATCCTTTTCATCCCAGATAGAGAGATAATATCCAAGATATTTAAATTGATTAGATATCTCTATAAAATTTTATTCTGGAGACAGATTTTACTTTGTATGGGGTCCTTCCCATGAAATGGCATAATTTTAGTTTTTTTAATTGATATTTCTATATTAAATATGGCACCTATTTTTTGTAAATTATAAATTGATCGTTGCAAATCATTTTCGGAAAGTGCCAGAAGAGCTAAATCGTCTGCAAAAAGAATAGCATCGAGTTTGAGGTTCCTATTGGTGGGTATATATCCTCGTTGTGTTTTCCTCCATTCGTTTATTAATTTATTCATATATATATAGCCTATATGTAATGAAAAGCACCGGCGAGAGTTCACATCCCTGTCTTACTCCAGTGTTGATCTTTTCCCAAGAAGATAATTTGCAATTTTGTTTAACAGAGATTTCATTATATTTATAGATGTTGAAGATATTAGTAATATAATGTTGTGGAACGTTATCATTAGCTAAAATTTGTAGTAATTTTAGTGTTTATTATTATTATTTTTTTGTAATAAACAAATATATTCCGTACTATAATAACTGTAATAAATGTCATTAAATGTTGTTTCCAGCTTATCATTCGTTTCGATCTGCTGTCCCAGTAGCAACAGTCCAATTTATAAATTAATTAACTGAATGTCAAATTGTGATTTGTACTGTAAATTGAAACTTACAAATTTGAACAGAGGAAATTCGTCTCTGTGTTCTGTAGTATGGGATAATGGTGAAAACATTAATTTAAAAGAGCTAATTAATGCCCGTTTGTATCTACATCATCGTCGTCTTCTAAAGGAAATGGCTTGTCAATCAAACCCATCTTCTCTACCTCGAGCTATTCTATAATTTATTTCTTACTTTGATATCCTATAACTTCTGTAGTATCCTAAAAAATCAATCTTCTTGGTCTTGCTCTTAATTTTCTTTCCAATATTTTTCCTTAAAAAATTGTTTTAAGAAAATTGTTGATGCGATCAAATATTTTTTACTATCGATTTTAAAGAATATGACCAATATATATATTTTCGTCTGATGCTTTTTGTTTGTTTTTTATCTGTCCAATGTATTGTCAAAAGCACTTTACTATTGCATCAAGTGTCTCTATCACTTTTTGTTAGGACCCAACATTCTCATGCATTTAAAAACACACTCCGGATATGAGATTCCAATACAATATTATGTACTGGACATAAGTAAAAGTATTGGTAAAGTTCTTTTTTTATTCTTACTTTAAAATTAAAGATACCATATTACGGTCTTATTATTTTAATTAATAATTTATACAGTTCGCCTAACTAATAAATGCACCTAGCGTTGTTAAATCTAAAAATTGAAATGACTAGGTAATAAGTGGTAATGGGAATATTACCATTTTTAAAAAATAGGAAACCGTCCCGCGCCGTAGCCGAGCGGTTAAGGCAGGAAGCCTTGGCGCAGAGCTACGGGACAAAAAAATGAAATAAAGAAAAATACCTCTGAAATAATAAATAGAATTATTCCTCATCGTAATCCTTTTGTAACAAACTTAGTATGAAGTCCTTGATAAGTCCCTTCACGTACAATGTCTCGTCATCATTGAATTATTGTTAATAATATAATAGTCATGCCTATAAATATTAATTCTTGATTATAGAGATGAAATCATTTAATAAGTTCGAGTCTCCATGGGGGAAGAAATTTTCTCATGGTATTTCGGCCAGTATGGGACCGGTGCCCACCCAGCATCGTGAGGCAATTGGGTAGCTACAATAAGTAGCGGCTCCAGGTTGAGGAACCAGCTATAACGGCTGGGGGACTCGACATGCTAACCACATGTCACCCCTACACTGGCTGTTGATCATCTACCTCTGTGATTGACACATGTGGATGTGAAGGGCCAGCAGCCGGCTGGTAAAAGGGCAACCGCTGAAAAGTGGAAAGACCCTCAATCGGAAAAATAGGAAACCTCAGGAAAAAGGAACAAATGACAGGGTAATATAAGGTGGATCTTCTGGAAGTCTACTCTATCTTCAATGGCAAAGCCCAATATTGAGCTTTAACCTCTCCTTTGTTAGGAATTACTAGACCAACTTAATTTAGTTACGCTTATTTGCCCATAGATGCCATGAATGGTATGCGGTCAACATACCGACCCTATGAGACATCTAGCAAGCATCGAAGATATTACTAGGATGATCAGGTCGGTAAATTTTGCTTAGAGACCTTCTTTATTCAGACTTAAGGATCTTTTACGAGCCTGAAAATTCAGACTCGGGACCCACGAGTTGAAGGCCCTCACGGAGGACTTACTCCTTGGGGTTTTCCTCCTAAAGAATTCACTGACTCCGGCCCCAGAGGCAAGAAACTTAAGGAAGTAGATAATGAAAATATAAACTGGTTTCAGTTAAGAGTGATTGGAGATTCTTAATAAATAGGCCTACAGCATTAAAATTTGTGGTATCCGTAAAACTATGGCACGAGATAGTGCTTTTTATTTACTTTATATTTAATTAATTTTATTATATTCTATGTAAAGGACAAAAACGAACCCATTGAATAGCAAATAAATGGAGAGATAAATTATGTAGAAAGAGAGAATTAATTCCGAAAGTAAGAGATAGAAAATGTGAGTGATAGGGAATATATCACGATTCATGTGTATAATTATAGAAGGATGGAGTAATGACTAACTAACTCACTGACACTATCGAACCCGTAAATTCATGGCCGCGCGGACCTAAGCTCTCCATATATCACTACCCTGAGCCAACGTTTTCCAATCATCCCCTGTATAATCTACTTCCATCAAATCATAATTAATGTTATTCTCCCACCTAGTTCTTGGTCTACCAACAGGGCGTTTTTCCTCTGGTTTTTCTCCAAGAAGCTTCCATGCACGTCTTTCATTTCCCATTCGTGCCACATGTCCTGCCCATCGCAGTCTACGAGACTTAACTGTTCTCATTATATCTGGCTTCCTATAAAGACCAGAAGGATGGAGTAATACGGATGTAAATTTATAGGTCGAAGGAACATTGGTGTATCTAGACTAAGATGTTTGTAGCATTTAAAAAAACACTTAAGACTTAAAGAAGCTTCTCTATTTATAACTTTGAAGGTTATTATTTTAATTTTAACTTAAAATCTTTTCAAGATTGATTAAGTTAAATTAAGCCTTTAATAGATGCTGATAATAAGTGTTCTTAAAATTAATCCTAGAGCTGAGAAAGCGGAAATCAGGATAACAATAGAGTCTATTTCCTTTTTGCTTGTAGTTAGAATTCATCTTGAATCTCTTGTTAAAATAATGAAAGATGAATAAGAAATCCGTAGAAAAATAATATAGTGTTACTAGAATTTATAATGTTGAAAATGAAATGTTGGAAGGAAAAATAAACAAAATCTAGATTTGTAACGAAAATATAGGTTCTAAAATATTTTAGAACTGTGGATGATAGGATCTTAAAAAAAGTATATGTTATGTAGAGAGTGGAAAATGACAGTAATTAAAATGAAAGGAATATAGAATACTCACCTTGAAAGCTTCCCTGAATTTAAGAGACATGGTGTGGTAGAGAATGGGGTTAATAGTCGTGGAGACATAGTAGAGGATCCCAGAGATATATGTGATTATCTCATATATCTTCATCATTTTGTCCTTATTACCGTAAATGGCAACAAGTCTCTGAGCGTGGAATGGAGCCCAACAGATGAAAAACGCCACCACGACAGCAACTGCAACACAAAAATAAATCTTTCATTTAATAAAATAGGATTCCATTATCCATCCATAGTAATTCTGCCCGTAAGCAGGTCTTTTACTGCAATCATAGCATTTTCTTGCAATGCTTTGCAGCTTTACTAGGGAATTGTAGGTGTGGTAGCTTCCCAACACCGGTGAAGGATGATGATGATGATAATGATAAGGATGATGATGATGATAGCCATATGATTTCGGGGACCGTTTGGACCTTAAGTTTTTCCTGACATTTGTCTTACAGGTGAGGAAAAACCCCGATAAAAACCTCACCCAGAGAACTGTCCCGACCGGGGATCGAACTCGGGCCCGCTGCGTGACAAGGCAGCACGCTAGCTCTAGACCACAGCCGTGGACGATTCCATTATAAGAAAATATATTCGAATACTGTTTTTAAGAAAAATTACTTAAGCATGCGTTGAGGAACGAATTTCAATACCTGTTTCAGGATACAGGTCCCAATTCCCCCCCCCAAATTAAACTGTTACCAAAGACGATGTTATAATTAAAACCTGGCCCCATTTTATTTCTTATACATATATCTTATATATATATTTTAAATATAAGCTGCAACATTAATTACACTTAGCGCAAGCGGTTAGACGCTCGCCTTTCACAGCTGGGGTCCCGAGATCGAGTCTCGGTGTCTCCATGTGGGTTTCGCGGTGGACGGAACGGAGCTTGGGCAGGCCATTTCATTTCGCTCGTCTGCCCCTGTGATGGTGCGTCAGACGTGGTCGGCTGGCACCCTTGTTATTCACAGACCTCTATATATAGGGACTCATCTCATCTCATCCCTCGAGTATATGTATATATACAGTGTATTACACTACATCATTTTAACTATTTTCTGAGTTTACTTACACAGTAAGGAACAAGTGATATGCTAACGAAAATGGTTCAATGTTAAGGAATGTAGAAAATGGTGTATATTTTCTTAAATGTTCGTGTTGTTTCGGACATGGCCCTGATATTGAGCTGGTCAACTCATCCGGGGAGGTTCTCCATGTCCTTGTGTGATAAAAAAAGTGTGTGAATTTTATTGTGTTTCGGTGAATATCTTTCATGTTTTATTTCAATAGCATATATCTTACTATGTTTCGTTGCGAAACTTCGAAAATTGCGACAGCTAGAGCGATTTTAAAATTTTTGTTTCAGGTGAACTTCTACTTCTAATGATCCGAATTTGTTGGTTAACGAACCAAACCTTACTTTTTTATTTTATTGGATTGTGTCCGAAATAATACAAATTTTGGCCGCTAGAGAGTTAACACAAAAGAAATTAAACATAGGCTCAATTCTGGAAATGCATGCTATTATGCATTGTAGAGACTTTTGATGTCCCAACTCCTTTCAAAAAACGTTAAGCTGAAAATATATAAAACTATTATTCTAACAGTTAAATTATATGGGTGCGAAATATGGACTCTTACTTTAAGGGAGGAAAGGAGATTACGAGTATTTGAGAATAAAGTTCTTAGGAAAATGTTTGGACCAAAGAGAGATGAACAGACAGGTGAATGGAGAAGACTACATAACAATGAACTACATGGTCTTTATAGGAAGCCAGATATAATAAGAACAGTTAAGTCTCGTAGACTGCGATGGGCAGGACATGTTGCACGTATGGGGAATGAAAGACGTGCATGGAAGCTTCTTGTAGGAAAGCGAGAGGGAAAACGCGAAGTTGGTAGGCCAAGAATGAGGTGGGAGAACAACATTAACTATAATTTGAGGGAAGTAGATTATACAGGGAATGATTGGAAAGCATTAGCTCAGGATAGGAATGTATGGAGAGCTTATGTCCGCGCGGCCATGAACCTTCGGGTTCGATAGTGCCAGTGAGTAAGTAAGTAAGTAAGAGAGTTAACACAAACTCACGTAACACTTTCTCACTGACACACAAACACATAGAACCTAATGTATGCATTCAAAGTGATTTTTTCTGTCTGCTAAGTAGAATCGATGAAGATATATAATTTTTTTCCAAAATATTTTCATGTGAACTGTCTCAATAGTTTCATTCCTTCGGAATTCATTAAAATGTGTATATTGTAGTACCTATAGTAATGTGTAGGGACAATAAAATAGAGAATTTTTACACGCTTTATATTAGCTTGACCTGTATCTGTCTATGTAACAGACCTGTATCTATGTAACGGAATATTTGAACACGATTTTCACCCACTTAAAAACATTGGATCGACTTGAAACTTTGTATACTTGTAAAGGAGCCATGGCAATAGAATAATTTAATTTTGTTTCTAAAATCCTGGCCAGAATCATATAAAAATATTTAAAAAATAAACAAAACCGGTATAATAGGTTGCGGACTTATCAACTTTTTAGTTAATCGTTTTAAGAGCTCAGTTGGTAGAGCGGAGGACTGTAGTGGTATATAATTTCAGTAATTCATAGGTCGCTGGTTCAAATCCGGCCCGGAGGATTTTTATTTTTAGAAGAGTATTAAACAATTCAATTTTCATTGGATTCCGGTTTATGACAATCAATAAAACTAAAAATTAAAAAAAATAAATAATATTTTTAAAAAACTAAAACAACACGCTTTATTAGAAAACCGAACTAAAAATGAAAAATAATTTTAATTCCCAACACGCTTGGGATAAAATTAAAGTGGTCAACAAAAAAAAAAATCATCTCCAACACATCTAGAATAAAACTAGAGTTATCTACAAAAAAAAAACTACCATCAAAAGCGTGGGGTGCTTTTATGGTTTCTATGTTTTGTTCTTAGAGACTTTACTTTTACCAATATCTGTTTATTATCAAATGTATTAATTGATATAGAGCACCCCACGCTTTTGATGATAAAATTATATTTTTTTTGTAGATAACTCTAGTTTTATTCTACATGTGTTGGAGATGATTTTTTTGTTGACCACTTTAATTTTATCCCAAGCGTGTTGGAAATTAAAATTATTTTTCATTTTTTAGTTCGGTTTTCTAATAAAGCGTGTTGTTTTAGTTTTTTTAATTATTACCTATTTTATTATAATCTTATACCATAATGTCGAGCAATTGTGTACTGTTATAATCATGCCACACAGATTTGTTTTTTACATCCTTATTCGAAGGGCGGTCTCCAATTCCTCAGCACTTACAGCCAAATTTCTAATATCGATGTGTAGAAAAAAAAAATCTATATAATTTAAACGTGAAGCTTTGCCACATGAATACTAATTCAATTCTGCTCCTTTTTTACGTTACCTACAATGTTATGATTTACATCACAAAGTTTTACCATTCCCTTTAGTATTAATAAATGTGTATTTAACGATAACTACGCTGGGTACAAAGAGAGATTGAACTTGGTAAATTTACTGAATTCTAATTTTATCTTGTGTTGTGTTGAGGTGGAATTTTTATGAGACTGTAAGCCATCGTGAAATAGAAAGTTGATGGATGACAGGAAATTGGATAGAGTAGGGAAATTATACTTGGTGAAGCATCATAGGAGATCTCAGGATCGATAAATTCAACTTATATATCCAGCAGTTATATTGTTACTTTTCTTCAATGTACTTCATCGTCTCCTGTTACAGCTTATGTAAGCTTATGTGATAAATCAATAAAACCTAAAACATAATATCTGACAAGGAACATTATATCAATGTTAAGAAAATTCTAAATAATGAATTTGTACACCATTATAAATTATACGTCCACCGCTGTGGTCACGAGGTAGAGCGCTGCTTTGTCACACAGCGGGCCCGGATTCGATTCCCGGTCGGGACAGGAATCTGGGTGAGTTTTTCGGGTTTTTTCCTCACCTATGAGAAAAAAATCAGGAAGCTTAGGGCCCAAATGTCCCCGAAAATCATCCGGTCATCATCATCCTAATCATTATCACCATCATCCTTCACCGACCGGTGTGGAAAACAACGAGAAGCTGCCACACCTATAATTAATTCCCTAGTAAAGCTGCAAAGCATAACATGAAAATGCTATGATTGCAGTGAAAGACCTGTCCTCGGGCAGAATTACTACGGATGGATAAATCATACTAAACTATGTTGAAATTTCTTATATACCTTCCTGCTATACACATACAAATGAACTAGATAGGCAAGTAGATGAGGGTCTCAGTATCCAATGGTAATGTAGTACATTTGGTCTGATGCCGCGAGAATTAAATCTGTATCATTAGGGTAAAAATACGGAAGTCTGATTTTTATTTTGTAGAATAATATGTCAGAATACGGCAATTTTTTTACTCTATCGTAAGGGTAAAATACTTAAGTGACAGCTAGTTTCTTATGGCAGTTATCTCTTGGTCAGAAGTAACGTAAACCGTCGATTAATAATTATTGATAAGTTATTTGAATACACTGAGTAACAAAAAAGAAACATGTTTTGTCTCAGAAAGAAAAATATATGATTCTGATAGGTTTTTTTTCCCTCCTGAATTCAAATATGATATTGGTTTTTCTCCATCACGCAAGGTTTCCGACAGACAGCAATTTATAATTTCAAACACTTTAATATTTTCTACATTCATAACTACACAATATTCGAACGTTCGGTCTCATCTAGAAAGTAAGAAATGACGATTTTCTGCTATATTTTGCCTGTGGAGCATCCCTCTTGAATCGTAGAGAGCGTATGACGAGCCAAGCTACGTGCGAAATATTGAACGGAGAGGTTAAACTATTAGTAGATAATAAGAAAGTACAAAACTGTGTCAAGAAAATAATTGAAAACTATACACTTTATATTGGCAATTTTGTTTTTGTCTTAAAGTATTTCTAGCATTCTCTCCTCTCTTTGTTATAATTATAACTCTCTTTTGAGATTAGGACGCTCGTGAACATGGAGGAATGTGGATGATGAGTTAAGACTAGTGCGAGGAAATTAGTACATAAGGACTTTATTAGACTAAAAGTAAGATACATACAATGTTATTTACAAATATGGTCACACGGGCTGTAAGCCGTACGTGCTGTTGACAGTCCGTTACAATAAGTTAATGTTTGGTAATAATTTAACTTAAAAAAAAAGAAACATTAATATTACAATTAGATAACAATACAACATTAACTTAGTTATGTAGAATTATTAAGAATTAATGGTATTGCAATTTTTTAACATATTTATTTATTCATGAATAAATGTTGTTCTATTTTCCGCGTTTTGTCCAGAAATCTACCCAGTTTATCCAATTTTCTGTGCTTATCAATAACTCGTAGCATGCCAATCTTTCACGATTTGAATTTAAAATCTTTTCGGTAATAACTGACGCCTCCAATATTCCAAATCGTTACGTTTTCCTAATATATGTATCTCGTCATTGGACATATACGCATATCGTGATCGTCGCTAATTTTTAAAAATTTCCATGCCCCTAACCTGAACCAAACAACCCCCTGATCTCTCTTTAAATCCTATATTGAGTATATAAGATTCTTTTCCCCAAACTTGTTTTAGGTCTCTTTGTAAAAACAGTGATCGTTTTCCCGCACATTTGGCCAAAATATTTTGTCGGTTTATATCTAAGTACCTCCTTATTTTTCTCCGCACATTCTTGCGATTTTCAGTCCTTTTAAACAAGATTCAAACGCATTAATAAATCATCATTATCATCCTTCACGGATTAGGTCTTTGCCTGTTCCGATTTCATATCTGTGAAGCCCAGCTCTTTCTTGGCCTTCCTATCAATCTTCGTCCTCCAGGATTAAACATCAGTGGCATTAATAAACCAGGAGATATTGGACACGGCGTAGCATAATATATTAATAACTAGTAAAATTCACAAAATAAGATAAAATATAAAATCAATTAGTTTAGATTTAAGAGGTAGGCATATGCTTGTATGAAATATGGGGGAAAAAAATCTATCAATACTACATTCTGTAAACCCGTCCACTTAAACCGAGGTGTTTTTAATTACATTTTCCCCAAGGCTTTCCCAAAAAAAAATTGAAAGCATTTCTGTCAACTATTTGAGTTAGATGACTTCCCCTTTTAGTCTCCTAGAATATGCTATATTTGAAATCATTACATTCAATTACATATTAATTTGTAATTTTGCGACTAGCAGTTAAATTTAAACTACAAATAATCGTGATGTACTTCCGTGAGTTATGTGCATTCATCATTATTGCGGATTTAACATTAATTTATTTGGTTGAATTACGCTACTTTGCTGAGGTTTTAAACACCACAAAACTTTAACTGTAAAAAACACGTCAGCGGTGGTTTTAATTATCGCTATGTTTTTATATTATAACATTATTCATCTGAGCAGCAGGCTTGTTACAGGATTATAATGTTGTATTTACATTAACTAATTTACAATACTGAATCCGGAGGTTAGTAGTGTGGACATAAGCCGCCCATATGTCCTTATCCTGAGCTAATATTTCCCAACCATTCTCTGTATAATTCACCTTCCCCATGGTTAATGCTATTCTCCCACCTCATTCTTGGGTTACATACTGGACGACTTTAATATTTTCTACATCATATTTGCATGCTCATCTTTCATTCTCCATTTGTGAAACAAGTCCTTTCCAACACAGTCTACGATACTTAATTCTTCTTATTAATTATTATATATAATTTGCCATAAATCTCATGGAGCTCATTGTTAAGATTTTTTCTCCATTAATAACTCTGCTCGTCTCTCTTTGGTCCAAACATTTTCCTACACAATTTATTCTCAGATACTCGTAATATGTTCTCCTCTCTTAAAGTTAAGTGACCATATTTCGCAACCACATGACTTGAAGAATCAGTGTTGATATATTTTTACACGCTTCATTTTAGCTTGACTTGTATCTGTCTGTGTAACGGAATCTTTCAACACGATTTTCACCCACTTAAAAACATTGGATCGACTTGAAACTTTGTGCACTTGTAAAGGACCAGCGACAATACAATAATTTCATAATTCGTTTCTATTATCCTGGCCAGAATCATCAGGACATCAAAAAATAAAGACCGATATAATAGGTTGCGGACTTATCGACTTTATAGTCCATTGTTATAATAAATTAATATTATATCCTCTGGTAGCTCAGTTGGTAGAGCGTTGACTGTAGTGGTACATAATTTCAGTAATCCGTAGGTCGCTGGTTCAAATCCGGCCAGGAGAATTTTTTAGAAAGTATTACTTTTAGCTCATATTACAATAGCATCGAATTTAAAGATATTTACATTTTTATATTATTCACTAAAATATTAATGAGATTTTTTTATATTCGTGCCTAGACACTAAAAATTTCGTAAGCAATTAAATTTTCATGGAATTCCGGTTTATGACAACCAATTAAACTAAAAATAAAAATAAATTAAAACAACACGCTTTATTAGAAAACCAAACTAAAAAATAATAAATAAATAATTGTTTAAAAAACTAAAACAACATGCTTTATTAGAAAACCGAACTAAAAAATGAAAAATAGTTTTAATTTCCAACACGTTTGGGATAAAATTAAAGTGGCCAACAAAAAAATCATCTCCAATACATCTAGAATAAAACTAGAGTTATCTACAAAAAAAATAATTTTATCATCAAAAGCGTGGGGTGCTTTTTATCGTTTTACGTTTTCTTCTTAGAGACTTTACTTTTACCAATATCTGTTTATTATCAAATATTGATATAGAGAATCCAACGCTTTTGATGGTACAATTATGTTTTTGTTGATAACTCTAGTTTAATTCTAGATGTGTTGGAGATGATTTTTTTGTTGATCACTTTAATTTTATCCGAAGCGTGTTGGAAATTAAAATTATTTTTCATTTTTTAGTTCGGTTTTCTAACAAAGCGTGTTGTTTTAGTTTTTTTAAACTATTATTCATTAGTTTAAAATTTGTTGCGAGAATTTGGAATGTGATGCGTCCCTGTATCGGACTCTGCTAATAAATAAACAAATAGGTAACTAATTACATTGAAAAATATAACCCTTTAAGTCTTATTGGAAACTAAAGCATTTCAGAAATTTATATCTTAATTAGATGGAATCTGTGTGATTTAAAGGGTTCGTATTAAATTCATTGATATACAAAGCTTGGAATTAGCTTCCTACATCGACAAAGAGAACATAAGCCATGCCTTTCAATCTGATACTCTAATTTGAGGACTTTATCTCAAATAAAATGCTAAGCTCCATTCCTCTCTTACAGGTGTGGTACCTCCGGTATAAGGGGATGAAACAAATGCAAATTAGATTCTACTAGAATAGAACAACATCTTATCTCGCAAGGAACGGCCACAATTTATTGATAAGATTAGAACAGAAGTTTGTCCAGCTAAAAGGTGTATGCTTAATGTTTGTATACAAACTAAAGTGTCATCGTGGAAAGAAAACTAAGTAGTTAGCATTGAAATAAGAAATATAAAACAAGTACTCAATATGTCTTAATGGCAGCCTTTTTATTTGAGATTCATGGTATTGATAGGTTCCAGAAACAAACCATCGGATCCGATCAATCTAAAGCAGCTCCTACACGATCAACATTTACGTCAATATATTGCACAATAATTGACATTGTACAATAATATTGAGCGTCTGTAGGTCACGTTGAAAGATTGTTCAATATATTGAGTCAATAAAAAACAGTTTGATTTTTATTGTGCAATGTAGTAAATAATGCATCGTCTGTTGGCAATATTGCACAATACTAGTTCAGTTGTGTGTTAACAGTCTTGCGTCTTATTATTCCACATGTTGACTGCACACGTATCACCCGCGAACTAATATATTGAGCAATAATATTGCACCGTGTGGGTTGGCCAAGTAATACTATTGTAAAAAAATATTGTGCAATATATTGAGTAAATGTTGAACGTGTAGGGGCCACTTAAGAAACTTTTTGTCGTTCTTTTCTGTCAAGTCAAAAACTGAGTTGTATTTTTATCAGAACGTATTTCATTATCGCTATATATTGTCACAAATAAGGAAATTAGAAACACAATGGAAGCAGAAGAAATCATAATTAAAAGAATTGAGGAGAAGGAATTAAAATGGTTAGGACATATTTTAAGAATGGAAGATAAGCGATGGCTGAAAATACTATATCAGTGGCAACCGACCAGAAAGAAGAAAAGAGGGAGACCAAAGTTAACATAGAAGGAAAGCATGAGGATAGTAATGCAAGTAAGAGGGCTAAGCATTGGAGATGCCCTAGATAGTAGGTTTTGGAGATTTGGCACGGGAAGACAGCAGCAGCTGTAAAAACCCGAAGATAGATAGAGATATATATAATTAAATCTGTTAACGGGTATATAAAACTACATGATCAGCAATAGTAGTTCACTGTTTACTGGATACAATCAAAATATTCTAGACCCGATATGACCTCTCAGACTTTAAAGCGTCTGTCGAGAAAAATAAACTAAAAAACAGTGCACATATAAACTTTTAATCAAATCAGAAACTTATTGCTTTCACTTTTTCCCCACATGTCTATTTTAAACTAGAGGTCGACCTCTACCAATATGATAAACCTCAGATTTGCTTAATAATGAGACTAACATGTCAGGAAAGGGTGATTATTGTCCGTCTGGCTTAACTTTGCAAGAAATTTGTAGAAAGAGACAGTTGTGCTCACCTCTCTCACTCGCACCAGTGTGGCCGGTGTTTCTTCACCAGATGTTAATAGGGGAAAAGGGTAAGACGAAAACTGACAATACGGTGGGTTCTTTCTTTTGTAACTGAGCGAAAGCGATCAAGAATCTACCCTTATATCTACATCTCTCTCTTTGCCAAGCTAAGCCACATATACTATAGTCCTAAAGGGAAGATTTTTAATATTCAGAAATATAAGGTTTTACATTATGTTACCAAATAGAGTCTACCAAAAGTGGCAAAATCTAATTGACATTAGAGAATAAATACAATAATAAATTATTCAATTTCGGAATTTTTGCAATACAAATAATGAAGAACAGGATATTGAAGGTTAGATAGCAAAAATATTAGTAACAGAATCAAGCGCATTAGAAGAAATAGGCCTATAATGTGTATATCTTCTTCTTTGTAAACCGTTATGTTCCTCATTGAGACATGAGTGTCCTCTATCGGGAAATATGTTAACCATGCTAATTTAAATACACTTGTTTCCCTACAGACGTCTGTGAGTTTTACATGTCCAGAATTCCGATCAGTGAGACATCTATGTAGTAACAAACTAAGGTATTACTAGGATGGATGAAAGTCAATTAAAATTTGCACAGAGACCTTTTTTTATCCAGGTTTGCGTTTCTTTTACCAATCTGAAAATCTTCAGACCCCTGACCCATCCCGGAGGAATTCTTCCTTGGATTTTTACATCCTAAAAATTAATCCGAGGTTGCATTTGAACCAGCGACCCTCGGGACTAGAAGCACATGCCATTATCAAGGAATGATAGGTTCGAGTCACAGGTTTAGGTCTTATATAATTAAACATGTCTCTAATTATATAATACCTAAACCTGTGATAGAGTTTTCTATGTGTTTAATTATATAAGACTTAAACCTGTGACTCGAAGCTATCATTCCTTGATAATGGCATGTGGGATCATGCCGAAACGTCGGAATCCAGAGGCCGAACTTGAATCCATGACGCGGAAAACCCAAGAAAACTTTCTTAATCATATATATATATATATATATATATATATATATATATATATATATATATCCATAGTAATTCTGCCCGAAGGCAGGTCTTTCACTGCAATCATAGCATTTTCATGCTATGCTTGCAGCTTTACTAGGGAATTGTAGGTGTGGTAGCTTCCCGTTGCTTTCCACACCGGTGAAGGATGGCGATGATGATGATGATAATGATAAGGATGATGTTGACGATGATAATCATATGATTTCGGGGACCGTTTGGGCCTTAAAGTTTTCCTGACATTTGTCTTACAGGTGAGGAAAAACCCCAATAAAAACCTCACCTAGAAAAACTGCCCCGGCCGGAGATCGAACCCAGGCCCCCTGCGTGACAAGGCAGCACGCTACCTCGAGACCACAGCAGTGGACATATATATACACAATGTTTGTTAGAATTAAATTTATTTGAATTAAATTGTAAGAAAGTCGTTCTTTATTGAAATATATAAGAGATATTTTAACACACCCACACATGTATATATATATATATATATATATATGTTTGTTAAAATGAAGTTAAATTGAATGAAATTATATAAAATCGTTCTTTATTAAAAAGCGTAAGCGTTATTTTGAAAAAATTACTAAAACCTGGAATGTCAAATTCTAGTTGGTGGAATGAAAGATCTCGGATATTACAGTCCGCACAATATAGTATATTATACAATATAGGCCTACCCTTACGGGGTATTCGGTTACCTAACATTAACATAATGATAAATCGAACAAAATAACAATATTTTATGTGTTCATGAAAATATACATATTTTGTTGTTATTTTTTGTGAGCTCTTCTAATTTAAAAATAACAAGCAATAGGAAACAATTTATGATTCTGTATATCTAAACTTCATGTTACTGAAACGAGGTCGTGGCTATTTATTAGAAAAATAGTAAAATGCTTGAAATCACTTCTATGGCGTGTCTCTTCAGAAATATATGTTCATAGGATCAACACAAACATCGTACACGTACTCACGTACATACATTTTAAGAAAACATATTTATCTATGCATGGGCAATAAATTCTGTCAAGTCCCCTACATCTGAATACATTAATAAATATTTATCGTAAGTAATGTCACGAGTAATTTTCAATTTATCTAGAGGATTTGAAAATCAAGAGTGGCATTTCATTGGACTATTTAACGAATAAAATTAGGCTGTTTACTCACAAATCATTATTTAAATATAGTTATTTTAAAATATTTACGTATGTAGTGTAAACGGAGATGATTGAAAACAAATGAGAAATGTTTGGTTACGTTTCATTTGTTCATCTCCTGCAACTTGATCATATTACTTATTGTCAAATAGAATCGTAATATTGTAAGAATGCACCCTAGTGGAGAAAAAATGAAACTCGTCAAACTGTACATTATAACCAACATTTAAGGTTATTAATTAATTTTTTAAGGAAACAACTCAGTAAAATTATTATTTAAAACACAATTATTGAACACACAATTATCAAATGTGTAGTTCGAAGGAATCTGGTCATTATTTGCTATATTCAACGTAATTATTGTTATAGAGTCAGTCACTGCAAAATAATGCTCTAACCTGTTCAGAATATTAAAAATGAGGAGTTTTCCTTATTTTGGTAAACAGAAATCGATAAATATTGAGGTGAAACATGACTGTCATTGATAGAAAAACAAAATTTAATGAAACGTATTTGGTCATTGACTTCCGTTGGGGCATGAGTGAATAGTCTACGTAAGATTTACAAATTGATTTTTTTTGTTCATCCTTTTAATTTAAGTCAGAGTACTCTATGCTTAACTGTCTTTTCTCTAATCTTATGTATTTTCTTCTTCTTTTTCCTCTTAAGATTTTCTGTTCTTAGGCCCTACATCTAATATATACAAATGAATGTTTGTTTGTTTGTTCGTATTTTATGCGCTAACATACCGTTCTCCGATTATGATGGTGCTTTTTTCAAAATGTTCAGGAGATTCCCGGGATGAACATTGGCTGTAAGAGGGTCGTGATACCCAACTACTATACCTTTAAAAACCACCCTTTATAGTGAAAAAAAGGACGCTTATATGACATGACCTGTACCATACTAACCTATACTCACCAAACCTAACCGAATATGACCTACAACTGACCGGACCTGACGGAATCTATCGTAACCTAACATAACCTAATGAAACATAACCCAACCTAACCGAACTAAAACTAACCGAACATAACTGAACCTAACCTGAACCTAACTTGAACCTACCCTGAACCTAACTTGAACCTAGCCCGAACCTAACCTGGGCATATCCTGAACCTAACTTTTACATAACTAGAACTTTACCTGCATCAAATGTTAATATAACTTGAACCCAGCCTGAACCTAGCATGAACCTAACCTGAACCTAACTTGAACCCAACCTGAACCTTACCTGAACTTAACTTAAACCTAGCCTGAACCTACCTGAACCTAACCTAAACCTAGTATGAACCTAACTTGAACCTAGACTGAAACTAACATGCACCTAAATGGAACCTAATCTGAACCTAACCTGAACCTAAACTATACTAAGATATACTATACTAACCGAACCTAAATCGAACCTAAAGTAAACCTACACTGAACGTACACTGAACCTACACTGACCCTAAACTAAACCTAAATTGAACCTAACACGAATCTAAACCGAACCTTAACCTAACCCAACTGTGCCTAACCGAACCTATCCTAACCTAACCTTAACTAAATCTCAACCTAACCTGAACCTAACCAAAATCTAACCTGAACATAACCTAACCTAAACCGGACATAAACGGAACCTAAACTAAAAATACACTGAGACTCAATTGAACCTACACTGAACGTACACTGAACCTATACTGACCCTAAACTGAACCTAACACCAATCTAACCCGAGCCTAACACAACCGTGCCTAACATAACCTAACCGAGCCTAACCTAACCTAACCTGTACCCAACCTGAATACAAACTCGAAACCAAAACCCGAATCCAAAACAAAAAACCAACCAAACCCCGAAACAAAAACTGAAAGAAAAACTGAACTCAAAACTGAAACCTGAACTGAATTCAAACTGATCCCAAACCCGAAACCAAACTGAACCCGAATCCGAACTCAAACTGAACCCGAACTCCAACCCGGACCCAAACCCAGGCCTAACCCGGAACTAAACCTCACCTAAACCTCCCCTAAACCTGACCTAAACCTTATCTAACCCTGAACTACCCCTCACCTAACCTAACCGAACCTAACTAAACTTAACCTAACATATCCTTACCTAACCGAACCAGACCTTACCTAATCTGACCGATACGTGACCGATACCTGACCTAACCGATACCTAACCTAACCCAGAAACATAATCTAAAAAGTCTAACCGATCCGACCAAACTTCCTCTATACCGATGAATTATCTCTATAAGGTCCACATTACGAGTAGCTAATCAAACTACCTCTATAAAGACCTAAACTACCAGTAAACCGATTAAAGTACCTCTAAAACGAGAAACTACTCATAAACTGATCAAGTTACCTCTAAAGGGATAAAACCACCATTAAACCGATGAATCTACCTCTAAAACGATTGATTTACCCGTAAACCGACAAATGTATCTCCAACTCAACAAAACAACCGCTTAACTGATAATTGCGATATAAATTTATATATTTTTTCACTTATTTAACTAAACATTAAAACACGTTTAATTCATTTAGGTTTAGCAGCGCACTCCGCGTATATAAAAATACATGTTTGTTCTTCGTTTTTTATGCACTGCCATACCGTTCATTTTATTGTGATGGGCCTTTTTGCAAAATGTTCAGGAGTTTCCCGGGATGGTTATAGGCTGTAAGAGAGTTATGATACTCAACTCTTACACCCGTAAAAATCACCCTTTGTGAAAGTAGCTTTTTTGGACACTTAAATAACTTACGCTGCCTAAGTCATAACAAATACACAAAATTAATGTATACATAATTGAATATCTAAAAAAAAACCTCTACAAAAAAGTCCATGACAGCATATGTTTATCTTTTACGGATAACTCACAATAACCATTTTGTGTCTTTGCCAAGAAGATCGGAAAAGTAGATTTCCGGGCAAGCGTAGCAGTGCACGGCGTGCAATTCTTTTATGGATAACTCAAAAAACGAATTTTGTCTTTCAGTTCATTTATAGCAAGAATATCGGGATAAGTAGATTAAAGAGCAATGCTGAGTAATCAGCACGAGGTACCTTAAATAATTAAAGTGATCCCACAACAGACCCGGAGGTCCTTGGGGTAGTAGGAGGTTAAGGCTCCCACTTTTTCTAGACAATCGGCACTTCATGTCAGCCGGGTTGTCAGCCCTGCGTGACGGCCGTCTTTACCCCAGAACAAGCGTCCGGTACTCATTTCCGTTAGAGGCTGAGTTGACCCCAGGGCCATAGTGCCGCCAGAGGGTTTGGGTCAGTTTAAAAATCCTGACCCCAACGGGACTTGAACCCTCGACCCTCCGGCTTGTAGCTCAGTGCCTTAACCACTACGCTACGGCGTTTACGATATTCATTCATTCATAGTGTTCTTCCTTTTTGTAACTGCATACAAACCATTTATTTTAATATTGTCTATCATCTGATGTCTTTTTCTGCCTCTAACTTTCTTTCTGTTGACCATTCCTTCTAGGGCATCCGTCAGCAGGCATTTTCTTCTTAGCCAGTGGCCTATCTAATTTCTTTCCCTCTTCTTTATTAGTTCCGGCATTGTTCTTCCTGCACCCACTCTGTCTAGCACATTTTATATAAATTTATAATAATTTTTCCTTTTACTTATTGAAATAAACATAGAAACATATTAATTTTCGTCTTTCAGCTCATTTATGCCAAGATGATCGGGATAAATTAGATTCCCGGACAAAACCGGGTAATCAGTACGGGGAATCTAAAAAAACTATAATATAAATTTTATCCTCTTACTTATTAAACTAATAATAAAAAAATAATTTTCTACTTTCAGCTCATTTATGCCAAGGAGATCGGGATAAGTAGATTCCCGGGCAGCGACGGGTAATCAGTACAGGTTATCTAAAAAAATACGATATAATTTTTATTTTTACTTATTCAACTAAACATAAAAAATATTAATTTTTGTTTTTCAGCTTATTTATGCCAAGGATTTCGGGATACGTATATTCCCGGGCAGCGTCGGGTAATCAGCAGGGGGAATCTAAAAATAATTACGATATTCATTTTTCCTTTTACTTATTCAGCTAGTCATAAGAACACATTAATTTTCATTTTTTTCGGGGTAGCAGCGAACGCCGGGTATTAGCTAGTGTTTTATACAATCTGGTTTTTATTTAACGTGTCGGTTATTTTGAATTTAAATATGTCATTTATTGAAAAATAATATTTCTTAACATTTTGAATTCTTT
The DNA here is from genome assembly GCA_030220185.1 of Diploptera punctata. Taxonomy (NCBI): domain Eukaryota; kingdom Metazoa; phylum Arthropoda; class Insecta; order Blattodea; family Blaberidae; genus Diploptera; species Diploptera punctata. The sequence continues at coordinate 1,408,573 of JASPKZ010003844.1, read as the reverse complement.
TATTGATTACTTTCAGCATATTATTATGTTTATATAGTCCCTTTAAACGGGAGTCCATAAATTAATCAGTTATTGAAATAATGCCAATTTTACTGTTTGGGACTTTGCTGATATCAAGTGTCAATTGTAACAAAACCATCACAGTTTTATTTAATTTAGATTGTGGAGCAATTGACATTTACGTAACCCTAAATTGGCGAAACAATAATTTATCTTGCCACTTATTTAAATGTTCCGGACCGCAATGAAAACAAAATAATATAAAACTCTAAGTTATTATTGTACATAATTATTTTGCAAATTGATGCAAATGAAAGTAATGTATACGCATTTGTTTATTTATATATATATATATATATATATATATATATCCACCGCTGTGGTCTCGATGTAACGTGCTGCCTTGTTACGCAGCGGGCCCGGGTTCGATTCCCGGTCGGGACAGGCTCCTGGGTGTGGTTTTTTCGGGATTTTTCCTCACCTGTAAGACAAATATCAGGAAGCTTAGGGTCCAACGGTCGCCGAAAATCATCCGGCCATCATCATCATCCTTATCGTTATCATCATCAACCTTTATCGGTGTGAAAGCAACGGGACGCTACCACACATGTAATTCCCTAGTAAAGCCGCAAATCATAACATAAAAATGCTATATTGCAGTGAAAGACTTGCCCTCGGGCAGAATTATTATGTATGGATATATATATATATATATATATATATTACATTACATAGTAATTCTGCCCGAGAGTAGGTCTTTCACTGCAATCATAGTATTTTGATGCTATGCTTTGCAGCTTTACTAGGGAATTATAGGTGTTGTAGCTTCCCGTTGACTTCCACACCGGTGAAGGATGGTGATGATAATGATAAGGATGCTGTTGATGATGGCCGGATGATTTTTGGGGACCTTTGGACCCTACGCTTCCTAAATTTTGTCCTACAGGTGAGGAAAAACCCGGAAAAACCTCACGGGAATCAACCTGGGCCCGTTGCGTGACAAGGCAGCATGCTACCTCGAGAACACAGCGGTGGACATGTAAGATCATAATCACGTCTATTTCTAATTTTATTAATTTTTTTATGATACACTATAAAAAGGTGAAAATGAGCTATAGTAATGTAATTATAACCCAGAATTTGCTTTGAGGATTTAGGGAAACCTAGAAAAAAAATCTGTTATCTTGATCGACTTCGGGTTTCGAACCCAGGATCTCCTGAAGGAGTCTCAACTTGAGTAAATTGGCTCTGTGACACAACTATTCAAATTGAAAATTTTAACATTTGGAGATGTAGGCCTAATACATTTTTAGGGACTTCTATATGAGAAGATAAATTAGACGTATTCTTGTTTACAATGCATTTTGTAAATTCTTAAGTTCTCTTGTTGAATTTAATTTTCATATGCTTCAACATATATTGTCATAACACTTCCAGGATATTTGAATTATATCTGCAGATTGTGTGGGCTATTGTTGTGTGTATTCATGTCTTAGGCTTGGTGCATTGTGTTCTGTATTCGTGTGTCTTATACAAATTCACTGAACATGTTTAATTAAATATGAAAAGATTATTACGGCTGTGTATTAATGAAATTCCAACCCAACATTTTCATTGAAAAGTTAGAAAAACTATAGGGTTTCCAGTATAAAACCGGACACTCTGCGGCTGGCAGAGTGAAATGCGGACGAGGAGAGAGCGCAGCCTGACGGGTGAAACCCCGTGAGGCGTGTCCGGTTTTATATTGGAAGCCCTGTATCTAAAATATTTTCTTAATTGCCTCCAGAATTTGTAGTAGTGTTCTTCCGAATACACTACTCTCTGAGGCGAATATTGAATTTTATTGTGCTAATATTGGATTTCTGTGATGTGAATATAGATAAAGTAACTTCTGTCACATTTTTATAATGTAAATGTCAGTTTTTCTCATTTTAAATATATTTTTGTATATCTTATTTTTTCAATTTACCCTCAATCATATTTTCATAATAGAAAACATTTAAATACCTATTTACATGGTAAGTTTAAAAAAAAGGATTGATTAAAACACACTTTCCATAAGCGTTAGGTACAAGAGTATTTTGTAACTACAAAAAAAAAGAAAAGAACAAATCTTCAGACGTCTTTGCAATAGAGACTTTTTAATATGAATACTGGTTCATATGATTTTGTTAAGAATTAACTTGTTATTTTGTATGTCATTAATATTAAACACGACATTCTAATTAAAAACAAGTTTATTTATGTTGTTCAATCAAGAATTGAATAATACAAAATAATTATAACATAACTAAGCTAATTATTGATGTCTAGGGCCAAAGAGTAAAATAAAAATGGAAAAATTAAACAAATAAAACCCAAATGCAAAAAAAAAAAATTTAACTGGAAATTCTCTAAGGGACCAAGCTAATTATTGATGTCAAAGGCCTCAAGAAAGAGTAAAATAAAAATGAAAAAATAAACAACTAAAACTGGGCTGCAAAAAAAAATCTTAAAACGTATTTAAACTAAAAATTATTTAGGTGATAGTGAAGACCCCCTTCAAATCTGTCAAGTAGATATTGAGTCCATAGAGTACAGACAGACAGACAGGCTCACACTTATATATATATATATATATATATATATATATATATACTATATGCTAAATTACAGAACATGAAACAAGTATCACTGCAAGTGTCAAGTTTATAAACTAACTCCTCAGCATCAGTGTCTATAAAATGGGATTTCATGTATAATCTTTATATATATATATATATATATATATATATATATATATACAGGGTGTAAATGAATTATACCGCACAAATTTAACTGCTTACAGAGGGGTATTATACAAGTAATTTGAAATAGAGGACCAATGGTCTAGGGGGAAAAATGGGCTAGTTATAGGGAAAGAAAGTAATCTATAATTAATACAGATAAATCAGTAAGAGAACAAAGTAGGGAAGAAAATAATACTACAATAACTTCAGATGTTTGTAATAATTCCGAGATCCTGATTGCTAACAATTAACCAAGAACGTTTATTAAATATTGGTTTATTAAATTCCTTAAAATTTCGAACTCAGCAAACGATTGTACGCCACTGCACAGGTTAAAGTAGCATCGGTACAATGAGAGCCTTAGCTCAGAGTGAAACACGCAGAATCTGCGTAGTTAACCTGTGGCTTAATGGTTAAAGCGATGGATTTGAGTTCGAACACTGATGGTTCAAATCACGCAGGCCACCTTTTTTTCTTTCCTTCTTTTTTTTTTTTTCATTTCCCCGTGAGTACTGTGATATATTGACACTGATTTTTTTTTCAGTATAGGTATTTATTCCCATATTGGTTATTACAATAACATCTGATAAGTTACTTCAGTATCAGTTGCGTTAGGCCTACGTGAAAGTATCATGGAACATCTTTACAGTTATGCCGAATTTTCAACACTTTTAAAATTCATATTAAAGCACCGTTGAAGTTATGTAATAAGTTATTAAATATAAAAATGGTACCTGATAAGTCAGTCGTCCTCAACTGAATTATTAAACTTCATTAAGTAGTTCCAATATGGAGGCCTTTCATCTTCTGCATTTTAACTAAACATTGTTTTAACTAGTGAAAATGCAGAAGATGAAACATTGTTTTTGAAAGGCCTCCATATTGGAACTACTTAATTAAGTTTAATAATTTAGTTGAGGACGACTGACTTACCAGGTACCAATTTTATATTTAATATCTTATGCTGAACTTGCCGAAATACATCTGATTTATGGTGAAGCACAAAATAATGGTGCATGAGCTGCTGCCATGTGTGCGGAGAGGTAACCGAATATATGCCATCCTCATCGAAAGACCATAGAGACTGTTGATAGGAGTTTGTGGGAGCGTGGGACGTTGAAGGTAAACAGAGTAGACGCCGATGAAAGACGTACGCGCCGCACTGCAGAGTTCGAAGAAAATGTTCTTCATAGGACGGAAGATGGATCCTTCTAATAGTACTCGTGCTGTTCCATGTGTAATGGGCACGAACCATCAAAGTGTAAGGGAAGCCCTGCACGAAGACCAGCTCTATCCCTTTCATCTGCAAAAAGTACGAGCCTTACAGCCAGTGGACTTCGGTTAACGGGTACAATTTTGTAATTGGGCTTTGTTGCAGCCACCGCGCTTCTTTCCCTCGGTGTTATTCATTGATGTGGCAATATATAATACGGATGGGGTGGTTCTGAACTGAAAGAACAGTAATGTGTGGGATTAGGAAAATCCTCAAGCCATCTTCGAGAGGGGTCACCAGCAGAGATTTTCGGTGAACGTATGGGTAGGCGTATTTTCTGGCCACGTCATTGGCCCCTACCTTCTTTCCCAGATATTAAATTGTGCCATTTATAAGACATTTTTAGAGCACGTCCTACCTAGATTGCTAGAAGAAGTTCCTCTTCACATCATGCTGCTCCCCATTTCTGCTGGAATGTGCGAAATAATTTGGATGAAGTGTATCCTGGCCGTTGGATATAGGAAGAGGTAGTTCATCTGTAGTGTGGCCACCTCGCTCTCCAGATCTCTGTCCACTTGATTATTTTTGTGGGGACATCTGAAAACATTGGTGCATGCGACCCTAGTTGATACAGACGAACTATTAGTTGCACGCATGATCGCAGCATGTGATGTAATCCGCGAGACACCTGGTACATTGAACGAGGATACCAGAATCCTTTAGTCGCCGATGTCGTCTGCGTTGTGAGAATGGAGGTGACCAATTTGAACAATTTCTCTAATGAGTCTGCAGGTGTTTTCCTTTTTCCTCGTTACTCAAATGTATTGCTTTTTATTTCCCAATAACATTCTGTATGTCATGTGTACATACACTGTACCTCTTCATGTTATTTCTCTTGTGATCGCTGCACTATCATTATATAATTACATAAGTACTGTACAGTACAATTACACATTTTATTTGCGAATGTGTATTATTATTACACCTTTCAAACAATTGTCTGTACAACACATACATAGATAGTTTTGTTACTCCGTGCATTACAATACCATATTCTGTAAAATAATAAATAAACAATTAAACCAGAAGTAAATCTACGTACGCAACTAATTTACAGTACATACATAATAAAGGAAGAAAGGAAAAAAAAAGTGTACACATACTGTAGGTAGTTTTGAAGTGATGCATCAATCTTACATTTGAGTCGGTAGTAAGATCGCTATAACCACTGAGCTAAAGGCGCATGCTTGTTGCAATTTACAGTCTCTATATCATATTCTTTCCACTTTAATTTTATATAATCAGTGGCGTGCCAACATTTTACTTTTTATTCGTAGACCATTAGTTCATTTAACTCAAAATGCTTTTTATAATACCCTGTATACGCAGTTAAATTTGTGCGATATAATTAATTTACATCCTGTATATATATATATATATATATATATATATATAATACATGAAATCCCATTTTTTAGACACTGAGTTGAGGTAATTAGTTTATAAACTTGACACTTGCAGTGAAACTTGTTTCATATTCTTTAATTTAGCATTATTTGTATCCCAGTGTTATTAGGTAATGACACCTGGAGAAAACATTGTTTAATTTATAGACAATGACAGTATTCTCAAAGTTTGTAAATCAACCCTACGATCAAAAGAAGCTTTACAGGGTGCCATATTCATTGTGCAACTAACATGTTAAACTATCGAATAGCTAATATAAACATCTCAGATTAAACAAACGACGCATTATATACGGTACTATAATTTAATAACTTTGTTATAACACAAATATTTACTTTAATGCTTCTGAGGATGTACCCAAGCGAATCTTCTTAATTGGCTTAACATTAAAAACTTTGTGGATTTCTGCGCCGTCTATTTACTGAAGATTCTACTGCTAAAAAAAATGAATGGATAAACTTCTTTATACGAGAGATAAACATGCACAAGTATAACACATTCCAATGAGAGGCAACCCGATGGGGAAGAAATTGACTCTAAGACGAGAGAAGTCCGAGTTTTACTAACCACACAGAGCAGTAACAATTAGAGACCGGATGTTAGGGAAAATGCATATAGTTATTTATTATAGATATTGTAAATGTGACTTCATATAAGTTCATTCCTACGACCCTAGAGTTGTTTTCCATGAAGTTCATTTTGCCTATAAATTCCTATTTCAGCTTATAATGCCTATAAATACCTATTTGTATTTTTTTCTCGAAATTAACTCAGTATTTCAATTAAATCAATTGAAATGTACAAATTTCATGGCACAAATCATTTCAAAGAAGTTTTCCCAAGTGTTATTTTTATAAATTACTTTAGAATATTTTAGGATAAGGGTGGTAATAACGCAATAACCTAGCAAGTAGATGGTTCCCCCTCAATGCACTCCCGTTAGCTAAATATTGTATTTTTTCACCTCATGCATTCCCGTTAAGCGAAATAGCCCTATGCTGTGTCCGATAATATTATGTTCCGATTCTAAGGCTTGGAGAAAAGTTATTTGATTCTTTTATATACAACCATTGCTGAGTGACAAAGAGGGTTCTGCTCTTTGTAAAAAGGCAAAACAAATTCCAATAGCATCTCTTATATCTTCGCATGCTTTTGATAGCATATGTTTATATTCTTAACGTAAGACTGTAAAAAGTTATGTTGTTGTCAATTTTTTGTAAGAGACTATTTTGAATTTTTAGTGCCTATATTAATGATATTTAGTGTCTTTTTGCTTGACTATTTTGATTTTTGCAAGTGCCTAACATCCGGACGCTAGTAATAATAAACTACAGCAAAATGTACGAGTGTGTGATTATTCCCGATAAAAGTTATTATAATTAACATACAAATATACGTAACGAGATAGAATAAAATAATGTTTTTTCTTTATATTTACCAGCAAGACATCTGCACTTTATAATTAATTATGCACTTTAATTGTGAATTTGCTCTCATTATCTAATAGAATAGCACTTTATAATTAATTATGCATTTTAATTGTGAATTTGCTCTCATTATCTAATAGAAAAGTCACAAATGGTTCAGTCGAACATGAAACAGAGGACAAAACGATGTTATATATCACTTTGTATAACATATTTCTTTTAGAACTGACAAAAGAACTATCATCTCGCCAGTATGAAGAAAAATAAATATTTAAATAAATTCTGGAAGGCGTGTTGCCAATCTAGAGGAGATTGAATAATTAAACAGTAACAAACACACAAATAAAATTCTACCAAGTAATGGTCATATCAATTTTATATTACAGTTTTGAAAACTGATTTTTAATAGATCAACAGAAGAGATTTAGAACATTTACTAGATGGGAAAATTCATTAAATCCCACTTGATGTGAAAATAGGTCAAAAGGCCTAATTTCGTGAACTAGTAGAAGAAAAAGAAGAGTAATTGAATCTGCAGAAATGAGGTTTAACCGACCTTTTTCTGGCCATCATTTTCCAAAGATAGGACTGCTTATGAGGGCATATGATTATTGTTTGGTACGTAGAAAACAGACAAACAATTTATTTTCAGCTATAACAGGCTACGAAATCTAATTCCTTGAATAATAATATTAATAATAATACTACTACTACTACTACTACTACTACTACTACTACTACTAATAATAATAATAATAATAATAATAATAAGAAGAAGAACAAGAAGAAGATGATGATGATGATGACTTGACATAGGGGTTCGTCAAATAACATTCCTTCAGTTAAATCATTGATATAAAATAGTTCTTCTTCTTCTTCTTCACGGTTTAGGCTTATTTACTAGTCTGTTCCAGCTCCAAATTGCTGCTCTTTCCATCCTTTCTTTGGTCTTCCCAAAGTCTTCTTCCTCGTGGTGAATAGCTGATGCTGCTTTTGGTATTCTATTCTCAGGCATCCTTGCCAAATGTTCTTTCCAGTTTGTTCTGTATTTCTCTATTGTTTTGTTTAATTCCTCTACTTTTAGTTGTTGTCTTATTTCTGTGTTATGTTTTTTGTCTGTTCTTTGATATCCTGCTATTGGTCTGAGGAATCTCATTTCAGCAGCTTGTATTCTGGTAGATTGTTGTGTTGTCACTGTCCATGTTTCGGATCCATAAGTAATAATAGGCACTGCCATGGTCTTGTATAATTTCATTATAGACCCTTTCCTGGCTTTATTTTTCAAAGTTATAAATATAGAATATTTAATATAGTTATTTTCTTGTAACCATATTGTCCCAGAATCATTTCTATCGCCTGCGATTTTTCTATTACACAGTGAGGCAAGAACTCACACTTAAAATCTATACTACATTATAAAGTGCAGATTTATTCTAAAATGTGTTTTAAATGCAAGGTGAAATAATTATTCATGAAAATCTTCTTCTTCTTCTTCTTCACTTCACGGGCTAGGCAAAATGCCTGATCCGCCTCACAGTTCTTCTGTCCATCTTTTCACCGGCCTTCCTACATTGCTTGCACCTCTTGGCTTGTAGTTAAATGCTGCTTTTGGTAATCCTGTTACATTCATTCTTTCTACACGTCTAAACCATTTTTCTCTATATCCTTTGATTTTATCATTTAATGGATATATATTTAACTCTGTTCTTATATCTTCATTCTTTAACCGTTCCATTTTTGTGGAACCTTTTGTTCTTCTAAGGAAGTTAATTTCTACACTATGTATTTTACTTTGTAAATCTTTTTGTTTTTAAACAAAGACCTACTGTTGTTTAAGGCACAAGATTCGTTATACTGTATTTTACTGTGCAACGACTTTGGGAGTCCCTCTTGCCCTTGCTCAAATACATTTTAAAAATGGAGATGACCTATATTCCAATTGGATTGACAAACAGAAAATATTAAAATATAATATAAATGAAAATATTACACTTGTTCAATTTATTAATTTGAATTAATTTCTCATTAAAGTACAAGCTTACGTTTTCTGAACTCGTATTTTTTTTAATAAATCTCACTTCAATTAACTCAAGAGACAAGGTCTGATAAGAGTCATAAAAACAAACGAAGCAATTTGTTCTTATTCTATATGGTAATGTAACAAGCTTGTGTAACAGTTTAGCATCAGACGGTTATTTTTCCAGCAGATTGATGACTTTGCTGATGGGATGCATAAATTACTGTGAAGGTATAATTACCAATGATAAATGAAGATACTTGCAGGTTCTTCTTCGGATAGTAATAATAAACTTATTAAAAGAGTAGTCTATCGTTATTTTCCAGCCAAATATGACATATTTTCAAGTATGAATAATTTCTGTTTTTATAATTTTTACCGTCCCTCTTTTTGTAGAAATCTACATTCTCTGTAAAACTTAAGAATCCTATGCCATAATCCGGTTGCTTTCAGGCAGAAAACAGAAACTCTGAATCGGACATTTAACAGGTTACACAGTGATTCTTGCCTTCATCTTGTGTATGGCTGGCTACCTTCGGAAAGAAGTTAGAGTAGTAGAAATATGACACGAAAAGAAAAGTCCTCAAGCCTAAAATAATGGGCCTGTGGGCAAAATTTGCCATCCCTTTCACCCCCAGATTTTAATCGCGATGCAAATGATTTGAGCTCTTAGACTACCTATAAACTACACTGACAGGTCTCCTCCCTTGATAGAAATATATCAGGTCCAAAGTAGATTACAATACAAGACAAAGGGAAGCACACATCGAATGCTGACCGAAGGTTCAGATATAAATACTCTCTCCCGTATGAAACACGAAACCGGTCTGACAGAGTGGAGGTTACAGTTAGGGACTTTCCAAATTCACCTAGGCCACGCGACCGACAAATTTGGATACATTTGTAGGCAATATTTACTGTTATTAATATTTCATTTTTTACACGCTTTATATTAGCTTGACCTGTATCTATCTATATCTATCTATCTATCTATCTATCTATCTATCTATCTATCTATCTATCTATCTATCTATCTATCTATCTATCTATCTATCTATCTATCTATCTATCTATCTATCTATCTATCTATCTATCTATCTATCTATCTATCAATCTATCTATCTATCTATCTATCTATCTATCTATCTATCTATCTATCTATCTATCTATCTATCTATCTATCAATCGCTATCATTATTTAAATCCAAATTAACTGATATCTTAAGTTCGACACAATGAAAACATTAACTGCATTACAACTATATAGAGCATTCCATTAACAATCATCTAGGAAGCTACTTACTTTATTTTATATCATTTTAATTTTATTATATTCTATATTTTTGTTAGTATTAGCTAGTATTAGATTACATCATCATTGTATTTTGTTTAGTCTGTATTTTAATAATATCTTAAAATTGTAATATGTACGTAATTTTTGTATAATTTTAAGATTCGCTGCTTGAGTGGAAGAGAAGGCCTTATGGCCTTAACTCTGCCAGCTAAAATAAATTATTATTATTATTATTATTATTATTATTATTATTATTATTATTATTATTATTATCTATCTATCTATCTATGTAACGGAATCTTTCAACACGATTTTCACCCACTTAAAATCATTGGATCGACTTGAAACTTTGTATACTTGTAAAGGACCCGTGACAATACAATAATTTCATTTTTTTTCTAAAATCCTGGCCAGAATCATCAGAAAATCGAAAAAAAGTGTCTTTGTATCTATGTAACGGAATCTTTGAACACGATTTTCACCCACTTAGTAACATTGGATTGACTTGAAACTTTGTATGCTTGTAAAGGACCCGTGACAATACAATAATTTCATATTGGTTTCTAAAATCCTGGCCAGAATCATCAGAAAATCAAAAAAAGTGTCTTTGTATCAATGTAACGGAATATTTGAACACGATTTTCACCCACTTAGAAACATTGGACCGACTTGAAACTTTGTATACTTGTAAAGGGCCCGTGACAATACAATAATTTCATATTTTGTTCCTAAAATCCTGGCCAGAATCATCAGAAAATAAAAAAAATGAAAACTGGTATAATAGGTTGCGGACTTGTCGACATTTTAGTCAGTCGTTGTAAGAGCTCAGTTGGTAGAGCTGTGAACTGTAGTTGTATATAATTTCAGTAATCCATAGGCCGCTAGTTCAAATCCTGCTCGGAGAATTTTTTAGAAGAGTATTACTTTTAGCTCATACTACAATAGTATCGAATATAAAGATATTTACATTTTTATCTTATTCTGTAAAATATTAAAACTAAAAACTAAAAAATAAATAATAGTTTTAAGAAATTAAAACAACACGCTTTATTAGAAAACCGAACTAAAAAATGAAAAATAATTTTAATTTCCAACACACTTGGGATAAAATTAAAGTGGTCAACAAAAATATCATCTCCAACACATATAGAATAAAACTAGAGTTATCCTACGAAAAGAAAATCATTTTACCATCAAAAGCGTGGGGTGCATTTTATGATTTTTACATTTTCTTCTTAGAGACTTTACTTTTACCAATATCTGTTGATTATCCAATATATTAATTGATATAGAGCAGCTCACGGTTTTGATGGTAAAATTATTTTCTTTTTGTAGAAACTCTAGTTTTATTCTAGATGTGTTGGAGATGATTTTTTTGTTGACCACTTTAATTTTATCCCAAGCGTGTTGGAAATTAAAATTATTTTTCATTTTTTAGTTCGGTTTTCTAATAAAGCGTGTTGTTTTAGTTTTTTAAAACTATTATATATTTATTCTCGTTTTATTAGGACAGTGATTCGTTCTAATCATATTGATTATAGATCATCTATTGTAGACCTATATCAAATTGACTCAATTCTGGAAATGCGAGCTATTATGCATTACAGAGACTCTTGACTTCCCAACTCCTTTCAAAAAAGGAAAACTGAAAATGTATAAAACTATTATTATATGTTATTGTATATGGATGCGAAACATGGACTCTTACTTTAAGGGAGGAAAGGAGATTATGAGTATTTGAGAATAAAGTTCTTAGGAAAATTTTTGGACCAAAGGGAGATGAACAGACAGGTGAATGGAGAAGACTGCTAACAGTGAAGTACATGGTCTTTATAGGAAGTCAGATATAATGATAACAGTTAAGTCCTGTAGACTGCGATGGGCAGGACATATGACACGTATTGGGAATGAAAGACGTGCATGGAAGATTCTTGTAGGAAAACCAGAGGGAAAACGCCCAGTTGGTAGATCAAGAATGAGGTGGGAGAATAACATTAACTATGATTTGAGGGAAGTAGATTATACAGGGGATGATTGGAAAACATTGGCTCAGGATAGGGATGTATGGAGAGCTTATGTTCGCGCGGCCATTGACCTACGAGTTCGATAGTGCCAGTTAGTTAGTTACAGCCATCCTTAAATATAAAAAATAATTTATTCAATGAAGCTATTGTTGTTAACGTGACTAGTGCTACAGTATTCCCAACCACAACTAAACTTTTATGAATTACCAACACTCAGAAATATTCAGCATCTATTAAATTTATGTACAATGATGTATTACTTTGAAATGCTTTAACAAAAACATATGTACTCGTAGATCCTGATGGATTAGTGAATACCATGTTCGTTAATGGTTCTGGAATTTGCAAGTTCTAACTTAACCGGGACGTAGAAATTCTGAGTAAGGGGAGTAAAGCCTTGTGTTTCGTGTCGTTGATTTACTCCAAGTAAACTAATCCCTGAAATACTGTTGGAGTCCTGTAAGCAAAATGTAATGCCTTTTTCACGCCGAAATTCGAATTGTGATGCTGATGGCCAGATTTGTTAAAAACCATCGTTAAACAAAATAATATTTAAAAAAATATTTTTTTTTCAAATGCCCCAGGCTTGTCTTTCGACATTCCTGGTTTCTCTCCTGGCATGGCGTACTTGTAACCCACTTCTGAGGTTGGGGCGCCTGGAAGGCGGGGTTACGTTGCCCTGATGATATGATGGGTGATGATGATGCGCCAGGAGAGTCCCTAATCCTAAGCTTAACCTCAGATGAATATGAATGATGATGATTGCGATGGCCATCTGATTTCGAGGACCGTTTGGGCCTTAAAGTTTTCTTGACATTTGTCTTACAGGTGAGGAAAAACCCCGATAAAAACCTCACCCAGAAAAACTGTCCCGACCGGGGATCGAACCCGGGCCCGCTGCGTGACAAGGCAGCCCGCTACCCCGAGACCGCAGCGGACTTAAAATATATATCTTGGTCCAGGAAAATGGCATGCGCCAACATGATTCTATGTTATGAAAAATACTGTTTTATCCTTTCATAATCAACATTTTTAGGGTTTTTTTTTACCTACCCATAAGACACGTGTAGGATACGTTAAGGCCCAATCGTCCCCCGAAGATCATCCGGCCTTCACGATCACCTTTCTTACGTACATTTCCCATGTTCAGTATGAATGGTGGGTTCGGTCTTAATATTGTGTTGTCTTGGAGGCTTCTCTGACATTGAGATGATTACTCATTCGGGGAAGCCCATTGTTTTTGTGTGGTTAAAAAGTATGTGTGTGATTCATAGTTTAAAATCCCTATCCCGTTAGGTCATGCCACTATAAGGGTCGGGTGGCGTGCTGCATGTAAAAAAGTACCTGTAAGGCGAAAGGTTAAACCAAGTTATTGGAAAGGAATAATCTGAATTTTCTTAGGCCTACAGATGGAATTATTTATTTATTTACTGTTGTAGCCTGGGGGAATTCTGGTCATATGATCTTCTCTTTCATTCACTAGGACAAACATATGCATTGAAAAGAGAAATCACAATAATATTAGATATTAAACGATTGACCAAACTGAATAATAGTAAAAGTAAAATATAATAACACAACAAAGTGAATCAATCATAATTACATTTAAAACTAATAAAATATATACACAAAGAAAGAACAACACCTACATACCACAGCACAGGACATGTCTATACTCTGAATCTTACACAATATCCATGACTAGAGCATGGAACTCACTTCCCAGTCATGTCAGGGACTGTCAGTCGCTATCATTATTTAAAACCAAATTAACTGATATCATAAGTTTGACACAATGAAAACATTAACTGCATAACAACCATATAGAGCATTCTATAAATAATCATCTAGGAAACTATATGATGAAAGTTAAAAATTAAAATGCATTTTAAAATTAATATGAATTTTACTAGTATTGAATCTAGGAAGCTACTTACTGTACTTTATATCATTTTAATTTTATTATATTCTATGTTTTTGTTAGTATTAGATAGTATTAGATCACATCATCATTGTATTTTTTTTAGTTCTGTATTTTAATATCTTAAAATTATAATAAGTATGTATTTTTGTATAATTCTACTATTCGCTGGTTGAGTGGGAGAGAAGGTCTCATAGCCTTAACTCTGCCAGCTAAATTGAAGCATTATAATAATAATAATAATAATAATAATAATAATAATAATAATAATAATAATAATAATAATAATAATAATAATAATAATAACAATAATAGTAATTATTATTATTATTATTATATTATATGATAAAATACTAGAAAAATAATAAAATGTAATGAATTAATTTATCGTTTATATATATGGCATTAGGTTGAAATATCGATAATTCTTACTATTTTCAACAAATAAAATGAAATACCCTATTAATTGTTAAAAGAATACTATTAGTGAGATGTTTCTGTTGGTTACTAAAAATATCTTTGTTTCCAAAAGATGTTATAATATGGCAGTCCCTGATATAAGTAGGAAGATAATTCCATGTTTTAGCAACAGAAAGTACATTAATTCATTCTCGCATATATACATTATCATATATGATGTGTGTGTGAGTGTTTGCCACATTCTTGGCCGAAGGCAAATTAATTAATTACTCGTATGAACCAATGTTATTGAAGTAAATAATGTCTGCATTGCTTATTTTAATTTGAAACAAATTGTTAATTAAGCTTATAACGTACAAGAATAGCTCACTTGCCAACAAGGACAGAATAATTAATTCTGAGTGAGGTAAATATATTTCATTTCATTACGTGTGTGCTTATTAGTTTTTATTAACATTTTATACTCACGTCAGTCTATTTAATCTAGAATTTTATTTAATATTGTCACCTTTAACTATAAAATTAATCTAATTGATTGATATATATATATAAATATCTTTAGGCATTTAGATATTTAATTTATTTACCAGATACAGCTTATTACATAAAAACATAACTGTGCACTTCTGACATTCTCTGCAAGAGATAACTTGAGCTGCTTATTTTTTGTACATATATATGTCCATCCATCCATAGTAATTCTGCCCGAGGGCAGGTCTCTCACTGCAATCATAGCATTTTCATGCTATGCTTCCAGCTTTACTAGGGAATTGTAGGTGTGGTAGCTTCCCGTTGCTTTCCACACCAGTGAAGGATGATGATGATGATAATGAGAAGGATGATAATGATGATGGCCATATGATTTCGGGGGACCGTTTGGGCCTTAAAGTTTTCCTGACATTTGTCTTACAGGAAAAACCCCGATAAAAACCTCACCCAGAAAAACTGCCCCGACCGTGGATCGAACCCGGGCCCGCTGCGTGACAAGGCAGCACGGTACCTCGAGACCACAGCGGTGGATATATATATATATATATATATATATATATAATTTAATAAAACGTTAGAATAAATTTGATGAATTTTAAATATTTTAATGAGAGAATGAAAGTTCTACTGAGTAATGTATTCGTTTTTTTCAAGCACAACTTAACGATTTTTTAAAAATAATTTCTTATATATGTATATATATATAATGAAAAATTAGCTGCATTAAATTAATTGAGGAATTTAACTTTTATAAAAAAATATGATTACACATTATTATCTTATTATTAAATTAGTTATCTACGCTGTAAATTCCTGATATAAGCGCTGGTATGATATTTCTAATTATTTTAATAGATGACATAATTTATTGTATGCATAAATTACTTATATTTAATATTATAAAAGTTTATAATAAACATCTGTCTTTTATAGATGTGAATACTTATATTTCATATATATTCATATTTATCTATTCAAATTTATAAATTAGCATATACAGTAGATTGAAAAAATAGAATAATAAATAAGTAACGTGCAATTAAATCAGTTTCCCTCATAAGTGATCATTTGTATTCGAGTAATTATTAAATTATTTGATAGGAATACATTTAAATTAAATACACTACGTACTTAAACTAGGATAGCTTATAAATGTAATAATGTATATGTATATATATATATATATATATATATATATATATATATATATGTGTGTGTGTGTGTGTGTGTGTGTATAGAAGGACTTCATTAGACTAAAAGTAAGAAACACTATTATTTACAAATAAGGGTCGCACGGGCAGCAAGCCCTACGTGCTGTTGACAATCCGTTTCAATAAAATAAAATAATATATATATATATATATGTATATATATAATGTAATGTCAAGTCATTCTTCATTACATTACAGGCCTTAGGAAGCCCTTGGAATAATGGGAGTGAAGGCACCCACCGTTCTAGAAAATCGGTACGTATGTCACTAGATAAAGTTTTGAGACACGGCAGTATGGCGACAGGAATGCAATAAACTAATATACCATTTGAAAGCCCAACTCTCGAACGTCAAACCCATAGCACATACAGACAATTTCCTTTCAGTTCTCTCTGAGCAGCACCCTTGTGAAGTAGTCTGTGCGTGGTGAAATCAAACGTGTCCTATGGGGCTTGAGAGGGAGTATTTTCTTGCTACGATTTTATATGATTTTAAGCGTAGTTTAAATGAGTCGTAAACACTTGAGCAACTCACACAAATATTTGGGGACCTTGCTCCTTCGCGTGCAAAAGCTTTCCGCTGATTTCCTGAATTTAAGGGGGAGAGAACATCCCTTAAAGATGAAGGGAGAAGTGGGAGACCAACAACAGTGGCGTCAGAAGAAAACGTCTCTGCAGTGGAGACTCTGATTAAGGAAGATTCACGACTGACCTATAAGGACATCGATGGGGCCCTAGGGATTAGTTCCCCAAGTATTTCCACCATCCTGCACCAATACTTAAGGATGAGGAAAATTTCTTCTCGATGGGTGCCACACGACTTGTCAGAAGGGCATAACACACTAGGGTGGAATTGTGCAGATAAATACTGCGATTCTACAACGGAGACTCCCGCCGGGTGTCAGACATAGTGACAGGTGACGAAACTTGGATCTACCAGCATGACCGTGAGACAAAGCACCAATCATAGATTGGGTCTTCCCAGATGAGCAGCCTCCGACCAAAGTCAAAAGACCTAAGAGTGTGGGGAAGAAAATGATGGCCACTTTCTTCTCAACAAGTGGTCATCTGGCTACAGTTGTGCTAGAGGATAAGAGGACAGTTACTACTAAATGGTATACAGAAGTCTGTCTCCCCAAAGTCTTCTCAAAGATCCAGGAGAAGCGGCCAAAGACTGGACTGCGGGGAATTCTGCTCTACCATGATAATGCTTCTTTGCACACAGCCAATGCAACAATTATGTTTCTGGAAAAGACGCCGGTGAAATTAATGTCTCATTCAGCCTACAGTCTGGACCTAGCCCCGTGCGATAATTTTCTGTTCCTGAACGTAAAGAATTGCATGCGCGGACACCAATTTCCTAGCCCAGAAGATGCTGTTGGAGGAGCTTTGTGCAATGTCTGAGATCGAGTGGCGTGGCTGCTTCCAGAAGTGGTTCCAGAGGATTAAACGGTGTATAGAATGTGCCGAAGAGATGTTTGAAAATATATGATAGGTATGGAAATTCTATCATGGCCCATTTTTGCACATCTGAAAACTTATCTAGTGACCTACGTACAAGATGCCAGACAGTTTGTCTGCTCTGAATGATGGCAGACGTTACCCTCAGAAAACGCGGGGAGTCTTCATTTCCGTTAGAGGGCAAGTGATTGCAGAGTCATAGTGTCACCAGAAGGTTGCCCCATCAGGACTCGAACCTTCAACCTTACGGATCGTAGCGTATAGCCCTCATCATATAGAGTATTTATTGATTTTCTGATTTGTTAATTTACATAGCATTTATATTAAAGGTTAACGGTAAATAGGCCTATTAAGGTTTAATTCAATTTCATAGTAAAAAAGTATTAAACTAATATTCTTTATTGTGTCGATTTCATTACCCGTATCCCGTTTGGATTGTTTTGTTTCCTATTTAAACTCTTTTATGTAGGACTTACACTCCTATGGGGTTTAAAAACCAATATATTTGGTCTATCAGTTGTAGGCAGGAACACACGTAAATTTTAAACCACATAATGCATGGATACACAATGGCGTATCTGTTGTTAGCAGTAATTCAAATGCACCAATGAATATAACACAGAATAGCAAAAGATGAGGACAGGCATCCTGATTCAAAATGGAGGAATCTCACCTAGACTTCAGGTGAGTAAAGGAGAGATCCCCGAGTGGGATCCCAGATTCGAATCCTGGCGATTACAGAGCAGTATTGGTGGAGGATTTTCGGGGTTTTCTCGGGGTTCTCCCATTTCCCGAATTTCATCTTACAAACACTCTCCAATCCTCTTGCCCTTCCCATCATGTCATTTCATCTTCATTCATTCATTTCATGTAACCCTTCATTTCATCCCATATTGGGTAAAACTTGTCGGTTTAGCAACTCACAAATGTTTAAAATATGTGGTTATGGTGATGTATTGGTACTTCTTCATGACTCTGAGCTTGCGTGTGTCAACTTAACCCATTCGCCTCAAAAGACTAGGTAGACTCGCTTAACTGTGCTGTTATATATTTTGCAATATTTTGTACACTTCTTGGCAGGGTAATCTTTTGTGAACATTTATGAATAGTAGAGGAATGTGCTTTTGCTTCGCCCTTACTGTGAAATCAAGTACCGTTATTTTTTGTTTGTTTTGAATGTCTGAAAATAGACAATATAATTTCCGGTTTCTGGGAAAATGCATTGAGTATTTAAACCTGAATCGAATGGGTTAAGGCAGAATAGGACGAAAGGGAGGGTTGTAACATCTCCTTGAGCCCAGCGCACTACCATAACAGACTAAAAACATCGTAGAGTGCATTTCATTCCATTTGAACTTTCAGGTCACAGTGCTAGAATAACCTGCCCCTCCTAGTTTAAATAAAATAGAATAGAATATAATGTAGGGATTCCAGTGATTATGCCATGGCAACGGATGTGAACAATTTCATCATTGTGTGCCTCTCGCTTGGTTTATATGAAATTTATCAAGAAAACAGATCAATTATTTTCAGCATAAGTGAAGTAAGGAACATCAACTGAATCGATTCATGCAGAAAGGACATACATTTTTTTAGAACTAACTAACTAACTCACTGACACTATCGAACCAATAGGTTCATGGTCACTTGGACATAAGCTCTCCACACATCCCTATATTGAGGTAATGTTTTCTAATCATATCCTGTAAAGAAGCTTCCATGTCCCTCTTTCATGCCCCATTAGTGCCATATGTCCTACCCATCGCAGTCTACGAGACTTAACTGTTTTTATTTTATCTGGTTTCCTATAAAAAAAAAAGCATGTAGCTCACGCCGTAGCCGAGCGGTTAAGGTAGGAAGCCTTGGCGCAGAGCTACGGGACTTGCGCTGTTCGAGTCTCCATGGGGGAAGAAATTTTCTCATGGTATTTCGGCCAGTATGGGACCGGTGCCCACCCAGCATCGTGAGGCAATTGGGTAGCTACAATAAGTAGCGGCTCCAGGTTGAGGAACCAGCTATAACGGCTGGGGGACTCGACATGCTAACCACATGTCACCCCTACACTGGCTGTTGATCATCTACCTCTGTGATTGACACATGTGGATGTGAAGGGCCAGCAGCCGGCTGGTAAAAGGGCAACCGCTGAAAAAGTGGAAAGACCCTCAATCGGAAATGTAACTCACTGTTGTGGGTCTTCATTCCCTATCGGTTCATCTTTCCTTGATCTAAAAATTTTCCTAAGAACATTATTCTCCTATATTCATAATAGTTTCTCCTCCCTTAAAGTAAGAATACTTGTTTCGCATCAGTATAATTTAACTAGAAGAATAACAGTATTATATATTTTCAGTTTAACATTATAATATTGAAATATTTATGTTAGAATATATTTTCTTGAGTATTATTTATAAACTCCTCAAATACACAAGCATACACATCAAAAGTTCATATATGCAAAACAGGGAAGCAGAACTGAAAAAACTTTATTTTCTTTATAAATAACTAACTCACTGGCTCTATCGAACCCGTAAGTTCATGGTCGCACGGACATAAGCTCTCTCAACATATCCCTGTGCTATGCTAATGTTTTCCAATCATCCCCTGTATAATCTACTTCCCTCAAAACATGGTTAATGTTATTCTCCTACCTCATTGTTGTGCTACCAAATGGGCGTTTCCTATCTGGTTTTCCTATTGGAAGCTTCCGTGCCCTTTTCATTCTCAATTCGTGCTACATTCCCTGCCAATCGCAGTCGAGACTTAACTTTTCTTATTATATCTGGTTACCTATAAAGATCACGTGATTCACTGTTTGTAGTCTTCTCCATTCCCCAGTCTGTTCATCTCTCTTTGGTCCAAACATTTTCCTAAGAACTTTGTTCTCAAATACTTGTAATCTTTTTCCTCCCTTAAAGTAAGAGTCCATGTTTCGCATCCGTACAGTATAATTTAACTGGGAGAATAACAGTTTTATATATTTTCAGTTTAACTTTATAACATTAAATATTTATAACTGTTTTTTTTTCTTGAGTATTTTTATAGACTCCTTATATACGCAAACATACACACGAAACATTCATGTATACAAAACAGTGAAGCAGAACTGAACGACCTTTATTGTCAGAACATACGCGTAGGTGTGCAGAACACGATACCCTAAATAGCTCAATTCCTGCTCAATCGATTCCTACCGTGCCAATATTAGAGACTAAATCTTTTTTCCTTATTTCATTTGTGAAGTTTAATGTTGGGTGATAACTGGTGTCTAAATGAGGAAAGTTTAGATAAGTGAACTCGGCCTATGTAACAAATGATATGCACTTAACGTGATGGGATATAATTCCCGGCTGCAGGTGTTTTTCCAGCACCAAGTATTATTACTTTCCGATATTCTATATTAATTTTCTCATCCTCATTACTTACTGTAAGATGATGAATCTAGAACGTGTCCCTTGCCATTTAATTAATTAAAATAAAGCGAATACCAGTTCCATCAAGGAAGAATTCGGTCTCTGCATTAAAAGAACACACAACTGCATATAAATTAAATAGTATATTACGATTCGAGGTTGAGAAGTGGTTTTTACACAATCGAGAAAAAATGTTTAAAAAACGAACGATAGCGAGGTTTTTAATTTTCGAGATTCTGTAAAACACTTCACAATATTCTATGTTTTTGTTAGTATTAGCTAGTATTAGATCACATCATCTTTGTATTTTGTTTAGTCTGTATTTTAATATCTTAAAATTGTAATATGTATGTAATTTTTTGTATAATTTTACTATTCGCTGGTTGAGTGGAAGAGAAGGCCTTATGGCCTTAACTCTGCCAGCTAAAATAAAGCATTATTATTATTATTATTATTATTATTATTATTATTATTATTATTATTATTATTATTATTGTACATTATTTTTTGCTCGATTGTGTTTTCAAAATAATAAATAATAGTAAAATAATAGCATCTTTGTGGGAAATATTTGTGTTCATTATAAACAACTCACTAACGCTTACAGTGTAGGCAATGTTTATTAGTTGAAATTACAGGAGGCCATGACACCAATCTAGTCTTAAAATGGCGGCAAGTACGTATTATTGTTTTATATTGTTTCAGACAAAGTTCAGTTCATTTAAAATGCAGTGATTTGTTTCGTGTAATGCATATTAACACTACCTTTTAGATATATTTTGTATATACATTGTACGTAGTATGTATAAGGGTTAGTGGCTTTATTTCCCACACGTGGTTTGTAATATGTAATGCTACAGTACAGTTATTTTATTACAGTATAGTTATTTAGGTTGGCAACCACGAAATGTATGAAGTTGAACTTTCAACCATGGTCGCCACTGTTATAAGTACGATAAAACGCACTATCGCGCATAAACATATATTTTCCAAACTTCAGGCAGTAGGCCTATGCATTCATTCATTTTTTGATGTGTAGATTTCGGTCCAAGATCTGAGCACTATCGTGTTAACACTTTTTATACACCTCTGTGTCTAACTACTACGCAACGGGCAAGTTTCCTAGGTGATAGTTTCTTCCGGGGATTTTACTCACCTATAAGATTCGGAATTCCTAAAAAGTTGGTTAGACTTATACGAATGTGTCTAAATGGCTCAAAGAGTAGGGTGCGTGTAGGCAAACAGTTTTCAGACACTTTTGAAATCCAGAATGGGTTGAAGCAAGGAGATGCACTATCTCCTCTACTATTTAATTTTGTACTAGAGCATGCCATTAAATCTTTAGAGAATGAGGAAGGCTTACAACTCAATGGTATTAATAAGCTGTTAGTTTATGCTGATGATGTAGTACTACTGGCCGATAGCGAGGAGATACTAAAGGCCAACACGCACACACTATTGAGTAACACTAAGAAATTAGGACTGGAAGTAAATATCAGTAAAACTAAATATATGGTCACACGTAGAAATTCAGTATATAATGGAAATGGACAGCTAATGACAAATGAGGGAAATTTTGAGGAAGTGGCTGAATTCAAATACCTAGGAACAATAATCACAATAGGAATGAGATGCACAAAGAAATTAAACATAGGCTCAATTCTGGAAATGCTTGCTATTATGCATTGCAGAGACTTTTGATGTCCCAACTCCTTTCAAAAACGTTAAGCTGAAAATATATAAAACTATTATTCTACCAGTTATATTATATGGGTGCGAAACATGGACTCTTACTTTAAGGGAGGAAAGGAGATTACGAGTATTTGAGAATAAAGTTCTTAGGAAAATTTTTGGACCAAAGAGAGATGAACAGACAGGTGAATGGAGAAGACTACATAACAATGAACTACATGGTCTTTATAGGAAGCCAGATATAATAAGAACAGTTAAGTCTCGTAGACTGCGATGGGCAGGACATGTTGCACGTATGGGGAATGAAATACGTGCATGGAAGCTTCTTGTAGGAAAGCCAGAGGGAAAACGCCCAGTTGGTAGGCCAAGAATGAGGTGGGAGAACAACATTAACTATGATTTGAGGGAAGTAGATTATACAGGGAATGATTGGAAAGCATTGGCTCAGGATAGGGATGTATGGAGAGCTTGTGTCCGCGCGGCCATGAACCTTCGGGTTCGATAGTGCTAGTGAGTAAGTAAGTAAGTAAGTATAAGCAAATTTCAGGAAATGTTAAGGCCCAATAGATCCCCGAACATTATACTATTACTTATCTAACAATCTGTGATGCTTTAGTTCGTAGTTACTAGGCAACAAAACATATACTTTATATCCTAATAAAACACAAAACATGTTATCAAAACATAAAATACAGGTTCAACAAAACGTAAAATACACTTTAACGATGATTTCGTATAACTATATAAGTAAACCTTTAATGACTTTTCTGGAAGTAGCTATGTTAGTAGTTGCATATTTAACTGCTTTTACATCTTTTCCTGATGAACCGTGAATATCACCTTCGTATTACCATCATAATAATTTTGGTCATATTTAATTTCATGGTTGTGTTTCGTATTAATATTATGTTGTCTCGGAGGAAGCCCTGGATTGAGCTCATTATTATGTGGTCAGAAAACATATATGTGATCTAAAGTTTAAAGTCCCTCTCGCTACAGTTCGTGCTACCCTACGGTTCGGGCATCGACACGTAAAGGTGCCTATAAGACCAGAGATTTATTACGATGGAGAAGAAAAAGAAGAAGTTTACATTTTTACTATAAATTTGTATAAATCAGATAACTTTTGGTTAGTTTCTGCATAGAACACTCTCTTCTTCTTCTTCACTTCCTGGTTTAGGCATTAGTTGCCTGTTCCGTCTTCACTAATAGATCTAAGACCATCTCTTCCGAGGACGTCCGACATCTCTTCTTCCTCTCGGAAAATAATGTAAAATTTTATTTGGTAATCTACTTTCTTCCATTCTTTCTACATGTTCTTTACACTGAATCTTGTCGTTAAATATATTTTCTTTTATGGAGTAGATCTGCAGTTCTTCACGGATATCCTCGTTTCTTATCTGTTCCATTCTAGTGCATCCTTTTACGCTTCTTAAAATTTTCATGTCGGCTGCTTGGATTTTACTTTCTTGTTTGGTAGTGATAATCCAAGATTCACTCTCTATTTATGAATTTCAAATGAGGGGCACGTACAGTTGAGGTGAATGTTAGGTATGTAGATGAGTTTGTAGATAGTATTTTATATTATAATGACGCTCTTTAATACCGCAGACTATTAGCGCCGTAATTCATATATGGGGAGAGGGTCAAGTACCAACACATTTTTCCCAGAGGCTTCTTTTTCCAGGCACATTGTTCTTTAAAGTTCTGTAAACGGCATGAGACCTAAGCTTTACTTGCTATACTCAACTGTTTTAAGCTGTTAAAAATCCATGTAACCAGCCGGGTTTGAATCCCCGAACACTACCAGAGCCGAGAATGGTAACCATTAAACTACTGGGACCGACAAAAAGGGAACTGGTACTCCAGCAGAGGAACTTATGAGTGATACGCATCACGCCCATCACGATGTTTATTCTGTCATTGACTAAGGACACCCATTGCCCCTTGCATATTAATAGTCTAAACAATTTCTGTTAAAAAAATCTTAAATTTTGTTTTGACACACTTTAACATCCAACCATCCATAGTAATTCTGCCCCAGGGCAGGTGTTTCACTGCATTCATAGCATTTTCATTCTATGCTTTGCAGCTTTACTAGGGAATTATAGGTGTGGTAGCTTCCCGTTGCTTTCCACACGAGTGAAGGATGGTGATGATAATGGTAAGGATGATGATGATGGCCAGATGATTTTGGGGACCGTTGGACCCTAGGCTTCCTGACATTTGTCTTACAGGTGAGGAAAAGCCCCGGAAAAAACCTCACCCAGGAGCCTGTCCCGACCAGGAATCGAACCCGGGCCCGCTGCGTGACAAGGCAGCACGCTACCTCGAGACCACAGCGGTGGACTACACTTTAATATAATTCCTAATATTGCATCTAGGATGTTTGTTTGTGTGTGTGTATTTTTGTCTACTAATAGAGATAAAATATGAATAGGTGAGTATATCATAGCAGTATTACTGAAATTTGTAAAGGTTATATCATAAAACAGTCAAAAGTGCTGTAAATAAAAGGAACTGATTTTTTACTAATCAATTGAGTTGGTGTTTACTTGATGAAAATCCATATTAATTAATTAAATAAAAATAAAACGTAGTTTTATTTGATTTTCATATTTATTATATAATTCAGTGACAGCTGTTTCGGTACACTGTACCTTCTTCAGACATGTTAACAAATTATGAATTGTGTTCCAACTGATCTAAGCAACAATACAACAATATTTATTTAAATTTTTTAATTTAACAAAGGGGATTCATTCAAATAAAGTTGAGAATTTAACAGTTTTTTTACTACTTTTAAACTTATTAATTTCTACAGCTTCCAAAAGATCTAACTTCTTACCCTTATCACAAATATGTAAAATTTCAAAATTTGGATCGAAACAATGATTAAATTGGAATAGGTGGTTAGCATAGTTTGAATTTTCTAAATTTCTGTTATATGCTCTCATGTTTTCCTTTATCCGAGATATAAAAGGTCTACCAGTTTGTCCTATATTGACATTGTCACATGTGCCACACTTCAATTTATATACACCTGATAATTTTTCTTTTTTTGTTTTGGTTTTATTGTTTTTTATTATATTTTGTAGAGTTTTATTAGTTTTAAATGCCACATTAATGTTCAACTTTTTGAAGTGTTTAGATATTTTATTTGAAAGTGGGCCTATGTATGACATTTTTTTTACTAGTTATACTTGCATGACAGTTATGTTTAAACATATTTACTATTATTACCAGTTACAAATTTCCTTTATGTCACAAGATTATCGTCACATATGACACCCATCCATCCATAGTAATTCTGCCCGAAGGCAGGTCCTTCACTGCAATCATAGCATTTTCATGCTATGCTTGCAGCTTTACTAGGGAATTGTAGGTGTGGTAGCTTCCCGTTGCTTTCCACACCGGTGAAGGGTGATGATAATGATAAGGATGATGGTGATGATGGCCATATGATTTCGGCGACCGTTTGGGCCTAAAAGTTTTCCTGGCATTTGTCTTACAGGTGAGGAAAAACCTCACCCAGAAAAACAGCCGCGACCGGGGATCGAACCCGGGCCCGCTGTGTGAAAAGGCAGGACGCTACCTCGAGACACATATAACATGTTGAAGCAATTAATTGTACTGTTTACACTTGGGAACTAAAGTGTAGTTACGTTTCAGCAAATGTTTACAATATGTTAGCAAAGTTGAGTCAATTTAGCACTTTCATTTTGTTATACAAATCTCGCTAAATTAACATCGTTATAGAATTTAAAAAAAAGATATTTACTAAATCCCACACCAATGTTGATTTTTAAACGGTGTACTATGATTCTTTCTGTAAATGAAAGTGAAATCTGGATTCTAAAAAAGAAACACATAATCAGAATAAGAGCTGCAGAAATGAGATTCATGCGTCGAACTGCTGGATTTACTCTATTTGATCATCAGAGGAATGAAGATATTTTGAAGGAACTCCACATACAACCTTTAGGAGAAAATATATCCACCTACAGAGACAGATGGCTGCAACATATATCCCGAATGTCAGCAACATGGATTTCTAATGCAGTTCTTCGGTATCGCTCACGAGGACCACCTGTCTAGTTGAGACCGAAACAGGTCAACATTGGCTTATATTCATGAGTGGTGACTAAATCCTATTTAAATATGACATTTAATTTTTTTTATCTGAAGATGATTTGTCATTGAATAAAATACAAAATTCTCAGCGATAGGAATTTAAATTATATATATTTACAATTTATTTAGAAGGGAAAGAAAGAAATTTAATTAATTAATCTGTCCATTTTCATTATACATTTTTTTTAATTGTCAATTTAATCTGAATTACAACGATGTAAAAAGGCAAATGGAATTATTTTCTGTTCATGCCTATGGGTTAAATTAAAAAGCCTTACTCGGTAAGGTTTGCTAAATGAAACTGATGTAAAATGTTGCGGAAAATAAGGTTGCATTTTATCAATGACTGTTTTTTTTAAACCATGCATATATGTTCAATAACATCAACAATAATAATAATAATAATAATAATAATAATAATAATAATAATAATAATAATAATAATAATAATAATAATAATAATAATAATAATAATAATAATAATAATAATAATAATAATAATAATAATAATAATAATAATGATAATAATGATGATGATAATAATAATAATAATAATAATAACAATAATAATATCATCTAAGTGGCACAAATAGTAGGGTGCGGGTAGGCATACAGTTTTCAGAGATATGATGATTTTGTAGAAGATTTCTGGCCTGTTAGCCGTGGTCTCAAGACAACCTTGAGGATGCCTGACGCAGTCTCTGGCGAAACGTCGGAGAACTACAAGCCTCAAGACCACGGCTAACAGACCGTGTATCTTCTACAAGATCATCATACTAACTTCGGCCGTGAAAGCCTAAGCCAATATATTAGTTTTCAGATACTTTTCAATTTCTTCTTCTTCTTCTTCTTCATCGCGGTTTATGCTTATTACTAGCCTGTTTCGGCTCCAAATTGCTGCTGTTTCCATCTTTTCCTTGGTCTTCCCAAACTTCTTCTTTATCGTGGTGAATAGCTGTATGCTGCTTTTAGTATTCTATTCTCAATCATCCTTGCCAAGTGTTCTTTCCAGTTGGTTCTGTATTTCAGAATTGTTGTGTTTAATTCCTCTACTTTTAGATGTTGCCTTATTTCTGTGTTATGTTTTCGTCTGTTCTTTGATATCCTGCTATTGGTCTGAGGAATTTCATTTCAGCAGCTTGTATTCTGGCAGATTGTTTTGTTGTCACTGTCCATGCTTCGGATCCATAAGTAATAATAGGCACTGCCATTGACTTGTATAATATCATTATAGAGTCTTTTTTGGCTTTATTTTTCAAAGTTCTTTTTAGTGTTCCTGTTATATAATTAAACTTATTTAGTTTGTTATTTATATCTGTTTCCGCTGTGTATGATATTTCGCAACCTAGGAAGTTATATCTTACCACTTGATCTATTGGTTTATTTTCTAATATTATCTTTGTCCGAACTGGATGAGCGCCTTTGAAGGCCATTGTTTTTTATGTTTCTGATGATATTTCCATGTTGTATTTTTTTGATATTTCATTTAGTTTATATAGCATTCTTTGTAGTTCATCCTCTGTTTTTGCTATTAAAATCTGGTCATCTACAAAGCTACTGTTTTTTATTACTATATTTCCTAAGTTAATTCCCCCAGTAATTTGCTTCCATGATCTTATCAGGTCGTCAAAATAAATGTTAAAAAAGAGTGGTTGATAGTGGACAACCTTGCCTAACTCCTCCTGTTATATGTATTGTTCTCGTTGATTTATTTCTATTTTTGTTTTCTCATACATTTTCTTAATTACTGCTTTCAAGTGTAGTGTGATTCCTTTTTCACTTAATATGTTACATAATTTTGGTCTAGACACTTTATCAAAGACCTTATGAAGAGGATGTGCGTCTCTAAGTTGAATTCTCTTCGCTTATTTATTTATTTGTTTCAAAGTGAATACCTTGTCTGTGCAGCTTCTTCCTTTCCTAAAACCTGTCTGCTCTTCTGATATTATTGCGTCTACTATAGTTGTTAATCTTTGATTGAACATTTTTGCATATATTTTGTACGCTGCACACAGTAAGCCTATGCCTCTATAGTTTTCTGGCTTTGTTTTATCGCCTTTTTTAAATACTGGGATTTTTTTCCAATTTTCCATTCTTCCGGTATTGTATTTTGTTTCCAGCACTTGTTATAGAATTTTAATAATTTTTCTTGAAAATTCTTTGGGGCATTTTTTTATCAATTCTATGTTTATATTGTCTATCCCGCATGCTTTATTATTTTACATTTCTTTAATATTTCTATAATTTCTTGCATCTCTGGTTCATCTACTTCTGCATATTGTTCGTTTGTTTCTACGAATGTTATTTCTTCTTTATTTTGTTTATCCGTCCACAGTTCATTATAATAATTTTCTAATTCTATATCTTGTATAGTTAGCAGATTTGTTTTGTCTTTTACATCAGAATTAAGGCTTCTTATAAATTTACGAGTATATACTTTGTCTCGTCTGCCGTGTAAATTGTGTTCCATTTCTGCTATGTATCTACTCAATGTTCTCTATTTAATTTCCTGGTATATATTTTTTACTAATGCTCTTGTTCTATTATATTCTATTCTGTTCTGGTCATTCTTGTTATTTAAGTATTTTAGGTAGGCATATTTTTATCTCATACCAATTTCTGGATTTCGGGATCCCATTTTTTTAGTCCTTTGTTTCTTCTTCCTACTTTCTTTGTTCCTAATACTTCTTTTGCTGTTTTATGTATGAGACTTTTCATACTATTCCATTCTTCTTCAATTTACTTTTTTGGCTCTTCCGCATTTGTATAATCTTTTAGCCTTCTTTTGTATAAATCTTGTATTCATTCTTCTTCTAATACTTTTATTTTATAAATTTCTTTTTTGTTTTCTTCCTTCTTCTTTAATTCTTTATTCCAATTTCTATACCATTTCTTTTGTATATCTATTTTACTAATCAGTAGGTAATGGTCACTATGGATATGGCTTCCTCTGAAGACTCTTGTGTCTCTGACTAGATTTTTCATTTTTTGATTAACCATAATACAATCTATTATAGAGCATGATCCTCTCTCACTTCTCGTATATTTATGTATTTCCTTATGTCTGAAATTCACAATGGGTTAAAACAAAGAGATATAGGCCCCTATTATCTCCTCTTCTATTCAATTTTGTACTAGAGAATTACATAAACTCATTAGAATATAAAGACTGCGTACAACTCAATAGAATTAATAAATCTTATATGCTGATTATATAGTATTATTAGGCGATAGCGAGAAATTTTTAAGGGCCAACACACGCATTCTATTGAGTAACGTTAAGGAATTTGGACTGGAAGTAAACACCGCTAAAACATATATGGTCACATATAGAAATTCATTGTATAGTGGAAATAGTTAATGTTAAATTGAGGGAATTTTTTAAGAAGTGACTGAATTCAAATAATTAGGAGCAATATTTACAAACAGGAATGAGGTGCACAAAGAGATTAAACATAGATTCAATTCTGGAAATGCGTGCTATTACGCATTATAATGACTTTTGCCATCTAAATTTCTCTAAAAACCTTTAAATCCAAAATATATAACAATATTTTCCTCCTAGTTATATGGATGCAAAACACAGACTCTTACTTTAAAGGAGGAGAAAAGTTTACGAGTACTTGAGAATAAAGTACTTAGGAAACATTTTGGACCAAATAGAGACGAACAGACTGGAGGATGCAGAATAGTGAGTTACATTACCTTTATGGGAAGCCAAATTATATAAGATTAGTTAAGTCTCATAGACTGCGATGGGCAGGACGTGTGGCACGGATGAGGATGAAAGAGAGGCATGGAAACTATGTTGGAAAATCAGTGGATAGCCCCCAGTTATGTTGGAAAACCAAAAAGAAAGCTCCCAGGAGGTAGACCATGAATGAGATGGGAGAATAACATTAACCATGATTTGAGGGAGGAGATGATTGGAAAACGGTGGCTTAGTATGGGGATATATGAAGAGCTTATGTCCAAGCGCCCATGAACCTATGGGTTCGATGGTGTCAGTGAGTTAGTTTAATTAATTTGTTGATAATAATAGGCTAATAACAATAATCTTCTTCTTCTTCTTCTTCTTCTTCTTCTTCAGTTCACGGGCTAGGCAAATTGCCTGTTCCGCCTCACAGTTGTTCTGTCCATCTTTTCACTGGCCTTCCTACATTCCTTGAACCTCTTGGCTTGTAGTTGAATGCTGCTCTTGGTAATCTTGATACATTCACTCTTTCCACGTGTGTAAACCATTTTTGTCTATATTCTCTGATTTTCTCATCCGATGGATATATATTTAACTCTGTTCTTATATCTTTATTCCTTATCCGATCCAATTTTGTGCAGCTTTTTGTTCTTCTAAGGAAGTTCATTTCTGTGCTTTGTGTTCTACTTTGCAGTTTTTTGGTCTAATAACAATAATAATATTCGTAAAATAATTCATTTACATTATAGAACCGTATTGTTCATGTTCGCGCGAATATGATCCCTATATATCCCTCTCCCGAGTTTTATTTTTTCACTAAACTTTATCAATTCGTCAAACTAAAAAAAATATGTAATGCAGTTTTTCGTGTAATTCTCCTTTGCTCTTGACCTATAGTACAGCAAAATTGGTAAGAATAATTTTGTTAAATATTGGTAATATATAAAACTATTGCACCGTATTGGTGCTGGATCATACCAATTGTTGTTGACTATTTAACTCATGCCCCAAATGGGAGTCAATGACCAATCACTTTTCAATGATTTCTGTTTTACAACCAATCA
The DNA here is from genome assembly GCA_030220185.1 of Diploptera punctata. Lineage (NCBI taxonomy): Eukaryota > Metazoa > Arthropoda > Insecta > Blattodea > Blaberidae > Diploptera > Diploptera punctata. The sequence continues at coordinate 1,376,868 of JASPKZ010003844.1, read as the reverse complement.
CAGTCGTGTTTCACCAAATATTTATCAATATTAAATTTACCATATTAAAGAAAGCTCCTCCTTTTTAATATTCTGAACAGGTCTGACCATTATTTTGCAGTGACTGACTCTCTAAGAAACACGGCTACCAAAGTATATATATAGTGCATGGATGTCAACACATAGCGCTTGCAGGAGTTAATATAAACACATTTGTTGCAATTGATTATACCACCTAAAAAGAAACTACTGTTTGCACTTTCTTAAATATATTTTTTCCCAGGTAATAATCCAGAAAAATATAATTGCCATATTACATCATACGATATCAGAAATGAATTAATATACGGTTTGATGTGTTTCATTTTTTTTCTCCGCTAGAGAGCATTCTTACAATATTGCGTTCCTTTGGCAATAAATAGTATGATCTGGTTGCAGTGACAAACAAAAGAAGCAGATGAAGCGTACTAATCGTTTCTCATTTGGTTTCAAACATCGCCGTTTACATTAAATATATAAATATTTTAAAATAACTATAATTGAATAATGATTTGTGAGTAAACAGTTTAATTTTATTCGTTAAATAGTCCTAACAAATGCCACTCTTGATTTCCAAATTCTCTAGATAAATCCACTCCTCACTTCATGAGTCGTGAATTTATCGTTAATTTGGAAATCAGTCGTGGCATTACTTATGATAAATATTTTGAGTAGAAAACATAGATTGCTAAGATTAACGTATCTTAGCCCGGGCCCATAAAGCCAAAGATTAATTCAACTTTCCTTAATGAATTATTAAACATGTAATATATTTGAAGAGAAAAATTATACGCTCAGACCGGGACTTGAACCCGGGACCCTTGGTTCTCTAGACCAAGTGCTCTACCAACTGAGCTACCTGAGCAAGTACCGATCTAAACGCAAATCCTTCTCTATATACATTGTAATTCCCATACACCAAATGCTGTGAAGCCGTGCTTCTATCTTGCAAATGGCGGCTCCTTTATTAAGAAGACATATTTGGGAATTATACATTACAGCCAGTACGGCTTTTTTGAGATGTACGAAATCAATAATAAAAACTTGGAAAAAGCCGTACTGGCTGTAATGTATAATTCCCAAATATGTCTTCTTAATAAAGGAGCCGCCATTTGCAAGATAGAAGCACGGCTTCACAGCATTTGGTGGATGGGAATTACAATGTATATAGAGAAGGATTTGCGTTTAGATCGGTACTTGCTCAGGTAGCTCAGTTGGTAGAGCACTTGGTCTAGAGAACCAAGGGTCCCGGGTTCAAGTCCCGGTCTGAGCGTATAATTTTTCTCTTCAAATATGATTTATCCATCATTGAGATGTACGAAATCAATAATAAAAAATGTAATATATTGTAACCTACACAGATCATAATCGTGGAGGTTCTTAGGAAAGAGGAACTCATTTACGCTTGAGAAAAAATGCTTTGGAATTTTATATTCATATCTGATATTGACCAGCTACTAAATCAATAGGCAAAATTATTTAAAATCAGATAACTAAAGTTTAATGCGAGTCAAAAAACAGTCAGATATGACAATGATATAAATAAAAGATAATTGTTTGACATTGAAAATAAGTTAACAAAGAAAATAATACGATCATCGATCATGTATACAAAAACAATATTAAGAAACCATACGTACGATATTAAATTCACACTAGTCCAGCCAAGGGCTGGTGTACACGGTCTTTGTGGCCCCACCCTGGCCTAAAGGACTAACAAACCAAACAAGCTCCTCTGAGCTATATCGACCTGACTCCTTCGGTAGATAAACAGATGATGATTTGATGTTAGAGAACACAGCTCTATATGAGAATTCACTAGGAGAGGGGAGTATGCGCGATAGCACACGGCGCGTAATAGAAGAGGAGGGGGTAAGTAGGAGAGAATTTGGCACTGTTTACTAAGATCACAGAAGAAATGGAGACGCGATGACGTATTGGTTGCGCAGTATGACGTAATCCATGTATCGAAATCTTGATTTCGGTACACTATTATTCTACCAGTTATATTATATGGGCGCGAAACATGAACTTTTACTTTAAGGGAGGAAAGGAAATTACAAGTATTTGAGAGTAAAGTACTTAGGAAAATTTTTGGACCAAAGAGAGATGAACAGACAGGTGAATGGAGAAGACTACATAACAATAAACTACATGGTCTTTATAGGAAGCCAGATATAATAAGAACAGTTAAGTCTCGTAGAATGCGATGGACAGGACATGTTGCACGTATGGGGAATGAAAGACTTGCATGGAAGCTTCTTGTAGGAAAGCCAGAGGGATGGCGCCCAGTTAGTAGACCAAGAATGAGGTGGGAGAATAACATTAACTATGATTTGAGGGAAGTAGATTATACAGGGAATGATTGGAAAGCATTAGCTCAGGAAAGGTATGTATCGAGAGCTTATGCCCGCGCGGCCAAGAACCTACGGGTTCGATAGTGCCATTGAGTAAGTAAGTAAGTATTGGTATATCATGATGAAGTCAACTAGTTCACTGGCTATAATCTACCCTAGTTCAATATCTATAATCTAACCCATATAACTCCAAAGAGGAATTTATATCAGTCTATGAGACTTAGAGTAATTTGTGCTCAAAGTGTATTTCATTTCAGCATTTGTGTCTGTCTTAGACGATTTATGGAACAGTAAATCCTATTTCACTCTTGGAGTATAGCGACAAATTAAAGTTCATAACTGTCATTAGATATTACTATCGTTCACAGAGTTTATTGGTAACGACGAAATGTGTCATGGAGGCTTTCCTTAGTTATAATCCCATTAGGCCTAGATTTAAAATGGTAGTATTTTAAATTAAGCATTTTTAATAAATCAGATCTTATAAAATCTTATAAAGACACCGACATTTTATTTGTATACTTGTGACTAGTGTGTGAAAAAGGAACCAAAGTAATGAAATCTGTAATAGTATATTACCATGCGAGGTTGGGAAGTGGTTTTTACAGAATCGGGGAAAAATGTTTAAAAATCGAGCGATATTGTTGGAAATATTTGCGTTCTTTATAAACAATTGACTAACGTTAACAGTGTGGGCAATGTTTATTAGTTGAAATAACAGGAGGCCTTGAGAACAATTATTGATAACATGGCCGCAAGGACGTATTTATTGTTTTATATTATTTCAAATAAAGTTCAGTTCATGTAAAATGCAGTGATTTGTTTCGTATAATGTATATTAACACTACCTTTTGGATATTTTCTGTATATACATTGTACGTAGGATACATAGAGGGCAGTGGTTTTACTTCCCGCACGTGGGTGTAAATGTAATATTACAGTATAGTTATTTAGGTTGACAACCCCAAAATGTAGGAAGTTGAACTTTCAATTATGTTCGCCATTGCTGGTAAGTACGACAAAATGAACTATCGCGCAAAAACTATTTAACATTTCTTCCATAACAAATTGATTAATTGTAGTAGTTGGAAATTAAAGACTTTAATAGTGGAATGCAGACTTTCACGGCCGGTAATCATGGTAGTAAAAGATTCCGGGCTATGTGGCCGTGGTCTATAACTGGCGTTTCTTCCAGACGTTTCTCCCTCAACTGCGGAGGGCATCTTCAGTTTTTTAAAGGTGGTGATTGGAATTCTTGTGTAGATACCGGTCCGTGTGTGTGGGGTTTCTGTAGACAGTATGTTGAATTTCTCCGTTGTCTTTTCTTATTATCTGAATATCCAGGAACGGAAGTTTACCGTTATTTTCTTTTTCTATGGTGAACTGTATTTTGCTGTTTTGGCCATTGAGATGTTGTAGGAATCGCTCTAATTCCTCGTTACCGTGTCTCCAAACTACAAACGTGTCATCTACATAACGAAACCAATATTCAGGGGACTTTGGAGCTGTTTTTAATGCTTCCTCTTCGAATTTCTCCATGAAAAAATTCGCTATTACCGGACTTAGTGGATTACCCATTGCTACTCCGTCGATCTGTTCGTAATAGCTGTTGTCCCATTGGAAGTATGTTGTTGCCCTCCGCAGTTGAGGGAGAAACGTCTGGAAGAAACGCCAGTTATAGACCACGGCCACATAGCCCGGAATCTTTTACTACCTAAAGACTTTAATATTTTGTAATAATTAATATTATTAATAGAATATAGTAATTAGTGCTTTTAGACTTTTAGAAAGAATTAAAAACTTGTACTAATTAGTTCTACCGTTACTAGCTACAATTGCTTCCTTGATTTTCTTTGAGGTATTATCGCAGTTTTTTCTACTTGGGTATTATTTCAACGTTCTATGTCACCCTAGAGACAGTTTTTTGATTGACATTTAAAATGCTTCTTGAAAGGTGTTGATGCTAACTCACTCTTAATGGAATTAAGATGGTCCTGCTCTTTTTTAAAAAACTATATAACCCTAAAAACATTCTTTTGAAGTGGATCTGGACCATTCGAAGTCAAGGACCCATCTTGAAGGATATTACATTTCATACGACACATTTGTTATCGAGTATTATTATTATTATGCCTAATACACTTCAGTCACTCTTTTTTAATTTATGTATTAATGATATCATCCAAAATTGGAAAAGTATTTTAATATAGGTATAAGAATGGACCGTTTTAAAATATTAAACTTTTAATGTTTGCTGACGATGGGGTTATTATTCAAGGTTATGAAAATAATTTTCAGTACTCTTAACATCAATTAAATCAGTTATGACAAGAATATAATTTTAAAATATCAAAAGAAAAAAGAAAAATATTGGCATTTTGGGGAAACGAACATATAAGATAAAAAATCGTAAAAGACAACAAACCTCTGGAACAATTAACAAATTTTAATTATTTGGGTTGTAATTTTACTATAAACACAAAAACTGAAAGAGACATAAATATGAAACTGTCGAAATTTCAAATGATATGCGGAACTATACATAAAACATTAAAGAATAAAACAAGAAGAACTACTAGATTGAAGTTTTATAAAACATTGGCAGTTCCTGCATTACTTTATGGGAGCGAAACTTGGGTAATGACCAAAAAATTACAAATTAGAATACAAAGCACAGAAATGAACTTCCTTACGAGAACAAAAGGCTGCACAAGATTGGATCGGATAAAGAATGGATATATATATAAGAACAGAGTTGAATATATATCCATTGAATGAGAAAATCAGAAAATATAGAGAGAAATGGTTTACACATGTGGAAAGAATGAATGTAAGAAGATTACCAAGAGCAGCATTCAACTACAAGCCAAGAGGTTCAAGGAATGTAGGAAGGCCAGTGAAAAGATGGAGAGAACAACTGTGAGGCGTAATATGCAATTTTTGCCTAGCCTGTGAAGTGAAGAAGAAGAAGAACAAGACACTCAGTCACTGAAGAAACTAGAGGCCTGCCTTACAAGAAAATTATTCTAAATGAGCACATGCTAAAATTTATTCACTGAACTAATGCGATGGTTGGTCATACGTTGGGTTCAAATGAAGTTCACATGGCATGGTATAAGGAGACAACTCTCTGTACTGCACTTATTAATCAATTACAGTAATTATTAAATGTGTAAGGAAATAAAATTGAAAAGAAAGTAGCAAAATATAAATACATTTAGTGCAGTTACCTTCAAGGTTATAATTTTTGTGGGCTATTGATCAAATGAGGGAATTTCACAACATGCCCCTTCAGTACCACCAGTGGGTAAGATTTACTGATTTGAGAGACGCTGCTATTCTCTTAGTGCTAAGTCGAGTTATGAGATGGGAAGCGACAGGAGTCATAACATAAAATATAAACGAATTACGACAGCAAATGAAGTACAAACGTTGACCAATTTGCTAAAATAATCAAGCAGAGCTACATTCCATCAAGAAAGCCATAAAATATATCACAGAAATCAACAATGTAGCACAGATAGAAGACAGAAAAGTAGCTATGTACACAGACAGTAAAATTACCATTGACTTCCAGGAACGGCATAATCTTCCTCATTGAAAACATTCGAAAGAATCTGCGATTGATGGAGAATGACAGTAAGTGGACCTCAGCTGGGTTAAGGCTCATGTAGAAACCACCAACTGCAGCAATATGAATACACTATTTTTATTTTATAACAATGGGGATTATATCTTCTCCATTCCAATGGAATCAGATCTGAAGATCGAGTTGCCCAAGGTTCATAACACCACGGAGAATTTGTGATCCTAGATTCCTTGAATTATTCATTTTATTTATAAATCGGTCAATGTGTATGCATTTTGGAACTAAGTTTCTTGGTCTTAGCTTTCTCTTTCATTCCTCAATCGTTTAAAACTACTTGTTGAACCATCTGTACATACGAAGAAGATTTCCGGGCTACTGACCATGGTCTAGAGGTCGGAAATCTTCTTCAAGATCTTCATAATAACTAAGACCGTGGAAGCCTAAGTCAATAGATCTGTACATAGTTTCATAATTTAAAAACCCCGGGAGTTATTACATGAGGATTCGAAACAATTTTATACATCATTTTATATTCGCATCCATGTTGTCAAATATCCTTACAACAGGTTCTTAAATCCCACAGTAACTACAATGGAATTGGACACCTGGCTCACAAGAGTCTATCTTCATAAATTCGGTCTATCCGACAATCCAGTGTGTTCTTGCGAAACAGAACAGACAATCGATTTCCTGATATATAACTACAGAAAAATGTACAGCATTAACCTGACCGACTCAAGTAGAGTGTTGGACTATTCGGTGGGACGTGGACAGCACCCAAACCAGGACTTCTAATAAACCATTTAATAGTATTTACAGAATTATACTGGAAGTAGACTTCAATGCTCTGCATAGAACTCGGATACAAGTATAAATCAATAGATATAGGGCCTATAAACGTGTAAAAAGCTAAATTATATATATATATATATATATATATATATATATATATATAAAAAGTAAAATAAAGTGATCCCACAACAGGCCTCAGGAGACCCTTGGGGTAGTAGGAGGTTAAGGCTCCTACTTTTTCCGGACAATCGGCACTTGATGTCAGCCGGGTTTCAGCCCTGCATGACGGCCGCCTTTACCCCAGAACAAGTGTCTGGTACTCATTTCCGTTAGAGGCTGAGTCGACCCCAGGGCCATAGTTCCGCCAGAAGGTTTAAGTCCCAACCGGGACTCGAACCCTCGACCTTCCGGCTTGTAGCCTAGTGCCTTAACAACTACGCTACGGCTTATATATACCAACTTAAATTATAATTATATGTATATATATATATATATATATATATAGGGCCTAACTATATTTAGACGTTATAACTGCATTTTTGACATTTGGCAATGAAGGAAAATATGACATGAAAAGAAAAATAAATGCCTGAGTCGGGATTTGAACCCGAGTTTGTAAACTCTGTACGTTTAGTGCCCTAACCATCTGAGCTACTCAGGAATCCTAACAGAAACATTTATTTTTCTTTATATATATATAGTATTTTCAATTTACACGAGAGGTAGCGCGATACGATACCATGTTTGCGTTAGGTTTCCTGAGTAGCTCAGACGGTTAGAGCGCTAAAAGTATACAGAGTTTAGAAACTCGGGTTCAAACCCCGGCTCAGGCATTTATTTTTCTTTTCATATCATATATATATATATATATATATATATATAACTGGCACTATCGAACATGTATATTTATGGACAAACGGACGTAAGCTCTCCCTACATCCCTAACCTAAGCTAATACTTTCCAATCATCCCTGTACACTCTACTTCCCTCAAATCATGGTCCATGTTATTCTCCCACCTCATTCTTGGCCTAACTACTGGACGCTTTCCCTCTGGTTTTCCTATTAGCAGTTTTCATGTCCCTCTTTTCATTCCCTGTTCGTGCAACATGTCCTGCCCATCGCAGTCTACGAAATTTAACTGTTCTTATTACATCAGGTTTCCCATAAATATCACGTATCTCACTGTTACGTGTTCATAATCTCCATTCACCTCTCTGTTCACCTCTCTTTGTCCAAAAATGTTCATAGAAACTTTAATCTCAAATATTCGTAAAATTTTCTCCTCTCTTAAAGTAAGAGTTCATGTTTCGCATTCATATAGTATAACTGGGAAAATAAATGTTTATATATTTTTAGTTTAATGTTTTAAGAGAAGTTGGGACAAGAGTCCCTCTAATAGTTAATAGCATACATTTCTAGAATAGAACCTATGTTTAATTCCTTTGAGTACCTCGTCCCTGTTTGTAATTATTGTTCCTAGGTATTTGAATTCAGACCACTTCTTCAAAATCTTCCTCATTTGTAATTAACCGTCCATTTCCATCATATAATGTATTTCTGCGTGTGACTGATTTAGTCTTATTTATGTATACTTTCAGTCCTAAAGTCTTGGTGTTATTTATGTATACTTTCAGTCCTAAAGTCTTGGTGTTAGTCAAGAGATAAATATAAATTAGAGACAATAAATTAAAGTGAAATTACAATAGGGAGTGTAGGCTGTACAATTATGAGTGATAAAATATCTTATAAAATACCTTAAATATAACTGATAATAATAGGCTGCCTTTATTAATTGATCTTTTAAATAGATCAGCAAAAAGCCTAAAGTCAAATATGATACTAAGGTACATAATTCATGTAATATTACTTTGTAATTAAATAAATCATAATATAAAATATATTTGACTTTGTGGGTTAGAAATAAGCGGCAATGTTTATTAAAAAACCAAACAAAAATGTTGAGTGCACGAGGCAATGACACAAAGGCAGTAGAAACATTCCATTTTGAACTACACAAATCGGCCAAAGGAAATTAAATTGACCGTAATTCGTAATATTAACTTACAATTAAAGCCGTGGTGTTCCACTAAATGCCTGTAGGCAATGAAAACAAATATTACACAATTAGTTAATTGAAACAGGGTTCACACTTTGATCTGGATATATCTGACCATTAACTAGAGACCATGTGAGTTTTATGTGAAAATAGTTTAAATTAAAATGTTTACTTTTTTCTATAAATAAGTGACAATTAAATTAAAATGTTTTTCCTTCTAAAATTGGTGGCATTTAAGTTTACTGGCTTATTCACTCTTTCATTTAATTTTAATGATAATAATTTATATGAAAAATAAGTTTGTCCGCCGTCACACAGTGGGGCAAAGGACTTCCATTTTTTGCATTATTTCTGACAGTTCATGTAACACGTCATTCAATATGTCGATTTAAAGGCAATTTAACACATACAATTGCTTAACTCCCATTTTGATATGTTGATTTGGACGAGAACGATGACTGAAAGCTGTCTTTTGAGAATCAGGAAATAGATCTCCCTAATTCTATTATTATAGAGTAAATTATTGTGTATAATTTTATTTTAAATCAGGCGAATTTAAAAATATGTATAATTAGGCTGTAGGGCATTTCTTTACATAATAAAGCTACAAAGTAGACTATCTAAGAGTACGAGGCTAATAGCCTCTCGTTAGACGCATGGCTATCGCGTGCGAATGCCTCGACTGGGATCCCAGGACATACCGGAATATTTCGTGTTTTCTCGGGATTCTACTGCACCCCGAATTTCATCCACCAACGTTCTCCGATCCCCTTCCCTTCCTTTCATGTCATTATATTTCTCATTCATTTATTTCTTATCGCCTTTCATCTCAACTCCTGCAAGGAAAAATAGTTTAATTGGCAATCCAAAGGTGTTGAAAATATGTGGTTGCGAATATATAGTATTGCGGATCATCAGGATGCTGCCATATGACTCAGAGCCTGAACATTAAAAACAGGGCAGAAAGGACCAATGGGAGGGCTGTAGCCCCATCGCGGACACGGGTCCAAAACAAAAATGAGAGTAGACCTGATATGTCGGACCTGGAAGAGGACCTACAACTCACATAATGCCTTAGAGTTGATTTCATTCCATTAATCTCCATAATACTTGGGATAGTAATAGATCTTTTAAGTCGTGATGCTCGGGCTGCCTGCACGCGCAGACTGTATAAAGAACTAAAATGGACGTAAACATATGTCAAATGCTTGGCAGGGTCATTAATGAATGCAAGGATTGTTATTAACTTGATGTTTAAAACCTTACATTTTTTCTTCTAACTTTCTTCGTATTTGATACTTTGGCAGATTCCATTATAAAATATATTTCTAAAGCAGTACAATATCTTGTCGTTCCAGATGCGTTTTGTAAATTGAGCTTTTCACCACGAATGGGGCGAATAGGAATTATACGTGTTATAAAAATAGCCGAATAATATGTTTCAGAACCAGAAAAGCCTGTTTGTACAAATTGTGACCGAGAAACCATTAAACTCCATGTCGTTATCAAACATGCCTGGTCGATATCTTCGCTATAAAGAGATTCAGTAACATATTTCATTCTAAGAAATGGGCGTTCGATTGTGGTCGAGCAAATGAACAAGGGAATAGCTTTCAATTGCTTGTATATTTTTCGGATAAAAACTATTTTCGTAGATTGAATAATTTTGTACGAGAGGACTTTCTCAGAGGAACTAGCCCATGTAACACATTTCTTAATGGTTTAATTTGATCCATACATAATCCCGAAAAATGAAATAAATTTAAGAAATTCTCACCTTCTAGATATAGAATATAGATAATCGGGCAGCCTTACCAATAAATACATTTATTCGTATTATTATTATTATTCCATTTTGATGTATAACTAACTTACTCACTGGCAGTATCGACCCCATAGGTTCATGGCCCCGCAGACATAAGCTCTCCGCATATCCCTATCATGAGCTAAATGTTTTATAATCATCCCTGTATAACCTAATGAAGTAGCTACAAAGATTCTAGGTATATTGATTTCAATTTTCTGAACATGTTAATGTATGTTAGACAATTCAGCTTACACTAAAACAGCCAGAGCATATTCGTCTCCTGTATTTCAGCTGTTAGTTCTAACTTAATTTTGTTTTTTTTTATTCATGACGTAACTCTTCTTTTGTATTAGTTTCACATACGAAATAGTATTTTTTTGTGGTCAGAATGTGTTAAAAGTAATTGTTCCATATTGTTCCAACTCTAATTTACAAAGCTCTGCTTAGCTTTACATTGTTATAATTCCGTCATCCAAAATCATTGAATTACCAACTACGATGGAATTATGTGAGGTAAGATAGACAATGTAAGCAAGGCAGAAGGCGCAAGTACAAGTAACTGAATTGTTCTCTGTTTGGATATGCATAGAGTGATAAATGGTAATGATAATAATAATAATAATAATAATAATAATAATAATAATAATAACAATAATAATATTAATATTAATAGTATTGATATTAAGAGATGGACGTGATCCATGACTGATGTTTTTTCCAGACGTTTCTCCCTCAAATGCGGAGGGCATTTTCAGTGGCGAGAACTTCTAGCTAGTGTTCCCGGGTCGGAGGCTCAACTGTGAATGAGCCTAGCCTCCGACCAGGTATCACTACTAGAATACATTTGAGAAACATTTTGTTCCTTTGAGGATATTGTTAAATATTTTAAAAAATCAATACATTTGTACCTGTTGTGGCAGTCGTCCTCAACAAATTATATTTGTATAAATCATTCAGCTAAATATTTTTAACATTACACATTTAACACTGTTTATGTAAATACTAATTACTTTGAAGGAGGAAAGAATATTACGATTATTTGAGAATAAATTTCTTAGGAGAAGGTTTGGGTAAAAAAGAGATGAACAGACAGGTGAATGGAGGAAACCACATGATAGTGAGCTACATGATTGCATTAGGAAGCGAGATATAATACGAACAGTTAAGTCTCATAGACTGCGATGGGCAGGACATGTGGCACATATGTGCGATGAAAGAGGTACATGGAAGCTTCTTGTAAGAAAACTTGAGGGAAAACGACCAGTTGGTAGACCAAGTATGAGGTGAGAAAATAACATTATCCATGGTTTGAGGAAAGCAGATTATACAGGAGATGATTGGAAAACATTAGCTCAAGATAGGGATGTATGGAGAGCTTATGTCCGTGCGGCCATGAACCTACAGTTTCGATATTGCCAGTGAGTGAGTTAGCTAGTTAGTTAGTTTATGTAAATACCAAATAATCCAATATTTTAGAATAGATTAAGTGGAATTAAATTCTTATTTTCAAATTATTTTCAATTTTTTCGGTCATACTATAACAGTACGTTAATGATATGAAACATAAATGTATATATAATAACATACATTAAACTACTGTCATTCATTTAAATGTAGCCATAATCAGTTTGCGACTAAGCATATCCGATATCAATTAACATCATACGGGCGAAAGCTCTCAAGCTTTTAAAGCAATAATCCAAAGTGACAGGTGCGACACATTCAAAAGTGACACTGCTTCTGAACCACTGACATCGACATTCCTCTGATATTTGTCACAAACTGCACAATCAACGACGTAAATTCAAAATTAAACACGTACATTATTTTAGAGTTAATTTTAAAATCTTAACAAATTGAGTTAATTTTCTTTGTTTTAATTTATGTTGCTTTAAGGTTGAAAAATCCAAAACAAAAACCCTCAACTTGCAAATGTCAACAACATGTAGACTCTTTTAAGAAAGGTAAGATACAGGTTCTTTATTTTAAGGCGCAACCCTAGCGCCTGGCAACCGCTCATTTCACACATTTCGCAAGGTCATCTCACCAACTAAATGTTCTTTTTCTTTTTTCAAATGCCCAGGTTTGTCTTTCGACATTCCTGGTTTCTCTCCTGGCATGGGGTACTTGTAACCCACTTCTGAGGTTGGGGCGCCTGAAAGGCGGGGTTACGTTGCCCCGATGATATGATGGTAGTGATGATGATAATGGTGCGCCAGGAGTGTACCTAATTTTTAAGCTTAACCTAAGATGAATATGAATGATGATTGCGATGGCCATATGAATTCGGGGACCGTTTGGGCCTTAAAGTTTTCCTGACATTTGTCTTACAGGTGAGGAAAAACCCCGATAAAAACCTCACCCAGAAAAACTGTCCCGACCGGGGATCGAACCCGGGCCCGCTGCGTGACAATGCAGCACGCTACCCCGAGACCACAGTAAATGTAAATGTAAAAAGCTGTGGAATTAATTAGAGATTGTAACTGAATAAAATCTATTTGTGTGCTATGACAAAAGATTTTCAACATTACCTCCTTCAGCTTCAATACAATGTTCACACCGGCTAGAGATTTTGAAACACGCTATCTAATTATTGTCTTGAAATGTTGGAGATCGCAGTTCGAATTTTAAGTTCCTCTAATCTTCGAGAATTTGTAATCGTGGCTTTATTAGGGACAGTTGCTTTAGGGAAATGAGGGCAAAATTAACGATGACTATTTAATTCATGCCCCAAATGGGACACAATGGCCAATCACGTTTCAATGATTTCTGTTTTACAACCAATCAGAGTCGTGTTTCACGAAATATTTATGTGTTATAATTACCATATTAAAGAAACCTCCTCCTTTTTAATATTCTGAACAGGTCTGACCATTATTTTGAAGTGACTGAGCCCGTGGAAAATACGGCTACCAGATTGTATATATAGTGCATGAATGTCAACACATGCCGCATGTGGGAGTTAATATAAAAACATTTGTAGCAATTGATTATACCACCAAAAAAGAAACCACTGTTTGCACTTTCTTAAATGTATTTTTTCCCAGGTCACAATCCAGAAAATTCTAATTGTCATATTACCATCATACTACCCATCGGAAATTACTTAATATACAGTTTTGATGTGTTTCATTTTTCTCCACTAGAGAGCATTCTTATAATAGTGCGTTCCTTGTGGCAATAAATAGTAAGTGATCTGGTTGCAGTGATAAAACAAAAGAAGCAATATGAAGCGTACCTGTCGCGTCTCATTTGTTTTCAAACATCGCCTGTTACGTTAAATACTAATAAATATTTTAAAATAACTATAGTTAGTTAAATAATGATTTGTGAGTAAAACAGCTTAATTTTATTCGTTAAATAGTCTTAACACATGCCACCTCTTTGGATTTCCACATTCCTCCTGGAATAAATTCACTCCTCACGTTTCGTGCAGGTCGTGACTTTTTATCGATAATTTGGAATGTCCACTCGTAGCATTACTTATGATAACTTGTCTAAGATTTCTTCTTTGCATTTATCAAATAACAAAAATGACCTCTTTTCAATCTGAACAGATACAAGGCACTATGGGTATTACACACTGACAATCACGCACACAGTCACAACTGAACACAAATTCACAAGTTTATTAAAGAAAAAACTTCGGAAAACACGTCTGTACCTTAAGGTACGTACACACCTGCGCGCCGCAAACACGAACGGCGCGCGCGCCGCACCATGTTCGTCAGATTTGGACGGGGTTTTAAGGTGCGCGCGAACGGCGCGCGCGCCGCACGCGCGTCTCTCACCACGATCCACTCATTGTCGGTTTTTTCCACGAACACTTTGATGGTTCGCTCTTTAGATTTGGACGGGTACCTGAGAGGTTCGTTGCTTTCGGTGTGCACCTATTATTTGAGTATGGAGTGGTCAGAGGAAAACGTGTTAAAACTTGTTGACATTTATAGAAGCAAGCAATTATTGTGGGATCCACAACATAAGGATCATTTTAAAAAATCATTGAAAGGAGATGCCTGTTTTTTTTTCAATGATATGTGTTTTTTTTTCGTGTGTACTGTAATTGTATAAATAAATTAGAATTATTTAGAAAACATTATTTATTTAAGACGTTCATTTCATAATATTATGTATGAAGTATCACAAAACAATACAATATATAAACACATTTATTGCTAATTATTTATTTATCTCTTCAAAGACTCCAAAGAGCAAGACTGCTCATGTTAAGGGGCAATATACAAAAAATAATGGCCATAAAACAATTAACAATAAAAACAAGAAAACAAATTCAGGCATAAGTTTAAGTAATACAAACTACTATAGATGCACAATATATATACACATATAAATACAATATTTAAACAGGATAATATTAATAATAATAAAATTAACAAAATTAACTAAGAAAGCAATGAGAAAAAATATTTTTAATACAATTAGAAAAATGTTTAACATTCGTGAAATGTTGATATTCAATAGGTAAGTAGTTATTTTAATGGTTGATTAATGCATAACGAATCCCTTTTATACCTTTTTTTTTTAGAAACTAGTATCTTTGTGCAATAAAGTACAACCTCTAGTATAATAATCATGTACATTTTTATTAAAAATTAAGGCCATGTTATGGTGAGATAGATTCTTAATAATTTTAAACATATATATACAAATCATGTCCACCGCTGTAGTCTCGAGGTAGCGTGCTGCCTTGTCACGCAGCGGGGCCCGGGTTCAATCCCCGGTCGGGGCAGTTTTTCTGGGTGAGGTTTTTATCGGGGTTTTTCCTCACCTGTAAGACAAATGTCAGGAAAACTTTAAGGCCCAAACGGTCCCCGAAATCATATGGCCATCATCATCATCATCCTTATCATTATCATATCATCATCATCTCATCATCCTTCACCGGTGTGGAAAGCAACGGGAAGCTACCACACCTACACAATTCCCTAGTAAAGCTGCAAGCATAGCATGAAAATGCTATGATTTCAGTGAAGGACCTGCCTTCGGGCAGAATTACTATGGATGGATATACAAATCATATATTTTTTTAAATTCCTTTAATGCTATAATATTTGAAAAAGTATAAATAAAGTTATAAGATGTAATAAGTAATAAGCGTGACCAGACGTCCCGATTTTGGCGGGACAGTCCCGATTTTTAACAATTTGTCCCGCGTCCCGCGGCATTTAAAAAAAATGTCCCTATTTTTGGGAAAGAATGCAGGACAAGCGGGAGAACGGAAAGGAAATAGACATCGTTGGTTACACCTGCTCTGCAAAATGTCTACTGAAGGTTTGTGGGTTTCCTATGGATCGCAGGAGGTTCGTTGAAATTAATAATTTCGACGAACATAAAACGCGCCGCGCGCGCGCCGTTCGTGTTCGCGGCGCGCATATGTGTACGTACCTTTACAGTTACGGAAGTAATCACTAAATAGGGGTAGCAGGAATATGAATAGAACCTGCTTTGTTGCCCGCCCGCTAGTTCACTGACCGGGAAACGGCGGTGCTTTGACCGCTTGGCCTGCCGGCTGATTGCTAGGCGCTAGGGTTTGCGGCTTAATTTGAAGTCCCTGTATTATTAAATTCAAAATCTAGACATTTATTATGGTGGAACAAAAAATGTTGTATGCATTTTACGTATATCAATAATGCTAATTATAATTGAGTCAATAAAACATAAAAATAAAAAGAAAACCAGCTTACGCACGTTTCGTAAACATACGCGCTTATTATTACTTTAATATAGGTTCAATGCATAACATAATAATATAAATGAAATACGGCTTAAGGGTTAATTAAATTATCAAAACTTAACAAAATGGAAACACTACCTCAAATACAAAAGCCGTTTCTTGTACAGAATATCCAGAATTAATACACGTTTAGCTCATTTGTATTGATTCAGTGTTCTCATTATCTCTTCTTAACAATAAATTATTAGCAAAAAGAGTTTATCAATTCTTTTTCTTTATTGTGGCATTCCTAACCAAACACGTATGTTAATTAACTGATGTGTATATTTAACTATCTCCTCTCTCTCTCTCTCTCTCTCTCTCTCTCTCTCTCTCTCTCTCTCTCTCTCTCTCTAACATGTAATCGTTTATGTTTATTGTAATTTAGATGTAAGACTGTTTTTTATACTTTTCAAAACCTGGTTGAGTGGGAGACAAAGCCTTACGGCCTTAATTGTGCCAGGCAAAATAAAGCTATTATTTTTTTTTCTATCCCTTTAACTTAGCTTAATCTGCTCCTTTACAGATATTTTCACATGTCACACGCCACACGCGATCTGTAGGAGAGGACTTTTAAATCTGAATCACACATATGTTTTGTTTGAGTACAGAAGGACATGGAGGACCTCTTTGGATGAGTGATCAGCTCAATTCCAGAGCAGTGTCCGATACCACATGAACATTAAGATAATACACAACATTTTCTTATTTATTCATAATATAAGTAAACAAGTGAATTTTATAAGGAATATTATGGTGGCCGTGTACGTAAATCAAAGAACGATCAAATTAAAAATTAAGATATGAGAAGGCATCTGAATATTCAGGCAATAGGCCAATGGGTGAAAAAATGATTTGAATGGAATCAGCATATACCCCGCATGACACTAGGTACAATTGTACGTATAGCAGGAGATAAGTTACCAGAGGATGGGAGAAAGACACATGAAACACCAAAAATGAGATGGAGGGACTCATAATTCTGGATGGAACAGGTCAAAGACCTGAAACAAAGAGAAGAAGAAGAAAAATATTATGACGACCAGAAGGTGTTTAGAGACTATTTTGGCCTTGAATTTTACTATTTGTCTTAAACTCTGAAAAAAAACTCCTCTAGGAAAGTTATATTGACCGGGATCGAACCTGAATCCACTGCATACTGAAAAACGACGTCACCCCAAGACCACAGAGGTGGAGTTATTTAACTCTGACCAGTAAGTCAAACGGTCCCCATTTGATCATTTTTATCAACATTGTCATATTGACTTAAGTAGATAAAGTTTAGGATTAAGGTCTCTCCTGGCGCATCATTACCATCATTATCACCCTTCATATCACGAGGTAGCGTAACCCCGCCTTCCAAGCGCCACAACCTCAGAAGTGCGTTCCAATACGCCAATGCGAGAGAGAATATCAGAAATGTGGAAATGAGAAACTAGTGGAATTGAATTAAAAGTTCAATTATACCATTGCTATTGGAAGAAGTGAACCCCATTTCAAACGAACAATTTGTATTAATGTAATGGAAAACAGGTAATATCTCCAACTGAATTCATTGTAACTTAATTTGCTTCAATGATTCTGTATGTTAATAATTTCGAATGATCAATATTCGAAGTTGAAAAAGGTGGAAAGAAGGATAATGAAAAATAATTGACAAAGCTATGAATTTGTTTTTGCATGAAGTAATTATACAGGAAGCCAGCTTCATCTGATATTGAAGATCCTTTAGCTTGATGAATTATAACTCGATTCGTCTCCGTCCACTAACAAAGGATCTTAATTAGTTACTACAGTAGTTTTTCAACATCAATCAGCCAAAGTTCTGCTTCTTGTGACTTCTAATCATTGTTTTGTATAATGCCGCTTTTGTGATGCTGTAGTTAACAAATTTAATACTGAAAGGAAACTTCTTTACATTCCATCATGAGGTGTTTTATGCATTTAATAGCATCCACGTGTATTGTTAATATGACTTTGGAATTTGCAAGGTTTTAAAATTGTACTATTTTTTAATGTCATCCGTCAAAACTTCTCTCAAAAAATATATATTAAACTGAAAATATAATTATAAAACTGTTATTCTCCCAGTTATATGGATGCGAAACATAATGCTTACTTTAAGGGTGGAGAGAAATGCATAAAAATACATGAGAATTCAATTTACCCACATATTTAGCTTTCATAGATCTTGAAAAAGCCTTTGATAAGGTGATAAGAAGAAAATTGTGGGACATAATGAAGGCAAGAGGGTACCCGCCTCAACTTATAGAAGGAATAAAAAGTCTTTATAATGGCACGAAAGTTATCCTTAATTTAGATCATTATTCCAGAGACGAAATTTTAATAAATCAAGGAGTTCGACAAGGGTGTACATTATCACCCACATTGTTTAATATATATTTTGACGAGGTTATAAGAAAATGGAAAAAAATCAAGTCCAATAGGAATACAAATTAATAAGGGAATGTATTTGAATATTTTAATGTATGCAGATGATCTGGTATTTGTACAGAAGTCAGAGGATGATTTACAAAGAGCCATTTACATGTTGAATCAATTAGGACTCTATTATAATCTCAAAGTCTCAATTTCAAAAAACTAAAATTATGGCTTTTCAGGGCAAAGTGCCAGTCAGAGCAAAAATAGTAATCAATAATGAAATAATAGAACAGATAGCACATTTTAACTAACTTGCTTCAGATATAACATATAGCTATGATTGGGATATACATAATAAATTAAACCGATATCAAATGATGTTTGTCACCATACGAAGAACCCTCCGAAAGACTCGAAAAGAAACTCAGCTCAGGTTTTATAAAATTATGACTGTTCCTGTTCTTTTATATGGCTCTGAATATTGGGTACTCACAAAAAAAGATATCTCACACATTCAAGCCACTGAAATGAAATTTTTAAGATCCGCAATAGGATGTACACGCATGGATAGATTACACAATTAATCAATAAGAAATGAACTGGAGATATTTTCAATAGTTGATAAACTAGAAGAGCACAAATACCAATGGAAAGAACATTTAGACAATGGACAATACAAGATTACCCAAAAAGATCAACACCTACAAACCACATGGAAAAAGATCTTTGGGACGGCCAAGGAAACGATGGACTTGAGACCGGGACAGATCGCATTGGCCTAATCCTGGAAAGGAAGAAGAATAAAAAATATTAGTATTTGATAATAAAGTTCTTAGGAAAATGGGCACGCCGTAGCGTAGTGGTTAAGGAAATATAATACTGTCAATAATTGTCCTGTAATGATATAGGGGTCTTCAACGGGCTACAAGCCGGAAGGTCGAGGGTTCAAGTCCCGGTGGGTCAGGATTTTTAAACTGAGCCAAACCTTCTGGCGGCACTATGGCCCTGGGGTCGACTCAGCCTCTAACGGAAATGAGTACCAGGCGCTTGTTCTGGGGGTAAAGGCGGCCGTCACGCAGGGCTGACAACCCGGCTGACATCAAGTGCCGATTGTCAAGAAAAAGTGGGAGCCTTAATCTCCCACTACCCCAAGGGCCTCCTGAGGCCTGTAGTGGGAATACTTTACTTTACTAGGAAAATGTTTTGAACAAAGAGAGATGAACAGACAGGCGAATGGAGAAGACTTCCTATCAGTTATCTATATGATCTTTATGGGAAATCAGATATAATAAGAAGAGTTATATCTCATAGACTGCGATGGGCATGAAGTGCGGGACGAATGGGAAATATAAGAGGGGAATGGAAACTTCTTCTAGGAAAACCAGAGGGAAGTGCTTAGTAAGTAGACCAAGAATGAGGTGAGAGAATAAAATGAACCATGACTTGGGGAAGCAGATTATACAGAGGTCGAATGGAAAACATTAGCTCAGGATAGGGATGTAAGGAGAGCTTATGTCCGCGCGGCCATGAACCTACGTGTTCGATGGTGTCAGTGAGTTAGTTAGTTGGTTTAAAGTCATTCTGTAAAGCTGGATTTCCTCAGTATTCCTAACATATGAGTTATTTTGAACATTTGTAAATGACAACAATCAAGTAATAATTTGAATCTCAGAATTTGAAAAATAACTAAATAGTAATAGTATAATATATATATAATGCACAACAGTGACATATTCCTTAGTCAAACTGATCTAAGCAGTAATTTTAGCCTCATCGATGATTTGGGTTTATTTCAATGAGGTCATGGAAAGTTTCTTGATGTACAAATTAGCATATTGTATTTAAAATGTCCACCGCTGTGGTCTCGATGTAGCGTGCTGCCTTGTCACGCAGCGGGCCCTGGTTCGATCCCCGGTCGGGGCAGTTTTTCTGGATGGGGTTTTTATCGGGTTTTTTCTTCACCTGTAAGACAATTTCAGGAAAAGGTTAAGACCCAAACGGTTCCCGAAATCAAATGGCCATCACCATCATCCTTATCATTATCATCATCATCATCCTCCTTCACCGGTCTGGAAAGCAACGGGAAGCTACCACACCTACAATTCCCTAGTAAAGCTGCAAGCGTAGCATGAAAATGCTATGATTGCAGTGAATGACCTGCCTTCGGGCAGAATTATTATGGATGGATGGTATTTAAAATGTTTAATTTCGATAGACACGTTGGGTAGGTAGGTAGGTAGGTACTATTCATTTAATGACGCACGTAAACAACTCATGTCATAAGGGTAGCAATTCAAATCAGGGCGTGAAATGGGCAACCATTTTTTCTCAGAGCTCTATTACTTCAGCTTTGAGGTTATTCCCAACGTAAATATATGACACAGGGTCCAGGTTTTATTTATCTTCCGAAGGATGTCACATTAAGACTTTTTACGCTCTTCAGAATACATAGCCCGACCGGATTCGAATATGCGAACCTCGGAACCTCTTATCGACTAGTCGAATATTACGACAGTGTTTGCGGGCAAGCAAGTGTAAATGAGGAGTAAATACGCTACGCTGAGAATTAAACTTTCAGGTTCCAATGCAGGTTTGTATTAAGCAATAACTGTGTAAGTTAATCTCAGTTCGTATTTTATTTTGCGGCTTTCTATAGCAACCGAGGCATTAGCATTACAATTGAAATGTGGGGGAGAAGGGCCGACAAATTTTACTCAGAAGGGCTCTTTTTCAGGTTTGTTAACCTTAGTTGATTATAGGATATTATATGATGTTGACTTAATTGCAAAGTAATTAGTTTGAACAAGTCATTTCACCACAGATTAAATAATGTAATACACTGTGGAAAACATTTCTCTAATAGCTTACATAAGCTTCTTAAGTTACATGAATAACGTTCATTTAACTAATCTTATTAGCATAGTTCTATTTCTTTATAAATTTATAACTTTAAAGCTATCTAAATCCGGTTTAGAAATGTAATTCATTTTTCGATGCCAACGTTCTATGTGTTAAATATTGAATTTCAATTTCTTTCCAACCTTCCATGTTATTCCATTGCCCTTTCTTTATTCTTCCTTCTCTCATTGTTGTTTTATATCCTGAAACAAAGTAGCAGTTGATATTCTTCTCTTCAACCTCTCTGGCGGCAGCTATTCAAAAATGTTCTTCAGCAGTTGTTATTTATTCTTTTCACATGGCCTTACCATTGCAGGTTTTTTATATAATCCAATAGAGAATTTCTTTACGCCTACATTAGTTATTATTTTAATAAAGCTAGATATCTTCATGGTATCTTTACTTCGTCATGGTGGAGTGGCTTGTATGATTAAATGATCCGCTGAGAGCTATGTTGGTGGTAGCATTGTTACCAAAAGGGATACCCATGCCACTCAGGCCGAAGGTGATATACCAGACTAAAAAAATAATTACTTTGGTGGAAAGTTGTATACGAGAGCGCAGCAGAACAATGCGAAAGGCCGGTCCACAGCTGGCTTTTGTATTGACAGTTCAAAGGAAATTCAGAAGAAGACATGGCAAGAGACGGAATTGATTTCATGAAAGCTTTCTACCGCGGAGAGAGGGCTGAGAGTCGCCTCTCACGGAGAGTTTGGTTCTTGCACACCGTCCTTAATATTGAAACACCAGCCTTATAATTGATTTCTTAAATTGCCAGTTCCAATTTTAAAACAGATTTCTTATTACTCGTTTGCTTTCAGCTTAAAACGTCAAATACAATTCTAGTGTTAGAACTGTCATTATGGTGTATTGGTTCCCTATTGTCGATTAGGTATAACGTAGCCTGCATATTTTAGTAGAGACGACATCTGGACCCATGCCTCCACCCCTTGGGATACCTCGGTCAAAGACCATACTCCCAAGTCCCAGTATCTTGTCCTCCCTATCTATCTCGCGTCCACATTCAAGTTCTCGGCCTTAAACCAACACCTCAGGGAGAAGGTGTTGGAGTCGCAACTTCAGGGGAAATTGCTGAGCTACATAGTACGTCAGGTCGCTCATTCCTGACGACCCCACAGTTGGTCCACGGGCTCCTCGAGCCTAGCCGGGAGGACTGCTGTCGCAGATTCACCGACCGTTCCCCTGTTCTACCTCCAGGGACGCATCCTGCAGCCGCTGTGAGACCGGCTAGGGCTTGAATCCGCGACAATAGGATCCCATTGTTCATTACTCACTATACCTTATTCGCTCTTAGAGTGATCCTAACATAAACAAACGCCAATTGTATCCTTCCGCCACAATTAATGTCACATTAATCAGGAAGCACGTGAGAAGCATAAGACATGTAATCGCTGAATTGAGTAGATTGCTAGAAAGCTGGTGAGATTTTTCACAGATCTTGAGAAGTACATCTAAAATAACTTGTAGCCGAGTGGTTAAGTTAAGAAGCCTTGGTGCAGCGCTACGGGACTTGCGCTAGTTCGAGTCTCCAAGGGGGAAGAAATTTTCTCATGGTATTTCGGCCAGTATGGGACCGGTGCCCACCCAGCATCGTGAGGCATTTGGGTAGCTAAAAGTAGCGGCTCCAGGTGGAGAAAATCAGCTATAACGGCTGGGGGACTCGACATGCTGACCACATGTCACCCCAATACTGGCTGGATGATCATCTACCTATGTGATTGACACGTGTGGATGTGAGGCCAGCAGCCGGATGATAGGCTAAGGTCCTTGTAGGCCTGTTGCGCCAGGATTTCTTTTACCGCTAGTCAAAGGTTTGCCAGATTTGTGAATTAAAAATTTAGATGGCGACACAGCAACTTCAGACTCAACAACTTCAGACATTTTGTTGGATCAGAATCGACTGAATTATGACTCAATTGCATCACCCGCATGTAATAACTATTTTAAGTTGTATTTTTTGATTAGGTATATTTTAGAATATTTTATATGTTTTGAATATTA
Source organism: Diploptera punctata (assembly GCA_030220185.1). Lineage (NCBI taxonomy): Eukaryota > Metazoa > Arthropoda > Insecta > Blattodea > Blaberidae > Diploptera > Diploptera punctata. Next base: position 1,353,211 of record JASPKZ010003844.1, on the reverse strand, counting down.
TTATTATTTTCATTCACGAAGAATAATAAGTATATTAAGAGGAATATTTATAATTTAATGAAAGAAACTAATTTTTCACGTACTTATTGCTTCTACATCGTTCGTCGATGTCCATAACCAAAGAAAAGCGAGGAGGTCACATGGTTTTGTTTTGACGAGGATCACTTTAAGAGCGGATAGCCTTAGTTGTTTGCGTTTTCCATAGCAATGCGGGCTGCATCTACACAAATACAACACATGTTGAATTTAACATAATTAATGTCCACCGCTGTGGTCTCGAGGTAGCGTGCTGCCTTGTCACGCAGCGGGCCCGGGTTTGATTCCCGGTCGGGACAGGCTTCTGGGTGAGGTTTTTCGGGGTTTTTCCACATCTGTAAGACAAATGTCAGGAAGCTTAAAGCTTAGGGCCCCAAACGATCCCCGAAAATCATCGCCATCATCATCATCACCATCCTTATCATTATCATTATCATCATCATCCTCCATTATCGGTGTGGAAAGCAACGAGAAGCTACCACACCTATAATTGCTTAGTAAAGCTGCAATGTATAGCATGAAAATGCTATGATTGCAGTGAAAGACCTGCCCTCGGGCAGAATTACTATGAATGAATGGATGGATGGAATGGAATTAATATAAGGTTTATTGCAATCAAATGATTACCTGGATTAATCTTTATTTACAATTTTCCTTATCCTTGCATTTTTGTGAGTAAATAGAGTCGTAATAAGTTATGTCCATTTCAATTTCCTAGATATTATTATTTCATCACTGGCGTAACAACTCATTTCTGAGTCCTGGCCTCCTCAAGGAGCCACCTCCAATTAGCTCGGCCCTCTGCCTCTCTCCACCAATTTCTCAATCGAACTTTCTAGCATCTGCATCCACCTAAACCTTCCATAAAATACTTATCTTTTTCCGTTTGCTAGGTTGTGCCAATAAAGACAAGCTATTTATATTTCCTTGAGATTTCGTACTTTGAAATATTTTCCTGGAGGACCAGGTCATTTGATTATGTGGTTTCCGTCCCCTAGATTATTCGTCTTCACTACGGCTACCGATCCTGATCTGCCCTTCCCTATCCTCAGGATTCTCATCTGCTTCCATTGCCGTTGGGTCATTTAGACCTTCTCCGCCTTTCGAAACATTTAAGTTTCCTCTTCTGAGTTTCTTCTTGGTCTGGGTCTTCACCTTTGGCCTGACAGACAAGGGAGGCCCCACCAGTAGCTTCGCTACCGTCGGTATACCCCAAAGGATCACTATACCACGCAAGCATCCCCACCAACTCTAAGATGATGCAACACTTAGAGGGGTATTATTATTTACTAAATAATATTATAAATAATACATATTATTTGAATTTAATGTTAATATGTGTTAATAATAATAGGATCAACATGAATTACCTATAGGATAATTCTTACTTCAATTTCCAGAGCCTATGTTTAATTTTTGTCTGCACCTCACTCCTATTTGTTATTATTGTTCTAAGGTATTTGAATTCAGCCACTTCAAAATTTCCCTCATATAATATATTTATGGGGGTGATTGTATATTTAGTTTCATTGATTTTACTTGCAGTCGCAATTCCTTAGTGTTACTCATTAGAGTGGCATTTTGACCCTTGGTACCTCCTCGCTATCGGCTAATATCACATCGTCAGCATAACTAACAGGTTATTAATATCATTCAGTTGTAGGCCTTCTTCATCCTCTAAGTATTTGATGACATTCTCTAGAACAAAACTGAATAGTTGGTTGGTTGTTGTCTAATGTGCTGCATCTAACACTGAAGTCATTAGTAGTCTTGTTCTCCAGTACTTCGAAGTTTTGGAAGTTTCTTCTTTGACGGCTGCGCAGTTGTTGAGGCGTTCCTCATCCATTTATTCTTCTGAGTGGTTGTATAGAATGCATCTTGGTGTAGACAATATATTGATTTTATGCAAGTGTTTAGCAAGACAATCGTGTCCTATAGTTAATCTGAATTATGCAACTGCTGTATTCCGTGGAAGTTCTGGTGTGATGTTTGTGTTGTGAAAGAGGCTTTTCCATTTCTTATCTTTTGTGGACGATTGAAGTCTGTTATCATTTATATCCTTGGTTTTTGATTTTATGTGCCTTTTTGCCGAAATATAATCTATAGGTTTGGGTGTTGGTGATTGTGTTATCAGGTAACATTTCTTCGCAAGGAGATCGGCTGCTTCATTTCCCAAGATTCCACAATATGATGGAATCCACTGTACGATGATTTGATTGAATAGTAGATGAGTTAGTGCATCTTCTTGCTTTAACCCAATGAGAATTTCAAAATTATCTGAAAATTGTCTGCCTATACCCACCCTATTATTTGTACCATTTATACACATTCTTTTAACTCTAACTAAACTTTGGATACTTGAACTTAACAATTCATTGTGTACAGACAGAACTTCTATAACAGTGTTATGTCTAAAAGTTTAATAATTGACTGTAGGAGCATCTAAACTCACATTTCATGTTAATTATTTTTAATGATCAGAATCAGTTTGCGAGTGAGTCTTCCAGCGAGAAAAGATGAATATTCATCTACATTTGTGCTATTTCACTTAAATTTCTCTGTCATTTTCAAACATTTTAAAATTCTGTCGAAACATCCATGTGCAACTTTTTAATGTGAAAAGTTATGAAATTTGAAATACAGAGTGTCAGATATTTACATTAGATTTGATAAATTCAGAAGAAAACTTGTTAAAGAAAACTCGTGTCATATGGTCACCATGAAATGTACTCAGATGTTGACGTTCACACACTATATCACTGGGAAGAATGAATTCGTCATCTTGATATGCAATGAAGACACGGAAATGGAGCGTCGGCACGAAATAGGTTTGCCGACGTAATGGTCATTATGTACAGGAAGCACATCTACCTCTTTTTACATAAACTAGCCATTACAGTGAGTGATGAGTTACGGTTTTGTCCACAATCACTCTCTATTGTCATAAACGCCTTTCCATTTCGAGAATCAAAGAAAAATAGTAGTCATAAAAATTCCTTTTCTTTAAACAAAATATTTTTCTTTTTGTTCCAGTAGTCAATCCACTCACCATTTAATGATCTTCTTTTATTAAATAGTTATAAGTGTCGACAAATTCTTTAACTTTTAAGATCGTAAGGAAGAACAAAATAAGAAATATAACCAAAATAAAAAGGGAAATTGACGTAAATGAAACTCAATCTTAAGATATATAGGAATTGAAACAATAAAACTGCAAAAAATATTAAAACACGATAAAGTAGTAAATATTAACTACAAAACTGATAATAAATTTAACATAGCTTGAAATAAACCTATTATCTTGGAAGAAGGGAGGAAAAGAAGATCAGAAAGACTGAAGAAATACTGGGAACTAAGAAAGGAACTACACACAGAGAAATTATTGATCCAACATTCCCCAAAGAGGGTGAAACGAATAAAAAAAATATAGAGAATACAGAAATATACGAAAATAAAGCGGATTCATACTCCAATGCAATAGTTGTAAATTTTACATCGGTAGGACCATAAGAAATTTTAACACAAGTTTTCACGAGTCTTTTTTTTATTTTAAAAGTAATTAGGGTAAATCATGCTTTGCTGAACGAATCACGATTATACACAAATAATTGTAACTACAGAATTAACATCCTTGACGAAATTGAAATTTTAAAATAAGCAAAAAAAAAAAACCCCTTAACGAGAACTCACTTTGATAAAACATTTTAAGCGGCAAGAGTATTCTTAAATTTTGACATAATAGTCTCAAAAATAGTTTGCAATGACGTTTCTGTCACACAATTCCATATTTTGTCAAGCACAAAGTCAGTCATTTGGCTTGAATGCATCAGATCCTTTTATACAGTACCGATATATTAAGTGAAATGATTAACAGTATAATGCCGAAAATAAGGCAAAGTATTCATATCATTTGGAGCAATATATTGTTGAATTTGTGGAACTTTTACAAGTACTGGTAATGGAAACACCAAAATATGGGAAATTTCATTACTTCCTTTTTACTTTTGAGGGCCTCTCCACTTTTCAGCGGTTACCCTGTATTCCCATTCTCCATTCTTGCCGATCACGCCATTCATCCTCCTCCAGACCTCGGTCGTTCATCAATCTATGGATCTCTCCTCTCCAAGTTGTTCTTGGCCTGCCCCGTTTCCTTCTACCAGAAGGTGACCATTCCAAAAGAGTTTTGGGCCACCTATCATCCTCCATTCTCCTGACATGGCCATACATACCACTGAAGAGCTCGTCTTTCGATCCTTTCCACCACTGTCTCCTCCATATCCATCATCTGCCTCACTTCTTCATTTCTTCTTCTTTCCAACCTGGACACCCTGGCACTGCGTCTTATTCCATCCATCTCCACTGCCAAGATCTTAGTTTTTTGTCCCTCTACCAAAGTCCATCCCTCAGCACCATAAGTCATTATGCTTTCCACAACATACTTCAAAATCCTCTTCTTCGTGTGGTTTGACATGGTCCTACTCCATAGTACTCCATTCAACATTTTTATGGCTCTTCGTGCTTGTACTAACCTGCTATCTACTTGCTTTACAACTCCCTGATTCATCAATAAATTTCATACTATGCGTAAAATTGCTAAAGTTTGGAAGGGCAAATAGACGTTGGTGAAGTTGAAAATTTGTTGATGAAATATGCAAGACTTTCTTCTTGTGATGTTGAACGGTACTTATTCCTGTATCACGCATTTTTCCGAGACAACTGACGTCTGTTTGTGATGGAAAACTTGTAGAAATATATCATTGTTTACTGTAACAGCCTGGTTTTTAATTCTCCACTATCTTAACTTGATTGGTGACTTTTTATAATGATTTTTTATGTTGAAAAAAATATGTTTGCATTTTTATATATATTTCCCATTTTTATTATATAAAAATAAAACGATTTCTAGTTTTAAGCACATAAAAATCCGTTCCATGCTTATTATATATGTTGTTTTCATTATGTCTTCTTCTTCTTCTTCCTTCCAAGTATTAGGCCAAGGCCTTTTACGATCCTATAGAAAATTTTCCCTCCAGCGTTTCATAGGACGGCCCAGTGATCTTCGTCCTCTTGGTATATAATTATAAACAGCTTTGGGGATCCGATTTGAATTCATTATTTCTAGATGATGTTTCCAATTTAGTTGGCACTGTTTAATATATTCCAAAATTGGCATAGTCTTCAATTCTTTTAAGATACCGATGTTCCTTTTCCGATCGCATCTGGTGTAACCCGCTGTTCTGCGCATGAATATCATTTAACAAGCCGTTATTCTGCTTTCATGTTGTCTTTTTAGTGTCCATGCTTCACTACCATAGGTCAACACTGCTCTAGCCATTATTTCTAAATGAAAAAAAAACAGTAAGTGAACAATGGGTACTTTTTTATTCAACGCTATTTGTTTTATATAGATTATTATTAAATATAACAGAAAATAAAACACGCAAAATACACTCACTCTTAACAATAACAGTAACTTGATAACGATTATCTTAGGTTGGAGGCCTTTGAAGAGAAAAAAAAATGTACACTTTATAAAAAAATTGCTATAGCTGTATTTTGTCTGTAAAACTCTCTTATGGAAGACGACTATTCTTTATTTTTTGGTTTGCTAAGGAATTATATAATTCCCCTTGAAGCATTCTAAAAAATCTTTATTCCGAATTTGAATGAAATAGTTATAATTTACAATTCAGTCCACGATGAGGTTGAGGGTTTCGAATAAACCAAGAAACATTAACAGCTTTACGTAAAATATTAATTTGTTCTGAAGAGATTGTATTTTTGTAAATTTACTTGAAGCTGAGCAAACAGACATATGGGTTGATACTTACTTACTCATGGCCGCGCGGACACAAGCCCTCCATACATCCCTATCCCGAGCTAATGCTTTCCAATCATTCCCTGTATAATCTACTTCCCTCAAATCATAGTTAATGTTGTTCTCCCACCTCATTCTTGGTCTACCAACTGGGCGTTTTCCCTCTGGCTTTCCTACAAGAAGCTTCCATGCACGTCTTTCATTCCCCATACGTGCAACATGTCCTGCCCATCGCAGTCTACGAGACTTAACTGTTCTTATTATATCTGGCTTCCTATAAAGACCATGTAGTTCATTGTTATGTAGTCTTCTCCATTCACCTGTCTGTTCATCTCTCTTTGGTCCAAAAATTTTCCTAAGAACTTTATTCTCAAATACTCGTAATCTCCTTTCCTCCCTTAAAGTAAGAGTCCATGTTTCGCACCCATATAATATAACTGGTAGAATAATAGTTTTATATATTTTCACCTTAACGTTTTTTGAAAGGAGTTGGGACATCAAAAGTCTCTGCAATGCATAGTAGCATGCATTTCCAGAATTGAGCCTATGCTTAATTTCTTTGTGCGTCTCATTCCTATTTGTGATTATTGTTCCTAGGTATTTGAATTCAGCCACTACCTCAAAATTTCCCTCATTTGTCATTAGCCGTCCATCTCCATTATATACTGAATTTCTACCTGTGACTACATATTTAGTCTTACTGATATTTACTTCCAGTCCTAATTTCTTAGTGTTACTCAATAGTGTGTGCGTGTTGGCCTTTAGTATCTCCTCGCTATCGGCCAATAGTACTACATCATCAGCATAAACTAACAGCTTATTAATACCATTCAGTTGTAAGCCTTCCTCATTCTCTAAAGATTTAATGGCATGCTCTAGTACAAAATTAAATAGTAGAGGAGATAGTGCATCTCCTTGCTTCAACCCATTCTGGATTTCAAAAGTGTCTGAAAACTGTTTGCCTACACGCACCCTACTATTTGAGCCATTTAGACACATTCGTATAAGTCTAACTAACTTTTTAGGAATTCCGAACTCCAGCAGGATACTATATAACTTCTCCCTCTTAATTGAATCATATGCTTTTTTGAAGTCTACATATAGTTGATGTACAGTGCCATTATATTCCCATTTCTTTTCTAAAATCTGTCTTATACTAAAAATCTGATCTGTTGTAGACCTGTTTCTTCTAAATGCACATTGATGATCTCCTAGAATGTCATCAATACAGGGAGTAAGTCTGCTTACTAATATATTTGTAAGAATTTTGTATGAAGTTGAAAGTAATGAGATGCCCCTGTAGTTGTTGCAATCAGTTTTATCTCCTTTCTTATAAATTGGTACTATAATTGATTCCTTCCATTCATCTGGAAGAGCTTCTTTTTCCCAAATCATACTAAGCAACCAGCGTATCTTGTCCATCAATTTTTCTCCCCCTGATTTTATCAGTTCTGCTGGGATCTCATCTGAACCTGATGCTTTATACATCTTCAATTTTTCAATCGCCATTTCAACCTCTAATGCACTTGGCTCTGCGACTAGCATTTCTGCTGTCTGTAACTTATCCTCCTCAATGTCCTGTTCTGTATGTACATTTAATAGCTGATTAAAGTAACTTTTCCATCTATTTAATATACTCCTAGAATCTGCAATCATATCCCCATTTTCATTTCGAATTATGTTTGTTCTAGCCTGAAACCCTTTCTTCTCTATACTAATTCCCTGATATAATTCTCTAATGTTCCTATTTTTTTTGCATTCATTTCAAGATCATTAATCTTCTCTCTCAAATATTCCCTCTTTTTACTCTTTAGTAACTTAGTGGTTTCCCGTCTAATACTACCCAATTGCTCTAAATTTACCTCATTTGGCTCGTGTAACCATTTCATTTTTGCTAGTTTTCTTTTCTTTACAATGTCGGCACATTCCTCATCAAACCATTTCTTGTTTTGCCTCTTTTTTAAACAACCAATGCTTTCTAATGCTGAAAATTTAATAGTATCTCTTATAGCCTCCCATTCTTTATTTATATCAGGTTCTTCTTCGTTTGCCACATTGTCATCTGAAGATTCCAGTACTTCAAATCTATTAGCAATTTTGATTTGGTATTCTTGCCGCATTTCATCATTTCTCAAGTTTTTTAATTCATATTTTACAGAATCATCTTTAGCATTCGTTCCTCTCATAAGCGATAGCCGTTGTCTGATTTTCACTCTGACCAGATGATGATCCGAATTGCAGTCTGTCCCTCTAACTGATCTAACATCAATGATGCTACTGTGCCAGCGTTTATCCACTAATACATGATCTATCTGGTTCCGAGTTTCTCCATCTGGGGACGTCCAGGTGTATTTATGAATATCCTTATGCTGAAATGTTGTGCTCTTAACAATCAGATTCTTTGATGTGGCAAATGTGACTAATCTAACCCCGTTGTCGTTACTATCTTCATGAAGACTGAATTTGCCTATTGTTGGTTTGAATATATCTTCCCGTCCCACTTTTGCATTAAAATCTCCTAAGACAATTTTCATATGATATCGTGAAAGGCTATGAAATAAGCATTCTAATTCTTCATAGAACTCATCCTTGATCTTGTCATCTTTATCTTCTGTGGGGGCATGTACAACATATGGGTTGATATTGTGTTTAATCGGCTGCATCGAAAATGACCGGGACAAATATACACCGTGTTCCAAAATGATGGACGAGGTTTTAAATAGTTGGTATAGCTTTAGAAACGAAATTGGATGCGTGATTATTTGCTATAATGAAAGAAAAACTGTAAGTTTCATATTCTGTATGCAGTAATTTGTTTCTTGTCATCACTACGTCACAGCGATAAATTTGCGAAAATGGCGACTCCTGTACAGAAGTCATTCTGTGTGTTGCAATTTGCGAGGTCTGGTTCCATTGTTGCAGTGCAGCGAGCTTTCCGACGGAATTTTGGAACTGATCCTCCTACAGATAAGAGTATCGTCGATGGTGTAGATAGTTAGAAAAACTGGATGTATCTGTAAATGGAAGAGTCCAGGATGTCCACGAACACCAAATGAAAGAATCGAGACTGTCAGAGGAAACCACTGTTTATTCCCGATGGCCCCCATGGTCCCGATCTCACACTTTGTGAAATTTCCTATGGGGGTTTGTGAAGGACCATGTGTACGTGCCACCACTTCCCGTGACCTTCCAGACTTGAGAAGAAGGATTGTTGCTGCTGTTGAATCCATTGCTCCAAATGTGTGTGACTAAGGGTTGGGAGGAATTCGACTATCGGCTTGATGTGTGCCTTGTACTCACATCGAACACTTATAAAGTATGTTATGAAAACTCGAAGAGTTTCTCTTTAATCCCATGTAAGTTTTGTTCTTATGTATATCATGTAAGGTAAGTTAAACAACTTTGAAACCCCGTCCATCATTTTGGAACACGGTGTATATATATATATATATATGTGTGTGTATATGTGTGTGTGTGTGTGTGTGTATGTGTATGCTGTTAACGCTTTAGCAGCTGCAATTTTGTTTTATCGGAACCAAACTTCGCAATTAATTAAAATAAGTAATGTAAATTTGAACCTAGGTAAATAATGTACTCTTTTATATAATATATTATTTATACAAATTTTACATAAGAGATGCCACGTTACATTAATTAACCTTACTTTTGTTTTTTATATTGATTACATATAATATATTCAAGTACAACGCTTAAATTAAGAACTAAGACATGTGCAAAATATAAATGCGTCAGTATAAAAATTTTAATTGTTTGGGATAAATCCACGAAGTAACTGTCTCCATTCCTGATGAATCTGTTTTTTTAATTAACAGAAATAGTGAAAGGCCTCATCAATATTGTACATTGTCCCCAAATTATATTGCTTTCTGCCTTCTGATTTTAATTGAAATTAAGTTATAGAATTGAATCAGTCATTTTTAAAATCCAAAACATTTAAATGTAAATTGTTTTAATTGGTAAGAAACGTAACATGATCAGATAATATTAATATTATTTACGATATACTTATATATTTTATTATTTTTCTAGCACCTTCTTAATCTAAAAAATAAATATATGTTAATTTATTCCTTAAATGATTATTCGAGTTAGATTTATTTGACTGCACCTTGGAGATCTCTTTTGCTAATTCCAAAGTGATGAGGTAATGTAATTAATCCCACGTGTTTATTATTCAGACGCTTGTTTTGCGTTTCGAAACGCTTTTAAATAGCAATTGATAAAAAATAAGTAGCTTGCCTTGAATGTTTAGGTGAAACGCATTTACAACTGGGTTTCGCAGAGTTACATTGCATAGAGTTCACTCAGAGATGCAGAGTAAATTCCAAAAGTCATTGTTCATTAATTTATTAAGACGTCATAATCCTATAGAAAAACCTCACAAAATAAAACCAACTCAGGAAACGTGATACAGAATGGGTAAATAGGATAGATTTATTTCCCATACCAATCGTTAAACACAATATATTGAAAATAGTGAAATAAAAATAAATGTTCTTCCTTTATTAATATTTTTATAGCCGATTAATGTTTTAAATTCTTTGTGAAGAGCACTTAAGATTGAATTTCATAGGATGAAATTTCGGGAAGGAATAAGTATCGGCTTTAGGGCCCTTTGAGTCTAGTCATAGCCTCTCCATTGTTAGGAGATGTCTACATATGTCAATGAGTGGCTTATAATCAGTAAAGTGATTCAATAAGGCATCTGGAGGCAACTAGTTTGTTACTAGAATGATGAAAGTTGGTAAAGTTTGCTGAAAGTTGATAAATTTTGCTTTAAGGCCTCTTTTTCAAGCGTAAGGTTATTTTGAGATCCTGGATGTCTTCAGACTCGGGATCCACGACTTAAAGTCCCTCCCAGAAGACTTGTTCCATGCATTTTTCCATACTAATAAATCCGTCGACCCCGGTTGGGTTTGTACCCGCGATTCTCAAGACTAATGACAATATTGGAATATCTATCATTTAATAAATGGCAGTTGTAATATCGTCCCGCGCCATAGCCGAGCGGTTAAGGTAGAAAGCCTTGGCGCAGAGCTACGGGACTTGCGCTGGTTCGAGTCTCCATGGGGGAAGAAATTTTCTCATGGTATTTCGGCCAGTATGGGACCGGTGCCCACCCAGCATCGTGAGGCAATTGGGTAGCTACAATAAGTAGCGGCTCCAGGTTGAGGAATCAGCTACAACGGCTGGGGGACTCGACATGCTAACCACATGTCACCCATACACTGGCTGTTGATCATCTACCTCTGTGATTGACACATGTGGATGTGAAGGGCCAGCAGCCGGCTGGTAAAAGGGCAACCGCTGAAAAGTGGAAAGACCCTCAATCGGAGTTGTAATATCGAGACTCAGTACAATTGGTTAAAGAAGTTTATCGAAGACTGATTAATATCCTTAGAAGCAAAAGATAACCGTACAGGAAAATCATGCAAGTAGAAAATTCTCGAGAAGATAAACAGTTGTGTTGCGTGAAGTTATTTCACTTACCAATTGATCGCAGTAGCGCTATCTAGAATCACAATTGTTTGAGGCTTGCGCACCTACCTGCAACATAAAAAATATATATAACTTTAAAAATGTAACTGAATTCACCTGTAAAGACAAATGTCAGGAAAACTTTAAGGCCCAACGGTCCCCGAAATTATATGGCCATCGCAATCATCACCATTCAATTCCTATTTATAAAATATAGACAAGCTTAGCCCTATCTATTTTAAACTAAACTAAAAAAAAAATTAATTAATAATTAAAAAATTAAAGAAAAGTTTTAAATTGAATTTTTTTTCCATAATTCATATTCATCTTAGATTAAGCTTAGGATTAGGGAGGGGCTCACGTGGTGCACCACTATCATCATCATCATCGCCCATCATATCATCGGGGCAACGTAACCCAGCCTTCCAGGCGCCCCAACATCAGAAGTGGGTTACAATTACGCCTTTGCCAAGAGAGAAACCAGAAATGTCTAAAATGACAAAAAACTGGGGGCATTAAAAAAATATTTAGATATTCGCACCTACTTCCATTATACCTCGACATAGAACATTAACGGATCGGAGTGAGAGACAAGGAAGGAGGGATATATATTGCCGTACACATAATAATAGGCCAAATGCAAATTTATATAATATAAATAGTATACAAATTTCAATTGAGCGTTGTTGTTTTTAAATATGGCAAAGCCAAGCTATACCACATATGTCCTATCGTTCGTATTTTTAAAATAAATATAAAATTAATGCATAATGACGTAAAACATTTAATGAAATGTGGTCGAATTTCGACCGCTGGGCGACCACTAGTAATATTTATTTCACCACTCCGTGCTACATTGTTCATATTGAGTCGACAACACTGGACTGCAAGTAAAAATAATCTGTTCCCCATGAAGGCTCAAAATTGTGAGTAGTGAGAGAGGCGAAAGAAAAGGGATAGAGAGGAATAAAGGGAGGGAAATTATTTATCGAGGAAGAAAAGGAATTAGTGATAAGTTCGCATATCTTACGGGGACACAGATCCGTTGGTCAGACAAATGCTCGGAGGCTCTACAAGTTCATATGTCTGTGCCGTCAAACCGACTACTTTTCCTGGGTTTTCTCAGGTCTCAAGGAAAATTGTGTGTTGATATTTAATTACCAGTACTCATAGTTTAATTTCGAATACATTTAATTAAGATATCCATAGAAAAAAACTAAGGTAATGGCATTCCAAGGGAAAAATCAAATCAGATCGAAAATAGTAATAGGAAACAAAATCATAGAACAGGTGAACCATCTCAATTATCTAGGATGTGACATTTCATTTAATTATGATAATGATATAACTAATAAAATAGCAAATTTCCAGGGAATATGTGGTACGATAAAACGATCACTGAATAACAAAACAACAAGAGAGACCCAATTGAAATTTTACAAAACGTTGGCAGTACCGGTACTGCTCTATGGTTCAGAAGCCTGGATACACAAAAAACAAGATCTAAGTAGGATAACGGCGGCAGAAATGAAATTTTTGAGATCTGTTAAAGGGTGCACTAAGGAAGACAGAATCAAGAACACAGAAATAAGACAGGAACTTGAAATATTTGCAATAATTGATAAAATAGATACATGTAGACAAAAATGGAAGCAACACATAGACAGAATGAATGAAGATAGATATGCAAAACAAATAACAATATACAAACCTAAAGGCACCCGAGATGTGGACAGACCTAGAGAGAGAGATGGGCTGAAGTTGGAACGGGTCAACATACCTAATCCAGAATGCAGATGATGATGATGATAAAATTCAATTGAATAAAACAGATTTTAAAACGCCTCTAAAATAAGAATGAAATAACAAATAAATTATCTGTAGTGATTACTTACATCTCTCATAATGTCATAATAACTTATATATTATAAGCACGTATTTTCAAGTACGAATATGAGAATCTGGATTTAACTAGATTTTCTCATTATTTTTTTGTTGACACTGTACGTTTATAATGGAACCTGATATCTCCATATTTAAATTAATTTTATTATAAATTGCAGAATACAACTTGAGTTAAATTTATTAATTACGTTATAAAAAAATATGACAACTAGCAATAAGTTGTACTTTCATTTGTTTCTGAACATCAATCATTTAAATGCACAAGTAACACAATCTGTAATGATTATGTGCAAGTCATGTTTTTGTAATATGAACATTGCCTCTAAAAACTCTAGGTACACTATAGTTTCGCTAAAAATACTGATAAAAAATTAAGTTCATGTACACTTACCCAAAAAAGAATTAGTCAGTATCAAATTCCAATACTGAGCTATCCCACAAGTTCAACTCAATGTATAACACTAAGGTATTTTGATTTAAATTTTCCAAGAAACACATCAAGAAACAGTATCCCTCTATCTAGTTATGGGGCGCCCAACATTTCTTCTTCCTTTGGGTTGGTAATGAAGCAACTTTGTGGGAGTCTATTGGGTGTCATTCTTTCTATACGTTGGAGCCAGTTAGATTTTAAATTTTGAATTTTGTCTATAACACCAATGTAATATTATTAAGTAATATGTCCCGAATTATTTAACACTTTCATTAACGTGAATTTAAACACTTAAAAATTAATTTACATATAATGCAATCTAACGCACGGGGTTAGATTTTGTATTAATATACTTTAGCTCAGAGCTACTCGATACACCACTGCTCCTGAAATTCTGTGTATGTAATTACATCATAAGTATTTCCGGCATGTTCACATTATGTAATTAGACTTAAATGCATTTAGATTAGGAAAAACTTAGCGACTTGTCAGGTTTATCATCATCAGCATCATAAGATTTGTTCCGGTCTGACTCTTAGTTTTAATAGTTTATTTTTTATTTTAGGGCAACTTTTTATTGTTTATTTTTGTTTTTCTTTACTTTGTTTTCTAAGGAAGTGAAGGAACCTTACAAGTACTGTGTGTTTCATTTCTAATCAAAGTTCAAGCACAAATTATTCCATTATTATTGTATCGCTTTCTCCTTGTGGCAATCCTCTAAAGCAAAGTTTTATATAATAATATCGTATATTCTAATAGAGTATCATGCAAACAACAAACATATGAAAATAATTCCATTTGTGATCGAAAAATGGGATGTCCCAGTTGCCAGTTTCCCATACCCTGAAGCTACGTCATGAGTAGGGTTCAGATCTCTATGACAAAAAAAAATCGCGAAATATGCATGCAAATATTACCTAAAGAATTGATAAATGCGACCTCAAAATTACAAAATATAACCAAACATATAAATGTATTATATACTGTTAGATGCTAATTTTATTAATTTTAACTTGTAGTAGCTCTTCATTATAGGCAACACACTTCATTTCTATGTACTCACTGCACCACCAGGAAATAATATGTAGGGCCTATACGAAAACGATTTCGCATGTTCCTATTAAAGAATTAACTATTCAAATATTATAAATATGTATCAAGAAAAAAGTGCAATTCGTAGCAAATGAAATTAATTTTCACATTTTTTTCGCAAAATGCTACCAATGCTGTCGTTTTAATTTTGTTTTAATTTTATCTCAGAATTTCATAAATAGATATTACTTTACAAATTGCCAGTAAACTCCTAAGAGTTACTAGGAATCTCAATTAAAAAATAAAGACAATACCTAGAATTGTATCAATTTATTATTTTTATCAGTTGTTAAACGAAAAATTAACTATTTTCATTCATTTTTACATTTTACCTTGTAAAGTACCTATGTTTCCTGAAACGCCCTAAGCTAAGATTTCCTCTTCATACACAGAAATTGAGAACACAATATTATTTTGTATGAATATCCATATATAAACTTCGGATTTTTCTCAACATTTGTCAATTTCTCTTCGAATTGGATTTTTTTGTTACAATTCGTGAAAATATTATCGATGTTTCACTAATCACGATCACATGATTTGTCTAGGTACCTTCAAATAGCTTTAAAATATTCTCTATAGTTCTTACCGTTTATGTGAAAAAGAGTGCCTCTCTCTAGGAAACAGACAAATATATCAGCTTAAATCTTCTAAAATATGTGCGATATTATGATTTGCATTTGTCGGTGACAGTGCACCATGCTCGCATTGGGTTCAGAGATTCCTGATTCAAACCAAACCGGAGTAGATGGATTTTTAAGAGCGTAAATTATAATTTCGCTTCCTTCAGACGGACGTAAAGCCGTGAGCCCCGTGTCGTACATTTACTAAACGTAGGAGTATTTGAAGCCTGAAATAAGACTTCTAACAAATATAGTTGATGCTTTCATATACAGATTGCAGTGCCAATGAAATGAGTTGTTGAATATTATCGTTAAATAAAATACCAACTTTTCGAACTTCTCTCAAAGGTGTATACTCCTTTCGTGTATGTTAGCGGTATTTTATCTGACTATTTAACTCATGCCCCAAATGGGAGTCAATGACCAATCACGTTTCAATGAATTTTGATTTACAACCAATCACCGTCGTGTTTCACCTCCAATTTATCAATTTAAGGTTATCATATTAAAGAAAGCTCCTCCTTTTCACCATTCTGAATAGGTCAGAGCATTATTTTGTGGTGACAGACTCTCTAAGAAATACGTTTGAATATAGCAATTTATATATTAATGTGTATGAATTCTAGAATGCAAGTGGATTCCAGATTATATATGTTTTTGTTGGTCCTTCTGTAAAGCTGGGGTTCCACAGGGTTCGGTGCTTGGACCTTTGCTCTTTTCAATCTACATAAATGACATATCTAACTCCCTAAAGCATTGCAAACATAATTTATTTGCAGACGACATACAAATCTACATCCACACAGACAAATATTCTCTAAATGACGCTATTGCCAAACTTAACGTGGATCTTGACTCACTAATGGCTTGGACAGTTAAATATGGACTGCAATTAAATCCTAGAAAGTCACAATCAATCATTATGGGTCACCAGAGACTATTATCTACAATTAACCACAACACAGTCTCGCATGTGTCAGGATAATGCCAGGGCACATTATGCGGCTGTCACCAGGGATTTCCTGAGGAGGAATGAAATTGAGGTAATGGAGTGGCCAGCGGTCAGCCCAGACCTCAACCCTATTAAACACTTGTGGGATCTTCTAGACAGGAAGGTCAGGAACCGACATCAAGCTCCACAAACTCTGCAGCAACTTGGAGATGCTCTGAAAGAGAAATGGGAGAATATCCCGCAAGAGGAAATCCAGAATCTTATTGGCAGAATTCCACGAAGGTGCCAAACTGTCATCGAATGTCGTGGAGGCCATACACGATACTAACTCTATATAACGAGTGTTTAACTTTGAAAAATAAGCACAAGATTCAATTGCTTACATAGCGGAATTATTTGAAAAGTTAATTGTCAGCGTTATTCATTTGTTTTTACTGACATGAGCAATAAATAAATAGATAAATAATCACAAATAATGTACTTTATTAATTTCATGTTAGTACCTTTATCCAATTAAAAAAATATTTGCATATTTCATAGTGTTCCTGTAATTGTTTTGAGCAGTGTATATAGTGCACGAATGTATCGCTTCCGAGATATAATAGAAAAAAAATTATAGCAATTGATTTTACCATAATAAAAATAAACCACTGTTTGCGCTTGTTAAACGTATTATTTCACAGGTATTTACGTTCCAGAAAAATAGAATTATCATTTTTACATCATAGGACACCAGACATTAATGAAAAACCTATAATGTTGGTTATAATATACAGTTTGATGTGTTTCATTTATTCTCCACAGTGGTGCATTCTTACAATATTTATTTGGCAATAAATAATATGATCTGGTTGCAATGAATGAACAAATGAAACATACATGTTTCTCATCTGTTTTCAAACATCGCCGTTTACATTAAATATATAAATATTTTAAAATAACTATATTTAAATAATGATTTGTGAGTAAATAGCTTAATTTTATTCGTTAAGTAGTCCTAACAAATACCACTCTTGATTAATAAATTCTGGAAATCATTCGTGATACTACTTATGAAAATGTTACATAGAAATTGATATAATGACGCAGGTTTATTTCGTTGACTAAATAGGTTACTCCATTTGCACTCGATTCTGCTCTTCTGTACTTACAACAGCAGAATTTATAAAGCGACTGATGAATTATGCGTTTAATAGCAACAAACATAAGTTTAATCCTATTTCAGTTATGGAAATTGTAAATCTGATTATGAGAAAGCAAACAAGCTTTATCTCAAGCTTAAACTAGATTAACTGAAGCCATATAATCACCATTTCCCAGAGGAGCAATTTATTTTACAAAAAAATAGTAAATTATGCGTGTCCATCCAGCGTCTGGGACATAATTTACATAGTGAATCATTTCAACTAATAATACCGATTGTCATCTACATATGGTGCGAGATTACAGAATATACAATATATTGAAATAAATGCTATATAATATACAGGGTGATTCACGAATCATGTTTCGTCTCATTATATCAAAACTATGAACATTAGTGTGAAACGGATTGTGGAAACATGTGAATGGTTGATATGCGGAGATGCTCAGCACATTTTGATGTTTATTCGTCTTTAAGGTATGGCTTCGAACTTCATTATTTTAAATTGATCATGACATATTTATTTCCTTTGTTCGAAGAGTCCCTGAAAAAAAAATACGTTGCTGCCGTTGGAATGAGGTTTCTATCTCTACCGGTTAATGTGTTACAGACTTACGAAAGTTGACATCTGCTATTGCTAATTTTTGCTAATAACTGGATTATTTCTTATGGGGGTATGTGAAACAACGTGTCTATGTCACGGAACCATCAACTCCTGACGATATGCAACATCGGATCAGGGAAGCATGTCAGTCAATTTCAGATCACGAACTGGCCCTTGTAAGAAGATCCTTCTGGAAACGTATTCGGGAATGCGTAAACAATAACGGTGGCACTTTTGAATATCTACTTGGTGATTAGACACCTGTTCCTTTAGTAATAGGGTAAGGTATTTTGAAACAGGAAGTCTATACATTGATATACAGCCCATTGTTCCTGCCAATTCAACATCTTATAGGAACTGTTCTAATATGGCATAACTAATTATTCAAATTGCATTTTAAAGCCAATAAATAGATCTTTCATTCCATCTAAAAAAATAGGAGGTTGCATTTAAAATAACAGTGATCAATGTTGTATCTTTTCTATAAATGTACAGAAAACTTTCCTAAGTGTCTCTGCATACTCACAACATTATGCGATTCATCTTTCAAGTATCAAACTGATGACAAAATATATGGTTTTCACATAACAATAGCAAACACAATTCGTGAATCACCCTATATGCTATTTACAACTACTACGTTTTATTCATAAAAAAGTTGTTACTATATGTCTTCTTAATGTTTTTATTAATAATAATGTTCACCATTATCATAAGTGTTAAAGCCTGTTTAGGCTTTGACGGCTGAAACAATAGGCGTGCATCCCATTTCTCTATTTATTACACGCTTTATATTAGCTTGACCTGTATCTATCTATCTATCGGAATCTTTCAACGCGATTTTCACCCACTTAAAATCATTGGATCGGCTTGAAACTTTGTATACTTGTAAAGGACCAGTTACAATACAATAATGCCATATTTGTTTTCTAAAATCCTGGCCAGGATCATCAGATAATAAAAAAAGTGTCTTTGTATCTATGTAACGGAATCTTTGAACACGATATTCACCCACTTAGAAACATTGGATCGATTTGAAAATTTGTATACTTGTAAAGGACCCGTAACAATACAATATTTTCATATTTGGTTCTAAAATCCTGGCCAGAATCATCAGGAAAAAAAGTGTCTTTGTATCTATGTAACGGAATCTTTGAACACGATTTTCATCAACTTAGAAACTTGTAAAGGACCCGTGACAATACAATAATTTCATATTTTGTTTCTAAAATCCTGGCCAGAATCATCAGAAAAAAAAAATAAAACTGGTATAATAGGTTGCGGACTTGTCGACTTTTTAGTCAATCGTTGTAAGAGCACAGTTGGTAGAGCGGTGAACTTTTAGTGCTATATAATTCAAGTAATCCATAGGTCGCTGGTTCAAATCCGGCTGCGAGGTTTTTTAGAAGAATATTACTTTTAGGTCATACTACAATAGTATCGAATTTAAAGATATTTACATTTTTATCTTATTCTGTAAAATATTAAAACTAAAAACTAAAAAAAATAAATAATAGTTTTAAAAAACTAAAACAACACGCTTTAATAGAAAACCGAACTAAAAAAATTAAAAATAATTTTAATTTCCAACACGCTTGAGATAAAATTAAAGTGGTCAACAAAAAAAATCATCTCCAACACATATAGAATAAAACTAGAGTTATCAACAAAAATAAAGTAATTTTACCATCAAAAGCGTGGGGTGCTTTTTATGATTTTTATATTTTCTTCTTAGAGACTTTACTTTTACCAATATCTGTTTATTATCAAATATATTAATTGATATAGGGCACCCCACGCTTTTGATGGTAAAATTATTTTCTTTTTGTTGATTACTCTAGTTTTATTCTGTTAGAGATGAATTTTTTGTTGACCACTTTATTTTATCCCAAGCGTGTTGGAAATTAAAATTATTTTTCATTTTTTTTAGTTCGGGTTTCTAATAAAGCGTGTGTTTTAGTTTTTAAAAGTATTATTTATTCACTTGCGTTGCTCTGAGTTATTGTTCAAATTATCCATCCAGTTTATGGGAAGTCTTCCAACTTACCGTTTCCATCAATTATAACGATTTAAAATTACTTTATGTGGTGCATCTAATTTCCTTTTCTCTGAAAAGATGACACATTACATTCTCGAGGCTTTAATCACCTTGACTAAAATCACAGTCATTATACACTCTGCGTAGTTAATCATATCTGATCTCCCAAATGTCATTTTCACATTAATTCTACTTAATGTTTTCCTTTCAAATATTTTAACTAGCATTTTATTATCCAGGACTCACTGCCATAGGTAATTATAGGCCTCAAAGAATTTTATATATTTTTGTCAGATAGCAGGAATCTTTAGTTAATTTCTACTCCAAAATTATTTCCGTCAATAATTTTGCCTAGATATATAAATTATTTCTTTTTTTTTAAATATAGCCAACTTTATCTACATTAAAATAATATACCAACGTTAATTTATTTATTTTTATTCCAATGTCATTTGTTTTCTTTTCATTTATTTTTAATCCTACATTTGATGCAGCATTTTTCCCGGTATAAAAGTTTATTTAACTCCTTCTGGTGTTTTTTTCAATTATATCGAGGTCGTCTGGAAATTCTAGCAGCTGAATTGAATCATAATAAACTGTGACATATTCATGACCCGTTATTCAAATTAGCGCCTTTGAATTTCTTGGGCGGCAGCATGACTGCTTACGGCCTCTCTATACGTGCTCTCTGGAAAAATAATTTTCCAGATACGTCGAGTTTATAATCATCTTCTTTTGGAGGCTTCCAATCAAGAAAAAAATAGACAGACGTCCAAATTGTTCTGGCCCTCGCACATATCTTCTTGTCTTCGTCCTTGAGTTCACTCACTAGTACACTATTTGGACACAACTGGCTATTCAAAAAATATATATATAATATTGATAAAATTTATTATAAATTTCCGTTGACATTAATGGTTAAAAAGTAAAATATTAAAATAAGTATCTGGCAGGTGCCGTCGTCCTCAACTAAGTTAATTTCTTTGTATCTTTTAAGAACTGTAGGCGTTTCGGAAAACTACTTCCATCTTCAGAAGGACGATAGAGCTAATAATTGTTGTTACTGTTTTTATACGCTTCTGGCATCAGCGACCTTCCAGCGTTTTCGGTAGCTGTTGCCAGAAGCGTAGCCAAACAGTAACAAGAGCTGTCAGTAGCTGTGTCCTTCTTTTGACGATGGAAGCTTGTTTCCGAAAGACCTAGAGTTCTTATTTTTTTCAAAGAATTAATCTAGTTGAGGACGACAGCACCAGCCAGGCATTTATTTTAATATTTTACTTTGTTTTAGATATATTTTTTTCTTACCCTCCCATATAGCCCATAACGAGGTGCGACGGGCTGACCAGCCAGTTGTGTCCGAACAGTGGACTATTGAAGTGAATTCAAGAGCGAAGGCAAGAAGATATATGCGAGGGCAAGAACAATTTGGACGGCGCGCCTGTCCAAACCTTTCTCGTATGGAAGCTTCCACAAGATTATAGAATGGACGTATCTGGAAAATTATTTCTCAAGAGAGCGCGTCTAGAGAGACTGCACAGGACCCGATATTAACTTCTAATAGCTTAGAAGGTGTCCTGTACCTTCTCGAGGTGTGTATATGTATATATATATATATATATATATATATATACATTTATATATTGTAGATTTGTTATATTGTAGATTTTCGCAAAATAGTAGTATGATTAAGAAAATTTTGTTGGGTTTTCCGCGTCATGGATACAAGGTCGGCATTTGGCCACTGATTCCGACATTTCGGCATAATCCCACATGCCATTATCAAGGAATGATAAGTTCAAGTCATAGGTTTAGGTCATATAAACAAACACGTTGAGTTTCACTGTGGTCCGTTTCTGAAGCCGTACACACATTCAAGGTTTAGATGTTATATAGTTAAACACCTTCAGTTTTCACTGTGGTCCGTTTCGGAACCCATCCAAGCGTCAACCATACTCCATGTTGCCCAACCGTGCTTTTCTTCATAACTTCTACGCTGTTCTGGGGATACATAGTGGGCAGCGAGAGAAGTTTTCCATGTAGGTGGTAATCTTGGGCATCATCTCGGGTGTTCATAGAATGTGGCCTTTTCTCTCTCTCTCTCTCTCTCTCTCTCTCTCTCTCACTCACTCTCTCTCTATTGCTTCTCTGTAGGTTCTTGATTTTTCATTATATATTTTAGCCTACGTTCTAGATCCTGTGAGGTCGATCTTGTAACTCCTCTGTTTCTTATGTTGCGCCAGAGTTGAAGTAGGTTCTTGAGGATTTATTTCAGCCTTATGTTCTTGTATTCGGCAAGAAATTCGTCTGTTGATACGTCTTACATATGCTACATACACACACACATATATATATATATATATATATATATATATATATATGTATAGGCCTATATAAAGTTTAACAATATAATCAATAAAGTAGTTTATATAGAGGTAGATGTGATTGAAGATGGGTAGTATCAACTACTTATGGTGATTGTAGCATTTTTCTCCAGACATGTTATAAATTGTCAGTTAACCTGGAGCCACGTTGCAAAATATACTATTCTTTGTACTGTACTACCGGTATTAATTGTATAGGTTCAATTTACATTAGTATAAGTCACGCCAATGCCAGAAGAGAACACCAGAAATGTCGAAATGGCAATCTAGGGCATTGAATAAAAATATATAATTTTCTCCGCATGACAGAAATCAACATAATCAATATATGTATACCTATACATATATTGTAATAAATTCGCAATAAAATTGTTGTAATATTATCATTTTAGGGATGTTACATGAATCCAAATTTAACATAGTGGCTTGAATTAAATTTATCTTGTACATTGTAGAGGTGACAATTCCTGATGAAAATGACTTAAACTATGTAACATTTATCCGTCCAATTGTCTGCATAGTTGTCTGTTTCTGATGAGCCAAGAAGCTTTCACAGATATTCTTAACATTCTCTTCTGAAAAACTTGACATTGTGGTCCAATTATCCCAAATTGGAAAGTAGACGGTACAATTGGCGGAATAATATTTTTTACAAAAGAGCATAGGGTATTCGCGTCAAAGATCAGATTTGTTAATGGCAGAGATGAGCTGCATTAGTTTCGAATAAGCATAATTTAACTTAGAGTGCATACTATAGGCCTGGAGTTAGTATGCCATACAAGATGCTAATTCAGATTTATATTTTATAATAATAATAATAATAATAATAATATAATAATAATAATAATAATAATAATAATAATAATAATAATAATAATAATAATAATAATAATAATAATAATAATACTTTATTTATTCTGGCAGAGTTAAGGCCATAAGGCCCTCTCTTCCACTCAACCAGCACAAATACAAATAAATATTCGACAAATATAGATATACACTATACTAATTATAAACAGTTAAAGATACAATAAATGTAGCAATGTAAATGTCATGTACAAACAACATTTTATAGGGTAATAACAATAATGATACGATAATAATAATAATAATAATAATAATAATATATAATTATGATACATTATACGGGAAACACCAATTAATATATATATCTTACACTGGATAATAATGAAGTCGAGTTTAGAGCAAATATAAATTTAGATTTCTTTTAAAAGTTGCCAATGTCCGGCATCCCCTTATTTCTTGTGGTAGGGAATTCCAGTTGCGAGAAGTGGAGATGGTATATGACATGGAGTGATGTGATGTCCTATGTTGCGGTATATTAAGTAAGAGACTATGTTGTGATCTTGTGTTTAAGTTATGGTTTGAGGATAGATACTGGAAACGGGATGATAAATAATTGGGAATCGAGGTATGTAGGATCTTAAATAGGAGAATTAGACAGTGCGATTTTCTTCTTTCTTTTACAATTTCATCAGAAGCGAAATTACTCTATTTTTAAAAATCCATTCTCTCTGAAGTGTAAATAATTTATTCTTATTTAGTTAAAGTTTGATTTGTCTTTCGTTATCCAGCAAAGATAAATATTTAGGGAAGAACCATAACTGTTATTTCAATGTTCGGATGTGTATTTTAGAGAATAGTAAGTTTTTATGCACACAGAACAATATGTAGTAGGTGTTCGGTGTATATTTTAAAAATGTTGAGAAGAGAATGCTTACTTGTGATG
Source organism: Diploptera punctata (assembly GCA_030220185.1). NCBI lineage: Eukaryota > Metazoa > Arthropoda > Insecta > Blattodea > Blaberidae > Diploptera > Diploptera punctata. The sequence continues at coordinate 1,328,939 of JASPKZ010003844.1, read as the reverse complement.
TTGGTTCTGAGATGATCCCAATTCATAGATAATATTTTATTACTAGGATTATATACTACAGTAGAGCCTATAGAAAATCAATAAACAGTGCATAATAGAACACATCAATTTTACCAAGTTAGACTTCTGACTGCCTTTTTTTCTATTTATTTTTCAGCATGTTCCATCACAAAGAAAGTAATACTACATGCTTCAAGTTACAAAATTATTTGCATACAATTATTAGCAAAAAAAATATTTTAATTAATTTTCTATGGCCATTTGTATTTTTTCTACTTGTTATACTCATTGAATTGGCTTTGTTTTGCTCTAAAGTCTGTCTAAATCTATGGAATTAATAAATGAGATTAATTCAACTGTGTACTCCAGTACTAGTCTTACTTTAATGAATGTCCATTTACCATTTTTCTTAATCATGTTATTCTTAAATAACCGTCTTTCTGTTTCTAGTTTTGTACATTCAAACAATAGATGATCTATGTTTTTTTCTTAATTTCCGCATCTACACAAAGGGCTATCTTTTATTTTAAAACGATAATAATAACCGCGGTTATAACTAGTCGGCCGCGGTGGACTAGTGGTTATGCTCCTTGCCTCTGGTCCCGAGGGTCGCGGGTTCAAACCCGGCCGTGGTCGATGGATTTTTAGGACGGAAAAATCCAAGGAGCAAGTCCTCCTGGAGTGACTTTAAGCCGTGGGTCCCGAGTCTGAAGATTTTCAGGCTCGTAAAAAATCCTTAAGCCTGAATGGAAAGGCCTCTAAGCAAAATTTACCGAATTTTCCCGTCCTAGTACTACCTTGGTTTCCTAGATGTCAGTATGAGGCGGAACGCTGACCACGGACCACTCAAAATGACATCTATACGAAAACAAGTGTAACTAAATTAGTATGGCTCAAATCTTCCATGTAGGGGGAGCGCGCCTAAATCTCTGTAAAGGGAAAACATAGGCTTACAAAAAAACTGTTTATTTTCCCGTGCCCTGTTAAGAAAGTTGTTATTTTTCCTGTTAAAGGTAATTTTAATGTCAATCTTTTCTTCACACTATGTAAAAAAGGATTTTGTCATTGCACCTTTTGTGGTGTTTTTCCATTCATTTTCCCACTTATGTACATTTATTGATTGCAATTCACTTAAAACTACACTGGCTGGTTTACGGTCGTAACACATTGGAAGTTCTTCGTTCCCTGCTGCTTGTTTAGCCACTCTATCAATAATCTCGTTGCCATCATTCCAGTTGTGTGCCTTGTTGTCTTGATTTCACATACAAACAGTTGGATAATATAATGAGAAGTCAAGACTTCTATCTTTTAGTGGAATGCAGGCTTTCACGGCCGGTAATCATGGTAGTAAAAGATTCCGGGCTATGTGGCCGTGGTCTATAACTGGCGTTTCTTCCAGACGTTTCTCCCTCAACTGCGGAGGGCATCTTCAGTGGCGAGCGCTAGAAGCTGTTGTTTCCCTGTCGTAGACTCGACAGGGAAACAACAGCTTCTAGCGCTCGCCACTGAAGATGCCCTCCGCAGTTGAGGGAGAAACGTCTGGAAGAAACGCCAGTTATAGACCACGGCCACATAGTCCGGAATATTTTACTACCACTCGACAGGGAAACAACAGCTTCTAGCGCTCGCCACTGAAGATTCCCTCCGCAGTTGAGGGAGAAACGTCTGGAAGAAACGCCAGTTATAGACCACGGCCACATAGTCCGGAATCTTTGACTAACACTTCTGTCTTTTGTCTTAGTATCACATACAAACAGTTGAATAATATATACTATTTGTGTTGCAATCTTAACTTTCAGTGCATTAAAATCCTTTCCCTAGTTATTAATGTTTGTTTAATGAATTTTTAAAATCCGTCACCAATAATAATTATCTTAATGGACAGAGGAGAGTACTATAACATCTTAGAGAAATGAATTTAAAACTCTTTTAAGTTTTAGTGTACTTGCATTTATGAATATAAATTCGATTCATCGCTGTGATCTCCATGTAACGCCATTGCCTCGTACATAGCGGGCCTGGATTCGATCACCACCACTCGGAATAAGTTTCCTGAGAGAAATATTTGTTCTGGGTTTTCCTCATCTGCAAGACAAATGTCAGGAACACGTTTGGCCATCACAATCTTTCATAACACATTCGTATTGTTTAGAATGATTGTTATGATAAATTGATATATCTAGCGTGGAAGCGTTTCTTGCCTTTATCCTTAAATTATGTATTATTTTTTATGGGGTTTAAGCTTTTTTTATTTCTCCTATTGTTTAGTGAACATATTTAAGTAGTCACAAAATAATAGAAAGTTAAAAAAGAGGAATTAAACCTCGTGTGTGAATGAATGGTATGCTTTGTCTTAAATGTTCGTGTTGTCTCGGAGATGGCCCTTAAACATTGGATTGATCACTCATTTGGGAGACCTACCATGTCCTTGTGTGGTCAAAAAAAAATGAAGTATATAATCCGTAGTTTGAAATCTTCTCACCACAGACTGTGTGACGTGGGGAACATAAAAGTACTCATAAGGGAAAGGTTAAACTAAAATAAAGAGAGATATTCTATAAGTTGATTCATTTCTCGTTTTTAAATAATAAAATTAAATATATGTTTTACTTGGTTGAATATTGGGCGACCAATACGTACTGAACATAGAAATTTATATATTTTAATAAACTGTAAATTGAACTTTTTAATACATATTTAGATGATATCATTAGTACATGGCAACCTTCTTTAGATGAACATTTTATGATAAACGGTACGAAAATGAACTGTCTTTTATTCGCAGATGACCAGATCATTGTAGCTTCCTCAGAAAATCAAGTACAAATATCATTTTATAAATTATGGAAACTAATAAACGATTATAATTTAAATATATCAACAGAGAAAACAAAGTCAATGGCATTTATCGGAACTCAGCATAAAAGGACAAAAATTGTAATTGGAGCAAACATAATTGAACAAGTAACTTGTTTCAATTATCTGGGATGCATGATATCGTACCAGCAAAATTTGGACATGGAGAAGAAATTAGGGAAATTTCAACAGATATGTGGTTCAATAAGAAGATATTTGAGAAATAAGACCACAAGGGAAACTCAATTAAAATTTTACAAAACAGTAGCCGTTCCAACATTAACATACGTGTCTGAGACTTGGCCTTTAACGATCTCTGATAAAAATAAAATTGAGACAATAGAAATGAGATTTCTCAGATCAGTTGCAGGTGTATCTCTAAGAGATCAAAGGAGAAGTCAAGATATCAGAGATGAACTACAAATCTATAATATAAACGAGAAAATACACACAAATAAACGTAATTGGTTTGAACATATACAAAGAATGCCAAATAATTGTTTATCAAAACAGCTCCTTCATTATAGGCCTCTAGGCCGAAGAAATGTAGGAAGACCAAAACGTCTTTGGAAGGACGACCTGCGCCTGCGGCAAGTAATGCGCCGGGAAGCGGAACGGGCCAACAGGCCCATACCTTGAAGATGATGATGTAAATTGAACCTGTCAATTATCCGGTGAGGCTCTTTATGTCATTGTATGTCGAAAAGCATGTACATAAATTAGAATTAAATGTCCTCTCCCTTCAGGTCGATTCCCTGTTGTAAGATGTATGAATGGGCCAAATAAAGTAGAGAGGTTAAGCTAAGAGAGAAAGAGAGACAGGGGGGGATGAGAAGAGAGATATAAATGAAATTATAATTAATGATGAAATGTACCTAAGTATATTGAAATATCAACCCAGAATTAGCCTTGATCTATGAGAAATGTACAAACATTCCATTCAGGTTGGTTGGCTCTAGGATCAGATTTCAGGACCTCTTAAATACGACTCTCAATCAAAAATGAATAAGTTCCGTATATTTCGTTTTTTACAGGGTATTACAGAATAAGTATTACTGACTTCTAGGGGTTGTAGAGGGGACTTAGTAGATAAAGTTTTGGTAAGGAACCCATGTCCGGAAACTATCATTTCGATGTAAAATAGGTTTGAAGATTTAAACATAATGGGTGTATTGTGTTTCAGAATAAGTATTACAGACTTCTAGGGGTTGTACTACTTAGAGGCTGAGTCGACCCCAGGGTCATAGTGCCGCCAGAGGGTTTGGGTCAGAAGTGTGGTTCCACGTGGCGACCCTGTTCTTCGTTGCACTAAGTGTACCTGCGACGCATGTTATGATACACATACCCCACTCAAAAGTGTGCTCAATAATTTCTGCTGCCGTCAGAATTCGTGCAAGAAGGTCTTCCTCAGACTAGACATGTGTAGTACAACACCTTTAAGTCTGTAATACTTATTCTGAAAGACAAGACACACGATATCAGCTCATTGTGTTTCGATCTTTAAAGTTATTTTACATCGAAACGGTACGTTTCCAGACATGGGTTCCTTATCAAAACTTTATCTACATAAGTCCCCTCTACAGCTCCTATAAGTCTGTGATACGTATTCTCAAACACCCTGTATAATTCTATAACTTAGAGACAGGGCTAATAATATGAAGTTAAAAATGTTGAAAAAAAAGTAATTTTTGTAGATATAAAAACATGGAGGATAGCTGGTGAGATATTGTAAAATATATTGCGAACAAGGTGGAAAAAAAAACCTTTTTAAGTAAATGAAACTTGGGACATAGAGACCCGTTAATAAAATGCAGACGGTAGCTCATGAAAAGTAACATCACCCACACAGGAGTAACAGCACTTATTATCTGCAGATGGCGCTTGATTATGGGCACAAGGATTCTATTACCACTCGTAAAAACGTATTTCCACATGTAATACCTGAAACTCGTCCTCGATCCACAGAAATAAATTAATCATTTCAATAAAAGTTTGTCTCATATTATAACCATTTTATTAATATTTGATTATGCCATTAATTAATTACACTGATTGTGTTAGAAAAAACACTCTAGTTTAATTACAAATATCATGCTGGAGGAGATCGGTGGTTTGAGTCCCGGTTAGGTCAGGATTTTAATACTTGCCTAAACCTTTTGGTCGCATTATGACCCTAGATCCGACTTACCTTCTAATTGAAATGCATATCAGACGACCGTCATGCAGGACTGAAAATGAAAACCGACTGATATCATGTCTAGAAATTTTGTCTTGATAGGTGGGAACTTAACCCACGACCTCCCAAGGTTTTTATTGGTTTACTTTATTATACTTTCAAATATATATAAAACAGAATACTATATATATATGGCAAATTCCTACCAGGGTAATTAAAATAATTTTAAATAGAGAAATGGATGTTTTAAGGAGATCAGCTGGAAAATCTAGAATGGATAGGATACGAAAAGAAATAAAGGAAATTATGGGTGTACAAGAGGAGCCGGACATCATAGACATTATAGAAAAGAAGATTTTACAGTGGTATGGCTATGTCAAAAGAATGCCAGAACAAAGATTGCCTAAAATTGTTATGGAATGGATCCAGATGGAAATGAGGAAGAGAGGAAGACCGAAGAAAACTTGGATAGAAGGGGTACAAGCAGCTATGAATATCAGAGGATTGCAGGAAGATCAATGGATGGACAGAAAGGAATGGCGTTTCGTTTCCAGAAGACGGCGGCAGCTGCCATGATACCGGACGATTTTGATGATATATATATATATAATTTGAATATCTGTGCCGTGATATTTATTAAAGAAAAGAATCATTTATATTGTTACAGTTAAAGGTATCGGGTTAAAATTCCGATGCAGGTATTTTTTTTTCCATGACATATACATATAAAACTTAGCAAATTCCTCACATAGGTCGCGATATAGAATAAAAGTTAAATTGATTGCACAATAAAGTTATAGATTAAACAGTTTTACGGTCATAGATTTTTATGATTGGTTAACAGTTATTCACTTTAGTAATCAAATTAGAAATAAATATGTTTATATAGAATTTGGTCCACCGCTGTGGTCTCGAAGTAGCGTGCTGCCTTGTCAGGCCCGGGTTCGATCCCCGGTCGGGGCAGTTTTTCTGGGTGAGGTTTTTATCGGGGTATTTCCTCGCCTGTAAGACAAATGTCAGGTAAACTTTAAGGCCCAAACGGTCCCCGAAATCATATGGCCATAATCATCATCATCATCCTTCACCGGTGTTGAAAGCAACGGGAAGCTACCACACATACAATTCCCTAGTAAAGCTGCAAGCATAGCATGCAAATGCTATGATTGCAGTGAAGGACCTGCCTTCGAACAGAATTACTATGGATGGATGGATATAGAATTAGATACATTTTTACTGTGATTAAATAAATAAAAATGATAAAACTCAAATGTACATTTAAATCGTATGACAGAAAACCAAATTAAGAAATTAATTTTATATTTGAAATAGGAAAGTAGTACAAACCTTTGGATATCTTGAAACCAATGATCTAAAAATCTATGAAAACGGATTGGGTCAATAGCTCAAATGTTGCTGTGAAAAGAACGGAAAAAACTATGGAATTATTATATTATTGAGGAATAATGAATGAATATATTTAAATTAGAAAAATAACCTGTATGAATGATATTGGCACAAACAAGTGGAAATAGTGAGGACTTCATGTCAGGAAGCACCTTTGATGCGGACACAAGTTTTTGCTGAAAACTAGTAGTAGTAGTAGTAGGACTTTATTAGACAAAAAAGTAAGATATTTACAATATTATTTACAAATATGGGTCGCACGGGCAGTAAGCCGTACGTGCTGTTGACAGTCCGTTACAATAAAGTAATAATTGGTACTAGTGTAAAGAAAAATAAACACAAACAGCAATAACATTACAATTAAGAAAGGTGGTATCACGATTAAAGTATTGTTCTCCTGACAAGTAGGCCTAATATTTGAGCTTTACCATTCTACAGTAGGGGACCGTCGTTTACTTCATCCGGTTTTTGTATTGTTCATTTATACATTCAATCTGCATTTAAATCTGAATTTCCAGTTTAGTCACTCATGTTCAGGAAATATTTAAATTGTCTGAGATAGAAATCCATCCATCCATAGTAATTCTGCCCGAGGGCAGGTCTTTCACTGCAAATCATAGCATTTTCGTGCCATTCTTTGCAGCTTTACTAGGAAATAATAGGTGTGGTAGCTTCCCGGTGCTTTCCACACCGATGAAGGATGATGATGATAATGATAAGGATGATGATGATGATGATGGCCGGATGATTTTCGGGAACCTTTGGGCCCTAAGCCTCCTGACATTTGTCTTACTGGTGAGGAAAAACCCCAGAAAAAACCTCACCCAGGAGTCTGTCCCGACCGGGAATCGACCGCTGCATGACAAGGTAGCACGCTACATCGAGACCACAGCGGTGGAAGAAACAAGAATAAATAAATACATTATATATATAGAATAGATCTGATAGAAATAAAATCTGAAAAAATCCCTAAGAAGATCTTGGAATGGAGAATAGATGGGAAAAGAAGAAAGGGATGACCTAAAGAAGATTGGATGGATGGATGGAGTGAGAGGAAGTATGAGTGAATTGGGATTTACTGTACAAACCAGGATGCTCAGGACCACTACACATGGAGAAAGCGAATTTGTTAAGAGTGACGGGAAACATTTTTTTTTTGTGTTAAAATAAACAGTCAATATCCCCAATTCACCAATAAATGATTAAAATTGTCAACATGTTTCTACAGCTAAGCTGCCATCCTCAAGACCAGTTATCAACTGAATATCTAGTCTGCAGGGTGACAGCTTAGCTGTAGAAACATGTTGATCATTTTAATCATAAACTGGTGAATTGGGCATATTGACTGTTTATTTTAATATTTTATCACCAAGAAGATCGCTTGTGTATTATTTTTTTGTGAATAAATGACGAAATATATGTCCACCGCTGTGGTCTCGAGGTAGCGTGCTGCCTTGTCACGCAGCGGACCCGGGTTCGATCCCCGATCTGGACAGTTTTTCTTGGTGAGGTTTTTATCGGGGATTTTCCTCACCTGTAAGACAAATGTCAGGAAAACTTTAAGGCCCAAACGGTCCCCGAAATCATATGGCCATCATCATCATCACCCTTATCATTATCATCATCATCCTTCACCGGTGTGGAAAGCAACGGGAAGCTACCACACCTACAATTCCCTAGTAAAGCTGCAAGCATAGCATGAAAATGCTATGATTGCAGTGAAAGACCTGCCCTCGGGCAGAATTACTATGGATATATATAGACTTACTATTAATTTAAACTATGTGAAAGATTTCTTGCCGAGGTTTGTATATAAGCGTTCATCATGGATTATTATTAATTTGGAATATCATTGTGATAAGAAGTTCATACAAAAAATATAACAATATTGGCACGGAATATCCTTTGGAGTCTGCAGCGATTATTGAATTTTTGGAAAAGTGGGAAGACGCTAAAGACTTGAAAAAGCTAGAAAAAGTTACTGAGTATGTTCAGATCTCTAATGATCATCAGTTGGAATTACCATCAGTTTTTTTAGTAACCCGAGGTTTGTATATCAAGTTTCCTTACCATTGGTTTATGTAATGGAACTCCTTAATAACTTAGATCATTAGCATCGATTGAAGCCAAAGTTTGCTTAAATGCCTGTTTAGGCATGAGGTTCTTTTACAATTTCACGGTATGTATGCCCTTCAAATCCTTTCCGAAGAAATCAATAGTCAGGATATTTATGCAAAAACAATCGCTTCCAACCAGATTTTAACCCATAGACCTCGGATCCAAAGGCTCTATGATACCCACAAGATGCGATCGATCTATTGCATTTACCAAGAGAGTAGAAAACATTTTTTCTACAAAGAAAATACAGGAAAGTTTACATAAAATTATTTGAATATAGTTCCCTTAAGGGTTGAAATTACTAGGAAGGCTTATATATTACAGAATGTGAATAAATGGGCCATTTTTAATAATGAACATCTAATATAGTTTTAGTAATTAAAATTAAAATTTTACGTAATAAAATGAAGGAGTCAGAAAAGCGTTTAGTTTTACTTTGTATGTTATACGGTTACATCCAATATTAGCGTCGATTAAAATTATTTTGCAGTTTTCTGGAACATAGCTGCGTAATTAGTTTTTCTTTGACAAATTTATAATTAGCTCTTTTCATTAGTTATACATAGTTTCAGGGCTTTATTTCCTTTCCGATATAGGTCATAAGCAACATAAGCCATAAGCTCCAATAGCGTGATGTTTATCGAAACATGTTTACTAGGCATTTTGTCACAATACCATGAAATGAGTGCTGTGGCAACCTCTAGAGCAAGTAACAAATTTTAATTATTTGGGTTATAATTTTACTATAAACACAAAAACTGAAAGAGACATAAACATGAAACTGTCAACATTTCAAATGATATGCGGAACTATACGTAAAAAGATTGGATCGAATAAAGTATGAAGATATATGAACAGAGTTAAATATACAACCACTGATTGATAGAATCAAAGAATATAGAGGAAAATGGTTTATACATGTAGAAAGAATGAATGTAACAAGATTACCAAAAGCAGCATTTAACTACAAGGCAAGAGGTTCAAGGAATGTTGGAAGACTAGTGAAAAGATGGACAGAACAACTCTGAGGCGGAACAGGCAATTTTCCTAGCCCGTGAAGAGAAGAAGAAGAAGACGAAGAAGAGTGCTGTGGCCACATGTGAAGAAGTGTGGCCCATTCTTTATTGCTCCGCTTGTATTAGGCTCCCTGGCATACAGTTCTGATTCATTGGTCTGGGGCGCACCACCTGATTTCACCTTACTCTACACCGTCGCAGCGCTGAACGCCAACGCCGCCAATTATGCAAGGGTCAAATGACTAAACCCCTTACACGATATCACAAGTTATTAGCTACGGGGGACCCTCAACTGGTTCCAGAGCCAGTACAGTGGACGAAGCTAAACATCGTCACTACTTACTAGTAGCACTTCCTTTCCGAAAGAAGCAATACTGAGTACTTTTACGCCTTTAAAAATCATCGGTTCCGACCTGGTTTCAAACTCACCAACCTCGGATACAGAGGCTATACTACAAGATGTTCGGGACCTGAGTTTGCATTTAACAAGCGAGGATAATTTCTTCAGCAAACGAAAAAATAGGGAAGTTTATATAAATATTTTCAAATGTTCCCTCAATGTTAGTGTTACTGGGTATATTTTACAGAAAGTGAATTAATGAGTCAATATGAATAATTCATTTCTAGTATATTATCAATAATTAAAATTAAAATTTAAGCTAATAAAATGAAGTTAGAAAAGCGCTTACTCCTACTTTTTTGTTACGTAGAGTAGATATTTACAATATTAACCTGACGCATCGATTAAAATTCTGTTGCGGTTTGCTTGAATACAGCTGCGTAATACCCTTTCATTTAGCACTTTTTAACTCATTGTAAACGCTCTTTTTATCTTAGAGATTAAGTTATATACTTCTTCACTTTTTCAAACATTTTAGACTATATTTCATACAATCGACTAAACGCGAAGCTTGGGGCACGTAAAAGTACTTACAACAAAAGAGAGACAGAGATTTTCTAAATATATATTAATTTAAATTAAATGTATATCATTAACAAATTTATAACAGTTTATTTAAAATTTACAATCAAGTGTTAAGGCATAGAATTTATTTTCTTTCAGAAACATGAAATTTCGTAAATTCTTATTTTTCGACACTAGATTATAGTCAAATAAATGAGATTATAACGAGAACATAAATTTAAATAAGTCTGTTAAATCTCACTTCTCAGATTTTATTTCATAGTTTTTGATTAAACTCAAATTATTGTTTAATCTTGTTGTGAAATATATGTTTCTGCTTTCTTAATTCTTTCTTAATTTGCTAAGAATATAATTGAAGCCGAAAATTCATATAATTTATCTTACAATTATGAAAAGACTCAAACGGAAATTTAACCCAGGCCAGAATCGTATAACGTTTAGCTATGAAAAATATTCCTCCAGGGATAATAGTCATTCCAGAATTTATTGATTCTATAAGATACGATAATAAAATGATAAAAGTTTATCAACATTAATTTTATCTTATTTTATATTAATTTGTTTAATAGAGTGATTTTGACAATATCACTAGTCACATGACAATATTAAAATATTAGGAAATGATATTCAATTAAATTGAAAAATTAACATTTCTATCTTAATACATTTACAAACAATTCAGACTCCATGTTTGTTAAACAATATTATGCTGTTAGTTGTAAAATGGCTATTGCCTCTTTTCTGGACCACTCGATTATCGATGTTATTTCATCTTTCCAATAGAAGGTCGGCTGTGTATCTCCATGAATTACAGATAAGCTTCTTTTAGGTCTATTATCCGATGCATAATGATTACAGCACGCGAGTATGGGACTTCGCTAGGGGTATGAATACAGTTTAGTTTCTCTCTTTGCCAGCCCACATGCCGCTTCATTTCCAATGAGACCGCAATGAGCAGGAATCCACTATAGCACCACTTGCTGTTGTAGAGCGATAATGAGCTGTTTGAATAGTTTCCTACATCAAATGATGGAACATTTGAATGTTTGTTGAGAGCGTCTACCGCTTCAGGGTTCTCGCCACACATTTATTATTTTTTCATTGATTTTTTATTTTTACTTACAGCACCTTCACCTATGATGGTTATTTTTACAAGAGATTTCTGATTGTGGTTTCTAATTTCGACCTAATACAGGGTGTTACCGAAATGAGTGCAGATTTTTGTGTGGTGGTAGGGAACATCCATACAAGTATTTTAACACAATGAACTTGGGTCGGAAATGCATTGTTGTGGGTCTACTGAATAAAACAACGTTAAAAATTGTTGAACATATTGTTATTTATTTATTAATTCAAAGAAAAATGGAAGGCATTACATGTTATTTTACAGTAATTATTGGAAATGGCAACCATTGGCCTGGATGCACACTCCGCGCGTCTCACCTCGGACTGATCAAGCATATCTGGATGCTCCCTGGTTCCCGCAGCCGCTGCCACGATCCTTGCTACAAGCTAAGGAGCTGTGCATCCAGATCAATGGTCGCCACTTCCAACAATTACTGTAAAATAACATGTAATATCTTCAATTTTTCTTAGAATTAATAAATAAACAACAATGTGTTCAACAATTGTAAATGTTGTTTTATTCTGTAGACCCACAACAATGCATTTCCGACCCAAGGTTCATTGTGTTAAAATACTAGTATGGATGTTCGCTTCCACCACACGAAAAATCTGCACTCATTTCGGTAAAACCCTGTATAGACAATTTGCATATCTAGATTAGATATTTTAATTCGTATTCGGAAAGCGCATACTCTATTTCGTATTTATTTATGGAGCTATGAATAACTAATTATGTTAATTTAAAATTCATGATGTATATTGAAACTTATATTCTTAGGGATATGTCAGTAAGGGTCTCTCTCTATTCGTGTCCGGCTAATTAATGTCGAGATAAGGGTGATATGGCTCCTGTATTATTTCAGGACTCTAATGAACACGCATATAACGGCTGACCAGGCTTCTCGCACTATCACAGGAGCAGATGGATGACATGATCATGGAGTGGTGGATTGTAATTTTGACAAAACGGGAGAATCCCAGAAAAAAACCTGCCTTGGGTTCGATACGTACACCACGTATCTACATAGAGTGATCGAGACGCGAACTCGGGGCCCACATATTGATAATAATTATGAAGGGGTGATTTTTCAGACAAATGTTATTTCGAATTCCCTCGGACTAACGTTAAAATTGAGGATTTTCAAAAAACCTCAACAAGGATGTTCAACCCTACCGGTAATTGAAACCGGACTCGGTACATAAGAGGCAACGATGTTACGTATGATCGGAATAGTGGTCAAAATAGTAATATTCGTTGATATATTTTAAATTACAGAAAACTGGAATTTCGTCAAATTTTGTAACATAAAAATCAATATTTTATTTGTAATTTTTTCCACTGTGACATTGCTAGAATTACTTTACAAGTTATCTTATGACGCATCAACTTTATAACTAATAAAATTCAGTATATATAACTTGGTAAGAAAGTCTGTGAAATTGTAGAAATAATCGTGAAATTGCACCATTCGACATTTGAAAAGTCCCTACATGTGTTTTTACTTAGAGAAATGAGAACACCCGAATTTGTTGAGTGAAATGATATTATGATCTATAATCTACCACAAGATCTAATCTAACGTCAATCAGTTAGTGTTTATGTGAACTTCCAAACAGATTTTAAAGTTTTTATATTGTGTGATTTATGTTTTATGTCCAACAAGTTTATGAGCCTTTTTATCCTAAATTTCACCAGAATTTACGACTATTTCCTTTATGTTAGATATTCTATTTTCTTGTAGTTTCTCAATTTCCACATTCATCGTTTTACTTCGTTGACCTACTTTTGAACATTGTAACATAGAAAAATTTATAGTCTTCAAAAATATTTAATACGGATGCATGATATAGAATTCCTCAGCTTAATTTAGGATCCTGAAAAAACAAACATTGAAATCATTCTACCTTTATTTATTTTTATATTTAATTCACCGCTGCAGTCTGGTGGTAATATCTTGCCTCAGATGCAGTGGGACAGGGTTCGATCCCCGTTCGAGACAAATTTCCTGGATGAGATTTTTTCGGGGTTTTCTTCACCTGTAAGATAAACGTGAGGAACGTTTAGGTCCAAATAGTCCCCGAACACCATATAACCATCAGAATCATCTATTTAATATTCTCCTTGCTTATTATGAATATATAGGTGAATGGTGTGCCTTATCATAAACGTTGGTGTTGTCTTGGAGATGACTCTACCGTTGAGCTGATCACTCAACCGGGGAGGCCTCTATCTACTAAGTCAAGAAGGAAAGATAAATTAAATTAGCAGTTTTTAGATAACCTTTTATCTATTATTAATTTCTAAAATCATAACTGTTTTCTTCTTTAGCGTTAAACTTAATTTTTGTAGCTTGTAGATAATGTTTTGGTAACACAAGCAATTAAATGGTCTCTAATTTGGCATATTATAGCTAGACTTTTAAAATCATTGCTATGATTTAAGTAGAATTTTTTTTATTAAATTGTTTTATCAAAATCATAAGAGTTAATAGTGGGGAAAAGTTTGTAATTCTAATGTAAAATAAAGATTAATTATTATGTACTTTATTTTATTAATATTTTATTATATCTTCATTGACTTTATTATTTTAATTTTTCATTAAATAAACAGCATGGAAATAAAAATTAATAAATTAAACTGCGTTTAAGAATCGGATTATTAGCTCAAAAAAGCTATTTTGTTTGTGTAGAACAATGTTAACATTATAACGTATACATATAATTGTATTCAGATTGTACACTGTACTCAATATATTTTTCTTACATTTCTTCCTCTAAATCAGTGATATGAGATATAGACCTACGAAAACAAGTAGGAATTCGGGAATGAGTAAATAGACAGATCTGAGTACTTCTAGAAAACAGAAATAAATGCACACATTGGCCCTAAAATTACAAATACTTAGAATGAAAAGTGTAAATCAATTAAAAAGTTGGTTACCTTTTTTTGTAATCCTATAAGGTAAACATTTAATGACCCAGAGCATAAGTGTCGTCAGTGGTTATTAAGTAGTAGACTTTATAACTCTAACGAGGAGCATCAACAACAAAGGCTTGTCAAAACTGTGAAATGGCTACGCAATAGGAACAAAGGATGCATTAGAGCAGATGAGAGTTCGTTTTCAACAAAGAATGCTTGTTCCATGCTATTGTTGTTCTTGTCTCTTCTGATGAGTGGGACCTGAAAATTGAGTTCAATTCATTTAATTCAAGTTATCAAATTAGTTCTAGCTTTCTCTTCCGAATCGAGATAATATTAAATTATTGTTTTTCAAACATATGGATTAAAATTTGAATAACATTTCGTAATACTAATGTAAAATAGAGATTAATTATTATGTTTAAATGAGTTTGTTTTGAATACATGTAGACAATTGAAAGAACAATAAAGTATGATATCAATGTCAGACCTAATATTAATGGGAGAAACTGTATTTCTATCGAGAAACATGTATGCTTAAGACCCAAGATCTACGACTTATTTTAATTATATTTGGCGAAGAATTTCATGCCTAAAAACTGCACACTTAAGATGGCCCCACTTTTTTCAAGTTATCACGATATTCTGTCATAAATGTCAGTAAGACATTTTTATTGTACAAAAAAGACAAAGAAGTTTGATATTAAATTTCTTTGAAAGATAAAACTCCATTAAATGCGGTTTTCTGTTAACAAAGAGCATTTAATACAATGGAAGTGAAAGTGAGAGAAGAAAACTGAGATAGTAAGTAGTTGCTCATTGTTCAAATGAAGTTCTTGACATATACATTAATTAAGTAGTGAAATGAAAACAGATTTGAAATGTTACAAACCCATCATACAAATTGTATAGCAATCCTACATTTAATGCTTTACGTTACTAAATACCACACTCATAACACTGCCGTCTCAGTTTTCTATTACAAAACTTCTTCTTTCTTCGTCTCAAAAAATCTGAAATTAAACATTGAATTTAGCTTTAAAACGTACGTTTTACCCATTGCGTTAAGTGTAAACATAAATTTAATTCTATTATTAGTATGGTTCAATTTCTTCTCTGTAGGGGAGAGCGCCTAAATCTCTGTAAAGGGAAAAACATAGGCTTACAATACAATAGATGCATTGGTGCTACATCAATGCTTATTTATATACATACTAGCTAATACCCGGCGTGCGCTGCTACGCCTAAATATATGACAATTGATGTGCTTTTATGTTTAGTTGAATAAGTGAAAGGAAACATTATTATACATTTATATTTTTTTTAGATACGCCATGCTGATTTCCCGGCGTTGCCCGGGAATCTACTTATTCCGATCTTCTTGACATAAATGAGCTGAAATACGAAAATTAATGTGTTTTATGTTTAGTTAAATAAGTGGATGGAACAATTTTTATGCTGTTTGCCCGGCGTTGTCCGGGAATCTACTCATCCCGATCTTCTTGGCATAAATGAGCTGATAGACAAAAATTAATGTACATCTTATGATTAGTTGAATAAGTAAAATGAAAAATAATTATAAATGAAGATCGTAATTATTTTAAGATTCCCCGTGGTGATTACCCGGGTTGCCCGGGAATCTACTTATCTCGATCTTCTTGGTAATAAATGAGCGAAAAGACAAAATTCGTTATTGTGAGTTATCCGTAAAAGATAGACATATGCTGTCGCGGACTGCTTTTTGTAGAGCTTTTTGAGATATTACATTACGTGTACATTAATTTGTGTATTTGTTATGGTTTAGGAAGCGTAAGCCATTTAAGCGTCCAAAAGCTACTTTTTTCACGTTTTCCACTACAAAGGGCGATTTTTAAGGGTTGTAGGAGTTGAGTATCACAAGTCTTTTATAGCCTATGTTCATCCCGGGAATCTCCTGAACATTTTGCAAAAACCTCCATCACAATCGTATCAACGTTATGGCCGCGCTTGAAGTACGAACAAACAAACAAACAAACAAACGAATATTTATTTTTATATATTAGATTTCCAATATTTAGACGTTCAGAACACCCTTCTATGAATCTATGCTTAAAGTTTCATCTTTCTTCTCCGTTCGTCCTT
The DNA here is from genome assembly GCA_030220185.1 of Diploptera punctata. NCBI lineage: Eukaryota > Metazoa > Arthropoda > Insecta > Blattodea > Blaberidae > Diploptera > Diploptera punctata. The sequence goes on along the minus strand of JASPKZ010003844.1, from coordinate 1,312,278 downwards.
ATCTATCTAATCCACCATCTGTAGACCGTTTCAATTATTCCCAGTTTTATCTCCTGAATCGATGAATTGTGACGTATTTCTTTCTCTTCCAGGCGGATAAAACTGTATCGCTCTTTAAGGTAACTTGCTTCATGCATGCTTCGTATGTGCCCATACCAATTTAATTGGTTATATCTGATATAATCCAATATCGAATTATTAACTATTTTTTCCTATTTTGTTGTTTATTTTGAACTTCTCGCAGGTCTCAAAACATATTTCCATTGACACGTGTGTTAATTATAAAATTGCATTAAATTTCCATGTTTAAGGCCGATATTCAAGACCCAAGCTTTCTCAGTCCGTCTCTCTGTGGTTAATTATGTGGGTCTTGCAGAACCTACTCTAACTGGCTCACTCTATTCAACATCATGTGCTAACAAGATATTTACTAAAAAAAAGTTTCCCGGAACAATTGAAAGATGAGAGCCTCAGCTTACGGAAGACGGAGACGGCATGCCCTAGACAGCTTGGTTCTTGAATACCAGTCTAAGCCCCACACATAACGGTTTTTTTTACTATTGAATTATATTTTCTATTCTCTGGGAAATTTAAGCAAATTACTACAAATGTAATTTAAAAAGTATATAGTTATAGTCCACCGCTGTGGTCTCGAGGTAGCGTGCTGCCTTGTCACGCAGCGGGCCCGGGTTCGATTCACGGTCGGGACAGGCTCCTGGGCGAGGTTTGTTTCGAGGTTTTTCCTCACCTGTAAGACAAATGTCAGGAAGCTTAGGGCCTAACAGTCGCCGAAAATCATCCGGACGTCATCATCATCCTTATCATTATCATCATCCTTCACCGGTGTGGAAAGCAACGGGTAGCTACCACACCTATAATTCCCTAGTAAAGCTATATGCTATGATTGCAGTGAAAGATATGCCCTCGGGCAGAATTACTATGGATGGATGGATATAGTTCTTATATAAATTAATTCATTAAATATGAATACTATGGGGTCGTCCCTGCAGCATTTTTACAGTAACCTATATTTCAATTACATTCTCATAATCCCGTATGTAAATTCGACATAGGTAAGTTGTCGCCAATAGGTTAATAATATTCAAAGGATTAATACGCATTGGCTTCATCTTACTCATGTCTGTGGTTATTAATTATTGCATTCACTCACGAACCCGCAATGGTCTCGGTTCTACTGTCTGTGTAGCTACGACGGGGCGAGGCTTATGCGCTGAAATTCGGATAGCGCCAGCAGCCACACTCGTAGTTTTACACATGAATAGCATTGACAGCTGGTACAACATTATATTTTAACGCATTTTCAGTCGGTTTTAGCTTTTCGATTTAGGGTATATCCTTATGTGTATAAAATGAGACTGTATGTTGATTTGTCCTTCTAAGTGCAACTGTTCTGGGTACAGATACTGCTATCTTGCAGTGGTCATTTTTTCCCATGCAAATAAAACCTCACTGCCTACTAAATGTCTCATTGTAGCAATGTGCTGACCACATGTCACTCACTGACATATGTAGGAAAATAAGCTATACTAATAAAAACGAAGTTTCAAAGGAACTGTTAAGGAGACACTTTTAAAATTCTCTAAATCAATGGCGGTTCCAACACTACTATATGGATCGGAACACTGGGTCTTAATCAAAAACGTGGAACGAAGAATAGAAACGTCGGAAATGAGGTTTCTGAGGAGTGTGGATGGCTATACAATAACAGATCGAAAATGAAATGAAAATATATGAAGTGAACTAAATATAGGCCTATTCAAACTGTTAGATAGAACTTCACAATACGGAGATGAATGGATGGCCACATCAATTGGACAACAATAGAATTCCGTAACAGATTCTTCATTACAAACCACTAACTAACTAACTCACTGGCACTATCGAACCCGTAGGTTCATGGCCGCGCGGACATAAGTTCTCCATATATCCCTATCCTGAGCCAATGTTTTCCAGTCATCCCCTGTATAATCTACTTCCCTCAAATCATAGTTAATGTTATTCTCCCACCTCATTCTTGGTCTACCAACTGGGCATTATCCCTCTGGCTTTCCTACAAGAAGCTTCCATGCACGTCTTTCATTCCCCATTCGTCCCACATGTCCCGCCCATCGCAGTCTAGGAGACTTAACTGTTCTCATTATATCTGGCTTCCTATAAAGACCAGTAATTCACTGTTATGCAGTCTTCTCCATTCACCTGTCTGTTCATCTCTATTTGGTCCAAAAATTTTCCTAAGAACTTTATTCTCAAATACTCGTAATTTAATTTCCTTCCTTAAAGTAAGAGTCCATGTTTCGCATCCATATAATATAACTGGTAGAATATTAGTTTTATATATTTTCAGTTTAAAATCACTAGGACGAAGAAATGTTAGAAGACCCAGTGAAAGATGGACATACCAATTCTAGCATGAGATTGGAACAGACCTTAAGGTTTAATCTTTGATGCTGCTGCTGATGATGATGATTAGGCTAAAAGATATATTTATATAATGTTATTTATAAATGGAACTCAAGGATAACACGGCGTATTTGCTCTTGGCAGCACGTATCAATAAATTAATATCTAGTATGATGATTATGTAGAAAAACAAAACAAAAAAGATATATATATCATTACAATTTGATCATAAATTAAACAATTAGATTAAATAGTAGAATTATTTTCTATCACTAGTTACACTTTGTTTCCATTTCATTTATTCACGAATGAGAGTTGTTCTTATTTTCAACGTCTTGTCCAGAAATCTGCCAATGTTCTGCGTTGATCATGAACTCGTTGCATTCCTATCCACCGCGATTTGAATTTAGAAATATTTACGTCAATAACCTACGCCTCCAATATTCTAAATTGTTACAATTTCCTAGTGTATTTCATCTTCAGAGCCCACATATTGGAGATAATCGCATATCGTAATAACCAGTAATTTCTAGAAATGTCCATGCTCCGAACCTATACCGAGCGACACCTAATCTCTCTTTCAACGCTACTCTCTCTCTCTCTCTCTCTCTCTCTCTCTCTCTATATATATATATATATATAAATAAGTGTGTGTTTCTTTTCCCCAACCTATTTTAGGTCATTTTGTAAGCACAGTTAACTTGTAACTATCACATGTGATGCACAAAAATGTTGAGCTGTGATAATATGGCTTCTGATACGCGTATAGGCCTATTACAAAGAAAGATTAAAAGTAATAGATCCTTAGTCCGGTCAAAATAGATATTTCAATTTACAAAAATTCGCATAAAGCTGAAAATTGGTACGAATGTTGGAAACACCATTATAAATCAAATGTAAAAAGCCCCCATCGATACTATATCTGCAAAAAAGTTATTCAAGGCCAAAGTTCGCGAATATGGTTTTTTTTTTGCATTTTCCAGCCAAACGGTAATTTTGATCATAAAAATAGATCAGAAAAAAGTTGTAGATCATGCAATTGTCTACACAAATTGTTCTTATACTGGTTTTCATAAGAATCACCATTCTTGAGATTTCGCGATTCTAAAATTTGAAGAAGTCGTATAATACAAAATATGCACACATTTCCGCACCACCTATGAGGTAGTGTACTTGGCGCATTTTTTTAATGTGGTGTCTTTGAAAGGTATACTCCACTGTCTATTGTGATTAAGTTTTATTAAGTAATATTCCATTAATTAAAAAATGGTACTATCGGGATGATTTAAGTGGCAAAAATTATTCTTAATTCCGAGTAATGTTAATCTGACTGACAATCTTCGAATTCTACTTCGATAGTAATGTTTTCTTCGATTTCTTCTTCTTCTTGCTGGATATTTGTTAATTGTTCTGACAAAGATGTATCAGTTGCTTCCTCATTGAAATCATATAAATCTTCATCTGTTACATTTGATTCAACATTGGAGTAAGACTGGCCTTGACAATTGTTACATACTGGTGAACAAAATAATCCGACTTTTTTACAGCCACATTTTGCACTACAACCCTTTTTAAATTGCAAAAAATGGTGTTAAGAATATTTGTGGAACGGGTGGGAATAACGTTTGAATTGGTTCTGAAGTATTATTTATTAATTGACCCAATTGCAATTTTGATTTGAAATATCTAGGCTAACAGCAGTCATAATACTGTGGCTGATATTAGTACATTAGTTTTAATAGTTCTAGTTCAAATAGTTTATTTTTAAGAATTACTTGTTCGAAAAAATAAGTCAATGACTCCGGAATATCGCTATTAATATTTTCAAACATTCGACTAGGCGGGAGGTAATTGGTATTATCAAATACTGAAGATTGAATTTCCTCTCGAATGATTGCTGCTGCGGCTTTGATGATTCTAAATTGTTCTTCTTTTCATTTTGACTTTTTTCTCACATCAAACTTGATTGAGAATATCGTGATGATCATACTTTAACTTCAATCGAATCTTAATTGATCCATTATCTAAAGCTGGATTTTTACAATTATTTTGTAAGTCTTCCAATGAAAATTAACACTCATCACTTTTTTCTCCATCGCAACATTAGTGGATTCATCTTGAGAACGACCGATTTTACTCCCAGTGGTGGGTCTCAAGAAGGAAGTATAGCAATTATTATGGTACCTAGCCTCGACAGCAACTAAATCACATTATATATATATAGGCCCCTATATATATATAACTAACTAACTCACTGGCACTATCGAACCCGTAGGTTCATATATATCCATCCATAGTAATTCTGCCCGAGGGCAGGTCCTTTACTGCAGTCATAGCATTTTCATGCTACGCTTGCAGCTTTACTAGGGAATTGTAGGTGTGGTAGCTTCCCGTTGCTTTCCACACCGGTGAAGGATGATGATAATGATGAGGATGATGATGATGGCCATATGATTTCGGGGACCGTTCGGGCCTTAAAGTTTTCCTGACATTTGTCTTATAGGTGAGGAAAAACCCCGATAAAAACCTCACCCAGAAAAACTGCCCCGACCGGGGATCGAACCCGGGCCCGCTGCTTGACAAGGCAGCACGCTACCTCGAGACCACAGCGGTGGTTATATATATATATATATATGCGTGTGTGTGTGTTTTAGAGAGACAGAGATATCATAATATTGCAACATATTAAAACATTTTTAATTAACGTACAAAGCAAAACCATAAACCATGCTAATTGTAATTTCTTTTATTATCCATTGTCAAAACTCCACATCAAATTTGCGCTGTAATCCTTTGCAATTTTAATATAATTTAATCTAAAAAATAATAATGAGATTTTTAATGAGCAAATAGTGCATTTTTCCAAGTATTGTATTACAAAAATGCAATGCTTTTTATAAAAATAGTTTGAAACGGGCGATATAAACGTCGCTTTCTGTTGAAGAGTGTAAATAAAATAAAACATACATATATAACTTCTCATGGAATGACTAAAAATACTATTTAGAGAAAAAAATATTAATAATAATTTACGCGTTGAAGTTCTTAGAACATACGGCCGATTCCATCTCAAATTCAACAAAAGTAAGAAAATTAACATCGATTTTTATTTTTTTTTTTTTTAAATTCATAATATGCCCCTTATGAAGATTTAAAATCTTGTGCATAATTTTATATCTAAACTCTTCATAGTTTTGGATTAAAAAACCGGATAAATTTATCAACTTTGATGTAGGATTTTTATTCCACAAGGATTTCTGGTTGGGTTTAGGTTTTGATCGGGATTAATTCAGGTAAATTGCGGCAGAGCTGGATTCTCTTCTCAGGGGTCGGAAGTTGATATACTGGAAACGCTTCCTAAAAAAAATTGTTTGATGAAGAAATAATTCAGATTTTTCCAAGTCTTGAGTTCCTAGAAGATCAAATAAAATTCTAGTGATAATATTCTTCATTAAATATTTAAAATCAATCTCCTTCTTAAATAACGTTAATTTTTTCATTTCAAGCATACTTACTTACTTACTTACTCACTGGCACTATCGAACCCGAAGGTTCATGGCCGCGCGGACATAAGCTCTCCATACATCCCTATCCTGAGCTAATGCTTTCCAATCATTCCCCGTATAATCTACTTCCCTCAAATCATAGTTAATGTTGTTCTCCCACCTCATTCTTGGCCTACCAACTGGGCGCTTTCCCTCTGGCTTTCCTACAAGAAGCTTCCATGCACGTCTTTCATTCCCCATACGTGCAACATGTCCTGCCCATCGCAGTCTACGAGACTTAACTGTTCTTATTATATCTGGCTTCCTATAAAGACCATGTAGTTCATTGTTATGTAGTCCTCTCCATTCACCTGTCTGTTCATCTCTCTTTGGTCCAAAAATTTTCCCAAGAACTTTATTCTCAAATACTCGTAATCTCCCTTCCTCCCTTAAAGTAAGAGTCCATGTTTCGCACCCATATAATATAACTGGTAGAATAATAGTTTTATATATTTTCAGCTTAACGTTTTTTGAAAGGAGTTGGGACATCAAAAGTCTCTGCAATGCATAATAGCAAGCATTTCCAGAATTGAGCCTATGTTTAATTTCTTTGTGCATCTCATTCCTATTTGTGATTATTGTTCCTAGGTATTTGAATTCAGCCACTTCCTCAAAATTTCCCTCATTTGTCATCAGCTGTCCATTTCCATTATATACTGAATTTCTACGTGTGACCATATATTTAGTTTTACTGATATTTACTTCCAGTCCTAATTTCTTAGTGTTACTCAATAGTGTGTGCGTGTTGGCCTTTAGTATCTCCTCGCTATCGGCCAGTAGTACTACATCATCAGCATAAACTAACAGCTTATTAATACCATTGAGTTGTAAGCCTTCCTCATTCTCTAAAGATTTAATGGCATGCTCTAGTACAAAATTAAATAGTAGAGGAGATAGTGCATCTCCTTGCTTCAACCCATTCTGGATTTCAAAAGTGTCTGAAAACTGTTTGCCTACACGCACCCTACTCTTTGAGCCATTTAGACACATTCGTATAAGTCTAACCAACTTTTTAGGAATTCCGAACTCCAGGAGGATACTATATAACTTCTCCCTCTTAATTGAATCATATGCTTTTTTGAAGTCTACATATAGTTGATGTACAGTACCATTATATTCCCATTTCTTCTCTAAAATCTGTCTTATACTGAAAATCTGATCTGTTGTAGACCTGTTTCTTCTAAATGCACATTGATGATCTCCTAGAATGTCATCAATATAGGGAGTAAGTCTGCTTACTAATATATTTGTTAGAATTTTGTACGAAGTTGAAAGTAATGAGATGCCATTTCAAGCATACAAATTTATTTTTCTCAATCTTGGAATCGGAGAGATTATTAAATTTTATATGAAGGACTATTCTCGCTTCCATTCAGAGCAAAACGTTGATACCGAATGAATAAATTTAACATGTTTTAATATCAAGTTTATTACTACGCCATCTTGACATTATTCTTAATTTATTTGGTTAATAATTATATTTAATATAATGTTAAATCTGATTGGTCATATAAGAAAGATAAGTGCTTTTAATTCCAATCACAGTTCAGTTTAGTTTTATTTATGAGAGTATAAAATTATTCATATTTTATCTTTAAAGTTTAACTTATTAGAAATATTGAGAAATCTGACTACAATGAATTAAAACAGTTTTAAAAAGCATTATAAAAATATTTATCTAGTAAAATAGTTTTTGCGCGATAGTGCGATTTGTCATACAGCAATGACGACCATGATTGAAAGTTCACCTGCCTAGATTTCGGGATTGCCAACCTAAATACGAGTAACTATACTCTAATATTACATTTACAGCCCGTGCGGGAAGTAAAACCACTGCCCTCTATGTATACTACGTACAATTCATATTCAAAAAATATCCAAAAGGTAGTGTTAACATACATTATACGAAACAAATCACTGCATTTTAAATGAACTGAACTTTATTTGAAACAATATAAAACAAATACGAACTTGCGGCCATATTACCAATAATTGGTCACAAGGCCTCCTGTTGTTTCAACTAATAACATTGACCACACTGTTAACGTTAGTCAATTGTTTATAATGAACACAAATATTTCCAACAAAGATGTTATTATTTTACTATTATTTATTATTTTTAAAACACTATCACGCAAAAAAATAATGTACAACGCGCGTTAGTGATGTGTTTTACAGAATCTCGGAAATCAAAAACCTGGCTATCGCTCGGTTTTTAAAAATTTTCCTCGATTCCGTAAAAACCACTCCCCAACCTATCATCGTAATATACTATTATTATTATTATTATTATCATTATTATTATTATTATTATTATTATTATTATTATTATTATCATTATCATTATTATCATTATCATTATTATTATCATTATTATCATTATTATTATTATTATTATTATTATTATCATTATTATCATTATCATTATTATTATTATTATCATTATTATAGTCCACCGCTGTGGTCTCGAGGTAGCGTGCTGCCTTGTCACGCAGCGGGCCCGGGTTCGATCCCCGGTCGGGGCAGTTTTTCTGGGTGAGGTTTTTATCGGGTTTTTTCCTCACCTGTAAGACAAATGTCAGGAAAACTTTAAGGCCCAAACGGTCCCCGAAATCATATGGACATCATCCTTACCATTATCATCATCATCCTTCACCGGTGTGGAAAGCAACGGGAAGCTACCACACTTACACAATTCCCTAGTAAAGCTGCAAGCGTAGCATGAAAATGCTACGATTGCAGTGAAGGACCTGCCTTCGGGCAGAATTACTATGGATGGATTATTATTATTATCATTATTATTATCATTATTATCATAATCATTATTATTATTATTATTATTATTAAGATATTTTTTGACAATCACTAACAGTGAAATATTTAGATTTTTAATTAAAGTTATATTTAAGTAAAAGAAGAATTTTAAAATACAAAATTAGTTATTAACTTTAATTTTATTATTTAGGCTTTAATTTTCATAGCAACAGTCACAGTGTACAGTTTGAAGGTAAACATTTTTAAAAAGTTAATATTGAAGTTGTAATTATAAGTTTTACTGATATGTAATAAAGGTTATATTTTTTACAAAAGGCATTTATTTTGTGACGGTTTTAAAATGTTCTCTGTTTACTTTTACGTTCGCACCCACTTGGGTGTCACGTGTACCAATATAATTGGGTTTGTCGGTTTTAATTTATATGTATTTAACTATAATTGTCCGTTGTTGTAGTTTAGTTGTAGAAGGAGTTTCATATTGTTAAAGGGTTGAACAGACAGTTTAATGGAGAAGACTACATAACAGATCTACATTATCTATATGGGAAACTACATGTAATAAGAACATTTAAGTCTTATAGACCACGATGGGCAGTACATGTGACACGAATGAGGAATGGAAGAGGGACATGGAAATTTCTTGTAGGAAAACCATAGGAAAACGCTTAGTAGGTAGACCAAGAATGAGGTGGGAGAATAGCATTAACCATGATTTAAGGGTAGTTGATTATGCAGCAGATGTTTTAAAAACATTAGCTGGTATAGGAATGTATGGAGAGCTTACGGGTTCGATAGTTCCAGTAAGTTAGTAGTTAATACATCTATGGCATGTATTACGTAGTTTACTTCACAGTTAAGCGTACGTAAATGAAATGTATTATGAATAATTCTAACAATATGCAATCTCTGTCCACCGCTGTGGTCTCGAGGTAGCGTGCTGCCTTGTCACGCAGCGGGCCCAGGTTCGATCCCTAGTCGGGGCAGTTTTTCTGGGTGAAGTTTTTATCGGGGTTTTTCCTCAGCTGTAAGACAAATTTCAGGAAAACTTTAAGGCCCAAACGGTCCCCGAAATCATATGGCCGCCATCATCATCATCATCATCCTTATCATCATCATCATCATAATCATCCTTCACCGATGTGGAAAGCAACGGGAAGCTACCACACCTACAATTCCCTAGTAAAGCTGCAAGCATAGCATGAAAATGCTATGATTGCAGTAAAGGGCTTGCCTTCGGGTAGAATTACTATGGATGGATGGATGCATTCTCTAATTTCATGTGGTAGGAAAATTCAGTTTCGGGAAGTAAGGAATGGTAATACGGGACAACAGGATGTGACGTCACAGCTGTAGGCAGCTTGCAGTTGTCGGGAGGGGGTTCAAAATCTTGAACAGTAATATACCCGTACATATAAAATACAAAATATTTAATTCAAATTTCAGTTTCATTTTATCTCTTCTATAGCTGATATAGGTTAATTATAAAAAAAAATTCTGATCAGTTATAACTTACTTTTTTCTAATTGCTTTATCTCTCTTCAGTTTTATATTCTGAGATAGATATAGCCTATAGTAATATTTCTTCTTGTCATGTAAATGTTTATCAGTTAAATATAAAACAATAATTTATGTTTTATTCATTTTAGTTAAGTTGCTGTAAGTTATATATCAAATAATTAATCAAATAGATAAACATAGAGAGCATTATATACCGATACCATAAGTTTAATCTAGAACTAGATGTAATAAATGTTGCAAACAATCATAACAAATGTCTGAAATATTACTTTGTAATGTGGATTACTGATTCACTATTGTCAGACTTTAAATTATATAATAATTTGACCTACTGTGTGTTTAGTTCCGTCATCGATAAAACACACGACTAACACATCCAAAGAGCCGGGTTGAGACTCTCTGCCCGGACGAGGAAGAGTAGAGTTTGATCGGGCAAACCCTACCCATGATTGTAGCAGAGTGAAAAGTCAAAATGAATGTTATATGGTCGAAAAAGTCACTGAAATAATTTATTTTTTATTTAATTATATCAAAAAATAGACACGCATAGACAAAACAAACAATAAATGCTTTAAACTCTGTTTGGTGGAGCAAGAATATTACAAAGAATAGAAAATTACAAATATATCAAACCATAATTCGGAGCATTTTAACATGTGGTGCAGAAGTTTGGCAAATTCCTATCAGGGAAATGAGAAGAATTTTAAGTACAGAAATTGATGTTTTAAGAAGATCAGCTGGAAAATCTAGAATGGATGGAATACGAAATAAAGAAATAAGGGAAACTATGGGGGTACAAGCGGAGCCAGACATAATATACATTATAAAAAAGAAAAAGATTACAGTGGTATTGTCATGTCAAAAGAATGCCAGAGCAAAGATTGCCTAAAATTGTTATGGAATGGATCCAAATGGAAAGGAGGACGAGAGGAAGACCGAAGAAAACTTGGATAGAAGGGGTACAAGCGGCTATGAATATCAGAAGATTGGAGGAAGATCAATGGATGGACAGAGAGGAAAGGCATTTGGTTTCCGGAAGACGGCGGCAGCTGCCATGTTAACGGATGATGATGATATCACTATAATTGTATTAATATATTTGTTTTTAATGACATCACAATAATTATATTAATAAATTGTGACCAGCCTCATGAGCTAGTGGTCAGCGTTTCTGATTACTGTTCATGAGATTCCGGGTTCGATTCCCTGTCAAACCATATGAATTTTTCCTTAAAGGGAATTATTCCTGTGGTTGCCCATGGTCTGGAATTTAGGTTAAGTTTAGGTTAAGATCTCTCCTGGCACTTCATTAACATTTATCACCCATCATATCATCGGAGTAACATAACTCCGCCTTTTAAGCGCCCCTACTTCAGAAATGGGTTACAATTACACCAATGCCAGGAGACAACACGAGAAATGTCGGAATGAAACCTGAGGCACTAAATAAAAAACAAATAAATTAATAAATTGTGAATGATATAAAAGGACATTGTTGTTTTGCTCGGTATCCTGATAGCCTTTCAATTCGTATTTATTTTTAATGTAAGTAGTATATATTACTAGTTAATACCTCGCGTGCGCTTTTACGTATAAATAAATTGTGTTCAGTTAAATAAGTAAATAGAAATATAACTGGAAACTTATATCGTATTTATTTTTAGATACCCCGTGCTAATTATCTGGCGTTGCCCGGGAATCTACTTATCCTGATCTTCCTGGCATCAATGAGCTGAAAGACAAAAATTGTTGTGAGTTATCCGTAAAAGATAGACAATCTGTTGCGGTATTTGTAATTTTTTTTGACATATTCAATTCTGTGTACATCATTTGTTGTATTTGTTATGATTTAGGCAGCGCAAGCCACTTAATCGTCCAAAAAGCTATTTTTTTAATGTACCGATGCCCTTTGTTTTAGTTCCGGCCCTGCAGTACGTGTTTAATATGTTATATACGTTAATTGTCCCAGAAAAAGTCTCTAAATGATCGAAAAAAAAAAACATTCAAAACGGTCAAGTAGTTTTTGAATTCATGTAGGTCAGACAGACAGACAGACAGACAGAGAGACTCACACTCATTTTTATGTATAAAGCTTATTAATTTAACAAGTATTTGTAAAATCCTCGGATCATTAGCGTCGCTATTCAAATCTGATAGTCAAAGGACTGACCTATTTTACTGGCAAGGCTTCTTACTTATGGCTTGATATTCAATACATGTTTTACTAGGACACGAAACCTGTGGCTTTACATCAAATGAAAAGTAATGTAATGTATGATTAAAAACTATAAAATAGTCACCTTGTAGGTCCGTCTCCTCAAATTAAGTTGTTTTAAAACTCTGTAGGCCTTTCGGGACTATTCCTATCGTCAGCAGAATGCATTAGGTCCGTACTTGTTGACCCTTGTTGAAGCACTGACTTGGTTGTGAATATCTTGTATAGAGGATTGTGTGAACTGGGTGTGTTAGTTGAACTGGGTATGTTCTCATTAAACATACCCAGCACAAAATATTCACAACCAAGTCAGTGCTTCAACAAAGGTCAACAAGTACGGACCTAATGCATTCTGTTGATGATGGGACTAGTCCTGAAAGGCATACAGAATCTTAAAACAACTTAAGTTGAGGAGACGAACCTACAAGGTGACTATTTTATAGTTTTTAATCATACATTATATTACTGTAAATTAACACTTCAACGGAAACTTGCCATGCATTTTATTAGTATCGATCAATTGAAAATATTCTGGATGTTTTTACATCTCAAGAAAAATCATCTGGATTTGAAACTGGGAACTTCGGATCAGATACATGCATGGAGACAAATAGATAAGTGTGAAGAATTGATGGATTGTAAGCGACTAACATTTCCTTAGGGAATACACTGGAAAATGTTACATAATTGTTGAAGAATTTAGCATTATCTTAAATTGACACCATTATAGATATCCCATGTAACATATTGTAACATTTATTTTACAATTTATTTGTAAATAAGTTTTCAAGTGGTGTAAAATTATGAACATTATAATAATAGTACAAAGAGAATTATTCGGCACCTGTGCTTGCCACTCCATACAACTGCTTCCAAACAACTGACTTTTTTTTTTAGTTTAGTTCTCGTGCACTCAAGTCACTTGTGTTAAGTGAACTTTACCCTTTCAACTAAGGCTGACGTGAAGAACAGGAGTCAATGTATTTGCCTCCAATACTTTCTCATTTGGAAAATTAGTTTTTTTTTATGTAGCTGTATGCTCTGTTCGATATAGTCAATGTTCAGTGTTATACAATTTTAATAAAGATACCAGTATGCATACTTAAACAGAATGTCTCTTCGCTACCTGTTCAACAATATGTATTCTTGTAGACTGTTCAAATATATGGACAAATTGAATATTGTATAGATATTTCTGAGAATGAAGATGCGTTGAAGATGTTTAATTTATTTACAAGTAATGCAAATATTTAAAAAGTAAGTGAAATTTGACTAGATATCTAATAGAAGCTAGAGTTATGATTCTATTAAATAGCAATATGATAGATCTTACAAAATACCGAATTAAGTGCCGAAGACGAATATGAATTATGCATACACGAAATGATCAATTGTATTGTATATTTGACAATCTAATCCAGACAATTTTTCTTTCCTTATTTGTTATCTAATTTTTCTGTAATCAAGGAAATACTTATTTAATTATATTCATCATTATCATCATCATCATCATCATCATAGTACCTTCACGAATTTAGGTCATTTGTTGACCTGTTTAGGCCTCAAGAGAAACACCATCCAGAAGCCTTTTGAGTGGACGTCCTAATCGTCTTCTTCCTGCAGGTTGATATCTTAACATTTGTTTGGGTATCCTGTGATTTTCCATTCGATAAACATGTTGCATCCATCTTGACTTATAATCAGAAATGTTGTTTTCTAAAGGTTCCATGTGTAATTCTTCTAAGATGTCTTCTTTTTTTTTGTGATCTAGTAGTGTGTACCCTGCAGTCCTCCATTATTCATTTACTAATTTATTTACAAAGTTCATAAAATTTACTATTTATTTCTTTTCAATACCGTAGTTATTTGAGAACTTAGAATTACGTTTTCCATGCCTTCTAATACTTTAAAGAACACGACCTATTGGGAGATAATTTTTACCTCTGGATTTCAAATATAATTTTAACCAAACAGGAAAAGGGAGAGTGAACAGCGTAATAACGGGATCTACTTCCAGACACCTAGGACTTTTAAAACAAAGCAACCATTAAACAAGTCGAATATGTTACACATTTTATTTGATACCCAGATAGTGTTTGGGAACTATTTGGCTTTTAAGCTTACTAATATTTGTCTCAAAGTTCAGGAAACTTACACCACCGCGTCATAAGAAATTAAGTTATCCGTAGACCACAGCAATGGGCAAGGAAATGTGCTACTTATTTGTATTCAAATAAATAAACAAGTATTAAAAACTCCTGGCGCCACAGGCCTAGAAGGCCCTTAGCTTAACATTCGGCTGCTAGCCTCACATCTACATGTGTCAATCACAGAGGTAGATGATCATCAGCCAGTGTAGGGGTGACATGTGGTCAGCATGTCGAGACCCCCAGCCGTTATAGCTGGTTTTCTCAACCTGGAGCCGCTACTTATTGTAGCTATACAAATGTCTCACGATACTGGATGGGCACCGGTCCCATACTGGCCGAAATACCATGAGAAAATGTCTTCCCCCATGGAGACTCGAACCAGCGCAAGTCCTGTAGCTCTGCGTCAAAGGCTTCCTGCCTTAACCAAAATATGTATTAAGCAGAATGAAATACAGAATAATTTTATGACAATTTTTGCTTTGAGTGGTATCTTTGATCCAAGCATTGGTTCCTTCTGGGTCAGTTATGACTCCAAAATTGATATACTTGACTGTCCATTTTTTTTTTTGCATTAAGTTGTCCTTCGTAACCTCTTTTTGTTTTTGTGTAAGACATGTATATTTATATAAAGACAGTAAGTCTTGTTTGTACATAACTTATAGGCTTTGTAGGGAATTTCTTTTAAATTTATTAGACAAATAAATTATTTTTATAATATCTAATGCATATTAACTCTTACATAACTATTAAACGTAGGAAAAAAATTAAAGTTTTTGTTTTTTATTAAACGATACTTATATTAATTTAAAGAAAATATAGACTACGTTTATACCATCTTTATTTATACAGAAATATAAAAACAAATTAAAAGATAAAAATAATTAATAATTTGTATACATTCTTAATAGTTCAGTACAGCGTTGTATCTATTGTTAATTGAATTGACGGGGTTTTTACAGTTTCTGGCATAATCTGATTCAATTCCCTTACAACTATGCATTTCAATTCTTCTATTGACGAAACTTTTTTTCTTGCAGACTTTTTTTGAGAATGAATCATAGGTGCTGAACGTGGTTTAAATCGAGATATTGAGTTGGCGTGTGAAGGTGTTTATGCATATTCCAGATGGCCCGTCTTCTATTAATATAAAGCTTCTTTACATCTGTCTTATAACAAAAGAAAAACCCCGAAAGAAACTTCAGCCAGGAAACTTGTCCGACAGGGGATCGAACCCGGGCCCACTGTGTTTGAGCCAAATACGTTATCACTAGACCTCAACGGTGAACGTAAGGAATGTTAAAATTCATCTAATAGAACTCATGTACAATATGGATTATTTACATTTTCATAAACAATTGTATTGTGGTGTAATTTTTGTTATGCCTCTCCAACGTTACATTTTATAGAAGAGAATGTTTGTACAACTAACTAACTCACTGGCACTATCGAACTCGTAAGTTCATGGCCGCGAGGACATGTTATCCAATTGTTTTCTGTATAATCTACTTCCCTCAAATCGTAATTAATGTTATTCTCCCACCTCATTCTTGGTCTACCAGCTGGGCGTTTTCCCTCTGGTTCTCCTACGACAATCTTCCATGCATGTCTCTCATTCCCCATTCTTGCCATATGGCCTGCCCATCGCAGTCTACGAGACTTAACTTTTCATATTATATCTGGCTTCATAAAGACCATGTAGTTCACTGTTATGCAGTCTTCTCCATTCACCTGTCTGTTCATCTCTCTTTGTTCCAAAAATTGTCCTAAGAACTTTATTAGAGAAGAGAATTTTTGTATACTAAACAATATTTAATTTTCAATGGATTATATGCTGGTGATCCAATTTTTTAAAATTCTGTTTACAGATACAAGTTGGTTTTGAAAAATATGGGTTAATACCCACGTCAATATATGTCTGATATATAGTTTAGGATAACACATCCTGACAATTTAACGCTATGACACTCTTTGAGTGTAAACACATAAACCGATAAAAAATAAAATTTATCTCTAATAGTAGGACTTGTTATCAATTATTTTGAATGTTGGATAACCGTAAACCCAATTAACCTCGTGTCCTAGCATTTGTAGTACAAACATACTAGAAATCCATAATTGAAATTTCAATACCATGTGTGCAAACATGGCGGAATAATATCACTTTCCAGCAACAACAATCTTCTGCACACGTATTGCATTTAGTTCTCGTGTCAGAATTCCATTACTCTTAAAAGCAAAATCGCATTTCACTGAAACGAAATAGAAAGTTGCAGTAGATTTTTAAAACTTCGTCACTATATGAGAAATATGTGAATGAAAATGAGAAATCAACGACTATTTCTATCACTTTGGGAACAATTAGGTTACAAATTGATTTAGCTTGTTTTTCTTACATCGAGCTAATTTTCCTTTAATTAATTTATTGGATACGCAGAATATTGAAATAAACACTTAAGTAGTAGGCCCTATGTTGAGTTATAAGTGTGGACAATGTGTCTCAACAGAATCGAAGAGAAGTAAGAAAAATCGAGACGAAATTAAGTTTTAACTAAACTGTTGATATAGTAATAGTGTCCGAAGAGCAAAAAGTTGGCAGTAGATAATCTCTCTCTCTGTGTGTGTGTGTGTGTGTGTGTGTGTGTGTATGTGTTTGTTTTTTGTTCGTTCTTGTGAGTCTGTATGTGAGTATTTTAACGCTCTAGCTACATACATTTTTACTTTTTCACAACAAAACTTGGCATATGATAATCAATTTAAAAAGCAAGAACGAGTTCGTTAATTAGCTTAATCGGATCATCAGGTACAATTTAAATTTCCTCTATCGGGCGAAAATTTCATTTTTTTTTCATATGCAACTGAATTAAAATGAAATATCTGCTCTTCGAAAATCAGCAAAATTTCATAATCGCTCTAGCGATAACAATTTTTGTTTCTCGCAACGAAATTGGATGTATACGATTTAATTAAGAATATATATATAGTTCACCACTGTGGTCTCGAGATAGCGTGCTGCCTTGTCACGCAGCGGGCCCGGGTTCGTTCTCCGGTCGGGGCAGTTTTTCTGGGTGAGGTTTTTATCGGGGTTTTTCCTCACCTGTAAGACAAATGTCAGGAAAACTTTAAAGGCCCAAACGGTCCCCGAAATCATATGGCCATCATCTTCATCATCATCATCCTCATCATTATTATCATCATCACCATCATCCTTCACCGGTGTGGAAAGCAACGGGAAGCTACCACACCTACACAATTCCCTAGTAAAGCTGGAAGCATAGCATGAAAATGCTATGATTGCAGTGAAGGACCTGCCTTCGGGCAGAATTACTATGGATATATGTGTGTATATATATATATATATATATATATATATATATGGCATGAAATGAAAAGTAAATGGTTGGACGGGAATTTGAACTCGGATTTCTCTGAATTCATACTTCATACACTTAAGCCATCCAAAGAATCCTCTCACAAACATTTATTTTTCTTTATACAGTATATATTCTCCATTACGAGAGGTAGCGGGAACTCTGTTTCACTGCTCTCTAGTAGCTATTATAAGAAGTGAGCAAATAAAAGATAATTTTTACTTTACAGCACTGATGCTTGTTTATTTCGATCGAAATATATAATTCGGATTTTGAATTTCACTTGTTGGGAAATTCGCATGTTTTATGCAGCCCCTGCGTGTTGGACAATTTTAATTTTTGTTTAGGTTTAATTTTGATCGCTTTAACAATACAGTCATATCGCGGCTGTTTTTTTTCAGTTGGCTTAAAGCAGAACAATTCTGGAATTAAAATTACAACGTAAGTAAATATTTAAATAATGAGACATAGTTCTCTTTCATAGATTACTGTTAAAATTACTTTATTATTAGTTATAATCTTTGCAATTTGAGTTTATTGCCTAATTTCTATTTTAAGAGTTCTCTCTAACCATCATCCAAATAAAAAAAATATATTTGTGTCCATAGCAACTTTCTATTAAGCAACACTAAAAAAAACTGGGGTTGTAAGGTCTAAATATTGATAAAAGTAAATGTATGGTCAAACTTAAATATACATTATATATTATACAGGTAGTTAATGACATGTGAGGGAAAATTTTGAAGAAGTGTGTGAAATCAAATACACAGGAACAATAATTACAAACAAGAATGAGATGCAAAAAAGAAAATAAATATAGGCTCAGTTTTGAAAATGCATGCTATTACGCATTATAGGGACTCTTGTCGTGCTAACTTCTCTCAAAAAACTTAATTTAAATATATATATATATATATATAAATAACGGTTATTCTTATAATTATATTATATGGATGCGATACATGGACTCTTATTTTGGCACGAGTAAATATTACGAATATTTGAGAAGAAAGTTCTTAGGAATTTTTTTGACCAAAAAGAGACGAAAGACAGGTGAACGGAGAAGACTTACTAAACAGTGAGCTACATGGTCATTATGGGAAACCAGATGTAATAAGAACAGTTAAATCTCATAGACTGCGATGGGCAGGGCATGTGACACAAGTGGGAAATAAATGATGAACATACAAATGTTTTGTACGAAAACCAGAGACAAAGCGTCAAGTAGATGGCCAGGAATGAGGTGGGAGAATAGCATTAGCCTTATTTGAGGGAGATGATTTACACAGGAGATGATTTGAAAACATTAGCTCAGGGTAGGAATGTATGGAGATTTTATGTCAGTGCGACGAAGTTCATCTGCTTCAATAGTTGCCAATGAATTAATTAGTTGTGTGTCCTTATAAACTAAGATAATATATAATTAATTTATTATTGTTCCTTTCTACTATTTTTTTCATTTAATAAATATCACGAGCAAATTTATTCAAGTGGTATCATTTGAAAAATGTATCCCACCTAATCACTGAGTTTTTTTTTTCAGTTTTCCTCAGTCATCAAGAAAAAATGTGAATTAGTATTTTATTACGATGATTATTTTAATCAAATTAATTATCATTAAAAATAGATATGATATGAATTTAAATATTAAAGCTTCTATAAATAATAATAAAATAAACGTATTTTTTCATGAATTTTATGATGAGCCTAATCATAAGACCACATTTCATTAACATAAACATTATGGGTTAGTATTACCTCTTCCGTCCATTTAGTTAACCGATATCTAGAAGTGTCGCTGCATTGTCGTTTTGGCCGTCCCACATCTCGTCGTCCTAGGGTAAAGACTACATTTCATTCCTGTTTTTCATAGATGGTATCAATGTTTAACTTTAAAATGCTATTTTAATATTGATGTAATATTGAAGGTTATACCATACCATGATCATGACGCATAGAAAACATAATGTTTCAAACAAACAAATTATATTAATCATTTCTACAACAAATGAGCAGAGATATCCTACTGTTGAGTTCACGACTAACTGATCACTGGGGCTAGGATTTTTTGTAATAAAAGATAAGATAGAAATGCAGATAGTATATATTAAACTGTTTGTGTGTGAAACCAAAACAAAAGACAGAAGTCTAACTTATCATTATGATATTCAACTGTTTGTGTGTGAAACCAAAACAAAAGAAGTCAGAAGTTTAACTTATCATTCATTATATTATTCAACTGTTTGTATGTGAAACCAAAAAAAAAAAAAAGACAGTCAGAAGTCTAACTTATCATTATATTAATCAATGTTTGTGTGTGAAACCAAAACAAAAGACAGTCAGAAGTCTAACTTATCATTATATTATTCAACTGTTTGTGTGTGAAACCAAAACAAAAGACAGTCATAAGTGTAATTTCTCATTATACTATGTTGCAATCTTACCTTTTAGTACATAAAAATCATAGCCCTACGTGATCATAGAGAACAATTCAGCGTTATTAACTTCTAAGACAAAAATGATCACAGGAACCACTACAGCGCCGCTGAGTTCGATAAAAAAACTGGTCACAAGAGATAACTTCAAAACCGCTGAGTTCTACGACAAAATAATGATTACAAGGAAATCTGTGAAAACATCTATGGAAAACTAGTCGAACCAACCGTTAGCATCAATATATTGTGTAGCATAATCTCCATTATAGGAACACAAAAATAATATAGCCTATTGTTTCATGTCCTCAAATACAGAGCGCTCTGTGACATTCTGCACGGCACTCGGCGTTAGCGCTTGTCGTTCACGGTGAACGGAGTCCAATTCAGTCACAATCCCTATCCCTTCTTTCATGGTAAATAAACAATATGAATACTATAATTTTAATAGCCGACTCTAGCGGACTACATTCTACAGAAATTCCATAACCATGTCTCTGATTGAATCGTCGTAAACTGAACAAAGCGATTCCCAGAAGGGCGGTAAAGTGAACAATGCTAGATATTTAGTGAGGAATGACAATGGGAACAGTAATAGTGGTTGGCGTGAAACTACTGAGGCTTACAATATATTGCATTCATATTCAATGTCTGAATATAATTATAAGCTATATGAGAGATGCAATGGTCTAATACTGTACCTAGGTTTATTACAGCCTTGAAACTTCATTATCTAATGCCATTATATGTTAGGTAAGCCATAACCAAAATTCAATAATGAAACGAATATACAATTTAATCGTCAGGCTTAAGAAAAAAATGTAAGTAATATATATATATATATATATATAATTACCATTTTCCTCTTAAAGTATCTTTTGGATTCTCTATAAACATGAGTGCTAAAGAATTAAACAACATAGTTGTTCTTAGAAAAACATATAGGACCTTGAATTTACTATATAGTTTTGCAAATATTTTAGAGGACAAGCATTAATTTTGACTATTCATCTTCATTTTCTGACGATTAAATTTAAATTTAGAGTTTTAATACTGCAGAAAAGAATTTTATAACTATTTTATATTAAAAAATTACATTATACTCTAAAGTAGCTTCAATCTTGCTACTCATGAGTAATAAGGAGAAAACAAAATATCGTTTTTACAAAAAGATCCAGGATCTTAAATTCACCATATGATTTTGCACATACTTTAGAGCACAAAAAGTAATTTTTATTTATTATTTTTAATTTTAATTTCCTAAAATAAAATAAGTTAAAATATACCTTCTTAGGTAAAATCCGTCGTCCTCAACTTATAAAATATGTATTCTTTAGGCCTTTCAGAAAATCCGTTCCATCTTCAGCAGGTCTTTCTTCGCTACAATATCTAGTATTATGGTCACGACAACACCACATTAGGACTAGCAGCATCAACCATCACACTAGATATTGTAGCGAAGAAAGATCTGCTGAAGATGGAACGGATGTTCTGAAAGGCCTACAGGCATAAAGAATACATAATCTATAAGTTCAGGGCGACGGATTTTACCTAAGAAGGTATATTTTAACTTATTTTACTTTATGACTCTCCAACTCAACGGGTTTAACAATGCATTTTATTAGTATTGATTTAATTTCCTGATGATTATTTTTAATAATAAAGAAAAGCGCACGAATTTGCATAGTATCATATACATTTTACATGTTAAGTTTATTTGCTGTAGGTTGTTATTGATTTGGTCCTTTCTTTGCACCATTGGATGTGATATTTCCCACTGTCTTTGCCGCACAGTTCACGTACACATTCACTGGTTGGATCATGGAATAGCTTGAGGGTGCATATCTTGTGGTGAAAACCATGGATACTTAGCCTAGCTACCACATGTCGGAGATCATAGTTTGTTCTTATCCAGTCTCGATTCAGAAAGGCATCTGACGCATAGAAGTCCTCTTGTATTTCCGCTCTTTTTTCTTTCCTTTTTCGAACTGCTGATTTCCAGGCTGTCGTGGCGGGCAGTTGAAGTTGAAGCCTTAGGTCTTCTAAGAAGAAGGTTTCCTTTGCCATTTCATACACTAGTCTGGAAGGGGTGATCCTCGATACGCATAGGGTTTTCTTTAGGAACGATGCCTTTATTTTTTCTATTTCTTCCATGTTGCGCTCTGTTAGATGATTCCATGTTACTATTGGTGTGATCTTGAGATGAAAGGGCTTCATAGCTGTATCCAGGGATAGGCGTGGGAGGTTCTTTATATTATTCATGGCAAATAGTGCTCGTGGTCTTTTTTTGATATGGATCGTGAACGTCTCTCCGAGTATTTGCAGCGTTATGCCTACATACTTATAGGTGGATTCAATCTCTAGACGTTCTCCTTCACAGAATATTCACAGAAAAAATGATTAAATTTTAAATTGGAGTTTTATTATTTTAATAAAAAAACTCCTGGCGCGACAGGCCTAGAAGACCCTTAGCCTACCAGGCGGCTGCTGGCCTGACATCCACATGTGTCAGTCACAGCGGTAGATGATCATCAGCCAGTGTAGGGGTGATATGTGGTTAGCATGTCGAGCCCCCAGCCGTTATAGTTGGTTTTCTAAACCTGGAGCCGCTACTTATTGTAGCTACCCAAATGCCTCACGATGCTGGTTAGGCACCGGTCCCATACTGGCCGAAATACCATGAGAAAATTTCTTCCCCCACGGAGACTGGAACCAGCGTAAGTCCCGTAGCTCTGCGCCAAGGCTTCCTGCCTTAACCACTCGGCTACGGCGCGGGACACTATTTTAATAACCTTTTTATTTTCAAAAATTACTTGATGTGCTTTAAAGTATCTTCATCCATGATACACATAAGTGGTAATGAGGAAACAAAAATTTCCCTTAGAATATTTATAGGTCCTTGAATTTACCATATTTTTGAGATACTTTAGAGCATAAAAGTAATTTTTACACCTGCAGCACAAAACGTTACGTTACAGAACAAAGACGTCCTCTTCAAATAATGATTTGAATGGCACTTTACAAGCCCTGGAAGTTTGTAATGGTTTCCGAACACCCTGTATTATGTTGTTAACATACTTACTTACTTACTCACTGGCACTATCGAACCCGTAGGTTCATGGCCGCACGGACATAAGCTCTCCATACATCCCTATCCTGAGCTAATGCTTTCCAATCATTCCCTGTATAATCTACTTCCCTCAAATCATAGTTAATGTTGTTCTCCCACCTCATTCTTGGTCTACCAACTGGGCGTTTTCCTTCTGGCTTTCCTACAAGAAGTTTCCATGCACGTCTTTCATTCCCCATACGCGCAACATGTCCTGCCCATCGCAGTCTACGGGACTTAACTGTTCTTATTATATCTGGCTTCCTATAAAGATCATGTAGTTCATTGTTATGTAGTCTTCTCCATTCACCTGTCTGTTCATCTCTCTTTGGTCCAAAAATTTTCCTAAGAACTTTATTCTCAAATACTCGTAATATTCTTTCCTCCCTTAAAGTAAGAGTCCATGTTTCGCACCCATATAATATAACTGGTTATGTTGTTAACATTGCATAAAAAATAGTATATTACAAAGATTGATCAAAGAACATGGATTCTAAAAAGCTCTTTGTGGAATGGATTGAATAATTTATTTACTTTTTTGGGTTGCTGCTTTTAACTAAATTGACGAATGTTTGTTTCAGATGTGTTCCAGTTACGTTGGTTCAGAATACCTTGGGGTAAGTAGTTTATTTCTCTCATATTTAAAAAGTTATTTCCTAACCATTGGAGAAATTTTAAAACTATTGCACAATATAAAGTATATTTTTTACTGTAGTGAATGCTACAGTTAAAAGTATATGAAGGCGGAATATGTTGAAACTGACTTGTTTAGTTGATGTTCCTGGCTGATTGGCCGTGGTCAGTTTTCTTTAAACTCGACATTTAATCTACATCTCTTGAATATCTCTACCGCAGTGGTAGATGAAACGCTGAGTTTAAAGAAAACTGGTCCACGGTCATTCAGCCAGGAATACCAACTTAACAATAGTCAGAACACCGACCGTGACGGTCTGGAATCCTATATGATGAAGTTATTTCTTCAGGAAAGAACCACATTAATGGATGTCTTGTTCTCTGTACATGTTGGACTTTGGACTTTATTAGACAAAAAAGTAAGATATTTACAATATTATTTACAAATATGGGTCGCACGGGCAGTAAGCCGTACGTGCTGTTGACAGTCCGTTACAATAAAGTAATAATTGCTACTAGTGTAAAGAAAAATAAACAAAAACAGCAATAACATTACAATTACATAAAGAAAACACAATAAAAATATTACAATTAAATAATAACACAATAGCATTATACACTAAAAACATTAACATTACAATTACATAAAGAAAACACAATAATATTACAATTAGGTAATAACATACCAGACATCAATCGCATCAATAGTATATTTTTATACTTCCATTACACTGGTCGACAAAAATGAACTTTTTTCTTTCACAAGAATAAAAAGATGAAATTTTAGAAGTATTTTTCATCCTGAATTTAAATATCATTTCAGTTTTTTCCTATCAGGTAAGAGTTTTCTGTGATATTCATTTACATTTTTTATAATTTTTAATAAAATAGTGGTGTTCGGGCATATTTTATGTAAGATAATTTTTATTCCCATCTGAATCATTTTCAGTTTGAGCTAGATCAGAATCAAAGATATGAGTTAAGGTCATATCTGCAGGGAACTCTTCATATAAGGTAAAGGTTCCTTTGACAGGTCAAACAAAATGCTAAACTAAATTTTGGAAAAAGTAGCTGTCACAAAAAAACTGTGCCTGATTGAACAATTCTGACTACATATCTGAATTCAGTATGGAAAAATGCACTAGATTCACTAATCATATTTCTTGTGAAGAAAACCTTGTCGACCAGTATTATTCCTGTAATTTTAGAATCTCATACTTTATCCAATCTGGATTTCCTTGCAGCTCTCCTCCAAAAATCATTTTCAAATGTTTATAATATGTGAGCGAGTTAGCAGTGTAATACCCATATTTACGTTTCGTTATATCAAAATAAATTAGGCAAAACATATGACTGATTATGAGTGGAATGTTGATATGGTGAAGTGTATTTAAATATACAGGACTTTCATTTTAAGACTTCCCAATTTATCTGTCTGCCTCTACACGTATATCCCCATATGGGGCAGGAATGCTTCCTTGGGGGAGTTATTAACCAAGCTAACTATTATGGTTATTTCCCTACAGATATCAGAGTGTTAAGTGCTTAGCTCATCGCCTCAAAGAGACATCTATTAGGCAACTGACTTATTACTTAGATGGGAAATGCAGATTAAATTTTGTTCAGAGATTTTAATTTTAAAATTTATATTGTAAATATGTTAGGCCTATTGTATGTTAGTACTGGTTGAGTGGAGGACAAGGCCTCATTCCCTTAACTCTGCCGGAATAAATAAGACATTATTATTTAATTTCCCAGTTAAGTAATTATTTATTTAAATGAAATGTAATTAAAACAAATAAATACGTCAATTTAAATATTGAGAGGGAAGTTTAAAAATGTTACTTACATTTTATGTTTGTGGAACAAAATTCCTAGACTATGAAGCCTTGAAAGTTTATATTTTTACACTCAATTTTTGAGTTTTAAATATATTGTTAATACATTTCATATATTTGTTTCACATATTTTGGTTATCTATCGTCGAGTCACCTGGCAACCTGCATTATTGTTATTGTTGATTAGAACTGAAGACAATAAAGCGACTAAGACTATTGGACATTTAATAAATGAATAAATAAATTAATAAATAGCTTTATTTTACCTGGCAGAGTTAAGGCCTTAAGGCCTTGTCTGCCACTCAACCAGGTTTTTAAAAAAATACAAAATACAAAAAAATAGTCTTACAACTACATAACTTACTTACTTACTTACTTACTCACTGGCACTATCGAACCCGTAGGTTCATGGCCGCACGGACATAAGCTCTCCATACATCCCTATCCTGAGCTAATGTTTTCCAATCATTCCCTGTATAATCTACTTCCCTCAAATCATAGTTAATGTTGTTCTCCCACCTCATTCTTGGTCTACCAACTGGGCGTTTTCCTTCTGGCTTTCCTACAAGAAGTTTCCATCTTACAACTACATAAACAATTACATATTATAAAAACAATACAATACAATCAATATTTATAATCTATTTTGATTTACTCTAAATTTAACGAATTAAATATATAATATGTACAAGGTATAAAAAACGAGAAAAATTATTAATGACATAGTATAAATTTAAATAAATAAAGAGAAATTAATGATTAGACAACAGGTAACTGTATAAGCGTGACTTAAAGGTGCCAAGTGTGCGGCAACCCCTGATATCTTGAGGAAGGAAATTCCAGTAGCGGGCAGAGGCTACTGTGAAGGAAGTAGAAGAATAAGAGGAAGTGCTATGAAGAGGAATTGTTAGCAGACTGTTATCTTGTGACCTAGTGTCAATATTGTGGTAAGAGGATAACTTCTCAAATCTGGACACCAGGTAAGTAGGAATGTAGGAATTCGGCAGCTTGAAAAGTAGTGAAAGAGAATGCAATTTACGTCTGTCAGTAAGACGGAACCAAGAGAGGTTATTAAAGTGTTCGGAAATATGGTCATAACGGCGGATATTGAAAATGAATCGAACGCAAGCATTATGAACACGCTGCAATCTTTGCGACAAGTCATGGTTTAGATCATTATATATAATGTCACAATAATCGAAGTTTGACTTGTGTTCTTGTGATTAAAATGGTACGTTTCAAATTGCCAGGAGACGACAGAAAAATATGTGACACAAATTATTTAGATGCTTGAACAATTAAATATTTTTCAAATTTAAGTTAAGAATATAGAGGGTTTCGTTTAAAATTTAAAATGTTGTCCCCAGATTTAAAATTCAATTAACACTAGTTTTAAACTTCATGTCAATATATTAATAGACATCTTATTTATTTTAAATAAATTCGATAAATAAGTTGTTGTTCAGACAAGAATTTTTAAAATGAAAGCCTGGTATCCTGCGCTATAATATAGGCCTACATATATTTTGTTCAATACCACCACGTTGTCATTTCAACATTCTGGTATTCTCTCCTGCATGGCGTTATCGTAATCCACTTCTGAGGTTGGGGCGCATGAAAGGCGGAGTTACGTTGCCCCGATGATATGTTAGATAGGTGATGATGATGGTAATGATTCGCCACGAGAGGCCTTAATCCTAAACTCAATGAATATGTTAATGACGTTCGGGGACCGTTTGGCCCTTGAAGTTTTCTGACATTTGTCTTACAGGTGAGGAAAAACCCCGAAAAAAACTATCACCCAGGAAACTTGTCCCGACCGGGGATCGAACTCGGGCCCACTGCGTGACAAGGCAGCACGCTACCTCGAGACCACAGCGGTATTTGCGTTAGTTAAATTGAATTACGGCCTTTAAGAACTCATATGAAAATTCAAAATTTAGCTTTAATAGGCACACTCATTTTGGTAGAGGACATATATCTGATGTTACTTTATAGGCCGTAAATCTATAATATGAAACCCAAAGGCTTCATTCGCATTTCAAAGGAAGCACGATACGATTATGTTATGCTCTGAAAAATCTATCGTTCCCCGTTGAAAACCATTCAGGCGAACACTGTATCCATCAGTCCACAAGAAAGAACAAATCTTACAGCTAAAAATATCATTCTGCTGTTAAAGTAAATATTTATCACGATTCTGTGAAGAACTTAATCAAACGTAGAATAAAGCATGGTTTGCGTCCTTTTGGAGAAGCATCAGATGTTGTTCGGACAGCTATAACTGAAGAAAAATCAATAACGTTACTAAAATAGATCTGTTTCAAGAAATATAAAGCATCACTGGATACTTTTTTTGTGCTTGACCAAGTTGTTTTTAAGGGGAAAAATATATGAAATGATCAAAATTTGTATTTCTATATTTCTTAATTGTTTTTCTTCTTTCTTGTGCTTGTAAATATATTGAATTTGTATGTATATGCATTGTATGTATTTGAATTAAAAAATAATACTTTCCGGCACAATGGTAGTGCGTCATCTTCAACATAGGTTTACGAAGAGGTTCCTATAATATTGTTGTTAAATATTTCATGTAATGACATTTCCATCGCTCGCTTTAGATTGTAGCCAGATCATCAAGTAATTCTGACGTGCTGGGTAGTGCTAGAATCGTTTTGTAGACATACTATAACTTGGCTCACACACTTTTATAGCAATAAATGATTCTACCTTGTAATTATTGTATTCTTGTAATTATTTTGTATACTTACTTACTCACTGGCACTATCGAACCCGTAGATTCATGGCCGCGCGGACATACGCTCTCCATACATCCCTATCCTGAGCTAATACTTTCCAATAATTCCCTGTATAATCTACTTCCCTCAAATCATAGTTAATGTTATTCTCCCACCTCATTCTTGGTCTACCAACTGGGCGTTTTCCCTCTGGCTTTCCTACAAGAAGCTTCCATGCAAGTCTTTCATTCCCCATACGTGCAACATGTCCTGCCCATCGCAGTCTACGAGACTTAACTGTTCTTATTATATCTGGCTTCCT
The DNA here is from genome assembly GCA_030220185.1 of Diploptera punctata. NCBI lineage: Eukaryota > Metazoa > Arthropoda > Insecta > Blattodea > Blaberidae > Diploptera > Diploptera punctata. Next base: position 1,283,214 of record JASPKZ010003844.1, on the reverse strand, counting down.
ATAAAGACCATGTAGTTCATTGTTATGTAGTCTTCTCCATTCACCTGTCTGTTCATCTCTCTTTGGTCCAAAAATTTTCCTAAGTACTTTATTCTCAAATACTTGTAATCTCCTTTCCTCCCTTAAAGTAAGAGTCCATGTTTCGCACCCATATAATATAACTGGTAGAATAATAGTTTTATATATTTTCAGTTTAACGTTTTTTGAAAGGAGTTGGGATATCAAGAGTCTCTGCAATGCATAATAGCATGCATTTCTAGAATTGAGCCTATGTTTAATTTCTTTATGCATCTCATTCCTATTTGTGATTATTGTTCCTAGGTATTTGCATTCAGCCACTTCCTCAAAATTTTCCTCATTTGTCATTAGCTGTCCATTTCCATTATATAATGAATTTCTACATGTGACCATATATTTAGTTTTATTGATATTTACTTCCAGTCCTAATTTCTTAGTGTTACTCAATAGTGTGTGCGTGTTGTCCTTTAGTATCTCCTCGCTATCGGCCAATAATACTACATCATCAGCATAAACTAACAGCTTATTAATACCATTCAGTTGTAAGCCTTCCTCATTCTCTAAAGATTTAATGGCATGCTCTAGTACAAAATTAAATAGTAGAGGAGATAGTGCATCTCCTTGCTTCACCCCATTCTGGATTTCAAAAGTGTCCGAAAACTGTTTGCCTACACGCACCCTACTCTTTGTGCCATTTAGACACATTCGTATAAGTCTAACTAACTTTTTAGGAATTCCGAACTCCAGCAGGATACTATATAACTTCTCCCTCTTAATTGAATCATATGCTTTTTTGAAGTCTACATATAGTTGATGTACAGTACCATTATATTCCCATTTCTTTTCTAAAATCTGTCTTATACTAAAAATCTGATCTGTTGTAGACCTGTTTCTTCTAAATGCACATTGATGATCTCCTAGAATGTCATCAATATAGGGAGTAAGTCTGCTTACTAATATATTTGTTAGAATTTTGTATGAAGTTGAAAGTAATGAGATGCCCCTGTAGTTGTTGCAATCAGTTTTATCTCCTTTCTTATAAATTGGTACTATAATTGATTCCTTCCATTCATCTGGAAGAGCTTCTTTTTCCCAAATCATACTAAGCAACCGGCATATCTTGTCCATCAATTTTTCTCCCCCTGATTTTATCAGTTCTGCTGGTATCTCATCCGAACCTGATGCTTTATACATCTTCAATTTTTCTATCGCCATTTCAACCTCTAATGCACTTGGTTCTTCGACTAGCATTTCTGCTGTCTGTAAATTATCCTCCTCAATGTCCTGTTCTGTATGTACATTTAATAGCTGATTAAAGTAACTTTTCCATCTATTTAATATACTCCTGGAATCTGCAATCATATCCCCATTTTCATTCCGAATTATGTTTGTTCTAGCCTGAAACCCTTTCTTCTCTATCCTAATTCCCTGATATAATTCTCTAATGTTCCTATTTTTTGCATTCATTTCAAGATCATTAATCTTCTCTCTCAAATATTCCCTCTTTTTACCCTTTAGTAACTTGGTGGTTTCCCGTCTAATACTACCCAATTGCTCTAAATTTACCTCATTTGGCTCGTGTAACCATTTCAATTTTGCTAGCTTTCTTTTCTTCACAATGTCGGCACATTCCTCATCAAACCATTTCTTGTTTTGCCTCTTTTTTAAACAACCAATGCTTTCTGATGCTGACAATTTAATAGTATCTCTTATAGCCTCCCATTCTTTATTTATATCAGTTTCTTCTTCGTTTGCCACATTGCCATCTGAAGATTCCAGTACTTCAAATCTATTAGCAATTTTGATTTGGTATTCTTGCCGCATTTCATCATTTTTCAAGTTTTTTAATTCAAATTTTACAGAATCATCTTTAGCAATTGTTCCTCTCATAAGCGATAGCCGTTGTCTGATTTTCACTCTGACCAGATGATGATCCGAATTGCAGTCTGTCCCTCTAACTGATCTAACATCGATGATGCTGCTGTGCCAGCGTTTATCCACTAATACATGATCTATCTGGTTCCGAGTTTCTCCATCTGGGGACGTCCAGGTGTATTTATGAATATCCTTATGCTGAAATGTTGTGCTCTTAACAATGAGATTCTTCGATGTGGCAAATGTGACTAATCTAACCCCGTTGTCATTACTATCTTCATGAAGACTGAATTTGCCTATTGTTGGTTTGAATATATCTTCCCGCCCCACTTTTGCATTAAAATCTCCTAAGACAATTTTCATATGATATCGTGAAAGGCGATGAAATAAGCATTCTAATTCTTCATAGAACTCATCCTTGATCCTGTCATCTTTATCTTCTGTGGGGGCATGTACATTTACAATTATAAAATCATGTCGTTTACCCTTAAGAATTATGTATGATATCCTATCACTAACAAACTTAATATCTCGGATAGCGGATAGGATCCTCCTTCTGACTAAAAAAACCCGTTCTTTCTGCACCCCCGTAGTATAATGCAAAGCTTCCTGATTCCTAACTACCTTCTCCTGGCCACCTAACTTCCTGTAAAGCGACTATATCCAAGAGCGATTTATCTAAATCCCGCGTTAATATCTCTAGTGCCCCGCTATTGTATAAAGTCCTAATATTCCATGTTCCTAGGAACATGTCCCTATGTTTGAGCCTTTGGCATGGGTTCCCTGAAGTAGTCCCCGCCCGGAGAACCGAATGAGGGACTATTTGACCTCCGGAAAATTTTACCCCAGTTGAACCCATGTCCGCATTTCTTGACGGTTGTATTTTTACGGTGAAAGATCGTCACTCTTTCGACCAAGGTACTTTTTTCGTCTGGCATGGGTAACCATATCGGCAGCAATGCTACCGCCGGCATAGCTCTCAGGATCATTTAAGCACGCAAGCCACTCCACCACGACAAAGTAAAGATACCATGGAGGGAATTATTTTGTATAACGCATGAAACGCGACTCTTGAAATTTGTTAAGTACATTTTATGATCGGTTGTGTTCAACGTTGAGAATTTTCAAATAAAATAAAATAACATGAAATATATTATATAAAATGATTAGAAATAAATTATAAATATTTACAAAGCCGAGTTTGGTATCAAATTAATTGTAAAATACGAGGAGTAAAATTACAATAGTATGGAAGTCCGAAAGATAATTGTTGTATCAAATAATTTTATGAATCATCATCATCATCAACAACAAGGATTAAGCCCAATGGCCTGTTCCGATCTCATTATAGGTCAAATTGGTCCTTCCATCTCTTCAATGGTCTTCCCAACAATCTTCTCCCTTTTGGTTTATAATTATACATGCGCTGTTCATTCATTCGTAATACGTGCTGAAGATAAGCATTTTGATAGTATTTTTTTCTTTCACAAAGATTAAATACATTAAGTTATGTTCTTATATCTTCGTTTTTCTTTTTATCTGTCCTTTGGTATCCTGATATTGCTCTCAACATCTTCATTTCTGCAGCCTCTATTTGTTGTATGAATTAAGGAATATTAAAGACTCATTAAGAATAAAATAAAAGGGCGACAACCTTATTATACGCTTGGATGAATAAAGAAATCTGTAACATGGTCGAAGATAAAAAAATAATATTTCAATGTGTATTACGTATATAATAAGTCGACTATGTACGTAATACGGCAGAGTGGATACACACGTGAGTAAGGAATTTGTGGAAGTAATTAGCACTGAACGATAACAATGCAAGAACATTTACAAGAGTTCAAATTCAATATAAAAGTCATTCGGGATTTTTAAAAGTACATAGGAAGAATGAATGCAATCTCAATCTCTAATGAAAATTAAACATTTAATAGGACAGTGGAAGTCAAACTGGATTCGCTCCCTACTACACTGTATTTTCCCTACGGGAATCCAAATAAGACGGTAAAGGAGGAAATTACAAAAGCACATGGAAACTGCACACACTAATCTCGCTCACAACCACTTCATTTTCGGAAGTATCAAGGCGGTAATAATAATAATAATAATAATAATAATAATAATAATAATAATAATAATAATTAATAATAATAATAATAATAACCTTATACGTAGTGATCGGACTTGGAATTTGGTCTCGTTCCCAATTAAACATTAGTGATCATTTTGGAACTTATAAAATTTTCCGAAGTTAAAATACTTGAATTGCAAGGCTTGGTACAAACCATCTAAACCAGATTTAGTGAAGAATGTTCTACGAAGTCACGATAATTCGACAAATTAGTTGATCGTATAGCAAATAATTAATTAAGAACGGAATTGATTAGAAGTTGTAAAATTTATTAACATAATTAAACTAGTTTGGTGAAGAAACTCGTAACAAAAGAAGAGGCTATGACCAGACTTAAAGGTCCGTATTTACTTTCGCTATTTTGTACCTAGCTCCGGGAAATGATTCTTAAACATGAGTCTCAATACATTCGTCGTCTTCTCCTTCTTCACGGTTTAGGCTTATTTACTAAGCCTGTTCCGGCTCCAAATTGCTGCTGTTTCCATCTTTTCCTTGGTCTTCCCAAGCTTCTTCTTCCTCGTGGTGAATAGTTGTATGCTGCTTTTGGTATTCTATTCTGTCATCCTTGCCAAGTGTTCTTTCCAGTTTGTTCTGTATTTCTCTATTGTTGAGTTTAATTCCTCTATTTTTAGTTGTTGTCTTATTTTTTGTTATGTTTTTTGTCTGTTCTTTGATATCCTGCTATTGGTCTGAGGAATCTCATTTCAGCAGCTTGTATCCTGGCAGTGTTGTCACTGCCCATGTTTCGGATCCATAAGTAATAATAGGTACTGCCATTGTCTTGTATAATTTCATTATAGAGTCTTTCCTGGCTTTATTTTTCAAAATTCTTTTTAGTGTACCTGTTATGTAGGCCTAATTAAACTTATTTATTTTGTTATTTATATCTGTTTTTGCTGTGTATGATATTTAGTCTCAATACATATATATTATATTCAGTTACTAAATAATGCCTATATTGAGCTAGTTTCTCTTCTTTACAGTTCTTTTTCATCTTTTGCACCAGGCTTTCTTTCATATCTCAAATATTTAGGCGAGCGAATTTTCACCTATAATATTGTAAAGAGTTTCTGTTTGAATATACTTTATCAAGACTATTTATTTAACTCTTGCCCCAAATGGGAGTCAATAACCAATCACGTTTCAATGAATTTTGTTTTACAAAAAATTTCAGCCGTATTTAACCTCGATATTTATCGAATTCTATTTACCAAAATAAAGAAAGCTCCTTCTTTTTAGTATTCTGAGCAGGTCAGAGCACTATTTTGCAGTGACTGACTCTCCAACAAATACTTTGAATATAGCAGACAATGAACAGATTCCTTCGAACTACAATTTCATAATTGTGTTTTCAATAATTATGTTTTAAATAATGATTTTATTGAATTGTTTCCTAAAAAATAATTATTGAATCCCTGGCAAGAAATTTGTAGAAAGAGACAATTCTAATCACCTCTCTCACTCGCACCAGTGTTGTCGGTGATTCTTCACCAGTTGTTAATAGGGGGAGGGGGAGGAGGAAAAATCCCAGAAATGTTTCGAAAACTGACAACAGGGTGGGTTCTTTCTTTTGTAACTTGGACAAAGTGGTCAAGGATGTACCCTTATATGTCCATCTCTAAATTTGCAGATAAGCCAGGTATATAATAATAGCCTGTAATGTTGGTTATAATATACACTTTGATGTGTTTCATTTTTTCTCCACTAGGGTGTATTCTTACAATATTGCGATACTATTTGGCAATAAATAAAATGATCAAGTTGCAGTGATGAACAAATGAAATATAACCCTATATTTCTGATTTGTTTTAAAATATCGCCGTTTACATTAAATATAAATATTTTAAAATAACTATAGTTAAATAATGATTAGTGAGTAAACAGCTTAATTTTATTCGTTAATAGTCCTAACAAATGCCACTCTTGATTTCCAAATCCTCTAGATAAATTGGAAATCAGTCGTGGCATTACTTATGATTAATAACTTGAAGAACCTCCTTTGAAATAGATTTGATTGTTTTAATTATTAACTTTTCCCAGAATATTTATAATATTTATTTGGAGCTTTCGACCTACCCTGTAATCAAGATACGCTCATTGCTCTACCCTAAGTTTGTGTCGCTTACATTTAATTCAATTGGGCCACTTCTTGCCGTAACCTCCAATTTTACCTTAATATATATTTAAATAAGCACTCATATTTGCCATTTACATATATTTTGAACTTTCATACACTTTTGACGGATTACCAGTAGGAAGGACCACGTACACTAAACACTATGGCGGCCCTCCCTGGATCTGTCGTTAGAAGTATGCCAGAACCAACTTGATTAGTTAACATTTTTCAATTCAAATAATCATTCTAGCTGCGCCTTCTGTTACGCTGAGACGGACTTCATTAGGGCTAAAAGGACCTTTGGAACTTGGATTTTTGGTAGCATGAGGTTCTAGCCGAGCGTTAGTATGTGGATGTATTAGTTATAAAGGTATACGGGTTTTTGAACATAAGTAAATGGATTCTTAATTTAACTATTATATTTCTAGCGTATAATGAATACAATAATCCTAAGTATTCTAACCCTAAATAACTAATCTAAGCTTATATTAAGAAAACCTACTTTCTAACTTTCTTAAGTTTCGAGGGAGGGAGATGTGGGGTTACGAATCTACCCTAATTTACATTATAATAATTATCTAATAACTCTTATACTTAGAAATATAGTATTAAACTATTTAAGATACTTGACTCCCTTTCTAATTGTCCTAGGTACATTTTATTAAGCAAAATGGTATGCAGACTTACCCATCAGCTCACTGCTTCAACAGACCCGAGTCCCATATTTTGCAAGGTTTATATACTAAGCTTCTGTACCTACAGCAATAACTAACTGTACTAACATTCCTATAGTCTAAATGCAGAGATTTACAGTTAGCCCTGCAATCTTTGTTCCTGCCATAATCAAAATTCTGTCCTGAAATATAATATGTCTAAATGCTTTATATTTCACCAACTGTTTTATATGGAATAATTAAAATAATCTATGAAATAATTATAATATCTATGTATTCGTAACACCTTCCAAGGAAATTAGCAGGTAGTAGCATAATGTTACTAGAGATATCACTACTATTGTTGACGTAATTAGGGGGGATCAATTAAATAGTATAAATTGAATAATCATTCATTTTGGGAGGAAGCGTAGAAAAGGAGGTAAGCCTCCTAGGACCATCTCGAAGATGGCGTAGATAGTCAAAGAGAAGGAGTCACAGACAGACTCAAAGTGAATATTTGAAAAGACGAACGGCCGGTTTGTATGGTACAGATTACCAACCACGCCATGACGACGGACTCAAAAGTTAAAATAATCTAATTATTTATAGTAAACCAAAAATAAGGCACCTTACATGGTTACTTTAACAATTTGATGTACAATATTCTAAATTCTTCATAAATCCAAAATATTATCACTCAGAGTTGTTGTATTTGTGCAAGACATTTCTATCACTATTATCGCTTGCTGTTCGAAGAAGTAATAAATTTAATGCAGACCATCTCTAACACAAGTTTAAAATATTCCTTTCAATTTTGCATTTTTTATTTGAAATGTATGGTCTGGGAGGATATCTATGAAAAAATATAATACATATTTAAGTGAAAATGATAAAAATAAGGGAAAATATGAAACCCAATGCCATTTCATAGGCTATTCTACTCGAAGAACATCTAGAACACCTCGAGGTTTAACATTAGTTAATATTTTTATTCATCAGCTCTGTAATTAAAAATCGTAACCTGAAAAGACCTTGAAGTTCTTTTACGTGACGTAAAACTGCGACAATGGATCTACTGTTTTACTTTTAATTCGAAACAGTTACATAAATTAGGGACTAATGTCATATTCAAGATATAACCAAATTTATTATAGATATACGAAAATAAAATATTGGAAAGGTCATACAGAAAGAATGGAAGCCAACCGACTTCCAAAAAAGATCTAAAGAAGATAGTCCAATGGATGGGAGAAGAACAAGAGGAAGACCAGCCAAGAGATGGGTAGACAGTGAATGCACATCAATACGTCTTCCTCCGAGGAATGATTTTGTAAACAAACAGGATGAAAATCCTACAAATCATGAAGAAGAAGTTAGGATTCTTACGCTCTTAAAAACACTTTGATCCCGCCGACTATGAACCACTCAATCTCGGAACTGGAGGCGAAAAACCACAGGATTGAAAGTACAGATAAATGTGTATAGTTGAAGTTTTGTTTAGTGTATTCTGTGAGGACTGATGAACAGAAAGAAAATCGCGTTGAAAAATTCCGTTACATAGATAGACAGATACAGGTCAAGCTAATATAAAGCATGTAAAAAACCCCGATACCGTCACGTAACGTGCCGATAAACACCCAGGGGACCAGTAGGCTTAACGTCTCTATCGATAAACGAATCGCTAACTTTAACACAGGGCCGTCCAAACGTTTAAATGGGCCGGGCCAATAACTGATTGTGCAATTGATCGCGGGCCGGAACAACTTCCTGGCAACAGCAATCAGACACTTTTTCACAAATTCGCCATCAGAAAACTGTTTTCCGTTTTCAGAAATTAGTTTCGAAACTTTATAACTCGCTTCGGTAACATTTCTTTGTCTTACACCACCATCCTGAATTAACAACTGCTGTTGTGCCGTAACTTTAGAAAGGAGCTCGTTCGCTTTTTCAGTACGCTAATCTCCATCAAATTTACCAAAATGGCTATACTTTATTTGGTAATGCCTTTTAATGTTATATTCTTTCACAACCGCAATAACATCGTTACAAATAACACATAACACTTTGTTTCCATGCTCCTTCACGAAGTACTTGCTGGTCCAGGATTAGTTAAACTCCCTACACTCGGAATCAACATTGCGTTTTTTTTAAAATACTTTCTCACTTTAACACTATTTTTACAACTAGTCCGCGCACAGGCTACTGTTTGATTGACAATATAACAAGCGAAACAATTAATGTTCAAAGTTTGGAGTGGGGGAGAAAACGGTAAATAAGGGATGAATCATCTCTATTACTTTGTCAAGAGAAGTGGTGACACCTCAAATACACATTCCAGAGATATGAATTTCACACAGGGATGTCCAAACTAGATGTTACATTCTAAAATCTAAATTAAACATATAAGATTAATTTGTTCATTTCGTTCCTTACGCGGGCCATAAGAAAAGCCATGGTGGGCCGGATGTAGCCCACGGGCCGTAGTTTGGACGGCTCTGGTTTAACATGTCATATGTCATCTGAACATTTGTGATGAGGAGGGACTTATGCCTCGCCAACGATCTAGCGATTATTGTAAACCCTCCTTGTCTCGAAGCTATATTGAGCAGCAGTTTCATTGTATTGTAGAACCGCCTGTTTATGGGTTATCCCCGGTGGACAAAGACAAGTTGACATAAAATAAATGATAAGGAAGCGGAAGTTTATTGGGTCATAGTAATATATTCTCCCGTCTTTCTATGGGAGCAACCGGCTTGCACAAGGCCACAACTTCTCTCGAGGGATTTCAGTCTACTATTTGTTTAACAAAGTCTCAATTCAATTCAATCTTTTCAATTTTAATTCTACTGAAATACGTTTTAACATTTAAAGTTACATCGCATTTGAGAATCCTGGGTTGTGTACAGTATGCCAAGATATTCACTCCAGTCTCTAATTAAGAAAAATAACGATTTTGCTATTTTAATGTAGTAGTAGTAGTAGTAATAGTAGGACTTTATTAGACTAAAAGTAAGATATTTACAATATTATTTACAAATATGGGTCGCACGGGCAGTAAGCCGTACGTCGTACGTGCTGTTGACAGTCCGTTACAATAAAGTAATCATTGGTAATTGTATAAAGAAAAAACAATAATATTACAATTACATACAGAAAACACAATAATATTACAATTACATAATAATACACTAACATTATACATTAATTAAGTTATGTGTAATTATTAAGAATTAATAGTATTGCATTTTGATAACATGTATTTATTCATGAATGAGTGTTGTTCTTATTTTCCGCGTTTTGTCCAGAAATTTACTCACGTTTATCCAATTTTCTGGATTTACCATTAACTCGTAGCATGCCAATCTTTCACGATTTGTATTTAGAAATCTTTCCGATAATAACTGACGTCTCCAATATTCTAAATCATTACATTTTCCTAATATATGTATCTCGTCTTCAAAGCTCCCGCACATTGGACATATTCGCATATCGTGATCGTCGGTAATTTTCAGAAATTTCCATGCCCCTAACCTGAACCAAGCAAGCCCTGATCTCTCTGTAAATCCTAGGTTGAGTATATAAGATTATTTTCCCCAAACGTATTTTAGGTCTCTTTGTAAATACAGTGAGCGTTTTCCCGCACATTCGGCGAAAATATCTTGTTGGTTTATATCTATGTACCCCCTCCTTATATGGGGCACGCCGTAGCGTAGTGGTTAAGGCACTGCGCTACAAGCTAGAGGGTCGAGGGTTCAAGTCCCGTTGGGGTCAGGATTTTTAAACTGACCCAAACCCTCTGGCGGCACTATGGCCCTGGGGTCGACTCAGCCTCTAACGGAAATGAGTACCATACGCTTGTTCTGGGGTAAAGGCGGCCGTCACGCAGGGCTGACAACCCGGCTGACATAAAGTGCCGATTGTCTAGAAAAAGTGGGAGCCTTAACCTCCTACTACCCCAAGGGCCTCCTGAGGCCTGTTGTGGGATCACTTTTTTGCTTTACCTCCTCCTTATTTTTCTCCACACATTCTTGTGATTTTCAGTCCCTTTTTGCCATATCCAACCCATCCCAATCTTTTGGTGTTCTCTTCTAACCTCGTCTGCCCAAAATTTAATTAATATATCGCTGTTGTTTTATAACTCAGTGCCTGAATTATTATAAGATTTGCATCCCTTCTTTAATAAAATAATAGTATAAGATCGAGAAAAAATAATCACTATTCGAAAGCGGATTTATAAATATTGGGAATGATGTATTTGCCAAGAATTTGAAGATGGTGTGATACAAAATGGCAGCAATTAATTTTTAGAAAAAATATAATTATTTATGTAGTTATTTTTTATGTTTTAATATCAAAGGCTATATCCTATCCAGAATCTTTGACTGATATCCCAGCAGCTGCATATAAGTATTGTTATTATCAACAAATTTTATTTCCAACCGTATGTATTTTTGTCCTAGAGCATGCAATTAAATATTTTGAGGATAAAGAGGAGGTACATCTCAAGGGTATTATTTAGCTGGTGGTACATGCTGATGATGCTATAATTTTAGTAGATAGTGAAGACATAATAAAAGCCAGCATACAAATTCAATTAATTAATATTAAGAAACAGGTTGGAAGTCAATATCAATAATTAAACTAAATATGTGATTGTTCGTAGAAATATGCTATCAAATGAAAAGACACTTAATAAAAAATAGACACTTCTAAATAACGGCAAAATTTAAATACCCACAAATAATAATTACAAACAAGAATGAAATGCAGAAAGGAATTAAAGATAGGCTCAATTCTTGAAATGAATATAATTACACTTTACAGAGTTTCTTGTCATGCAAACTTCTCTAAAAATATACAACTAGAAATAATATATAAATCGGCGATATATAAAATGAAATATATAAAACATTCGAGTTGAATTAGGTATGTATTTCTGAAGTTTTTGATCGTGCTTTATGTAGAAAGTCATTTAATATTATGTATTTATTTAAGTTTTTATTTGTATGTATTTGATACCTAATGCTACCACTAGAGCCAGCACGGCGAATAATATTAGTGATCAATGAATTAAATTTAAAATCTTAAAATAAATTCCAATATTTGGTTACACTATTTTTCAAGAAACTTTCAATCCATGTTATTTTTATGGTACGAGTGTAAAGGGGATTGAAAATCCTTGATGACGATTATGATTCAACCACTGTTACAGTTAATTTTTAATGTCTAATATACTGGTTGTTTCTGTTTCATATTTACATTAAACAATTTAAATCATATCATCCGTCTTTGTGGGATGAAATAACCAATACTGCCTATACTGGTAGGCTACCGGATATCTATGTTGATAAGATGCGATATTGCAGATAACATTGTATCATAACGATCATCTGATAGTTGTGTTATCTGTGATGATAAGTTGCGGAATTACGGATTATACCTTATCGTTACAGTCACCATATAGATGTCTTAAGGTAATAACATATCCTCTATCAAATTTTCATTTGCATGTCCCTCAATTTTCTATATTGGAAAATATATTATTTTCCCCCAAATGCCCCAGGTTGTCATTTCAACATTTCTGATGTTCTCTCCTGGAAAAGGTGTCCTTGTAATCCACTTCTGAAGTTGGTGCGCCTGGAAGGCGGGGTTACGCTGCCCCGATAATATGAGAGTTGATGATGATGGTAATGATGCACCAGGAGAGGCCTTAAACTAAACTTAAGCTAATTAGGCAAATATGATATTGATGATAATGATGGCCAGATGGTGTTCGCGGACCGTTTGAGTCTTAAAGTTTCCTGACATTTATCTTACAGGTGAGAAAATACCCCGAAAAAACCTCACACAGGAAGGGATCGAACCCGGGCCCGCTGCGTGATAAGGCAGCACGCTACCTCGAGACCACAGCGGTGGATATATTGGAAAATATAAACACATATAATGGACCAAAATATTTGTGCTAGATTTTATCTTCCTAGTACAAAAGTACTTCATTTGAGAAAAAGGAGTAGAGTCACGGCCACCTATTTATAGCTTGTCTATACAAGTAATGTCATTGGATATTAAAATTAGTTTTTTTTTTACCGCTCGTCTCTTTTCGAAATATACTTTTACTTTTTTTTTAATCTGCTGCTCATCTGGTATAACAAGTAAAACTGTACTTATTCATTACGTAATTAAAATGGAAAATAATTTATATTTTTGGAACCTAAAATTGTCTTACACATATAATTTACTATACAAACTATTATATTCAGGCCTATTTATGGTTTTAAAATTTATATAAGTTACAGAAGTATTATGCATAATTATAGGGCATTTCACTTTTCTTTGTATAATTCTAATATTTGAGATTTTATTCAAGATGCAAAGTATTTGTATGGTTCGGGATTCTGTGCCTCCAGCCACCTACATAAATCCAAATAAAAAAACACATTTATTTTTTTCAGTATATGAATAATTACTTGAGAGAAATGGGGCACGCCGTAACGTAGTGGTAAAGGCACTGCGCTACAAGTCGGAAGGTCGAGGGTTCAAGTCCCGGTGGGTCAGGATTTTTAAACTGACCAAAACCTTCTGGCGGCACTATGGCCTGTGGTCGACTCAGCCTCTAACGGAAATGAGTACCATACGCCTGTTCTGGGGGTAAAGGCGGCCGTCACGCAGGACTATCAACCCGACTGACATCAAGTGCCGATTGTCTAGAAAAAGTGGGAGCGTTAACCTCCTACTACCCCAAGGGCCTCCCGAGGCCTGTAGTGGGATTACTTTACTTTACTTGAGAGAAATATATAGGCCTATGTTGATTTTTTTTCCAAAAAAGTGAAAATACCTTAAAATGAAGTGAGAAGTGAAGTTCAAAGTAAATAAATCACATGATTTACAATGTAAAATATGTATTAGGCCTAGACATTGCTCAGATAGTTTAGCCAACTTAGTACAAAAGCTTGCTAACAAACAAGTGAACTAAACTAATATGGCGTACACTATTTTATTATCTTCAAGGGTCATAACATTTATTGGTTTCACAATTATAAATAATTGTATAAATATGCTATACTTTAGAATTTGTTACCCCTGGCTATGACATATTCTCTTGATGCGGATTTCGTATTCCTGTGATGCCCGGAACTATAGTCGAAGCATAAGTATTTCAAAATTAATATTAATAACACAGACGATAGAGTGTGCAGGATTTTAAATTTCAGCCAAAGAAAGTCGGAATAAGATGTGCAATGCGCAGCTTATCGTGAATTATTTTGTAATCCCCAGACAATAAATCCCCAGCTCTTGTCATTTTCTAGTTCAATGTTTTTCTCATTCTTTACTAAGCTTCCTACGCCTGTGATTTATACTAAATCTCCTTTCTTGCCCATTGAGACCATTATCTGTCACGCCTTTTTTTATAAATATTAAGTGCATCAGACAGATGCTGAATTCCCTCTTCTCTTAATATCTTCTTTTATTTATTTTTTCTGTTTTTTTACATAATTTTATAATATTCTTTTTACCTCCACTCTATTTTATTGCATGACTAGATATAAAAGAAACTATAGTCACAATAGTTTTTATCCACAAAATCTGCCACTTAGCTCGAGTGCTTGGTTTTATAAACATTATATGAGGTTAAATAATTGAATGTAACAAATCAAGGACTCTTTAATCTCAGCGAAGTACATTTTACGCTACATTAAAAATGCATAGTCCCGCGCCGTAGCCGAGCGGTTAAGGTAGGAAGCCTTGGCGCAGAGCTACGGGACTTGCGCTGGTTCGAGTCTCCATGGGGGAAGAAATTTTCTCATGGTATTTCGGCCAGTATGGGACCGGTGCCCACCCAGCATCGTGAGGCAATTGGGTAGCTACAATAAGTAGCGGCTCCAGGTTGAGGAACCAGCTATAACGGCTGGGGGACTCGACATGCTAACCACATGTCACCCCTACACTGACTGTTGATCATCTACCTCTGTGATTGACACATGTGGATGTGAAGGGCCAGCAGCCGGCTGGTAAAAGGGCAACCGCTGAAAAGTGGAAAGACCCTCAATCGGAATAAAAATGCATCTTTTCTGTTTTTATCTGAACATTCTCAAGTATTTAAGATAAATCTTCTGAATGCAATTATAAATTAGTGTTAACTTTTAATGTTTTCCATATGCCAGTATGTGGTGCAAATACATTGTTGTAAAATATATTAGTACAGTGTTAAAAAAACGGTAATCAGTCTATTTATATAAAGTTTCATGAAAAAATGGCCCCACGTGCTTTACGACAGTTTTGTACAGTAATAGGTGAATCCATTTATCATAACGATGTAATTTGGAATCAAGATTGATACACTAGTGGGAACATTGAAATAATTAATTCATATAAATTAATATTTTATTTGATGTAAAGGAATCTGGTTCACATAATTTTCAAATTGAAAATTATTGTAGGGCGAAAAAAATTATTTATAGTATCTAGATTGTTTTTCTTTTCTATTGAGGCAGTATTTTTATAACCTATTCTATGAAATTGTGTTTTTTTAGTCAAAATCAACATTTTGCATTAAATTCATTGCCTCTATTACAATTCCAATTGTTTTATGATCAAATTTGGCCGAAATTCATATTAGCGTGTCCACTTGTTTTACAATGTGTAATTTTATATAAGTGAATAACATTTATCATTAATTGGCCTTTTAAACAATTGTTCGTGGAATGAACTGATAATATAAACAGCTTGTACGTGACTATGTATCAAGCACGATATTCATATTTTTTTTCTACATGGAATTAAAATAATATGTTAGCTGTGGATATAATGGTTTTTAGCTGTTAAAAATTAATATAACGTGATGTGGAGATTGATAAAAAATTTAAATTGTTTATGAACATAATTATTGTTTGCAGCACATTGTATAACTTTTATAATTCGTTAACTGAAAATTGTATTATTGTTATTATTAGTCCACCGCTGTGGTCTTGAGGTAGCGTTCTGCCTTCTCACGCAGCGGGCCCGGGTTTGATCCCCGGTCGGGACAGTTTTCTGGGTGAGGTTTTTATCGGGGTTTTTCCTCACCTGTAAGACAAATGTCAGGAAAACTTTAAGGCCCAAACGGTACCCGAAATCATATGGCCATCATCCTTATCATTATCATCATCATCCTTCACCGGTGTGGAAAGCAACGGCAATCTACCACACCTACAATTCCCTAGTAAACGTGGAAATGCTATGATTGCAGTGAAAGACCTGCCCTCGGGCAGAATTACTATGGATGGATGGATGATTATTATTATTATTTACTATTATATTTGCCTTATTTATTATGAATGTATGAATGAATGATTAGTATTAGTGGTATCTTATTTGTGCTGTCTTGAAGTGCCACGCATTGAACTGGTCCCTCATTCGGGGAAGTCTTCCATGTCCTTTTGTGGTCAAAGAAATATCTATATAACCCAAAGTGTAACCATCTTCTCCCGACAGGTTGTGTTATTGTAAGGCCCAGAGAGCATGGTATACATGAAAGTGCTAAAAGGTAGTGGTTAAACTAATAAGAAGAAAGCAAGAATTATTATTACAGATTCAATTATGTGTTTTGAAACTGAAGGCAATCTGTCAATCAGAACAAAGAGAAAATAAATATTTCTTTCTTTTTCTTAGTTTAATCTTTCCCTTTGTAGATATTTTACATGTCCCACGCCTTCCGACCCTTACAGGAAGGCTATATAACTGCTCCAAGAACAAGCTGGACATTAATATATCAAAAACGGACACAATGATCTTCAGAAACGGAGGAAGAGCCGCCATAAATGAAGAGATATACATAAGGGAAACTAAACTGAAAATAGTTCCAGACTTCAAATACCTAGGTATCACGCTACAAACAAGCGCAAAATGCTTCACAAAACATATCACAGAAAAGACAACCCAGGCAATAATGGCAATGCACGAAATAAGAAACATTAGATCTCTCACCTTAGAGACGGCAATGCTATTATTTAGAGCAAAAATTCTACCAATACTGACATACGGCATAGAAAACATATGGACACATTTAACAATGAAGAATCTTTCCTCTCTAGAAGGGTGAAAGCGAGATATATAAAGGCAGTATTAGGAGTGTCAAAAGTAACACATTCAAGACTCGCATACCTACTGGCGAAGGAAACTTTCCTCATCGACGACCTCAGAACAAGCGTACTCTTGCCCAGCACCAGCGCATCTGAGCAGCTGCTAGCAACATTGAACAGAAAAGGGAAGAAATACATCCAGAATTCTACAGCACCGGGGCAATGGTGGACCGTGCGTGGACAAAAGAAAATTTCGAAATGAGACACGTCATCACTAGGTTGGCAGTCCATGGATTCCACCACCTGATATGCAGCAACACAAAATTTCATGAAGCAAATATAGACTGTAAATGTACGCTATGCGAAAAATCGTGTGACCGATATCACATTGAGCTATGCACAAAAAGAACAAAGACAATGTGTGAATATGCAAATATGTAAATTTAAATTGTATTCTACTTTAATCCTGGCTATTTGGCTGCAATAAAATTATTATCATTATATAACTTTTCGAGAGTGGATTTTAAACTCTGTATTCTATAAATACTTTCTTTGACCATAATTGAACACGGAGAACCTCTCCGGTTAGGTGTTCTCATCAACGCAGGGTTAGCTCCTAGAGGCTGTTCCACCTTAGTTGAAACATGACCTGCATAGTTTTCGCAGGGAACCCGAGGGGTTGTGATAAGGATCCTTAGCAGTAGGCGTGTCTCTGTAACTCTAAACCTTTCTCAATATTCATAATGAAAATATTAACACTGAGGGTCAGTTTCACCAACAGAGGTAACTCTATTACGCCAGTTTTCCCTCGTATAGTTCCTTACAACTGGAAGAAACAAGAATAAGTTTTTCTTTTAATACATTATTGGATGTTAATGTTATATTAATTGAATATCATTTTGAGTTACTATGTTCTGGATTTTCTGCATTGACAATATAAAGTTTCACACCCGACATTTGTCTTTCAGAATTATGTTTTATTTTTCATATATCCGATTTCTTCAGTTTTGTTTTTATGCCAATATTCAAGAACCAAGCTCTCTAGGCCATGTCATTTCCGTCTTTCGTAAGCTGAGGATCTCATCTATCAATTGTTCCCGAAAAGTTTTTTTTAAATAAATATTTGTTACCACATGATGTTGAATAGAGTGAGCCAGTTAGAGTAGGTTCTGCATGACCCACATAATTAACCACAGAGAAACGGGCTGAGAGTCGCTCTTCGCGGAAAGTTTGATTCTTGAATATCGGCGTTTTGTTAGTCTTTAAGAGCCCACTTTTTTATCTGTACATACAACCATCCATCCATCCTATGACTCTTTACAGCCCAAACCTAGTCCTGGCCTCATCTTTGGAGATTCTTATCCAGTCTGATTTAGTTAAGCTTATTTCTCTACAGATGTCGAGAGTGACGTGTAGTCGACATGTCGCTTCAAGAGACACCTAGTAGGTAACTAAGGTATTAACTGGTAATTTGTTTAGAGATCTCTTTTTTTCAGACTTAATGTTCTTTTTCGAGCCTGAAAATCTTCATATTCGGGACATACGACTTAAAGTCCCACCCGGAAGACTTGTTTCTTGAATTATTGGTTCGAATTCGTGACCCCTTGATCAAAACTATCTAGACTCGAAACTGATTTCTTCCGATTTCTTTTTTAACGGGAATACATGAGGAAGATGAGCCTGCATCGTCAGTAGCCAATACTTCATTACGTTTATTGCACTAATTCAGTATTCTTCCTAAGGAACTTTTTAGAAGACTTAATTGTCTTATTTCCTCTTAGATGAATTTTTATTAGTTTTTCGATATACTTCCGTCTATTTTTTGCCTTTCTTTAATTTACCGCATATCGGTGTTATTTCATCCATCATTGTGGCTTCAGGATAACGTCGTTGCCTCATAAGCAGCGAATCTGGATAATATTTCCATTCGGGACAGGATTGCTGGTGAAGTTTTTGAGGCTTATTTTCATCACCGTAAGACAAATGTTGGGAAATTTAAAGGCTCAAATAGTCTTCCAACGGCATTTGACCATCATAATCATCATATTATATTTGCTTTGTTTAGCATGATTGTGAGTGAATGGTATGTATTGTCTTAAACGTTCGTGTTGTCTTGAAGGTGGCCTTGCATTGAGCTGATCCCTCATTGAAGAGGTTTTTCATATTCTTGTGTGGTCAAAAAAGTATGGATGTGGCCTAAAGTATAAACGTCCTCTCCCAACAAGTGTCACTGTAAGGCCTGGTCTACATGTAATGTTTTGTCGTCAGTCTTGCATGATCAAATAAGACTGACACAAAAATCGTGCGGCTACACTATTCAAATTGTACTCACTCTTGTACACAAAGCTCCAGTCCATCGGTCTTTTGCGAGTTTGTCAAACCTCATTCAGTTCAAGCAAAACGTCCAATTTGCCGTACACACGCAACGTTTTGTTTGACAAACTTGGCATGATCATGCAAGACTGACGACAAAACGATACGTGTAGACCAGGCTTAAGGCTCACTGGCATGAGACACGTAAACATTCATAAGAAAGGAGATGTTAAATTAAGAATAACAATGATCGGTGGAATTTCAATTTAATAATATTATTAAACACATCTTGGTTTATCACTACTAAACAAGAAGGTAAAATCCAAGCAGCAGAGATGAAATTCTTAAGAAGAGTAAAAGGATGCACTAGAATGGACCAGTTAAGAAACGAGAATATCCATGAAGAACTACAGATTTACTCCACGAAAGAAAATATATTTAACAACATGATTCAGTGGAAAGAACATGTAGAAAGAATGGAAGAAAGTAGATTACCAAATAAAATCTTACATTATTTTCCGAGAGGAAGAAGATATGTCGGATGTCTTCGGAAGAGATGGTCTTAGATCTATTAGTGAAGACGGAACAGGCAACTAATGCCTAATGCAGAAAGTGCCAAGAAGAAGAAGATTAAACGCAACACTCCAAAGTCAAAATATCATTAGGTGTTATATCCGTCAGACTGACAGGACAATATTATGACGAAGAATGCAAACACATACCCACTCCTGGGGATGAATTTCTCAACTGGAATAAAACAACTTGAACATCGAAGGCAAGACACCCCATTCGGTCATATATTCATTCTGAACAAGGCGAATACAATAGGATGATTATGAGGCTAAGATGGCATTCGGAAATCATTTGGGCCTCAGCGCCTAGCAATATGTTTTACAGTGCCAAAAATCCTCACTTAGGAATCTTGTCCCAACTGAGAATCGAACCCGAGCCCGCTTACTCCGAGGGGACGACATCACCCAGAGACATCACCCGTTGTATGAAGTCATACAATTAAATACATACTAATAATAAATATATTTACTATAATCACATAAATAAGTGAATATATATATTAATTAATTATTCAATAATATAATTTAAGTTTTTATTTAAAGGGGGGTAAAATTAAATTGGAATATATCTACATAGTAGTAATATTTTGAAAATTATTTAATTAACAATATTATATATTTCTATTAGAAGATATATATTATTGTTGTTTTGCTGTACAGTGATTGACCTAAATCAATATATGCGATTCAAACTAACTAACTCATTGGCACTATGAACCCGTAGGTTACTGGCCGCGCAGACACAAGCTCTCCATACATCCCTATCCTGAGCTAATGTTTTCCAATCATTCCCTGTATAATCTACTTCCTTCAAATCAAAGTTAATGTTATTCTCCCACCTCAATATTTGTCTACCAACTGGGCGATTTCCTTCTGGTTTTCCTACAAGAAGATTCCACGGACGTCTTTTATTCCCCATCCGTGCCACGTGTCCTGCCCATCGCAGTCTAAGAGACTTAACTCTTCTTATTATATCTGGCTTCCTATAAAGACAATGTAATTCACTGTTATGTAGTTTTCTCCATTCCCCTGTCCGTTCACCTCTCTTTGGTCCATATGAGACCCTACAATTACTTTGTAGGGGATTATAATATCGCGGAGATATTCAAAAGTTTTTGGCCTATTTTGAACAAGAGGGACAGTTACAAATTTTTTGTTTAATTCTCTAACGAGTTGTTTTCTCTATTAATTTTTTTAAGATCTTATCGATCAGTTTTATAAAACGTTCCGTTATATTGTTTAATTGAGGATAAAAATTTTGCAGTGAAACTGTGTGAGTATTTTTTATAGTTAACGTGAATTCCACGTACCTCTAGACAGGAGCATATTTTTTGACCTGAGAAACTACTCCCCATCCTAAGTTAGGAGATACAAATGTCTCTAAAATAAAAATTTTAAATATATTACTCTCCCCCTCTTACTCCAGATTAGTGATACTGTTTGTGGTTTGTAAAATAATTAAAAGCGAAGAATTGTATATATTTATAGAGACGTTTCTGACAAGCAATTTGAGATAATTACGCAATCTAGAGTCTGAGACGAAACATATGAGTTATCAATTATTAAATACAAGGGATGATTAGAAAACAACAGCTCAGAATAGGGATGTATGGAGAACTTATATCCACGCGATCATAAATCTCCGGTAGTGCCAGTGAGCCAGGTAATTAAACATAAAATAGGAGTGCGGAATCATATGGAATAGCTTCATACCTTAATTGGAGATTAGACGAAGACCAATTATCAAATATTAACTACACGTATTGTTAGGATCTGGTTTTTAAAGAATCGTTGAACGAGCAATTTTAAATATCTTTAGAACCATATTTTTAAAGAGGGGTGATAGCTCCTAGCTGCTTGACTTTTTCAAATCCTAAACTATGAATAAGTCCATTGCTATGGTCACGAGGAAGCGTGCTGCCTTGTCATGTCTTTAGAACCATATTTTTAAAGAGGGGTGATAGCTCCTAGCTGCTTGACTTTTTCAAATCCTAAACTATGAATAAGTCCATTGTTGTGGTCACGAGGAAGCGTGCTGCCTTGTCATGTCTTTAGAACCATATTTTTAAAGAGGGGTGATAGCTCCTAGCTGCTTGACTTTTTCAAATCCTAAACTATGAATAAGTCCATTGTTGTGGTCACGAGGAAGCGTGCTGCCTTGTCATGTCTTTAGAACCATATTTTTAAAGAGGGGTGATAGCTCCTAGCTGCTTGACTTTTTCAAATCCTAAACTATGAATAAGTCCATTGTTGTGGTCACGAGGAAGCGTGCTGCCTTGTCATGTCTTTAGAACCATATTTTTAAAGAGGGGTGATAGCTCCTAGCTGCTTGACTTTTTCAAATCCTAAACTATGAATAAGTCCATTGTTGTGGTCACGAGGAAGCGTGCTGCCTTGTCATGTCTTTAGAACCATATTTTTAAAGAGGGTGATAGCTCCTAGCTGCTTGACTTTTTCAAATCCTAAACTATGAATAAGTCCATTGTTGTGGTCACGAGGAAGCGTGCTGCCTTGTCATGTCTTTAGAACCATATTTTTAAAGAGGGGTGATAGCTCCTAGCTGCTTGACTTTTTCAAATCCTAAACTATGAATAAGTCCATTGTTGTGGTCACGAGGAAGCGTGCTGCCTTGTCATGTCTTTAGAACCATATTTTTAAAGAGGGGTGATAGCTCCTAGCTGCTTGACTTTTTCAAATCCTAAACTATGAATAAGTCCATTGCTATGGTCACGAGGAAGCGTGCTGCCTTGTCATGTCTTTAGAACCATATTTTTAAAGAGGGGTGATAGCTCCTAGCTGCTTGACTTTTTCAAATCCTAAACTATGAATAAGTCCATTGTTGTGGTCACGAGGAAGCGTGCTGCCTTGTCATGTCTTTAGAACCATATTTTTAAAGAGGGGTGATAGCTCCTAGCTGCTTGACTTTTTCAAATCCTAAACTATGAATAAGTCCATTGTTGTGGTCACGAGGAAGCGTGCTGCCTTGTCATGTCTTTAGAACCATATTTTAAAGAGGGGTGATAGCTCCTAGCTGCTTGACTTTTTCAAATCCTAAACTATGAATAAGTCCATTGCTATGGTCACGAGGAAGCGTGCTGCCTTGTCATGTCTTTAGAACCATATTTTTAAAGAGGGGTGATAGCTCCTAGCTGCTTGACTTTTTCAAATCCTAACCTATGAATAAGTCCATTGCTATGGTCACGAGGAAGCGTGCTGCCTTGTCATGCAACGGGTTTGATTCCCGGTCGGAACAGGGTTTCTGGCTTTCTGTAAGACAAATTTCAGGAAGCTTAGGGCCAACGGTCCCCAACGATCATCCAGACATCATCATTATCATTATCATTTCCATAATTTCATCAGTGTGCAAAGCAACGTAAAGTTACCACACCTATAATTCCCTAGTAAAGCTGGAAAGCTGCCCTCGGACAGAACACTATAGATAGTAAAAACCTTCAACAACTAATACTAAGGTATTTTTGTATGTGTTTCTCCGCTCCTCCCCTCTCAAATAGGTTGCTTTGAACTCCTCTATAACAATACAAATTTCTTTACACGCTTTATACACACTAATAAGCAAAGTTCGTTGTAGGGTACCGAACCAGATGAAGTTAAGAAAGCAAGGAAGATTTCGTTCTTTAGATGAGGTAAATAGGAGATATAGCGAAGCGTTACACGTTGCGTCAACATTATAAACAGTCAGAGTGCAGCACAACATAAATGTTTACACCTACAGATGTAAATAATACACATACGTATATATTACTCAAGATAATTGTCTATTATTATGGTGAAATGAACTTCGTCACTAAGCTAATTGCACTTTCGCAATGCCACCCCATCCCATGGGTCATGATTAGGATCCAGGACTTCCGCCTCGAATAAGATAGCTGTTTTCAAAACCTATACAAGGAGGTGCGAGTATACAAACAAATCCAAAAACACAGATAACGCAAGAAAGATCAGATTCAGTGAAGCATGCGCCAGAGTTTGTTGTTTGGTGCCAGTGCTGTGCTTGTATACTCAACGCAAAATTTAATTTATAATCATGATGGAACGTCCAGCAGAAGGTATACTGCAGACGATAGTAATAGAATATTCATAGAAAAGGAAAACAATTACTTGTACATAAATGAGTTTAACATTATTTTTAACATGTACGGGCATAATGAAGGAATAGAGCGCAACAATTTTGTACATGTCTCATTTCGTTGCTGAGAAATAACGTTTGAAAAATGTATTATATTGCTTTGAGTTTTTGTTTCCAGTACGTATTGCTTTAATATGAGATTAGGTGTTTGTGTATCCACAATTCGACCTTTGTCTTTACATAGGAAGATTGGCATGGAACCCACCTCTCTGTGTTTACAAGCTCTTCGAACTACTCTGTTTAACTCTAACTTGTAAGCGGTTGTCGTGGCTAAATTTTCGGGCCCTGGTTATGACGTTAGACTTGTAATTTATGATCCCAGAGCAAGGTCTGCTAGTAACGTAGAAAATTATTTTATTTGGTATGCTGTGTCTTTTTGTCCACCCTTGATGAATGGCAGCTACCATTGCATTAATATACGAGTATATCGTTTTAAAAAGTATATGTATCTTTTGAAAGCGGAACGTTCTTGATCAATAATTATATTTTTTTGTCTGATTTATTTTAACTTCTCCCATTGTAGGTACTTTTATATGTCTAACTCCACCCGAGTCTTACAGACATACGACCTGTGAGGAGAGAATTTTAAACTCTATGTTAAATGCATTCTTTTGTGACCATACAAGGATGTGGAGGGCTCCCTAGAGTATAGTCTGTTCATGCCATGCCTACCTCCGACACAACACGGAAGATTTAAGAGAAGACACACTTTTTTACACGTACATTTGTAACGTAATTAAAAAGACGAATACCATGTAGATTATGATGATGGCCAGATGGTGGTCGGGGACTAATAACTATAAATAGATGTTTAATTTGTTTTTGGTTTATCACCTTTATGAAAACAAAGAAATCTATTTTATGTGCCACATTTATCCGACGACCCTAATCCTTCCCAAGTATATTGCGTTCTGAAACTTTATATGTCAATAAAAATTTCGGCCTTGGTTGCATATTAACTCAGATCTAGACGCTGGATTATACGCAGGATTATTTCTTCTATATACGCGAGTCATTCTTTAGAGCATAATGCGAAGTTTATGACGCTTTTAATTGTTTTATTCATAATTTTATCTTCATAGACAGCTCTACAGTCTGCTATTATTCTTAAAATAGTACATTTTCTCACTACAAGTTTATAATACATACGAATATCCTTCCTATTATCAATATTTACTTTATTATAGACTTTTTTCAATTTTCACTAACTTCTCATTTTTTATTTAATTTCTA
This sequence comes from Diploptera punctata, assembly GCA_030220185.1. Classification (NCBI taxonomy): domain Eukaryota; kingdom Metazoa; phylum Arthropoda; class Insecta; order Blattodea; family Blaberidae; genus Diploptera; species Diploptera punctata. The sequence continues at coordinate 1,258,089 of JASPKZ010003844.1, read as the reverse complement.
TCTTTAAATGATATAACGTCTGAAGTCATGTCGTGTTAGGATCTTTAGATCTATTTAGTAGGCTGTGTATTTACTTTCTTGTTTAAAATGTTATTTTGAAAGCTCTTTATTTTTTACCCGCAAGAAGACTGCAGTCATTACCAGCAATAACTCAAAATTGACTTGCGATGACTAACTGATCATGCATTTAAGAACCTTGTAACATAGTTGAGGAGCCTTTGCACCGACGCGACGTGACAACTAATATCTGCTCACATGCAAATTATAATTAAATCTCTACTTAGATATTAAGCCCTATATAGTGCTGAAACAATAAACACAGCTGTTTCTTAGAACAGATCATCCTTCCTGTTTGTTTTTCGATAACAGGCATACAGCTGACCGATAAGAAAATGCACATCTGAAAGAATGCAATAGGCATCAAGAGGGATTGTACTAATTTATATACCTTAACAAGTTGTTGATTGGGCGTATAAACTCAACCAAATAAAACAAACAAAATTAAGAAATTTGTCTACGCTAAAAAAATAATAAATTAACCGAATGAAATAGCAATGTGTCTTCGATTGAATTTAATGAATGAGTAAAATTGCAAAATCATTGTGAACATGTGTTATCAAGACTGTTCTGTAACTTGGCTGAAACATCTGGATTTTCTCCCTCTCTCATCCCTCAATCACATTCTTCGCTATTCGTATGAATATAATAATAATAATAATAATAATAATAATAATAATAATAATAATAATAATAATAATAATAATAATAATAACAATAATGCTTTATTTTAGCTGGCAGAGTCAAGACCATAAGGCCTTCTCTTCCACTCAACCAGCGAATAGTAAAATTATACAAAAAATGACAGATTTATTACAATTTTAAGATATTATTAAAATATAGACTAAACAAAAATACAATGGTGATGTGATCTAATTCTAGCTAATAGTAACATAAACATGGAATATAATACAATTAGAATAATATAAAATAAAATATAGTAAGTAAAACTTCCTAGATGATTATGTACAAAAATGCTCTACATAGTTATACAGTTAATATTTTCATTGTGTCGAACTTAACATATCAGTTAATTTGAATTTAAATAATGATAGTGATAGAATATAAGAACTTTTATTCTGCTCATAGCAATTGTTACGTACAACACTTTTTGCATTTATGATAATTTCACATTTAATTTACATTTATTAGGTTTAAAATATGTATGATATCTTCCTGTGCCCAATACTTAGTTTGAATTCTCTTCCTTCATTCATTTCTATCCTTCCAGTCACCATCCTGCAGCCCTCTGTCATTCATTAAATTTATAATTCCCTCTATCCATGTCTCCTTAGGTCTCCCTCTTCTTTCCTCCCATTTGGAATCCACTCCAAACTCCTAACTGGCAATCAATCTTCACATTTCATATTTCTTATATTTGGAAGACATTAACAAAAACTCCGCAAAAATACCCTGTAAATGAGAACTATGTATGACGCCCACAATGGCAATTACGCAAAATGTTACAAACCCACAGAATATTTGGCTTTAGATAACGTAAATGTATGCCTACAACACATACCGAGAAAAGACAAACTTTAATATGGTCTTAATTATGTACTAACAAAACTCCATGGTGCAACAGGCCTAGAAGGCCCTTGGCCTCACATCCACATGTGCTAATCACAATAGTAGACGATATCGAGCCAGTGTAGGGGTGACATGTGGTCAGCATGTCGGGTCTCCCAGTCGTTATAGCTGGTTTTCTCAGATTTTTCTCTCTAATTATAGTATAAAGTAGGCTTGTCTGGAAAAATTAATTTTAATATCAAATAGAATGAGATGCACAGAGAAATTAAACATAGGCTTAATTCTGGAAATGCGTGCTATTATGCATTACAGAGACTCTTGACGTTCCAACTCCTATCAAAAAATGTTGAACAGAAAAAATACAAAACTATTATTCTACCAGTTATATTATATGGATCTGAAACATGGACTCTTACATTAAGGGAGGAAAGGGAATTACGAATATTTGAGAATAAAGTTCTCGCGCCGTAGCCGAGTGGTTAAGGTAGGAATCCTTGGTGCAGAGCTACGGGACTTGCGCTGGTTCGAGTCTCCATGGGGGAAGAAATTTTCTCATGGTATTTCGGCCAGTATGGGACCGGTGCCTACCCAGCATCGTGAGGCAATTGGGTAGCTACAGTAAGTAGCGGCTCCAGGTTGAGGAACCAGCTATAACGGCTGGGGGACTCGACATGCTAACCACATGTCACCCCTACACTGGCTGTTGATCATCTACCTCTGTGATTGACACATGTGGATGTGAAGGGCCAGCAGCCGGCTGGTAAAAGGGCAACCGCTGAAAAGTGGAAAGACCCTCAATCGGAAAATCGGAAAATTTTTGGACCAAAGAGAGATGAACAGATTGGTGAATGGAGAAGACTACATAACAATGAACTACATGGTATTTATAGGAAGCCAGATATAATAAGAAAAGTTAAGTCTCGTAGACTGCGATGGGCAGGACATGTGGCACGAATGGGGAATGACAGACGTGCATGGAAGTTTCTTGTAGGAAAACCAGAGGGAAAACGCCCAGTTGGTAGACCAAGAATGAGATGGGAGAATAACTATGATTTGAGTGAAGTAGATTATACAGGGAATGATTGGAAAACATTAGCTCAGGATAGGGATGTATGTAAAACTTACGTCCGCGCGGTCGTGAACCTATGGGTTCGATGGTGCCAGTGAGTTAGTTATCAGTATAATAATAGGCTAAGTTAGAGCAAAGATTCCTTTTTGTACCAGGCATTACAATTATCCGGTATTAAAAAAAGACTTGTCTTGATATTAACCTGGATCTTCATTTGACTTATTGTTCTATAAGAACAAATACGCCAGACGTAACTGTGTGAAAACTTGAAGTGAAATGTCGCTTGTATTGATTATGAAAGTGATTAATTAAAACGTGATGAAAACAAATGCTTGAAGGAGGTTAATTATTTTTTTGCTTTACAAAGATAGATCAAATAACTGGGATATCAGTCTCGATTGTGTTCGTAAAAACTTTGACCTTCATGTTAATGCCGTACTCCAACACTCTGTTTAGAACGAACACAATAAAATAGGCCCTACTGTTATGGATTCCCAATTAATTCAAATAACTTACCAGGAGAAATTCACTTCATATCTACTTTCTACTTTAATTCAAACTAATATGTATCCAAAATTTAATACTAATATCAGTGTTCTTACCAACAACAGTCAGTAACAAAATAAAAGCAGAAGATGATAGTTAAGTTATCGAAAGGCCTCCTATAAAACAACACTACAATTTATTGAGGACGACTGAGAAATCAGATACTGTTTTACAATTCTTAAAACTTTAATAATAATAATAATAATAATAATAATAATAATAATAATAATAATAATAATAAAAATAATAATAATAATCTTTATACGATGCCAGATACAGTAAGAAGAGTTAAGTCTCGTAGATTGCGATGGACAGGACATGTGGCACGAATGGGGAATGAAAGACGTGCAAGGAAGCTTCTTATACGAAAACAGAGGGAAAACGCCCTGTTGGTAGGCCAATAATGAGGTGGGAGAATAACATAAACTATGATTTGAGGGAAGTAGATTATACAGGGAATGATTGGAAAACTTTATCTCAGGATAGAGATGTATGGAAAGCTTATGTCCGCGCGGCAATGAACCTACGGGTTCGATAGTGCTAGTGAGTTTAATAATAATAATAATAATAATAATAATAATAATAATAATAAAAATAATAATAATGATGATAATCCATCCACAGTAATTTTGCCCGAAGGCAGGTCCTTCACTGCAATCATAGCATTTTCATGCTATGCTTGCAGCTTTACTAGGGAATTCTTGGCGTGGTAGCTTCCCGTTGCTTTCCACAACTTTGAAAGATGATGATGATGATAATGATAAGGATGATGATTATGATGATGGCCATATGATTTCGGGGACCGTTTTGGCCTTAAAGTTTTCCTGACATTTGTCTTACAGGTGAGAAAAAACCCCGATAAAAACCTCACCCAGAATAACTGCCCCGACCGGGGATCGAACCCGGTCCCGCTGCGTGACAAGGCAGCACGCTACCTGGAGACCACAGCGGTGGACAATAATGATAATAACAATAATAATGATGATAATAATAATAATAATAACTGTCCGCGCGGCCATGAACCTACGGGTTCGATAGTGCCAGTGAGTAAGTAAGTAAGTAAGTAAGTAAGTAAGTAAGTAAGTAAGTAAGTAAGTAAGTAAGTAAGTAATAATAATAATAATAATAATAATAATAATAATATAAATTCCATATATTTGAGGCATATTCCGTTTTTTTTTAACATTTCAATTTTACGTGAGTGAGGAGCTGGCCCACCGCACAACCTCTTCTTGGGAGGATCAGGTATTTGATTTCGGAGTACCCTTCTCTGAGATGGGTGGCCATCACTCCGGCTTTGTCGCCCTTCTCCCCAATTTTCTGTTAAGCTTTCTTCCCGTGGTCTTTGAAAATACAATGTCATACTACAAGACAGCAGGGCCTGATGGTCCGCGGGAGATATTTAATCTCCCTCCCATCACCCACATCCGGATAGTTTTCCCCTACCCGCCACCGGGGGACGCGCCCTCTAGGGTTCCATGCACTCCAAGGAAGAGAACGACCTGCTACTACCTGGATACAGAACGTGGGAATGCCAATGGAAATATTTGGTGTAGTGGAATATGATGTACAAAATTGAGACAAATGGCGTAATATCATAAACAGTATAGAGTTCTGAAAATAATATCGAACTTTGTGTATTTTAGATGTCAGTATTGTAACCTATTTTATATTCTGATATTGTTTGATCGAAGACAAACCTCGTATTGAGGAGAATTCTCATTAAATAATAATAAATAATTAGTATACATGTTAATAATAACATAATTATTAATAATAATATAAAGATTAACAATAATAATATAATTATTGATCTCCAGATAGGGAAGTGTGGAGAGCTTATGTTCGCGCGCCCATGAACCTATGGGTTCAATAGAACCAGCGAGTTAGTTGTTTGATGAGCTAGTTAATATAATTATTGATAGGCCTAATTGTTATAATAATCCATGCATAGTAATTCTGCCCGAGGGCAGGTCTTTCACTGCAATCATAGCATTTTCATGCTATGCTTTACAGCTTTACTAGGGAAATGTAGGTGTGGTAGCTTCCCGTTGCTTTTGCACACCGGTGAAGGATGATGATGATGATGAGATGATAATGATAAAGATGAAGATGATGATGATGGCCATATGATTTCGGGGACCATTTGGGCCTTAAAGTTTTCCTAACATTTGTCTTACAGGTGAGGAAAAACCCCGATAAGAACCTCACCCAGACAAAAAGCCCCGACCGGGGATGGAACCCGGGCCCGCTGCGTGACAAGGCAGCACGCTACCTCGAGACCACAGCGGTGGACGTTATAATAATAATAATAATAATAATAATAATAATAATAATAATAATAATAATAATAATAATAATTATTATTATTATTATTATTATTATTATTATTATTATTATTTAGTTATTTATTTATTCAATGCCCCAAGGTTGTCATTTCGAAATTCCTGGTGTTCTCTTCTGGCATTGGCGTAAATGAAACCCACTTCTGAAGTTGAGGTGCCTAGAATTCGGAGTTACGTTACCCCGATGATATGATAAATGATAATGAAGCGCCAGGAGAGTTCTTAATCTAAACTTAGAGCCTAAATTCCAGACCATGGACAACCACAGGAATGATTCCCTTTAAGGAAAAATTCCTATGGGTTGACCGGAAATGGAACCCGGGGCCTCATGAACAGTAGTCAGAAACGCTGACCACTAGCCCATGAGGCTATTATTATTATTATTATTATTATTATTATTATTATTATTATTATTATTATTATTATTATGTTCGCCCATGTAAAGTGGCGTCGTTGCCTCTGCCGCATCGAGTAGGGTTTGACTTCCAATCGGTGTAACTTTCTCGGTTTTTATTCTCGCATTTATCACAAATGTCAGGAAAATTTAAAGGCAAAATATTTCCCGAACACCATCTCACCACCAATATCATCCATATAATATTCGCCCTGTTCATTATGAATGTATGCGTGAATAGTGTGTCTTACCTTAAATGTTCGTAATTATCTCGGAGGTGGCCCTGGAATTAAGCTGATTCTCATTCAGGAAAGCCCCAGATGTCATTATGTGGTCAAAGAAATATTATGTTTATTGATTGATTGATTGATCCCCGTTTGTCCCATTCCTGGGATATGGGTTAATGATAAAAAATTGTTGACTGAACAAATCAATAACTTAGTATAAAACGTAAAGGAGTTAAAAAATTGCTTCCCTAAAGGGAAGTTTATTCACCAGACTAATTTAGTTATGCCTATTTCCCTACAGTTGTCATTAATAGATTAAAATTCTCTCCCCAGGCCGTTTTCTTATAAGACATGGAATCATTGGGCATTTGAAAATACTTACAAAGTGTGAGGTTAAGCTAAATAAAATGAAAGAAGATTGTTGTTATTATTTCTATTATGACAGTAGATCTCTAAGTTTGTTAATAGTTTTCATCGGAGCAATGTAGCGAGTGTGATATGAACTATTTGTAACATAAACGGATAATATAAAGCGATGTGAGGGATGTGGATGCGTTAATCCAAGTACTAAAAAAACTGAACGTTTTTAAAGAACTGAAAAACTCTGTTACAGAATTCTCCCTTTGATGTTGCGTGACAATAGAACATTTTTATATGAATTTTGTGTATTAATGAGGTACTTTGTCTTGTGATAGGTTGGCAGTATATTTATTTCACAGCCTTCTTGACATTTAAAGTCATTAACTTTGAAATTTAATTTTGGACAAGAAGAGGGCAAACAATTTTTCACAAAGGTATTTTATTTTAGGCATGAGATTATTTTATGTGCCTTAATTATACGACAGTAGATACAAGACTCTACTTCCCTTCTGTTCAATATTTTGGCGTCCTTAGAAATCAGTCTATTCCGGTCGGGTTTGAACCCGCAAACCAGATACGAGTATGGTAGCAACTACTACACGGGGGGCCGATGAAATTGTAAAAAGGTACAGGGAATTCGGGATTTCTCCTCAGTTTATTGCAAAAAAAATAGAGCAAGGCAAGAGGCTGATTTTTCCTGACGGACCATGGACACGAAAGAGTGAGAAAAATGTGTACCCAATCTTGCGCAGGATTGATTCCTTATTCTAATAGACGACATTTGGAGTATACGTAGACTAAGTTCACATAATCTTAAAATAATTCTGTAATGACAAAAATAAGTATTTCTTTACGTTATATTTGAGTTGAAATAATTCAAAGAAAAAAAAAAATTATTAATGGTACACAGTTAAGTTACAGTATTAAGGTAGTGAGTAATCATTAGAGCAATTAATAAATCTGAAAGTTCTCTCTCTCTCTCTCTCTCTCTCTCTCTCTCTCTCTCTCTCTTTCTTTCTTCTCTCTACCACTTCATCTGCCTTAGTTTGTCTTTGTAAGTAGTCTACTTTTATGTGCCCATGCCGTCCGGATCTTACAGGGACCCAATGTTTCGTGAGAAGATGTTAAACTCTAAATTATACATGTTGAGTTTTGATAAAAAGAAGGGCTGATTATGTTATCAACTCAATGCCGGGGCCATCTTCGAAACAGCATGAGCATTTAAGACAAGGTATACAGTTCATTCACATATTTTCATACTAAACATTGGGAAAATGATATCAAGATTATGTGGTGTTTGGAGACAATTTGGTCCTATAGTTTCCTAAGATTTGAATTACAGATAAGGAAGAATGCCGAAAAAAATTACCTAGTAAACTTATCTCGAACAGGGAACGAACTCGTGCCCGCTGCATCCCAGGCAATGTTACTTCGAGATCGCAGTGGCGAACTGTCCTGTAAAATAAATAAGTTAAGCCTATCTAAAATAACTGTTAAGGATATGCTTGATTATATTATTTGTAATAAACTAATTAAGATTTAGTTTTAAGATGAATTTTGGGTGGGGTTGTACAAGACAAGCTTTTTACTTACGCTACTTATGCCATTTTTGATATAATTTAAAGTATTATAAAGTGTTAATGATACCATTTACCTGTGAAATATAACCATCGTCAAAATATGTAAACGTATCACGAAATGAACTAGTGGAAATATTATTTTATGTTGTAACCGTCAGACATGATAATTTTTTCATAGAATAACTGAAATGAAGAGGTAATTTATTTTACGTGTCAAATCACATTTAAAATGCAAGGAACCTAAAAGCTAACCTAACCTAAATCAATTACAGTAACATAAATCGATTACTCTAACCTAAGTGAATTCCAGGGAACGTCCTTTTTATTATTTTACGCCGTTAAATAAGTAAAAGATAAATCAGTACCTAATTTGTTCAAACCATAGATATGGTACACGGATATGAATCCCAGTATTAAATGTACACATTGTGCTCATTTAATAATAACTGAAAAGCGCACTAACGTGCAAAGGAGTTTAATTCATGTTTTTGCTCATTTTTGGTTTACACATTGTGCTCATTTATGGTCTATCGCTGGTTAAAAGTTTGATAATCGGTAGTTTATCGCTGGTTAGAAGTAAGAACTGTTGTAACCTTTGTGGTCATGACAGGAAATAGTCCCACTTTATTTTCATATTTACGAGTAAAATAACGAAGTGGTAATTACATCTCTTAGGTAAATACGTTTAATATAGTGTTTTATTAACATTTCTTGCAATTAGGTACTCTTAAAGTGGGTAGATAAAAAGCTTGTCATCTCCCACCCGGCCGAATTGTGTTTAATGATCACGTGTAATAGTACGGGTTATTCTAATTTTAAATATAATTTCTATAATCGAGACTATTCAAGTCCCGTTGGGGTCAGGATTTTTAAACTGACCCAAACCGTCTGGCGGCACTATGGCCCTGGGGTCGACTCAGCCTCTAACGGAAATGAGTACCAGATGCCTGTTCTGGGGGTAAAGGCAGCCGTCACGCAGGGCTGACAACCCGGCTGACATCAAGTGCCGATTGTCTAGAAAAAGTGGGAGCCTTAACCTCCTACTACCCCAAGGGTCTCCTGAGGCCTGTTGTGGGATCACTTTACTTTTTATCATTGTATCTAGGGCGAGAAAGAACGCCGAATATTATAGAAAGAACAATAACTGGACAAAAGTTACGAGTTAACAATATTAACTATGGATATCAGAATAAGAAAAATGACAAGAATACTCACTCCATGTATAAGGTTTTTTAATATATCTAATTCATCAAATTTTAAAATTAAAATATAAAATTATGGAATATTCACCTGAAAGGTCCGTCTCCTCAACTTAATTATTTAACTGTAGCGAAAGTCCCGAAAGCGCTACAGTTAAATAATTAATTAAGTTGAGGAGACTGACCTTTCAGGTGAATATTCCATAATTTTATATTTTAATTTTGAATGATACCTCAACGGAACACATCATGAATCTTATTGATCATGAAATTTTATTTAACATCCCTTCAATATTTGATAATAGTAATAGTATTATTAATTCTGAGCCTCGATCGTAAGTTTTTCGTCACATTTTATTCTTTATATCTCGCGATAATGTCATGTCCGTTGGGAATTGACGAAACAAATAAAACGAGGAAAAGGTTAGACCCGACATGTTTCGTACTTTATAAAAGTGAGGAATTGAGAGAATAAACTTTCACCAGAAGCTTAAAAGTAAAAGAATAAAACTCGTTATTTTTTTGGAATGGAAACCAAGTGACAGAATATTTCACTTTCTATCTTAATTTGAAATTCTCATGGGGATCATAAAAATAACAATAAGAGAATAAAATAGGTTTAGAGACGAAATATGATTATTGAAATTGATTTATGTAAGCTGATTATAAAATTTAAATTGTTTTTCTCCAATGTTTAAACTAACCTATACTTTCTGAAACTACATAATAGTGAGCTACATGATACATATAGGAAGCAAGATGTAATAAGAACAGTTAAGTCTCTTAGACTGCGATGGGCAGGACATGTGGCACGAATGGGGGATGAAAGAGGTGCATGGAAGATTCTTATAGGAAAATCAGAGAGAAAAACGCCCAGTTGGTAGACCAAGAATGAGGTGGGAGAATAACATTATCCATGATTCGAGGGAAGTAGATTATACAGGGGATGATTGGAAAACATTAGCTCAGGATAGGGATGTGTGGAGAGCTTATGTCCGCGCTGCTATAAATTTACGGGTTCGATATAACCAGTGAGTTAGTTAGTCAGTTAACCTAAACTTTCTGGCGGCATCATTGCTCTGAAGTCACTCAGTCTCTCACGGTAATAAGAACCAGACTATCATCCGAGGGTAAAGGTGGACGTACGCAGGATAGACAACCTGGTAGACATCTCATAGTGTTTGTATAGAAAGATGGAAGCCTCAACCTCCTCCTAAGGCCTATAGTGGAATCACATTCCTTAAGTTTTTTTTCTACTTGCAAAGATAGCCAAAATAGGATTCTCTACGATTTTGTTATATTTATAACCCCTAAAACTAGTTACAACTGACGTCAAATGCTGCTTATCTGACTGTGAAACATGAAATTAACAAAACCAGTGAATATTACTCAATCTTGAAAATATCCAAGTAAACATTGTATCAAATAAATATGATTCTTCTTCTTCTTCTTTTGTGGTTACACGACCCTTTTAGTTTAGTCTTACTCTTCCTTGTAATAATCTACCACACTCTATCTTATTATTCTTCGCTTCACGGGCTGGGCAAATTGCTTGTTCCGCCTCACAGTTGTTCTGTCCATCTTTTCACTGGCCTTTCTAAATTCCCTGAACCTCTTGACTTGTAGTTAAGCCGCTTTTGGTAACCTTGTTAGATTCATTCTTTCTACATGTCTAAACCATTTATCTCTATATTCTTTGATTTTATAATTCAATGGATTTAGCTCTATTCTTATATCTTCATTCTTCATCCGATCCAATCTTGTGCAGCCGTTTGTTTTTCTAATTCTCTATATTGCGCTTTATTCCTCCATCCTCTAACTCCTACTAGAGCTCTGAAATCTGCTGTGTCGTCATCCAACCATCTCAATTTCTGTTATCCCATCTTACGTCGATCTTCCGGTTATTAATTCGAGACTATTTTTAGGATGCGGTCCTATTCCATTCTAATGACATTCCTCAACCATTCGAATCTCGGACTTTAGTTTCAGTTACAATATCAGGTGACTTACTGTATTTCCAATTCCAGATTATATCTTATTCCCCACTGACCATTATCAAGTTTGGTCCATATTTCATCCTCGAAATTCTCCTTTCCCATGCCAATTAGACATGATTGCATTCTCTTTGCTAGTGAAAGAAATGTGCTCTTAATCCAAGATTTTCTTGCATTACTTGTTCTTCATTTAAACAGGCCAAACAAAATTAAACCAACAGAGTTAACTCAGGCGATAACGTCAATGATTCGTACATGAGAAGTTCAAATTTAGGTACTAATCAACATGACTGAGGTCTTTGTTAGGCCTTCTACAGTCATTAAGGCAAATTCTGAGTTGGAATTATCAATATCTGGACACATTCAACATTATCGCCTTCCATACTATCATAAGTAATGCCATCAGTGATTTCCAATTTATCTAGAGGATTTGGAAATCAAGAAGTATAGTTATTTTAAAATATTTATATATTTAATGTAAACAGCGATGTTTGAAAACAAATGAGAAACGTTTTGTTATGTTTCATTTGTTCATCACTGCAACTTGATCATATTATTTATTGCCAAATAGGATCGCAATATTTTAAGAATGCACCCTAGTGGAGAAAAAATGAAACGCACCAAATTGTATATTATAACCAACATTATAGGTTATTAATTTTTTAAGAAACAACCCAGTAAAATCAGTATTTAAAAACACAATTATTGAACACACAATTATCAAAAGTGTAGGTCGAAGGAACCTGTTCATTATTTGCTATGTTCAATAATACTGTATTTGTTAGAGAGTCAGTCACTGGAAAATAATGTTCTGACCTGTTCAGAATATTAAAAATGAGGAACTTTCTTTAATATGATAAACAGAAGTAGATAAATATCGAGTTGAAACACGACTGTGATTGGTTGTAAAACAAAATTAATTGAAACGTGATTGGTCGTTGACTTAAATTTGGAGCATGAGTTAAATAGTTATTAAAATTAAATCGATGAACGTCTACAGAAAATAACACTTAGTTACAAAAAATATTTTTTTTTGTCTCAGAAAGAAAAACATGTGATTCTGATAGTATTTTTTCTCTTGAATTCAAATATGATATCGGTTTTTCTCCATCACGCAAGGTTTCCAAGAGACAGAAATTTATAATTTCAAACACTTTATTATTTTCTACATTCGTAACTGCACCATATTCGAACATTCGGAATCACTTTGAAAGTAAGAAATGACGATTTTCTGCTATATTTCGCCTGTGGAGCATCCCTCTTGATGCTCCAACAATAATCGGCCAGCATATTAGGAATCCATTTGCCTTGATATCTCTTTTTTTTACAATGGACAAATGGACGAAAAAACATTTATTAAAAATAATTATTTAAATCCATTAACTGAAATTGAAAATAAAAAAACTGTGGGTGGTGGAGAAATTCCGAATACATATTTGATAACTGCATTAAGTACAACTCATGAGACAAAAATCATGTTGACCAGTGTAATCAATTGATTTGGTGTCCACTTGATGAAAAAGTATGATGCATTTAAATAAATAAAACTATCACAGTTGTATACGATTTACTCTAATACTTTATTAAACATTCGTCAGCTGTTTCAATACAATGCATCTTCATCAGAAGAATGGCATAACTAAGTATACATTTTCTATTTCTAATAGTATTTATGAGCAGTCAGCTATGTAAACAAACGTAACCAAGCATAGGATAAAAACAGAAGTAGTCAAAGATAAACAAATTATAGAACGATAAATCATTTAGGTCTAATTGTAAATTTAATAACATTAATATTCTTTTATTTGATCTATTTGTAAACTTTCTAAAAGATCCAGTTTTTTTTCCTTTGCTACAAACATGTAAATCTTTAAATTCTAATTTAAAACAATGATCAAATTCAAGTATGTGGTTAATATAATTCAAAGTACTGAGGTTTCTATAATATGTCCTCATGTTCTTTCATAAGAGAATTAATATTAATAGGTATCATTGCATTTAGAAGAAACAGGTCTACAACAGATCAGATTTTTAGTATAAGACAGATTTTAGAGAAGAAATGGGAATATAATGGTACTGTACATCAACTGTATGTAGACTTCAAAAAAGCATATGATTCAATTAAGAGGGAGAAGTTATATAGTATCCTGCTGGAGTTCGGAATTCCTAAAAAGTTAGACTTATACGAATGTGTCTAAATGGCACAAAGAGTAGGGTGCGTGTAGGCAAATAGTTTTCGGACACTTTTGAAATCCAGAATGGGTTGAAGAAAGGATATGCACTATCTCCTCTACTATTTAATTTTGTACTAGAGCATGCCATTAAATCTTTAGAGAATGAGGAAGGCTTACAACTCAATGGTATTAATAAGCTGTTAGTTTATGCTGATGATGTAGTATTGTTGGCCGATAGCGAGGAGATACTAAAGAACAACACATACACACTATTGAGTAATACTAATAACCTAGGACTGGAAGTAAATATCAATAAAACTAAATATATGGTCACACGTAGAAATTCATTATATAATGGAAATGGACAGCTAATAACAAATGAGGGAAATTTTGAGGCAGTGGCTGAATTCAAATACCTAGGAACAATGATCACAAATAGGAATGAGATGCACAAAGAAATTAAACATAGGCTCAATTCTGGAAATGCATGCTATTATGCATTGCAGAGACTCTTGATGTCCCAACTCCTTTCAAAAAACGTTAAACTGAAAATATATAAAACTATTATTCTACCAGTTATATTATATGGGTGCGAAACATGGACTCTTACTTTAAAGGAGGAAAGGAGATTACAAGTATTTGAGAATAAAGTACTTAGGAAAATTTTTGGACCAAAGAGAGATGGACAGACAGGTGAATGGAGAAGACTTCATAACAATGAACTACATGGTCTTTATAGGAAGCCAGATATAATAAGAACAGTTAAGTCTCGTAGACTGCGATGGGCAGGACATGTTGCACGTATGGGGAATGAAAGACTTGCATGGAAGCTTCTTGTAGGAAAGCCAGAGGGAAAACGCCCAGTTGGTAGACCAAGAATGAGGTGGGAGAATAACATTAACTATGATTTGGGGGAGGTGGATTATACAGGGAATGATTGGAAAGCATTAGCTCAGGATAGGGTTGTATGGAGAGCTTATGTCCGTGCGGCCATGAACCTACGGGTTCGATAGTGCCAGTGAGTAAGTAAGTAAGTAAGGTATTATTGCAGCCAATGGCCATGTAGAAAGAATTGTTTTCAAGTCTTACAAAAGTCTGTTATCGATGTTCCTATGTTTTTACACTGTAATTGGTGATATCGGTTGCAGTGCGACCCACATAGTTTGCACTTGCACTTTTCTTCTGGGTTATGGCGCTTCACTGTTGTGCATATCCTGTGGTGGAAACCATGGACCGCGACTCTTGTCACGGTGTGTCTGAGATCGTATCTGGCTGTTGTCCATTATCTGTAGATCATCGCATCCGTTGCTTAGAACTCAGGCCATATCTGTTCTCTCTTGTTGAGTTCCCACAGGAGTTCTTTGTAGGCATCTGTTGCCGGCACGAGAATGTCTTCTATGAAGAATGGTTCCTTTGTCAGTATGTATGTTAGGCGTGAAGGCGTGTATTTTGATACGCTTAGCGCTATCTTTAAAGAATTAAGAGAATTAAACGGTCAACCTTTTTGGTCTATATAAACCTTGCCACACGTGTTGCACTCCAACCTATATACACCTGTCTACTGTTCTTTTTTTACTTTAGTTTTATTATGTTTTATTTTATTTCATAAAGTTGTATTCGTCTTAAACGCCACATTGATGTCAAGCTTTTCTTAAGCGTTTTGATACATTATCACAAAGTGGGCCTATATACGTCATTATAAAATATTTAGTTTTTTAGGCAGAATAAAAACATTTTAATAGGTTTCTTATAGACTTTTTCTTAATTAAATTATCTATCAGTGAGATCATAACAGGCCTATAGGCCTAAGAGTTGGTTGTATGAAGAAGAAGACGATGATGATGATGATGATTGTAGGATCGTAATTATTATTGACAGGTAATTGATTAATAACATTCACTCCCTTATTATATTCCACATACTTGAATTTGTCAGTTTTAATTCAGATTTTAAAATTTTACATGTTTGTAGCAAAAGGAAAAACTAGATATTTTAGAAACTTTAGAAATAAATAAAATAAAGAAAAGTAACAAGTTTTTAAATTGCCAATTAGACCTTCGTTAAATTTATAAAACGTTATGTATTTCTTTTTCTTATCCTTGTTATATAATTTGTTTATTCTTTGAATACTTCTGTTTTTATTTTATTGCTCGGTTAAGGTTATTTAGATAATTGATTATACGCATAAATACAACATTTATTTTAAGTAATGCCTTTCATCTGATGAAGACAGTGTATTGAAACAGCTGTTACGAATATTTAATAAAAAAGTATTAATGAAAATCATATAATATCATATGGTTTTATTTATTAAATGTATATGTCTTCAGAAAGTACTTAACAAGCTCAACCATAGAATAACATACCCACTGGATAAATCTAAATATATATGAACATGATATGTTCTTAGATGCTAAAGCGTTTATAAATATATATAAAATAATAAATACATTTTTTTCTTTCGCCAGAAAAATTAAATTAAATACTTATTTTGATGTTGAGTTCAAATGTGTATCAGATTTTCCTGCCATAGCTTTTTCAGTCACACACACACAAAAATATTATTCTACTTTTTCGAATCATATCATCACCATCATCACTATCAAATTGCCTGTTCCGAGAGTAAGCAATGACACAAATTATAACAGCTGATTTTCTTTGGTCGTCAAACCTTCTGTACTTTGGGGTGTATATTGTTACATTTTCAATATTCATATGTGAATAAATTAATTTTTTCTCATATAAATTACGCATGAATAATTACATATTGTCAGTTATGTAATAAAACCTCTTATCTAGTTGGAACGAAATTTTACAGGAGAAAATAAAAACTTATTTTTAACCCCTGATTATTTTTACAACACGTGTTGTCAAGAACCTTGAGATTAATTTAAAATATGGAACTATATTGCCTCAAGTGTTTTATTTTATTTTTTCAAACTTCTAACGGTAGGCTATGTGAGACACGAGTTGTTAGTATGACAATATTGTACAATATCGGCACATTTCTATTATTTCCCTATGGAAAATAACCAAATGCATAATAAAATAGAAAAAAACATCGCAGAATTTTCTTTTATGTTTTATTTTTTTGTCGGGTAGGAAGTTTTGTTGCTTCAGTGACGATATTCATCTGTTAATCTCAAACATCGACAGATACACCATCCGGCTCCAGTTCATTGAGGCTGAAAAACAGATACAGATTTGTGGACAATGAGTTATTGAAATAAAAAAAAATACATCTTCATCCAGTTGTAGATACATAGACAATGTTTTAATGTAGTAATATAAAGGGATATTGTATAATTGAAACGAATCTTTAAAAAAATAATAAAACAATATATATTTTTATGCATTTGTTTTATACAGTATAAGTACGTAATTCAATATAAAATTTAGTAAAGGGACTTCTAACATCATGTGATATGACATATAATATATGAACCAGTTAGACGGAAGAATGTCACAGAATGGTGATAGAATAGAATGCAGGGTTCATAAAATATATGTACTTGATCTCTCTACATAGCCTGCCTGGTTGTCTCCTATCCTAATAATTGGAGGAGTACTTTGTCTTTCACGTTATTCCTGTCTATAGCTACTCAAAAAGTACTTCTATAGGAGGCTTCTTGTGAGATGGCATGTGCCTCTTTATCAATCTCTCGTTTTCATCATCTTGGGGGCATAGCAATGACAGTTCTTACTCATTGGTAGGTATTATTTTCTCAAACAGTTCACCCTTCCTGCAGAATTCCAGCACATATTCCCGTATAATAAGGAGAGTTGGAAACTTTAATAGTGGCAACACTGCTGCAGAGACGCCATGCGACGGATCGTACTGATGTCGCTGATAACATAGTTACATACTTACCTCACCTCAGAACATATGGACTCTTCCTTCTGACATGCGCATGAGAGCTGGGGAGAGGAACAGAGCCTCATGTTTGCTGGCGATCAAATGTAGTGTTGCCATGATGTTATGGAAACAGGAACAACGAAGTTGGATAAAGATTTAATATGCCAGAAGTCGTACAGCACGGCAATTATTAAGTCTGCAAGAGGCTTGTAGGGAATCTGCATTCCCTTACTGAACAGTGACACGGTAAAAAGCCATAAACGTGCCATTGTTATGTAAGGCAATAGAGATTCCCTGCAAGTTTTATGAAGACCGTGCTGTACGGTCTCTGGTATATTGAATCTTTATCCAACTCTATTGTTCCTGTTTCCAAAACATCGTGACCACAGTATATTAGTCTGCCAGCTAACAAGAGGCTTTGTTCCTTTCGCCAGTTCACATGCGCGTGATGTGGGAAGAGAGAGTCCATATGTTCTGAGGTAAGGTAGATATATAACAGACGTGTGCTATCAGCGACATCATTAACTTTCATCGCATGACGTCTCTACAGAAGTGTTGTCACTATTAAAATTGCAAGCGTCCTATGTCATGAAAATGTACTATTTACTGTACACTATGCATAATAGGCGATAGTATTTACCATATATATATATATATATATATATATATATATGTTATAATTAAATGTTTAACATTGAGCAATGCAAGCTTAATATGGAATGATAAGAAAAATAAATGCCTGGACGGGATTCGAATCCGGATCTCTGAGTCTGTACCTCAGCGTGATATCCATTACACTACCAGGCGAATCCAATTCAAATAAAAATATTCTCTTTAATTTGCTTACTTGATATAGTCAGCTGCTAGATGGCGGTGAAGACCGAGTTCTCGCGACATCTAGTAATAATGAAGAGTATAATACATATATAAGAAAAATAAGTGTTTGAATTGGATTCGCCTGGTAGTGTAATGGATATCACGCTGAGGTACAGACTCAGAGATCCGGGTTCGAATCCCGTCCAGGCATTTATTTTTCTTATCAATAAAATAAATGCCTGGACGGGATTCGAACCCGGATCTCTGAGTATATATATATATATATATATATATATATATATATATATATATATATATGAGACAATCCATATCAAATCGGACAGCAAAAAATCTTGCAATTTATTATTTTAATTTTATGTATCCCTAAATATAGTGAATACATTTATAAACGTATTAATACAGAAATTTAATTTTTATCATTTATAGGTTCGTAGTTATGATGATCTAAAATTATCGTAAATATGATAAACTAAAACGTTTACTAACTAATATTTCTGAAACAGTAAACGGCAAAAATGTGTTTCAAGCATATTTATATAGGTGATATCATGTAGTTTAAGGGTGTTATTTTTATAGTTAGGATATTTTTATTTTCGGTGTCAATGTTCTGTTTTATGGCGGTTTACCGCAGTACATATCAAAAAATGAAAACGGAAAAAATACAGGATATTACTCACGTAATAAGGATTAATTTGCAGCAATTACCTTTTTGGAGAGTTGAATAGTTCAGACAATATAAATGTTTTTTATTCTATTTTCGTAAAAAACTCGCGGGTCCACGGCGCAGCAGATTCATTTCACGACCAAGGTCGTGCGTGTACTTTATTGAAAGAGCTTCATCAGTGACTTTTTCAATTGCCATTAAATCGAATAGATTATATGTTCTGCTTAATGGAACAGTACCGTAAATTTACAAAAGTGGCGATATTTTAATTCTTACGCAGTAGATATTTATTTATCAAATTTTATTGCTGAAGTAAGAAGTAAAGAGCTCTGTTACTTACGTTTACTATGAATTATTAAACAAATTATTTATAACTAACTCACTCACTGGCTCTGTGGAACCTGCAGGTTCATGGCAGCACGGACATAAGCTCTCCATACATCCCATCCCGAGCTAACGTTTTTCAATTATCCCCTGTATAATCTACTTCCCTCAATCATGTATATGTTATTCTCCCACCTCATTCTTAATCTTCCAACTGGGTGTTTTCCCTCCGGTTTTCCTACCAGAAATTTCCAAGCACCTCTTTCATCCTCCATACGTGCCACATTTCCTGCCCATCGCAGCCTACGAGACTTAACTGTTTTTATTATATCTGGCTTCCTATGCAGATCATGTAGCTCACTATGTAGTTTTCTCCATTCACCTGTCTGTTCATCTCTTTTTGATCCAAAAATTTTCCTAAGAACTTTATTCTCAAAATGCTCGTAATCTTCTGTCCTTTTTTAAAACAAATTATTTATTTTGTTACAAATTGTTCATTACAGTTTAAATGTAATATTATATAATAACTATTTCATAATTATTTGAATAAACTGGTATAAATTTTTATTATGTTATAATTACTAATTTCAGTCTTAAAATAACTTTTTATTCAGTGTATTCTATTGTACCCTGAAAACTTTGACGAAATAGTATTGTTATAAGATATCACTTCCAAATAAAACCGAATGTTTTAATACTCGTATCACTTCCTACCAAACAATAATAATGCAGTGTCAGCAAGTCTTCTTTAAACATCTGTTTTACATAAACAATTCTCAAGTTCAGATTACATACTAGACAGTTGATTTACACCACTGGGTATGTTTAATTCATCTCGTCATTTTAAGTGTCACAGTCAAATTAAATAGATCTTATTGTTCTTAACTCACAAATTTGAAGATCTACTGAATGGTGAGTTAGAAGTTAAATATAATTTTAATTATGCATATATTAGTATACAATAGTTATTAACAATATTATGTGTTAATATATAATTTTACAATTTCTTAAATATTTCTGGAATGAGAGAATAATCGTAGAGGTATACATTTTGTGTTATAAAAGGTGAATAATGGGAAGTTTATATATTAAATTAAATACTATAATAATTTAGCTTATAATAAAAGCTAATATTATCGTGTATTTTAATATCATCTTAGATAAGTCATGAGTAGGGGATGCAAGATCAGTAAGTGATACCAAGCCAATAAAATATATTTATACCTCTTAAATATTACTTGTAACAGCATGAAAATTGTTATAAATTATTATCGATAGCTTAACATTATTTACAATATTCAACATCAGACATTGGTGTAGGGTACAAGTACAAAATATTACAACACATTACAAAACTACTCTCTAGAAAATATTTTTAATAGGCCTACCAGCTTGAATTCGTAGGTGCTTAATAATTTAAATTAAACTATACATTAGCCAAAATCAGCACAAAATTAACCGCCTACTGAATATATCAATAAAGATTGTTATATTTAATGACGTTTATTATGTAGCAATTTATTTCAAGCGCGAGGTTCTCCTACGTACCATAAATTTACGACACGGGACTCACGGATTTCCTTTCTTCTGGAGAAAGGTACATTCAGAATTGTTACGCCTTTAAAATGCCATTGATTCCTATCGAGTTTGAACCCGCGAACCTCGGAATCGGAGGCGTGCAGAGTAACCACTTGTCCACGATGATGATAATGTAATAATTGTAATAATGATAATAAAAATAATGTAATGATGATAACAATAAAAATATTTGTAAGTGCGCAAAGGACTATTACCAAGTAGCTCCGTCATTGTTTGTACGAACGAGCGATCTCCACTCACGCGAAAGGTATTGCGGGCAGTCTACACATAGGAGACTTTAGGAAAATAATTATTTTGGGTAGTTTCCTTTCAAGACTCCACTTTAATACTAATTACAAAAAAAATACTGGTGTTCAGGTAATAATGTGACACTTTTTGATTTTATAAAATTTTTGGTGAGGAAGGTCAATTGCATATTAATTGCATTTACGCCCTTCAGAAAAACGTAAATATTAACATACTAATTTTCAGGCGATAGAGCATAAAATCATCTATAAAGTGACTATCTTTTCAAGCTGAGGGAATAGCCATACTTCGAGAAATGTATTTTATAAAAGAGACTATTTAAAACAATACGATAAATTGACAGCTCTATTACTCTTTAATTACACCAAGCGAAGACCTGAAATTCGGTTCAGATGTTCAGTATATCATAAAGTTTCACTGTAAAAAAAATGGTAAACTTTTAAAGATGTGAGTTCAATTTTCACAATTTTTTTGCCGATTTCGTATGGAATATCCCATATATGGTAATTTCCGTGACCATAAAAATATGAAAATAACAATAGTAGCTGTTATGAAAATTAATGTGTTCATATAGGCCCAAGGTTCGTAATTAGCTCACGTTTTATAAAAACCTCATCATAATGGGTTGTCGCACTAGAATCACTCACATTAAGTCTTATGACCACAAGTTCACTTATTACGGGACTCTCGAAGATTTCATAGAGAGAAATTTGTGCTTGCTCCTGTAAGTGTGCCTAAGCAGCTCAATGGTGGAGCTCCAGCGCTAAAAGCTGGATGTCTTGGGTTCAAATCCTGATTTATGTGCAATATTTTCTCTCTAGTTAAATTAATAATAGCCATAATAATAATAATAATAATAATAATAATAATAATAATAATAATAATAATAATAATAATAATAATAATAATATATTGCAATACTTCTCTTTAGAGAGCCCTTCTACATAGAAGAGCTCAAACTGAAGTTCCTGCTACCAGTGACACCAGCTTACCAGGACGTCCTGCAAGAACTACACGATAAGAAACGCAAGTTATGGGGAGAATTCTACATTACTGACGCCGTGACAAACGGTGAATGGACTCAGGGAGGATACGAATTGCGCCACACAGTGACCAGACTCGCTGTGCATGGATTTCACCACAAGTTGTGCAGCAACCAGAGATTTCACGAGCCCGGCCCATTCTGTGCGTGTGCAAGATGTGACGAACAGTGCGAGATACATCATCTTCTTATTCTTCTTCTTCCTTTCCAGGATTAGGTCAATGCGACCTGTTCCGGTCTGAAGTCCATCGTTTCCTTGGCCGTCCCAAAGATCTTTTTCCATGTGGTTTGTAGGTATTGATCTTTTTGGGTAATATTGTGTTGTCCATTCTGTCTAAATGTTCTTTCCACTGGTATGTGTGCTCTTCTAGTTTATCTTACTTACTTACTTACTCACTGGCACTATCGAACCCGTAGGTTCATGGCCGCGCGGACATAAGCCCTCCATACATCCCTATCCTGAGCTAATGCTTTCCAATCATTCCCTGTATAATCTACTTCCCTCAAATCAAAGTTAATGTTGTTCTCCCACCTCATTCTTGGTCTACCAACTGGGCGTTTTCCCTCTGGCTTTCCTACAAGAAGCTTCCATGCACGTCTTTCATTCCCCATACGTGCAACATGTCCTGCCCATCGCAGTCTACGAGACTTAACTGTTCTTATTATATCTGGCTTCCTATAAAGACCATGTAGTTCATTGTTATGTAGTCTTCTCCATTCACCTGTCTGTTCATCTCTCTTTGGTCCAAAAATTTTCCTAAGAACTTTATTCTCAAATACTCGTAATCTCCTTTCCTCCCTTAAAGTAAGAGTCCATGTTTCGCACCCATATAATATAACTGGTAGAATAATAGTTTTATATATTTTCAGCTTAACGTTTTTTGAAAGGAGTTGGGACATCAAAAGTCTCTGCAATGCATAATAGCATGCATTTCCAGAATTGAGCCTATGTTTAATTTCTTTGTGCGTCTCATTCCTATTTGTGATTATTGTTCCTAGGTATTTGAATTCAGCCACTTCCTCAAAATTTCCCTCATTTGTCATTAGCTGTCCATTTCCATTATATACTGAATTTCTACCTGTGACCATATATTTAGTTTTACTGATATTTACTTCCAGTCCTAATTTCTTAGTGTTACTCAATAGTGTGTGCGTGTTGGCCTTTAGTATCTCCTCGCTATCGGCCAATAGTACTACATCATCAGCATAAACTAACAGCTTATTAATACCATTCAGTTGTAAGCCTTCCTCATTCTCTAAAGATTTAATGGCATGCTCTAGTACAAAATTAAATAGTAGAGGAGATAGTGCATCTCCTTGCTTCAACCCATTCTGGATTTCAAAAGTGTCTGAAAACTGTTTGCCTACACGCACCCTACTATTTGAGCCATTTAGACACATTCGTATAAGTCTAACTAACTTTTTAGGAATTCCGAACTCCAGCAGGATACTATATAACTTCTCCCTCTTCTAGTTTATCAACTATTGAAAATATTTCCAGTTCATTTCTTATTGATTCATTGTGTAATCTATCCATGCGTGTACATCCTTTTACGGATCTTAAAAAAATCATTTCAGTGGCTTGATGTGCGAGAGATATCATGTGTTAAATAAACTGTAGGATGAGATCAGAATCGTTGGTGAAACTCTGCAGTGACTAAGAACAATCTTCTTTGCACATTGTGCGCATTTCAAATTTTATCAAATACTTCTCTTTTTTCAGGGTTTGCCTCGACTGTAAGACAAATGCCAGAAAATGTAAGGCCCAAACAGTCCCCGAACATTGTTTGGCCTTCATAATCACACATCATATTCGCCATGTTTAGTATGAACGTATGTATGAATGGTGTGTTTCGTCTTAATGTTGTGTTGTCTCAGAGGAGGTCCTAACATTGAGCTGATCACTCATTCTGGGAGGCCTCCCGTGTCCTTATGTCTGTCAAAAAAGTGTATATGTTATCCGACATGTCGTGCAACTCTAAGGTCCGAATGACGTGTGACATGTAAACATACCTATAGTCTAAGTTACGAGGTTCAACTGCGGTAATGGAATGGAATACTTCTCTCCATTTTAATCAATATTGACATTTCATAAAAATCTGGGTTAATTAATCGAATTTTTATTATGTTACTTACTTACTTACTTACTCACTGGCACTATCGAACCCGTAGGTTCATGGCCGCACGGACATAAGCTCTCCATACATCCCTATCCTGAGCTAATGCTTTCCAATCATTCCCTGTATAATCTACTTCCCTCAAATCATAGTTAATGTTGTTCTCCCACCTCATTTTTGGTCTACCAACTGGGCGTTTTCCTTCTGGCTTTCCTACAAGAAGTTTCCATGCACGTCTTTCATTCCCCATACGCGCAACATGTCCTGCCCATCGCAGTCTACGGGACTTAACTGTTCTTATTATATCTGGCTTCCTATAAAGACCATGTAGTTCATTGTTATGTAGTCTTCTCCATTCACCTGTCTGTTCATCTCTCTTTGGTCCAAAATTTTCCTAAGAACTTTATTCTCAAATACTCGTAATCTCCTTTCCTCCCTTAAAGTAAGAGTCCATGTTTCGCACCCATATAATATAACTGGTAGAACAATAGTTTTATATATTTTCAGCTTAACGTTTTTTGAAAGGAGTTGGGACATCAAAAGTCTCTGCAATGCATAATAGCATGCATTTCCAGAATTGAGCCTATGTTTAATTTCTTTGTGCATCTCATTCCTATTTGTGATTATTGTTCCTAGGTATTTGAATTCAGCCAATTCCTCAAAATTTCCCTCATTTGTCTCATTTGTCATTAGCTGTCCATTTCCATTATTTTTATTATGTTACATTTATTAATTAAATAAAAATAAAACGTAGTTTTATTTGATTTTCATATTTATTATATAATTCAGTGACAGCTGTTTCGGTACACTGTACCCTCTTCCGACATGTTAACAAATTATGAATTGTGTTATTATAGTACATATGAACTGATCTAAGCAACAATACAACAATATTTATTTAAATTTTTAAATGTAATACTTTTAAATATGTCCACCGCTGTGGTCTCGGAGTAGCGTGCTGCCTTGTCACGCAGCGGGCCCCGGGTTCGATCCCCGTTTGGGACAGTTTTTCTGGTGAGGTTTTTATCGGGGTTTTTCCTCACCTGTAAGACAAATGTCAGGAAAACTTTAAGGCCCAAACGGTCCCCGAAATCATATGGCCATCGAAATCATCATCATTCATATTCATCTTAGGTTAAGCTTAGGATAAGGACTCTCCTGGCGCACCATTATCATCATCATATCATCGGGGCAACGTAACCCCGCCTTCCAGGCGCCCCAACCTCAGAAGTGGGTTACAAGTACGCCATGCCAGAGAAACCAGGAATGTCGAAAAGACAAACCTGGGGCATTTGGAAAAAAAAAAACTTTTAAATATAGTTGTATTGTTGCTTAGATCAGTTATTCATAATTTGTTAACATGTCTGAAGAAGGTACAGTGTACCGAAACAGCTGTCACTGAATTATATAATAAATATAAAACTACGTGTTATTTTTATTTAATTAATAATAAATGTGGATTTTCATCAAGTAAACACCAACTCAATTGATTAGTTATATTTGTTTCAATTTCCATCCACTGTGGATAAATAATGTGCCTCATTAAGTTAATAACTATTATTGAAGACTTGTCTTCATTATCACGTTCAGAGCCTTTAACATTTCTCTGAAAATTGGTTTGAATCTTCTACAGCAAGTCCTATGAAGGAAATTCAAATTGAATTTCCGAGCATCGCAGAAAGGTTTAATGTTCTCTGAAAGTCTTTACAGTAACCTATTCTATTTCAAATTTAAAGGATATTTAATTTAAATAAGAAAGTTCCTAGGAAGTTAAATTACATTTAAATAACTAGAATACGACGAAACTGTCGGGATTCATTTAATTAAACATGTTAGTGGTTAGAGGAACAAAATTATACTCAGTGACAACTCTAAATATCAGTATTATCATCATAATCATCATCATAAAAACTAACAAGAATTGAGCCCATTTTGAAACTAAAAAAAAAAAGTAAAATGGTCAGACCTTCTTTTCAATGATCTCTCAGCTTCCCTCCTACCATCTGGTTTATAATTCAGCGGAGTTTAGGAAATCTCTCAATTAACATTCGACATACATATCTCCTCCACTGTTTCCTGTGTTGTGATATGCCTACACCTTGCAGATTATATTGTCACTTGTAAGTCTTCTCTTATTGGTTCATTAGGGATGTGATCTCGTCTGGTAATCCCGACTAATGATGATCTGAGTATTATCATCTGTTGCATTTCTAATGTCCTTTCGTTTTTCTCTTTGAGAGTCCAGGTTTCTGATTGAAATACCAGCGCAGGTTTAGTTGTTTTTTTATGGAGTCTCATCTGGATGTCTGTTACATTTTTTTTCCCAAAATATCTCCTGATTATAGTACCATTAATTTTATATAACTTATTTGTATTAACAAGAAGCTCTATAGCATTATGTGATATTACATTTCCCAAATAATTGAAAGTTTTAACCTTTTCAATGATCTCACTGCGATGGGCAGGACATGTGGGACGAATGATGAATGCAAAAGGTGCATGGAAGCTTCTTGTAGGAAAACCAGAGAGAAAACGCCCTTTTGGTAGACGAAGAATAAGGTGGGATAATAACATTAGCTATGATTTGAGGGAAGTAGATTATATAGGGAATGATTGGAAAACATTAGCTCAGGATAGGGTTGTATGGAGAGCTTATATCCGCGCGGCCATGAACGTACGGGTTCGATAGTGCCAGTGAGTTAATCATCAATCACTATTTTAACCCAACTTAATTAATTCCCTTGCACGCCCATTGATTTGGTTGTGTTAAATTATATAGTCATACCATATTCAGTATAAAGAAATGACCGGAGATATTATTATTATTACTGTTATTATTATTATTATTATTATTATTATTATTATCATCATCATTTTTGTTATTAATTATAATTTTATATGATATGAAGCGATATGCCGAACCCATATCACTCGTTGACATCTACGGGTAAATAAGCGTAATCAAATTAGCTTTGTTAAAACACTCCCACTAGTGAGCGTTTTAATACCCACATGGCAAAGTTCGCGATTATGTATATATGGTGCATAAATATGAGAGAAGTTAATCTGCGTTACTAATTAATTTAAATAATTAAAAGAATCGTGAAATCATATGTAATATTAGTGTATTAGGAAAATGTAACGATTTAGAATATTGGAGGCATCAGGTATTACCGGAAAGATTTCTAAATTCAAATCGTGAAAGATTGGCATGCTACGAGTTATTGGTAAACCCAGAAAATTGGATAAACTTGGGTACATTTCTGGACAAAACGCGGAAAATAAGAACAACACTTATTCAGGAATAAATAAATATGCTAACAAATTGCAATACCATTAATTCTTAATAATTCTACATAACTAAGTTAATGTATAATGTAACTGTATTGTTTTTTTTAAGTACGTATATTATTACCAAACATCAACTTATTGTAACGGACTGTCAACAGCACGTACGGCTTACTGCCCGTGCGATCCATATTTGTAAATAACATTGTATGTATCTTACTTTTAGTTTAATAAAGTTCTTATGTATGTATGTATGTATTTAAAATGCTGGTAATTTAGTAATTCATCCTTTATTTATAGGGCTTTATATAAATCATAAATGATATAAAATTCAATTTTTAATTATATGTACAGGAGTAAATTTAACTATTTCCCCTCAACACTTCTTACTTTAATGGGTTCATTACATTAATTAGCATGGGCTATTACAATAACTTTATAAATAGTGTATTTTTGCAATTTCTTACTCTAAGAGAAATATCTCACTTTAATTTAGTCTTTAAAGGTTTATCTTCTTCAATTATAACGATCATCACCACGATTATTTTTTAATACAGGTAAATTTATAATAGCGATGCGGACAAAATAGCGTTTTGCATGTGTGAGTCATTATTAGGCTTAGGATTTTTAAGTGCAATTTTCATGACTATTTAACTCATGCCCCAAATGGGAGTTAATGACCAATCACATTTCAATGATTTTTTTATTTACAACCAATCACTCTATAATTATTATTTTAATACTATTATTGGTCTGTACTTTTAGAAGAATAAGATTTTTTACTTTTTATTTATTTTTTGAGAGAAGCTTAATTCCTACCTTATTTTTAATTTCGCCTAGAATGTGTTTCGCCTAGAATGTACCAACTAAAGTTTATCATAATAAAGAAAGCACCTCCTTTTTAACATTCTGAATAGGTCATAGCATTATTTTGCAGTGACTGACTCTCCAAGAAATACGGCTACCAGATTGTATATATAGTGCATGAATGTCAACACGAAGCGCCTGCGGGAGATAATATAAAAACATTTGTAACAATTTATTATACCACAAAAAAAAAACACTGTTTGCACTTTCTTAAACGAATTATTTTCCAGGAAATGACGTTGCAGAAAAATATAATTGACATATTTACATCATAGGACATCAGAAATCAATTAATACCTATAACGTTGGTTATAAATTTCTCCACTAGGGTGCATTCTTACAACATTGCGATCTTTTGGCAATAAATAATATTATGATCTGGTTCCAGTGATCGAACAAAAGAAGCAAATGAAGCGTACCAATCGTTTCTCATTTGTTTTCAAACATCACAGTTTACATTAAATATATAACTATTTTAAAATAACTATATTTAAATGATGATTTGTGAGTAAACAGCTTAATTTTTATTCGTTAAATAGTCCTAACAAATGCCACTCTTGATTTCCAAATTCTCTAGATAAATTCACTCCTCACTTCGTGAGTCGTGAATTTATCGATAATTTGGAAATCACTCGTGGCAGGAGAAAGATGCTAAAATAAAAATTAAAAGGAGACAAAAATATGCTCTCTATTTTATAGTCCATAAGTATTATTTATTAAAAAAACTGAAAGTGTAAACAAGTAAAATGCTAGTATTTGTAATAAAAATGTTTATTTTAGTCCACCCTATGATATAATGGTAACGTTGCCTCAGATGCATCGGGTCCGAGTTTCGATTCCCAGCTGGGACACGCTTACTAGGTGAGATTTTATCGGGAGTTTTCCTCACCTATAAGAAAACTGTCAGGAAACTCCAAGGCCAAAATAATACCCGAATATAATCTGGACATTATAATCAATGTTTTATATTTATCCTTTTAGTATGAATGTATGAGTGAATGGTGTACCTTTGTCTTACGTGATCGTGTTGTCTCAGAGATGACCCTGGCATTGAGCTGATCACTCATACAGGGAGATTCCATGTCTTTAAGTGGTCAAAAAAGTATGCGTATGAACAAGAGTTGGAAATCCTCTCCTGAGAAGTTGTGTGCTTCTAAAGTCCGGATGGCATAAGCCGCGTAAAAGAACCTACAAAGAGAGAGGTTAAGAAAATAAAGAAAGAAAATGGATTTTTATCAAGTATAAATGGTGATGTATTAGAGTAGAACATGTTGTAGGATACGGTCTCGCTTTTGTTTATTATCCAATGTAATTCCTCAATCACAAACGTTGTATCAATTAAGGATAATCTTTACATCTACTTGAACTTTGAAGACAGAGCTACCTTTGACATGGCTAACAAAAAAACTTGGTACGAATCAAGTAATTTACATTCACAAACGGAAACGTACTGAGAAAAACAATCAGTTGTTTTTATTCCTTATTACAGTGTTTTTAAATGTCTATCTGAATAAAACTCAGTGCTAACTTTTAACCAACTAGAATGTGCAAAAACACTGCTACTGATTCCAACTGAATTAAAAAAAGAACGAAATGTTTCCAGTGTTACAGGTGTACTGGTCGTATTTTTATTTATTTATTTTTCAGTCTTGTGTTTACTTAAAGCAGACAGGTTCACTATTCCCATGTTCATAGTAAGCTGACAAGAAATTAATTTAATATTGGTAGCAAAACATTGCTTCCACTTACTTGTGTTTTGCTCCTTACTTTTACCTTTAACCGATCTGGTTTTTATTCCTTTCTTCTACTTACTTATACCAGACTCTTTTAACTTTACTATCTACCTCTCTTGGTTAACTCTCGTTTTTTCGACCCCGAAGCTATTAGTGCATCCGAGGGCTTAGGGAGTCTTTCCTTTCTTCCATTTCTTCTTTCCTTTATTTTCTTTTCTTCTCCAGAAAAGCCTGACCAGAGGCTATAAGATGGCAGCCCATCACTGGCCTTGTCTTCCTTTGGCCAGAAACCAATCGAAGGGACTATTATTATGCTTTCAAGTCTTATACGAGAATTTTCCGGAAGGATCACTAGAGGGAAAATTTTCTATAGGATCGTAACAGGCCTTGGCTTAATATTTGGAAGGAAGAAGAAGACGAAATAATAATTTAATATATTTGGATAATGTAAAATAAATTAAATGGCAGATTTCGATATATGAGATATTAAAAAGATAAGACAAAACAGCCAGAAAGGGGTAAACGGTGATTGTGGAGGTAATGGGATTAAAATGGACAAACAAGGTACAAGTTTCAAAAAGGGGAGAAATATCATATACATTTACCCCCATTTTCAATTTCAGGTAACATCGCACTCTTAGGTTTCTTTTAGAGAGTTCTAATAATCCGTCATACAAAAAAAAAAAAACCCCGCTTTGGTCTTGGAGTAACGTCATTGCCTCGTTCGCAGTGGACTTTTTTTTTTCTTGCCTGTAAGATAAATGTCGGGAAACTTTAAGGCACAAATAGCGCCGAACATCAACTTACTCTTACTTACTTACTCACTGGCACTATCGAACCCGTAGGTTCATCGCGCGGACATAAGCTCTCCATACATCCCTATCCCGAGCTAATGCTTTCCAATCATTCCCTGTATAATCTACTTCCCTCAAATCATAGTTAATGTTATTCTCCCACCTCATTCTTGGTCTACC
This sequence comes from Diploptera punctata, assembly GCA_030220185.1. Classification (NCBI taxonomy): domain Eukaryota; kingdom Metazoa; phylum Arthropoda; class Insecta; order Blattodea; family Blaberidae; genus Diploptera; species Diploptera punctata. The sequence goes on along the minus strand of JASPKZ010003844.1, from coordinate 1,227,067 downwards.
AACTGGCCGTTTTCCCTCTGGCTTTCCTACAAGAAGCTTCCATGCAAGTCTTTTATTCCCCATACGTGCAACATGTCCTGCCCATCGCAGTCTACGAGACTTAACTGTTCTTATTATACCTGGCTTCCTATAAAGACCATTTAGTTCATTGTTATGAAGTCTTCTCCATTCACCTGTCTGTTCATCTCCCTTTGGTCCAAAAATTTTCCTAAGTACTTTATTCTCAAATACTTGTAATCTCCTTTCCTCCCTTGAAGTAAGAGACCATGTTTCGCACCCATATAATATAACAGGTAGAATAATAGTTTTATATATTTTCAGTTTAACGTTTTTTGAAAGGAGTTGGGACATCAAGAGTCTATGCAATGCATAATAGCATGCATTTCCAGAATTGAGCCTATGTTTAATTTCTTTGTGCATCTCATTCCTATTTGTGATTATTGTTCCTAGGTATTTGAATTCAGCCACTTCCTCAAAATTTCCCTCATTTGTCATTAGCTGTACATTTCCATTATATAATGTATTTCTACGTGTGACCATATATTTAGTTTTATTGATATTTACTTCCAGTCCTAATTTCTTAGTGTTACTCAATAGTGTGTGCGTGTTGTCCTTTAGTATCTCCTCGCTATCGGCCAATAATACTACATCGTCAGCATAAACTAACAGCTTATTAATACCATTCAGTTGTAAGCCTTCCTCATTCTCTAAAGATTTAATGGCATGCTCTAGTACAAAATTAAATAGTAGACTGGCCATCATAATTATCTATATCATATTCTCTTATTTCGTATGGTATTATGAGTGAATGTTGTTTCTTGTCCTATTAACGTTAATGTTTCTAGGATATGGCCCTGATATTGAGCTGATAGCTCATCTATATCCTTGTGTGGTCAAAAATATGTGAGTGTAATCCATAGTTATAAACCCTCTTCAGACAGGTCATGTTCCTGTAAGCCCATGTAAAATTATCTATAATGGGAGAGCTTAAATTAGAATAAAGGAAGAAATAGAGTACCCGAGTATATTTTACAGCAGCAACTATAATTATTATTGCCGTTCCTACTGGAATTAAAATCTATAGTTGTGATTGAAAAAATCACTAGTATTTTTGTTGTTTATTCCAATTGCATTTGAATATAGGACAAAGCTTATGCAAAGAGCAACCTAAGTTACATAGAATATGAGTTGTAATTAAAGTTTTCTCTTTTCTTTATCGACTTATTATGCTATGTAATAACTATGCGAAAATTTATTTCATTTCTTATATTACACAAATACCATCCAGCCGTTTTGATACCAACGTGAAAATGAAGTTTCATAAAAGTAAATTCCTCAATAGTTCGCTCCTTGTTATTGGCACAGTGGCGCAGAGAAATGACAAAAAATGTTGGCAGCTAGAAAATACAAGGTAATTTTTGTTTTTGTTATTGCAAGCAAGTGTGAAAAAATCCCACACCTTGAATGTTTCTTATTACATGATTTCGTTTTTATGACGTCTAAAATTATATTTTTAGTCTTTTGGAATTAATTAACTATACCATGAAGTAAATGTTGATACATGCGCTGGTTTATTGAAAATACTGGACTTAATTTTTTATTAACGTGAATTTTATAACTTCCCAGCTTATTACATATTAAATAACATTTTGCTTAAAATCACTGTCATTATGGGCCATTTGACTATTCGTACTTAATATTTTCCAACATAAAAACATGAACGTAAATATTCCACATTCTCTCTCTCTCTCTCTCTCTCTCTCTCTCTTTGTCTCTCTCTCTCTCTCTCTCTCTCTCTCTCTCTCTCTCTCTCTCTCTCTCTCTCTCTCTCTCTCTCTCGCTCCCCCTCTCTTTCTACAATACTCATATTGTTTTCATTTTTATTCATTCATAGTGTTCTGCTCAAGAGCAGGTCTTTCACTGCAAACTCAACATTCTCCACTCTTTCATTAATTCAGCCTTCCTTTTTGTATCTGCATTCAAACTATTTATTTTAATATTGTCTATCATCTGATGTTTTTTCTGCCTCTAACTTTCTTTCCATTGACGATTGCTTCTAGGGCATCCGTCATCAGACTGTTTCTTCTTAGCCAGTGGCCAATCCAATTTATTTTCCTCTTCTCTATGAGTTCCAGCATTGTTCTTCCTTCACCCACTCTGTCTAGCACATCTTTATTTTCAATTTTGTCTGTCCATTTTATACATTCCATCCTTCTCCATATACACATCTCAAACGCTTCCAGTCGTTTTTTCTCATTCCGTCCAAGTCTCTGCACCATACAATGCTACACTCCACATAAAGCACTTCACTAGCCTCTTCTGTAATTCTTTTGCCAAAGGTCCGCAGAAAATGCTTCTCTCCTTGTTGAAAGCTTCTTTTGCCATTGCTATCCTCTGCTTTACTTCTTAACCGGAGTCCATGTTACTAAAGATAGTACAACCCAAGTATTTGAAGCTCTCCACTTGTTCAAATGGCCTCATCTTTAATCCTCATGCTTATCTTCCTTGGTTTCCTTCCCATAATCATGGCCTTCGTCTTATTTATATTTATCTTCATTCCATAATCCTCGCATTTGTCATTTAGTTCCGTCAGCATGTTCCTCAGTGTCATTGTATCTTCTGCTAGCAAAGCCATATTATCAACATCTTATGCATTTAATTCTTCTTCCTCCCATGTTTACGCCTCCCGTATTCCTGAAGAGTTCTTCATTAGGTCTTCCAGGTAGATGTTGGAAAGAGTAGGTGATAGAGGACATCCTTGTCGTATCCCCCTTCAAATTTCTTTTCCCTCTGATATTTCTTCTCCTATCTTCACTTTTATTCGCTGTTTCATATAAAGACTACTTATGGGCTTCCTCTCCTTCCAGTTCACGCCAATGTTCTTCAAGATCCTCATGAGTTTATACCAATTCACAATTAATAAAAATTAATTTACTTTGTTTCCAAACGTTGCTTTGTGAAGTGGGTAAATTCAATATCCACGAACAGTATTTACAAATTGGAATGTGACTAACTCACTGACACTTTCAAGCCCGTAGGTTCGTGGCCGCGCGAACATAAGCACTCCACACAACCCTATACTCAGGTAATGCTTTCCAATCATCCACTGTATAATCTACTTCCCTCAAATCATAGTTAATGTTATTCTCTCACCTCATTCTTGATCTATCAACTGGGCGTTTTCCCTCTGGTTTTCCTACAAGATGCTTCCATGCACTCTTTCATTCCTCATTCGTGCCACATGTCCTGCCCATCGTAGTCTACGAGACTTAACTGTCCTAATTATATTCGATTTTCTATTAAGATCATGTAGCTCATTGTTAAGTAGTGTTCTCCATTCACCTGTATGTTCAGATCTCTTTGATCCAAAAACATTTCCTAAGAACGAAATTCTCAAATATTCGTAACATTTTCTCCTCCCTTAAAGTAAGAGACCATGTTTCGCATGCATATAATATATCAGAGAATAACACTTTTATATATTTTCAGTTTAACGCTTTTTGAGAGAAGTTGGGACGACAAGAGTCCCTGTAATGCATAACAGAATGCATTTCCAGAATTGCGACTGTTTAATGTATTTGTGGATCATACTCTTATTTATAATTATTATTCCTAGGTATTTGAATTCAGGCACTTCTTAAAAATTTCCCTTATTTATCATCCATTTTCCATATATGACGTATTTCTATGATTGGTCATTTATTCAGTTTTATTGATGTTTACTTCCACTTCCAATATCTTAGTGTTACTCTATAAGTGTGCGTGTAGAATGCGCATAATAGAATGATGTTGGAGTGGCCCATAAATTGAAAATTCTAGCCTACATTCTAAATAAATGTAATATATATATATATATATATATATATATATATATATATATAAATAAATGAATGTGAGTCTGTTTGTCTGTTTCTATGTTTGTTTGTACTTTATGGATTTAAAAATTGCTTGACCGATTTTCATGGGGTTTCTTCCGTCATTTGGAGAATTTTTCTGGGACTATTAACGTATATAACATATTACTCTACGTATTATAGGGCCGGAGTTTAAAAAAAGAAAAAGTCATCGCTGCACTAAAAAAAAGCAGCTTTTTTGGGCGCTGAAATGACTTACGCAGCCAAAACCATAACAAATGCACCAAATTAAAAAAAAATCTACACAAAAGTCCGCGACAACATATTTTTATCTTTTACGGTTAACAATGGTTACTTTTTTTGTTTTTCCACTCATTGATGCCAAGAAGATAGGGATGAGTAGATTTTCGGGCAACGACCGGCTAATCAGCAGGGGTATACAAAAAATAATTACGATACAAATTTTTAATTGTTTCTCTGTTTATTTACTCAACTAAACATACAAACACGAACTAACTAACTCATGGGCACTATCGAACCCGTAGGTTCGTGACGCGCGGACATAAGTTCTCCATACATCCCTATACTGAGCTAATGTTTTCCAATCATTTCCTGTATCCCTCAAATCACAGTTAATATTATTCTCCCACCTCATTCTAGGTCTACCAACTGGGCGTTTCCCTCTGGTTTTCGTACAAGAAGCTTCCATGCACGCCATTCATTCCTCATTGTGCCACATGTCCTGAATATCGCAGTCTACCAGACTTCACTGCTCATATTATATCTGGCTTCCTATAAAGACCATGTAGTTCATTAAAATATATATGTAGTCAATATGCCCATTTCACCAATTAATGTTTTAAAATGGTCAACAAGTTTCTACAGCCAAGCTGTCATTCTCAAGACCAATATCTGGTCTTGAGAATGACAGCTTGGCTGTAGAAACTTGTTGACCATTTTAAAACATTAATTGGTGAAATGGGCATATTGACTACATATATATTTTAATATTATATCACCAAGAAGATCACTTGTGTATTAAATGTAGTTCATTGTTACGAAGTCTTCTCCATTCACCTGTCTGTTCATCTCTCTTTGGTCCAGAAATTTTGCTAAGAACTTTATTCTCAAATACTCGTAATCTCCTTTCCTCCCTTAAAGTAAGAGTTCAATTTGGCATCCATATAATATAACTAGTAGAATAATAGTTTTATACATAGAAACACAGTTTGTTTATTTAGGTGTAGCAGCGCACGCCGGGTATTAACTAGTATGAGATATTATTGTCATATATTATTATGTTCACGTCATCAACAAAGCGAATACCATTCATATTGTTACAAAATCCCTGTTATAATAAGACTGTACTTCATCTATATCTTAATCCTTTTTAGAGTTTTTGTCTCTACGTTTTTCTTATGTGCTTAAAGGAAATAATTTTTATTATTTTATTTTCTGTCTACAAAAGTTGTTGCATGTGTGCGGATAATATATACAGAGTGATTCAGAATTATGGCTATACGTTTGATCGCATTTTGTGACGAAATTATTATTATTAAAGGAAATATGTTATCATTGGAAAGGGAATCCTTCAAATTACAACAATAGAACAAAACAAAACTAATCAGTGCTCAAGTGCAGCTTGGAGGGTTGATTTTTGTGGGCTAGCGTAGAACGCCTCGACAATTCTCTTCGTCGTTTCTGCATCCGTGCTAATGCGAGGACTTCCAGGAGGTTTGATTTTCTGCATACTTCCCATTTCCAGCAGTCATTTTGTCCACTTTCCCCACAGTCGCGGATGGAGTCAATGCATACGTTATTAAAATACGTCTTGCCCGTCTTGCAGCTAACCTCACGATCATTAGCATACGTTATTGCCCAAAGCAGAATTTGTAATTTGCTGTTGCATATTTCACACCATTTTGACTAATAATGACGTAAGTTCTACACTGCTTCGTTTTATTCCAGTGTTTTTTGTAGTTTGAATTAATGGTCTTTTCCAACCGGTTTAATCTTCATATTTCTTGTAATGGGAATATTTCCAGCAACACAGCGCGATTCAAACGTACAGCCATATTTATGATTCACCCAGTACGTCGTAAACAGAAATATTTTATTCCATTATGAGATAACGTCTTCAAGTGGATAAACAGCTAGGGTAACCTACACTCTATCTGTCAGTCAGCAATACGTAATTCCGTTTGAATCTTCTAACAGCTAACATGTAACTTCGTTTTTCGTTGAATGAAGTTTGAACCATATACATGTTTCTTCTTAAGATTTTTTGTGGAGATCTCTACTAAGCGTATCTGACGTGTACAATATTTTTCTATAGTTGTGATCGTTTGAAGCACGTTTTCTCGCATGATTGATGTCTTACTCTGTGGAAAAAAATCCATCGCTTTTCAGACATACTCACATAGCTATCATTCTGAAGTTTCATATCTTACCATTAGATATTTGTACATAGTACATATGGAGTTTTGCAGAACTGATTCCAATTGACTGACTATATATTAATTCATTTTATTTATACACATTTCCATGCAATGGCTATATCGCGACTTTCCTGTTAGTTATGGCTACTGTGTTTAAAGTTCAAAGATCTTTCTTTCTCTTGAAAAACACACACTTGCCATTCTGATTTCAGTACGTACTCTCTCTCCCTCTCCCTCACCCCTCTCTCACTCCCTCTCTCTCCCATTGTGTGTTTGTGCCTGATTATTTGGTGTGACATCAGTTGAAGTTGTTCTCAGCTTCTTCAAACATTAATTGAACTGAACTCTTAAACACATACGAGTAGGAAAGAGTATCTTACTTATTTACTTACTTACTTACTCATTGGCACTATCGAACCCGTAGGTTCGTGGCCACGTGGACATAAGCTCTCCATACATCCCTATCCTGAGCTAATGCTTTCCAATCATTCACTGTATAATCTACTTCCCTCAAATCATAGTTAATGTTGTTCTCCCACCCCATTCTTGGTCTACCAACTGGGCGTTTTTCCTCTGGCTTTCCTACAAGAAGCTTCCATGCATGTCTTTCATTCCCCATATGCGCAACATGTCCTGCCCATCGCAGTCTACGAGACTTAACTGTTCTTATTATATCTGGCTTCCTATAAAGACCATGTAGTTCATTTTTATGTAGTCTTCTCCACTCACCTGTCTGTTCATCTCTCTTTGATCCAAAAATTTTCCTAAAAACGTTATTCTCAAAAACTCGTAATCTCATTTCCTCCCTTAAAGTAAGAGTCCATGTTTTCGCATCCGTATAACGTAACTGGTAGAAGTATACAATTTCGTTTGATAAACCTGAGACCATCTCACAGCCGTTGGTGAAACTGCGTTATGTAACACACTTTGTGAACTAGATGACGTTCTGTCTTCATTTAATGATCAGTGGTGTTTCGTCCTTTGAGAAATCGTGGCTTAGCCCCGAAAGAAAAGTGGACTATAGGCCCTACATTATTATAATTCAGTCACACAGTGAATAGCCAGTTTATTTATTAATTTAAATTTAATGCTACATTGATCGGAACTTTTTACCATGTTTTCACATTAGTTTAATGTAATAGTGGAATTCATTAGCATTTCGGTTTAAAAGATGCACGCATTTTCCACAACAGTGCTCTTTCGGACGCTAATATTTCTCTTTATATGTGCCTATATATGTATACAGAATGTATCATTGTAGTGCGACTTGGCACTTCATGAAATTAAAATTTAGCCTACAAAAAACTTACAAGAAAAAACACACATACAATAAATACAATGTTAGACTATTCAATTAAGACTGCAAATACTGAATAGCAACTAGATTGGAGGTTGTTATTTAAATATTTTTAATTGATTAGTTGATTGCCGAATATTTTTAACGGACAATTATGAATTTTGAATTAAATTAAAATTTTTATTAACCTATCTGAAGGCATAAATTTAAACAGCGATATTTCCGATGTATTAGAATTAGCAAAGCGTCGGAGTAGGAGCTTCGATATTGTGAACGTTGTTATCAATGTAAATCCCGATACAGCAGAATAATGCAAAGTTCCATCGACCTCGAGAGTGTTGATGCTTTTGCACAATCTCCGAAGGAGATGTTCATTTGATATTGGTATCGGTAAATCCAGTGTTCATAGAATTTAGCGAGCTAAAAAATTGAAACTTTACTTTCCGAGTCTACTTCACGCACCATTATGGGAACCATCCAGGTAGACAACTGTGAGAGGTTTATAAATATTTGTGACTAAGCAGATAACTTTCAAGATTTGATTACTACGTCAGATGAAGCTACAATTAAAATTAATGACACAATTAACGAACACAACTGCATGTGCTTCTTTATCGAACATTCAAACATATTTAAAAAAGGCTTCGATCTACCAGAAGTAGTAGTATAGTGTGATTAGAAGAGGATGTTGCAATCATAAATCAACGTCTTTATATCCTCTTTGACAACTGCTTTAAATAAGACGGAACTCCAACTCACTCCCATGTCACTGTGAGGAACTTTCTCTTTCAGACATTCACTAAGGGCCGCATGCAAATATATTAGTCTCTGGTGAGTTGAGTTTTCCGTGAGAACGTGCAAAGTTCGAATTAGCGAGTCGCTGACTGGTCATGCATGAAAGTAGTTTTTTCGTAATATTGGCTAGAAATTACCCAGAATTCTCAGCTATAAAACCACTTCCGTTATTTTCGTCTGCTAGAGGAACGCACTTACGCTTGCGTCCCGCAAATATAACCGTATACGACGACGTCTGTGTCGCGCGATATTACACCGATTCTCCCGTTCTACCAGTTGAATTCTTTGGTAGACTCTATTAAATTCCTCTTCTCTGCGTATACCGAAAACATGATCGAAGTCTTCAAGGCCCGACATCTAGGATAAAGCAGCAAGATTTCAAAGTACATCGGTTACCATCGGCTCCCATCGGGTTGCTCACGATTCGTTCTCTGCAAAGTCACCTCGCCAGGTAGCTTAGCAATTTTGACAATTATTATCGCATGAACAGATTTTTGAATACGCAAAAATGTCTTTGGATGCAACTTTCTCAGCAGAGTATAAGCTGAGAACGACTTTTACGGTCTAATGCGTTCACAGATACGACCCTAAGAGTTGGACATACGACGAGAAAAAGCTACAAATTTCCCGTCTCGATCTGTAGATTTAACTCCTGCAGATTTATACTTTTAGAGAGCTTCAAAGAATGCTGTGTTCGTTATAAAACCAAAAACACAGGAGGAACTGAGAGTTTAAATTTGGACATGCCTGTAATTATGTAATTATCAATCATCCAGTCGATACACCGATTTATTCTTTATCATTTTTGGGAAGGTTGGTAAGGGACATTTTGAACCTGTAGGGGCTTAAGAAATACAAAACTGCAAAAAAGTGTCTCTATCTTACCTCCTGCCGAGAAAAAAAAAGAGTATACATCGATACGCTCTGTATTTTTAAACAAAATGGCAATAAACAGCATCACCATCATTACTATCATCATTATCAACATCACCACCACGTACACTATGGCTACTACTATTTCCACTGATATTTCTCCTACTGCTACTAAAAACTATTTTAATTTCTGGGAAAATGTTCGTTTCAAACTACTTCGAAAATTCGCATTAACTTTTTTAACTTGTTTTGGGCAATATACCGTATTGGCCCAAAGTGAACCGTACTTTTGATCCAAATTTCACCCCAAAAAGTCAGATTGCGTTTGTATTCACTATATTGGCTTCTGCATACGGTTTATCTGCTGTTAAAATACATGTTCGTCTTCTAAAATACACAAAACATATGTACGAAACTATCGCAATTTTCCACGGCACAATGTAATCTTTTACCAGTATTTTGTTGTTAATTTTGTGTATTTTTATTCAGTTACCTTCTAATTCAATTCCATTTAATAATGCGTTTACGCAGATATAAGGATATAAGCACAAGAAAATTCATATTTATTGTAATTTTCCTTCCACCAGTCTGCGTGCGACTTATTTCATCATCATCATAGTACATTCACGAATTTAGGCCATTTGTTGACCTGTTTCGGCCTCAAGAGAAACACCATCCAGAAGTCTTTTGAGTGGACGTCCTGGTCTTCTTTGCTGTGGGTCGTCATATTTCAATTCCTTCTGGATTTTTTTCCTGTTGAGACTTGAAAGTAGTTTGAAGTTCCTTAGGACAGGTTACTGGCCCGACGCTAAGTAGTCCAGTGGTAGGGCTGCTACATTTTAGTCTCTGGACAGACATTAGGATACCGCATTTACTCAGTACCTGATGGAACGGTTATACCGCCGTGACTCGGTCCTCAGAGCCTCGTTTGTGAAAACGGGTTGTGCCACGAGAAGGTGAGAATGCGAATTGGGTAGGAGAGGTTATACACACGTCCCTACCCCTTACAACCCTTATTTTCGTACTAAAACTTTTTTCCCTCGAATTTTAATGTCGGTTTATTCTCGGACCAATACCGCATAATATATGGGTATAAGAGAAGATAAAATAAAGGGGAAAATATCCGTGACTCGTGTAGACGACTATTTTTCTTTCGCTTGTCTGTATTGGGAAGCATGACCAGCCGCAGCTCCAAGACATGAAGTCATTTTGCCGCTGTATTTATAAATTGGGGTGCCGAAATGTGTGTTGATATTTTGAACAATGCTTAATTTTTAATGTTGTTTTCGTTTTTTGTTATTCATATAGAATTATATTTTAGTCGTTTTGAGCAAGTGCCGATATGGCGGTCGTTTTGGAGACTATTGTTGAATTTGCTCTGTGTATCTGAGGAAATCACAGAGAATCAAAGTCAGAATAGTTGGTGTCGGGAACTTCGCCAGAGTCATAGTCATACCAAAGTATTCACTTTTGACTGTTCACACACGTTTATAACTTTTAAGCAAATAATTTGTATACTTCACATGCGGTGTCACTACTATTTTCTATAGGTGTGTGATAACTAACTCTAACTCACTGGAACTATCGAACCCGTAGGTTCTTGACCGCGCGGACATAAGCTCTCCATAGATCCCTATCCTGAGCCAATTTTTTCCAATCATCCCCTGTATAATCTACTTCCCTCAAATCATAGTTAATGTTATTCTCCCATCTCATTCTTGGTCTACCAACTGGGCGTTTTCCTTCTGGTTTTCCTACAAGAAGCTTCCATGCACGTCTTTCATTCTCCATTCGTGCCACATGTCCTGCCCATCGCCGTCTACGAGACTTAACTGTTCTCATTATATGTGGCTTCCTATAAAGACCATGTAATTCACTGTTATGCAGTCTTCTCCATTCACCTGCCTGTTCATCTCCCTTTGGTCCAAAAATTTTCCTAAGAACTTTATTCTCAAATACTCGTAATTTCCTTTCCTCCCTTAAAGTAAGAGTCTATGTTCCGCATCCATATAATATAACTGGTAGAATAATAGTTTTTTTTTATATATTTTCAGTTTAACGTTTTTTGAAAGGATTTGGGAAGTCAAGAGTCTCTGTAATGCATAGTAACACGCATTTCGAGAATTGAGCCTATGTTTAATGTATGATAAGGGATGTAAAAATCGTCGTCCAATGTTTGGATATGACATAGAAAACGTATTCATCATAATCGCTCTGTCCACAATATGATGGGGCTCTAGGAGTCTAGAGGATTACATGCCGCAAATCATTCTGTGCATCTCATTAATTTGTAACACGTAGGCCGATAGTTTAGTGCCATTGGCGACCGGTGTTATATGATAATCCGGCATTATGATGGGATGGATAAATTCTATATAAATACGTGAAAATATCAGCGTTCCGGAAACTGTTTACACGCCCTGATTGTTGTATGATAACAATGTCGTTTAGAGTCTATATTATTTATGATCAACTCGCCTGTCATCTTCAAAAGAATACATTTTCTCTTCCAAATAACTTGAAAATTAAATACAGCACACATTTTAACAACTGTATATTTTATGGTAAATACAGTAATTAACACGCAGGGTCCATATCCTGATGTTAATTATATTATAGTATAACTTACTATTTTTAATTGTAGGTATAACATTTATTTTAATATAAATTAATATATGTCACAACATAAAGATAGTTAAAAAAGGTAAGTTAAAACATCGATATATTAAAAAATAGATATAATATATCTTTGTTCTATTAATCAATGGAATAATTTAAAAACATTAATTTTTATGTGCATTTATTAAATCGAGTTATGATAACGTAAATATTTAACGCGAGAACCATGAAAAACATTTAAAAATAAATATGAAATTATTGTATTGTCACGGGTCCTTTACACGTATACAAAATTTCAAGTCGATCCAATTATTTTAAGTGGGTGAAAAACGCGTTGAAAGATTCAGTTACATTGATAGATAGATAGATAGATAGATAGATAGATAGATAGATAGATAGATAGATAGATAGATAGATAGATAGATAGATAGATAGATAGATAGATAGATAGATAGATAGATAGATAGATACAGGTCAAGCTAATATAAAGCGTGTAATAAGTCGCCATGGCGTGGTCGGTAGAGTCCCTGCCTTCCACTCCGGCGACCCGGGTTCGATTCCCGGCGGGAGAGGGGATTTTTAATCTCCTCCCTGGGTCTGGGTGTGTGTCTTGTCCTTGTGTCTATATGTGAGAATAACAGAAAGTTAACAAAAAGGTAAAAACAAGAAGGAAAACAGTGTAAACGAAAAGAGGGGGGGGTGAATAATCAAACCTTCTTAATCAACAATGAAAAAAAGATAAACATCTTAACTCTAATTCACTGGCACTATCGAACCCGTAGGTTCATGGCCAGATAAAAATCTTACTATTCCTAATTTTTTTATTTATAGGGTTCTGCCCTAGTTCAGGTCCTTCTCTGCAATCATAGCATTTTCATGTTATGCTTTGCAGCTTTATTAGGTTAGCTTCCCACACCGTGGATGATAAGGATGATAATGATGGCCAGATAGGACCGTTTGGAACTCAAAGCTTCCTGACATTTGTCTTACAGGCGAGGAAAAACCTCAGAAGAAAACCACCACCCAGGAAGCTTGTCCCGATCGGGAATCGAACCCGGACCCACTGCGTGACAAGGCAGCACGTTACCTCGAGATGATAGCGGTACAATGTATTAAAAATGGTGCAAATTTCAGGTAACAGCGTTGTTTGTGCTCTTGAAGCTTGTAGTATTACATTATGCCCAGAATACTTTGTACGAGTTTCTGTAACCTACGACTGTACGAGTTCTAGTCTCGGTACCGTTGTGCACGCATTATTTACTACTTATTTCAGTCGAGTCCAAAATGGACCAGAGGAAATAACTTTAGTGATTATTTGAGAAACGCGACTGTAAACATCTAAAAATAAGGGAATAAAAATACTTATCTAACTAGGATTTCAGTCAGTTAATTATTAATTCTAAATGCAAATAAATTATATTCATAGTTTAAAATGTGAAATATTTCAGATTATTATTACGTGATATAAGTAACCACTTTAATAAGCCACACTCAATTGCTAACTAAGTTCAAATATCGAGGGTCATTGAAGAATTTACTAAGATGAGTAAAGGAAAAAAAAAAATGCAAAGCAAGATAAGTTTCTGGTTTGAGAAGGATTGAAGAGCTAGTGCTTCAATAAGAAAATATTTTAAGGAACCCTCTGTTGTAAAAATATTTTCATTAAATTAAATAATTAAAAGAACGTGAAGTTTATGCAATGACAGAAGAAATCTCAGGTAAACAAATACTGAATCAAACTGTACGCGAGTCTTATGGTATATAACATAGTTTTATCATGGTCGAAGGCACGAAAAAGTTCGTTCGTCAGCATAAAGAATAGAATGGCTAGACTTCAATATCCTAAAGAGCATCAAAACAAGAATCAGAAAGTTTTGGAATCAAACCATATGGTCTCATGAGATTGAAATTAAATAGTTTGGTTCCGATGGTAAACATAGTGTATGGCGAAAAGCAAATCAAGTCGATGAAAATGTAAATACTATTAAGCATGGTGGTGCTTCCATAACGATTTGGGGCTGCATGTTAGCATGTGGAATGAAAAACATTCAATTTATAAATATGGACCAATTGATTAACATTGGCATTCTGAAGCACAGTGCAGCTAAAATGAGAATTTCGATCTAAATCAGGACCCAAATCATACAACTGATATTAATAGAAAATGGATTATCTGGAATGTGTCTAAAGACCATCACACGACACTCAATCTTCCGATTTAAACCCTATTGAGTATATTTGATCCATTCTCAAAAGATGAATATATAAAAAGTTAGTTACGTCAATACAAGAATTTAAATGTGTGGTTATAAAAGAATAGAATGAAATTAAGCCAGAAACTTTCCAAAAACATTGACAATTCAATGAACAACAGATACAACGCAATGATAAAAGGAAAAAGGTATGCAACATTGTACCAACTATTGAGAAAATATGATAATTATATTGTAATTTATTTTTACCTTTTACCTTTTAATTTTTATATTTCTATATAAACAAGATTGTTACAAAAATTTGTTACATCCTAAGTAGCATACGTCAAAAGCATATATATATTTTAAAAGTTCTATATTTAATATCAATACTAATAAAATTCATATCAAATTCCGTTGAGGTGAATAGTCATAAGATAAAAAAAATAAATATGTAACTTTTTGGCAGGTGCCGTCGTCCTCAACTATGTTAATATATTATATTTAAAATATTATCTGGAGGCCTTTCGGAAGTTAACTTCCATCATCAGCAGGATGAGCTGCTGCTGCTGCTACTAGTTGTTGTTGCTATGACGATGTAGACTCCAAGTGTCTGTAGCAGCAACTGACTTCAAGTCAGCAACAACAACTAGTAGCAGAAGCTCATCCTATTGATGATGGAAATTAACTTCCGAAAGGCCTCCAGATAATATTTTAAATATAATATTTTAACATAGTTGAGAACGATGGCATCTGCCAAAAAGGTACATAATTTAATTTTTTTATCTTATATCTATATTTATTAGTTGTATAAGAATTACTATAAACTAAATATTACAAAAGTAAACATTTTTTCTGATACATTTAAAAGAAGTTTCTGGTAAAACCTATGTTTACAAACAACATTGTTACTGTCTCTACTTATTTCTCAAGTATATATGGCAATTTGTTTGTCCGATGTTCAAATGTTGACTTTTAACACTAGAAAGCATTTTTTTGCGCGATAGTGCGTTTTGTCGCACTTACCAGCAATGGCGACCATGATTGAAAGTTCAGCTTCCTACATTTCGGGGTTGCTAACCTAAATAACTATACTGTAATAAAACAACTATACTGTAATATTACATATTACAAAAACACGTGTGGGAAGTAAAACCACTGCCCTCTACGTATACTACACACAATGTCATCATCATCATCATCATCATCATCGTCCTTTCAAGTATTAGGCCCAGTGGCCCGTTACGGTCTCCGGCCATCTCCGAAAAGGTCGACCCACAGATCTTCTGCCTCGAGGAATGTAGTGAAGAATTTGTTTTGGTATTCTGTGACGATCCATGCGCTGAATATGGGCTAGCCAATTGTTTATATATTCTTGGAGGTATTCAGATATAGGTACGATGTTTAACTCTCTGGCTATTGTTGAATTTCTTTGGTGGTCTAGAAGGCTATAACCTGCAGTTCGTCGCAGAAATTTCATCTCCGTGGCTGTAATATGACGATCATCCTGAGTTCTGATGGTCCAAGCTTCACTGCCATGGGTCTAGCGAGAATTTTATAGATTTTCATTCTTGTGTGTCTCTGCACTTTTGATGGTTTAAAAACTTGGTTGATAATTCTTAAAGCTTTATTATAGTTTTGTATTTTAAAGGATATATCACATTCCTCATTATGAGTTAGATTATATCCTAAGTATTTAAATTAATTAACTTGCTCTAATATTGAATTCCGAATACAAATTTTACTTCTTACTGGGAATTTCCCTTGCAAGGCCATAACTTTAGATTTTGTTGTTGATACACACAATGTATATACAAAAAATATCGAAAAGATAGTGTTAATATACATTATACGAAATAAATCACTGCATTTTAAATGAACTGAACTTTATTTGAAACAATATAAAACAATAAATACATTCTTGCCGCCATTTTATCAATACTATTGTCTCACGGCCTCCTGTAGTTTCAACTAATAAACATTGTTATTTAACATTTTCCAATAATGTTGTTTTAACACAGTTCCAATAATGGATCATATTATAATATTATAATTATGTTGTGAAAAGAAAAAATTAATGCCTGAGCCAGGAATCGAACCGTGGACCTCTAGTTCTCCAGACTAGTGTGCAGCCTCGAATGGTGTAGTGGGCTGTACACTAGTCTGTAGAACTAGAGGTCATCGGTTCGATTCCTGGTTCAGACATTAATTTTTCTTTTCACAATAGCATTATAATATTATAATAAACATTGCCCACACTATTAACATTAGTCAATTCATTATAATGAACGCAAATATTTCCAACAAAGATTTTATTACTTTCTTTCTTGAAAGCCCATGTTTCCCTTAACAGAGATTTCGGCGCTCTCCCCCTACAGGGAAGAATTTGAACCATACTAATTTAGTTACAT
Source organism: Diploptera punctata (assembly GCA_030220185.1). Classification (NCBI taxonomy): domain Eukaryota; kingdom Metazoa; phylum Arthropoda; class Insecta; order Blattodea; family Blaberidae; genus Diploptera; species Diploptera punctata. The sequence goes on along the minus strand of JASPKZ010003844.1, from coordinate 1,210,588 downwards.
TTGTTTTCGTATAAATGTCATTTGAGTGGTCCGTGGTCAGCGTTCCGCCTCATACTGACATCTAGGAAACCAAGGTAGTACTAGGACGGGAAAATTTGGTAAATTTTGCTTAGAGGCCTTTTCATTCAGGTTTAAGGATCTTTTACGAGCCTGAAAATCTTCAGACTCAGGACCCACGGTCTAAAGTCCCTCCCGGAGGACCTGCTCCTTGGATTTTTCCATCCTTAAAAAAATCCGTCGACCCCGACCGGGTTTGAACCCGCGACCCTCGGGATCAGAGGCAAGGAGCATAACCACTAGCCCACCGCGGCCGATTATTATTATCATTTTACTATTATCATATTTATTATTTTGAAAACACCATCGCGCAAACATAATGTACAACGCACGTTTGTGAAGTGTTTTACAGAATCTCGGAAATTAAAAACCTTGCTATCGCTCAGTTTTTAAACATTTACCTGGATTCTGTAAAAACCACTTCCCAACCTCACATCGTAATACTATACTATTGATGCTACTTGCGACTCGCTCCAAAGACCTGGTGTTATTGCATTTCTGACTAGTGTGTTGCCTAAATAGACGTGGCTTTGCGAGTTACCATGGAAACTGGCTGAGATGGGTGTGGGACGACGCTGTTTTAATCAGCAGTCGGGGTTAGTTATGTACTTTTACGGCACCAGTATTCTCGATTTGTATGCCAGACTTAGTCACATTTTGGAGTAGTATAACAAACTAAAGATTATTTATCATCAATTGTAAGTCGTTATGCATCAACCGGCTATGCGTCATTATGTAAGGTTCGAGAAAAATACAATTTTTTTACATTTTAATCCCTAGGAAGAGCTATTTAATTATTTCTGACTTGATAATCACTTATATACTCACAGTTATGCATCAACAATATAAGAGCGGAAACATTTGGCGCTTAGCTGCATGATGGAAAATTTTAATTTTAATTTATAAAGATCTAGTTTCGTAGCCGTTTATTGCAGAACACAGAATCTGTGATGGGACTGCTGGCGTTTACATTTTCTTTAATAATAATAATAATAATAATAATAATAATAATAATAATAATAATAATAATAATAATAATAATAATAATAATAATAATGCTTTATTTTAGCTGGCAGAGTTAAGGCCATAAGGCCTTCTCTTCCACTCAACCAGCGAATGGTAAAATTATACAAAAATTACATACATATTACAATTTTAAGATATTAAAATACAGACTAAACAAAATACAATGATGATATGATCTAATACTAGCTAATACTAACAAAAACTTACTTACTTACTTACTTACTCACTGGCACTATCGAACCCGTAGGTTCATGGCCGCACGGACATAAGCTCTCCATACATCCCTATCCTGAGCTAATGCTTTCCAATTATTCCCTGTATAATCTACTTCCCTCAAATCATAGTTAATGTTATTCTCCCACCTCATTCTTGGTCTACCCACTGGGCGTTTTCCCTCTGGCTTTCCTACAAGAAGCTTCCATGCAAGTCTTTCATTCCCCATACGTGCAAATGTCCTGCCCATCGCAGTCTACGAGACTTAAATATTCTTATTATATCTGGCTTCCTATAAAGACCATGTAGTTCATTGTTATGTAGTCTTCTCCATTCACCTGTCTCTTCATCTCTCTTTGGTCCAAAAATTTTCCTAAGTACTTTATTCTCAAATACTTGTAATCTCCTTTCCTGCCTTAAAGTAAGAGTCCATGTTTCGCATCCATATAATATAACTGGTAGAATAATAGTTTTATATATTTTCAGTTTAACGTTTTTTGAAAGGAGTTGGGACATCAAGAGTCTCTGCAATGCATAATAGCACGCATTTCCAGAATTGAGCCTATGTTTAATTTCTTTGTGCATCTCATTCCTATTTGTGATTATTGTTCCTAGGTATTTGAATTCAGCCACTTCCTCAAAATTTCCCTCATTTGTCATTAGCTGTCCATTTCCATTATTTAATGAATTTCTACGTGTGACCATATATTTAGTTTTACTGATATTTACTTCCAGTCCTAATTTCTTAGTGTTACTGAATAGTGTAATACTAACAAAAACATAGAATATAATAAAATTAAAATGATATAAAATAAAGTAAGTAGCTTCCTGGATGATTATTAATGGAATGCTCTATATAGTTGTTATGCAGTTAATGTTTTCATTGTGTCGAACTTAAGATATCAGTTAATTTGGATTTATTTAAAGATTTGGCGCTAAACGTGCGCTTACAATTACTTCACGAACCAGTGCGACAGATGGCATCAAAATCTCAATACTTTTAAAAAATGGCGCTTATCTGGTTGATGCATAAAATCGTCCAATTATAAGAACGTATTTAATATTAATAACAATTGATTCTATAACAATTGTGGAAGATGTGAAGTTTTTGTAGTTGCTATGGAAACAAGAATACAAAAAAACCTTGTTCATACTTTGCTTTTGCAATAATTGATTGAAGACGTTATGCAAGGTTACTAAGAAGTCTCCCTGTGGATGTTGCTATGCAGAGGACTGTGATTAAACACAAAATAATTTGAGTAATTAGATGTGGGGATTGGGGTAGCGATGTAATATATTAGAACTTTGAAGAGTTATTAAGACTGAGATTGGAGACCACAAAGTAGCAAACTTTAGAAAAAGCAATTACTGTACTTTAAAGATGAAAATTGTTTAGAAAACAAATGATCTTAGAGACCGAGTGCCTAATAAATTTTTAGAAATATTACACCGGAGGTTTAAAAATTTAACAACTATTTTAATATAAATACAATTAAAATTGATTGAATCTATGTAGTTCTGTCCCTGTAAGGCCCGAGAGACTTGAAATACTTAAAACTAACTACATGGGTAGAGATTAAATTAAAGAAAGAAAATAACCTATTGTGGGTACACTAATGCAGAAGATGAAAAATGGTCTTGAAAGGTCTCCATAGTTTTAACTACAAGACGATGTTTTTCAAACATAAATTTATTTTAATTGAGGACGACTGATATATCAGGTACTCATTTTTAATTTTTAACATTTGGGTACTACTAGACTAATAGCTCTAGAAATGGATTATTTTCGCAGAAGTGCCAGAAAGTCAAAATTAGAACATGTCCCAAATAAGACAATTAGAAACTTAATGGAAGGAGAAAAATCATAATTGAAAGAATTGAGGAGAAGGGATTAAAATGGATAGGAAATATTGTAAGAATAGAAGATGATCGATGGCCGAAACAACCAAATCAATAGCTAAAGACCAGAAAGGAGAAAAGAGGAAGACCGAAGTTAACATGGAAGGGAAGCATGAGGATAGCAATGCAAGGTGGGGGGTTAAACATTGAAGATGCCCAAGATCGTAGACTTTGGAATTTTGGCACGGGAAGACGGCAGCGACTGTTAAAACCCGAAGATACAAGATAGAAGTGTCACTTAATATGAAAAGTAGATATCTCCGATTAATAAAATTGAAGCTATGAATGAGGGACAGCGGCACGCTAACTACATGACTATCCGAGCTTTCATATAGTCTGAAACTTCATTCGCTAGTGATTCTTCGGTACGTCGTACTATGGATTAATTGTTAGGGATTTGGGTAGCTACAATAAATAGCGGCTTCAGAATGAGAAAACTGTCTATAACGGTTGAGGGACCCAACATGCTGTCGAAATGTCACATCTACACTGACGATGCATATATGAAATATCCATCCATAGTAATTCTGCCCAAAGGCAGATCTTTCACTGCAATTATAGCATTTTCATGCTATGCTTTGCAGCTTTACTAGGGAATTTTAGGTGTGGTAGTTTCCCGTTGCTTTCCACACCGATGAAGGATGATGATGATAAGATGAATATGAATGATGATGATTGCGATGGTCATATGATTTCGGGGACCGTTTGGGCCTTAAAGTTTTCCTGACATTCGTCTTACAGGTGAGGAAAAACCCCGATAAAAACCTCACCCAGAAAAACTGTCCCGAGCGGATATGAAATATATTAACTAGGAAATAATAAAGTGTTTATATGTGCTATAAATCCAGTACCGTAATGCACTTTATAGTTCAAATGGATAATAATAATAATAATAATAATAATAATGATTATAATAATAAAATAGTAATAGTATTAATAATAAACTTCTTCTTATTCATAATTTGTAGGATTTTCATTCTGTTTATTTCCAAAATCACTCTTCGGATGAAGACGTATTGGATTTGCATTCACTGTCATATCCATCTCTTTGCTGGTTTTATTTTGTTCTTCTCCCGTCCATTGGTTTATCTTCTTTAGCTCTTTTTTTGCAAGTCGGCTGTCTTCCATTCTTTTTATATGACCATTCCAATATTATATTTTGGTATATCTGTAATAAATTTCGTTGTTTTGAATACATTTCCCTCTAATTTCTGTGTTGTGTATCTTATCAAATAAAGCCTTCCCCTGAATAGTTCTTAAGATTTTCATTTCACATGTGCTTATTATTTGTTTAGTTTTTGTTGTATCAACCCTAGTCTCTGGTCCATATACGATAACTGGTCGAACTATCGTTTTCTATATGCGGATTTTGCTTCTATTGACATATGTTTGTTGCGCCAAATTAAAATGTTCATATTAGTAATAATAATAATAATAATAATAATAATAATAATAATAATAATAATAATAATAATAATAATTATTATTATTATTATTATTATTATTATTATTATTATTATAGTCAAAAAGCTAGGAGCCTTAGTAAAATATGTGAGAGTACATAGAGGCAGCGATATGTACTCTGATCACTATCTCGTGATAAGCAAAATAAACATAATAGCTAAATGGCGGAAAAATAACATAAAGAACAAAAGAAACCAAGAAGAAGTATATAAAGTATATTTATTACAAGATCAAAGTATTAGACAACATTATGAAAGCAGAATGAATAAATATATATCAGAGATAGCGACGTCAGAAGATATAAATATTGAATGGGAAAATATATCAAATGTAATACATAAAACAGCAAATGAGATATTAGGAAAGAAAAATAGAATAAGAAATAGGAAGGGCTTGAGAACTTGGAATGCGAATATACAAAATGCAGTGAATGAAAAACAAAACGCATATCATACATACTTACGACTGAAAACAGAAGAATCTTATGAAGAATATAAAATGAAAAGGAGAATTGCTAAAAGCATTATAAGAAAAGCCCATCAGGAGTCATGGGATAAATTTATAAGCTCAGTAGAAACATGATATGTATGGAAGACAAGAAATAGGTTATAAATTAGTGAAACATCTAAATCAGACTGAGAAAGATTCTGCCAGATTGAATATAATCCCAGAACAAGAATGGATCCAGCATTATGAAAAACTTTGGAAAAAGGAGGAAATTGAAGGAAAAGAGAACAATGAGGAAGAAATAAAAGTGGAAAATATTGATGTAATAGACATAAATGAATTAGAAATGACTTTGAAAACCACTAAGAATAGGAAAGCAACAGGATTAGATAATATAAATATGGAGTTAATCAAATATAGTGGAATATTGTGTAAACTACGAATACTTCATCTAATTAATATATGTTGGCAGACCTATGGGATTCCAACCACTTGGAAAAGCAATTGTGAAGAATATATTCAAAAGAGGAGACCGGAGAAATTGCGAGAATTACAGAGGGATTAGCTTAATGAATACTGGCTACAAGATATATACGAAAATAATAAATAATAGATTGAGAAATATAACAGAAGTAATAATAAGTGAAAATCAAAGTGGATTCAGAAAGGGAAGGTCATGTATAGACAATGTCTTTACACTGAAACAACTCATAGAAAAGAGAAGAGAACATAACTTAGAAACTCACATAGGATTTATAGATTTGGATAGGCCTTCGATCGAGTAAACAGACAAAAATTATGGGAAATATTACGAATGAAAGGATACCCGCTGTGCCTTGTTGAAACAACAAAGAAATTATATGAAGACACAAATATAATTATAGATACCGGATTCAAAAGAACAGATGCAATCAAAACAAATACTGGATTACGACAAGGATGTAGTTTATCACCCACTTTGTTTAATATATATATATATATATATATATATATATATAGACGATATTTTAAATAAATGGAAAGTTTTAGTGAATCCAGGAATAAGAATGGATAATAAAGTGTGCATAAATAATCTTCTATTTGCTGACGATGTAATCATAATATAGAAAAATGAAGACGACTTACAGAAATCAATGCATGCATTAAATGAAATATGTAAATTATACGATCTAAAGATTTCTGTAAGGAAAACGAAGACCATGGCTTTTAGAGGAAGAGATCCAGTGAGATCCAAAATTATTTTAGAAAATCAAAGTATAGAACAGGTGTCTAGTTTCAAATATTTGGGCTGTGATGTTGGCTACAATGTGGAAAGAGATATTGACTCCAAAATAAATAAATTTCAGACGGTGTGTGGAACAATACAGAGAACATTCAAAAATAAAATTAGAAAAGAAACCAAGATAAAAATGTATAATGTTATGGCGGTTCCCACAATATTGTATGGATGTGAAACTTGGGCTCCAGTGAAAAGACAGAAGGATAGAATACAGACGGCGGAGATGAGGTTCCTAAGACAAGTAAAAGGATGTACAAGACTTGATAGAATAAGAAATGAGGATATAAGAGAAGAATTGAAAGTACAGCCTTTATTGGATAAAGTCAGGAATTACAGACAGAAATGGATTGATCACATGGATGGAATGAGTAAGGAGAGATATCCATTGTTAGCCAGAAATTATGAAGCAAGAGGAAGGCGTTATGTTGGAAGACCTAGAAGATGTTGGGCTGATGCATTATGAAGTCGGAACGGGCAATTGCCTAATACCTGGAGTGATGATGATGATGCTGATTATTATTATAGTAATTGTGGCACGCCGTAGCCGAGTGATTATGGTAAGATGCCTTGGCGCAGAGCTACGTGATGTGCGCTGGTTCGAGTCTCCATGGGGGAAGACATTTTCTCATGAAATTTCGGCCAGTATAGGACTGGTGTCCACCCAGCCTCGTGAGATATTTGGGTAGTTACAATAAGTAGCGACTCTTCTCAACCTGAAGACCAGCTATAACGGCTATGGGACCCGACATGCTGAACTCACATATCACCCCTACACTGGCTTATGATCGCCTATCTCTATTATTAACACATGTAGACGTGAGGCCAGCAGCCGGTTGGTAGGTTTTATTATAGTAATTATTATAATACTTATTATGGTAATGATGGAAGTTAATTATAATAATCATAATGATTACGATTATAATTGTGATGATGATAATTATAATGTAAATATATATATATATATATATATATATATATATATATATATATATATATATATATATGTTATAATTAAATCTTTAACATTGAGCAATGCAAGCTTAATATGGTATGATATGAAAAATAAATGCCTGGACGGGATTCGAACCCGGATCTCTGAGATCCGTCCAGGCATTTATTTTTCTTATCATACCATATATATATATATATCATACGTCCCGCGTTGGGACATGGGCTCTCCCTAGCGGGAGTTTCTTAGCCAAGTTTATTTAGAAAGATAGATTCGAACTCACAGCGTTCGAATTACTAGCATAATGCTCTAACCAACTGAGCTAATGGTTCAGCTTAATTATAATGATTATAACGATAATTGTGATAATGATAATTATGATAATGAAGATAATTATGATAATGAAGATAATTATGATAATTTAGATCGATTGCTGTCGTCTCAGGTAACGTCGTTCTTCGTAAGCTGCCGACTCGGGTTCGATCTCCAGTCTCGACAAGTTTTTTTCGGAAATATTGTGGCCGTAATGATCCTCGGTCATCTGACCATGATAATAATCCGTATCATATACCCCTTGTTTAGTACATAGTATGAACATACGAGTGAGTGGTGTGTCCTGTTATAAGTGTTCATGTTGACACGGATGTGGCCCTGGCATTAAGCTGATCACTCAAGAGGCAAAGCCCTCCACATCCTTGTATAGCCAAAAAATAAAGTGTGTGATCCATAGTTTTAAGTCCTCTCTCGTATGGTCGTGTCAGTGTAAGACCGTAAATATTCCCTTTGTGTAGTGTATTACTTACTCACTGGCACTATCAAACCTGTAGGCTCATGGCCGCGCGGACACAAGCACTCCATACATCCCTATCCTGAACTAATGTTTTCCAATCATCCCCTGTATAATCTACTTCCCACAAATCATGGTTAATGTTATTCTCCCAACTCATTCTTGGTCTACCAATTGGACGTTTACCCTCTGGTTTTCCTACAAGAAGCTTCCATGCACGTCTTTCACTCCCCATACGAGCCACATGTACTACTCATCGCAGTCTATGAGACTTAACTGTCTTATTATATCTGGCTTATTATAGTATATTACTGTAAGTAGAGTGATCCCACAACAGGCCCTTGGGGTAGTAGGAGGTTAAGGCTCCCACTTTTTCTAGACAATCGGCACTTTATGTCAGCCGGGTTGTCAGCCCTGCGTGACGGCCGCCTTTACCCCCAGAACAAGCGTCTGATACTCATTTCCGTTAGAGGCTGAGTCGACCCCAGGGCCATAGTGCCGCCAGAGGGTTTGGGCCAGTTTAAAAATTTAGTTTATAAAATTTATAGCGTAGCCATGACTTTGAATTGTATTCATGGGATGGCGTGGGGCACGTAAGAGAACCTGAGAAGATAGGTATACATAGAGAGATAGAGAGATGATAAATATGATAGTTATGATGATAATGAAGTTAATATTTATGATTATTATAATTGTGTTAATATGATTATATGAACACATTTCAGAAACCGGTCATCAATTTAACACAATAGATAAAACATTAACAATAATCCATTAAGAAAATAGACAAAAAAAATGAAATTTTGGAAGTAATTGAAATTATCAAGGAAGCAGAAAATAAAAATATATTAAATGAAAATACACCTAACAACCAAAGCCCTCTGTATAAAAATATATGATTATTGTGACTATTTAACTCATGCCCCAAATGGGAGTCAATCACCAATCACGTTTCAATGAATTTTGTTTCACAACCAATCGCAGTCGTGTTTCACCTTCCTATTTATTGATTTCTCTTTACCAGCTCCTGCTTTTGTGATAAAGAAAACCCATCCTTTTAAATATTCTGAACACGTCACTTCATTATTTTACAGTGACTGAAATACAATGAATATAGAAAAACATTAACATTCCTTCGAACTACACATCTGATAACTTTATGTTCAATAATTGTTTTTTAAATAATTATTTTACTTAATTGTTTACTAAAATATAAATTAATAACATGTAATTTTGGTTATAATATACAGTTTGATGTTTGATTTTTCCTACACTAGGGTGCATTCTTACAATATTACGATCCTATTTGGGAATGAATAATATGATCAAGTTGTAGTGAACTTGAAATATAACCACACATATCTGATTTGTTTTCAAACATGGTCATTTACATATATATACATATTTTAAAATACCGGTAACTATATTTAAATAATGATTTGTGAGTAAACAGCGTAATTTTATTCGTTGAATAATCCTAACAAATGCCACTCTTGATTTGCAAATCCTCTAGATAAATTCTTTCGTGACATTACTTATGATAACATAATGATAATCATCATAATAATTAAAGGCATAATTAAGCACGTACAGACGCTCTGTGTATCCACATTGTGGCATTCGATAACGTTGTTCTATGCGTGACTAATTAGTCAGTACTATAAATAACCGCGGAATATCGCTATTGGATTCTGTGATTAATTTAGTTCACACAGTATGCTCAGACTTAGATGTAATAGAACTACAAGTTTCGACAAAAAATGTTTGAAGGAAACGCCAACTTTTTTTTACTGCACAAATACGTGGAGGAATTCCGGGATTATTGATCAGCTCAGAGTCGAAGCCGACTCCACGAAATTACCATACGAGATAAATCACACCATTTGCTCTTAGACACACATTCATATTAAACATAGCTAATATTAATATTTTATTTTAGGAAGTGATATTTTGAGGTTATTTTAATTAAATTATTTTCAGTCTGATCATCTTGCCTCAAAATTAATGTTTCTTTAAATAAACACTAATATTGAGGTAAGATGATCAGACTGAAAATAATTTAATTTAAATGTCTAATATTATTTAGTGATATGATGACCGGTTACCCTTCTGACATTATTTGCTTCTTAAAGTTTTGTGCTATTTGTTGTACAGATGAAGAAAACCCCTAAAAAATCTACCGCTTCATAAAAAACAACGCCTTTATGTCTAGTCTGTAGCAGTACCTATAAGTCTTACCTGAGGACATGGTTACTCCATAGCGGAAGTTTCATAACATGCTAATTTAGTTACTCTTATTTACCTACAGATGTCAACGAGTGACATGTGGTTAGCATATCGTCTCAATGAGACAGCTAGTGGGCAACTAAGGTATTAATTGAATGAATGAAGGTCGGTTAAATTTTGCACAGAGGAATTTTTATTCAGACTTGCTGTTCTTTTGGGGATGCGCCGTAGCATAGTGGTTAAGGCACTGCGCTACAAGCCGGAAGGTCGAGGGTTCGAGTCCCGTGGGGTCAGGAATTTTAAACTGACCCAAACCTTCTGGCGGCACTGTGGTCATGGGGTCGACTCAGCCTCTAACGAAAATGAGTACCAGATGCTTGTTCTGAGGTAAAGGCGGCCGTCACGCAGGGCTGACAACCCGGCTGACATGAAGTGTCGATTGTCTAGAAAAAGTGGGAGCCTTAACTTCCTACTACCCCAAGGGCCTCCTGAGGCCTGTAGTGGGATCACTTTACTTTGCTGTTTCTTTTACGAGCCTGAAAATCTTCAGATTTGGAACCCACGGCTTCGAGCCCCTCCCAGAGGACTTGTCCCTCAGATTTTTGCATCCTAAAAATCCATCGACCGCGTCCGAATTTGAATTCGCGATCCTCGGGACTGCAGGCATGGAACATAACATCTGGACCACCACGAAAAAAAAAAGACTGCAGCAATGGACAACAAGAAAACAAAAAAAAAAAATATTTAGAGCTTGGGTACAGACATTCGTGTATTCTGGGAAATTCTGTTACATATTTAAGTAATTTTTTTTTCCTTTAGCCCTACTTGTAATTTATGTTTTGTGTTCTTGAAGGACTTCTTATAGAAAAAAATCGTATTTGGTTCCAAGAAGCCGTTGTGTTTACAAGCCATTCCATTTTATGAGTACGTTGACATTTCTACACACCGTTTGAATGACATTGATAGCAAATAAATAAAAAAAATCAAAATGCAAATATAACGTAACCTTTATGTAAAACCAATATCAACATCTTCAGACATATCTCTATATTGTTCTCCATGTGTCGGAAAAATGTTGTTTCATGTTTTCTAATATCACAGGCTGCTGGTGATCAAGTTATTTTGTTACTTTGACAAGATTTTTATTTTGTGAGCTTAATTTATTTCTGTTCCTTTCACGTTTGTATAAAATGAAATATGGAACGTTTTAATACCATACATTTCTGTAGAGCTGTTTTACATTCATCTCATATCTATCTCTATCTCTCTCTCTCTCTCTCTCTCCTCTCTCTCTCTCTCTCTCTCTCTCTCTGTGTGTAAACTTTGATAGAGACAAGGCAGGTCTTCCTACTCTGAACCCATGATCCGCATTTGAAATCTGTAAGCTCAAAGGAATTTTTAGTCAAGAAAAATTGGAAGTCGGAGTTTCCTCCGGAGGGAAAATAAAAAACATCGGTCCTATGTTTCAATGGTTTGAAATATATATAATATTTGTTTATTTTATTTATTTAGCATGTTTCACAATGTTTAACAACATCTTCCTGCGCCCAATTAATCTACTGTCATTCTGCACCACATCTCTCTCTCTCATTCCCATCTCCATCATCCAATGCTTTTTCCTCATGCTGCTCAAAACACCATCAATCTACGTTATTTTCGCCGTCCTCTTCTTCTACCAAGTGGCATCCATTCTAGTATTATTCTTGGGCGTTGCTTCGTCATGGGCTAAAGGAAGAGAACCTTGATTAAGAATTCCTGGTCCTCCAGGTTAAGGATTGACACATTAGCTAGCTCCATGTTCGTTTGAGAGAAACGTACAATGCTAAAAATCCCAAGAATGAAATGCCGGTCGGATTTAATAAACGACGAAAGAAGTTAAAGAAGAGGACTATTCTTTTAGGAACATGGAATGTACAAGATATTTATGTATACAGATATAACTTTAGAAGTATTGGTTTATAAACAATATTAAATAAGCGATATCAATATGTCTTATAGGATATATTTTCAATTTAATGATTAATAGATTATTTATGTCCACTTAAATAAGTTTTTGAGATTAATTACATATACATTCAGAGTGGTAGTAATGCGGTGTTAAGATCTGTCAGAATTCCTTATTGAAGATGTAATAAAAACATGTTATAAACTATCAATTGCAAATGTATAGAATTTTAAGGGGAAAAATATGGAGAAAAAGATTAGTGCATTATTTTATCATGATGGCATTAACCTGATTTTCGTGCACTACTTTCTCATTGTTAGGCCTATATTTTGATCCGAAGATCAGTTTTAGTACAAATGAAATAACAATATTTTTTCTTAGTTTAACTTTTCCTTTTTATGCACTGTTATGTGTGCCTTACTACGCGGATCTTACGCTCACACGACCTGTCGGGAGAGGGTGTTTAAACTTTAGATCACATACATTTTTTTGTCACTCAAGGATATAAAGGGTCTCCCTGAATGAGAGATCAGCTCAATGTGGGGCCACTTCCGAAACATCAAGAATATTTAAGACACACTATTTACTCACACATTTATACTAAACAAGGAGATTGTGATAGGATGATTATGATAAAAAAACTAAATGGTTATAATGAAAAATATATATGTCGTGTTCTCAGTTGCTTGTCAAACGATATAGGCCTACGTTTTGTGATGGCGCTCTTTGCAACTTTGCGTGTTAGGTATGCAAATTTTAAATTGTTATTGCCTGACAAATCATTCAAGTGGTCACTCGAGGTCAGTAGGACTGACCGCCCCTCCTTTTTTTTATGTCACGCTAACAATAATTGCATACACATTAAGATGTTCAAAGCACGAAAAAATTGAACACTAAAATCAATACAAGTTTTCAGGAATAAATATTCATTGAATTAAATTACGTTTATGGCATGACTGGTCCCAAGAATGAAGATAGCTGCTATTGGCTGGCAAAACACAGGACACAATAACTTAGTTACCATGACGCGATCACTCGATCTAAATTTCGCTACTTCTCATGTCAAACAGCTACATAGTTTATTTCACCAGGCTAATTGTTTGAGGTAATATTCTCGAAATTGTTATGGTATAACCACGGATCGAAGCTGAGAAACTAGTCAAAGTTACCAGTCCCGAAGGTGGTCTTAATATATTCTGTATTTATTCTACAGGGCGTAACAGAACTCTAACAACAAGCTCTCACAGATTATTCGGTGGCTTAGTCATTTGATAAAGGAGCTCTTGGGCTATGCTAATATATTACAGAGTGATGTTAGGCTGACTATTTAACTCATGTCCCAAATGGGAATCAATAACCAATCACGTTACAATGATTTTTTATTTACAACCAATCACAGTCGTGTCTCGCCTAGAATTTACCAACTAAAGTTTACCATAATAAAGAAAGCACCTTCTTTTTAACATTCTGAATAGGTCATAGCATCATCTTGCACTAAGAAATACGGCTACCAGATTGTATATATAGTGCATGAATGTCAACATGCGGGAATTAATATAAAAACATTTGTAGCAATTTATTATACCACCAAAAAAAGAAACCACTGTTTGCACTTTCTTAAATGTATTTTTTTCCCAGAAAAATATAGTTGTCATATTTACATAATAGGACATCAGAAATGAATTAATATACAGTTTGATGTGTTTCATTTTTTCTCCACTAGAGTGCATTCTTACAATATTGCGTTCCTTTGGCAATAAATAATATGATCTGGTTGCAGTGACTAACAAAAGAAGCGAATGAAGCGTATCAATTGTTCCTGATTTGTTTTCAAACATCGCCGTTTACATTAAATATATAAATATTTTAAAATAACTATATTTAAATAATGATATGTGAGTAAACAGCTTAATTTTATTCGTTAAATAGTCTTAACAAATGCCACTCTCGATTTCCAAATTCTCTAGATAAATTGGAAATCACTCGTGGCATTACTTATGATAAGTTAGACATGCTATCGCCTATTATTTTTACTCACTGGCTCTATCGAACCCGTAAGTCCATAACCACGCAGACATAAGCTCTTCATACATCCCTATCCTGAGCTAATGTTTTCCAGTCATCTTCTTCTTCTTCACTTCCTGGTTTAGGCAAGAGTTGCCTGTTCCGTCTTCACTAATAGATCTAAGACCATCTCTTCCGAGGACGTCCGACATCTCTTCTTCCTCTTGGAAAATAATGGAAGATTTTATTTGGTAATCTACTTTCTTCCATTCTTTCTACATGTTCTTTCCACTGTATCTTGTTGTTAAATATCTTTTCTTTTATGGAATAGATCTGCAGTTCTTCACGGATATCCTCGTTTCTGATCTGGTCCATTCTAGTGCAGCCTTTCACTCTTCTTAAAAATTTCATATCGGCTGCTTGGATTTTACTTTCTTGTTTGGTAGTGGTAATCCAAGATTCACTCCCATACAAAAGGACAGGGACAGCCATTGTTTTATATAATTTTAATTTTGTTTGTTTATGGGCTTTATTATTCAATATTATATTTATTGTACCACAAATAGCTTGAAACTGATGTGTTTTTTGTTCAATATCTTTATCATACCCATAGCTGATTTCACATCCTACATATTTCCAGTCATTCCCTGTATAATCTACTTCCCTCAAATCATGGTTAATGTTATTCTCCCACCTCATTCTTGGTCTACCAACTGGGTGTTTTCCCCCTCGTTTTCCTATAAGCAACTTCCATGCAGCTCTTTCATTCTCCATTCGTACAACATTGTCCTGCCCATCTCCTCTATGAAGCTTAACTGTTCTTATTATATCTGCTTCCTATAAGACCCCGTAGCATTGTTTGAGACCATAATAAGATTGGTTCGGGTAGTTTATGATTCTTACGGTGCTCTTTCGGAAAATGTTAGTTGGTAGTTTTTTGTAATCTATCAGAACTCATCTATCACTATCCAAAAAACATTCTACACGTCTGACACACCAACAATATATTATTCTGTAATTGGAGAATGATTTTTAAAGAGAACCAAACCTTATGGCGGCACTATGGCCCTGAGATCGACTCAGCCTCTAACGGAAATGCGTACCAGATGTTTGTTCTGGGGTAAAGGTGGCCGTCACGCAGGGCTGACAACCCGGCTGACATGCAGTGCCGATTGTCCAGAAAAGTGGGAGTCTTAACCTCCTACTACCCCAAGGGCCTCCTGAAGCCTGTAGTGGGATCACAAAAATGTTCCATAACAACCTGTAAAAATTAGCCAGTTCTACTATGTAGGCCTATATGTTTACGCATGTCTTATTTTTTCAGTGCCTAAAACACTTAAAAAATATAACAATTTAAATTTTAAAATTTTAAGTGTAAATTAATAAAAATTCGTTTTATCTTTTAGTATGTATGATGATACTGTACTTGGTATAGGCGACTTATATAGCGATTTTTATACGTTGCAGATACGTTTTCACTTTCTTTTGATATTTATCCTCCATCTTGTTCTCTTGTTTTTAATATATATTGCTTGATGTACTGTATATATCCCTACACTTTCTTCACAATATGTTAACAAAACGTAGAACTCATCAATCAAGCGGACGAAACATGAGATGAAAAATGAGATGCAATGTCAACGCTTGCCACTCGCCATGAAAAATTGTATTGATCAAGTATAAAAATAGTGTTTTCATTTCTCCGTCCGAAACAATATTGGATTCAAAAATTCATAACCTTATAGACGTATGTAAACATGTCCTTCTTCAATGCTTCCACATCGGGATGACTTGATGAACCGTGCAAGGGTTTCAGAACGTATTTTCCGATGTCTTAGAAATATACAGCTGTTCGTTCCTATCTCATGTATACTTCTATCATGGCAGAATTAATCTGCAATAGATTTTGGAAGTGATCAATCAATGATTTTGTGGCCACAGAGTAATCATACATAAGGATGAAAACAGGACATTTCAGGAGAGCTTATTAGTATTCAAATAACTTATTAATAATCGAAGATTTGCATTACTTCTGACCAAGAAATATATACAGTAAAACTTGTTCAAAGTGGAATCGCATGGGACCAATTTTTTTCCACATTAGACAAAATTCCGCATTATTACTTACTTAATACTTTTAGTAGTAGTAGTAGGACTTTATTAGACAAAAAGTAAGATATATACAATATTATTTACAAATATGGGTCGCACGGGCAGTAAGCCGTACGTGCTGTTGACAGTCCGTTACAATAAAGTAATAATTGGTACTAGTGTAAAGAAAAATAAACAACAAAAAAGCAATAACATTACAATTACATAAAGAAAACACAATAATATTACAATTAAATAATAACACAATAGCATTATTCACTAAATTAATATGAAATAATTGTATTGTCACGGGTCTTCTACAATTATACAAAGTTTCAAGTCGATCCAATGATTTTAAGTGGGTGAAAATCGCGTTGAAAGATTCCGTTACATAGATAGATAGATAGATAGATACAGGTCAAGCTAATATAAAGCGTGCAAAAAACATTAATATTACAATTACATAAAGAAAACACAATAATATTACAATTAAATAATAACACAATAGCATTATACACTAATTAATTTATATATAATTGTTAAGAATTAATGGTATTGCATTTTGATAACATATATTTATTCATGAATGAGTGTTGTCCTTATTTTCCGCGTTTTGTCCAGAAATTTACCGAGGTTTTTCCAATTTTCTGGATTTACCAATAACTCGTAGCATGCCAATCTTTCCCGATTTGAATTTAGAAATCTTTCCGGTAATAACTGACGTCTCCAATATTCTAAATCATTACATTTTCCTAATAGGCCCCTATATGTATCTCGTCTTCAAAGTTCCCTCACATTGGACATATTCGCATATCGTGATCGTCGCTAATTTTTAGAAATTTCCATGCCCCTAGCCTAAACCAGGCAAGCCCTGATCTCTCCTTAAATCCTAGGTTGAGTATATACGAAGTCCTACTACTACTTAATACTTAATACAGGCTTTCCACTTTACAGCAGTTTGCCTTGATTCCTGCTTTCCAGAGATTCCTATCTTCCCATTGTCCATCTTCCATATCCCTCTTCATCATGGCATCATATATTCCCTCATACCATGCTCTTCTACTTCTCCCCCTCTTCCTTCTGCCTGGCACCATCCAATCCAACGCCTGTTTAGAGCTATCTTTGTTATCCTATCGATAACAGTTTCTTGTGCATCCATTTCTTGTCTGATATATGTATTTCGAATATGCTGTAGCCTGGATAATCTCATACTTCTCCGTAATCCATCTATTTCTGTCGCCAAGATTCTTTTCTGCATCCTTTCATTTATTGTCCAGCTTTGCCTAATTCCCAAAGATAACTTACCAATTAAAACATAAGTCAATTCCTTATATACTAATTTAATCATTATTACTTTTAATATTATAGTAATTAAAACATTATAGTAAAATTTCAAAACTTAAAAAAAGTGGGGCTAGAAAGTAAAATAATTAGTTTAATTATTTCAAGGGGTAGTTTATTTTAAAATATAAATTTTGATGTGAGTATACTTTGTATTACTGTCTCTATAATCTCTTTTTTTTTTTGTTTTTCTGGTCAAATCTCTATTCCATAAAAGACCATTCAGGGAACTAATCGCCTTCCTTGCACAATTTACTCTGTTAATAATATATTTCTCACAGGTACCAGACTTATCTATTATAGACCCGCATTATAAAAAAAACAAGAAATGATTAACCAATCTTAGATTATAGAGTACCATATAGTGAAGTAACGTAGCCTATATTCGAGCGATTTCGACGGTAACGCGCAAAAAACTGTCCGTTTCGTCAGCGTTAAAAATGTCTCTTAGGCCCGTATTCTAAAATTAAAGAATGCAGTTTCTGTTACCACTCACTAACTACTCCTTCGTCCACATCATTTGATTTCCCGCAAATTTTATTGCACACTAAATTGTTCAAAGAATGGATTAATGTTTTCAGGGTATACAATGCTGAGTATGGCTTTCATCGGAAGAGAAGTAAAGCATATGTCCACCGACCTAATGTTATTAGGAATATTCCACAATACACTGTTTCGCCTTCAATCCAAAGGGATTTATCGCCAGAGGTTCTGTCTAAAGCATCTTCCCTCAAATCTCTAGCTTCCATACTTCTCTTCAACTCATCTATCCAAAGTTTTTTACGTCTGTTTCTTCCACTTCTTCCATTAGCTTTCCAATCAAGGATCTTCTTCAGTATTCTGTCCTCTCTTCCATTCTTATGAAGTGCGCATACCATTTCAAACGGTTTCTTCTATTTTATATAGGGCCTATATTTTTTTCAACTTGCATAATTTCCTTTATTGTGCTGTCTCTGACTTTATCCTTTCTTTAAATTCCTGGCGATCACCTCCAAAACTCACGGAACTTAAAAGAACCTTAGGTCTGAAATTAGTGTTCTGTGACTAAAATTTGTCATCCTTTCACGCCCAGTTTTGAATTGCGACGCTAATAAGCTGTTTAAGTAAATACAATCTATCTATGGATAACTAGCTTATTACTTTGCGCATTAGTCTGTGCATCTATAAAAATGACACTATCATTTCTGTCTCTTTAGTTGCATGATGTAATATCTACAGCTCATAATCTAATTATAATAATTTATTATACAAAAATAGCCAACATCTTTTAGCAACCCCTGAAATTTCGTTGGTACAGTTTGGTTTCATTCTACATAGGCAAAACTATTAGATTTTATTCTCCATTAACAACGTAGAAAACCTAGGATTAGGAACTGGTTGGCATATACCAGACCTGATTAAACGTGGCAGTTTTTATAGCGTGCCTTACACTCATTTAAGGTTTCATTGTGTTAGATACTAGTTCATAATGCACGTTACTTATTGTTGTCTTGTCAGGTGTATTACTGCATGGTCATTTATCACTCCACCGTCTCAAGTCTCTTGAGCTCCTGGGTAACCTTGTTTCTGCCACTGTACAAAACAAATTAAACACGAGAGTTAACATTTGTAGAATAATTTCTGACTACTTCATCTGCACACTCGTAACATCCAAACTGAATGAATGCATCTAAACATGGATATCCCTACAACTTTCAAGAACTTTCTTTACGATACTTCTATGTTCAGCACACAAAATTTTTTAAAACAATTTCTTAGTAAGAAAAATGTTCAGGATATAATATTGGTTTATGAAGAATATATATATATATATATATATATATATATGGTATTGCAGTGACCTAATTTCAGATATGAAACTCAGGTTCTCAGACGAGTCTTTCATATACGAAAGTTTGGGACCTTAGTTAGGATTGGAATAAGTCCAACTATTAAAAAAAGTCAGCCGCATTTTAAAAATATATATTTTATAGAATCCGTATAATTGTTCATTATTTGCAAAATTTTCAAGTTTCTTTAAAAGTCAATGACAGAAAATATATTTGTTTAATTCGTAATAATATAATTTCTTTGTATCTTCAATGGAAGTACGGAGTCATACCATTCCATACCTATATTTTATATTTATACTATATTCAGGGTATAATATAGGGTACGAATAATTGTAACATGTAAAAACACAGCTTTTTTCATATGAGACTGTGGGTACTCTGTCTGAAATTGGTTGGTCCGCTACTTCTATAAACAAGTCATTTTTTCGATTTAATACATTTACATTCTTGGAAGAACAAAAGGCTGCAAAATAATAGATCGGTTAATGAATGAAGATATAAGAACAGAGTTAAATATATATCCATTAAATGATAAAATCAAAGCATATAGAGAAAATAGTTGATACATCTAGAAAGAATGAACGTAACAAGATTACCAAAAGCAGCAGTTAACTACAAGCTAAGAGGTTCAATGAATGTAGGAAGGCCAGTGAAAATTATGGACAGAACAAATGTGAGGCGCAACAGGCATTTTGCCTAGCCCGTGAAATGAAGAAGAAGAACATTCTGCATTGCCTTTCCAATATTTCTAAGGCAAACTAAATCTTCGCCAGTAGAACATTCACTTCAATAGTGGTAAATTATTTGTTATTCTCTTGACTCAATACATAAGCTTTTAGGGAATTGCCTCACAAATATCAATAGGCCTACTGTTTATGATCCGAAACGAAATGACCTAGGTAGATGAATAAAAACATAGTTTTAAATTGCTAATTTAAAAATCACAAAATCATAAAAATTAAGGCAAATTATCATATTCGTAAGTCCGCCGATATGGTCTCGAGGTAGCGTGCTGCCTTTTCAAGCAGCGGGCCCGGGTTCGATTCTCGGTCGGGACAGGCTCGTGGGTGAACTTTTTTTCGGGGTTTTTCCTCACCTATAAGACAAATGTCAGGAAGATTAGGGCTCAACGGTCTCCGAAAATCATCGGCCATCATCCTTATCATTACCACAATCCTTCACCGGTGTCGAAAGCAATGGGAAACTACCACACCTATAATTCCGTTGTAAAGCTGAAAAGCATTGCATGAAAATGCTATGATTGCAGTGAAAGACCTACCCTCGGACAGAATTACTATGGATGGATGACATTCGTCATGAAGGAACATCCCTTAATTAACATAACCAGAAAGAAAAAAAATCCAGAATTTAATGAAAAAAATCATTTATGATCATGCACTGGAATTTGTGATCTTGAATTCAAATTCCGGCTCACTTAATAAAGTTTCTCTCTACTTACGTTAACTATAACCAATAGACGGTAGTTTGAAAACACGTAGAATTATATAATGGTGGTCCCAAATTTGAATGCGTTTCAATTTTAGAGATTTTCTTTAACTGTATGTAGTGAACTTAATTTAATTTATGTGTGCTGTATTCTTCAATTTTGTATGCGTTACTTGCAAGTCAGTATAGCTATTTATGAAATTCCTCAGTGTTTAATAAATTGTATTCTGAAAACACAAATTAATTGGACACTGAGTTGATTTAAATGAGAAGAAACTTTAGTGTATTTATTTGGAGAAAAGAGTTGAATTTTTTTGTATCTCTGTATCATTTTACTATGCTATATAAACTTTCAAAGTATTTTTTTCATTTTCGTATCCCACAAATATTTTCAAAAGTATGATCTCCTTTATTAATGGTTGTTTTTAGTAAATCCACATTTTTAAAAAGGATTGTTTCAAAGTAAAATATGTCTACACTGTGCAATTCGCTCTGTTTAATTTATTTTCTCCTTTAATTATTTCCCCTTTATATGCATATGAATCCGATTAATATGCAGCATAAAAGCATCCCTTTATGTTCAAAAAGCACCTACAAATGACACGTTCAAAACATGTCAATTACGAGCATTGTTAACGAAGGATTTTATGTAATGTTTCAAGTTTGTAGCATCGCAATTTACAGTGGTCCTTGAGAGAGAGAGAGAGAGAGAGAGAGAGAGAGAGAGAGAGTAAATTAATTAAAGAGAGTAAATTAATTAAACCGAAGATTTTATCTCGTAATTGAATAGTTCTAAACAAGATATTTGAGAAAGTGATCCGGTTTCAAAAGAAAAATACATGAGTTATCATCGGTTAACTCTTTTGAAATTCATATAAATACCGCTGAGGTTATGTAATAGGATATTAATTATAAAACTGGCACCTGGTAAGTCATTCGTCCTCAACTAAATTATTAACTTAATCAAGATATTAATTATAATTATTGATTAAGTTAATAATTTAGTTGAAGACGACTGACTTACCAGTTTTATAATTAATATCTTATTATCATCAGTTATTATAATTGTCAACAATTAACACCCTTAATCCAGTATTAAAATGAAATACGAATATCGAATGTTATGGGAGAAGTTTGAATATAAATTAGGCATTAGTAAAAGACTATTACTAACTAATCAATTTATTTTCTAAATTCAATTTTTATTGAATATTTTGGCCTAAAATTGCTCATTATTTACCAATACATTCTTATGTTATTTAAAAGAAACGAAGGAACTATCAAACCCGTCGATTGATTGCCGCGCTGACATAAGCTCTGAATGCTGCGTAGTCTGAGCTAATGTTTTCCAATAATCCCCTGTATATTCTACATCCCTCAATTCATGGTTAATGTTATTCCCCCACATCATTCCTGTCCTACTTACTAGACGCTTTACTGTTTTCCTATAATATGTTTCCATGCCTTTCTTTCATTCCCCATTCGTGCCATATGTTCTGCCAAACCGCAGTCTACAAGACTTAACTGTTCTAATTACATCTGGTTTCCCATAAAGATCATGTAGCTCACCATTCGCCCGGGGTTAGGGTGTGGCGATCCCATCGCCCAGTGGATTTCCACTGCAAGCAGCCACCCGAGTGTTGGCAGGGAAACCGTAACTATTGTGTTTGGAAGAACTCAAGAACTGAGGAAGGCAGGTGTCATCCCCATCACCGGAATCAGAAGCTGTGGGCTAATAACCAGCACTTCTTAAAATCATATTATTAAAGAAACCAAATTGAAAGTAAGACCACAGGACACTAAAAACGATGGCAAGCTCTCAGAAAGGCCCTATGCTTCCAAGAGGAGTGACAGGAACTACTAATACTCTCTATTCTCCTGTCTGTTCATATATAATTTTGCTTAAAAAATCCTAAGAATTTTATTTACTTATACTCGTAATCTTTTATCCTACCTTAAAGTAGGTGTCCTGATTCGTATCCATATAATGTAACGAGGAGAATAACAGTTTTATATCTTTTCAGTTTAATTTATTTAGAGAAGTTGGGACAAAAGTCCCTGTAATGCATAATAACATGCATTTCTAGAATTGTGCTTTTGTTTAATTTTCTTGTTCACCTCAATTCTTAATTAACGTATTGCTCATAGATATTCGAAAGCAGCCACTTTTTAGAAGCATTTTCCTATTTTGATTAACTGTTCATTTCCACCATATAATGTATTTTTATATGTGAAAATATATTTAGTTTCATTGATGTTTATTTCCAGTCTCAATCTCTTAGCATTATTCAATAGTGTGGGCGTTGGTTCGTAGCATCTCCGACTTATAAATACATCATAAGCATAATCTAACAGCTTATTATACATCGCTCACTCTAAACTGAAGGGCCCGTGATGTCAATTTTGTGCTTGGGGGAAAATAATTAATTGGTACTACAAACTTAAAAATATGGACTCATCTGTTATTGCCAAAGAGGCATTTCAAATGTGAATTTTTAATTAGAAGTGATTCCAAATTAAGCTAAACTTGTAACTGACTGTAAAACTATCGCTTGTTACACACGACATGAACTATCTCAACACTGATACTAACAAGAGACACAGGGTTTTCTTTCAGGTCTATACTAGGAGTTGGAACGTAGAATGAGAGGTAGCCTTTAGACTATAAGATGACAAATAAATAACGATCTCCAATCGCCAGATAATAGTGTGCCAAGTATAATAACACTGAGTTGTATGCTCTTCTTCATCCTCTAAAGATTTGACGGAATGCTCTATTACAAAATTGAATAGTAGAGGAGATAGTGTATCCCTTTGCTTTAACCCATATTATTTTAAAAATATGGAAAATATACTTTAATTATTTTATTAATAGTTGGATTGCATCGAATACTCATTGCACGTTTGGATCCATTCCACAGAATTCCATGCGACTATTTAGGGTTTATATATTATGAATACAATTCCAAACAACTTTAACAAGTGAAAATTTAGATATTTTTCATATAAGACCCTAGGTTACGTATTTATTGTGCACCACTCTTGCATAACCACAAACTTTTCATGGGTTTGAAGATCTTGAAGAAGATTACCGGGCTGTTGGCCGTGGTCTTGAGACGTTTTGCCAGAGGCTGCGTCCAGCATCCTTAAGGGTTGTCTTGAGACTGGCAATTTTGTGGAGTCGAGTCGACTAAGTATGGGACACCATAGTGTCCCTGACAATATAGGGTCTTACTTTTGTGCCCCCTTTGTCCATGGCTAGATATAGGCTTATTGTTAATTGTTGTACCAAGCTGCCTGGCATTTCCACCGGAGGGATCAATGTGGGAGTTAAAGTTGGACCCTTCGGGTCTGATTTGATTTGAGGCTAGTTATTTGTGGTTATTTTTAGTGTTTAGTAGCCTTTAGTATATTAGTACTCAGAGAGATGTAGTCGTTTTCAAGGCCATCTGGGTAGTTAGGATGTTAAGCTGCCCCTGGCGAATGGTCAGAGTATTTGAATTTTGAATTTTGGCAGTTTTGTCGACTACCTGCCCTACTTATACAGTTCACCGCGATGTGTTCTCTGCGCTGTCCCGAGTTGCGAGATATTTAATATACCTATAAAAAGAGAGGTTAAAGTAAGGTAGAGAGGGAAAGAGAGGGAGACCAATGTTACAGATATGCCAGGATTGAAGTAAAATTACCACTATATGTTTAAGCACGTAATGTGTTTACATTATAATTCCACGGCGAATAATTTAGTCACGGAATTTAATTATTTTAAGAGGTTCAGTGCCACCAACACCGCTTACTAATATTAACTGCAATTTAAGAATAAAATCCCTACATTCAACCTACTAATATTACTGGTCAACATGATTTTTGTCTCTTGAGTACCAATAGTTGTACTTAATGCAGTTTTTTTATCGTGTTTTCAAATATGTATTCGCAATTTCTCCATCACCCACAGTTTAGTAGTTCAATTTCAATTATAGGATTTAAATAATTACTTTTTTCATAAACGTTTTTTCGTCCATTTGTCCATTGTAAAATAAAACGGGGAACACTTTCATCTGGAGATTTCAGCTATGGAGAAGAGATGTCAAGGCAAATGGAATCCTAAAATGCTGGCCGATTTATTGTTAGACCATCAAGAGGGATGCTCCACAGGCGAAATATAGCAGAAAAATGTCATTTCTTACTTTCTAGGTGAGTCCGAATGTTCGAATATTGTGTAGTTACGAATGTAGAAAATATTAAAGTGTTTGAAATTATAAATGCCTGTCTGTCGGAAACCTTGCATGATGGAGAAAACCCGATCTTATATTTTATATTATATATGTATTTTTAGATATCTTAAAACATTCAGGCTGAATTAATTCGTAAATAATTCCTAAAAAGTCACTCACCTGATGCACTTTTCCGAACAATTCATTGAGGTAGGGCTACGAAATTTTCAGAATTCCTTACCTCAGTATAGGTATGCGATGGCCAAACTTTAATTATTTATATATTAATTTAGATTGATTGATTATTTATCTAAAAATGCATACATATTATTAAATCTATATATTTTTCTAAAAATACATATATATTTTTAAAGGTAAATGTAGCTTTTTATTAAATAATCGTTTAATAATGTCAAATAATTAATCAAAGGTATACAGTTTGATTACTAATGGCCGTTTTTGTTCCCTCTTTGCTACATACACTTCTTAAGTTGGATTTGATAGATATAACTCATCTGCAATGTCATTTCTTTGGCGCATCAGAAATTCATAATGCATTGGGCATTACTTTATTGCATAATATTTATGTTGTATAAACAAAAAAAAATGACAAATTATTTTTTTTTATATGTCGCCACAAGTGTCTGAACAATTTGAGATTGAAATTACTTCTCGTCTTTACTATCTTAGCAAAACGTGATGAAAACATCTGTTGAAGCCATTACAAAACCTTGCATACTGTAATTTGCATGCTGACGCTGTATCAACTGCATGTTAAAATATTAGTAATTCGACCGAAGTATATGCAAAATCTTCTTTATAGCAATTATGTGACTGTAGAGTGAATCAGCGTGACATTTCTTATTACAGTCTACATTTTATGTAATTACATGTTTTCCTTTAGCGTATATATTAACTGTAAACAACAAAACATAATTTCCGGTCATATTATGTAACTTTCTTTTTTGTCTTCTACATCTATACATAATATAATATTTACATTAATTGTTGAATGCAGGCTTTCACGGCCGGTAATCATGATGTTGAGTGATTCCGGGTTCTGTGGCCGTGGTCCATAGTTGGTGTTGATACCAGACGTTTCGCCCTCAACTGCCTATACAGAAAAAGAGGAAGGTATTAAACTGTCTAAGGCCTGGTACCGTACACTAGAAAATAAATGCATCAACACTAGGGACAACAAGGAGACGACCATTAGCCAATCAGCAAGAGCCACGCCCGCTCACCCTGCTCCCACCACTAGTATCAATACAACACCCGCAGCGTTCACTATAAGTAGAGCTTCCGACCAGGAAACACGCCTAGAAGCACTCGCCACTGAAGATGCCCTCCGCAGTTGAGGGCGAAACGTCTGGTATCAACACCAACTATGGACCACGGCCACAGAACCCGGAATCACTCAACATCATTTACATTAATTGTTTATTATATATATATACATCCACCTATTTTGTTTCTGAGTAAATTTGTCTTGGATGCAGCGGCCCTGATTTCGATTCTCGATCGGGCGAAGTTTCGTAGGTTACTTTTTTATTTTTTTTACTTAGAATAGAATAGATTTATTTAGTCTGGTGGAGTTAAGTCCATGTGGTCTTCTCTTCCACTCACCAGGACAAATATATATTACATTTAAATAAAAAAAATACAATAATAATACATACTAAATAATTAATTAATTATCTGGTCAAACTGAACAATAATGAAAATAATGTCTAATAATACAATTAAATTAAATTAAATTAAAATTAAACTAATGGAAGAATGTATACTCAAAGGAATAACATATCAAATCTACTGTACATAAAAAGAAAAGAAAAAATATATACAAAGAAAGTATTAAACTCTGATGAATTAATCTGTCGTTTATATAAAGACATTAGGTAAATATATTGACAAATCGTAATAGTATTTTATTAAATAATGAAAAAAAAACAAATTATGAATTGTTAGAAAAGTAATATTAGTGAGATGGTTCTGTTAATCATTTTATTTTCTATTTGTTTCTGAAAGATTGTAAAGTTTGGCAGTCACTGACATAGGGTGGATTATGCTCACACACATAAATATATTGTATCTACTTGCCTCTAAGACGACCAACGAAGCCATTGTTTATTCAAAAACATATATTAAAGTGATACAGAATTTCAAATCATCTCCCAACAAATGTATCCCTATAAGGCCCGGGAGTCGTGGATAAATAAACGTACATACAAACGGACTGGTTAAACTAAGGAAACAAAGAAAGGTAGGAATATACATTAAAACTTTAATGTCCATAACTGTAAAGTCCTTATCTCGGACGCTGCGGGAACGGATTCGATCTCGGGTTTGGATAAGTTTCTTAGGATACGTTTTCTGAGTTTTCTTCTCGCCCGTAAGACAAATATTGTGATACGTAAGTTCCATATATTCCTCAATTACTATCCGGCCAACATAATCACCCTTTTCGTATATCCATTCATCCATAGTAATTCTGCCCGAGGCAGGTCTTTCATGCAATCGTAGCATTTCCATGCCATGCTTTGCAGCTTTACTAGGGAATTATAGGAAGTGGCTGAATTGAAATATCTAGGAACAATAATCACAAATATGAATGAGATGCACAAAGAATTTAAACATAGACTCAATTCTGGAAATGCGTGTTATTATGCATTGCAGAGACTTTTGATGTTCCAAGTCCTTTCAAAAAACGTTAAGCTGAAAATATATAAAACTATTATCCTAACAGTCATATTATATGGATGCGAAACATGGACTCTTACTTTAAGGGAGGAAAGGAGATTGCGAGTGTTTGAGAATAAAGTACTTAGGAAAAATTTTGGGCCAAAGAGAGATGAACAGACAGGTGAATGGAGAACACTACTCAACAATGAACTACATTGGTCTTTATAGGAAGCCAGATATAATAAGAACAGTAGACTGCGATGGGCAGGACATGTTACGCGTATGGGAAATGAAAGACATGCATGGAAGCTTCTTGTAGGAAAGCCAGAGGGAAAACGCCCAGTTGGTAGACCAAGAATGAGGTGGGAGAATAATAATAACTATGATTTGAGGGAAATAGATTATACAGGGAATGATTGAAAAGCATTAGCTCAGGATAGGGATGTATGGAGAGCTTATGCCCGCGCGGCCATGAACCTACGGGTTCGATAGTGCCAGTAAGTAAGCAACTAAGTAAGTAAGATGGTGCATCTCCTTGCTTTAACCCATTATGATTTTCCAAATTATCTCAAACAAATAAATTATATTAAACAAGGTGTATACTAAAAGGGTGATTATAAAACCCAACTGGTAATCGGGGAGTGTATTAACTGACCCAAACCTTCTGGCGGCACCATGGTCCTGAGGTCGACTCACCCTCTAACGGAAATGAGTACCCTGATATTTAGCTGGAAAACCTAATCAAGGAAGATTGTCTTCTTCTTCTTCTTCACTTCACGGGCTAGGCAAATTGCCTGTTCCGCCTCACAGTTGTTCTGTCCATCTTTTCACTGGCCTTCCTACATTCCTTGAGCCTCTTGGCTTGTAGTTGAATGCTGCTCTTGGTAATCTTGATACGTTCATTCTTTCCACGTGTGTAAACCATTTCTCTATATATTCTCTGATTTTCTCATCCAATGGATATATATTTAACTCTATTCTTATATCTTCATTCCTAATCCGATCCAATCTTATGCAGCCTTTTGTTCTTCTAAGGAAGTTCATTTCTGCGCTTTGTACTTTGTCACGACCGGGAATCGATACGGGGCCAGCTGCATCCGCGACAACGTTACCCTGAGACCAGAACTATGAACTGAATTACACCTTGATCTAATAAAAGCAAAACTATATATGAAAATAGTGGATTATAAATAAAGAAAATAGTTTGACTAGGACGAGGCTGCTGGTTCAGACAATGTCATCAACTGTAATGGTAAGTAATTTATAAGAGACCGGAATATATGCATTTGCATGTTGCATATGCATTTGCATATTTAGACATTTTTCGCTTATTATTTTACATTTTAACTGAAAACTAGTGATAACGCATATTTTCGCGCTATATTTACAACATTTAAAAATCTGTGTTGTTTTACAATGAAAATTTCGAGGCCATCAAAAGTGTAGTAAGCGATTTCGATAGTGCAGAGGCTTTGGCAGTTTGTCAGTGCAAGAAGCATTTAACGATTCCAGCATTTTAAAAAAGAAAACATAGCTGTGATTAGCACTAATTTTTCCCATATACCTGCAACTATTAAAAAGACTGAAACTCAAGGTTTAGCGTTGATTGAATCTATTCAGTTAATGGATAAAATCCGTCAACTGAACTAAGTATTCCGAAGCAAACTTAAGGAAATGTTTGAAAACATTTTGAACGATAACCTAGGCTTTGAACCTTTGTATCAAATTAATAGTTTTATAAATGGGACGGGCGAACTTTTGCCAGAAATAATTAGTGTCAAAATAGCACCCGAATTAAAATACTGCCCAGTTACTTTAGTTGACGTAGAACGGTCCTTTGCTGTTTATAGACGTATTTTGAGCGGAATACATAACCTTACTATCGAATATTTTGATCAGTACCCGATCGTTTCTATTTACAATAGTAGCAATTTTTTTTTTTGCAAATGCCCCAGGTTGTCTTTCGACATTCCTGGTGTTCTCTCTTGGCATGGCGTACTTGTAACCCGCTTCTGAGGTTGGGGTGCCTGTAAGGCGGGGTTATGTTGCCCCGATGATATGATGGGTGATGGTGATGATAATGGTGTGCCAGGAGAGTCCCTAACCCTAAACTTAATCTAAGATGAATATGAATGATGATGATTGCGATGGCCATATGATTTCGGGGACCGTTTGGGCCTAAAGTTTTCCTGACATTTGTCTTACAAGTGAGGAAAAACCCCGATAGAAATCTCACACAGAAAAACTGTCCCGACCGGGGATCGAACCCGGGCCCGCTGCGTGACAAGGCAGCACGCTACCTCGAGACAACTGCGGTGGACACAATAGTAGCAAAATATAGAATATTCTAATTTGTGACCATAACTTTTGCCTGATAGAACTGATTGATAATTTATCATTTATCAGTAATAGATACTTACTTACTTACTTACTTACTAACTGGCACTATCGAACCCGTAGGTTCATGGCCGCACGGACATAAGCTCTCCATACATCCCTATCCTGAGCTAATGATTTCCAATCATTCCCTGTATAATCTACTTCCCTCGAATCATAGTTAATGTTGTTCTCCCACCTCATTCTTGGTCTACCAACTGGGCGTTTTCCTTCTGGCTTTCCTACAAGAAGTTTCCATGCACGTCTTTCATTCCCCATACGTGCAACATGTGCTGCCCATCGCAGTCTACTGTTCTTATTATATCTGGCTTCCTATAAAGACCAATGTAGTTCATTGTTGAGTAGTGTTCTCCATTCACCTGTCTGATCATTTCTCTTTGGTCCAAAAATTTTCCTAAGTACTTTATTCTCGAATACTTGTAATCTTCTTTCTTCCTTTAAAGTAGAGTCCATGTTTCGCACCCATATAATACGAGTATAACTGGTAGAATAATAGTTTTACGTATATCACACCGTCTAAAATCCAGACGTTTTCAGACCATATTTTGTACTTTTGCCTGATAGAGCTCATTGATAATTTATCATTTATCAGTAATAGATGCTAATATTAATAAACAAATAATTTAAATAATAGTTATGTTAATTTAGAAATAAAATGTCTAATAAAGTAATAATAATTATGTTATTTTTATTATTTGGTATTGCATATATTTACTTGTTCATGCATATTTCGTGCTTGTTATGTTGCATATAACCCGGTCTCTATTTATCATCTTGATTTACGTATATCACACCGTCTAAAATCCAGACGTTTTCACACCATATTTTGTGTTGGAGAAAACCGTAACGTCTCTTTGTTAAATCCCCTGTGTTAATAATGTCAGAGCCCTTAAGCTTTGTTTGTTCCTAAAAACTGCGCTACTCACATTTCCTGTAGCTAACAAATATTACAGTTAACGGGGCTTGTTTTATTATCATTCATGATTCTACCAATATGATGACTTGTGTCAATGTCAGCGAAAAAAAGTCTATTTATTTCATGCCACGTCAACTAATATTACGTCAATGCTCTGCCTCTCCTCTTGATACATCGAAAATTGTGAAGCACTGATGGCGGTGCCATTATTCTAATTCATCAATTTTAAGCATAATAATTTATATTCAATTATGGTATTTTTAATATGAACGTATAAACCCTATTTCACCTAAGGTACATTAGGGCTATGTTTTGTCAAATTTGTGTCGTTATATAATTTTTATATCTAAAATTAAAGTTTTTTTATGAATTTCATTTATAAGAACATTAAAGAGCATGTAGTTCTTTTCTGTCATAAGCACTTCTGTAATGGGTGGTTTACTTAAACAGGCGATGATACGTACTTAGAAAACATGTAATTTCGAATCTTTCGGTCCAGGACAAAGGTCAATTAAATATACATGTCTGAAGAAGGTACAGTGTACCGAAACAGCTGTCACTGAATTATATAATAAAGATGAAAATAAAATAAAACTACGTTTTATTTTTATTTAATTGATAAATATAATATGTTCTACACTTTGGTTGCTAATACCACAATAATAGCTTACATTTTCTATGATGTTGAATCTCTGTAGGTATTGGCCAAATTTTCCGTGCCCAGTGACAAATTGTGTTAATATAACATTTTTGGAACAAGGTATTTGCATTTTATTCTGTCATAATTACTTTGGAAATAAAAGTTGTATTAATGTACCTGTGGTATCATTGAGCCACACATGGTTCCATCTTGCTATTATATGTTCCTTTATTTGTGACTTCAGTTAAGAAATATGACAGATAATGCGCATACCATAAATATGGTATTTCATGTAAATATAGTTTTGTCATAGCTTATTTTGCTTATTTGGATAGGTTAAAGTTACAATGGTGTAAATTGATTTTGTTAGCAATAAAATTGTAAGCATTTAGGCCTACAAATTCAATTCAATTCAAGAGTTTAGGCCTATGTTAAATTTGGATCCAAGTGATATCTCTAATATGATAACAATATTAACATTATAGTGTAAAATTATTGTTTCCGAATATATTATATTATCTTTTTGCGCGATAGTGCGTTTTGTTGTACTTACCAGCAATGGCGACCACGATAGAAAGTTCAACTTCCTACATTTCGGGGTTGCCAACGGTAATATTACATTTACACCCAGGTGCGGGAAGTAAAACCACTGCCCTCTATGTATACTACGTACAATGTAGCCTATATACAGAAAATGTCCAAAATGTAGTGTTAATATACATTATACGAAACAAATCACTGCATTTTAAATGAATTGAAAACCACTGCCCTCTATGTATACTACGTACAATGTAGCCAATATACAGAAAATGTCCAAAATGTAGTGTTAATATACATTATACGAAACAAATCACTGCATTTTAAATGAATTGAACTTTATTTGAAACAATATAAAACAATAAATATGTACTTGCGGCCATGTTATCAATAATTGTTCTCAAGGCCTCCTGTTGTTTCAACTAATAAACATTGCCCACACTGTTAACGTTAGTCAATTGTTTATAATGAACGCAAACATTTCCAACAAAGTTGTTATTATTTTACTATTATTTATTACTTTTAAAACGGCATCGCGCAAAAGTAATGAACAACGCACGTTTGTGAAGTGTTTTACAGTATCTCGGAAATTAAAAAACCTCGCTATCACTCGGTTTTTAAACATTTTCCTCGATTCTGTAAAAACCACTTCCAAACCTCGCATCGTAATGTACTATTTGCGTTATGATGATTTATGAAAAGGAAATAAATAACTCAATTCACTTCAAATGTAACCAGTTCGTTTTACTTTTTTTTTAAATTTAGTCATTATTTAAAAGCATTTTTTTTATGTACATGTGACATAAAATAATTTATTAACAAACGTTAACATTTCATCCTACTTTGAATATTCTAGATTGATTTTAATACGTTCATATCCCATGCCATTATTTGATTGTGTAAATTTACTCTATTTTATGTAGGTTAGTTTGGTGTATCTTATATTTTATATTATTTATTTTTAGACGACTTTATGCAGTTTTGTAAATTTGTTAAGTTTTACTATCGGTAACATGTTAAATTTTGGATCAGTAGGAAAAAACGCGTAAATGGGTTAACTAATTAGCGAAGTAAATAAATGATTTTGTAGTCTGTGTTCCTGACTACAGACCGAGAGGGTCTATACTATAAAGAGAATAGATACAGTATAAAACATTCTCTTTCATCAATATGCCTCTCATTGTAGGCGAATTCATCTTTTGTACAGTAAAAATTTAGCCACAAAAACTAACTTAAAATCATACATTAAGGTTATAAGACTTTCCAACTATTTTAACAACATGTACACTGCTCAAAACAATTAGAGGAACACTTGTAATAAATTGAATAAGTAATTGTTTTTTAAAGCTGTGATGATGAAAGTTGGACAATATGTAAATTGAATTATTAATTTTATCATTGGATACAAATTTTAAAGATCAATGGCCTAAATACAGAGAAATTACCTCAAATAACAAATATAGATAATTTTTTTTATTTTGGAAGGCACTGACCACTTCTAATTGGTAAGCTTCCTGATGTTGCTATAGTGACGAATGTTGATTATTGCCTTGTTTATTGAAGTCTCTGACAAAATGAGGCATTTAAATGAGTTTGAAGTGTATCATGCTCTACATATTTTACGACAAGGTCAATCTCTGCGACAAGTGGCTAGAGAGCTTGGGGTTTGTCCTTCCGTGGTGTCCAGGTTACGCAACAGGCACAGAGAGACAGGTCAGTATTGTAGAAGACGTGGCCAGGGCCGTAAATTTAAAACAAGCCCCCAGGATTACAGATACGTTGTTCTTTCTGCACTTCGACAGCGTAAAAAAACTGCAAAAGACCTGCAGAATGACCTTCATATGGCTTCCGGAATCCGGGTTTCAGACCAAACCATAAGGAACAGATTAAGGAAAGAGAATATTCGTCCAAAAGTCCCGTTAAAGAAACACGCTTAACAAATGGGCATAAGGCAGCAAGACGTACGTATGCTGAAAACCATGGTGATTGGAACTTGAACCAGCGGGAGTCTGTGCTCTTCTCGGACGAATCCAGGTATCGTCTTACATGTTGTGATGGTCGATTGAGGGTGTGGGGACGGCCAGGAGAAAGATTTTCTGCAGAGGCTGTACAGGAAATTGATGGATTCGGAGGAGGTTCCATAATGGTGTGGGACGGAGTTATGTACAACAATCGTACGGACCTTGTACTTGTTCCCCAGCGACTGAATGCTGTCCGGTATATCGAGCACGTTCTGGAAGAGCATGTAGTATCTGCTGCCATCGGAGTAGGCCCTGGATTTCTGTTTATGCAGGATAATGCCAGGGCACATTCTGGGGCTGTCACCAGGGATTTCCTGAGGAGGAATGAAATTGAGGTAACGGAGTGGCCAGCGGTCAGCCCAGACCCCAACCCTATTGAACACTTGTGGGATCTTCTAGACAGGAAGGTCAGGAACCGACATCAAGCTCCACAAACTCTGTAGAAACTTGGAGATGCTCTGGAGGAGGAATGGGAGAATATCCCGCAAGAGGAAATCCAGAATCTTATTGGGAGCATGCCACGAAGGTGACAAACTGTCATCGAATGTCGTGGAGACCATACACGATACTAACTCTATATAACTATATATAACGAGTGTTTAACTTTGAAAAATAAGCACAAGATTCAATTGCTTTCATAGCGGAATTATTTGAAAAGTTAATTGTCAGCGTTATTCATTTGTTTTTACTGGCATGAGCAATAAATAAATAAATAAATAACCACAAATAATGTACTTTATTAATTTCTATATAAAGAGAATAGATACAGTATAAAACATTCCCTTTCATCAATATGCCTCTCATTGTAGGCGAATTCATCTTTTGTACAGTAAAAATTTAGCCACAAAATTAACTTAAAAGCATACATTAAGATTATAAGACTTTTCAACTATTTTAACAACATGTATTTTCCCTTTTGCAACAAGGAATATCCAGCTGTGTACACTCAGATACATTAAGAATTCACGGAGAACATAAACCGGTGATTCATAGTTGGCAATATTTTTATTTACAAACATGTTTTTTATACATAACTGATATAATGCTCTTAGTTCTAGTTGCCAACCTTTATCTACTTTGGTCTCTTGGTGAAAATACTGGACAAGTAACGACCAATGCACAAAATTAAATTAATTAATAAATTGGCTATTCGCTGTATGACAACGATATTCGTACTGCATATGACATGAAGGTACATAGTCCTAAATGTTTATACGACCCCTTCTTTCTTCCGTATTCACAAATCTTATAGGAACCAGATCTATAACCGTTAATATGTTTTCTTTTGTATTCACAAGTTTTGAAGTTATGCAAGATCTATAACTTTTAAAGTGACTTTCTTCCGAATTCACAAGTTTTGTATTGTTGTCAGATCTATAACTTTTAATTTGCCTTTCTTCCGAATTCACAAGTTTTGTATTGTTGTCAGATCTATAACTTTTAATTTGCCTTTCTTCCGTATTCACAAGTCTTGTAGTGATGTGATATATAAAACTTTTAATGATTTCGAACTTTTAATGAGTATATTCTGTATGCAGCTAAGCTTAGAGGAAAATTAAAAACGAATATTAACTTACCTGTCAGCATTATTCATGAATATAGTTACTTCCTTTCTGACTTACCTGAAACAAGAGAAATTAATAATATTAATATGTGAAGTTTTTAGTAAAATCACTAAATTTATATTATATATTACGCTAATTTAACAAGTTGTAATACTATGTAAATAATAGTTGATTAATCGTTATATTAAAATTACAGACACTGTCTCATACATAATTTTTTTAAGTAAAGTTTTATTTAGAATTTTTTATGAGAAGAAATTAAAGACTACTCTTCAAAATGTATACCAGCAGCCATCTTTTAGTGAGAATTTTATTATCCCGCGACGATACCTGTCTCTAGTTTTTGATTGAAGAATTTATTGAGATCCACTTCAATAGCTTTAGTGTTTTTGGAATTTTACACAAAAATTGTGGAAATGGGTTATGGATTGAAACAGGTGGTAATTTGAAGACGGAAAAATCAGGGTTATATACTGGGCGTGGTAGCAGTTCGATTATTTGCAACTCCTAAATTTTTGTCATGGTTGTTCTTGCAGTATGGGGTTCGACTGGGTTTGATGTTATGAACTCTTTGCAGTTGTTAAGAATAAAAATCCTAATAAAAAGTCATCATCATCATCACTCCAGGGATTAGGCAATTGCCCGTTCCGACTTCATAATGCATCAGCCCAACGTCTTCTAGGTCTTCCAACATCACGTCTTCCTCTTGCTTGATAATTTCTTGCTAACAATGGATATCTCTCCTTACTCATTCCATCCATATGATCAATCCATTTCTGTCTGTAATTCGTGACCTTATCCAATAAAGGCTGTACTTTCAATTCTTCTCTTATATCCTCATTTCTTATTCTATCAAGTCTTGTACATCCTTTAACTTGTCTTAGGAACCTTATCTCCGTCGTTTGTATTCTATCCTTCTGCTTTTTTATTGGAGCCCAAGTTTCACATCCATACAATATTGTGGGAACCGCCATAACATTATAATTTTTATCTTGGTTTCTTTTCTAATTTTATTTTTGAATGTTCTCTGTATTGTTCCACACACCGTCTGAAATTTATTTATTTTGGAGTCAATATCTCTTTCCACATTGTAGCCAACATCACAGCCCAAATATTTGAAACTAGACACCTGTTCTATACTTTGATTTTCTAAAATAATTTTGGATCTCACTGGATCTCTTCCTCTAAAAGCCATGGTCTTCGTTTTCCTTATAGAAATCTTTAGATAAAAAAGTTAAAAATAAATTATGGTAGAATGACTTAAACACAATACATAATGAAGTGAGAATATATTTTTATTTCATTAACTTATTTTAACCTCTCACCTAACAAGTACTTTTCACGTACAACACGTCCCCCGGACCTTACAGCGGCACGACCTGTCGGGAGAGGGATTTTAAAAGCACGGTTCATACATTTACTTTTTTGACTGCACAAAGATATGGAGGGTCTCTCCAAATGAGTGCAATAAAAATACAGGGTGTCCCATGCAAACATCCCACATTTTAATTAATCATACCTAACAAAGTATGCGGAATTATGAAATGAGTGTTGTTACTTAGATGCTTAAGCGAATTTCCAATAACACTTCAGTATCATTTACGTTCATCGGATGATAAATTCATCTCCCTATTTGTTTAAAACATATGAAGAACAATGGACGTGTTGCTATGCTTTTCCAGTGACTTCTGGATCATACACAATAAATATTGTATTTCTGTCTCATATCGTTTCTGGGAAATAACGTTTCAAAGAGTGTGTACATCAATTTGAGACCCCCTGTATTTAATTGACTCATATTCTGCTTGAATTTATGATTTACCGAGATGAGTGCACCAGGAGAATTACAGTATAATCATCTTGCAATATTCAGGTTCCAAGGAGACGTGAAATTAAGCGATAGCATCAATTGAATGTAGTAAGCGGAGATAACAGAATTTCATATTATCTTGCTCCAATACAAACTCACAGCTTTAATTTACACATCAATTCCAACACATTTGTACTTTATTAAGAGTTTGCCTGACGTATTATATAGGATGATTCAGAATAAGTGTTACAGACTTCTAGGGGTTGTAGAGGGGACTTAGTAGATAAAGTTTTGATGAGGAACCCATGTCCGGAAACGTACCATTTCTATGTAAAATAAGTTTGAAAATCGAAACACATTGGGCTGATATCGTGTGTCTAGTGTTTCAGAATAAGTATTACGAACTTCTAGGGGTTATACTACACCTGTCGAGTCGGAGGAAGATCTTCTTACACGAATTCTGGTGACAGTAGAAATTATTGAGAACATACTAGGTTTTGTGGGACGTGTGTATGGAAACATGCATCGCAGGTACACTTTGTGCAACGAACAACAGTGTCGCCACGTGGAACCACACTTGTAGTACAACCCCTAGTAGTCATCATCATCATCTGCATTCATGGATTAGGTCTGTTGATCCGTTCCGACTTCAGCCCATCTCTTTCTAGGTCTGCCCACATCTCGGGTGTCTTTAGGTTTGTATTTTGTTATTTGTTTTGGATATCTATCTTCATTCATTCTGTCTATGTGTTGCTTCCATTTTTGTCTATATGTATCTATTTTATCAGTTATTGCAAATATTTCAAGTTTCTGTCTTATTTCTGTGTTCTTGATTCTGTCTTACTTAGTGCACCCTTTAACAGATCTCAAAAATTTCATTTCTGCCGCCTATAAGTATGTAATACGTATTCTGAAACAAGAGACACACGATATCAGCCCATTGCGTTTCGATCTTCAAGCTGATTTTACATCGAAATGATACGTTTCCGGACATGGGTTCCTTATCAAAACTTTATCTACTAAGTCCTCTCTACAACTCCTAGAAGTCTGTAATACTTGTACTGAATCACCCTGCATTAGAATTGAAGTTTGTTGCTTCCAATAGCCCTATTGTTGACTCTAACTAGCTATCGAATGCCCTAACACTATTTGAATAAATTTATAAGAACTGAAATGGCTGGGAACTATTGAAACATTCATTAACTTCTGATTAAAATACACAAGTCAAGGTTATAAATTTGCAAATTTTATGAATCTTGAAAGAATCAATGTTTAACAAAATATGAGCTATTACGTACGTTTACTCGCTAAGAATATTTTAACACGATATAACGTATACAGTAGACATTCTATTAATTTAATCTATTTACACATACTAATTAAATAAGTACAATTCATCCATAAATTAATATCGGAATGTTATGAACCTCATGATCATATAGTCATATCACAGTCTCTTGGCCTGTGACGGAGTGAGGTGGAATGCAGATTGCGCGTGCCGTCCATAGCATGCTAATAGTGCCACGCGTAGTTTTCATTCCATCTCCCTCCCTCCCTCACACGTGTAGACGACTGTGATCCGACTATACATAAAAATAAATTGAGGTATAAAATGGTCGGCCGCGGTGGACTACTGGTTGTGTTCCTTGGCTCTGGTCCCGAGAGCCGCGGGTTCAAACCCAGCCGGGGTCCATGGATTGTTTCGGACGGAAAAATCCAAGGAGCAAGTCGGAAAAATCCAAGGAGCAAGTCCTGTGGGAGGGACTTTAAGCCGTGAGTCCCGAGTCCGAAGATTTTCAGGCTCGTAAAAAATCCTTAAGCTTGAGTGAAAAGGCCTCTAAACAAAATTTACCAAATTTTCCCGTCCTAGTACTACCTTGGTTTCCTAGATGTCAGTATGAGGCGGAACGCTGGCCACGGACCACTCAAGTGACATCTATACGAAAACAAATGTAACTAAATTAGTATGGTTCAAATTCTTCCCAGTAGGGGAGAGCGCCTAAATCTCTGTAAAGGGAAAATATAGGCTTACAATACGAAAAAAAAAAAGGTATGAAATGATATGAGATGTTTCAGACTTTCATTCAGAGTTGGGACAATCCAGGGATTATTAGTTGATCAATCATTTCTTTGATCCTATATTTTAAAGAATCTGTCAATATTTATGCAAATGGCCTAATGGGTAATTTTAAAGATTTAATTTGTTTTAAAATATGTGTGGTACTTAATAGCTGGGCTTTTTATCATCCCTAATCAAGGTCCAAAACCATCCTTCGCCAATCTATATTCTACTTTTATAAGATTTATAATATGTTCCGTTGATGTATCATTTCAAAATTAAAGTATAAAATTATGAAATATTTACCTAAATGGTCCGTATCCTCAACTGTATTAGTCATTTATCTGTAGTACTAATCCCATCATCAGCAGGATTCAAAACTGGTGTTTCACTGAAGATCTGGTAGATGGGGTTGTTCGTACGAACCCAGTACGAGTAACCCCCTCTACCAGATCTTCAGTGAAACAACAGTTTTGAATCCTGCTGATGATGGGACTAGTCCCGAAAGCGCTACAGATAAATAACTAATGAAGTTGAGGAGACGGACCAATTAGGTAAATATTTCATAATTTTATACATTAATCTATATTCTTATTTAATATTGGATTACGAATATCAGATTCAGGTTCGTTTTCAAACCCAGTACGTGTAACCCCCTCTACCAGATCTTCAGTCAAACGCCAGTTTTGAATCCTGCTGATGATGGGACTAGTCCCGAAAGCGCTACAGAAAAATAACTAATAAATTTGAGGAGACGGGCCATTTTGGTAAATATTTCATACTTTTATACATTAATCTATATTCTTATTTAATATTGAATTAAGAGTATCAGATATGAAATCAGAACTGCAATATATAGGTTTAACTTGTAAAATTGGCAACTATGGGGAGTTTTGAACAATGATATATCGTGTATCAGCAGATGTTTCGACTGACACAAGATGCATCATTTCACTGCCATCCTAAGCTTCGTGTCATAGCAAAACAGGATTCAATAAAATGGATTTATATAGCAATGATAACAGAAAGGTTCGTGTATTGTTAAGTACAGCTGTCGAAAGTAAATCCATACATAAATTCAGAGTGCTGACATACATCATAACAGAAATTTGAAAATGCCTTCCTCGAACCGGAATTTAAACCAGGGTTCCTAGCTTCATGTACTGTTCGATATAATAAATTAATATACTTTTCGAGATTCAGCATTAATTCTTTATACCTTCTGGATAGATCCTTATCTCTTCGTTTTTTGACTAATTATAAAGTTTTTTTTCTTTTCTTTCTTCATGTCACACCGTATGTGATTGTAGTCAATATTGTGTTACAAAATAATTTTTGTTTTTGTTTTAGAACTACTATTCTGATCCCATAAAACAGCATTTAATGTTTACACTGAAGATTTGCCCTTATATATTATCTCAATAATTTCAGCATCATGACTTCCATATGCAATAATTTTGTACCCAAACATTATATATACGGTAATATATTTGCCACGTGATTTTATTTTTCCAAGCATCTAAAAATACTATGCAAAATAAAAATTTTGTCAGAGAATTTTTATATGTTGGTTAAACATACATCAGAAGGCCAACTAAAACTGATAGTTATAACTTATAAGAAACTTTCATATGTACAGTATACATATGGCCAGTGAATGATAATCGTAATATAACCAAAACGCTCTTAGAAACTTTTTAAACTTAACAAATTATGCTAGTAGTTAGGTAATGTCCAGCCGAAATAAAAATCATGACATGAAAGATACCAGTACAATAAGATCGGTTCGGTCACTAAACTTCGGTGACTTGAGGAAAATAATTATAAGTTATTCTATGAACAAAAATACTCCTAAGAAGTATATATATATATATATATATATATATACTTACTTACTCACTGGCACTATCGAACCCGTAGGTTCATGGCCGCGCGGACATAAGCTCTCCATACACCCCTATCCTGAGCTAATGCTTTCCAATCATTCCCTGTATAATCTACTTCCCTCATATCATAGTTAATGTTATTCTCCCACCTCATTCTTGGTCTACCAACTGGGCGTTTTCCCTCTGGCTTTCCTACAAGAAGCTTCCATGCAAGTATTTCATTCCCCATACGTGCAATATGTCCTGCCCCATCTCAGTCTACGAGACTTAACTGTTCTTATTATATCTGGCTTCCTATAAAGACCATGTAGTTCATTGTTATGTAGTCTTCTCCATTCACCTGTCTGTTCATCTATCTTTGGTCCAAAAATTTTCCTAAGTACTTTATTCTCAAATACTTGTAATCTCCTTTCCTCCCTTAAAGTAAGAGACCATGTTCCGCACCCATATAATATAACTGGTAGAATGATAGTTTTATATATTTTCAGTTTAACATTTTTTGAAAGGAGTTGGGACATCAAGAGTTTCTGCAATGCATAATAGATATATATATATATATATATATTTTTTTTTTGAAACGTTCCCTTATAGACCATTTTTCCTTTATCCTTTTGACAGCAGTTTATAAGATGTGTGTAAGGTTAGGCTAATTTAATTTTAAATAGTGATGGATTAACGTATATTTCCTCGTTCCATGACTTATTAAAGTGAGACATGGAGTAATTTATTTATTTCAGGGTCATTATATTTTCCTACCAAATAACTGGCATTAACGAATCACATTGTCGTCATAACCATAACATGTTGCCAACTTAATTCATAGCTTCTCAAATACTAAATAAAGCAAAAGAGAAATAGACAAAATTGATGATAGTGATTTTTCCTTGACATCTATTGATGCAACACTTTAAGAACAAATACACTATGTATAAATTGAATTTATCTTCTTTAATTGATCATAGATTCGTTAGATAGACACTTTTTCTTCAATTAAAATTTAAATATAAACAAGGGAAGTGAAATTGTTGAGATTACGTTAGGACGTTTGAAATATCTCTCAACCGAGCTTGTCTGATCTTTAGATTAGCTAAAAATCTGTGGATATATGCCGAGATTAAATTAACATTTGAAAACTCTGATGCAATATTCCACTCGAGTAGATAAAATCTTATATTTTCTTGGTTATTTAATCTCTTGATATTTATAACTACGTGATTGTTAATCTTAGAATTTTAAGCATTCATAACATTTTTTTTTTTACTCCTGACATTTTCCATTTATTGATTCAAGTTCGAATACCATCAAGTCCAGTGTGAAGATTAATAAAATAAATAACTCTTCCCAAAATATTTTACTATCTCATATTTTTTAATGAGTTTTCCCTCGCTTTATACAATTATTTGTATGTAATGTATTCTTATAATACATATCGCACATAAAAGTATATATAAAGTGTTTGGTAGAAAAAATCGCAATCTAGAGCCATGAGACAGTCATTCCATGTGATTTCAAACTATGATAGACAAATCTACTACCAAAATAAATACATTATATTACACCTTATCAAAAAAAATACATTATGGTTGGTTTAAGATGCCACCTATTTAAAGATATTATCATCATATTTAGATTTAGATTTTTATATTTAGATTTAGATTTATTTAGCCTGGTGGAGTTAAGGCCATGTGGTCTTCTCTTCCACTCACCAGGACAAACATATATTACATCAGATTATAACAATCTCAATTAACTCTAATATTAAATACTGAATAAAAATTTGATCTAAAAGGTAATATCTATTATATTACGATCTATAATGCAACCAGTTAATGTTAGTTAAAATTAAGACTAAAACTAATAATAAAACGTATACAAGCAAGACATATTAAATTGTCCCTGTCTAATGTATATAAAAAAACAAAGAAAAATAATGAGATATAGAAAACTAATTTTACGATTATACAATATTTAAAACAAAACAAATGAAAATATTTGTTAATCTTAATATTATTTTCATAAATAATTAAATTTATTAATTGTTAAAAAATACTATCAGTGAGGTGTATAAGTTAGTTTGTTATTAAATAATTCTTTAGTTTGTTTTTGAATATGTTATATGTTATAGTTTGACAGTCTCTGACAT
This sequence comes from Diploptera punctata, assembly GCA_030220185.1. Classification (NCBI taxonomy): domain Eukaryota; kingdom Metazoa; phylum Arthropoda; class Insecta; order Blattodea; family Blaberidae; genus Diploptera; species Diploptera punctata. Next base: position 1,166,715 of record JASPKZ010003844.1, on the reverse strand, counting down.
AGGGCCGAAGGGAATTCCATGTTTTGGTAAGTGAGACCGTAAAATATAATGAATAATATAGAGTGTGATGAGGAGGGATATAAAGGACAATGTGCTGATGGGATCGAGTGTCAAGATTATGTGTGTCGGATAGTCTGATGAAGCGGCGTGATAAATAATTAGGCGATGATATGTGAAGTATTTTATAGAGAAGGGATAGGGAATGGACAGTTCTACAATCTCTTAGACGAAGCCACGATAATTGTTCCAGGGACGGTGTAACATGGTCAAATTTGCGAATACCACAAATAAAACATACGCAATAATTATGAACACGTTGAAGTCTTTGAGTGAACATAATATTTAAGTCTGTAAAAAGAGTGTCACAATAATAAAAATGGGGCATTGCTAATGTTTCTACTAACATTTTCCTAAGAGCGAATGGCAGACAATTTTTTACGCGATTTAATGAATGTATTATTGAGAAGACTGTTTTGCATGTATGGTTTATTTGTGTATTCCAATTTAAGTTGTTGTCAACAAATACTCCTAGAATTTTTAATGTCTCACTATAAGGCATTTGAACTTTATTTAGTTATATTTCTAATAGAAATTTTGAATCATATACGGGAATTAGGATATTTATAGAGTTTGGATTAAGTAACTATATTACACATACGTAAGTAACATATTGACAAATTTGTTGAAAAACGCCAAAAAAGGAAATTTATACATATAAATTATTCTATTATACACATTTTATGTTGAGACCACATGTTTTTATGTTATTGGCATATTCCCCACATTATAAGTGGCATCTTACCCACACCTAGGGCGAGATGCCACTTTTGCAGGTTTAAAAATAAAAGAAAGTAGTTACATAAAATTTTGAAGGCGTTTATGGTGAGCATTTTCAACTATGGTTTATGAATCTAGAAATATCATTCGTAACTGTTCAGAATGATTAGTTCTTATTCCATCCATCCTTAGTAATTCTGCCCGAGGGCAGGTCTTTCACTGCAATCATAGCATTTTCATGCTATGCTTGTAGCTTTACTGAGGAATTGTAGGTGTGGTAGCTTCCTGTTGCTTTCCACACCGGTGAAGGATGATGATGATGATAATGATAAGGATGATGATAATGATGATGACCATATGATTTCGGGGACCGTTTGGACCTTAACGTTTTCCTGACATTTGACTTACAGGTGAGGAAAAACCTCTATAAAAACCTCACCCAGGAAAACTGCCGCGACCGGGGATCGAACCCGGGCCCGCTGCGTGACAAGGCAGCACGCTATCTCGAGACCACAGCGGTGGACAAGTTCTCATTGGTTAGCTTATATTTCTCGGTTGTACCTTAACTATGGCATCTTCCCACTGACCTCATATATAAAGTGAGAATAATGTTATTTAAAGACGCTATATAATAACTCAGGTAAGTCGCGTCGTAATTTAAAACGCCGAGTTAGGGTCAACACACTTGTTCAGAAGCCTCTTGTATAAGTCGTAATGTAGTTTTATGTGATGAAAATTTCCGACGCAGGACACAAAACTAAGGATAATGAAAAATTCATCGACCACAGCCTGATATCAACTGGCAATTTGTGTTACCAGAGGCCAGCATTTAATTGATTGAAATCTGAACACAGTGCTAATTTTTCTCGTCTATTTCACCAACATAGGTAACTGTATTACATTGGTTTTCCCCATGTATAATGCATAGTTTAAACTGGCGTAATACAGTTACCTCTGTTGGTGAAACCGACCCTAAGAATAAAATTATAATTTGTGAATGAAATTATTTGTTTTTTAAGGCAATTGTATGTTTTTTTGGCAGTTAGAAATTTTGTGATTAATAGTGGAAAAATGAATCTCTGGCGTAAGAAATTTGGAGAGACAAGCGGCCACTTTATCTCTGTCTATAAATGACCATGTTGCACTATGTGGAGAAAGTTTCTAGGGCGTAAACTGATTAATGCGATGTCATATATTGCAGACCTCGTTTCCTCGGTTTTCCTATAAACCAAACAATCTCACACTCTTAAATATCTCCGTTTATTTATTGCATGGTTACTGTAATAAATAGTTCTCATTACCCTGCTGGTTTTACAAGAAAATTCTACAGTAAACATCTATGTTGAAACGTACATCTCTATTTGTAGTTAAGTAAATTAACTAAAAGGAAAGAGGCAGTTATCTGCAGTCTTCACAGGAAATGCACTACAAAGCTATTCTTGCAGCGGCCATTTAGTTCAGTAGTCAACAAGTGACCTTTTGTTTTGAAAACTGCAGTTTTGTACTTGATCTAAATATGACATCATCTGTGAAAATAGTTTGAAATAAGAATATATATTGTAGTAACCATTCTACCATTACTATATTCATTAGTAATTTTCTTACGACGGCAGGCAGGTCCTTCGTTATAAACTCTGCATTTCCTACACTACATACTGGTCTGATTTTCTCTTCTTGTCTGTATACGATCCGTTTATATTTATGTTGTCTGTCATATTTATCTTCTTCTTACTTGGGCAATCATTCCGTCCTCCATTCACAATTAGTATATGCTTTATATTAATAAACACAAGTAACAAACAATTTTATTATACAAATAAATTGCTGATTAAGCAACTGATAAAATACCGCTAAACAAACTATATTAACCCTTAAATTGGCAATGTACCTTATAAGATACATTGATTTCATTTATTCAATAATGTTTACAGAACAACAGAAAGACAAACGAGTAGAAATTCCTTAAATGTATGTCACATTACGCAATAATGTACGATAATAACTTAAGTTTTACTTAAAATATATATACAGTCAATATGCCCATTTCACCAATTAATGTTTTAAAATGGTCAACAAGTTTCCATAGCCAAGCTGTCATTCTCAAGACCAGATATTGACTGAAGACAAAATTGATAATAAATAAATAAACAAATTCAGTTAAAAACAAACTAGTTTGACTGAAGACAAAATTGATAATAAATAAATAAACAAATTCAGTTAAAAACAAACTAGTTTGTTTTTAACTGAATTTGTTTATTTATTTATTATCAATTTTGTCTTCAGTCAATATCTGGTCTTGAGAATGACAGCTTGGCTGTGGAAACTTGTTGACCATTTTAAAACATTAATTGGTGAAATGGGCATATTGACTGTATATATATTTTAATATTTTATCACCAAGAAGATCACTTGTGTATTAAATAAGTTTTACTTGATTTTATTTTCCTTGCGGTCCGGAACATTTAAATAAATGGCATGAGAAAACATTGAATCTCAAGAACAACAATCAAGTAAGCCGTGATAGAATTAATCTTCATTATTGTGATATCCTCATTTACCTGAAATTATTGAAATTTTATTATAATATGTGTTATAATTTCTGTTTTGTGATGTTTAAGAAGTTTTGACTTATAAAGGAGTTATACGAGTATTTGTTACAATCCAAGAAGGAATATTGTTGACAATATTAATATTTACAATTTTAGTGTTTTAAACTTCATCGTGTAGCCATATTAGGCAACGAATAATTTAACACAGAATTGTGAACTGTGATTATATTTATATAATTTGGACACTTCAGAGTGATGACTTCGTTCTATGTTTAGACATCGACCTGGCCATCATAAGTGATCTCCTACAGGATATTATCTTATTGATATATCAAATGCTAATTTTTATAGACTTCAAGACAATTCCTAGATTTACTACAGCCATGAAATTTCAACAGTTTTTACTTTATACTGGTTGTGATAGTGGTATATTATCGAGGTGTAGTCACTGCACCTTCTACTAAACTACTGTATATAGTGTTGGTGTTCAACCTCTATTTGCCGGTGTTGGTGTTTGTGATTAGTGTTTTTTGTGCCCATAAACTAAGTCTTGGCATCACCAAGCATGGCAGCTGCCAAGGGTACTGTCGATGTGATGGAAATGGACGAGGAGGAGGAATACAGGCCGCTCAATCTCTGGGACGATGCCTTAGTAAAATTTGAAGCTCATGTCAAAAGTAAAAACTTTAAACAAGGTAGCAATTTTTTTGAAATTACTGAAAAAATAAAAAGTACCATATTCATAGTGTTTAACTATCTACAGGCATACCCAGAGTATGAGCGTACTGACGCAGCTCGGGACCTCACCATGTGTTCCCTCAATCGGTTGAATAACTTAATGAATCAATAATGTACCATGACTTACTCATGGAAGTAAAAGCTATTGCAGTGGAAGTACAAACTGCTTGCTTCCTCCATGATAATATGCGTAAAGAATTACCAAAACCTAAAAGAGACAAAACAAGTCGTCAAGTAGCTGAAAAAGCAAAAGACAAAGAAAATGAAGAAAACCCCAATGATCCCAAGAGAAGAAAAACAGATTAAGTAGAAACAATAAAGTCATCCAACCGTAAGGGAAAGCAGGTCCTACCGCAAGCTGTGATCCCAGCAGTGGAAACACAAAATAGATTTGACGTTTTATCAAAAATTGACACCACTGCAGGGAACCCTCCTGCTGGTCCCTTAAGAAATAAGGATAAAGGGTGTGACACAGTGACAACAGCTGCTGGGCCCTCACGGGTGAAAGCCACCAAAGAAACAGATCCAAATCAACCTAAATTAAAAAGGCCCCCACCTATTACTGTAATGGGACACGGGGACCTCTTTAAAATGAATCGAGAAATAAGAAAACAAATCAAAAGTGATCTCAAAGTGGTGAAGGTCTTCGATATTATGCATCCTCAGTGAAGGATTTTCAAGAGTTAAAGAATATTTTCAAAAGTGTAAACAAACAATATTACACTTATCAACTTAAGAAAGATCTTCCACTGAGGGTAGTACTCAAGCGATTACCATCCTCAACCCCTACTGAAGACATACCTAGCGAGCTCCTGGTGCTAGAGTATCCTATAAAAACAATCAAGCAAATGTCAAAAAAGGACGGAGAGAACACCATCCTACTTCCCCTATTTGTTATCGAGTTAGAGAATACAGCTGCAGCTCGAGAAATTTACAATCTAAATCGCTTGTTGTACACAGTTGTCGCTGTGGAACCATACAGGCCGCGTTCTGGGCTCAAACAGTGTTATAACTGCCAGAACTTTAATCACACCTTCGCAGGGTGCAACCTGACGCCCCGATGCGGTGTATGTTCAAAGGCACACAATCATAAAGAATGCCCCATAAAAGCGGAGGCACAACTTGATCCATCTAAACTACAATGCGCAAATTGCGGAGCAACAGGCCACCCTGCCTCCTATCGTAGCTGCCCAGCTTATGAGGCAGCTAAGCAAGCTTATATAAAAGCCCGAGAACCCAAACCTCCAACACCTAATCTTCAAACTCCACGTACTTTTACTTGTATAAAAGTAAACCCCACCTTATCCTTCAGTCAAGCCATAAGTTCTGGCAATCAAGCTCGACAACGCATTGATCGTAGCACTGCTCGAGCACAGACGCAGCCTGTATTTCACCCCTTAATGACCGAACAGGCACAACAGGCACTCCAAGATTTCCAGCCTATATTGGCTGGCTTTAAATCTCCAATGGAGCGTTTGTTGTTCCTGTCACAATTGGTGAATATGTGTATCGGTGACAATGGCTAATTTCGCACATGGAAGCTATCTTAATTTCCTGGCATTTAATGCCAATGGAATAGCCAGACAGTCTCATGAACTAGAAACACTCATACAACAACGAGATATAGACATTCTTCTTCTGAATGAAACCCATCTTAAACCCGAAGATCGGTTTAAAATCCGAAACTATTATACATACCGTAATGACCGTCTTGACGGTCCCCTTGGAGGAACAGCCATCTGCATCAAAAGAACCATCAGCCATAGAGTGACCAATATTCCCAGGCTTCAATTTATTGAGGCTACTGGAATATTAGTCCCAACTTCCCCAAATCAAACCACCTTCATCGCCTCTATCTATAAATCTCCTTTAAGGCAATTAACCAGACACGACCTCAATATCCTAACTTCTGTCTCCGCAGCTATTTGCTTGCGGGAGATTTTAATTCTAAACTCATTTCTGGAATTGTCGTGTCCAAAATGCCTCAGGCCTCATACTTCAAAATTATTGTCAGCTTCAAAACATAGAAATCTCTGCTCCAAGGGATCACACTTTCTTCCGTCACACAGCTTTTGGCATTCGATCCGATATCCTTGACATAGTCCTTTCGAAGAATGTACCTATATCAGCACACATTAACACCATTGAAACGCATTGGACTCGGATCATACACCCATACACTTTAAAATTACACCATCTTTTCAATTATCGCCACCTTTTTCTATACAAAAAGCGCAAATCGACTGGCAGAAATACACTTACATGCTCAATCAATGGATAGAGCCTACACTTTCTGTTGAGTCTCCACAACAACTTGAAGACGCCATTCTAAATTTTCAGGCGACGATAAAAACAGCTGTTAGACTATCTACAACACCAACAAACTACACTGCACCACAAAAATACACGGACCCTACACTTCAACATTATTTATCAACAAAGCGCTACTATCTTCGATTATACAGACGTTTTGGCTCCCGTCAACACAAACAAGTTTACAATCGCTATGTTCACCTGGTACGAAGCCGATTGCAGAAACTTAATCACGACCGATGGGAAGAGTCTATGACTCAACAAAATATTGATCGAACTCCTCCGTGGGTATCCTTAAAAGGATCAGAAGGAGTAGAGCTCCTGCTCCTCCTTCTGCAATCAGCAGCAATGGTACCTGGGTCTATTACCCTGGCGATAAGGCCCAGGTCCTTGCTACACATCTGGCCAATCGGTTCCGACCACATGAACTCACTACTCCAGTACATGAGACTGAGGTAAATGACGTTGTTACTACGTTTCTTGCTACTCCTATCCCACATGTCCTTCCAGATATCCACCTTACAGAGGTGCGTACAATTATACGTAACCTGAATCCTAACCGTGCCCCTGGCAGCGATGGTATCTCGAACCTTGCTGTCAAAAATCTACCCATCAAACACTTACTCCTTTTACTCCAAATCTTTAAATACTGTATTAAGTTACAGTATTTTCCTAACGTATGGAAACTTGCCAAAGTCATAACCCTCTCAAAACCCGGCAAGAATCCATCAGACCCAGACAATTTGCGACCAATTAGTCTGCTGCCTGTACTGGGCAAAATTTTGGAGAAAATAATTTTGATAAGACTCAAAATTGAAGTTACAGACAAAGCTCTTTTACCAAACCACCAATTTGGATTTCGAAATTTACATAGCACTCCGCTCCAGCTAGCAAGACTGGTTGATCATATTGTCACGGGCTATAACAGGAAACGTAGTACCATCGCTGTATTCCTGGACATTGAGAAGGCATTTGATACGACCTGGATAAATGGGCTTATCTATAAACTAATCAAATTTCAAATTTCGGCACCACTTATTAAATTAATTGCAAAATACCTCACTGGCAGAAAATTCTATGTTTCGATCAGTGGGTATAAATCGGACTGCAAGGCAATCTTGGCGGGAGTTCCCCAAGGTGCTGTCCTTTCACCCATACTGTATACGTTATACGTATCAGACCTTCCTACTATCCCCTACATCCATACCGCATCATTCGCCGATGATACCTGTTTCTTTTACCAGACTACCTTCAAATCTCTTCCTAATCGAATCCATGTATTCCAAACCGCTCTCAACCGTATCTATATTTGGTTCCAGTTATGGAACATAAAGATAAACATGACAAAAACCCAGGCGATCCTTTTCACTAAATCAACCAGACGGTCACCCATCCAACTAACCTTGGGAACTCAAAATCGTCGCCTAGAACCTTCAGTGAAGTATCTTGGGGTCCATCTGGACCCCAAGCTTACGTTCAAAATTCATATTCGACATCTACAACATAACGCAAATGCAGCAATTGCAATTTTATACCCATTTTTCAGGTCGAATACATTGTCACGTAAGATCAAGCTTTTACTGTATAAAAGCGTGATCCGCAGCATGCTACTGTACGGATGTGAGGCCTGGAGCATCCTCGCAAAACAGCATAAACGAAGAATACAAATTATACAGAATAAGTGTTTGAAAATAATGTTTCAAGCACCGCGTTTCACAAGGATGACAGACCTACACAACGTAGCGCAACTTCCCCATATTGATGCCATGATAACTGAAAATGTAAGCAAGATGCACAAATTTACATCTTTGCATACAAATTTTATGGTACGCAGTATTGGACGCTTGCCCCAGTGGCGTGCTGTATATAGAAACATATTCATCCGATTTACTCCTCATTAAATCCAGCCAGAGATTTGGCGATGTGCTCTCACCTGGAGTAGCGTGGCTCATTCCACAGTGCTGGATTTCCGACTCTCGGCTTGAAAGTAATGTGGTTTCTGATGTCCTGCTTCAGGTCATCACATCCCTATCTCTGTCCAAATTTCATCACCATTCGCACACAAACGCTAGCGCCGCCAAATAGGCTCGGGTTAAGTGAACTACAACCCCGTAATGATAACCACTATTAACTTAGCTGCCAAAGAGCCCTAGTGGGTTCTAACATACGCAGCACACTGGGTGAAGCTAGACTTCGCCTTATCCAGTCCAGTCCAGTTGAATCTCAAATTGTATTGATCTAAATAAATACAGGCGCAATAATTTTGAGGTTTAAACAGATTAAGTAAAATAATAATAACAATAATAATAATAATAATAATTAATAATAATGGGGACGAACAATGCGTAATTACATTAATTGATACTTTATGAACAAAATATTAATATACAAATACCCATATGAGTAATTGCTATATCGGGCATATTTCACTTAAACATAATAGAAGTCCATATGTCAAAAGCATATTATCACTTTATTGTTGTTGAGGATGAAGGCAAGGACTTCAATAGAGTTTTGTATGACCAATACATTACTAACAAAGATGATTGGGATCAATATAATTATCATAATAATAATTATTGATTTTTTATTTTATGTGATAAATTCAGGATCGGAATTTCTCCCGTTCATCAGGAACATTATATTTTGTAATTGTAAGCCCATATTTTCCCTTTACAGATATTTAGGCGCTCTCCCCCTACTGGGAAGAATTTGAACCATACTAATTTAGTTACACTTGTTTTCGTATAGACGTCATTTTGAGTGGTCCGTGGTCAGCGTTCCGCCTCATACTGACATCTAGGAAACCAAGGTAGTACTAGGACGGAAGAATTCTGTAAATTTTGCTTAGAGGCCTTTTCATTCAGGCTTAAGCATTTTTTACGAGCCTGAAAATCTTCAGACACGGGACTCACGGCTTAAAATCCAGGACTTGCTCCTTGGATTTTTCCATCCTAAAAAAAGGACCCCGACCAGATTTGAACCCGCGACTCTCGGGACCAGAGGCAAGGAGTATAATCACTAGTCCACCGCGGCCGGTAAACATTATATAAATATTCAAATTACGATTGTATGTATGTATGTATGTATGTATATATAGTTACCATCAGATCATGGCCTAACAGTGGTTCCATAAATAAATAAAAAAAATGTATATATACATATCCCTTCAAAGTTTGTATGCAGGTAAAGAAGTAAATACGTATAAAATGTTGTATAATTAAAAGTCTGTTTTCTAGGTTTCGCAGAAAGTGACTTAGCTTTTTTTTTTTCTTGTGCTCTTCTTTTATGTTTTATCCATCTATAAAAAATAATCAATCTGCATTGATATTCGTGTAATTTGTTTGCTGGACTTAAATCGGTTTCAGCGATGATCTAGCTCCCTTCACAGTGTTTCACAGATCATTTAATCTAAGGCTTCTGCCACAGTTGTATTCAACAATTGAAATTTTGTTCGACTTCTCCAGCATTGTAATATCCTGTTAATTGCATTTTAATTATCTAAGCTTATATCTGTTCACTAGTAGGTATGGACGCTTTTATTGTTTGAATTCCCCAGATCCAGTAGACTTTTCACTTCAATGTAAACATTAATTAAATGTGTCACTTTATTTAAACCTCCCACATCACTAAAAACAAATATACTGATGTAACATCAGGAAATCGATATTTCTGCGGCACCATTGGTAAGGAGAATTCACCACACCAATATTTCGTATTGATAATATTGCAATATAATTACACTGAGCAACAAAAAATATACTTTTTTTTCTCAGAAAGAAAAATATGTGATTCTGATAGTATTTTGTCTCTTCAATTCAAATGTGATATCGGTTTTTGTCCGTTATGCAAGATTTCCGAGAGACAAGAATTTATAATTTCAAATACTTTAATATTTTCTACATTCGTAAGTACACAATATTCGAACATTCGAACTCACCTAGAAAGTAATAAATGATTTTCTGCTATATTTCGCCTGTGGAGCATTCGCCCGTGATGGTCCAACAATAATTGGCCAGCATATTAGGATTCCATTTGCCTTGATAACTCTTTTTCATATCTGAAATCTCCTGAGTTAGCTCATTTGGTTTTATTTTACAATGGACAAATGGACGAAAATACGTTTATAAAAAATAATTATTTAAATCCATTAATTGTAATTGAAATAAAAAAACTGGAGAAATTCCGAATACATATTTCAAAACACGATAAAAAACTGCATTAAGTACAACTATTGGTACTCATGAGACAAAAATCATGTTAACCAGTAGTTATCTGTCTACCTATACCTATATATTACCGTATGGGAAAGGATTTCCCATGCGGGTGATACTTAACAGAACTAATTTAGTTACGTAATCAATTGATTTGGTGTTTACGTGATGAAAATCCATTATGTTTAGAAATAAAATAAAATAAAACTGTTAAAGTTGTATACGATTTTCATATTAATTTTTATATAAATTCGTAACAGCTGTTTCAGTACTCTGTACCTTCTTCAGATGAATACTACGAATACAATTGGATTTTTTTATTATATACTAGCTAATTCCCGGTGTGCACTGCTACGCCTAATTAAATGAAAATTAATGTGCTTTTATGTTTAGTTGAATAAGTAGAAGGAAAAATAATTATACATTTATATATTTTAGATAATCCATGCTGATTACCCGGCGTTGCCCAAGAATCTACTTATCGCGATCTTCTTGACATAAATGCGCTGAAATACGAAAATTAATGTGTTTTATGTTTAGTTTAATTAGTGGGGGGAAATATTTATATCGTAATTATTTTTTAGATACCCCGTGCTGTTTACCCAGCGTTGTCAGGCGATCTACTCATCCCGAATTTCTTGGCATCAATGAGCTTAAAGAGGAAAATTAATGTACTTGTTATGATTAGTTGAATAAGTAAAATGAAAAATAATTATGAATGCATATCGTAATTATCTTAATATTTCTTGTGCTAATTATCCGATGTTGCCCGCGAATCTACTTATCTTGATCTTCTTGACATAAATGAGCTAAAAGAAGAAAATTAATGTACTTCTTATGATTAGTTGAATAAATAAAATGAAAAATAATTATAAATGTATATCGTAATTATTTTAAGATTACCCGGTGTTGCCCGGGAATCTACTGATCTCGATCTTCATGCCATAAATGAGCTAAAAAACAAAATTCATTATATTATGAGTTATCCGTAAAAGAATACCCGCCATGTGCTGATATCCTTGCACAGAAATCTACGTACTTGCCTCGATCTTCTTGGCATCAATGAAAGACAAAAATGGTTATTATGAGTTATCCGTAAGAGATAAACATATGCTGTCGCGGACTTTTTTGTAGAGTTGTTTGAGATATTCAATTCTATGTACATTACTTTTGAGTATTTGTTATGGTTTAGGCAGCGTAAGCCATTTAAACGTCCAAAGAGCTACTTTTTTCACGTTTTCCACTGAAAAAAGGGCGATTTTTAAGTGTGTAGGAGTTGAGTATCACAACTCTCTTATAGTCTATGTTCATCCCGGGAATCTCCTGAACATTTTGCAAAAAGCCCCATCCCGAATCGGATCGACGGTATGGCCGCGCATAAAGTACGAACAAACAAACAAACATTTTTATATATTAGATACACTCAAGTACGTAACAAGTTTGTAACTAAGCACGAGTTGTGGCTTGACCACAGTAGAGTAAGGTTGTGTTTCTGTGATTAGTGAAGAGAGTTAAAAGTGACGTCCAGATATATTTAACTTCAACATAAAGAACAAGTGTAATATACTGCAATAACAGAACATTTACGTAAGTATTTACGTTTCCAATTATTTAAGCAAGTTTTAACAAAAAAGTGAAAACAGAAATGGCGACAATCCGTCGTGTTAATACAATTAAACTTCAATTTGAACAAAGTGCACCCCGTCCAACAGCAATGGAATTACATGCATGGATACAACAAACTTTAAAGTTAACGAGTGAACAAGTGGAAATGTTACAACTAAATACACAAGCAAAATCATTATATGTGAAACTCGTTTTATCTAACGTACATGAAAAAATTACACAGAAATATGAGGATAAAACTTTATTTAGATATGATAATGGTGAACAAAAACAAGTTGAAATCACGAAAGCAGATTATGCTGCGACAACTATAAGGTTTTTAACCTGCCACCAGAAGTTCCGAACACAATTGTAATGTCAACACTAAACAGTTACGGTACAGTTCTTTCAATAGAAACGAACAATGGAGTACAAACTTTCTATTGCCAGTTAACAATGAAATCAAAGCAATGAAATTGGAAATAAAACAAACAACATATACCTAGTGCTATAAGAAAAGCAGGTTACACAGCACACATAACATATGCAGGGCAACCAACTTTATGTTTTGTATGTAACGCGGCGGATCATAAAAAATAAGAAAACTGCCCAGAAAGAAAAACAACAATGAAAGTAAATATTCAACCACGGAAATTACTATTAAGTGAAATTGTGCAGGTAACATCGTCATATGAAACAAACATAACAACAGAAAACAACCACCCGGACTCCATGGAGGCAACAGAAACAATAGAGGAAGAAACCGACACATCGTCTGAATCAGAAATAACCACCCGGACTCCATGGAGGCAACAGAAACAATAGAGCAAGAAACCGACACATCGTCTGAATCAGAAATATCGGAAAAACTGCACTTAAACTAGTGTCAAATATTTTCGAAGTCTATAGAACAACAGTGCGCATGCGCCAGAGTTTATAGAGCCACCGATAACCAACAATAGAACCACATATCGATTATCATCATCGATTGTTATCCGTCGCTATGAAATTTAAATATGGCCAATGTTTGCAATAAATCCCCAAATCTATGTTAAACAAATATATTAATAATATTAAAATTACCAAACGTTTATTAAAAAATGGGCGTACACTTACTTATCACTCCCTAACGCTGATCCAACCTGCGATAATCAAAAACAGCTATAGAAAAATAATAGACTAAGTAATATACTCTATGGAGAAAATAGCAGTTAGCATCACAATATTGTCTAACAGTGTCATAATATTGTGATTTGTATATTTAAATAAATACTTCAAAATTGTCTAATAATGTTATAAAAATTGTTTGAAAAAGTTTAAAATGTTAAATAATGTGTTTTTTCAAATGCCCCAGGTTTGTCTTTCGACATTCCTGGTTTCTCTCCTGGCATGGCGTACTTGTAACCCACTTCTGATGTTGGGGCGCCTGGAAGGCGGGGTTACGTTGCCCCGATGACATGATGGGTATGATGATAATCGTGCGCCAGGAGAGTCCCTAATCCTAAGCTTAACCTAAGATGAATATGAATATGTGATGGTTGCGATGGTCATATGATTTCGGGGACCGTTTGGGCCTTAACGTTTTCCTGACATTTGTCTTACAGGTGAGGAAAAACCCCGATAAAAACCTCACCCAGAAAAACTGACCCGGGTCCGCTGCGTGACAAGGCAGCACGCTACCCCGAGACCACAGCGGTGGACTCTTAAATAATGTTAGTAAATACAGAAGAAGAGCTATAGTTTACAACAATATTACTGAAAAATCAAGCGTTAGTAGAAATGCAGTTGAGCCGGGGGGGGGCAAATTTTGTTTAAACATTTGTGAAGGCAATTTCAAGAAACTCGGCCTGTACTTAAACACCCCTGACAATATAAAAGGTTGAATATTTATCAACTTTAGAATATTATGAATAATCCTTTTTGTTAATAGTTTTCTTTAAGTTTAATTAATCTCTATAACCCTCCTCTCTCTACCTTAGTTTAGACTCTCCTTTGTAGGTACTTTTACATGCTGCACGCCACACGGTCCTTACAGGAAGAAAACCTGTCGGGAAAATATTTTAAACTCTTAATCAGACACATACTTTTTTGACCGCATAAGGTCATGGAGAACCTCCCTGGAAGTGTGATCGGCTCAGTGCCATAGCCACTTCGGAAACAACAAGACACATCATTCATTAAGACATTCACAGTAAACAAGGTGAATATAATAGGATGATTATGATGGCCAGATGGAATTCTGGGACTATTTGGGCTTTAATATTTCCTGACATTTATCTTATTGGTGTGATCCCGGAAACTTATCTCAACCGAGGATCGAACTTAAACCTGCTGCGTATGAGGAGACAACGTTATCCTGCCAACGAGTCAGACAATTCAACGAAAAAATTTGGATCGGCATACCTGGAATTTAGTGGTTGGCGGTAAATAGACAACAGACACATTTCTGCTCTTTCTGTATGGTAATATATACAAATTGCCTCTTTTAAAGTAATATTTACCTTTTTAATATATGGGTCTAAGTTAGCTTTATATAAAATGGCAACACCGCCTGGATATCTACCTCTCTTTCCTCTATTTTGATTTCCCTTAAAATAACCTTTCATATTGCATAGATTTACGCATTCATTAGCTTTTAACCATGTTTCTCCTGGAGCTAATATATCAAAAGTCTCAATAAACTCTACACATCTGTCCATTGAAAGTTTTTGTTTTAACCCTTCGATATTCCATGAACCGACTGTCAACAAACCCTATTGTGTTCCCTTGTCATTAGTCTTACCTGTATTTTTCGAACTTCCCCCTCTCAATAGTTCCTTTTCTGCGGGTAAATTCAGAAGTCTTAGTGATTTTCTTGTTGGAGTTCTTGTGTCCGCCGGTCGTTCACCTCTTAGAGGATGCTTTTTGCGTTCGGCCGTTTTTTGCTGTATGTTTATTGGATTCCTGGGAGTTAGTATCGTAGTGCTCCCTCTCTCTTTCTCTCGTGTAGAATTTTCTCCCTCCTCTGCTGTAAGGAGACCACCTGCTGTTGAAGCGTCCCCTGTAGGTTTTGGGGACTCGCTGTCAATGACCTCTTCAAATTCATTTTCAGAGTTGTCCATATTTGTAGTTGTTCCCTGCTCCAGATTCGTCCATTTATAATCAATTTATTAATTGCATGATTGCATGGCAGCCCTGCCTCCTCGCCTCGAGCATGTGTCGCTTAAGAAAGTCCCTTTCGCGGCGCACCTTCTCACTAAAGTCTTCGGCAATATTGATACCGGTTCCTTTAAGATATTTACTGTCTCTAAGGATCCAACATTTTATTTTGTAGTGTGATAATTTGCATACAATCGGTCTCTTTCCACTATTCCAACGACCTACTCTGTGCGCTCTTTCAATATCACTGTCCACCAAATCAATCCCGATTTGCGCCACTACTCTTTTAACTATATGTTCAGTTTCCTCCCAGCTCTCTCTGTCTTCTTCATGCACACCATACATCACAATATTATTACGGCGACTCTGGTTTTCGAGATAGTCTAATTTAGATTCCAGCCATTTCAATCTGTCCTCCATCCGATGCATGTTCGTCTAAATATCACGTATTTTTTCACCCACGTTGCACTTTTCAAACGCCTCTTTCACTTCAGTTGACAATGTTTCAATCAGCTTTCTAACTTCTTCCATAATGCTTTGTCCCCTGCACACTTCAACCACTCTAACAAAAACACGTCCGCTCTTCTCGACGGCTAGCACAAACATCCACGTTATCCTAGACCACAGGGTTGGACTGCATTTAATTTAAAATAATTTATTTATACAAAAGATTACATATACAATTCGGGTATCCATATGTCAAAGAGTGTAAGTGTATTAGAAACAGGTACATTACATTAATTCCTTTGGTTTTAGATATCGTTAGCATTACATAACTAACTCACTGGCACTATCGAACCCGGACGTCATGGTCGCGCAGACATAACCCAATCCAATAATGCTTTAATTGATCTACTCTCTCCCACCAATATTAGAAAATGATGAAATTTCCACTCCCTCGAGATCTTTTCCAATTATCCCCTGCATAATTCGCCTACCTCACATTTTGGTTAATGCTCTTCTCCCGGCTTATTCTTTGTCTACCTTCTGGGCACGTTCCTACGGATTTCTTACAAGAAGTTTTCATAACCATATTTCATTCCCCATTCGTTTCACATATCCAGTGTACGAGACTTAAATGTTCTTACTACATTATCAGTACTACACAAAAAAAAAATATATATATATCTTAATATATAAAAATTACGTGTCACGTTGTTTGTCCGCGATGGAATCCTAAACTACTGAACCGATTTTAATAAAATTTTGCACACTGTGTGCAGTTTCATCCAACTTGAGACTTAGGGTAGTTTATAACCAAATTTATAGCCGCTTTATTTTTTTATTGCAAATTATTTGTTTATTATTTAACAAAGAGTTATAATTATCTGTGAGTTCCATACGATTCTAACAGATGGCGGTGTAAGGTAATTTGGTAAGGTAATTGGTTTATTATTTAACAAAGAGAGATCCAGATGGCTGTGCTTTCTGTTGCAACCGCGAATTTCAATTGAATTACAAATATTGATTATTTCATAATTTAAGTGTGTTCACTGTTTATTTTATTTTCAATATTATTAATTTCGTGTGTAAGTATTAGTTTTAAGTAATCTGGCTGAAAGACAGCAACTTAATTTAAATTTTTTAACATATACTTTAGCCACAGCAACGCGTTGCCGGGACTTCTAGTATATATATATATATATATATATATATATATATACACTAGATAATACCCGGCATGTGCTGCTACGCCTAAATAAATGAAAATTGATGTGCTTTTATGTTTAGTTGAATAAGCAAAAGGAAAGATAAGTATAAATTTATATTTTTTGATACCTCGTACTGATTACCCGGTGTTGACCGGGATTCTACTTATCCCGATGTTCTTGACATAAATGAGTTGAAATACGAAAATTGATGTGTTTTATGATTAGTTAAATAAGTAAAACAATAATTTACATCGTAAATATTTTTAGATACCCCGTGCTGTTTACCCGGCGTTGTCCTGGAATCTACTCATCCCGATCTTCTTAGCATAAATGAGCTGAAAGACAAAAATTAATATACTTCTTATAATTAATTGAATAAGTATAATGAAAAATAATTATAAATTTATATCGTAGTTATTTTAAGATTCCTCGTGCTAACTATCCGGTGTTGCCTGGGAATCTACTTATCTCGATCTTCTTGGCATAAATAAGCTAAAAGATAATATTCGTTATTGTGAGTTATCTGTAAAAGAATATCCGCAATGTGCTGCTATGCTTGCACAGGAATCTACGTACTTGCCTCGATCTTCTTGGCATCAATGAAACACAAAAATGATTATTGTGAGATATCCGTAAGAGATAAACATATGCTGTCGTGGACTTTTTTGTAGAGTTTTTTGAGATATTCAATTCTGTGTACATTAATTTTTTGTATTTGTTATGGTTTAGGCACCGTAAGCCATTTAAACGTCCAAAGAGCTATTTTTTCCACTTTTCCACTACAAAGGGCGATTTTTAAGGGCGTAGGAGTTGAGTATCACGACTCTCTTATAGCGTATGTTCATTCCGGGATTCGCCCGAACATTTTGGAAAAAGCCCCATCACAATCGGATCAGCGGTATAGCCGCGCATAAAGTACGATAAAACAAGCAAACAAACATACAAAAAAAACCATTCATTTTTTATATTTTATATATATATATATATATATATATATATATATATACATATATTATTTATAGTGTTGTGCCTAGGGCAGGTGCTTCACTTCAATCATAGCATTTTCATGCTATGCTTTGCAGCTTTACTAAGTAATTCTCTGTGTGTAGCTTCCCGTTGCTTTCCACACTGGGGATAACGATTATGCCCAAATGATGTTCGGGGACTGTTTGGGCCTTAAAGTTTCCTGACATGTTTTACAGGAGAGGAAAAACTCCGAGAAAACCTCACCCCAGGAAGCTTGGCCCTACCGGGAGTTGAACCCGAGCCCGCTGCGTGACAAGGCAGCCCGCTACCTTGAGACCACAGCGATGAACGTATATATAATTTCAATAATACAATTTTCGGTTATTCATAGTTTATATTAAGCATATATACTAGTATATATTTATTTTAAAATATTTAGTAATTACAACATTTTAAATTAATGGGTATCGTTCACTCATAACATTGATCATCATTGTTATTATTAGTATTATTATTTTTTATATTAGTTAATTAACAATAGGTATTAAACTCCGAAAGGTGTTATGCCTTGATTCAAGCTATAATAATACATGGATAGCATAATTACTAATATCTGCACGTAATCATGTAAATTCCAAAGTATTTAATTTAATAGTATATTTCGATGCGAGGTTGGGAAATTGTTTTTACAGAATTGAGGAAAAATGTTTAAAAATCGAGCGATAGCTCGGTTTTTAATTTCCGAGATTCTGTAAAACACTTCACAAACGTACGTTCTACATTAGTTTTTTTCGCGATGGTGTTTTCAAAATAATAATAAATAATAGTAAAATAACATATTTGTTGGAAATATTTGCGTTCATTATAAACAATTGACTAACGTTAAGAGTGTGGGCAATGTTTATTAGTTGAAACAACAGGAGGCCTTGAGAACAATTATTGATAACATGGCCGCAAGTACATATTTATTGTTTTATAGTGTTTCATATAAAGTTCAATTCATTTAAAATGCAATGATTTGTTTCGTATAATGTATATTAACACTTCCTTTTGGATATTTTCTGTATATACATTGTACGTAGTATACAGTGATGTTACTTCCCGCACTTTAGTGTAAATGTAATATTACAGTATAGTTATTTAGGTTGGCAACCCCGAAATGTAGGAAGTTGAACTTTCAATAATGGTCGCCATTGCTGGTAAGTACGACAAAACGCATTATCGCGCAAAAAATGACTTAAATGTAATTGACATAACGATAATGATAATAATTGCACACAATATGAGCAACTGTTGCATTTAATAATAATGTCAGCACAATTATGTCGATTTGTATCATTTGCATGACTCGGTAAAGCTAGTATGTAATTAATTACCAAGTTCCTAATTACTACTTGCTTCTCATTCTATTCAATTTTATGAGAAGTGTCTACTAATGATTACTATGTTTAACCCATTCCATATTATTCTGTACGCTAACTCATTCTCTGCATTTCATGAGGTTCAAAAACTGAAGTTCTTTTAAGTAAGATAATCCATCCATACATTCAATAATTAATTGGCTCAAATTCGAGCCTTGGCTTCCCTTAATTTTTGCCTCCAATCATTTCTATTTTGCGCAGCAAGCCTCCAGTTGCAACACTTAAGTAGGTTTGCAGCATCTTCCTTAACCCTTAAATTGGCAAAACACAAATTTCTTCTGTTAGTTATTTGAATGTGGCGGACCGCAGTGAAAATGGAATCTTGTGTAACTGTTATTATTAGGTATATTGCATAATTAGACACACATTTAAGTGGTTTCTTTTTGTTCGTTTTCTTCTGATTTACTTAAAATATTAAATTAATTGAACCAACCAATGTATCCAAAAGGATACATTACGAATTTAAGGGTTAGTACCATCCTCCCATCTTTTTTCGATCTTCCAACCCGTCTATTTCCCATAAAACTTGCTGTAAGCACCTTTTTTGGTACTCGGTCTGTTGAGAGCCTTTGTACTGTGCCATAATAATAATAATAATAATAATAATAATAATAATAATAATAATAATAATAATAATAATAATAATAATAATAATAATAATAATAATAATAATAATAATAATAATAATAATAATAATAATAAAGATGATAATAATAATAAAGATAATAATAATAATAATAATAATAATAATAATAATAATAATAATAATAATTGGTTGAAATTAAATTTTATGTGTGTCTACTGTATATGTATATTTAAAAGTCAGTGGTTCACCCAATTCAAATCGTTCTGGAAGGGGTTCGCGAGTCGAAAAAGGTTGGGAACCGCTGACCTAAACTATGATTTGTCGCAGAGACTGCAGCATGTTTATAATGCTTGCGTTCGATTCATTTTCAACATCAGCCGTTATGATCATATTTCCGAACACTTCAATAATTTATCTTGTCTTAGTTGCAGACGTACATTACACTCTCTTTCACTTCTTTTCAAGCTTTTGAATTCCTATAGTCCTAGTTACCTGGCGTCCAGATTTGTGAAGTTATCTTCTTCCCACAGTATTGACATTAGGTCACAAGATAATAGCCTGCTAACAATCCCTCTTTATAGCACTTCCTCTTATTTTACTTCTTTCACAGTAGCCTCTGCCTGTTCCTGGAATTCCCTCCCTCGTTATATCACTGATAGCTGCACACTTGACACTTTTATGGCACGCTTATACAATTAGTTGTTAATTAATTAATTTTTCTCGAGAACTAAATTTATTCTATGTCATTTTTTTTTCTCCTTTTTCTATCTTGTACATTTTATATTTCATTCATTAAATCTAGATTAAATAAAAATATGTTGTAAATAATAATTATATTGTTATTAGTCACATAAATTAACTTTTTAAGAAGTTCGGCAAGAATATCAAAATTGGATAAAGTAAGAAATAATACAATAAGAGAAATAATGAATGTAGAAAAGGATATTGTATAAGAGATTGAAGAAATCCACCTAAGATGGTAGGGACATATAATGAGAAGACCACTGGATATGCACAACAGTGAAGCACCATAACCCAGAAGAAAAGTGCAAGTGCAAACTATGTGGGTCGCACTGCGACCGATATCACCTATTACAGTGTAAAAACATAGGAACATGGATAGCAGACTTTTGTAAGACATGAAAACAGTTCTTTCTACATGGCCATTGGCTGCAATAATACCTATTATTATATAATGAGAAGAAGGGACATAGAAACAAACAAAAAAGTATTGAAATGGATACCTCCTGGAAAAGGGAAACGTGGTAGACGGAAGTCAACGTGGATAAAGGGAACCTAAGACAGTATGAAGAGGAATATGACAGAAGCAGGCACGTAAGACAGGGAAGTGTGGAAGAAATAAATTGTATATTCAGGTTGAGGATACCTGTGTAAATAACGGAAACAATCCTGAAATAAAAAAAAAATTATATTGTAGATATATCATATTTATGTTTATTGTAATTTAGATGTAGGAATCTTTTGTATTTTTTTTTCACCTTATTGAGTGGTAGGCCTGAAGATTTTAACTCTTCCAGGTAAAATTAACTATTATTATTATTATTGTTGTTATTATTATTATTATTATTATTATTATTATTATTTTCAAACTAGCAATTAAGACGGTACGGATATGTCCAGCGAATGGAAGAGGATCGGCTACCAAAATCTGTTTTGGAATGGAAACATGAGGGAAGACGAGGCAGAGGAAAACCTAAAACCTCCTGGAGTCACGGAATATATTTATACATGGAGGAGAAACATCTACAACCAGGAGATTGGATGGACCAACAAAATTGGTTATTGGGAATCGGACGATGTCAAAGACATTAATCAACCGATGATCTATCTATCTATCTATCTATCTATCTGTCTGTCTGTCTATTATTATTATTATTATTATTATTATTATTATTATTATTATTATTATTATTATTATTATTAATATATCTCGTACTAATAAATTACTACACTTTCTATTACAATACAGTTTCTTTCTTATTATCTCTCTCTATCTCTCTCTCTCTCCTCTCTCTCTCTATCCCTCTCTCTCTCCCCCCCCTCTCTCTCCCTCTCCCTCTACTTAGCTTAATGTCTTCCATTGTGGTTACTTCCATGTTCCCCAAGCCTGCTGGTCCTTACAAAGACAAGACTTGAGAGTATTTTTATTTCTGGATCACATACATACATATAGACATTTGACCATAAGGAATATGAAAGCCTCCCCGGATAAATAATTCCGAGTTTACCAATTGTACGCGATTTAATCCTCTTACCTTATTTTCAGTCCTATTGCACTCAGTATATTCGAACGGGTATTAACTATTTGCATATGAAATAATATAATCCTATCACACAACATTATTTGCATTTAGAGAACATATTATTACTGACATTACGTTTAACCCTTAAATTGTCAGTACAATATTTTGTCGTACCAGTTATTTAAATTTTCCGGACCGGAAGGAAAATAAATTCATGTTAAACTGTGTTATTATTATACATTATTGCGTAATTTGACATAAATTTAAGTAATTTTTACTCGTTTGTTTTTCTATGGATCTAAAAACAGTATTAAATAAATGAAATCAATGTATCCAAGAAGATACATTTTTAATTTAAGGGTTAAACACGATAAGTTGTTGAAGTACAATTATATTTTGGTAAAATAAGTTGTAGCAACTGTATGAGTAACTTGTTTCTGTATATTTCTAAGTATTAAAACCTCATTATTCTCCAAATAAATGTCAGTGAATTTGGTACAGATATGGAGAAAATGTTTAACTTTTTTGGACCAGCCAGAAAAGTCATTTTAGTACTTTATACAATAATTACTCTTTTGAAAACTGTAGAAACTCAACTTGGATGGAGATTGAGACTCTGTAACGTAAAGATATATGTTGATAAAAGACATAGTGTTGTTAATTATCGAATCACAACCTCAATTAACTAGGTTAGTGACCAACCTTAGTTAGGATGAGGTGGAGGAAGGAAAGTGATCACCGAGTGCAAATTGTAAACACTCAAAAACAATTTAAAGTTTGGGGACTAAACCGTGTGAAAATGGCTGGCGGCCAAATAATCAGCTCAATGCCACCTCTGAGACAACACCAAAAAAGGACGACCGTAGATTTGGCAACGCCAAATAATTAATTTCCCTCTGTCAAATGATGAGATATATTCTATGCTATTATCAATTATATTTTCATTTAAAATTTCCCATTTTTCTACTGTTTCTCTTTTGTCAGTTAAAATTAGAATAAATCAGTTCTTTTTTATATATATATTATTATACTACAGTATATTGAACGTTTACTATGAATCATGCGTTGTACTTTATTTATGACTAGTAATTCAAAATTTATGGTAACCTGTTTTAGTAGTAGAAATGGACATAAGACTTCAAATCTACAGGTAAAATAAATATATTAATATAACAAGAGACACCGTTAACTACATTCATATTAAACAAAGGACGATAGACTGATTATTAAAACTAGGTGGTGGAAATATACTTGGGCCCTTAAACTTTTCTGACATTTGTCTTATAGGCAAGGGAAAAGTTCACCCACGAAACGAGTACACCATGGGAACAACCTCCGTGAAAACCTAAAAAAATTCAAAATATTGTTAAAATGGAAGTTTCATAATATATATATATATATATATATATATATATATATATATATATATATATATATATTGACTGTTCTTTAATAATTTGCTTAACTGTTAGGTTAGCCGCTAGATGGCAGTTGAATGATATTTCCGCTACCTCTTGTGTGAATTGAGAATACTACATGTATAAGAAAATTGCATGTTTGTCTTGGAATTCTTGGGTAGCTCAGTTGGTTAAAGCGCTAAAGGTACAGACTTTAGAGACTCGAGTTCAAATCCCGACTCAAGCATTCTTTTTTCTTTTCATATCATATATATATATATATATATATATATATATATATATGTGTGTGTGTGTGTGTGTAGATATGTAATACTTACGAGACATGCGCTGCTAATTGATTCATTCTCATAAATTCAACATCTGTAAAGTAGACATATACTTACTTACTCTTACTCACTGGCACTATCGAACCCGTAGGTTCATGGCCGCACGGACATAAGCTCTCCATACATCCCTATCCTGAGCTAATGCTTTCCAATCATTCCCTGTATAATCTACTTCCCTCAAATCATAGTTAATGTTGTTCTCCCACCTCATTCTTGGTCTACCAACTGGGCGTTTTCCTTCTGGCTTTCCTACAAGAAGTTTCCATGCACGTCTTTCATTCCCCATACGTGCAACATGTCCTGCCCATCGCAGTCTACGGGACTTAACTGTTCTTATTATATCTGGTTTCCTATAAAGACCATGTAGTTCATTGTTATGTAGTCTTCTCCATTCACCTGTCTGTTCATCTCTCTTTGGTCCAAAAATTTTCCTCATCATCATCATCTTCATTCATGGATTAGGTCTGTTGACCCGTTCCGACTTCAGCCCATCTCTTTCTAGGTCTGCCCACATCTCGGGTGCCTTTAGGTTTGTATTTTGTTGTTTTGGATATCTGTCTTCATTCATTCTGTCTATGTGTTGCTTCCATTTTTGTCTATATGTATCCATTTTATCAGTTATTGCAAATATTTCAAGTTCCTGTCTTATTTCTGTGTTCTTGATTCTGTCTTCCTTAGTGCACCCTTTAACAGATCTCAAAAATTTCATTTCTGCCGCCGTTATCCTACTTAGGTCTTGTTTTTTATGTATCCAGGCTTCTGAACCATAGAGCAGTACCTGTACTACCAACATTTTATAAAATTTCAGTTGGGTCTCTCTTGTTGTTTTGTTATTTAGTGTTCGTTTTATCGTACCACATATTCCCTGGAATTTAGCTATTTTATTATTTATATCATTATCATAATTAAATTAAATGTCACATCCTAGATAATTGAGATGGTTCACCTGTTCTATGATTTTGTTTCCTATTACTATTTTGGATCTGATTTGATTTTTCCCTTGGAATGCCATTACCTTAGATTTTTCTACGGATATTTTGAGATTATATTGTTCACATATATTATGTAGTTTAAAAATATTCCTCTGAAGTTCGTCTTCTGTATTTGGTATTATTACCTGGTCATCAGCGTATAATAATGTTTTCAAGTAGTGTGTTTTATCTAATTTTATTCCTTTACTTGTTTCTTCGTTCCATTTTTTTATTATATCATTGATGTATAGGTTAAATAAAACTGGAGAGATACTGCATCCTTGTTTAACTCCTTGATTAGTATGAATTTTATTTTTACTTACTTCATTTCTAGTTTTTATAACAAAATTTGTGTTCCAGTACAAACTCTTTATAGCTGCTATTAAGTGTTTCGGAATTCCTTTTTCTTTTAAAATTGTCCAGAGTTTTCCTCTGTCTACTTTATCAAATGCCTTGACAAAATCAATAAAAGCTATGTGTGTTTCTATGTTATATTCTTTTCTTTTGTTTATAAATTCTTTTATCGTAAATATATTATCCATACATGAACGCCCTGGTCTGAATCCACTTTGTTCTTCTGTTAACATTACCTCTGCTATTTGTTTTAACCTAAATGTTAAGATTCTTGAGTATATTTTATAGCCTGCAGTTAAAATGCTTATTCCTCTGTAGTTGTTGCAGTCTTTACGTTCTCCTTTCTTAAAAATAGATTGTACTATTGCTGTTGTCCAGGTTTCTGGTATTGTTGCTTGTTTCCAACATAAATTTAAAAAAATGTAATAATCTCAGTTTAAAAAAAAATCCTCCATATTTTATTAATTCCATATTAATTCCGTCTATTCCAGCTGCCTTTCTGTTCTTTGTTGTTTTCAGTACTTCTTCTAATTCTTCCATTGTTATCATATATATTCCTATCTCACACTCATATATGTTATCTTTAGTTATTTTATTTTCATTATACCACAGTTTTTTATAATGTTCTTCCCATTGTTTCTCCTCAATTGCATTGATCTGTATTGTATCTTTTTCTTGTTTATTTAGATGTTTCATTACTTTATAGGCTATTTTTTGCTGCCCATGTATATCGTATTCTAGTCTGCTTATATATCTATCCCAACTGACTTTGTGTGCTTTTTTAATTTCTCTTTTGGCTATAGCACTTTTATGTTTGTAATCAACTCTTAATTCTGGTGTTCTATTCTGTAAATATTTGTGATAAGCCTCTTTTTTATCTTTTATTATCCTCTCTAATTCTTCGTTCCATATTCTTAAACCCTTCTTGTTATATATTTTATATTTTGTTCCTAATGCCTCATTTGCTGCTTTATCAATGCTTTCTTTTATATTATCCCATTCTCGGTTTATTTCTTCGGAAGTAGGTTTTAATATTAATTGTTCATTTAGCCTATTCTGATACAGATTTTGTATACTTTTATCTTGTAATAAATGTACTTTGAATGTGGTCTCTTTATTTCTATATTTGTTTTTAGTTTTCTTCCATCTCGCTAATATATTTATTTTTGAGATTACTAAATAGTGATCTGAATAGATGTCACTTCCTCTAAATACTCTCGTATCTGTTAATAATGATGATGCTTTCTTATTGATTAACACATAATCTATCAGTGAACGAAAACCTCGTGCTGACCATGTGTATTTGTGAATATCTTTTTTCTTATAAAATGGATTTGTTATTTTAAAATCATTAAAAATTGCAAATTGTTTTAATTCTTGTCCATTTTTATTTATAACATTTTCTCCATGGATCCCAATTACATTTGCCACTGGTTGATTCCCCATTCTAGCATTAAAGTCTCCTAATAATATTATTATGTCGTTCTTGTTTATCTTATTTATTTCCTTTTGTAGAGTAGTATAAAATGTTTTTGTTTCTTCATCTCTCCCTTCCTCCGGTGCATATATTGCTATAATTGTCATATGTCCTCTATTATGCTTAAATCGCATTGTCATTATTCTTTCGTTAATACAATTATACGTGTCTATTTTGGATCCCCATTTCTTACCCACAAATATCACCACTCCTGCTTTCGCTCTTTCTTTCCGACTTACTCCACTGTAAAACATCATCATATCATTTATCATTTGCGATCCTTTCAATTTTTTCTTTGTTTCTGAGGCAGCTAATATATTTATACTTTTATTTTTCATTTCTTTTGTTAG
Source organism: Diploptera punctata (assembly GCA_030220185.1). Lineage (NCBI taxonomy): Eukaryota > Metazoa > Arthropoda > Insecta > Blattodea > Blaberidae > Diploptera > Diploptera punctata. The sequence goes on along the minus strand of JASPKZ010003844.1, from coordinate 1,139,596 downwards.
TTCGAATTCTTTGCTTCCCAAGCCTCTGACATTCCAAGTCGCTATTTTAAGCTGGTCATGTATTCCAAAACTCTTTTTATACTTTTTCTTGCTGTGGTCGTCATAAGGTTTATCAATCCGGCTTTCCTTCTGCTGAAGTTTATGAGTAAGTTATTTTTTACTAGTAGAGGTTACCAGCCTCTAGCCAAACCCCTCTTCCTGGAGGGCAGGGAACTGGAATTTCGGAGTGTTCGTCTCCTAGAGAAGTTGCCTTCACTACGGCTTTGGGGGCTTCTCTTCTCAACCCTGTGGACGGGGCCCTACCCAGGTACTACCCACTGGGCGAGTGGGACTTGGAGCTCACAAAAGGGCAGGGGCGTTTACTCCCTGGAGTGGACCTCTATCAAGGGTTCCACTCTGTTACCCACAAAAATTTTCCTAAGAACTTTATTCTCAAATACTCGTAATCTCCTTTCCTCCCTTAAAGTAATAGTCCATGTTTCGCACCCATATAATATAACTGGTAGAACAATAGTTTTATATATTTTCAGCTTAACGTTTTTGAAAGGAGTTGGGACATCAAAAGTCTCTGCAATGCACAATAGCATGCATTTCCAGAATTGAGCCTATGTTTAATTTCTTTGTGCATCTCATTCCTATTTGTGATTATTGTTCCTAGGTATTTGAATTCAGCCAATTCCTCAAAATTTCCCTCATTTGTCACTAGCTGTCCATTTCCATTACATAATGTATTTCTACGTGTGACCATATATTTAGTTTTACTGATATTTACTTCCAGTCCTAATTTCTTAGTGTTACTCAATAGTGTGTGCGTGTTTGCCTTTAGTATCTCCTCGCTATCGGCCAGTAGTACTACATAATCAGCATAAACTAACAGCTTATTAATACCATTGAGTTGTAAGCCTTCCTCATTCTCCAAAGATTTAATGGCATGCTGTAGTACAAAATTATATAGTACAGGAGATAGTGCATCTCCTTGCTTTAACCCATTCTGGATTTCAAAAGTGTCTGAAAACTGTTTGCCTACACGCACCCTACTCGTTGAGCCATTTAGACACATTCGTATAAGCCTAACTAACTTTTTACGAATTCCAAACTCCAGCAGGATACTATATAACTTCTCCCTCTTAATTGAATCATATGCTTTTTTGAAGTCTACATATAGTTGATGTACAGTACCATTATATTCCCATTTCTTTTCTAAAATCTGTCTTATACTAAAAATCTGATCTGTTGTAGACCTGTTTCTTCTAAATGCACTTTGATGATCTCCTAGAATGTCATCAATATAGGGAGTAAGACTGCTTACTAATATATTTGTTAGAATTTTGTACGAAGTTGAAAGTAATCAGATGCCCCTATAGTTGTTGCAATCAGTTTTATCTCCTTTCTTATAAATTGGTACGATAATTGATTCCTTCCATTCATCTGGAAGAGCTTCTTTTTCCCAAATAATACTAAGCAACCAGCGTATCTTGTCCATCAATTTTTCTCCCCCTGATTTTATCAGTTCTGCTGGGATCTCATCTGAACCTGATGCTTTATACATCTTCAATTTTTCAATTGCCATTTCAACCTCTAATGCACTTGGCTCTGCGACTAGCATTTCTGCTGTCTGTAACTTATCCTCCTCAATGTCCTGTTCTGTATGTACATTTAATAGCTGATTAAAATTACTTTTCCATCCATTTAATATACTCTTGGAATCTGCAATCATATCCCCATTTTCATTCCGAATTATGTTTGTTCTAGCCTGAAACCCTTTCTTCTCTATACTAATTCCCTGATATAATTCTCTAATGTTCCTATTTTTTGCATTCATTTCAAGATCATTAATCTTCTCTCTCAAGTATTCCCTCTTTTTACTCTTTAGTAACTTGGTGGTTTCCCGTCTAACACTACCCAATTGCTCCAAATTTACCTCATTTGGCTCGTGTAACCATTTAATTTTTGCTAGCTTTCTTTTCTTTACAATGTCGGCACATTCCTCATCAAACCATTTCTTGTTTTGCCTCTTTTTTAAACAACCAATGCTTTCTGATGCTGACAATTTAATAGTATCTCTTATAGCCTCCCATTCTTTATTTATATCAGTTTCTTCTTCGTTTGCCACATTGTCATCTGAAGATTCCAGTACTTCAAATCTATTAGCAATTTTGATTTGGTATTCTTGCCGCATTTCATCATTTTTCAAGTTTTTTAATTCATATTTTACAGAATCATCTTTAGCATTTGTTCCTCTCATAAGCGATAGCCGTTGTCTGATTTTCACCCTGACCAGATGATGATCTGAATTGCAGTCTGTCCCTCTAACTGATCTAACATCAATGATGCTACTGTGCCAGCGTTTATCCACTAATACATGATCTATCTGGTTCCGAGTTTCTCCATCTGGGGACGTCCAGGTGTATTTATGAATATCCTTATGCTGAAATGTTGTGCTCTTAACAATGAGATTCTTTGATGTGGCAAATGTGACTAATCTAACCCCGTTGTCGTTACTATCTTCATGAAGACTGAATTTGCCTATTGTTGGTTTGAATATATCTTCCCGCCCCACTTTTGCATTAAAATCTCCTAAGACAATTTTCATATGATGTCGTGAAAGGCTATCAAATAAGCATTCTAATTCTTCATAGAACTCATCCTTGATCTTGTCATCTTTATTTTCTGTGGGGGCATGTACATTTACAATTATAAAATCATGTCGTTTACCCTTTAGAATTTTGTATGATATCCTATCACTAACAAACTTAATATCTCGGATAGCGGATAGGATCCTCCTTCTGACTAAAAAACCCGTTCCAAATGCAGGTCTTTCTGCACCCCCATAGTATAATGAAAAGCTTCCTGATTCCTGACTACCTTCTCCTGGCCACCTAACTTCCTGTAAAGCGACTATATCCAAGGGCGATTTATCCAATTCCCGCGTTAATATCTCTAGTGCCCCGCTATTGTACAAAGTCCTAACATTGCATGTTCCTAGGAACATGTCCCTGTGTTTGAGCCTTTGGCATGGGTTCCCTGAAGTAGTCCCCGCCCGGAGAACCGAATGGGGGACTATTTGACCTCCGGAAAATTTCACCCCAGTAAAACCCATGTCCGCATTTCTTGACGGTTGTATTTTTACGGTGAAAGATCGTCACTCTTTCGACCAAGGTACTTATTTCGTCTGGCTTATCACCTTCGACCAGTCCGGCATGGGTAACCCTATCGGCAGCAATGCTACCGCCGGCATAGCTCTCAGGATCATTTAAGCACACAAGCCACTCCACCACGACAAGGTAAAGATACCATGGAGGGGTAAAGTAGACATATAATATGTTTTATTTTTATATCGGATGTGCTGATGTCTGTTCTTTTTCAAATTGGTGAACCGTGTCGCTTTCAAAATATTTCTGATATTTTCCGAAAATCAATGGTCTAAGAGTGCTAAGAAGTATTTGGTTGTACGTTAATCTAGAATGTATTAATCACAGATGTAAATTATCATACAACTAGTATATAATGATTGTGGCTGATTAACGTATGACCCAAATGGCAGTAAATGATCAATCATTTCAATGAATTTTGATTTACAATCAATCACAGTTTTTTTCACCTCAATCTTATCACGTTCATTTTATCGCTTTCACACGAATATGTGACTTCCAGATTGTATATTAGTGCACTAAAGTAACCAGATTCCGCTTGCGAGATGTAATAGAAAACATTCGTGATAATTGATTATACCACAAAAAAAAAAAAAAAAGAAACCACTGTTTGCACTTTCTTAAATGTATTACTTCCCAGGAATTATCGTTCCAGAAAATATAATTGACATATTTACATCATAGGACATCAGAAATTAATTAATAAACAGTTTGATGTTTCATTGTTTCTCCTCTAGGCTGCGTTCTTACAGTATTGCGATTATATTTGGCAATAATTTTGATCTGGTTGCAGTGGTGAAGAAACGAAACATAACGTTTCTCATTTGTTTTCAAACATCGCCGTTTACATTAAATATATAAATGTTTTAAAATAACTATATTTAAATAATGATTTGTGAGTAAACAGCTTAATTTTGTTCGTTAAATACAGTAGTCCTAACAAATGGCACTCTTGATTTTCAATTTATCGATAATTTTAAAATCACTCGTGGCATTACTTATGATGATGGTCAGCATGTCCTAGCAACCCGGACTTCAAGCTAGAGCCACTTCTTATGGTCGACTGCCCAAATGTCTTTCTATATGTGAACACCGATTCTAAATATTGTCTGAAATTTCAGTGAGGAAATTTCTTCACCCATGGGAACTCTAACTACCAGTAATAGCGTGAGTACATCCCATAGCTGTGCGCATAGGCAGAGAACGCTCAGTTACGGTATGGGATATTTCATAATAAAAGTGATATAATTTTCATAACAATTGTAAATTAGAATTCTTTGATATTCTCTTACATTATAATGTCATTTTTATGTAATTTGAGGACTTTTATGTTCACACGATTCTTTATCTATATTTTATCGATTTAATTAATTTTATCAAATATACCTGTCATTTTATATTTTACTTTAATTAAGATCATGTAATATGACATTACTCTAACATTCCATTCATATAATTTTTAAAATTAAATTTTGTTTAATTAAAATAACATTGATTATTCTTTGGTATACTTATCATACTACTTAACCCACATCAAGAAAATTATATGATAATTTATTCAATTAATAATAATTATAATACTAAGATCAATGCAAGTACAGAAGAATTATATAAATTAAATCAAAAAAACACTATACAACTATTCTCTATGTTTGAGAAACGGTTAAATAACACTAGCCAACAGTGAAAATGTAACTGGAATGAAGTGAACATTTCTTAAGGGGGCTCATACACCATTACAGGTCAAAATTTTCAAGTTTTGTTTTTGGTCTCGTTTGAAAGATCATACTTTAAAGTACACATTTCTGAAATTTTGTGATGATATCTTCTGTTTTTGTCGAGATATATAATGTTGAATGCCAATGTGCGCTCCAATCCCCAGCACTATATGTGCCCACTGGGTGCAACGTCGTGGTGTGGATATCGACAAGCCCAGGCAGAGGGTAGAGAAGCAGTATATAAACATCCACATCCAATGGCTGTTATGAATGCCATAAGACTTACCTTCAAAGACCTTTCAAAAACAGAACTTCTAAGAAGGTGCTTGAAGGGCCGCACTCAAAATTCAAACGAGTCCTATAATAATAAAGTGTGGACAATTTGCCCTAAAACAAGTAATGCTGGGAAAACAGTTGTCAAAATAGCAGCGGCTGATGCTGCAGCAACATTCAATGATGGGGATACAATCAGATTAAAAGTTTTAGAAGAGTTTGGAGTGAATGTAGGAAAATATGCCAAGGCTGCTTTTAGGCAACGTGATGTCCTGCGCATAAAATCTGCTGATAAACGCCTACGAGAATCCTCGAAGGAGTCCAGGAGAACTAGAAGACGACTGAGACTTGAGGAACATGGCAGGAGAAGTGAAAAGGAGGGCACAACATATGCTGCAGGAGCTTTCTAATACAGACTGTAAGTAGAAACATGCGTAAACTTTAACATCGTTTTCCCAAAAGTTAAAATTTTAAGAACATAAAACGCAATAACTCAAAAACTAATGGTTCAATGTTCATAAACGTTTACACACACACTCCTCTACTTAGTCTGTATCTGGCGCGCACTAAAATCATTGCAATCGTTTGAATATTAAGGTTAGGTAATGGGGAATATATAGTGTAAAAATTAATTAAACAATTATTAATAAAACAAATTTTTTGCCCTAAACCAATAAATCTGGGGCACATCATAATAGTTCACAAGCTTTATTAGGGTGTTATATTTATTTAAAAAATTGTTTATACTAGTCAGGTTATTAGTTTTTAAGTAATAATGTATGATATGATATATAAGAAACTGAAATTATACAAATTTTATTTTCCTGCAATTACAAACATTTTGCTTCAATAATAACAATTTTAATATCAAATGAAAGCCAATAGTGTATACTACCTGTGTGCAAATTTTCATAATTGTATGTTTTATAGTTTTTTATATCATAAAGTAATGATGTGTGTGCATATGTACCTCGTGCTGGGTGTATGAGCCCCCTTAAGTATATCGACCACACTGATAACGAAAAAGACGATGAAAAGCTCGAATTAGCTCTCATTTCCAAATTAAAGGGGTGCATTTAACCCTTTTAAATTATGATTTTGTCTAGGTTAATTTTAGTTAAGCAGTTACAGCAACATGACTATTTATCCCAGGATCATGCTTCGAATCTCATTATCTTCAGAAAATAAAGTCTTTAAACGGTACCATTCAAATGCCCCTATCATGTACGCGAGGCGGGAAAATTTGAGGAAACTTGGGAATATTTCTGAAAATCCCTTGTTTCTAAGTTCGGACACCCTGCACTCCATTGTGTTAACGCACAGACCCCGAAATCAACTGAAACATAGTAAGACGAAATGTGTGTGCAAAATTTGAGTCTTCTATGCGCATAAGTAAGGCCAATGTAATGACTTAATTACCCCTATGTCTCGACGCATAAGAGCGTATTACTATACATAGCGTATTTTACAGTGCATCCTCGCTTAAAAATAAATAAAAAAAAGTAAAAAGCTTTACTAGAAAATGTTAAAGCTGATACTTAAATTACACTTTAATGGCAGCTATGGGCATTAACTATAAAAGTGTTGAGTAGACGTTATTCATCGACTCCTCCAAAATAAGTCTCAAGTGTGTCCTACAGCATAATGGCAACGTGTTACCATCGATTCCGATTAGGTATGCACCTTACATGAAATAAACATATGTTAATATGAAACAATTGTTATTGCGATTGAACTATGACAAGTTTAAATGGCAGATTTTCGGGGATCTGAAAATCATAGGCATACTACTTGGGCTACAACAGCGCTATACCAAGTTATGTTGCTTCCAGTGCCTCTGGGATAGCCGCGCCATAGCACTTCATTATAAAAAGAAAGATTAGCCTAAGTATTACTCACTTGAACTAGACCTCACAATGTTATACAAGAAGCACATGTCGAATCCAAGAACATAATTCTCCCTGCTCTTCATGTAAAACTGGGTCTAATGAAAAACTGCGTTAAGGCCATGGACAAAACTGTGGTAGCATTTATCTATTTGCGCTTAGTGAGACGAAAAAAAGAGGGGATTTTCGTGGGTCCCCAGATACGGATAATGTACAAAGATGAGCATTTCAACACCATCCTGACAGGTAATTAAAATTTAGCTTGGGAGCCTTTGTTTATGTGTCAACAAACTTTCTAGGAAATAAGAGGCCAGAAAACTGTAAAGATCTTGTGACAAATCTTCTGCACTGCTACGATAGACTGGGGTGTAACAATGTCCTTAATGTTACATTTCTTAGATTCCCACTTGCACTTTTTTTCCTGACAACTGTGTTGTAAACAACGAGCATGGGGAACGATTCCACCAACAAATTTCGAACATAAAAATTAGATACCAGGGAAAGTGGAATGCATCAATGTTAGCCGATTACTGCTGGACACTAATTAGGAAATCACCAGCAGAAAATTACAAATGCCAGACAAAGCGGTTGCGTCTTCAGAGACCTTCCTCCAAGGGATAACAACAAGATAAATACATGCATAAGCTGATATAGGCAATAACGTAAAGTTAGCATAACTTCAAAACGAGAGCTAATCTTGCATTTTCATTACGATTTTTGTTATCAGCACACCCGAAAACATTAAGATTAGCTGTTTCCATGCTTGTTACAGTAAATAAGTAAAAAAGTGTAATTATTATAATTCCCATTCTTAGGCTCTAAAATGCAGATCTAGGCTTAATTTTTTAAAAAACAGATTATGAAATATATGCCAATTTTGGAATATATTAAACAGTACCAACTAAATTGGAAACATCATCTAGAAAGAATGAGTTCAAATCGGATCCCCAAAGTTGTTTATAATTATATACCAAGAGGACGAAGATCACTGGGCCGTCCTATGAAACGCTGGAGGGGAAATGTTCTATAGGATCGTAACAGGCCTTTGTCTAATACTTGGAAGGAGGAAGAAGAAGAAGAAGATTATGAAATACTATTATAAACAGCTGACACTAAAAATCCAGTTTACGCGTGAGCCCTTGAACTAAAAATTAAAATTTACAGCTCTAAAGCCATAAAATGTCTCAATGTCACCAACTTTTCTTTCATGCTAAATCAGGAAATTATTAAATCCTAAGTAGGAAAATAATACAAATATTTAAAATTTATAATAGCTTATTATTGTAAGTTCTCCGGAGGCCCAATAATTCATTCAATTAAAATTATATAATTATGCTATTTTTTAATAACTATTTTCACAAATTGTTCCAGAATTTAATCTGTTCCATTATCCCTTGTGTTGTCGAGTATTGTTACGTTCAGCCACCTTGACAAATGAAAGCCAATGTTTCATCAATATGGGTGTAAACTATTCCAATGAAACTGATGAAATTTTAGAAGCTACGGAATTGAAGAAACAATACGAAGTAGCTTTCGACATGTTGGTTCAATGTTTTGAGGGGAAAAAATAAAAACATCATTTTAGTGAAAATGTAGCACTAGCGTATTTTAAAGAGAAGAGTAAATTGTGAAAATTATCGACGCTTTGACCTAATTAGTCTATGACCAAAGCACACGCTCCCAAGAGGTAGTAATATTTACTACCACGTTGACAGAGAGAACATTTTGGAATAATTGGTACATAACTCATCATTTTAGGCCTGTACATTTATTCATAAATCTAAAAATATTCTGAGCTGTCTAAAAAAATAGTATATGACACACGAGGTGAAAGTGATGTTGTTTTGTTCATAGAGTTGCTTCACTCGCCCTGCAGTCTCGCTTCGCAAACTTCCTATTCACAAAAAGAAATGCCACTTTTAACTCTTGTATTATAATATACTACTTTTAAGCTTTTAAAATGTTGAACGTAATACTTAATACCGAAACGCATGCAAAATTATGAAATTAATAAAATTAATTACGAAATTAATAAAAGAATACATCAACCAGAGTTACAATTAAGAACTCCTGAAGGATCAAAGCACTGTATAGACCAATAAACTTCTCTCAAAATGTTAAAATAATATATATATATATATATATATATATATAACGATTGTTTTTCCAATTATATGGATGCAAAATATGGTATCTTACTTTAAGGGAGGGTAACAGGTTACTAGTATTTGAGAATAAAGTTCTTAAGAAAACTTTTGGACTAAATAGAGGCAAACAAACAACTAAGTGAAGAAAAATACATAAGAGTGAGCTTCATGATCTTTAGGGAAACCAGAAGTAATAGGACGACTTAAGTCTCATAGTCTACTATGGGCAGGCCATGTGTCACGTATGTGTAATGAAAGATGGACATATATATTTCTTCTGGAAAAAACTAAGGGAAAGCACCCAGTAGGTAGGCCAAGAGTGAGCTGGAAGAATAACAGTAATCATGACTTGAGAGAGGTGAATTTTATAGGGAACGATTGGAAAACATTAGCTCAGGAAAGGCATATACGGATAGTTTATGTTCGCGAGGTCATGAATCTCAGGTTTCGAAAGTGCCAGTGAGTTAGTTATGGGTTAGTTGTAGCTTCCGGGTATTTAGGTTATATTTACACATATATAATTATAATAAGCATCATTAGATGTTGTTTTGTGTCATTACATAAAATGATCTGTGACCATGTTAATTATATTCGTATATTTTATACATAATTATGGGTTTAAGTTTTATACTTTGTCACAAAAGACTTTAACATCCTATGCGGGTATTAAAAAAATAGCTGCACTGTACTCTTAATAATGGCGATAATGTAAACATCGTTTACTAATTTAATACATATTAATATTAAATTATTTACATAGTCGAAGCTCCTGCTATGTTTTTCTTCGTCCGAATTTTGAAAATAGTTTTTGCTAGTTCTTTCTCTACTGTTCTGTAAACACTGACACAGCATTTCATCCACAAAATAGCTTTCAATTTTATGCAGGTAATTTAGCTTAGCACGGCAAACTAAATTAGACACCTACCTGCTAACCCGTTGACAGCAACTGTAATTCCGGGTTTGCCCATAATCGGAGATTATAAGCTGATACGAATAGAAATATACTCGTATTAACAGTAGCCGGTATCTTAACCCAGGTTCATAATACAGATCGAGAATCTTAAAATCGCATCATCATCTGATCAAAGCATAAGATCATTTACCCTTTTACGTTATCGATGAAATATTTTGTTTCCACTTCTTAGAATTATTCGTATATATATATATATATATATATGTGTGTGTGTGTGTGTGTGTATATCTTTCCTTGAGGACGGTACTGCTGAAGCATGATTTCTGAGAATCAGATTTGCGCCATTCGTTTGACCTGATTTTGCCAAGTGAATAGGTATTTACTTATGAAATAAACTTAGGCCTATATAATTGGCTGTACCTATTTTTTGCGAGTGTATACTGCCATACTCTTATAATCTACATTTGGACGGTTATTATTCTGCTGATGTCTTGCACTCCTCATTGCCCATGCTTCACTTCCGTACCATAGTACAGGTCTTTCTAAAATATTGTAAAACGTATTCTTGTATGAGGGAATATTTCAATATTTTATTACCAATTATTATTCCCATCGTTTATTGAATTTATAAATGTTAAAAGCTAATCGCTTTCATCGAAAAATAATTTATACCGGAGAGTGTGAATTCAATAACTCTTTCGAATAATTTTATTATTTAGTATGCAGATTTTACTTGTTTCCATATAATGCCATTATTTTTTGTTTTGTCAATATTTATTTCAATGTCATATTTTTCACTGATTTCATTTAAATTGTGGACAGAGCGTTGAAGATTACCTACCATGGATGTCATAAGCGCTATCATCACCAAAAATCAATGCATTCAAATATGTGTTTCTCTTTATTTGAATGAAATCATGATATATTTGTTTCTACTCTTACATTATTCTATTTATGTAGGCCTATATAATGTAAATTATATATATATTTTATGTATATATTTATGTATATATTGAAGAGAAACAGAGATAGGCCGCACCCATTTTTACTCCAATGTATATATCGCGCCATTTTGAGAAATCTGTTGTTAGTTCTTATCGCTATCAAAGTTTGTTTTATATACATTATAAATATTCTTTAATAATTGTTGTGGAAGTAGGTCCTGTCCTAAAATCTACAATATTTCATTATGAGTACAACTATTGAAAGACATTTTAAAATAAATGAAATATATATATTTCGAATATTCAAAATATGCTAACCACCTATTACAATTTAATCACTGTTTCGATCCAAATTTTGAAATTTTACATGTTTGTGATAAGGGTAAGAAGTTAGATCTTTTGGAGGCTGTTGAAATTAATAAATTGAAAAGTAGTAACAAACTGTTAAATTCTCAACTTGATTTGAATGAATCCCCTTTGTTAAATTAAAAAAAATTAAATAAATATTGTTGTATTGTTGCTTAGATCAGTTGGAACACAATTCATAATTTGTTAACATGTCTGAAGAAGGTACAGTGTACCGAAACAGCTGTCACTGAAATATATAATAAATATGAAAATCAAATAAAACTACGTTTTATTTTTATTTAATTAATTAATAATATATATATATATATATATATATGTTTAATACACAATAACTATACCGGTAAGTTTTTATCCAGTTTGTTTCTGGCTTCCACTTTTTGAGTCGTTCTTTAACACCTAATAAATACAGGCCTACTAGTATGTTATTAACCATTTTGTTCCTAGCTTCCTGAAATCAACCACTTTTTAGTCTTTTTTATACATGATTATTATACCGGTATGTTATTATCCTGTTTTTGTTCTGGTTTCCTGAAATAAACAAATTTTGAGTTTTTCTCTAAAACGTAAAGACTATATCGGTATGTTATTATCCTGTTTGTTTCTGGTTTCCTGAAATAAACCAATTTTGAGTCTTTCTCTAAAACGTAATGACTATACCGGTATGTTATTATCCTGTTTGTTTCTGGCTTCCTGAAATCAATCACTTTTTGAGTCTTTCTTTAGACCAGGGCCATATATCTGAAGTATCCAGCACTTCTACCATCTTACACGGGGTATACAAAGGATTTGTTATATATCCATCCATAGTAATTCTGCCCGAAGGCAGGTTCTTCATTGCAACCATAGCATTGTCATGCTATGCTTGCAGCTTTACTAGGGAATTGTAGGTGTGGTAGCTTCAATCACTTTTTGAGTCTTTCTTCAGACCAGGGCCATATATCTGATGTATCCAGCACTTCTACTATCTTACACGGGATATACAAAGGATTTGTTATATATCCATCCATAGTAATTCTGCCCGAAGGCAGGTTCTTCATTGCAACCATAGCATTTTTATGCTATGCTTGCAGCTTTACTAGGGAATTGTAGGTGTGGTAGCTTCCCGTTGCCTTCCACACCGGTGAAGGATGATGATGATAATGATAATGATTAAGGATAATGATATTGATGATGATGGCCATATGATTTCAGGGACGGATTGGGCCTTAACGTTTTCCTGACACTTGTCTTACAGGTGAGGAAAACCCCCGATAAAAACCTCTCCCAGAAAAACTGTCCCGACCGAGGATCGAACCCGGGCCCGCTGCGTGACAAGGCAGCACGCTACCTCGAAACCACAGTGGTGGACATAACATACATATATATGTATATATATATATATATATATATATATATGGTCTCGAGGTAGCGTGCTGCCTTATCACGTAGCGGGCCTGGGTTCGATCCCCGGTCGGGGCAGTTGTTTTGGGTGAGGTTTTTATCGGGGTGTTTCCTCGCCTGTAAAAAAATGTCAAGAACGCTTTAAGGCCCAAACGGTCCCCGAAATCATATGGCCATCATCATCGTCATCCTTATCATTATCGTCATCAGCATCATCCTTCACCGGTGTGGAAAACAACGGGAAGCTACCACACCTACAATTCCCTAGTAAAGCTGCAAGCATAGCATGAAAATGCTTATGAATGCAGTGAAAGACCTGCCTTCGGGCAGAATTGCTATGGATGGATGGATATATATATAGTTAGTTATTAATAATGTTAATCATCTAGTCTACTGACTGAGAAACTGTAAGTAAAACAGTAATTGAGGAGATAATGGAGGGTGACATTTGATGTTGGAGATCAATAATGCCGACGTAGTTAATGATGGTATTATGAGTGTTTTCACTACTGATTATAACCTGTATGTGCTCTAAAATACTGTAACTAATAGGTGGATTTTGTGAGCAGTTCGTGCTGCTTTGTTCGCAAGAGAGAAATGTTAATGTGGTTCTTAATTCCATACCACAATACAGTGAATCGCTTTAGTTCAACTTACGCAAGCATTACGTGTAGATACGATGGTGATAAAGTTGATTCAATTATAAGGCAACGTTTTGAATAATTTGAGAGAGTTAAAGCAGAAATGCTATTTTAAAGTTCAGAAAGTGGAATACAAAAGATTTTGGAAAATTGGTATCTTAAATTGTGCACTGCTATAATATAATAGTAACGCCGTTGCCTTAGACGTGTTGGGCCCGGGATCGATCTCTGGCCGGGACATGCTTTCTGGATTAAGTTTTCTTCAGTTTTTCTACACCTATAAGACAAATTTTAGGGAACTTTAAGGCCAGAATGGACCCCGAATACCATGTGACTATCATAATCACCTATAACAAACATGTCTTGTTCAATACGAATGTACGGGTGAATGGGGTGTTCTATAACACCTTAGTCATTAATGTCGGAATTCGAATGTGAGCGTGAAAGGTTGACTATTTTATATTCGGGGTCTCCGTAATTCATGCTTGATCTTCTTTTGCATGCCGCTAATCTACGAAATGAGACCACTCCTTTACTTCCATTCCGAAGAAAGTCATTATATATTTTATATTTCATTTGTTAAATCTAGATTAAATCAAAATATTTTGTAAATAATAATTATATTGCAGACATGCTACGAAATATTTATTTTATTGTAATTAAATGTAATGATAATTTTTGTATTTTTTTAACCTGGTTGAGTGGTAGACAAGGCCTTAAGATCTTAACTCTGCCAGGTAAAATAAAGCTATTATTATTATTATTATTATTATTATTATTATTATTATTATTATTATTATTATTATTATTACTATTACTATTATTATTACTACTATTATTATTTCTATTATTATTATTATTATTATTATTATTATTATTATTATTATTATTATTAACATAAACAGTCAATATGCCTAATTCACCAATTAATGATTAAAATGGTCAATATGTTTCTACAGCTAAGCTGTCATCCTCAAGACCAGATATCGACTGAAGACAAAAAAAGTAATGATTACAAATTGTTGTCTTCAGTCAATATCTGGTCTTGAGGATGATAGCTTAGCTGTAGAAACATGTTGATCATTTTAATCATTAATTGGTGAATTGGGCAAATTGACTGTTTATTTTTAACATTTTATCACCAAGAAGATCACTTGTGTATTAAATTATTATTATTATTATTATTATTATTATTATTACTATTATTATTATTATTATTATTATTACTATTACTATTATTATTATTATTATTATTATTATTATTACGATTTTTACGCCCTTAAAGTTGCATGGAGTCTGGTAAGATTTGAACTGCTGAAGCTCGGAACTAAATGCACTTGCTTCTTTTAATTAGAACACTAATGATTTTAGCTACTAATGAGCTATAATTGTTTTTGGCCATTTCAACTCTCAACATACCAGAATATATCTCGTATCCTAGGAAAATATGTTCTGGCAATAATGTTGGGAATAAGAGTAAATTAATGTTCCTGACTGCTTCACTTGTAAATATGATTGATGGTAAATCCGAAATATGTGATTTTTCAAGAAAGTTGTGGTTCAGGACCGTACGTCTAGGTATTCACATGGAAACTGCCTACCATTGCATGCCGAAATCTACCTTAAAATTTCTTCCAATTTGCGTTGTGATGCCGTATTTGGGAATAAAGTTCTTAGGAAAATGTTTGGACCAAAGAGAGTTGAACAGACGAGAAGACTACATAACACTGAATTACATTGTCTTTATAGAAAGCCAGATATAAAAAGAACAATTAAGTCTCGTAGATTAAGATGGGCAGGACATGTGGCACGAATGGGGAATGAAAGACTTTCATGGAAGCTTCTTGAAGGAAAACCAGAGGGAAAACGCTCAGTTGGTAGACCAATAATGAGGTGGGAGAATAACATTAACTATGATTTGTGGGACTTAGATTATTAGAGAACATTAGCTCAGGATAGGGATATAAGGGGAGCTTATGTCGGCGCGGCCATGAACCTACGGGTTCGATTGGTGCCCGTGAGTTAGTTAGTTAAGCGTTGCACAAAGGCCGTGTCCTAAAAAATATCAGCCGTTATTAACTGTAATATACAAAAATCTAAGCCAGATCTCTCATTTAAACTGTAGGAAAGTAATACAACTCCTATATTGGCAGATTGGACAACACTCACTACCCACCATCCGCGTATCGCTTCCCGCCTCACTTCACTCTGCTCTTAACTCATGCAGGGATGTACATCTGCTCTGTACAGTGGACTGTCATTGCTGAATTCTGGCGAATTCTGTGCCTTGCACTTTAAAACGGCAGATATTTTTTTTGGACAGGGCCTTGGTATTTCATAACGCTTCATTGGAAGAAATTTCAAATTTGTTTTCGGCATGCAATGGTTGACAGTTCCCTTGTCAGTGTGAGTGCGCCTTTCTTTACGTTTAGTTTTCGATCCCTTAGTTACATAGGCTACATAAACGGCATGAAGTCTGATCATGGAGTACAATGCATTTTTACGTCACCAGTGAATTTAACTCCACCGCTGTGGTCTCGAGGTAGCGTGTTGTCTTGTCACGCAGTGGGTCCGGGTACGATTCCCGGTCGGGACAGGCTCCTGGGTGAGGTTTTTTGGGGGTTTTCCTCACCTGTAAGACAAATGTCATGAAGCTTAGTGCCAAACGGTCCCCGAAAATCATCCGGTCATTATCATCATCCTTATCATTATCATCATTTTCGTCCTTCACCGGTGTGGAAAGCAACGGGAAGCTACCACACCTATAATTCCCTAGTAAAGCTGCAAAGCATAACATGGAAATGCTATGATTGCAGTCAAAGATCTGCGCTCGGGAAGATTTACTATGGAATGGAGTGCATTTCTCGGTTTGAAAGACACAGCACTGAACTGGTTTACATTTCCTCCTGTCTGTGTTCAGTGCGGCAATGTGTGTGAGCGTACCGGCGCTCTAAGAGTACTTAACTCCCATCTCTCATATAGTTCGATTCGTCATTTACCTTATAGTTGAATCAGACCTAGAAATCCTCAACTGGGAAATTCAATCCGACTTCGATCGAATATGTATTCGCTGCATGAATATCAATGAGATTGTTGTTAGACTATAAAGATGGTCAAATGTACATTTAATCTTCCTCTCTTACATTATATATGTAGTATGCACTATAAGGCTGTGATGTAATTTACATGAAAAATGTAAAGTCAAAGTTTGTGTTTTCCGCTCTGTTGATGCTGAAGTGATATCAAGTCATGAGTAATGGTGATATTTAAAATTTCCCATGCGATGATAATTTGATGTAAACCTCTACGAAATTTGCTTCAGTAATAATGTTTGAACTTATACTCAGTTATTTACCATAAATTAATTAATCAAATAATCTGAGGTCAAACAAACTTTGACCTCTCTCTGTATTATGTAGTCAGTACCACCTCCAACATATTTGTCCAGTAATTAACTAATTAACCTGCATTTAACCATTTTTTATTTCTTTCTTTCTTAATATCATATATTGAGTGAATAAAAATTAGCAGGTAAATACATGAACATGATATTCTCAGAAAAAAAAGAAGTTTGTTTTCATTGTTAATTGAAAAATGAACATAGGCTACTTATTCCAGCAAATCAAATCTAATTTGCCGTCTTACAGTTCAAAGCAAAATTCTAATTACACGGCCACTTAATTAAATATATGTACTATTTAATGGACATGTATAATGAATCAATACTTTTGAAATTAATTTTAAAGCTCCGTTGAGGTGTTTACTTACTTACTCACTGGCACTATCGAACCCGTAGGTTC
The DNA here is from genome assembly GCA_030220185.1 of Diploptera punctata. Lineage (NCBI taxonomy): Eukaryota > Metazoa > Arthropoda > Insecta > Blattodea > Blaberidae > Diploptera > Diploptera punctata. The sequence continues at coordinate 1,122,373 of JASPKZ010003844.1, read as the reverse complement.
ATGGTCGCGCGAACATAAGCTTTCCATACATTCATATACTGAGCTAATGATTTTCAATCATTCCCTGTATAATCTACTTACCTCAAATCATAGTTAATGTTATTCTCCCATCTCATCCTTGGTCTACCAATTGGGCGTTTTCCCTCTGGCTTTCCTACAAGAAGCTTCCATGCACATCTTTCATTCCCCATACGCGCAATATGTCCTGCCCATCGCAGTCTACGAGACTTAACTGTTCTCATTATATCTGACTTCCTATAAAGACCATATAGTTCATTGTTATGTAGTCTTCTCCATTCACTTGTCTGTTCATTTCTCTTTGTTCCATGTTCCTAAGAACTTTATTCTCAAATACTCGTAATCTTCATTCCTCTCTTAAAATAAGAGTCCATGTTTCGCATCCGTATAATATAACTGGTAGAATAATAGTTTTATATATTTCCAGTTTAACGTTTTTTGAAGTGAGTTGGGACGTCAAGAGTATCTTCAATGCATAATAGCACGCATTTCCAGAAATGAGCCAATTTTTAATTTCTTTGTGCATCTTATTCATATTTGCAATTATTGTTCCTAGGTATTTGAATTCAGCCACTTTCTCAAAATTTCCCTAATTTATCATTAGCTGTCCATTTGCATTATATTTCTACGTGTGACCATATATTTAGTTTTATTGATATTTACTTCTAGTCCTAATTTCTTAGTGTTACTCAATGGTGTGTGCGTGTTGGCCTTTAGTATCTGCACCGTTGAGGTTCTGTAATAAACTATTAAAATATATAATTAGTATCTGGTAAATCGGTCGCCCTCAAATAGAATAAAGTTCTGTTATAAAACTTCATTTTAGTTGAGGACTAATTTACCAGGTAAAATTAAAGTGATCCCACTATAGGCCATAGAAGACCCTTGGAATAGTATGGGGTTAAGGCTCTCACTGTTTCTAGACAATCGGCACTTGATGTCAGCCGGGTTGCAGCCCTGCATGACGGCCGCCTTCACCCTCAAAAAAGCGTCTGGTACACATTTCCGTTAGAGGCTGAGTCGAGCCCAGGAGAATAGTGCCACCAGAAGGTTTGGGTCAGTTTTAAAATCCTGACCCACCGGGTCTGGAACCCTCGACCTTCCGGTTTGTAGCGCACAACGGCGTCCCCCCAATTTACCACGTACTAATTTTATATTTTAATATTTTATGTACAATCAACTTCAATTCTAGAGTGTTGTCACATCGTATCATTATTTGTCTCCAAACTCAAATCGTATATAATTTTCATGAATAAAGCAATTGCGTAATTTTCTTTAGAGTATATCGTGGAACATTTACGTCTCTAATTTTATTATTTATTTTCATTCTGCATATGATCTTTTAGCGCCACCTAATTATTGTAGTTAAAATATAGCCTACACGAGGAAAAAATACATAGTAAATATGTCGTTAACTTTGCTTATAATTTTACTTTATTTAATTATTATGTGGTATTTTCTATGTAACGTAAAAATCTAGTATTGCCTTACTTTTACACTTCAATGTGATTTGTTTATCATAGGTTTATTTTATTGCTCTCATATGCCATGTGTTTTTTAAATGCTCCATTACATGTTGATTATTTAATTTAGGCAAATATATGTATAACTTTTAACGGGTGTATATGTCAGGTCAATCTATGGAACTTTGTAAACGTGTAGTTTCTTTTTTGTCGCAGAAAGAAAAAATATGTGATTGTGATAGTATTTTTTTCTCCCGAATTCAAATATGATATCGGTTTTTCTCCATCACGCAAGGTTTCCGAGAGACAGGAATTTATAATTCAAGCACTTTAATATTTTCTACATTCGTAACTACACAATATTCGAACATCGGATTCACCTAGAAAGTAATAAATGATGATATTCTGCTATATTTCGCCTGTGGAGCATCCCTCTTGATGGTCCAACAATAATCGGGCAGCATATTAGGATTCCATTTGCCTTGATATATCTTTTCCATGGCAGTAATCTCCTGAGTTAGCTCATTTGGTTTTATTTTACAATGGACAAATGTACGAAAAAACATTTATTAAAAAATAATTATTTAAATCCATCAATTGAAATTGAAAAAAAAAAAACGGTGGGTAATGGAGAAATGCCGAATACATATTTGAAAACACGATAACAAACTGCATTGAGTACAACTATTGGTAAACTGCATTAAGTACAACTATTGGTACTCATGAGACAAACATCATGTTGAGTAGTGTTGTATATATAATATTAATTAACTCTGAGTGTAATTGTGGTTAAATTATACTGAACGATAGATATAAATAAACATTTAAAAGCTGCCTTTAAAATGAAGTTTAGTGCTCTTCCTTCTCTTTAATAACAGAAATGAAGAAATAAATTAACAGAAAACTAACTGTAAACTGCCCAATGAAAACAAGACTTTGCTATTGTCGCCATTTTGTTAAAGTATAGTTTCGTAATTTTAATAGATTGTGGATAATATCAATACAGTAATCAAGTTCATCCAATATTCAATCTAACATAGTACATTTCACGTTGTGCATGCACGTCCTGAGATATCCAAAACAAGAGGTTGGAGTAATTTAAAAACACCTCAAACCACAAAAAAATCACAAAGGGACATATAAACATTAACTTTGTCAAACGAAAGTAATAATTCGAATATTTCTTCATTTTAGAATCTCACTGTAGAGATGCACTTGCGTAATCATTTAATAGTGAGTCGGCAAAAATTTGCTTGAAATTTGCCCTAACCTAATATTACCAAGAAACGTCAGACAACTATGACAGCTGGTTATTGTAATTATATTTAAATTAATATTTTATTAATGTAAATAGCTTAAATTTATACCTTACTATTTAAGATTTTATGGTGATTGGATAATCCCTAAATAATTCATGACTGTTATTTTTACAATAAAATATTACGTTTTGTTATAAACTACATAAATAGAAATACAAGCGGGATTAAATAGTTAAGTGAATAGTTAACTGCTTTACTTACTCAAAATATTTTCTAGGTGGAATATTTATTCAGCTTTATTTATTAAAATTTGATATATATATATATATATAAACTTCCAAGTAAGAGAAATATGTTTAGCTCTGTATTGAATGTATTCCTGATAACAGTTGGCTGAGAAATAATGAACTATCTGTAAGTTAATGTGGAGAGGCCTTAAAAACGTGATTTCAAATGTAGATCTTTTGGCCGACAATCTCCGTAAGTGATACCGCAGAGAGAGAAGATAATTGCACATGCCCTTGGGTCCGTCTTCATAGAGAGTTACTGAGATTTGTCATGTATAACAGAATTCGCTCTGAGATTTCATCGCTTTAAAGGAAAAAGATCTCTTGGTTTTCAAGGAGTTCAAAGAATTCTTCTGGATGTTATATATTTGATCAAACCATAAAATTAAAAAAAAATCGACCAGAAGACGGGAATGCAGGAAAAGGAAAATATATGAGCCTACAAAAGTATATTGCTTGCAGAATTGTAAAGTAACCATTATTCATATATTTTTTGGACTATTAATTGGATATAGGGAATAGTATACTTCACTAAATGGTCAATTTGTGGCCTCAAGTAAATTGCGAAGAAGGAAATGAAGAGACTCGCAGGGTAGAACAGGAAATAATTAATTGAAGCGATGAAATCGTTGGTTATCACTAGGGCTAGGATTTCTATGTAATAAAAGATAAGATTGCAATGCAGATAGTATATATTATTCAACTGTTTGTGTGTGAAACCAAAATAAAAGACAGTCAGAAGTCTAACTTCTCATTATATTATTCAACTGTTTGTGTGTGAAACAAAAACAAAAGACAGTCAGAAGTCTTACTTCTCATTATACTACTTAACTGTTTGTGTGTGAAACAAAAACAAAACACAGTCATAAGTCTTACTTCTCATTATACTATTTAACTGTTTGTGTGTGAAACAAAAACATAAGACAGTCAGAAGTCTTCAAAACAAAAGACAGTCAGAAGTCTTACTTCTCATTGTACTATTCAACTGTTTGTGTGTGAAACAAAAGACAGTCAGAAGTCTAACTTCTCATTATATTATTCAACTGTTTGTGTGTAAACCAAAACAAAAGACAGTCAGAAGTCTAACTTCTCATTATATTATTCAACTGTTTGTGTGTGAAACAAAAACAAAAGACAGGCAAAAGTCTTACTTCTCATTATACTATTTAACTGTTTGTGTGTGAAACAAAAACAAAACACAGTCAGAAGTCTTACTTCTCATTATACTATTTAACTGTTTGTGTGTGAAACAAAAACAAAAGACAGTGAGAAGTCTTACTTTTCATTGTACTATTTAACTATTTGTGTGTGAAACAAAAACAAAAGACAGTCATAAGTCTAACTTCTCATTATACTATGTTGCAATCTTAACTTTTAGTACATAAAAATCCTAACTCTAGTTATCACAAATAAGAATCTCTCGACGATATGACCATAAGAAATAAGGACCAGTGTTCACTTGGGGTTCACTTAGAGTTCAATTAAGATAAAACTAGTATTTATTTAACAAAATAAACTAGTCTATACCCCGTGATTAATCGAGATATATTTTACGGGGTATTTACATATATATGTACGTGATTTTTAATTACAGTAAAGTTACACAAAACATGCAGAAGATGAAATCTATTATTCTTAGAGAATGTAAAATATGCATTTCAGGAAGTTTGTACACCAACTATGTTGATATGTTGTTTCAGTATGATTGGCAGGGTGTTGATTTTAGAACTGCTCGTCTGTTGTTTGAAAACAAAGTTCATTCAGTCATGAGATGAAGATGTTTGTGGTAATTCTCCTTAGCGGAGAAATTGATTTATTCATTTTGTAAAGTTGGAATGGAAATGTCAGGAATAGGGTGGGGAAATAATTGGGCCAGAGTTATGTTTTCTCTTCAAAGGAAAGTGTATGAGGAAACTCTGGAGGATTGTATAAATGAAAATCGTAGGTTAACACAATTAACTTCATTATTTTATTTTGTTATATACTACACTGGATAATGGAAAGGGTGACTTAATAGAACCTATAACAGAAGACGAGGTAAGAAACGTGTTGAGAACAGCAAAAAATGGAAAAGCGGCAGGTCCAGGAGAAATAACCATGGAACTGATTAAATATGGTGGTTCAGGAATTATAAGAATTTTAACTAGACTTTTTAACCAAGTAACAGAAGGAGATCCTATTCCAAATGAGTGGAAGTTATCGTATATTAGTGCAATATACAAAAATAAAGGGAATAAAAGAATCCAGCAAACTATAGAGGGATCAGTGTCATGGCAGCAATTAGTAGAATGTTAAGTACCATTATTACAATTAGATTGGGGAGTAACTACTCCAAAATAGAAAATATCCTCATCACCACCAGGTTTCACCTGCAGGTAAATCGTGCCTTGGATAATATAAATTTGTGATTAGGCAAGATAATGGAAAAGATGTTGGCTAAAAAAGAAAAAGAAGTTCATATTTCAATTTATAGACCTGGAAACGGCCTATGACTCTGTAACCCCTTCACCACGCTCTGGATTGCAATGGAGAGACTTTGGAATACCTAAATCTCATTGTACATTTTCTGAAAAGAAATGTAGGATTGTCAGCCGTATAAAGGAAAAGGGTTTGCAATAGAGCGTCCTCAGAATTTTATATAACAAAAAGGATTAAGAAAAACCCAGATGCTGGATGTCACCAACATTGTTCAAGATCTACTTAGAAGATAGAGTAATAAAATGGAATAAGTCATGGAGGGGAAATGGGATTCAACATTAATGGTCATTTACTGCACAATTTATTATTCGCTGATGACCAGATTATAATAGAACAAGATAAAGAAGATATAGAATATATGATCAGAAAGTTGGTAGATGCATTTGAGGTAGGTGGACTGAAGATAAATTATATTAAAACAGAATATTTATTATTATTATTATTATTATTATTATTATTACTGGTTATAATAAAAGTTTGGGAAGTATTAATCAAGTTATGAAATCATCCCTTGTACAAAAAAAACACCAGATTCCAGTTTATATAACTTTTGTCTAGACCATTGTTGACCTATGGTAGTGAAAGCATGGACAATAAAAAGACAAGCATGAAAAGGGAAAGCCAATAACGTCTTGTGAAATGAAGTTCATATCTCAGACCAGCAGATGGGATCGAAAAAGGAACGCCGATATCTTAAAAGAATTGAAGACTACGCCAATTTTGGAATATATTAAACAGTACCAACTAAATTGGAAACACCATCTTGAAAGAATGAGTTCAAATCGGATCCCCAAAGCTATTTATAATTATATACCAAGAGGACGAAGATCACTGGGCCGTCCTATGAAACGCTGGAGGGAAAATTTTCTATAGGATCGTAACAGGCCTTGGCCTAATACTTGGAAGGAAGAAGAAGAATATTATTATTATTATTATTAAAGTTTTAGTATTAATATGTGTTTAAATGGTGTGTTTCATATTGGGTATCTCGGAAAAGACCTGACACAGAAATTATCACTCATTCAGCGAGGCTGAAACACGTGTGAGATCCACAGTATAAATTATCTCTACCGAAAGGTCCTGCCACTAAAAGGCCGGGTGGCGTATTAGATGTAAATAGTACCTAGAAGGTTAAAGGCAACAGGACGCTACCACACCTATAATTCCCTAGTAAATTTGCAAAGCTTAGCATGAAAATGCTGTGTTTGCAGTGAAAGACCTGCCCTCGGGCAGAATTACTACGGAAGGTTAGAGGTTAATCTAAATTCATGGAATTAAATGGAATTATTTAAGTATTTTTAGAAAAAAATAAATTTAAGAATTACATATATATTTTACTACTTATTTAAACAATGTGAGACAGTATGGTTTTTATAATAAAGGGGGTTTTAAATCATAAAATGAGAAAATACACACACACACAATCATACATATATACATAACCTATACATAATTAAAATATATGAAATGGGATAAACATTAATGTTACAGTGTCCTAACCACATGGACAAGAGAACTACAATGAACTAATATTATATAGGAGTCATTGTTTCTTCTTCTTCTTCTTCTTCTTCTTCTTCTTCCTCTACGCATGAAAGCTTGCAGTTTGTTGCGTGTTCATTCACTACAGGTCCGGGGTATGGTGACGTCCTGACGACCTTCCATCGTAGTTGTGGTCGTCCTAAAGGCCTTTTCTGCTGAAGTGTCCAGTCACGTACTTTCTTCGCTAATCTACTGTTCTCCATTCTATCTATGTGATCGTTCCAGTTTAGTCTTGTTTCATTTATCCTGAGGTTTATAGGTTCAATTTCACATTCTTCTCTAATAACAGAGCTGCGAATTTTCTCTCTCAGCGATTTTTCTACGATTTTCCTTAAAACTTTCATTTCGGTTGTTTCATTGATTTTTGTTTTTTGAGTTTCTGTTCGGCATTCACAACCATATGTTAGAACTGGTCTCATGACAGATTTGTAAATTCTTTCTTTTGTAACATTCACGAAGTCATTGTTTCCACTTTAATTAAATCATTTAACGTTTCTAACTATGTTATCAGTTATGGTAATTATTAATATTTTTAACTTTGACATGTCATAATTTCATAACTTGAAGCGAACTTTAACTTCTATAGAAATTTCTCAAAGTTTTCATAGAAGTTATTTTTTATTTAAATTCTTGGATAAAGAAAAAATATTGATATGATATAATTTAATAAGTTGGAATGAGTTTTAACATTTATAGAAATTTTGTCATAATGCTTTCACAGAAATGATTTTATTTAAATTCTTGGATAAGGAAATAAATTATGTTGAGTTTTTCCTTATTTCCACTTTTAAGAATCCAACTTCTTATATTTATTCCTCAAAAAAGAAATTCTGTTCTGATGTGTAAAGAATCAGGAATTAGTTTCAGTGCATGCGTTCTCGTTAGCTATGTTACTAGTAATAGGAATTTTTTATCTATAATTTAAATACTCAACTGGAAGATATTTTTGCTGTAAATTTATTGTACATGAGATGAATATGCCTATCGCGTCTGAGATGTAATAAAAAATGCATTCCTTTAAATATCATTTTCTACACGCATATTTCTTATGCAGCAAAAAAAAAATATATATATATATATATTCACCCATCCTTTTTCCTTAAAATTGTAAAAAAAGTCTGAAATAATTTGATCCCGGTTTCTCTTTTCAGTTTCTTTTTACTCGTCTTTTCTTCCATTTCGACAGTCTGACAGCTTCACAGACGGTTTTATTTCACTTTAAATCATGAAACAATATCGTCTGGATTGAGTTTATATTCTTAAATTACATTTAATTAGGAAATCAGTAATTCTGGTGCAATTGCTTTCTGTACCTGTTGTAATTTTGTTTTTTTAGTAAGAAAATATAAGTGAATGGAGTTGTGATTATTCTATTTCACTCATCTAGGGGGAAAAATGTGTACGATCCATTGTTTTCGCCTAATTAAATTAAGTGTAGTTTAAGGCGTCTTCTGGCGCATCATTGCCATCATCATCAACTCTCATATCATCGGGGCAGTGTAACCATGCCTTCCAGGCGCCTCAACCTTAGAAGTAGGTTATAAGGACGTCATGCTAGAGACAGAATACCAGAACGTCGAAATGACAACCTGGGCATTGAAAAAAAAATAGTTAAAATTCTCTTATGACAGCTCATGTCCTTCGGGAGCATTGGGGCATATAATACAGCTCATGTCCTTCGGGAGCATTGGGGCATATAATACAGCTCATGTCCTTCGGGAGCATTGGGGCATATAATACAGCTCATGTCCTTCGGGAGCATTGGGGCATATAGCCTAATACAGCTCATGTCCTTCGGGAGCATTGGGGCATATAATACAGCTCATGTCCTTCGGGAGCATTGGGGCATATAATACAGCTCATGTCCTTCGGGAGCATTGGGGCATATAATACAGCTCATGTCCTTCGGGAGCATTGGGGCATATAGCCTAATACAGCTCATGTCCTTCGGGAGCATTGGGGCATATAATACAGCTCATGTCCTTCGGGAGCATTGGGGCATATAATACAGCTCATGTCCTTCGGGAGCATTAGGGCATATAATACAGCTCATGTCCTTCGGGAGCATTGGGGCATATAATACAGCTCATGTCCTTCGGGAGCATTGGGGCATATAATACACCTATAAAGTGAATGGTTATATTATGAGTTGGGGGACAGAATAGAATAATTAGTTTAAAAGCATATTAACCTTTTCATTCACTGTGATTCACTATACCAGTGCCATATAATTATTGTTTGAAATGCCGTTGTTGCTCGATTTTTATTTATGTTCTGTGCACTGTAATACAGAAAATATCTACAAACATTTTTTTCCCCGCATTAACGCATAATGTGGGATTTCAAAAGTTATAGTGTCGCGATATTTTACATAGAATCTTCATATGATATTTATGTTTTTTTTAATTCGGAAAGAGAGTGAAAATATGAGACAGTTTTGAGGAAAAAAAAAGACCTACGATATCAATATTTCGCATCTTGAATAAAAATTTTCGAGTACAAGAATTCAAGAGTGAACCATGTTGTAGATTTTTTTATGTGGCCATACCTGTTTTAAGAATATATCATAACATAACATTACCTCCGTAATAATGCCAGAGTTAGTTCTCATTTTAGCTCTTGGGAAAACACGTGTCAAGTAGGAAATTCCCATTCATGTTGTTAAATTACATTGAACATGATCCTTTCACCCTCAACACATCCAGCTTGTCCCTACCATAAGTGCTCTATCATGTCAGAATACAATTCCACCATTATTCCTAGTAGCTATTTTATATTGTCACTTGGTGAGATGATATGTATGTACGTCCCTACTATGAGATACGTGTGTTCCCATAGCATAGTTTCTGAATCTAGCTTAATTTACTTACTCTTATTTCCCTACAGTTTTTATTTGGGGTACCTCGTTCGTGTCTTCACCGTCACCGTAATAGTGAGAGTGACAATCCACTGAAAAAAAATCAGTTGGTAGCCTACAAAGATTTCTTCCATTTTCTGCACGTGGGTTTGAATTAGATTTCAACAATGTAAGAAAGAGGTTTTTGCTTCGCGGTGACGAATTAGATTTCAGCAATGTAAGAAAGAGGTTTTTTGCTTCGCGATGAAAAATCCAATATGTATGATGCTGTTACTGGAGAGGCAGAAAAGAATAACACCATGTGTGGGTTTTGTTTATAGTGGTATGATAATGGGCATGAATGGGTCATAAAATGTGCGTTGGATCTGAGGGGAAAAATGTTTGTAGACCTATATAAAGAAATAAATTTGAGAGTTATACAGACAATTGTCTTATAAAATTATGTTTAATATGTCTGAGAAATACATATTTTACTGAAATAAGCCAGTTATACTGTCCTGATTCACCTAACAAATTAGGATGAATAGGAATATGCACACTTTTTAAAATCAATAATAAAAAGAAAATCGTGAAAATTCTATTATTTTTATCCTTTCTTTCCCTGGGAATATAAATGCCAATAATTCCTTGTCAATTTGATTGATGAAACTATAATTGTTACAAAATATTGATGAAAGATATTAAATCATGAAGTACAAAACATAATTTCTTACTACTAATGAAACTGATATGTCAGATTTTCCTATTTTTGTCCCAATTCACCCGACCTTACCCTATTAAAATTCTAATGATTGTAAATCTCTAGGATTTTAAATAATTAAATATATAATAATTTAGGAAAAATAAATATTGTGATGAAATAAATAAATATTTTTCTTTTATTTCATAGCATAATATATGAATCTGTCCAGCATTATATAAGTTATACATTTAAAATTAATTTTGCATTTGGCGATTCTGTACTATGATAAACACCCCTATTAATGAGAAAAAAGATTATATGGCACTAAGCGATGTGATCAAGAACACGATTAACGAAATGACCTCACCCTCCTCTAACCCTCTTCGGTGCGAATATTACAAGTTTTATTTCAAGAAATAAGGAAGCTGTCTGTGAACGTTAAATTTAATTTAACTTATTGAAGTGTGAGTTCGACTTAATTGTGAGATGAGTTCGTAGAAACGTAAGAAAGATATCGATAAAATATATATCAGGAAAAGTAGGAACATTGGAATTTCTTAACGAATGACATAGGTAAACTGCTGTGTTTAAATACCGATGCAGATTCTGTCTGTGCCTGAAGAATATATCGTAAGGCAACATTATTCAACTGTACGTGAAAATAAATGCATATTAAGTATGAAGGAGACTCCCATACAATGTTAATTGCAGAGTTTAAAGAAATTGCAACAACAAACAGATCTGTTTAGTAAAGTACATAGGTTTAAAAAGCCTGTGCTTTGCATGTAGTTTCCCTCGAAAATGATAAAAAAATGCTGATAGTATTATTATGTAGAAATGTGCAATTTGAATTGAAAACAGTTTTAGGTGATATAAAAGTGGCAAAGCAGTTTTAATCAATATCTCTTTCTCATCAGACTATACAAAGCCTTACATCAGAAATGGGCGAAGAAGTGAAAAATCAAATGTCAGACGAAAATTCTGTTGATAAATTTAGAGGCTTTAAAATGTTCGGTAACAGTGCACCAGCAACAATAGAAAGAACGTTTGGATTTGTAGACTTTTTGAGAGAAAATGTCGTAAATTTTCAAACATTTAATTATCTACCAACATGCTCTTTGCGGAAAATCAGTTGAAATCTTTACAATATGATTAAAGTTATCAACATGATATTGGGAAGTATTAAAACATAGCAGAGCGCTTTTGCATCGACACTTAAGTTAATTTTTAGAGCATTGTAAATCAGAATATGGTGACCAATTTATTTACAATCAAGTGCAAGGAAGCTGTCTTCTAAGATTTTTTAAACTAAGGAAATCTCTGATTTTCTCCACCAATTTGTGTCAATAGAAATTACGAGCTTAGAAGAGGAAATCCAGAGTACTCATTTTCTTTTACACCTGGCATTTTTACACATGTTACAGGGTATCTGAATAAACTAAAATATAAACTATAGGGAAGACCAGTTGATGTCTTATCTTATGGGACGCATCAATGGATTCCGAAACAAGCGTAAAATGTTCCATTCTACTTTAAGGAGAAATAAGTTGAAGCATTTTACATGCTACAATGATTTAACATTTGAGTCTCAAGAAAGAGAATTGGATTTTTCAGAGTTCTGAATAGACGTACAAAGTGTCGCGGATGAATTTAATTCAAGCTTATCAGATTTCGAAGAAATGAAGAGCCCAGCATCCACCAAGCATCCTGAGTAATTTAGGTAACGATAATAAGTAGCGGCTTCAGCTTGAGATAAATAGCTATAACGATTGGGAGAACCAACATCCTGACCACATGTCACCCTTATACTGGCTGAATGATCATCCACCTGTACAATGAACACATGTGGGTATGAGGCAAGCAACCGACTGTTAGATCAAGGGCTTTCTAGACCTGTCACGTCATAGAGACTAGTTTTTTCAGAGAAATCTCTCTGGCCTTTCACGCTCTTTGTTATCTCTAGTACTGTTTATTTTGTTCATTGGTAGTGTTTGGAATTAAAAATGCAACAAAAAACCTTAATGAACAAATTATAGATAAACTGTTTAAAAAATATATATACTTAACGTAACTAAACTCGAAAAAGTGTCTGACATTAAAATAGAATCAAACTTGAAAAATGATCTGACAGTAAAAATAACTAGATGACAGTGACATATATAGGAAATGAAACTACGAAATTAGCTAAAACTCTGAAACAAAACTAAATAATAACATAAACGTATCATAAAAATTGAAAGTAAATAACGACATAGAAGAAAACAATATATTTAACAATAAAGGAGTTTATAAATTAACATGTAAAGATTGTAATAATTTCTACATAGACAGAACCAGCAGAAATTTTAACAGAATATTCAATAAACATTTTATAGATTTAATGTAGGCAGAAGGAAGATCTAGTTACGGTCATCGGGGAAACAATAGAATACACACTCACTATAATTCATAAAGAAAGAAATCCGACAAGGATAAACATGCTAGAATAACTGAAAATTTTAAAAGAAATAAACAACGATTTATTTATTAAATGAGAACACACCTATTGTAGAAAACCCTTTATACGGAATTATACTAAGCAACAGTCATTACCTAATTTTCTTCTGCTGAGGATGAAATCCGGTTTCCAAAAGTCCAATAATTTTAAAAAGTTTGTTTAAGGTTTCAACCTAATTGATGACGACTGTACCTAATAGGGATTTATTTTAATATTTTATTTTGTAAAAATCATCAAAGCTTCCGATGTTTCTTTTTTATTCTTATACGAGAACAGAAATGATTTAAAGCTCAAACGAATGGATTTCATGTTTACAAACATCCATGCATAGTAATTCTGCCCGAGGGCAGGACTTTCACTGCGATCATAGCATTTTTATGCTATGCTTTGCAGCTTCACTAGGGAATTATACTGTAGGTGTGGTAGCTTCCGGTTGCTTTCCACATCGGTGAAGGATGATGTTGATAATGATAAGGATGCTGCTGATGGCTGGATGATTTTCGGGGACCGTTGAGCCCTAAGCTTCCTGACATTTGTCTTACAGGTGAGGAAAAAACCCTCACCCAGGAGCCTGTCGCGACCGGGAATCGAACCCGGGCCCGCTGCGTGACAAGGCAGAACGCCACCTCACAGCGGTGGACGTTTAGAAACATATGGACAAATATAGTTTTTTTCGTGATATATGAAAATTGAAAATTTAAAGTAGTGCCAATAGTTGGGATGATATTATAATATCGTACGCATATTTACTATCAGGCAATGCATAGGCGGAATTTTAGACTCGTGATGTTGCGTTGAGTAGCAGTATATAAACTTGATAAAGATAATATTGCTTATGTGAACATTTGAAATTGGCAGTGCGATCTACACTATATACCCCTTTAAATCATATTTACAAACGCAGGACGAGAATCGTGAATCAAATGTAGATACATCGTTCTAATTATAATTAATATACACATACATACAAGCGATTGGATTGATTTTCATCTCGAACTTCCTCATTCATTCTGAGAATTTTCCTCATCATTGAAGGTTTTCTCCAACCAATCTTAATATTAGCATGAGTTTTAAACAATACATAAATGACTACGGACGTATGAACTATCAGTTTGTAACAAACATTTACAAATTTCCCTTAATTTCATCTAGAACTAATATTACATTTTTATTCAATCAATAAATATGATACTCTTAAACCCCATCAGCCCACCCCTGTGGCCTCGAGGTAGCGTGCTGCCTTGTCACGCAGCGGGCCCGGGTTCGACCCGGTCGGGGCAGTTTTTCCGGGTGAGGTTTTTATCAGGGTTTTTCCACACCTGTAAGACAAATGTGAGGAAAACTTTAAGGCCCAAACGGTCCCCGAAATCATATTGCTATTATCCTTATCATTATCATCATGATCATCATCCTTCACCGGTGTGGAAAGCAACGGGACGCTACCATACCTACAATTCCCTAGTAAAGCTGCAAGCATAGCATAAAAATGCTATGATTGCAGTGAAGGACCTGCCCTCGGGCAGAATTACCCCATCATTAGTTTTTGTATGCAATATAATAATGGCTACTATAATATTTGTGATTTTTTTTGTTAAAAAATGAGTATTTTAGGATTAAATATTCTCTATTTAGAAATGTTTAAGCTCAGATATCAATGTAAGTGCACATAAGCCCAATTTAATACAGCTTTTATTGTTCAGTGTGATACGATAAAGTAATCGGATTTTCTGAACTAATTTTCATCTCTTAACATGCATAAACAGTTTAATAGTATGTAATCTACATCACAAAGCACGATTTAAATCGATGCCTGTGATATAGTTACCATAATATTTTTATACAATAAATAACACGAAGAAAAGAAACTGGAGGTGATATAGTTTAGGAGAAAATATTACGAGTATGTGAGAATAAAGTTGTCAGGAAATTTTTGGACAAAAGAGAGATGATCAGACAGGTGAATGGAGAATACTTACATGACAATGTGATACATGATTGTTATAGAGAACAGATATAATAGAAACAATTAAGTCTTGCAGACTGCGATGGCAAGAACATTTGGCACGAATAGGGAATGAAAGATGGGCATAGAAGCTTCTTTTATGAAAACCAGACGAAAAACTCCAAGTTGATAGACCAATAATGAGGTGGGAGAATGACATTAATTCCAAATTAATTGAAGGAAGTAAATTATACAGTGATTATTGGAAAACATTACCTCATTAGTGATGTGTGGAGATCTTATGCCCGCGCGACCATGAATCTACGGGTTCGATAGTGCGAGGGAGTTAGTTAGGGATAAAGATTGAACATGAAAATAAAACTATTTTCGTAAGAGCAACTTAATAGCTTAATTCCTTCTAAATTCGTTAACAAATGATAGGGGGCCTTTGGCATTACCTTGCAGGAGACCTATGCAATGTATTTACGGCCCATTTAAAACAGTATTTATGTATGTAATGTAAATGTATATAGCCTACACAATTTATATTAATGGTGTAAATGTAGGGTGTATATATATATATATATATATATGAATGTTTGTTTGTATGTATTTTATGCGATGCCATACCGTTCATCCATTTGTAATGGGAATTTTTGCAAAATATTCAGGAGATTCCCGGGAGGAACATAGGCTATAAGAGAGTTGTGATACTCAACTCCTACGACTTTAAAAACAACTATACTGACCGAATCTAATGCAAGCTAATATAACCTAACGTAACAACCTATCCTAACCTGAACCTAACTTTAACCTAGCCTCAACCAAACTTGAACAAAGCCTGAACATATACTAAACCTAATTTGAACCTAACCTGAACCTAAGCTGAACCAAACTTGAACCTAGCCTGAATCTAACCTGAACCAAACCTGGACCTAACCTGTACCTAACATTAACCTAGCCTGAACCTAGCATGAACCTAACCTGAACCTATATTGAACCAAGCCTGAATCTAATTTACCATAGCCTGAACTTAACCTGAACCTCCAGTAGATTCACGTATGGATCTTATAGCCCGAATCCATGCTGCTGCAGAAATAATTCAAACGAGGCCAGGCGTATTTGAACGTGTGCGCCAATCACTACACCGCTGATGTACGCTCTGCAATGAGATGGGAGGTGGATATTTCGAAACTTGATGTGACTGTGACATTATTGTCAAGTATTGAGTCTTTAAATCCAACTAACGAAACTCTTAAGACATAATTAAGTAGTTATAGTGTGGAAACGCATCAACGGAACTCTTGAGAAGTTAGCTACTCATGTTGTGAAAACGCTCATATCCGGACATGGATACCTTATTAAAAATGATTAACATATTTCAATGTACTACTTCACCTGCGTTGTCGATATTTTTGTTCTGCAACACGCTGTGTGTGTGTGTGTGTGTATATATATATATATATATATATATATATATATTAATATGGTATGATAAGAAAAATAAATGCCTGGACGGGATTCGAACCCGGATCTCTGAGTCTGTACCTCAGTGTGATATCCATTACACTACCAGGCGTATCCAATTCAAACACTTATTTTTCTTATATATGTGTTATACTCTCCATTATTACTAGATGTCGCGAGAGCACTATCTTCACTGCCATTTAGTAGCTGACTATAACAAGTAAGCAAATGAAAGAGAATATTTATTTTACTTTATAGCAGTGACGCTTTATCGATGTTATAATTAAATGTTTAACATTGAGCAATGCAAGCTTAATATGGTATGATAAGAAAAATAAATGCCTGGACGGGATTCGAACCCGGATCTCTGAGTCTGTACCTCAGTGTGATATATATATATATATATATATATATATTCTCTCTTATGTTAGGTATGTTTTATTATTTATATTATAATTTTATAAACTAGTATCTGAATAGTCTATTTTGTAATGATTTCTGTTGTATAGTTATTGAACAAAACATTAAAAATGTTTTTCTTTCAAATTGAATTGTTTACGTTAATGTAATAATTTGGTTTTCCCATTTCTCTCGGGATCCCCTTGGTTTTACCATGTCGTGTGTTCTGGATTTCACAGTACTGTTGCCGTCCTTGTCTTCAGTCATTTAGAGACGTAAAAAACTGGTTCAGCGTTTAAATCCCTCCTTTCACTAGTAAGCATTTTTTTATCTCTGGGAGAATCCAATTCCTAAGAAACTTCTCATAAGGATTGCCCTTCAGTAAAAAGCGTTTCATTAGGATACTTTGAAGGCGACTGTAGTAGGAACGATGGAGGTTTTCGACAGTGATTGATTTCTCGAGGAAGCCAGGCCTACATAATCCCATGAACAAGATAACAAAAGTCACTTTCAAATTAAGATATTTCCGGATGTTCTTTTACATTGGTTACCGAATAGATAATGAACTTGCCTTGGATAATATATTCCAATTAACAAACATTTATCTCTGATTATCAAAATGTAAAATGTTTCAACAAAATTGAATGTTTCTATAATTTCTCTTAATTTTCATCACTATTCTACCTGATAAGTATGATTCATTGCTTACAACATATTGCTACTCGTTTACTCTTGGTATTAAATGTGACGATAATAGTTATAATTTATATTGTTACTTTAGCTATGCTATTTCTGAGCGGCGGTGATGGGAAGTCACAAATCATCTCTTAAATATCAACAATAGTTGAGATTTAAAAAAAAAAGTGCTAGTTGAGTCGCTTTAATTCTGTCTCATTAAATAAATGAATATTTATTATTATTATTATTATTATTATTATTATTATTATTATTATTATTATTATTATTATTATTGTGTTGTTATTGGTAGTGGTGGTGATCATTATTAATTTGTTAATTTTTTTTTTAATTTGTCCACTGCTGTGGTCTCATCATTGCTTGTTATACAGGGGAGCTGATTTCGATCACCATTCGGGTCAATTTTCTTAGTGAGGTCTTTTTTCGGGGTTTTTCCTCACCTCTAAGACAAATGTTAGGAAACCTTAAGGCCTAAATGGTCCCTGAACATCATCTGGCCATCAGAATCATCAATACATGATCAATGTGATAATATTTGCCTTGTTTAGTATGAATGTATAGTTGAACGTCGTGTCTTGTTTTAAATGTTCGTGTTGTCTCGGAGGTTTATCTAGCATTGATTTGTTCAGTTAATCAGGAGGGCCCTCCAAGCGTGGGATCCAGAGTTAAAATTATCTCCCGACAGTTCATGTTGCTGTAAGATAAAGCATTCATGTAAAAGTACCTATGAAGGGAGAGGTTAAACTGATGAAAATAAAGATATATTTTTAATTTAAAATATTACGTGTTGAAATATATACCTAAAAGGTCCGTCTCCTCAACTTTATTGGTTATTTAACTGATCTAGCGCTTTCGGGACTAGTCCCATCATCAGCAGGATTCAAAACTAGTGTTTCACTGAAGATCTGGTAGAGGGAGTTACTCTTATTGGGTGCGTTTTCATTTATCAGGTGTTCATTGCTGTTAACCGCCTTCAAAATTTCCATCTCCTCGAGTATGTTTATCTTTGCTGGATTATTTTCTCTGCGTAATATTGAAAACAGCCTAACAGTAATGCACAGAGAAAATAATCCAGCAAAGATAAACGTACTCGAGGAGATGGAAATTTTGAAGGCGGTTAACAGCAACGACCATCTGATAAATGAAAACGCACCCAGTACGAGTAACCCCCTCTAGCAGATCTTCAGTGAAACACCAGTTTTGAATCCTGCTGATGATGGGACTAGTCCCGAAAGCGCTACAGTTAAATAGCTAATAAAGTTGAGGAGACGGAACATTTAGGTAAATATTTCATTACTTTATGTTTTAAATTTGAATAATACCTCAACGGAACTTGATCATGAATCTTATAAATGTTAACTATATTTTTAATGTTTGTTAAAATTGTGATAATATGAAATAATACTAATAAAAAAGTAAGTTAGTAGAAAAGTGTCATATTTAAAATCAAGGCTCGAAAGATAGAATGAGGGGAGTTGTAACGAGTCCATTTCCTCCATGCTAATTTTCAGGATTTATTTTCGGAAAATAGGGTTCTATTTCCATTGACAGCCATATTGATTAAGGCATATTGGTATTTTCGTAAATAATTTATATGAATACAAAGCTGGATAATTCTCCATTACACGTCGAGTTCTTTCACCTAACCATAGCCAAGATGTTGATCCAGACTGTACAAATGGCTAGGCCAGTTATGTATTCTGTTTTGAATGCTTTATTTCTTAGTTGGCGAAGTAAAAGTGATCCCACTACAGCCTCTTAGGAGTCCGTTGAGGCAGTTGGAGGTTAAGGGTCCCACCTCTCTAGACAATCGGCACGAGATATCAGCCGGGTTTACAACCCCCCTTTGTCATCGCAATTGGGTACCCCAGAAAATTTAGGGCACATACAAATACTCATCTAATCGAGACTCGAACACGCGAGCTTTCGGCTAGTTGCCTTAACCAACTATTATACGACGTAGCCTCTTCTTAAAGTCGATTGGTTCATCCATTAAACACAATCTACACGTTTGTTTGGGTCCAGTATGCAAATTAGAAGAAACTTGTTTACACTCACTCCAGTTAATTTAATAAGGGGCATGTTGTACATTTTCAATATAGAAATTAGTAAAACAGTTATCTAATCTAGCATGTAAAAATATTTAATTTACGTTTCCGCTCAAATTAATATGTAAAATTTAATGTATAAGTGGTTGGTCACACTCCCTACACCTCTGGACCCGAATTCGCGCTCCAGTCAATCCATGTAGGGTTCGTGATGGACGAATAAGAGGAGGAGAGGTTTTTCTTAACGGTTTCTCTCGTTTCCCCCCGCCAGAAACTTCATTCCACCACTTCTCTCTATTCATCTCATTTCATTTCATTTTATTCTATTTGCTCCTGTGATGGTGCAACAGGTATGTTCAGACGGCACCTGTGTATCACAGATTTTCAATAACAGGGGGGCTTCATCTCATCTCATCCCTCGTCCTGATATTAGAAGGTTTACTTTACCCATATAATAAATAATTAGCGGATTTGTAAAAAAAACAAATGTATGATACCTTAGCAGAGATTATTTGTTTATTTTTATTCAAAGTTGTTTTGTATGTTTGGTAATTCCACAGAACCAGCTGTAAAAGTAGTATTCATGTGTAATCTGCACATGTTCACAAGAATCAAGGTTAACTACTACAGGTTAGGGAAATCCTCACAGGATGCCAGCATTATTATCTGCACTTAAAGAAATTATGAAGTAATTTCAAATTTCATATCATTCTAAGAGACTGGTCGTTTTCATATTGTGTATTATGAATTACGGAAATTGTTAGCTATCCTTTCAAACTTTATTGCGGTTAAAATTCAAAACAGTACCGTTGTAATAGCTGTTGATAGAATGTTACCGATAGGCCTACAAGATGTGTTAAAATAAATATTATTTCGTTGAGAATAACTGAATAGGCGTTACTTGTTTTATTACTTGACTCCTTGCATTATTATCTAACTTTTTATATTTTATTCTTTTCACAGATGCAGTAACTTCTAAGGTCACATCGCGTCTTGAATCTTTGAGTGTGTTCAATGTAAGTATCTTCTGTAACCATTATTAATAAAATTTCATTTTTTCTTTTTCTCTTATTATTGTTTTAGCATGAAAACAAATCTAATATATGAAAATGCATGTTTGTTTGTTCGTATGTTATGCGCTACCATACCGTTCATCCGATTGTGATGGAGTTTTTTTGCAAAATGTTCAGCAGATTCCCGGGATGAACATAGGCTATAAGGGAGTTGTGATACTCAACTCCTACACCCTTATTAACGTGAAAAATCCCTTTTTGACGCTTAAGTGGCTTACGCTGCCTAAACCATAACATATACACAAAATTAACGTACACAGAATTCAATATCTGAAAAAAAATCTACAAAACGGTCTGCGACAGCATATGTTTATCTTTTACAGATGACTCACAATAGGCATTCTTGTCTTTCATGTATGCCAAGAAGATCGGGATAAGGAGATTCCCGGGCAAACTGTACTGCCATCCTGTTTATCCGATTATGATGGGGATTTTTGCAAAATGTTCAGGATTTTCCTGGGAACGTTATAGGCTATAAGAGAGATTTAATTCTCAAACCCTTCACCCTTAAAAATCACCCTTTGTAGTGAAAAAAATGTAAAAAAGTCTTCTTGTATCCTTAAATGGCATATTCTGCCTAAACCATAATACATAAACCAAATCAATGTACACATAATTGAATATCTCAAAAACTCTAAAAAAAAAAGTCCACGAGACCGCATGTTTATCTTTTACGGATAACTCACAAACATTTTTGTCTTCCATTGATGCCAAGAAGATCGGAATAAGTAGATTCCCGGGAAAGAATGGCAGCGCACAGCGGGTATTTTTTTACGGATAACTCAAAATAACCAATTTAGTCTTTCAGCTCATTTACGCCAAGTACATCGGACTTCGTAGATTTCTGGTCAACGTCGAGTAAACAGCACGGGGTATCTAAAAATAATTCTGATATGGTCTTACGTGTAGTAATTGCTTGAACATTGAAGTTTGGAAGATGAAATTTAATTTATATTTGGAGTGTATGAAGGTAGTTTGGAAATAGAATTAACTAGTTTATTGGTTATTTTATCTGCAATAACGAAGAGAACAAATTTGTAATTATTTTCCCTTTTACTTATTCAACTAAACATAAAAAACAAAATTTTCGTCTTTCAGCTAATTTATGCCAAGAAGATCGGGTTAAGTGTATTCTTGGGCAACGCCCGGTAATCAGCATGGGGTATCTAAAAATAATAACGATTTAAAATTATAATTATTTTTCCTTTTAATATTTTCAACTAAAAGCAAAAACACATTATCACTTATTTAGGTGTAGCAGCGCACGCCGGGTATTATCTAGTCAACTATATATATATATATATATATATATATATATATAAATGAGCATAAAATTACTCAGTGGGCCCTACATCTAGGCCCAGCCGTCCACCCCTTGGGATACCTCGGTCGTCCTGACCATACTCCCAAGTCCTAGTTCTAGTCCTCCCTATCCTATGTTCGCGTCCACGTTCAAGTTCACGGTCCTTACACCAACACCCCAGGGAGAGAGTGTTGGAGTTTGCAGTTCTGGGAATTGCTGAGCTACATAGTACATCAGGTCGCTCAATCCTGACGACCCCACAGTTGGTCCACGGGCTCCATGAGCCTAGCCGGGAGGACTGCTGTCGCAGATCCACCGACCATTCCCCTGTTCTGCCTCCAGGGACGTGTCCTGCAGCCGTTGTGAGACCGGCTAGGGCTACAAGCCCAACAGTGTGAGACTTTTAGTACATCCAGGTGCTCATCTCCTGGCGACCCCACAGTTTGTCGACGGGCCCGTAGGCCAATCCAGGAACCAGTACAGTAGCTCCCCCCTGGTGTGCCCCCAGGGTCGCCTTCTGCAGCTGTTGTGGGCCAGCACGGAGCTCGCAAGCTCCAACAGATGAGCAATTAGTACGACAAGGCGCTCAACTCTTGCCTACCCCACTAATGGTTCACGAGTCCCTTGGACTTAACCGGGAGGACTGTCTAGCAGATCCACCGATCTTTCCCCCAGGCACCAGCTGGGGACGTGTTTGGTTGCTGAAGTGGGTCCAGCCTGAGCATTAGTACGTCAGGTCGCTCAACTCCTGACGACCTCACAGATTGTCCTTGGGTCACTCGGTTCCAGAGTCGGCGCTAAGTCTCACAGACCAAAAGACCGCGCTTTCTCCTTTCCCGAGCTTACTGACCTGGTGGTAATTCCCAGCATTACGCCCGGTATTGTCCCATCCAGCCCGTTCGCAAGACTAGGCCTAGTCGTGTAGCTGCTGTGAGGCAGCCCACTGAGCAATGTAGGCATCCAGGGAGCTCATCTCCCATGGTGCCCCCACAGATGGTCTCAGGTTCAATGAACCAGGAGATAGGGGGGCACGAACCCCTAGTCTCCCACTGCCACGCCAACAGCGGCACATGCCCCCGCTGTGGGCCGGGATAGTTCAAGGTTTGACAGCAGGCCCCTTTGCCATATGTTTTTCCTGCTGACCCCACTCATGGTCCGCGAGTCCATCGGACTTGGAAGGGAGGACTGACTAGCAGATCCACAGTCCAATTTCCTGGAAATTTGTTTGCAAGGCTTAAACAGAGCGTGAATGAATTAAACTGATGTTATTTACGAGTTTGGGGTCACGCCGTTGCGTAGTTAGTTAAGAAATACGCAGGGATGAAGATCTGTGATATTCACAGATGCCGGCTGACCAGACGTGTCGCATCATCACATGAAATGAAACGAAATGCACGAGATGAGCATGGATAAGTGGTGGATTTTTTTTGGCAGGGAAAACGCGAGAAACTAAGAGAGAAACCTGTCCTAGCTCCTATTCGTCTACCACCATCCCACGTGCAATGACCGAGACGCGACCTCGGATCCCAGAAGTGGAGGGTTAGTGACTAATTATTTACACCATGAAGCCGCCTACTAATTTGATTGTAATGGTATAAAATAATGACTATGATGAAATTTATTCATGTAATAAAATTGCAATCCAAAATATGTATCTTGATTGTGGGAAATCACACTAAATTCTTAAATATGAATCCTGAACGGTGTGAACAAAGTTTTTCAATAAAATAGTTTATGACATATTAATTAGAATTGTGAAAAATAGGCCTATTTATTTCAAATTTTGTCCAAAAACATACCACAATAATGTATCTGTGTTTGTTTTTATTCTCTTAGATACGTTGTGTACGAAAATAACATTTTAATTGATCTAATTTAAAAAAAATGCTATGCAACAAACCTTAATTTAATACACAAGTGATCTTCTTGGTGATATAATATTAAAATATATATGTAGTCAATATGCCCATTTCACCAATTAATGTTTTAAAATGGTCAACAAGTTTCTACAGCCAAGCTGTCATTCTCAAGACCAGATATTGACAGTCAATATCTGGTCTTGAGAATGACAGCTTGGCTGTAGAAACTTGTTGACCATTTTAAAACATTAATTGGTGAAATGGGCATATTGACTACATATATATTTTAAACAAACCTTAAGCTTTCTTGCACACGCATCTTTGGCACTCAATACAGTTGTAGCTAAGATGACCATTGAACAATGGGTCACGTTTATAGATCACCTTATCGGAAATGAGAAATAGATTGAAGTACGAGGGCGGATCGGAAAGTAACGCACAATAATTTGTTTCTGCCTTGGTATTACAGCTAGAATGTTGAAATTTCACAGAGATATAGTTTGAAGTTTTCACTACAGATGGTATTTTTTCTCAGGTGCACCTCTTGCGAGAGAAGCTTGAACTATGCAACAAAGATGGCGCGCATGCTACAGTCGTCCACCTGTGAGGAACAGAGAAGTGTTGTTCGATTTTTGTGGGCCAAAGGGCATAAACCCAGTGAAATTCACAGGGACATGCGTGGCGTGTATGGGGATGATTGTATGGACCGTAGCAATGTCTCCAGGTGGTGCACATTCTTCCAAGAGGGACGCGTGAACCTTAGTGATTCGCCACGTGATTCGCCTTAGTGATTCCTGGCCGGCAAACGCTTTGAGACAGATGTGGAAGTGAAATCAGCAGTGCGCAGATGGCTACACTCCAACCAAACGGACTTCTACGAACAGGGCATATTGAAACTGGTAACACGATGGGAAAAATGTGTTGAGAAAGTTGGTGACTATGTCGAAAAGTAGGTAAAAGATGTAAGTTCATTTGTGATTTTTTTCTTTTTTTTTTTACTATTAAACTTTAAAAAAAAATGATTGTGCGTTACTTTCCGATCCGCCCTGTGGACGACTGTAGCATGCGCGCCATCTTTGTTGCATAGTTCAAGCTTCTCTCGCAAGAGGTGCACCTGAGAAAAAAATACCATCTGTAGTGAAAACTTCAAACTATATCTCTGTGAAATTTCAACATTCTAGCTGCAATACCAAGGCAGAAAAAAATTATTGTCCGTTACTTTCCGATCCGCCCTCGTATATTTGACGTGAAGTCAAAGATCTGAGATAAGAGGATTTGATTCCCAAGGGTTTGAGCGAGTTTAAAGAATATATAGATACTGAATGGATAGGGTTCTACTTTATCATTCAACTTCTGCGTATAACTATGTATAAGTTCTGTTATTTATGTTTAAATAAATAAATAGGTGAATGAATGAACGAATAAGTAAATTGATAAGTGAATAAAAAAATAAATAATTTACATTCAGATATCCAATGTTTACACTTTTCTGTGCCTAAAGTTTTATTTTTATTCTCTACACGTCTAATCCACCTGTTCCATATCCTCTAGCCCCTTTTAAATCATTCTTGTTATTATATCTTGCATCCATGTATTTCGAGGTTTTTTTTTAAACACGTACTCATAGTCCTACATTCTTTTAGTTAACCTTTCTTCTTACATTTTCCTTATGTGCCTGTACTAATTCAATTGCTTATATAAACTTAGGCACTATTCTAATAACAAATTCTTAATATTATTTTTTTGCGCGATAGTGCGTTTTGTCGCATTTACCAGCAATGGCGACCATGATTGAAAGTTCAACTTCCTACATTTCGAGGTTTCCAACCTAAATAACTATAAATACACACCGCTCGAATGGACCTAATTTCAATTGCTTGTTACTGGCAAACGGTTGAAGATAGAAACTTAAAACAACGTTCATAGTACAGAAAAACTCACCAAGTTTCGAATCCTGTCGGTAGATGGCACAAAGATACGTTTCTCGTTCTTAGATTTAATTGTTTGTGAAAATGGCGACTCCGCAGATGAAAGCGCAAGCTGTTTTGTGGTATGCGGAGTTTAAATCAATCATTAGAGTTCAAAGGGAGTTCCGGCGTGTGTTTAACCGTGATGCTCCAACTGCTAGAAGCATAAAGAAGTGGCGTGATACATTATTAGCTACAGGATCTGTGTTGAAGAAGCATGGTGGTGGTCGCAGAGCATCCGATGAAATGGTAGCAAATGTTCAACCCGCATTTGAGCGAAGCCCCCGGAAGTCATTAAGAAGAGCTTCGCGGGAACTTCAAATACCAAAATCGACATTACAACGGATTGTCCACAAACGCCTCAAACTGAACGCATATAAAGTGCAGTTAGTGCAACGTCTGGAGCCGATGACATGCCGAAACGAGTGGAATTCGCCAATACGATGCTGGACCGTCTCGGCGCTGATCCTGACTTCATGACCAAGATTTTCTTTTCTCGGACGAAGCCACTTTCCATTTGTCAGGCAAGGTAAACCGGCATAATGTGCGGATCTGGGGATCGGAGAATCCTCACGCTATTCAAGAGCATGTTCGTGATAGTCCGAAGATGAATGTTTGGTGCAGTTTGTCACATAATAAGGTCATTGGACCGTTTTTCTTCGCCGAGAAAACTGTTCGTGGTACCACATATCTTGACATGCTGGAGCAGTTCTTCTTTCCACAAATTGAACAACTGCAGCCTAACATCGTTTTCCAGCAAGATGGTGCTCCTCCCCACTGGTCCAATGAAGTTCGTACGACTTTGGACAACATTTTCCCTGGCCGTTGGATTGGTAGGGGAGGACCAATCGCGTGGCCCCCGAGATCTCCCGATTTAACACCACTGGATTTCTTTCTCTGGGGCTATGTCAAAGATAAAGTTTACACCACCCCAGTCAAAGACCTTCGTGATCTTCGTGAGCGCATCATAGAGGCTATTGAGAACATTCCAGAAGACATACTCCAACGTACTTGGCAAGAAATTGTTCATCGCTTTGATATCGTCACAGTGACTGCTGGGGCTCATATAGAGATGTGGTGATCTGGATATCAAAACTTGGTGAGTTTTTCTGTAATATGAACGTTGTTTTAAGTTTCTATCTTCAACCGTTTGCCAGTAACAAGCAATTGAAATTAGGTCCATTCGAGCGGTCCACCCTGTATATTACATTTACACCACTGCCCTCTATGTATGTTACGTACAATGTATATACAGAAAATATCCAAAAGGTAGTGTTAATATACATTATACGAAACAAATCACTGCATTTTAAATGAACTGAACTTTATTTGAAAGAATATAAAACAATAAATACGAACTTGTGGTCATGTTATCAATAATTGTCCTCAAGGCTTTCTGTTCTTTCAGCTAATAAACATTGCCCCCACAGTAATTGCTTATAATGAACACAAATATTTCCAACAAAGATGTTATTATTTGACTATTATTTATTATTTTGAAAAATTTTTCCTCGATTCTGTAAAAACCTTTTCACAACTCATTTTATTTTTTTTTAATTTTGAACATCTGGGATTACGTCTTTAAAAAATCTATTTACATTGACATGGGTTTTAATTGTGAATGTTTTTATTAGGGTTTCATGTTTAGTCCCCATATAACAGTTCTTTTTACTATTGAAATATATATTTGTTCTTTGATTGAAATTGTAATTTTATATCTTGTTTTGTTTTGAATCATTATTAAACATTGTTATATCGACACGTACCGTTAACGCATGTAGCCGACATCATACAAGATCGTGGTGATCTGTTTATACATTATTGTTTTATATCTTGTGCTCTAATAAAGTCCTACTGGTACAATGTTAATTTGTTTATTCCAATTAATTCCATTCAACATCTAATTTATTCCACTTCTTCTTTTTCTTCTTCAACGGCACTATAGTCCAATAAAAACATTTGCACCCGTGAAAAGTCTCCTTCAGACATTCTCAATTGTCTACTTATTTCAGTACTTGTTGCACACAATCCCATCATCTGTTCTTAGGTTTTCCTCTTAATGTGGTTCCTTGAGGTTGCCTTTCTTCAATTTGGCATTCTAATAAGACATCTAATCCATCTCAAACGTCAAGCCTAATATTTGAGACAATATCGAGATCTTATAATTGCAGCAATTCCTTATTACTCTCCTCCAGATGTTATCATAAGTAATGTCACGAGTGATTTCCAATCTATCGAGAGTATTTGGAAATCAAGAGAGGCATTTGTTAGGACTATTTAACGAATAAAATTAAGCTGTTTAATCACAAATCATTATTTAAATATAGCTATTTTAAAATATGTATATATTTAATGTAAACAGCGATATTAAAACAAATGAGAAACGTTATGTTTCACTTGCTTATCACTGCAATCAGATTATATTATTTATTGCCAAAGGATCGCAATATTGTAAGAATGCACCCTAGTGGAGAAAAAGTGAAACACATCAAATTGTATATTAATTACTTTCTGATGCCCTATGATGTAAACATGTCAATTATATATTTATGGAACATGAATACCTGGGAAATAATAAGTTTAAGAAAGTGCAAACAGTGTTTTTTTTGGTGGTATAATCAATTGCTACAAATGTTTTTATATTATATTCCGCAACAACGATAAAATTAAATTCGTGCCCTATATGTACAATCGTGTAGCTACATGTTCTCATTGCAAAATAATGCTATGACCTATTCAGAATGTTAAAAAGGAGGAGCTTGGTTTCACAGTGATAAAATTAAACTGATAAAATCGAGGTTAAAAACTACTGTGATTGGTTGTAAATAAAAAATCATTGAAATGTGATTGGTCATTGACTCCCATTTGGGACATGAGTTAAATAGTCTACATAAACCTTCCGTATATTCTTCCCGGTATCTTCCTTGCAAAAATATTTGATCGATTACAGATATAAGAATCAAGTATATGTTATTGTTCTAGCTTTATTGATTCTGTAGCCTACTTAATGGCATTTCCTTGTATATTCTCTCTATTAATTTTTACCCTCAAATTCTCAAATACTTTACATCCTCGTGTACTTTCTGATCTTCCAATATTAATACATCATGCCAAGTGAATAATAGAGTGGACATGATTGAAAATTCAGTGTGTTTTTATAATTTACTGTTATCATGGGATAAACTGAAGCGTAGTTTGGTTAAGACAATGCGCGACAAGCCGGAAGGCTGTGCATTCGATTGCCAATGAGGTCAAAATGTTATAACTGTCCGAAACCTTCGGGTGGCACCATGGCTCTGAGGCCTCATCATCGTCCTTTCAAGTATTAGGCCCAGTCTCCCGCCATCTCCGAAAAGGTCGACCCACAGATCTTCTGCCTCGAGGAATGTAGTGAAGAATTTGTTTTGGCATTCTGTGACGATAATAATAATAATAATAATAATAATAATAATAATAATAATAATAATAATAATAATAATAATAATCATAATAATAATAATAATAATACCAAGAGGACGAAGATCACTGGGCCGTCCTATGAAACGCTGGAGGGAAAATTTTCTATAGGATCGTAATAGGCCTTGGCCTAATACTTGGAAGGAATAATAATAATAATAATAATAATAATAATAATAATAATAATAATAATAATAATAATAATCCCCGATCCGATTGAGGGTCTTTCCACTTTTCAGCGGTTGCCCTTTTACCAGCCGGCTGCTGGCCCTTCACATCCACATGTGTCAATCACAGAGGTAGATGATCAACAGCCAGTGTAGGGGTGGCATGTGGTTAGCATGTCGAGTCCCCCAGCCGTTACAGCTGGTTCCCCAACCTGGAGCCGCTACTTATTGTAGCTACCCAATTGCCTCACGATGCTGGGTGGGCACCGGTCCCATACTGGCCGAAATACCATGAGAAAATTTCTTCCCCCATGGAGACTCGAACCAGCGCAAGTCCCGTAGCTCTGCGCCAAGGCTTCCTACCTTAACCGCTCGGCTACGGCGCGGGACATAATAATAATAATAATGATAATGATAATAATGATAATAATAATAATGATAATAATGATGATAATAATAATAGTAAACAAGCACCAAAATACCTGGAAAGCAAATATGGAAAAATTAAACGAGTTTCACAATTTAAATATCTTGGTGAAATAATTCAGGAAAATGGAATTGAAACTAAAGCCAATAAAAGTAGATGCCAAAAAATGGAAACAGCATTTCGGCTTACTCACAACACTTATAATAAAAAATGCATATCTTTACATAACTTTAATTAAACCAGAGTGCCTCTATGGAGCAGAAACATTAATTTTGAACAGAAAAAAATATATCGAAAATATAGTGAAGAAAAAGAATGCAAAATTATAAGAAAAGTTTTAGGTCCACAAGTCATAGGTGAAGCATTTAGACTCAGAAGTAAAATGAAATAAAAATATATACAGACATTCATAGTGATATTAGAAAAAGAAGGTTAAAATTGTATGGCCATATTAAACGAATGAACTCAAATAGGCTTACAAAACAGATAATGGAATTCTAGGAAAAAACGTATCCAGTGGATACTATGAAGTGGATTGATGAAGTCAAAAAGGACTTAAAATTGGCAGGAATTACTAAAGAAGATATCCCAAACAGAGATATATTTAGAATTAAGGTGAATAAGTGGCAAGTTGACCAAGAGGACAAACCGAAGAAAAAAAACTGGAACAACTTGGACAGATGATAGAAAACAAGCTCACAGCAAAAGAATGAAATAAATTTGGGCTCAAAGGAAACGCCTTTAAGTAGCCCTACTTTGCGTAGTTCTATATGGGCTCATCCACAATAAAAAAATAATAGTAATAACAATAATAATAATAATTTAATTATTATATATTATATTATTATATATTGTATTGCATTATATTGTATTGTATTATAATGTCCAGCGTGTGGTCTCGAGGTAGCGTGCTGCCTTGTCACGAAGAGGGCCCGGGTTCGGTTCCCGGTCGGGACAGGCTCCTGGGTGAGGTTTTTTTTTCGGGGTGTACCCTCACCTGTAATGCAAATGTCAGGAATCTTAGGCCCCAACGGTCCCCGAAAACCATCCCGGCATCATCATAATCCTTATCATTATCATCATCATCCTTCACCGGTGTGGAAAGCAACGGGAAGCTACCACACATATAATTCCCTAATAAAGCTGCAAAGCATAGCATGAAAATGTTATGATTGCAGTGAAAGACCTGCCGTCGGGCAGAATTACTATGGATGTATATTATATTACATTATATTATATTATATTATATTATATTATATTATATTATATTATATTATATTATATTATATTATATTATATTATATTATATTATAAAGTCCACCGCTGTGGTCTCGAGGTAGCGTGTTGCCTTGTCACGCAGCGGACCCGGGTTCGATCCCCGGTCGGGGCAGTTTTTCTGGGTGAGGTTTTTATCGGGGTTTTTCCTCACCTGTAAGACAAATGTCAGGAAAACTTTAAGGCCCAAACGGTCCCCGAAATCATATGGACATCATCCTCATCATCATCCTTATCATTATCATCATCATTCTTCACCGGTGTGGATAGCAACGGGAAGCTACCACACCTACAATTCCCTAGTAAAGCTGCAAGCATAGCATGAAAATGCTATGATTGCAGTGAAGGACCTGCCTTCGGGCAGAATTTTTATGGATGGATATTATATTATATTATATTAATAATTATTAGTTTATTATTATAGTAAGAATAATAGTAAAAACATTAATAATTAAAATAATCTAAACTTGCCTACTGTATAATATTCTCCTCGGGGGCTTTATATGTGCCACATAAATGATAAAAAGACATAGTTTGTTCATTAAACTTGACATAAAACACGTGTTTCAATGTCGATTTACTGATTCATTAATTTTGATCATGTGCCTATAGATTGCATAACTAATTTAAATGCAAGACCACGTATCTGTGCTGAACAAAATAAACTGTCGGATATGAAATAACTTACGACTGGAACGATACTAACAAGTGCGATAGCATAAACAACCTCTATAAATCGGTAGTCTTGGTTTTTATTCCCAGCTGAAAAACTAGATTCATAACATTAAGGTATCATCACTATAACTTTAAACTTACACCTTCAATTATTATCAGAACGTCCGTGATGCAGGAATTTCGCAGATTAAACAAATTCCTCAGCAAGTCGGGCTTATTGTCCGGAATACACCTTTCCTATGACTATTTAACTCTTGCTCCAACTGGGAGTCAATTACCAATCACGTTTCAATGATTTTTGTTTTAAAACCAATCACAGTCATGTTTCACCTCGATATTTATCTACTTCTGTTTATCATATTAGAGAAATCTACTCCTTTTCAATATTCTCAACAGGTCGGAGCATTATTTTCCAGTGACTGACTCACGAAAAAACACGTTGAATGTAGCAAATAATGAACATATTCCTTCGAACTACACATTTGATAATTGTGTTTTTAGATACTGAATTTACGGAGTTGTTTCCTAAAAAAATAATTAATAACCTATGATTTTTATTATATACAAGTTTCCTCATTAGAGGATTGCCACAAGGACAAAGTGATACAGACAATTTATTTTCGAAATTGATGAAATAAATTTTGTAAATACATTAAAAATTCAAATTGTAATTGAAGTATACATACTATAAAGTAGAAATTTTGTAAATATGGTTACGTCGTTAAAAACTTGGGACTTTACTTAGATTCTAATTTAAATTGGCATGTGCAAATAAAATAAACATCTAAAAGGATCTTCTCCATAATGCATTCCCTGAAGCGTCTTAAACATTTTCTTCCTACAGCTCTTAAAAGAATTTTAATCCAAACTTTAGTGATACCGCATTTTGACTATTGTGACGTTCTACTAACTGACACAAGTGACGGATTG
Source organism: Diploptera punctata (assembly GCA_030220185.1). Classification (NCBI taxonomy): domain Eukaryota; kingdom Metazoa; phylum Arthropoda; class Insecta; order Blattodea; family Blaberidae; genus Diploptera; species Diploptera punctata. Next base: position 1,089,606 of record JASPKZ010003844.1, on the reverse strand, counting down.
TCGGACAAACTGCAGCGTGTCCATGATATATGTATCAGATTCATATTTAATGTTCGAAAATACGATCACATTTCTCCATTATTCCACGAATTGTCATGGTTACATCTAAAAGAGAGAAGAAAATCGCACTGTCTAATTCTCTTATTTAAGATCCTACATACCTCGATTCCGAATTATTTATCATCCCGTTTCCAGTATCTATCCTCAAACCATAACTTAAACACAAGATCACAACATAGTCTCTTGCTTAATATACCACAACATAGGACATCACATCACTCCATGTCATATACCATCTTCACTTCTCGCAACTGTAATTTCCTACCACAAGAAATAAGGGGATGCCGGACATTGGCAACTTTTAAAATAAATCTAAATTTATATTTGCTCTAACCTCGACTTCATTATTACCCAGTGTAAGGTATATATATTAATTGGTGTTTCTCGTATAATTTATCATATTTATATTATTATTATTATTATTATGATTATTATTATCGTATCATTATTGTTATTATCCTATAAAATGTGGTTTGTACATGAAATTTACATTGCTACATTTATTGTATCTTTAACTGTTTATAATTAGTATAGTGTATATCTATATTTGTCAAATATTTATTTGTATTTGTGCTGGTTGAGTGGAAGAGAGGGCCTTATGGCCTTAACTCTGCCAGAATAAATAAAGTATTATTATTATTATTATTATTATTATTATTATTATTATTATTATTATTATTTCTTAAAATTGAAATTAATCCTCTAATATACAGTTTGATGTGTTTAATTTTTTCTCCACTAGGGTGCATTCTTACAATATTGCAATCATATTTGGCAATAAAAAATATGATCTAGTTGCAGTGGATGAACAAAATAAGCATAACCAAACATTTTTCATTTGTTTTCAAACATCGCCGTTAACATTAACCCTCTTACTAATAATCCATATATAACTTTTATACAAGGTTTATACACATCTCAGTTGAAAATTCTTACTAATAAACACTGTATTAGCTGTTCAGTGTAGAAGAGGTGTACAACTTTACATGGGAATCGTTATACATGCCTCCACCCTTGTTTAAGGATTCTATAACTAGACAAAATGTCGGACATCAAGATCAACTGACTGTTTTCTTATGATTTTGATGAAAGTTTCCTTAAATTTAACCCAAAATGCAACACTTTAATGACTGTTTGATGGATGCACAGGGCATAAATAATATTAATAAAGCTCTGGGTAGGAAAATAAAGGCATCATAAAATGCCTTTCGTTACACTCATTCTCGATTAGGCCTAAAAATATTTTAAAATTGAACATTGAATCACAAAAGGATATGTTCTACAATAATTGCTGTAGACAAGATTTAACCTGAATGTAGTTTAAATGCTTCATAATATTATATTAAGAAAACTTCCTTGCATCTATAATACATAACACACACACCGATATAGAAATGTATTTTAGTATAGAGGTACTATTATTGCAAGAATCTACATGTTAACTTGGTAGTCTTGTGGTTAGAGCTTCTGACTGCCATGCGTGAGGTCGTAGGTTCGATTCCCGGTCGAACTATAGTGATTTTTTTTTTTTTTTTGCTTGAAATGATATTTTGTTGTCGGTAACATTTCCTACTATTTTGAACGTTTCCTAACGCATCTTAAAATACTGCATATAATTCATAAGTAATGGGCAAAGCTTTTATTAGTTTCCAAGAATTGGTCGAAATTCTTGACGTTAGATGGCAGCACATTATCTGTGAAACCAATTCTACGTTTTATTTGACATTGCGTAAAGGAAAATGTATATAAATTAAAACACACTTATTTTTCCCGTACCTCCTCAATTAGGGAATCTCTTTTAATTCTTATCCATATTCATTTCTTACACAATAATCACTAGTTGATGTTGTTTTATTTCTGTTACAAACTGCGAGTAATATTGTTCTGACGTCATTATGATGACGAATATGTGACGTATTGTGTATAACTGCTGTTTTGTTATATAGCTCCGGCACAACGTTTATTAGTAAGGAAATTATACGTGATCTACATAAGGCTTATATATTGTATAACTAAACAACTGATGAAAGCCTGTATTAGAGATTTTTATTAGTAAGACCGTATATATATAAATATTTTAAAATAACTATATTTAAATAATGATTTTGAGAGTAAATAGCTTAATTTTGTTCGTTAAATAGTCCTAACAAATGTCACACATGATTTCCAAATTCTCTAGATAAATTGGAAATCACTCGTGGCATTACTTATGATAATTAAATCATACATATTTAATTACGTTGCAAGAAAAAAAACATGGCAGCACGTAGAGAATATGTAAATTACGGTTTTCAGGTAAATGTCAACTCATAGTGGTCAAAATTTGCTTATTTGTTTAAAGAATATTTTCCCGTTTTATTTAAACCATATATTTTGAGTTTTGTTGTGGAAACGCGTAAATTGCTCTCGCTAGAGAGATTTTCAAATTTCGCTTCAGGTGAACCCCCGCTCCTAATGGTTCCATTTTGTTGGTTAACAAATTTGATCTTCATGTTTATTCAATGCTCTATGTCCAATTTTGTTCCGAAAAATGAAAAGCAACTTCCGCTAGAGAGTTACACACACACACACACACACACACACACACACACACACACACACACACACACACACACACATGTGCGGGGGGAGGTTATTTTTCGGTCCCTACTAAGTAGGATTTATGAAGGTTTAAACAATCGTTTTATGATAACACCTCAATATTTACATAAAAACTGTACTAAACTGCCTGGCGCTACAGGATTAGAACGCCTTTGACATACGATCGGAATGCTGGCCTCACATTCACATGTGTGAATAACAGATCTTGAGTTTCATTATTTATTTATTTTATCTAAAAGAGTTAAGACCGTTAGGTCTTCTCTTTCACTTCATCGAGGTTAAATTATACATATAATAACAATTATGGATTATCTAGATGATTAATTATACATAATAGATATAGGCAGCCTGCACAATATAAAGTTGACAATGGGAAGAAATAAAAATTATAATTGTAATAATAATAATAATAATAATAATAATAATAATAATAATTAATAATAATAATTAATAATAATAACCTATAATTTGATTAAGTAATTGGCTTGGTAAAGGAAGTTCAAATGTAAAGGAATAATAAAATTATACCTGGAACACGATTATATATTATATTGTCTAAGGAAATATATAGTGAGTTTTTTTTTTCTTGAACTGTTTTTGAGTCGGGCAGTCCTTGGTTATACGAGGAGAGGGAATTCCAGAGTCGGGTGCCTGAAACGAAGAAGGGTGAGGAATATTGAGATGTTCGATGTAGAGGTACGGTTAGAGTTAAATTTTCTCTCGATCGTGTGTTTAACTTATCGTGGGATGCTAGCGAATGGAAGCGAGTAGAAATATAAAGGGGTGATGAGGTGATGAAAGTGTTGTATAAGAAGCAGAGGTAATGGGGTGACGTGGTCAGCATATTGGGTATCTAAGTCATTATAGCTAGATTTCTGATTCTGGAGCTGCTACTGCAGCTATCTAAATTCCTCATGATGGGATGGGTACCGGTATAATACTGGCCGAAGTTCCATGAGATAATTTTTCTTCTTCTTCTTCTTCTTCTTCACTTCACGAGCTAGGCAAATTGCCTGTTCAGCCTCACAGTTGTTCTGTCCATCTTTTCACTGGCCTTCCTACATTCCTTAAACCTCTTGGCTTGTAGTTGAATGCTGCTCTTTGTAATCTTGGTACATTCATTCTTTCCACACGTGTAAACCATTTCCCTCTATATTCTCTGATTTTCTCATCCAATGGATATATATTTAACTCTGTTCTTATATCTTAATTCCTTATCCGACCCAATCTCGTGCAGCCTTTTGTTCTTCTAAGGAAGTTCTTTTGTGAGCTTTGTATTTTACTTTGCACTTTTTTGGTCATTACCCAAGTTTCGCTCCCATAAAGTAATGCAGGAACTGCCAATGTATAAATAGCATATAGTTCACTGTTACGTAGTCTTCTCCATTCATATGTCTGTTCATCTCTCTTTGGTCCAAATATTTTCCTAAGATCTTTATTCTCAAATACTCGTAATCTTCTTTCCTCCCTTAAAGTAAGAGTCCATGTTTCGCATCCATATAATATAACTGTTAGAATAATCCATAGTAATTCTGCCCGAGGGCAGGTCCTTCACTGCAATCATAGCATTTTCATGCTATGCTTGCAGCTTTACTAGAGAATTGTACGTGTGGTAGCTTCCCGTTGCTTTCCACACCGGTGAAGGATGATGATGATCATGATGATAAGGATGGTGATGATGATGATGGCAATATGATTTCGGGGACCGTTTGGGCCTTAAAGATTTCCTGACATTTTTCTTACAAGTGAGGAAAAACCCCGATAAAACCTCACCCAGAAAACTGCCCCGACAGGGGATCGAACCCGGGTCCGCTGCGTGAGAAGGCAGCACGCTACCTCGAGACCGCAGCGGTGGACTGTTAGAATAATAGTTTATATATTTTCAGTTAAACTTTTTTTTAAGGAATCCCACTTGACAAAATTCTTGGTGGTAGCTATATCCCATATAAGTTATCCTTATAACTTCTAATTATAACCAAGTTAACAATGAACCCGGAATATGGAAGGAAATGACTGTAAAAGTAATGCAATTAAGCTTTAACTTAAGACCAAGTTAATAAGGATTATACCCCAAGGAATTATGATAGAGTCTTATAATGTACCTTTCAAGTTCAGGAAGGATTCATTTTCGCACAAAGGAGCGTCAGTATTAAATTAAATTGCTTTCAAGACTTCATATTCAGAAACTTGTAGAGTTATTCGTAGTATTCATTGAAAATAAATGTTTCTAAAATCGTATTTTGTTGTTAATTAAATCTATTTTAACATTATTCAACAAAATATGAAAATAAAATTCAAAATAAGGTGTGATTATTTTTGTGATATGCTGGAAAACAAAACAAGCAATAAATGCTTTATACTCTGTTTGGTGGAGCAAAAATATTACAAAATAATAGAAAATTAAAAAATATTCTAAACCATAGTTAAGAGCGTTTTAACGTATAGTGCTGAAGTTTGGCAAATTCCTACCAGGGAAATGTAGAGCATTTTATGTATAGAAATGGATGTTTTAAGAAGATCAGCTGGAAAATCTAGAATGGATACAATGCGAAATAAAAAAATAAGGGATATTATGGGTGTACAAGAGGACCCGGATATCATAGACATTATAGAAAAGAAGAGATTACAGTAGAATGGCCATGTCAAAAGAATGGCAGAGCAAAGATTGCCTAAAATTATTATATAATGGATACCAATGGAAAGGAGGAAGAAAACCAAAGAAAACCTGGATAGAAGGTGTGCAAGTTACAATGATTATTATCAGAGGGTTGGAGGAAGATCAGTGGATGGACAGAGAGGAATGGCGTTTGGTTTCCGGAAGACGGCGGCAGCTGCCATGATACCGGATGATGATGATGATGATGATGAAGAAAACGTGCATCTGACTAGAACAAAGTTAGCTGTTAAAGGTTCTTTATATAACTTCTTAATTCAATTGCAAGGATTTCTCACCTTCAATTACAGTTAGAATAAGCACCTATTTTGTCACAAAAGATGTTGAAAATGATTGTGTACCGCAATTTTGTCACGGGAGTTTACATCACATATTAAAAACGTGTCATTGTGTTGGTTGCGTGCTAAACTCTATCTCAATTAGAAGAACATAGTATACTTTATCAAGAACATAATTTTTGGACGCATATTTCTTCGACTATTTAACTCATGCCCCAAATGGGAGTCAATGACCAATCACGTTTCAATGATTTCTGTTTTACAACCAATCAGAGTCGTGTTTCACGAAATATTTATCAGTATTAAATTTACCATATTAAAGAAAAGCTCCTCCTTTTTAATATTCTGAACAGGTCTGACCATTATTTTGCAGTGACTGGGCCTGTAAGAAATACGGCTACCAGATTGTATATATAGTGCATAGATGTCAACACATAGCGCTTGCAGGAGTTAATATAAAAGCATTTGTAGCAATTTGTTATACCACAAAAAAAAACTGTTTGCACTTTCTTAAATGTATTTTTTTCCCAGGTAATAATCCAGAAAAATATAATTGTCATATTTACATCATACGACATCAGAAATGAATTAATATACAGTTTGATGTGTTTCATTATTGTTTCTCCACTAGAGAGCATTCTTACAATATTGCTTTCATTTGGCAATAAATAGTATGATCTGGTTGCAGTGATAAACAAAAGAAGCAGATGAAGCGTACCTATCGTTTCTCATTTGTTTTCAAACATCGCCGTTTACATTAAATATATAAATATTTTAAAATAACTATAGTTAAATAATGATTTGTGAGTAAACAGCTTAATTTTATTCGTTAAATAGTCCTAACAAATGCCACTCTTGATTTCCAAATTCTCTAGATAAATCACTCGTGGCATTACTTATGAAAAACACAGGTAATGTTATGGAGGTGTGAACGACGTGAAGACTGTTGGCTTAGGTAAGCACGAAGTTGGTCCTGATTATTAATCCAGCGGAAGTTGGAAATGGGTGACATATATCTGCGTTTGTTGAACAGCTCATATCATTAGCGTCAAAATTCAAAACTGCTCGAGATAGGTAAATAAATTTAGATCAGAGACCTCTTATTTTAGGATTAAGATTATTTTCTGTGCTGTAATTCCAGGACAAGATATTCACAATTTTACTTATCTTTCGACGCAAGACCAATATTAAGATATGATAGTGAAACATGGACAATACGAAGAAGAGATGAAATCCGAATGATAGCAAATGAAATGCGATTTATGCACCATACAGCAGGCTATATAAAGTTGGACCATAAACGAAATGAGGAAATTATGGAAGAGTTGGATGTAGAACCCATTCTCCACCATATAAAAACTACCAGAACAACTGGAAAGCTCATCTTCAAAGAATATCATCTCAATAGAATTCCAAAAATCATGCTTCGTTACTGCCCACAAGGCAAAATATCGCTGGGACGTCCAAAAAAGCACTGGATGGAAAATTCCTCTTTGAGACCGTAACAGGCAACATGGCCTAATACTTACATGATGCTGATGATAATGATGACGATGACATCTTTCGAAGGGAACCTGTGTATAAAAACAAGGTGAGTTGATTGAATTCCTGTTGCTCCTTGAGGAACATAGGACATCAGTAAAGGTCTTCTTCAATTGCCTCCTATTTTCTGCCAACCTTTTACTTCTCGCCATGTTTTTTGCATACTCTTGCTCGTCTTTTTCTATGGTATTCCTCCATATGAGATAAGATAATTTATATGAATTAAATATCAAATCCCAGTTTTTCATACTAGTATAAACATATTTTGTTTCATATGCTGTATGTTACTGAAGAGCGGTTTCTTTAAGTTGTTAATATAATGTAGGCTACTGTATGTAGTTGGGTAAATGTAAAAGTAATATATATATATATATATATATATATATATATATATATATATATTATATAATCGCTTGCATTTCAACACATTAATGCACCAATACGAAGTTATCTGATAGGTCAGGTCTACAAAAATTTGCCATATAATAATGTTGACTATTTAACTCATGCCCCAAATGGGAGTCATTGACCAATCACATTTCAATGATTTTTTATTTATAACCAATCGCAATCGTGTTTCGCCTAAAATTTACGAACTAAAGTTTATCATAATAAAGAAAGCACCTCCTTTTTATCATTCTGAATAGGTCATAGCATTATTTTGCAGTGACTATCCCCCCAAGAAATATGGCTACCAGGTTGTGTGTATATATATATATATATATATATATATATATATATTATAAATATATTTTTGACATTTGGCAATGAAGGCAAATATGATATGAAAAGAAAAATGAATGCTTGAGTCGGGATTTGAACTCGAGTCTCTAAAGTCTGTACCTTTAGCGCTCTAACCAACTGAGCTACCCAAGAATTCCAAGACAAACATACAATCCCGACTCAAGCATTCATTTTTCTTTTCATATCATATATATATATTGCATGAATGTCAGCAGAAAGCGCATGCGATATATAATTAAAACATTTGTAACAATTAATTATACCACAAAAAACAAGAAACCACTGTTTGCATTTTCTTAAACTAATTATTTTCCAGGAAATGACGTTGCAGAAATATATAATTGACATATTTACATCATTAGGCATCAAATTAATTAATACCTATAACGTTGGTTATACATTTCTCCACTAGGGTGCATTCTTACAATATTGCGATCCTTTGGCAATAAATAACATTATGATATGGTTGCAGTGATGAACAAAAGAAGGAAATGAAGCGTACCAATCGTTTGTCATTTGTTTTCAAACATCGCCGTTTACATTAAATATATAAATATTTTTAAAATAGCTATAGTTAAATAATGATTTGTGAGTAAACAACTTAATTTTATTCGTTAAATAGTCCTGACAAATGCCATTCTTGATTTCCAAATTCTCTAGATAAATTGGAAATCACTCGTGGCATTACTTATGATAACAAATGGTGCATCATTATCGATTCCGGAAGTTCATTGCTGCATGGAATTTAATCTTGATACTGCCTTGTAATATTTTACAATCATTCCTTGAATAATTCTCAACCCTCAAATCTTGGAAAGTAGTATTATCCCACTTTATTCTTGGCTAATCTACAGGACGCTTTAACTCTGGTATTCCTATAGCAAGTTTTCATGCCCCTCTTCCATTCTCCATTCGTGCCACGTGTCCTCTCAACTGCAGTCTACGAGAATTATCTCTTATATTATTATGTGGTTTCAATAACATTGATACACCTTTTTATACAATTTTATAAAATGTATGTGCAAAGGTCGTATGTAATAAAAGTTTGGAGTTCTCATCCCTGAGTGTCTCGTGTTTAAGTGTTTAGGACTGTGTTGTGTTGAGGTCTGTGAATTCCCTAGATTTACTCCAGGCAATGGAATTTTTCTCGCAAAACTATTTTGGCGTGTATGCCTTTTTTGTATTAAAGCTTATCTGTAATTTACCATTATCAACACTGTTGTTACAACAGCAGTGATTTGCATTTTGTAATGTATAATTTTAACATGCTTACCTTGATATGAAGAGTAGACTTCATCCCGTCAAGATTGTATCACTCATTCATCGACAACATAGGATTAATTTATAGAAAACATTGTGTTAATTAATGCATACCAAGAATTTGGTAAAGTGTTTAATTAAAGTCAGCAAACAATAGTGCCGTGGCATAGCCGGGCGGTCTTAGGAATTATTCCTTGGCTCAGAGCTATAGGACATGCTCTAGTTTTGAGTTTCTATGGGGGAAGAAATTGTCTAATGGTATTTCGGCCGGAATGGGCGTGCGCTCACCCAGTATTGTAAAGGATTTGGGTAACAGCAATAAGTAAGAGATCTATAACGGGTTGGAAAACCGACATCCTGGCTAGATGTCATCCCTGTACTGGCTGGATGACATTCTATTAGGTTCATATGGATGTAAGGCCAACTGTGGCTTGCAGGACAGGGTATTCTAGACTTGTCCCTCATGGAGTTTAGTCTAAGTGAATAAATATATAATTACATATAAATCTCATTCTTGGAGAAAAACAGTTGTAATTGCAGGGGAACCCGACATGCTGACCACATGTCACACCCCATACGGGCTGCTTGATCGTTCACCTTTGTGATTGGCACATTTTTATGTGATATCAGCAGCCAGCGGGTAGCCAAAGGCCTTATAAGCCCGTCACGTCATGGTGTTTTATTTATAGATAATTAAACATCTAAGATATAGGATTTTAAGACCTGTAACCTGTAGGCTGTGTGTTTACATTGTTCATTTTGGACCCTGTTTTTCTTTTCTTTTAAAGAAAATAAGTTTTGACTTTTGATATGGAACCATAAAAAGAACCTTAGGTCGGAAAACAAGGAAAGATACGAAACTTAAATTATATAAAACAATGGCTGCTCCTTTGTTGTTGTATGGAAGTGAAAATTGGATAATGAAATCAAGGGATAAAAGCAGGATACAGACTGCGGAAATGCTGTTTTTACGTAATGCGCAAGGATGCACAAGAGTGGATAGAATAAGGAATGAAACTATACGAGGAGAATTAAATATATATAAAATTGAAGATAAAATCAGCGAAAATAATAAGAAATGGACAGAACACTTAATGAGAATGAACAATGAAAGAATACCAAAAAGAACCTTCCTGTATAATCCCAGAGGAACAAGAGATGTTGGCCGACCACTTAGAAGATGGACTCCACTTTTAACTTCGCCGGAACAGGCTGCATAGCCTAAACCTTGTAGTAGAAGAAGAAGAAGAAGTTTTGACTTTAATTGTAGTGATATTATTAAATTGTGGTTATGATGGACTCAAACTTAACATTTGTCTTGAGGATTGACGAAAACCGGAAGAAAAACGTAGGTTAATCGGCATTACGGTTGAACTAGGAACATCCCTAATACACGTGTTAACGTTATGGCTTTGGCCAACTCTATTGTTTCAATGTAGTGCGACTATTAGAGCACTTAATTGAGTGGCTGTATTTTATTCTGTACCACAATAATTACATTCATTATATTTTTATTTTATTTTCAAAATCGTATTTTCAATCAGTCCACCGCAGTGGTCTCGAGGTAGCGTGCTGCCTTGTCACGCAGCGGGCCCGGGTTCTATCCCCGGTCGGGGCAGTTTTTCTGGGTGAGGTTTTTATCGGGGTTTTTCCTCACCTATAAGACAAATGTCAGGAACACTTTAAGGCCCGAACGGTCCCCGAAATCATATGGCCATCATCATCCTTATCATTATCACCATCATCATCACCATTCTTCACTGGTGTGGAAAGCAACGGGAAGCTGTCACACCTACAATTCCCTAGTAAAGCTGCAAGCATAGCATGGAAATGCTATGATTGCAGTGAAAGACCTGCCTTCGGGCAGAATTACTATGGATGGGTGGATTTTCAATCAGTAAACTTTACTATACTTGTTAATGTTCTTTTGGCACCCACTCTTGAAGTACATATGTTCAACACTAACTTTTAAACTCTTCTTTATTTGTTGTAAGTATTGACTACACAGTTATTAAAGTTAGAAATATGAACATTTGGAGAAGCAGTGTGCCTTTTTTTGGAGGGTTTTAAGTGAGGAGCAGCTGCAGGCAGTTCTTGGATCGAACGATTGCGCAGATATATTCTCCTCACACCAACTTACAAACTTTTCCAAAGTTTTCCTGGAATTTAGTTATGAGGGTAGATAACGCAGTTTCCTCCGTGTTTTCTGTGTTGGAATTTTTAGATTCCCTCATTTTAAACCGATTTCTTGATAGCTTCAATAAATTCAATTTCGATATTATTTGTGAAATACTAATGGCGTCGAACTTACCAGAGCTTTTCTAACATCTCAAAAGTAACAAGTTTTAATTTGAAACGTGACTGTTCCTACGACGTTTGAACAAAAACAAAAGTATATTTCTTTACTAAAAGAACTGTTTTCACGCAGCTAATATTGTAAAAGTTTTAAGCTCATTACTTGTTCAGGTTCGCTTTTGCGTCGGTGAACATCGCGTCTCTTACTTAAATCATTCCTTTTCCGCAACTTGTTACATAAATAATTTAAGTAGATTATGGGCGTGAGGAACATATTGCAAATATGTACATTTGGTGACTTAAAAACTTACCTGTCATTATTGTTGAAGCAGTGGTTGAGTACAAGCTCGTACTCGACTTGGTAACTGCTACTTCCTTCAATGCATCGTGGCGTAATAATTATTGTGTAATTAATTAATTCTGTAGGGAGGAAACCGGTCTTACTTCCTGCCGTCAATAACATCCAATAACAAGAGTAAATCCACTTCCTCTCTACAACACTATAAATTCATGCTACAAAAACATATTTAAATTATTTAGGCAAAATCAAAATACCAAATAATACATATTTTATATCTACTGAATCAAGAAGCATCATAACCGCACATAATATGATTTTTGTAATAAATAAATAAATAAATAAATAAATAAATAAATAAATAAATAAATAAATAAATAAATAAATATATATATATATATATATATATATATATATATATATATATATAGAGAGAGAGAGAGAGAGAGAGAGAGAGAGAGAGAAAGAGAGAGTTGCTGAATTACATTAGTCCACAAAGTCAGGAAAATGGCAGAAGGGTTGCGTTAGTATAACGAGAGAGAAAACATAAGACCAGAATTAGAGAGTACATACTGCAAAACGTGAAATGTGAACACGATACGCGAGATGGATTTAATACTTTTACTAAACAAAACATATTCACGTTGTATATAATCTGCCTAGCTTGACTATGCAGTATTTTATCCTTTACTAACGGCACGGTAGTTGAATCAAACGCTATCACGTACACGATTGAATTAGTTATATTTTAGAAAGAAACTGAAGTACTTGTGACATAGACATGATGCACTGGCCGTAGTTCCGAAACACGCCGATCCTAGTCCAGACTTTGTAGACTAATACACTAAGAGAGAGGCAATGGAGCAGCTGTAACTACTATTGTGACATCCTATGTTTCAATGTTTCCAACAGAAGGACACATCAAAACAAATATATGTAAGTCTGTTTGCAGTACAGTCTGCAGAAGTAAATACTGCATTATTTATAAAACAATCTCTTCTGCGTACAATTTTTATCAATAATTTAATATTCCATCATTGTCTTCTGCAGACAGTACTGCAAAAATGTAATATTAAATATCCTCAATCTATTGTGTTCTCTATTACAAACATTGGACCATAGAATATCTCATAATTTACGAACAGATCCAAAGTTTGTCCTAATTACATGTCTAAATTAAAAAAATAATATTAGGAACCTAAATTGATAATAGTAGAAAAATTAAGGTTATGGGTGCGTAAAAATATTATATATGTATTAAACAACTTTATGTTGCTATTGCAAATGTTTTAAAAGACGCTTCAGCATATTAGATTTCGATCATATATCTACAGTATGTCTTCAGGTATGTAATAAAATTGATTATTGTACATATTTCTCGATTTATTCTTCTCAAATTTCCACGTTTCCCAATTCACTATTTAACTATTTCCTTATCCAATATCCCCATATGAAATGTTACCGCCAGACGGGTGTTACCAAGATTTTGAAGACATTTGACTCGTACCCTTTTGGTACTACTTTTTTTTAAGTTTCCACATCAAACCTTAAATAAAAGGGTATATTAGTAATTTTTTTTTAAAATAGATTAATAACTCCGATCTATACTACATTATCTGTTCATTTCCTAAATTCCGCATCAAATGTTAGCTCCGAGAACGCTTATTATAATTGTTTTAAAATAAACGTGTCACTACATTAAATCGCGTTATTTATAAACTAGTTGTAAAAGCAAACTTTCAGTTGCGACAAAAATAAAAGTTTTGGACCTAAATTGCAGTAACTGTTTTTAAATGGAAATGTTTACTACACGAGACTTCAAAACGAAAAGTAAATCAATTAATTAATTGATTAATTAAATTGATCGTAAAAAGTGTGTAGCTAATGGAATAACTCAGGTTGATAACAATAATACCATAAAATCAGGAAGAGAATTATTCATAAAATTTAAGCATATCCATTCATAGTAATTCTGTCCGAGGGCAGGTCTTTCATTGCAATCATAGCATTTTCATGCTATGCTTTGCAGCTTTACTAGGGAATGAATAGGTGTGGTAGCTTCCCGTTGCTTTCTACATCGGTGAAGGATACTAATAACAGTATGGATGATGATGATGGCCGGATGATATTCGGGGACAGTTGGGCCGTAAGCTTCCTGATATTTGTCTTACAGGTGAGGAAAAACCCCGAAAAAAACTCACCCAGGGGATCGAACCCGGGCCCGCTGCGTGACAAGGCGGCACACTACCTCGAGACCACAGCGGTGGACTATAAGCATATAGTATATTGAAATGTTTAGCATTCGAGGAACCGAAAGTCCAGATTCTTCTAAATGAGTTTCTGAGTCCATTTTCTTGCATTTTTCTGATTTTGGATAAATAAACTACGAAATCTTTTAATGTATAATTTTTCTATCAATATAATCAAATTGTCTTAAGTTCAATAATTGCTTTAAGTAAAGCGTTCTAAATATTGTTCTTAATTTAGACATACTGTTGCGAGAAAAAAAAAACTATATTTATAGAGGAGGAAGTATTAGAAAAAAATCTGTAACCATGGTTTCTAAACTTAATTGCTCTTAATATTTAATTTTAGGAAGTGATATTTTAAGGCTATTTTAATTAAATTATTTTCAGTCTGATCATCTTACCTCGTCAGCTGACGATAAAACAGAATTGTTTTGAAACATGTCCAAGAACGAATCAACATTAATATTGAGGTAAGATGACCAGACTGAAAATAATTTAATTAATTTCTCTCACTGATGTCCTTATTTTGTAGGAGCGGATATCTTCTCCACACTGTTAGGTACCATCAATTATTATCCGATACAGCGGAACTGCTTCGTTTGTGAATTATTTGCGAACTAATCCCGTGGCATCCCCCGTACACTCGCTTCACGTCAATCTGTGAGGTTTAATTTATGTTTGTATGCGGAATACTAGTAATGATGGACAATGCAAGTGCTTCATTTGCTATTTGTTCCTGACTATACATAATTAGTATCTACGTCAGTGCGACACATCAACAGTGCTGTTATGACTGGAGGTAAACGTTCTGCTGTGTCGTATAATAGTTGGAATAAATTACTTGTTTGCATGTGTCTTTATGTAATATCTGCACATGTGTAACATGCATGATGAAACACCGGCCCATTTTCATCTTACATTATGAGCGATGGTTTTGTCGGGAAGGGTAGTACCCTGGCCTCTACGTTATCTTGAAGTTAACCATTCATATTCAAGGCTTTGGTAATATATAAATGACATGGTATAAGCAGTTGCCATAAAGTATGATTATACATATCGAGAACGCATGTTCAATGGCTATTATGCAACCATGCAAGATTCAGAGGTTCATTCATAGTGTTCTGCTCAAGAGCAGGTCTTTCACTGCGAACTCAGCATTCTCCACTCTTTCCTTAACTCAGCTTTCCTTTTTGTATCTGCATACAAACCATTTATTTTAATATCGTCTATCATCTGATGTCTTTTTCTGCCTCTAACTTTATTTTCGTTGACCATTCCTTCTAGGACATCCTTCAGCAGGCATTTCATCTTAACCAGTGGCCAATCCAATTTCTTTTCCTCTTCTTTACGAGTTCCAGCATTGTTCTTCTTTCACCCATTCTGTCTAGCACTTCTTTATTTCTTACTTTGTCTGTCCATTTTATACGTTCCATTCTTCTCCATATCCACATCTCAAAAGCTTCCAGTCGCTTTTCTTCATTCCGTCGTAATGTCCAAGTCTCTGCACCATACAATACTACACTCCACACAAAGCACTTCACTAGCCTCTTCCGTAATTCTTTTGCCAAAGGTCCGCAGAAAATGCTTCTCTTCTTGTTAAAAGCTTGTTTTGCTATTGCTATCCTCTGCTTTACTTCTTGACCGCAGTTCATGTTACCACTGATAGTACAACCCAAGTATTTGAAGCTCTCCACTTGCTCAATGGCCTCATCTTTAATCCTCATGTTTATCTTCCTTGGTTTCTTTCCTATAGTCATGACCTTCGTCTTATTTATATTTATCTTCATCCCATAATCCTCGCACTTATCATTTAGCTCCATCATGCTCCTCAGTGTCATTGCATCTTCTGCTAGCAAAGCCATATCATCAGCAAACTTTATGCACTTTATATTTATTCCTCCCATGCAGATGTATTCTAAAAAAAAATACGAGATTCAGACATAGGGTAGAAGATTACATTGTAATGAATAGCGGTCACGTCGAGCACATGTTGTGAAGAATATATCCCAGATAATGATAATACTAATAATATAATTAATTGATAGTAATAATAAAGAGTAGAGCATAATTAAGAATATATTAAGTTTAGGACCAAAGTTTATAGGAACAAATTTGCATTTATCTGTTACATACTACCTGCTCATAAATATAAGAACCCTACTTTTTTAAATAACCTACATAAATGACAATTTAAAAAAACACGATCGCAGCAGAACCACCAATTATTCTAATTCCTATACTGTAACCACTACAAGAGTCGGGAACTATTTATCGCAGGAGAACTGGAACTGACTGACATTAGCTTCCTTTAAAATAAATTTAAATTTCTTTATTCTGTAAATAATAGTTCAATGAATTCATTGAAGAATTCTGAATTTTTGCTTCTCTTATAATAGTATCGAGTTGATTAATTTTAATTTAAAATCTATAATTACTTCTAATTACGTAATATCTTAAGATCCTTTGTCAATTTTAGTGAATTCCGAAGGATTAGAGCTATCGAAGTTGTTCAAATGAATGTTTTTTTTATTTACAGATTTTCACTGATCCTATCTAAACACCAAAATCATCATCGTCAATATATATATATATATATATATGTGTGTGTGTTATAATTAAATTTTTGACATTGAGCAATACAAGTTTAATATGATATGATAAGAAAAATAAATGCCTGGACGGGATTCGAACCCGGACCTCTGGATTGGTACTCCAGCGTTCTATCTATTCCAGGCATTTATTTTTCTTATCATGTCAAATTAGTCATATTAAGCTTGCATTGCTCAATGTCAAACAATTTAATTATAACGTCGAAAAAGCGTCACTGCTATAGAGTAAAAACATTCCCTTTAATTTGCTTACTTGTTATAGTAGCTACCAGGTGGCAGTGAAGATCGAGTTCTCCCTACATCTCATAATAATCAAGGACATTATATATATGTATATATTAGATTTGTCCGGTGGTGTAATGGATAGCACCATGGAGTACCAATCCAGAGTCCGGGTACAAATCCCGTCCAGGCATTTATTTTTCTTATCATGTCATATATATATATATATATATATATGTATATGTGTGTGTGTGTGTGTGTTGTGTGTGTGTGTATGCGCGTGTGTGTATGTTATATTATAGATTTTCGCGGATATAATATGAGTAAAAATGTTTTCTTGGGTTTTCCGCGTCATGGATTCAAGGCTGGCCTCTGGCCACTGATTCCGACATTTCGACACGATCCCACATGTTGAAACGTCGGAATCAGTGGCCAGAGGCCAACCTTGAATTCATGACACGGAAAATCCAAGAAAACATTTGTGTGTGTATATGTGTGTGTGTGTGTCCGTTAACGATCTAATGGCTGCAATTTTATTTTATCATAACCAAACATGGCATATAGCAATGAGTTAAATAAGTAGGGTCGAGTTAGTTCATCAGCAAAATCGAACCATTATTTATTTTATTTATTTATTTAGCCTGGTGGAGTTAAGGCCATGTGGCCTTCTCTTCCACTCACCAGAACAAGCATATGTTACATATGAATACAAAAAAAATACAATAATAGTCATATAAAACAGGACAAACATATGTTACACATGAATACAAAAAAATTACAATAGTAGTCATATTAGACAGGACAAACATGTTACATATGAATACAAAAAAAAGTTACAATAATAGTTATTGAACAATTCATTATCTGTCATATTGAATAATAATGAAATTAATGTCTAATAATAGAATGAAACTAAATACAATTAAAATTAAATTAATGATACAATGAATAAAAAAGGAATAACAGCTCGAATCTACTATGCATAAAAAGAAGAGAAAAAAAAACACTACAATGAATTAATCTACGCTTTTTATACAAGGCATTAGGTAATATATTAACAAATCCTAAGTCTATTTTTATTAAATAATGCAAAAACGCATTATTAATTCTTAAAAAGTGTATTAGTTAGTTGTTTCTGTTAGTGATTTTATTTTCAATTTATTTTTGAAAGATGGTAAAGTTTGGCAGTCTCTGACATAGGGTGGAAGTGAATTCCATGTTCTAGCAAGAGAAACTGTAAAAGATTTCGAATAATAGGTAGTATGATGAGGAGGGATATAAAGGACACTGTGGTCAAGGGATCGGGTATCTAAGTTATGTGTATCAGAGAGTTTAGTGAAGCGGGTGTGATAAATAATAAGGTAAAGATGTGTGTAATATGTTATAGATAGGCATAGGGAATGGATGGTTCTACGATCTTGAAGACGAAGCCATGACAATTGTTCCAGGGATGGTGTAACGTGATCAAATCTACGTATACCACAAATAAAACGTATGCAAGAATTGTGAACACGTTGAAGTCTTTGGGTAAGAACAGTATTTAGATCAGTAAAAAGAGTATCACAATAATCAAAATGGGGCATTGCGAGTGTTTCTACTAGCATTTTTCTTAGAGAAAACGGTAAACAATTCTTTATACGATTTAATGAGTGTATTATTGAGAAGATAGTTTTGCAAATGTTATTTATTGTTTATTCCAAATTAAATGTTTATCCATAAACACTCCTAGATTTTTTACTGTCTCACTATAAGGGATCTGAACCCCATTAAGTGACACATGTAATACTGCATTGTGTTAATTGAGGATAATAGTCTCTGATGGCCCATAATGATTGCTTGTGTCTTTCTAGGATTTAATTCAAGTCCATATTTCTCTGTCCACGCCGTTAGCGAGTCAAGGTCCTCGTTAATTTTGGTTACCGCGTCATTTAAAGAATATTTGTCTCAGTGAAGGTAGATCTGCATGTCGTCCGCAAATAAATGATGTTGCAATGTTTTAGGGAGTCAGAAATGTCGTTTATATAGATTGAAAAAAAGCAATGGGCCGAGCACCGAGCCCTGTGGAACTCCAGCTTTACGGTAGGTCCAAGAAGAGCGTAATGTAGAATTTCCTACAACATATTGCTGGCGCTCACGAAGGTAGGAGTTGAACCATTGCGTGACACTGTCAGAAAGTGAGAGGGTTTTAGTTTAAGCAATAATAAGTCAAGTCTACCGTGTCAAATGCTTTACTAAAGTCAAGTAGTGTAAGAATAGTAAGTTTTCGATTATCAGATGCTTCGCGTATGTCTTCACATATATTTAGTAGAGCAGTATTTGTATTGTGTCCTGTCCTAAAGCCTGATTGGTATTGATCTAAAAGGTCGTGTTCAGTTAGGTAGTCAGTCAGTTGTTTGTGGACTAATCGTTCCAAAGCTTTTGAAAGGGTAGGTAAAATACTAATGGGTCGAAAATCGTTAGGAGTTAAGGGAGTTTTTACTTTCGGGAGTGGGCGTACAATTGCTTGCTTCCATAATGTGGGATATATAGAGGTTTGTAGTGAGGAGTTGAAAACATGAGTTATGGTAGGTAGTATAACGTCGATTATTTTGTTAAGTAGAGTGATATTTATACGGTCAGTACCTTCTGCTTTTGTTTTTATTCGTTTGAGAGCTTTCTTTATGTCATTTTCTGTAAGATATGAAAAATGGAAATGTTCTCTGTCTGGTGGATTTGTCAATAGTAGTTCACTTGTTGTATGTGTTTTGTCTTTAGGAGTAAAGAATGTGCTTGTAAAATGGTTATTAAGTGTGTTCAGAGAAACAGGTAGTTTTTCTACCTGTGTGTCTTTCCTTCCTACACCCATTTTATTCAGATTTTTCCAAATATCTGGGTTATTGTTATTAGGTTCAGTAAGGCTGTATAGATGTCTAAGTTTGGCGTTTCTGATAGTTTGTGTAGTCTTGTTTCGTAACCGTTTATAGTGATTAAGATTTATATCAGTTTTGTCGACTCTATATTTCCGATATGCAGCGTCTCTTTCAGTCATCAAGTCACGAATGTTAGCAGACATCCAGGGAGCAGGGTGTCGTTTCACTAGTTTAGTTTTCAGTGGAGCGTGTCTGTCATATAGTTGTAATTTAAGGTTATTTAATGCCTCAACTTTTTCGTCAACAGAATGCAACGTCCATATAGTATGCCAGGGTAATTTTATAGCGTCTTCAAGTAGAGCTGCATTGTTTATATGTTTTAGGTCTCTATATGTGATAGTCTTACGAGCTAGTTTAGGGCACTGCAGTGAATATGCTAAGAATATAATATCATGTGCTGATATTCCGGGAGCTGACAGTTGCCCGTGGGTTAGTACTCTGTCTGGATTATTAGTAGCAATTAAGTCAAGTAAAGTCGCAGAATGATTGGTGTGATGTGTAGGCTGTAAGGGAAGGATAGTCATATCACAAACCTGAAACGCGGACATAAGCTGTTGTGTTTGTCTGTTGTCAGTGTCTAGTATATTTATATTAAAGTCACCCATGACGATAACGTGTTCATATTGTATACGTGCGTTTTGTAGAGCGGATTCTATTTCTGCTATTTTTTCATTTTAGGGGGTTGGTACACTACACAAAGAAGGCATTTTTTGAAGCTTGCGTATATTTCTATAAACATAATTTCAGGAGATGTCTCGTTATTAGAAAAGTATACAGACTTAGGGCAAAGGTCTGTCCTAACGAAGACACCAACACCGCCCCCCCCTCGACTATGTACACGATCATGTCTAAGAAAAGTATAACCATCCATGTCAATTAAACTAGAAATAATGGAGGGAGTGAGCCATGTTTCTGATACGAGAATAGCATGAATATTGGAAGAAGAAAAAATCATACTAATTTCGTCTGTATGTGCAGTTAAGCTCTGTGCGTTCAAGTGAACCACATGTATGGAAGACGGGAAGGGGGAGAATGCTGTTTCTAGAACCTGTCTTGCATTATTGTTGTTTGGAAGGGGTTTGAGAAGGGTAGTGTCCTCTAACCTGTCAGAGACCGCCAAATGAATAGCATTATTTGGATGGAAAATTTTAAAAATATTTTAACTAGAATTATAAGAAAAGAACAAGTCACTAATATCTTATTCAAATATTAAATTAATAAATAAAGTAAAATTTCTAAATATAATACTAATAATTAATGTGAAATTTCTAAATATAATTTTAATAATTTATATAAAAGTGCTAAATTGGGGATATGGTATCACTGGGCGTGTTTGCAATAGGTAGATTTACATATCAGAGGCCCGGGTGATGATGCGTTTGGTATCTCCATTTTCACATGTATTGCGCCATCAATTGTCCACACATTTGTGACGCCAAATTTTGTGATGCAGTCCTTTAACAATTTATATCTAATTTGGGTGAGATCTTCTCTTACTGTGATCCCACTGCCTTTCAATTGTTTTTATTTTGGAAGACCTCCCTTCTCTTTCTATAACTGATGAACTTAACAATAACAGGCCGTGGTCGATCCGACTTTTTACCAACCTGTGACTCCTGTCGATATCACAGGTTTCTAATTTAACTCCAATTTTGGAGGCCACGTCGATTGCTATATTGTCCGTATCTTCACCATCCTGTTCAGGTTATACCGAAAATACGTAGACACTGTCGACGTTGGTATTGCTCTAGCGAGTCGGTTTTCTCACTTAACTGTTGTTCCAGTTTTAATATTTTGTTGTCCCTCTCCTAAAGCGAGAGTTCCAACTGCCTAATAACTTCCGTATTACGGTCTATAGTTACCTTTAGCTCCGATACAATAGCCTCACGCACGGAGTCCTTCAACAGCTGCAACATGGCTGGATCCCGCAAACATTCTTGGACCACACGCTTAGTTATTTCTTCTTTGCTTTCTTCACAATTTCTTGTTTTACGTGGAGCCATTATGCGTAAAATTAAGCTACAAACAAAATAAATTCGCAATATCGATATTACGTTTATAAAAACAAACTAACACCTGCTGAAAATTGTGCAAAAACACGGGCAACCAGTTTCACTCTTATTCACAATCCGCCATGACACTAGGAGTTCACCTGAAAAGAACATTTTAAAATCGCTCTGGTGGTCGCAATTTTCGATGTTTCACAACTGAAGTCAGTATATACTATTGAAATAAAACGAGGAAGATATTTTCCGAAGATCAGCAAAATCCTACCTTTATAAGTAGGGGTTTACCTGAAACCTAAAATTAAACATTCCCTCTAGCAGCCGCCATGCTTACTTAGTTCCAATGTACACCATACAAGTGAATTAACCATTAAGTTGACAATGTATCACATTATATGCATTTATTTAATAGGTCTGTATTAATAAAATAATGGAAAAATTAATCATTAAATATTTAAATTTCTGTCAAATTATACATTAATATTCAATAGGTACTCTCACGGTTCGGTTATGTATGATTCGTTTTTCACTGAAGTCCGACACTATTAAATAATTGGCATCGGAAATTGTGTTTCTCCAATTTAACTATATATATATATATATATATATATGTGTGTGTGTGTGTGTGTGTGTTATAATTAAATGTTTAACATTGAGCAATGCAAGCTTAATATGGTATGATAAGGAAAATAAATGCCTGGACGGGATTCGAACCCGGAACTCTGAGTCTGTACCTCAGCGTGTTATCCGTTACACCACCAGGCGAATTCAATTCAAACACTTATTTTTCTTATATATGTATTATATTCTCCATTATTACTAGATGTCGCGAGAACTCGGTCTTCACTGCCATCTAGTAGCTGACTATAACAAGTAAGCAATTTAAAGATAATATTTTTAAAGAGAATATATTAAGCTTGCATTGCTCAATGTTAAACATTTAATTATAACATCTATAAAGCGTCACTGCTATAAAGTAAAATTACATTATTATATCATTGTTATTAAAAGGTAAAGTGATTCTACTACAGATCATAGGAGACTCTTGGGGTAGTAGGAGGTTAAGGCTCCCACGTTATCTAGACAATCGGCACTTGATGTCAGCCAGGTTGTCAGCCCTGCGTGACGGCCGCCTTTACCCTTAGAACAAGCGTCTGGTACTCATTTCGGTTGGAAGCTGAGTCGACCCCAGGGCCATGGTGCCAGCAGAAGGTTTGAATCAGTTTAAAAATCCTGACCCCACCGGGACTCGAACCCTCGACCTTCCAGTTTGTAGCGCATTGCCTTAACCACTACGCTACTTATTATTATTATTATTATTATTATTATTTTATTCCTATTGTTATTATTATCATTATTATTAATATTATTATTATTATTATTATTATTATTATTATTATTATAAATAATATTTGTCAGAAGCATTTCTTTGACTCAACGCAATCTGCGTGTGTAAATATATATATATATATATAGGACTTTATTAGACAAAAAGTAAGATATTTACAATATTATTTACAAATATGGGTCGCACGGGCAGTAAGCCGTACGTGCTGTTGACAGTCCGTTACAATAAAGTAATAATTGGTACTAGTGTAAAGAAAAATAAACAACAAAAACAGCAATTTATATACCATATATATATATATATATATATATATATATATATATATATATATATATATATGTGTGTGTGTGTGTTTTATTGTCTGTTTCTTTGCATTGTTTTTATTGTGGTTTCTTTCTTTTTGTAAGATACATTCTTTGTCTCTGTGGCAAACCACAAACGTTGTGGAAAATTTCAAACTAAAAATGCATGATGAAATATGAGTTTTATTCCTCAAATATGTTTACATATTTTTGTAGTGTTTAATTATGTCGTAATTAACGTGAATTGGTTATTATGAGCTTATTTCAGTTCGAAAGAAAAATAATTTCGTAAATTTGAAAACAATTAATATTCCAACAATGACGTGATTTATAAAATGTTGACATAGAAATATAGAAGATAGCAGCTAGCTTGTCTTAATTTAGTCCATACTAATTTTGCGTGTGAATGTAACGCAATTTCACATGTTGGATAATTCGTAGGAAATATTACCTCTATATGCGAATGCATCCCAATTTGAGAACTAGGTGGAATTCACGGGTCTACACAATTTCAGGTTTCGAATGCGAATTAAGTATGCTGGATAGCCTCACGTTTTAGCTGACTGCAGCCCAATGAATTCCCCCTAACATTTCTGTGGTAAAGTAAAATCGTTCTCCGTTCTCAACACTCTGGAATAAATTTCCACCTGCAGAATTCAGTTTGGAGAGTAACAAAACCATTTCACTCTCCATGCTTCTTTTCTCGAGATCTCAGCTAACTGTTAAAAGTTTACGTCGACATCACTCATAGCAACAGCTCATATATACAGAGTGTTCTGCAAAAATACATTATTCATAGAATGTAGTATTCGACTGAGCAAAAAAAAAAAACGTTTCTAAACATGGTTCCTAAACTTCTCAAATCTTCTCATTTCTAGTATTTTATATAGGATCGATATATACATACCACTGATTGCACTTTGCCAATAAGTAAATGATATACATTGTATGTAGAATATCGAACATATTTTTTCAAGAGTAGAAAAAAGACAATGGTGATAATTAAGTATTGAAGCGGTGCTGGAATATAGGCATTACAGAGACTCTTGTCATGCTAACTTCTCTCTACAAAAGTTAAACTGAAAATACATAAAAATTTTACTCTTCGAGTTATATGGATGCGTAATATGGTATCTTACTTCAGATGAGGAGAACATATTACGAGAATTTGAGAATAAAGTTATGTGATTTTTTTTTGGACCGAAGAGAGACGAACAGACATGCGATTGGAGACCTTAATGAGCTTTAAGACATTTACGGGGAAAATATGCAACAAAAGCAGGTAGCCTCATATACTGCTATCGGTAGAACATATGGCACGAATGGGACTGAAAGAGGGGCATGGAAATTCCTTGCAGGAAAACCAGAGAGAAAATGCCAAGTAGGTAGAACAAGAATAATATGTGGGATGACATTAAACATGATTTGAGAGAGGTAAATTATATAGATATGACTGAAAAATATTAGTTCAAGATAGGTATAATGCAGAGGTTATGTCCTCGTAGCCATGTATCAACCTGTTCGATAGTCCCAATGAGGAAGTATTGAAAGAATCCCGTTTCCGAAAGTCGCTTGAAGTGGATAATAAAGATATTTACAAATGGTATCCTCCGTGCTGGATATTTTGCAGCATATAAACCGCAGTGTGTCCACAAAGTCCTGCTACCAAAACAATGTAACTTAGCTCCTAAACTGTTCGAGGTAGAGATATGCAGTTTTTTTTGCAACGTATTCTACATCTCTCAAAGTTTTGTTTACAGTTGTTGCAGATTGTGATTTAAACGGCAATGACATCACAGGAAAATACCCAATGTGGGATGCTGAGTCTGGTAAATTACCAGTACCCCCATATCTGAATGTTATTGCGGTTAACTTGTCTAGACACAAAGAAATTCGCTTTATCAGAGAACATCGCCCTCTGCAGGTACTCATTGTCTTCGTCAATTCCGTGCAGCGTGGAATCAGCAAATTCCGCACGCCGAAGGAAGTCAGTTGGCAGCGACGCTTGCGTAATTTGCAGCCGTTTACGGAAGACTTTATGAATGGTTGATTTTGGTAAATGCAGTTCCCGTGAATCATGACGCACCGATTTTTGAGGTCTGAGTTGAAATGCAAGTTGCCCATTGTCGATAGTTTCTTGGCTCACACCCGGTCGTCCACTCTGTGGCATGTTCATTACACTGCCAGTCGCTAGAAATTTCTCGGCCCATCTAATTATGGATGATTTGGATGGAGGATCTCTACCATATTGCCGGTGGAAATTTTGCCGAACAGTTACTGGTCATTTACCAGACTAAGTATACGACCTTTTACTGTGGTGTCGTCATTGTCATCTAAATCATAATCTGCGACAAATGTAAACAAAACTTTGAGAGATGTAGAATACGTTGCAAAAAATCGCATGACTCTATCTCAAGTAGTTTACGAGCAAAGTTACATAGTTTTGGTAGCTGGACTTTGTGGACAGCCTGTACATACGTGCAGGCTGCTTCCAGTTACCTGTCCTAGCAGAAAATCATAATCTACCATTTTTTATGTTAAATAATAGGCTTCACTCTAAGACCAAAAAATACGTATCATTAAATCACGGTACTGGTACAGAATATAATTTAACTCAGAAAATGTTAATTTTAGGACCAAAGGTCTTAGGTTTTTTTTAATATTGCTCTTCTGTAATTAATATAAATTGTTTATAGAACTTTCTGTCACATAGTGAATAAAAATATAAGGTCAAGCGCATAACCGTGAGAATATCTATAAGAACAAGTTTTTTTTTTTTTTTTTCATTTACGAAGTTTTCTATAATGCTTAATTTGATACAGAATTAAATACAAGTCTACCGACAAACTTTCACGAGGTTATCAAATTCGCCTCTAAGTCCAAGATTCGCGGGCCGATTGAAATCCGGCCGGGATCATGAATTTTTTTAATGTCTGTAAGTCTGTAGTATATGTTCCATCCGCAGGGATTGAAGTCGTAGATTTATGGCATGCAAAAGAGCCTCAGTCCCGAAAAGAGACCCTGAGCGCCCCTTTCACGCCCAGATTTGAATTAAGATAGCCTATTGTTAAAAAAAGTACTAACTAACTAACTCAGCGGCTCTATCGAACCCGTACGTTCATAGCCGCGCGGACATAAGCTCTCCATACATCCCTATCCGGAGTTAATGTTTTCCAGTCATCCTCTTTATAATCTACTTCATCAAATCATGGATAATTTTATTCTCCCACCTCATTCTTGGTCTACCAACTGGGCATTTTCCCTTTGGTTTTCCTACAAGAAGCTTCCATTCATCCCCGATACGTTCCCATCGCAGTCTAAAGAACACTATAAAATTCAAATACTGACTGGTAATGAAATTCCAAACCATCATCTCTCTTAATGAAACAAAAACCAGGAAAAAAACTTCATTCAAATTGGTTGGCACATGAGTTTGAACCAGGGATGCCCTGAATTCGAGAACCGCGCAGTTTCATTGCTATTTTATTTATGAGATTGAGATTACTGCTGTTGCTACATATGTTACTTTTGTACGGAATGAACAACACAGACATTATCGGTATCTTTAAAAAATTTGAACCGAAAGTGCACTTTTCGGCTCAGTATGGTAGCTTCGTTCTCCTCCCTACACTGGAATATTTATAAACTATGCCAATATCCTGTTCTCCTTGTAGCTACCCCTTCCCTCTTCACCCTTCCTGCCGCGCAATGTCTACGGCGCATCTCCCCTCTACCTCGGAACCTTCATATGCGTGGTGCACTAACAGAACAGTATCATTCGATCATCCTAGCAGTCATCGTTTTGTTGTTTAAACGGATTCAAGATTGGAATCCGATTCCAGGTCGCGATGCGACTGGAATTCTAAATAGACAAGCTGATCTGAGGCCAAGAAGGGGCCTGTTTGAGTTAGTCCGGCAGTCCAGGGAAGAGGTGATCCCCGAAACTCGGACGCAAGTATGAGTGTTGCGTGATGTATGGTATGTTGTTCATTTATTTATTTGTATGGCTATTTTGATCGTACGATCAGTATTATTATTTTTGTTAATTTATTTTTACTCAGCCAACTTGTTTATATTAAATGTTATCTTTTAAACAACGCCCCTATTTCATCATTCAAGTATACGTAGTTGTTTACTATCCTGTACGGAAAATCACTCAAGTAGGAAACTATTCCGAGCTCCTTAACTATTATGCTGTTTAGCGTTCCTGAAATACAATTATTGTCTTGTTCACTCACTGTATGTATTTAAAATCAGTATTCTTCTATGTTAATATATATATCAGAGAAAGAAAGATGAATCAACGGCTGCCTTCTATGGGCCCAAGGCAAGCCACTTCCTGGTAGATAACTTCTTTGGAAATCAGATCCACATTAATAGAAACAGCAATTACAAAACCCGATCCCGGATTAAAGGTAGCAGTTATTGTGGTTTATTATTTTGGTCAAGTTCCGCTCCGCGTGCGCACAAATGGTCGCAATAGCGTGGTTTATTTATAGTGGTTCTCAAAACCCCACAAATGGTAGCAGTTGCGTGGTTACTTGCCCGCACAAATGGTAGTCAGATCGTGGTTTGGGTTTTACAACCCCCACAAATGGTAACAGAGCGTCTGGTTTTGTTTCTTTCGGCTTGGAAAGATATGCTGTATTCTATTGACAGTGGTTCAAGTGGGTATCGATTTAAAATTTTCAACTTAAGTTTTGGAGTTTTGGATTCAAGTGCCAGAACAAGGATATATACTCTGTATGGTCGTAAATGAATTTTGGAATTAGAAAGCATTTGGAAGTCGACATTTTTCAGAGATATTACCCCGTGGATAACTATTTGTTTTCGATACTTAATATCTATGTAAAAGTTATTGAAAAGTACTTATTTACGCGTTTGAACTGTTTCACGTAAATTATATTGATTCATCTCTCTTTGTATGTAAACAGAGAGTGACTTATGCATACTGAACTACGTTCTCTTATAGTTGTTTACATCTTCTGTTCATTGTATTTTGTAAACATGCCTAGTTGGATAGATGTAATATCTAAAGACAATTTGGTCCGAGAATTGAGCTTACTAGGTATTGATGTTGAAGGCGCTGTAAATATATTACGTCAGCGACTTAAGATTCATATGAACTCTCTCCCCCCAGCTGAACAAACATTAGTGAAACGTAAGTTTATTGTAGACAGCGCAGTTCCGGAAGATTATTCTGTAGAACAGAACAAGAATATTATCGATCGTAGACTTAGCTCCATCAAGGATTTTTCTAGTGGAACGGCTTCCAACCTTTCTTCTCATATGGAGGAAAATAATCAGCGAATTTTCCGAGAGTTAATTAGAAAAGTCGATCTCTGCGTTGGTAATGATAAGGAATTGCTAGTTTTCTTCCTCATTAAACTCAACTCGATCTTCGAATTGAAATTGGTTCCAGATGAGTATTTTGTTAATTCGATTTTGAGTTGCATTGGAGGAATACTATTGAGGGTTTGGAGTGAGGTTGTTAAATTGAGATTTACTTGGATTGAGAGCTTGATATATGTGAAATGTTCGTTGTTGCCTTCCAGATTGTTAGAGGATTATTGGATTAAATTTGTGTCACGACGATTCCAATTTTCTAAAGAATCTTTGCTGGAGTTTATTTCCGAAATCCAGGGAGCTCCACTTGTATTGAACCCTCAATTTTCGGAAGAAAAGTTGATTGACATTATTCTTCAAAATATGTCGTCTGCCACCAGACAGCATTTGGTCTTTGCTACAAAACCTCAAAATGTAGCCGAAATGTGTGTCTTGGCTAGGAAAGTGGCTGATTTCGAGATAGCTGAAAGACAAAAGAACTTCAGCGAAAAAAGTATGCCTGATAATTTAAGTAAACCTAATACTTCTGCGAATCGTTCTTCTCGTAATAATTCTTGGCAGCCAAAAAGTAATTTACAATGTTGGAAGTGTCAGCGTTTTGGACATCTTGCTAGAGAGTGTCGATCTTAGTTTTTTCAACGTAGTTCGCTTGTATATTTGTTTTAGATATTAGGAAAGCTAATTTTGGGATATCGGTATATGAGCTGATTGAGCCATTTTTGTTTGTGGGAGCTTCTTGAGTGAGTTTCGGTATATGTGGTCCAAGTTTTGTTAATAAGACGCAGGCTAAGTTCTAAAACAAGGGTAACTAGAAATTAGTAAGCGTCGATGGCCACGTTATAATACAACACGTTAGTGAGAATATGTTCTGTAATGGATTAAATCCAAGTATCTTTGTCGCGAAACATTTATACTATATCATATGTTAAACTAGAACGTTTGAGGTTCCGTTTTCCTGTCTTTGCCTGTGTTTTGTTTCAGTTTACCCTTCCTTAATATTGGCATAGCAGCGCAGCCTGGAATATTCGGCAGTCGAGCACTTGGTGGATCCGGCCGACCCCGAGTGCCCAGCTGACCGACATGGTGGTTCTGTAACTACAGATTCCTGGATAGCGGTTGAGCGCGATTGCGATCCGGCAATCCAGTTATGGTATCGTCACCCTGTTCTTCACCTGGAACACCGCAGAGTTGTACTATGGCGACTGAATCAAGATGGAATTTATTTTCAGCGCCTGTATAGTCGACGTAGAAGCGAGTGTGGTGATTGAGATTTTGGGGACGATGGAAAATTGTGATGAAGTTTACCGCTCGGAATCTGATAGTGTCAATGTGCCCCTCCCAACGTGGGATTTTTCTACCTAGCATTGTTTTGAAGTTTATGGACTGTTTTCGTTTACCCGGAGGGCGCAGGAGGAGATATTGAACCGAAAGTGCACTTTTCGGCTCAGTATGGTAGCTTCGTTCTCCTCCCTACACTGGAATATTTATGAACTATGCCAATATCCTGTTCTCCTTGTAGCTACCCCTTCCCTCTTCACCCTTCCTGCCGCGCAATGTCTACGGCGCATCTCCCCTCTACCTCGGAACCTTCATATACGTGGTGCACTAACAGAACAGTATCATTCGATCATCCTAGCAGTCATCGTTTTGTTGTTTAAACGGATTCAAGATTGGAATCCGATTCCAGGTCGCGATGCGACTGGAATTCTAAATAGACAAGCTGATCTGAGGCCAAGAAGGGGCCTGTTTGAGTTAGTCCGGCAGTCCAGGGAAGAGGTGATCCCCGAAACTCGGACGCAAGTATGAGTGTTGCGTGATGTATGGTATGTTGTTCATTTATTTATTTGTATGGCTATTTTGATCGTATGATCAGTATTATTATTTTTGTTAATTTATTTTTACTCAGCCAACTTGTTTATATTAAATGTTATCTTTTAAACAACGCCCCTATTTCATCATTCAAGTATACGTAGTTGTTTACTATCCTGTACGGAAAATCACTCAAGTAGGAAACTATTCCGAGCTCCTTAACTATTATGCTGTTTAGCGTTCCTGAAACACAATTATTATCTGGTTCACTCACTGTATGTATTTAAAATCAGTATTCTTCTATGTTAATATATATATCAGAGAAAGAAAGATGAATCAACGGCTGCCTTCTATGGGCCCAAGGCAAGCCACTTCCTGGTAGATAACTTCTTTGGAAATCAGATCCACATTAATAGAAACAGCAATTACAAAACCCGATCCCGGATTAAAGGTAGCAGATATTGTGGTTTATTATTTTGGTCAAGTTCCGCTCCGCGTGCGCACAAATGGTCGCAATAGCGTGGTTTATTTATAGTGGTTCTCAAAACCCCACAAATGGTAGCAGTTGCGTGGTTACTTCCCCGCACAAATTGTTGTATAAATGAATTAATGTTGCCAACAATAATAGGAAGTCATTTTTATTTTCTGTTATTAAAATGATGCAGGTGGAGTACTTAACAAAAGATGCTGGTACAGTAATTTGTCCATTTTATCATTCCGTCTACATGTTTCAGCTATTAATTTATCGGGTACAGGACAAAAAGTGGATATCCGAATTTCGAGATTATTTTGGTTTTAAAATGAAGCTTAGGAACGTCACAGATGAAAACATGAAAAAAATTTGCGGACCATCGAGAAACAATGCTGGAAAATAACAATTTATAAAGCACTATTTCTTATATTACCTGAAGGAAGTGGTTGCCATTGTGATCGTGACGTCAGATTTGATATTCAGATGTTAGTCCAAGGTGAAAACATGCTTTCTTCAATAGAGATGTGAAAATAAAGTCAATATTTTATTGTAGTAAAAGTGCACTGCTGTATTTCCAAATTTGCATAGCAAAGAGTTTGAAATTTAATAAAAATCACATCCTCACATAGAGTTTCTTAAGAAAAAGTTGTTTAAGTGAATCGATTGTCGATAATATTCGATACGTCATCGTACGTATTTCTCGAAAATGAACAACGGCTAATTAACCCTTGCAAATATTAAATAAATAGATGAAACTTATTTATAACATAATCTTCGAAATTTGCAATATAATTTATTAGAATACATGTACAATAACCTAAAAGTTAACCTAACTTATTTCAATTACTCTAACCTGTGAAAGTAATAAATAGAATGGCATTTAGACAATATTAAATTACAGGTAATGAAATAAATTATACTATATGTATAAGAAACGGTCTATGAACTGACAAAGGAGCTATTTCTCATACAAGAGCTCCGATTGAAACTGTTCCTGCCATCTACAGCGAGCTATAATACTGTACTAAGAGAGCTGCAGCTGAAAAAAGACTCCATTTGGACCGATTTCTACAACACCGATGCCATGATCTCAGAAGACTGGAAGAAGCCGAACTACGAACTACGACACCTAGTGACCCGGCTAGCAGTACACGGCTTCCATCACAGACTGTGCAAAACGAAACAGTTTCATGACCCGGGACCAGAATGCGTGTGCGAGCGATGCGGCATGTTATGCGAGAGATACCATGTGCTAAAGTGCAAAAACAGAGGGCAATCTCTGACAGGATTCTGTATGGACAGATAAACTAATATAGATTAACTAATCTTTGCACGTTGTGCGCTATACATTATTATTATAAGAAACTAAAAGCTACCCCAATATAATTATGTATAAGAAATTAAAAGCTAACCTAACCTAATTCAATTACTCTAACCTACTTTCTTTATTGGTGATCCTAAGCTAATTTATATCGAAATGGGGATGCCTCGTATAGTAAATTAGTGAAATGTGTATTTTGTGGTGCCAATAAAAATGTTACTTTACTGCTTTGTTTCTGGATGGCCCGCAATTTGTTTTGTGTGTTTTCATGTTTAATGGTCCTAAGCTTCATTTTAAAACCAAAATTATCTCGAAAATCGTATGTTCACTTATTGTGCCGTAATCAATTTATCTTTTATAAAAATACGAATGGACCCTATTTTTATTTACATCATTTGAGGCGATATGTTAACCATATATCGCTCGCTGATATTACTGTCATTACTTAAATCCAAATTAACTGATATCTGAAGTTCCACACAATGAAAATATTAACTGCATAAAAACAAATTTAGCATTTCATTTTATATTTACCTATAATTATTCATCTAGGAAGCTTTTCTTACTTTACTTTATTTTATTTTATTCCACATTTTGTTAGTGTTAGCTAATATTAAACCACATCCTCATTGTCTTTCATTTAGTCTATAATTAGTAATAGGCTATTTTAAAATTCTAATAAGTATGTAATTTTTATATGACATTATTATTATTCGCTGGTTGAGTAGAAGACAAGGCCTTATGGCCTTAATTCTCCCAGCTTAAATAAAGCATTATTATTATTATTATTATTATTATTATTATTATTATTATTATTATTATTATTATTCCATCCATAGTAAAAGTTTATTTTACAACCAATTTTTATCAATAAACTATACACCCGAAGAAGCCCATACCCTCCTAATTTTAAAAGAATTCCAGCTAAAAT
This sequence comes from Diploptera punctata, assembly GCA_030220185.1. Classification (NCBI taxonomy): domain Eukaryota; kingdom Metazoa; phylum Arthropoda; class Insecta; order Blattodea; family Blaberidae; genus Diploptera; species Diploptera punctata. The sequence continues at coordinate 1,056,330 of JASPKZ010003844.1, read as the reverse complement.
TATTGAACCTCTTACCGGCGCCTCAACATGAGCCTTAGGAAGTCATAAATGAACAGAAAATATAGGCATTTTTACCAAAAATGCAATAATTATTCCTATATAAAAAAAATCTAACTAATTCTGCCCGAGGGCAGGTCTTTCACTGCAATCATAGCATTTTTTTCATGCTATGCTTTGCAGCTTTACTAGGGAATTGTAGGTGGTAGCTTCTCGTTGCTTTACACACCGGTGAAGGATGATGATGATGGCCGGATGATTTTCGGGGACCGTTGGGACCTAAACTTACTGACAGTTGTCTTACAGGTGAGGAAAACCCCCGTAAAAACCTCACCCAGGATCCTGTCCCAACCGGGAATCGAACCCGGGCCCGCTGCGTGACAAGGCAGCACGCTACCCCGAGACCATTGAGTTGGACTATTATTTGTTATTATCTGTCGGTAAATAAGCGTAACTAAATTAGTCTGGTTAAAAACTCCCGCTAAGGAGCAGACATGTCCCCACGCGGGACGTATGATGGAATATATACATATGTACTGTTTACGTACATATCAAATTTAATTCTTAAAATAATGTAATATTTTTTATCTGTAGTGATCCCTCTACAGGCCTTACTGTAGTAGGAAGTTGAGGCTCCACCATTCTAGACATCGACACGAGACGTCAGCATATATTTATCATCCCACGTAGCCTATTAGCATAAAATACTGGAGTGGGTAGCACTTTTTTTTTCAATTACGATTAGCTAATCGATATGCAAAAATAGATAAATAAAATTCAGCAACAGCAGGTGTCTGTCCAGCATTGACCTTGAGACTTATGCAACACATTTGGAATTCCCAACTGCTCTAGATACCAGTAGCATGTTTTTTTTTAAGTAATACATTTTTGCTGTTCTTTAATTCATATATTTCAACCACTATAACACTAGCCAACAAAATTTTACTTTTTTTCTGTAATTGGCACGGAAACAGCTAATCTTTATGTTTTCAGGTGTGCTGATAACGAAAATTATACACATTCGTATAAGTCTAACTAACTTTTTAGGAATTCCGAACTTCAGCAGGATACTATATAACTTCTCCCTCTTAATTGAATCATATGCTTTTTTGAAGTCTACATATAGTTGATGTACAGTACCATTATATTCCTATTTCTTTTCTAAAATCTGTCTTATACTAAAAATCTGATCTGTTGTAGACCTGTTTCTTCTAAATGCACATTGATGATCTCCTAGAATGTCATCAATATAGGGAGTAAGTCTGCTTACTAATATATTTGTTAGAATTTTGTAGGAAGTTGAAAGTAATGAGATGCCCCTGTAGTTGTTGCAATCAGTTTTATCTCCTTTCTTGTAGATTGGTACGATAATTGATTCCTTCCATTCATCTGGAAGAGCTTCTTTTTCCCAAATCATACTAAGCAACCAACGCATCTTGTCCATCAATTTTTCTCCCCCTGATTTTATCAGTTCTGCTGGGATCTCATCTGAACCTGATGCTTTATACATCTTCAATTTTTCAATCGCCATTTCAACCTCTAATGAACTTGGTTTCTGCGACTAACATTTCTGCTGTCTGTAACTTATCCTCCTCGATATCCTGTTCTGTATGTACATTTAATAGCTGATTAAAGTAACTTTTCCATCTATTTAGTATACTCCTGGAATCTTCAATCATATACCCATTTTCATTCCGAATTATGTTTGTTCTAGCCTGAAACCCTTTCTTCTCTATACTAATTCCCTGATATAATTCTCTAATGATCCTATTTTTTGCGTTCATTCAAGATCATTAATCTTCTCTCTCAAATATTCCCTCTTTTTACTCTTTAGTAACTTGGTGGTTTCCCGTCTAACACTACCCAATTGCTCCAAATTTACCTCATTTGGCTCGTGTAACCATTTCATTTTTGCTAGCTTTCTTTTCTTTACAATGTCGGCACATTCCTCATCAAACCATTTCTTGTTTTGCCTCTTTTTTAAACAACCAATGCTTTCTGATGCTGACAATTTAATAGTATCTCTTATAGCCTACCATTCTTTATTTATATCAGTTTCTTCTTCGTTTGCCACATTGTCACCTGAAGATTCCAGTACTTCAAATCTATTAGCAATTTTGATTTGGCATTCTTGCCGCATTTCATCATTTTTCAAGTTTTTTAATTCATATTTTACAGAATCATCTTTAGCGTTTGTTCCTCTCATAAGCGATAGCCGTTGTCTGATTTTCACTCTAACCAGATGATGATCCGAATTGCAGTCTGTCCCTCTAACTGATCTAACGTCAATGACGCTACTGTGCCAGCGTTTATCCACTAATACATGATCTATCTGGTTCCGAGTTTCTCCATCTGGGGACGTCCAGGTGTATTTATGAATATATTTATGCTGAAATGTTGTGCTCTTAACAATGAGATTCTTTGATGTGGCAAATGTAACTAATCTAACCCCGTTGTCGTTACTATCTTCATGAAGACTGAATTTGCCTATTGTTGGTTTGAATACATCTTCCCGCCCCACTTTTGCATTAAAATCTCCTAAGACAATTTTCATATGATATCGTGAAATGCTATCAAATAAGCAATCTAATTCTTCATAGAACTCATCCTTGATCTTGTCATCTTTATCTTCTGTATGGGCATGTACATTTACAATTATAAAATCATGTCGTTTACCTTTTAGAATTATGTATGATATCCTGTCACTAACAAACTTAATATCTCGGATAGCGGATAGGATCCTCCTTCTGACTAAAAAACCCGTTCCAAATGCAGGTCTTTCTGCACCCCCATAGTATAATGCAAAGCTTCCTGGTTCCTGACTACCTTCTCCTGGCCACCTAACTTCCTGTAAAGCGACTATATCCAAGGGCGATTTATCTAATTCCCGCGTTAATATCTCTAGTGCCCCGCTATTGTATAAAGTCCTAACATTCCATGTTCCTAGGAACATGTCCCTGTGTTTGAGCCTTTGGCATGGGTTCCCTGAAGTAGCCCCCGCCCGGAGAACCGAATGGGGGACTATTTGACCTCCGGAAAATTTCACCCCAGTAGAACCCATGTCCACATTTCTTGACGGTTGTATTTTTACGGTGAAAGATCGTCACTCTTTCGACCAAGGTACTTATTTCGTCTGGCTTATCACCTTCGACCAATCCGGCATGGGTAACCCTATCGGCAGCAATGCTACCGCCGGCGTAGCTCTTAGGATCATTTAAGCACGCAAGCCACTCCACCACGACAAGGTAAAGATACATAGTATGAAAATGCTATGATTGCAGTGAAGGACCTGCCTTCGGGCAGAATTACTATGGATGGATGGATTGCTTAACGGAACATCTACAATTATGGGTTCCGTTTTGAACAATAAATAGTAATAAGAAATGTCGCTTTAGAGTAGTCGGAGGAATCCCTACTTTCCACCCAGGATACTCGAGATCAATTCCCGAACCAGTGATAAATTTTAAATCTTCACCTAGGATCTGGGTATGTGTTCTATACTTATGCCAAAAGGTAAAAATGGTTAGAGAAAAGGTTAAACAGTTTAAACAAAACGTAAACATCATGAGATGTCCGCATTGGAGGAACCGCTGTGAAAATCCTAGCATTTACAGATGACCTTGTTATTATAATGTGGTGAAAATAGCATTTACAAATGTTTTAAATGCTATGTAACAATATTTCCTCCTTTTTAAAGTACAAATTATTGGACTTAATTACATTCAAGTCGGGAGCTCGTTGATCTTGAAGGTAAAAAATTGCTTCATGTGACTCTAATTGTTTTTAGTCTTCACCATTCGTATGTGGAAGTTTTATTGTTTTATTTACATTTCCCAGCATTTTTATTGTCATAACACACGAGTATACAATTCTGAAATATATTCGAGCGTGAGAAGTCCTTGAATTGTGTCAAGGGAAATCTGTTTTTGAATACAATGGATAATATTGGAATATCAATAAATTTAATTAATATCCTAAGTTCCTGACGGCGTCGCATCGGTATCCGCACAAAAAAAAATGTCCATAAGATTGTTATCTAACTTCAAAATGACATGAAATAGAAACCTTAAATTTACTAATGAGATTCCTTGAGTCATATGCTTAACGAGAAAATCCTAAATTAGGTCATACCATTATCGATAACTAATTCACTGACACTATCGAACCCGTAGGTTCATGGCCCGCGTACATAAGCTCTCCATATATCCCTATCCTGAGCCAATGTTTTCCAATCATCCCCTGTATAATCTACTTCCCTCAAATCATAGTTAATGTTATTGTCCCACCCATTCTTGGTCTACCAACTGGGCGTTTTTCCTCTGGTTTTCCTACAAGAAGCTTCCATGCAAGTCTTTCATTTCCCATTGGTGCCACAAGTCCTGCCCATCGCAGTCTACGAGACCTAACTGTTCTCATTATATCTGGCTTCCTATAAAGACCATGCAATTCACTGTTATGCAGTCTTCTCCATTCACCTGTCTGTTCATCTCTCTTTAGTCCAAACATTTTCCTAAGAACTTTATTCTTAAATACCATTATCGATAAAAGTCTTAAATATTATTATTAAATAATTTTTAAAAAATTATGAATGAAGTCAACATAGTATTTAGAAGTCTTTTCAACGGTCTGTATCACATCTTGGGTATTGTTTAAATTATGAACGAAATATTAATAAAATTAGAGATAGGAACCTACGTATCGTCTTTGAAAGCGTATTATCTTTTGAATCAAGATTTTGCCACGTCATACTATTATTCAAGCTTACGTTAGGAATGTCATTGGTGTGTGACGTCCTCTACAGGTGTCAACGAGAAGTAGGCCTAAAATTTGCGCGATAGTGCATTTTTCGTACTTACAGCAATAGCGACCATTATTGAAAGTTGAACTTCCTACATTTCAGGGTTGCCAACCTAAATAACTATACTGTAATATTACATTTACACCCATATGCGGGAAATAAAATCACTGCCCCCAATGTATACTGCGTACAATGTACCTACAGAAAATATCCAAAAGGCAGTGGTATTATACATTATACGAAACAAATCACTGCATTTTAAATGAACTGAACTTTATTTGAAACAATATAAAACAATAAATACGTACTTGCAGCCATGTTATTAATAATTGTTCTCAAGGCCTCCTGTTGTTTCAACTAATAAACATTGCCCACACTGTTAACGTTACTCAATTGTTTATAATGAACGCAGCTATTTTCAACAAAGATGTTATTATTTTACGATTATTTATTATTTTGAAAACACCATCGCGCAAAAAATAATGTACAACGCACGTTTGTGAAGGGTTTTACAGAATCTCGGAAATTAAAAACCTTGCTATCGCTCGCTTTTTAAACATATTTCCTCGATTCTGTAAAAATCACTTCCCAATCTCGCATCGTAATATATTATAGTGCAGAATCTTGTGTTACCACACTTCGATTATTGTGACATTATATATAATGATCTAAGCCATGACTTGTCGCAGAGACTGCAGCGTGTTCATAATGCTTGCGTTTGATTCATTTTTCAATATCTGCCTTTATGACCATATTTCCGAACACTTTAATAACCTCTCTTGGCTCCATCATACCGACAGACGTAAATTGCACTCTCTTTCACTACTTTTCAAACTTCTGAATTCCTACACTCCTATTTACCTGGCGTCCAGATTTGTGAAGTTATCCTCTTACCACAATATTGACACTAGGTCACAAGATAACAGTCTGCTAACAATTCCTCTTCATAGCACTTCCTCTTATTCTACTTCCTTCACAGTAGCCTCTGCCCGCTCCTGGAATTTCCTTCCTCAAGATATCAGGGGTTGCCGCACAGTTGGCACTTCTAAGTCACGCTTATACAGTTACCTGTTGTCTAATAATTAATATATCTCTATTTATTTAAATTTATACTATGTCATTAATAATTTTTTCTTGTTTTTTATATATCTTGTACATATTATATATGTAATTCGTTAAATCTAGAGTAAACCAAAATACATTATAAATATTAATTGTATTGTTTTTATAACATGTAATCGTGTATGTATATTGTAATTTACATATAAGACTATTTTTTTGCATTTTTTAAAACCTGGTTGAGTGGCAGACAAGGCCTTAAGGTCTTAATTGTGCCAGGCAAAACAAAGCTATTATTATTATTATTATTATTATTATTATTATTATTATTATTGTTGTTATTATTATCCATCCATCCATCCATCCATCCATAGTAATTCTGTCCGAAAGCAGGCTCTTCCCTGCAATCATAGCATTTTCATGCTATTATTGCAGCTTTACTGGGGAATTGTAGGTGTTGTAGCTTCCCGTTGCTTTCCACACCGGTGAAGGATGATGATGATGATAATGATAAGAATAATGATGATGATGGCCATATGATTTCGGGGACCGTTTGGGCCTTAAAGTTTTCCTGACATTTGTCTTATAGTTGAGGAAAAACCCCGATAAAAACCTCACCCAGAAAAACTCTCCCGACCGGGGATCGAACCCGGGCCCGCTGTGTGACAAGGCAGCACGCTACCTCGAGACCACAGCGGTGGACATTATTATTATAGTGTGAATGAAATTATATGATATTGCCCCTCAAAAGTCTGCCGAATGATAGTAGCCCCTAGAGTATTTTTTTTAAGGTGTATCGATAGTAAACACAATAATTACTATGTTATTACTTGATATAGGCCTATTCGCTTGCCGATTAATACAGATAAGTTTGTACGTTTTGTCTTAGTCATAAATTTACATGATGTTTGACACTGGTCACCTGCATATTAAGTGCTTTTATGTGCATGCTGTCCTTTTCTAGTCGATTACGCATGCCACTGCTGGTTAATTTTCTTTCTACTAGATTAATTATATTGCTAGTTTTTCAAGAGTAGCTGTTAACTGCGCCATTTACAAGTCTGATGTTTCCATTGTCATACAAGGGCGATGGAAACTTCCACAGAATATAATGATCCAACTTTTTATTATATTTTTATTCTTATCGATATTGCTCGGACATGAAGTTAGATAAAGTGCACTCTTACTATACATACTATTGCTTGATGAGAAAGTGGTAGGGGGTGTAGTAGCAACAGTCTGACTAGTATGGCATTTGTGCTGTACTGTTTACAGGAGGTATAGGCGGGTAATGAAATAAGTAGCTAATTGTGGATTACAAGTTTATTTTGTTTCGTAAAATATGTTTTACTTTTTAAATTAAACGCTACAGTACAACAAAAAGTTAAACAAATTTATAATTTACGTACATTAATTCTCTTTATGCATCTATAAATACAATGCTGCATACAGTATTACAAAAAATAACGAGTTCATTATTTCTGCACAATTATTTCCTTCGTTCAGTTTTAAATAAAGAGGTAACACAAAAAAAAGTATGTACACTGTACATAATATTTTTAAGTTAAACTTGTTTCGCTTCTGTAGAGCAGCTACAAGGAATAGCAATGTATTTCCGTAAAGCTTCAAAAGAAAAAGTTCTTCGGTGACTGTTCAACCAAAGTTTATATTTAGAAAAACTCCTTTCTACTTCACATGAGGTAACTGGTGCAAAACGAAAGTAGGATATATCACAGGTATCTAACATGGAGACAGTACATGCGTTCTTGTTGTCCATTAGAAAATCCTTTATATTGCAAATAGCTGAGTATGCAGGGTTTTTCAGCAATACACTTTGCAATTTGTGTTTTGCAATTTCTGATGCTAAACTACCTCCTGTTTCATCAAAATGTCGCGATACATTTTCTACCAGTTTTATGGAATCAATCAATGCTATATGTAAAGTTTCCAGTTTTTTATTATTAATGGCATATCTTTGTAGACGTTGTTGGTTATATGCAAATTTTGATACAATTGTCCTGACATCAGATATTTCACAATTTTTATCGCCGAACTTTCTTCAGCATCAAATTTATTAACTACTTTAACAATCACTTGATAATGCTGCAGGTAGTATGCAGTAGTCAGCAATCAAGTCCCCCACAGAGTTAAAACAGGTTGAGGTGGCAAAAGTATTTGTGGTGCAATTTCTTTAAATTTCTGTTTCCTAGAAGGAGCCTTTAAAAATATTTTCTTCATGTTTGATCAATGGTCCACATCAGAGAAATTCGGCTACTCACTGAAGTCCATGGGCCAAGCAAGTTAGATGTACCATTTTCGGATATCGTTCTTTAATTCTGGAAGCTGCTTTCAACATATAAGGGACTGCGTCTATTAAAAATAGAAAAACATTGTCTCTTTTTATTTCATTGGGCCATAGAAGAGACATGGCATTTTCAAAAAGGTTGTGGATTTCAAAATGGTTGATTTATTTAAGACCTCGGTAGTTAACAAAAATTTATTCCCGGGTTTTTCAGGTGATAATATCCCCACTATCACATTTCCTACAGACCTTCCTGACGCTCCTGGGTTTCATCGATTGACACCCATATTTTATGATCTGCCACAGTATTTCTAATGTATTTCAGAACGTCTTCATAACAAGGAGATAAATAATACCTGCGTAAAGTTGTTTCACAAGGAATTTTTCTTCCCGTATATTTCTCAAAAAAAATTATAAGCTGGATTTTGCACTTTATTGAAAGGAATATTCGCGGAAAATATCGTTTTACTTAAATCCTTGTAAAATTCACGCTGATTACAGTGTCTGAAACTCCTTATGCAGATGACTGTATTTCATTGTCATCCTTATGTTTTACATTCCCAATGTGTGTTTTAGATTTGCAATGGCTCTTGATAAAATTCTTCTCTCTCCCTTCAACTCTACATTACCAATTTACAAAATATTTTATCTTCTTTTAGCCAAAAATACTCATCGCCGTACTCACGTACAAGTGAATTCATCTTCTGTGTATTTGCTTTTGGCATGTTGTAATAATTCATCAGATCGTGGTGATCGGTATTATGACTTGACTACATACTATACTTGTAGCAGCACAGCAAAGACGCCAATGACTGTGGCACTGCGCACGGGACAGCACTAACTATCTGTGTAGTCAACTGTTTGAAAGCGAAACGGCAATGAAATGACAATGAAGTCCTAGGTCTACTTATCGACTATTCATCCATTAACTGGTCACTAAGCTAATTGAATTTTGCGATTAAGTGATTAAAGTTAAACAATAATTCTTAAATATTTTATTTCTTTCTCTTAGTTTAATCTCTCCCTATTGTAAATAATTTTTACATGCCCTACGCCACACGGGTCTTACACGGACTTGACCTGATATTCTTAAATACTCATAATATTTTTATATCTTATGTTCCCTTAAAGTAAGAGACCGTGTTTCGCATCCATACAATATAACTGGAAGGATAACATGTTTATATGTATTCAGTTTGACTTTTTTGAGAGAAGCTTTATTCACAATGAATGCGTTTCAGAGTTGATCCTATGTTTAACATCTTTCGTGCATTCTAGAAATATGGTCGCGTTTTTATCTAATATATAACATAATATAAAAATTGCGTCATGTTTCATCCCTGTTGTAAGGAGAAAAATTAGAGATTACAAGTTTTTTATGTATTTTAACTATTATATCTAATGGAGTTAAGACTGTAAGGCTTTCTCTTCCACTTCACCAGGGTTAATTTATACATATATAACAAATACGAAATTATCTTCAAGTTGATTAATAATACATAATAGGCATAGGTTAGCCTATATAAAATATAGAATTGACAAGGAAAGGACAAACATTATTAATAATAATGATAATAATAATAATAATAATAATAACCAATAATTTAATAATTTGATTAAAGAAGATATAAAAAATAAAATAATAATAAAAGTATACCTGGAACACGGTTATACATTATATTGTCTAAGAAAAATATTTACTAAGCTTTCCTTTTTTTTTTACTGTTTTTGAGTCGGGAGTCGTGCAGTCCTTGATATACGAGGGGAAGGACAGAGTTGGGTGGCTAAAACCAGGAAGGATGAGGAATAATATCACGTCGATCCAGAGGTATACAGTTAAATTTTATCTCGAACGTGCTTTTACGGTATAGTGAGAAAATAGTGTAAGGAAGTGAGTAGAAAAATAAAGGAGTGATGAGTTGGACAAAGTGTTGTATAGGAAGCAGAGACAATATATATATTTCGCCTGTCTTCCAATCGGAGCCAAAACAACATTTGAAATACTGGAGATAAGTGATCTGATTTATGGAGGTTAATTTAAGCAGGAAAAGGTAATATTTGATCCGGGATTTGAACCCTGGACCCCTAGTTCAAATAATAGTTCCCGGTTCAAACATTAATTTTTCTTTCTTAAATTAGATTCTATCCAGAATTGGAATGTGCTAATTTAAATAAAAACATCGAAATTATGGAGGTACTTCCATACCATATCTCTTTTTTTATCTTCCCTATCCAGTCTCTTAACACTTGTTGTTTTCCGACCCCGATGCTAATAGAGTATTCGAGACCGAGGGGATCATTTCATCTTATGTTTTCTGTCAAATTCTTCCTAAAGGGCAGATCAGGCTCCTAGCTGTAGTGAAAGCAACTGATCTAAGGATGGACACCTGAAAAAAAAATCCCTGGTCCTCCAGGTTGGGGGTTGATGCGGTAACCAGCTCCCTCCCATAACAAAAAAGCAATGCTAATAAACCTAATAGAGATAAGCCGGTCAAATTAAAAGGTAAGGTCCGACAAAATTGGTTATTAGGAATCGGATTATGTCAAAGACATTAATCAACCGATGATCTATTTATTTATTATGGAGGTTGCATATATAACCTACGCAAGCATTATGAACCAGTTGCAGTCTAAATTTATTTGTATACACGCTGGTAGCAGGAATATTAAGCACCTCTGATGAACGGGAGTACAATTCTTTAAGGTTACTCACTACTACTCAAATGGAATTTATCCTATATCCAATTTTTATTAATAAACTATACACATGAAGAGTGAGTAACAGAAACGTATAGTGAGGACATTGTCACAAATGTAAGTAAAACGTAAATTGATGTGACTGTACAATTCCTGTAGGTAAAATGCCTACTTTGCTCATAATCGATATGTAAATTAGCATACGATTAACTTCGTTCGTTATCGCTTTAGTTTAGATTTCTTGCAGTGACGCACTTCAATCGTGTGTAAATGTACCCTAGGTTAGACTTAAGAGTTAATGTATTTTCAATGTAGGTGTATCGGATAAGTAATCCGCGTATTTTGTCTTTGTTCCTTCCTTTTCCTCTCTCTCTCTCTCTCTCTCTCTCTCTCACACACACACACACACACACACACACACACACACACACAAAACACACACAAACACGCACAAAGAGAGAGAGAGAGAGAGAGAGTCCACACGATTTACAGTTCCTCAGTATATAAGTAGGAGGAACAGGGATCTTATAGATCTATTTATTTCTATTTACTTATTTACTTTCATATTATATATATATATATATATATATATATAATATATATATATATATATATATTACTTCAGTAAAAATATTTCAAAAAATAGAAAATTACAAATATATCAAACCATAATTCAGAGCATTTTAACATATGGTGCTGTAGTCTGGCAAATTCCTACCAAGGAAATGAAAAGAATTTTAAGTACAGAAATGGATGTTTTAAGAAGATCAGCTGGGAAATCTAGAATGGATAGAATAAAAAATAAACAAATAAGGGAAATTATGGGTGTACAAGAGGAGCCGGACATCATAGACATTATAGAAAAGAAAAGATTACAGTGGTATGGCCATGTCAAAAGAATGCCAGAGCAAATATTGCCTAAAATAGTTATGGAATGGATCCCAATGGAAAGGAGGAAGAGCGAAGAAAACTTGGATAGAAGAGATACAAGCAGCTATGAATATAAGAGGATTAGAGGAAGATCAATGGATGGACTGAGAGGAATGGCGTTTGGTTTCCGGAAGATGGCGGCAGCTGCCATGATACCGGATGATGGTGATGATTTTACTTCAGCCAGCTATCGTACGTTTGATACCTTGAGTTCAAATCTCGGTTCAGGCGTTTATTTTTCTTTTTCATGTCATATTAGACCTTGATTGCTAAATGTCAAAATTTAAATATAGTATCGAAATAAAGAATCGTCTCTGCTATGAAGTAAAAATTCTCTTCGATTTGCTTACTTGTTATAGTAGCCATGGAGGGCAGTGGGACCGAGCTCCCGCTACCTCTCATGATAGAGAATATATAAAGGAAAAATAAATGTTTGTTCTAGGATGCCTGGATAGCGTAACTGGTAGCACACTGACGTATCGAGTTGAGGTCCTGGGTTCAAATACCGGTTCAGGCGTTTATTTTTCTCTTCATTTTATATATGCCTATATATGATAGAAAAGTCCATGAATTTAATTACATGGGGTGAAAAATTTCATAAAATGGTTTCGTGTAGGTCTAATTTTTTTAATTAAACTTTATTCACGAGCATATTCCACCACAAAATTGCAGTACTATATGCTAATGTGTTTCAAAATACACGATTTTTGTCTTATTTTACAATATATACACACACAATATTAACGGAGTCTATTCTATGTTTATTGGGTAATATTTACAGATTGTCAAATTTAATACTTTTTATGAAATTCTGGAACGATTTTAAGTGTTTTTAACTAAATAATTATATTTGAAGAGAAAAATTATACGCTCAGACCGGGACTTGAACCCCGGGACCCTTGGTTCTCTAGACCAAGTGCTCTACCAACTGAGCTACCTGAGCAAGTACCGATCTAAACGCAAATCCTTCTCTATATACATTGTAATTCCCATCCACCAAATGCTGTGAAGCCATGCTTCTATCTTGCAAATGCAAGAAGCATTTGGTGGATGGGAATTACAATGTATATAGAGAAGGATTTGCGTTTAGATCGGTACTTGCTCAGGTAGCTCAGTTGGTAGAGCACTTGGTCTAGAGAACCAAGGGTCCCGGGTTCAAGTCCCGGTCTGAGCGTATAATTTTTCTCTTCAAATATGATTTATCCATCATTGAGATGTACGAAATCAATAAATAATTATAGTTTATTGACTAGTGTCCGCCAGCGCGTGTTATGCACGTATAGGTCTACTATAGTTAGAAATTAATCGGAATGAAGGGTGTGCTCTGTAAAAACCTGAATTGTGCCGAAGAAAGAATATTTAGTCCACCGTTAGTGGTTTACGGGTTAGGTCTTTGTTTCAGAGCGACCGATTACCGGATTCCAATCGGGACAAGTTTAATGGGTCAGGTTTTTCAAGATTTTCCCCTCATCTTTAAGACAAATGCCGGGGAACTTTGTGGACAAAATAGTTCCCATAACACCATCTGACCATCATAACCATTTTAGCTCGCGCACTAGCGGTTCTGTGACATCACTGTTGTTCTTGGGGAAATAAGAGGTGAATTGGTACTAGTAACTGACTTGAAAATGTTGACTCAGGTGTTATTACTGTCGAGGCATTTCAAATATGAAAGCGATTCTAAAATAAGCTAAACTTATGACCGACTGTAAAATGGTCGCTTGTAGCAAACGACAGGAACTATCTCAACACTGATATAAACTACAAAGACAGCGTTTTCTTTTAGGTCTGTTCTAGGGGTTGGAATATAGAGTGAGAAGTAGCTCTTAGACTGTAAGACGATGAAATAGTAACGGTCCTGAAACGCCAGTTAACAGTGCGCGAAGTGTGATTCAAATCACATTCATCTTGTTCAAAAACACATTACAAACACACAGACACTGGTTACATCTTAGAACGTTATATGACTATGAAGTTATATCACTATGAAACAAAAAAATATTATTTCTCTTTATATCTTGATATATTTAAAAACCAGGTAAAATAATAGCCATTAAGTTTCATACAGATTGCGATGGGCTGGAAATTTTCGAAGAATGTGATATGAATGAGAGACATAGAATTTTTTTTAGCAATACCGGAAGGAAAGCGCCCAGTAGATTGTAATCGAGCTAGGAATTCTTGACCGTTCGATTCTTTTAACACGATAAATACATAACTGTAGGCTTTCACGGCCGGCGTCTTGATCCCTATTAGGTTCGCCTTCCGGGCATATAGGCCGTGGTCCAGTCGTTCTTCTACTCGACGTTTCGTCTACTGCTGCGGTAGACATCTTCAGGAGATACTGCGTGCTCTCTGTGAACTCCTCAACAGTCGGCTGCAGACTGGCTGACAGAGAGCACGCAGTATCTCCTGAAGATGTCTACCGCAGCAGTAGACGAAACGTCGAGTAGAAGAACGACTGGACCACGGCCTATATGCCCGGAAGACGAACCTAATAGGGACGATAAATACAGTTTTATCTGCGTTCTTGCAGACATTAGGTGTTAGGCTCTTATTTTTAATTAATTTCTTATATCCTCATTCCTGTTATGGTACAAAATACTAAAATCAGCAGTTAATCATAAAAAAGCTTATTTCACCACATTTAAATGTCAATCGTTTTGAAATCAAATGATCTAGGTGACTCTGCTGTACTCAGCCGTAACAAAGAATTGAACTAATAACATTTTGTAGAATTTAACAATTCATGCATCAGTCATGGCATATTTTAATGCATTTATGTGTACGAATTATATCTAATTGAAAATGTTTCAATCCGATTTTTCGAACCTTTCTTATAGCTTTTTTAAAAATATCTTATCCGTATTTGTAGCAAGGTCATATTGATTTGCAGCAATTTGGTTGTCTTTTTGGAAACTTGATAGAATAATTTATTTCCTACAGATCAGATCTTAATCAAAATGAGTTGAGTACAGATTTGGAACTGGCAAATTTATCCTTTGGACATACCTCACGAACTCTTGGAGACGACTGGGATTTCCTCTTTTCTTGTAAAGGATTATACCTCCGTAACATAATGATTAATTAAAAATATAATTATATATTTTGGTTACTTCCTTTACTCTAATCAATGTATTTACATCTGACTCTAAAAACACAATTACCATATAAAGAATTTAAATTATCTTCTGAGCTCATTATCGTATACAGTAATTAATAGAAGATATAGTTCGTTTTTACATGTATTATTTCAGTTCATATTTTCTTGTATGAACACGGTGTACACAAGACATCAAATTCATTAATGCGATAGCATTAAGAAAACGAGCGAAAAAAAGGATAATTTTTATTAATTTCAAAGTCCCGGAACAGCGGCCAAGTTTTGGCCGTCCATCGGAACAAGTTTCTTGTGTGACTTATTTCCTTTTATTTTATTTTGTTTTAAGTTTTTCATCTTTAAGACTAGTATTCAGAAACATTAAAATTATATAACGATCTGACCATCACAGTTATCATAAGTAATGCCACGAGTGATTTCCAAATTATCGATAAATTTACGACTCACGAAGTGAGGAGTGCATTTATCTAGAGAATTTGGAAATCAAGAGTGGCATTTGTTAGGACTATTTAACGAATAAACTTAAGCTGTTTATTCACAAATCGTTATTTAAATGTAATTATTTTAAATATTTATTTATTTAATGTAAACGGCGATGTTTGAAAACAAATGATAAACTATTGTTTCGCTTGTTCATCACTGCAACCAGATCATAATTTATTGCCAAAGGGTCGCAAATATTATAAGACTGCACCCTAGTGGAGAAATTTATAACCATCATTATAGGCATTAATTAATTTCTGATGTCCTATGATGTAAATATGTCAATTATATTTTTCTGCAACGTTATTTCCTGGGAAATATTTCATTTAAGAAAGTGCAAACAGTGGTTTCTTTTTTTATGGTACAATCAGTTGCTACATATGTTTTTATATTATCTCCCACAAGCACTATCAGCTGACATTTGTGCACTATATGTACAGTCTGGTAGCCGTACTATTTCTGCTGCTCAGTCACTGCAAAATAATGCTATAACCTATTCAGAATGTTAAGAAGGAGGAGGTTTGTTTAATATGATGAACTTGTTTGATACATTTGAGGTGAAACACGATTTTGGTTGGTTGTAATTAAAAAATTATTGAAATGTGATTGGTCATTGAATCCCATTTGGGGCATGAGTTAAATAGTCAATATATTCATCCTGAATAGTATGATTAGTATGAATGTATGGTGTTGTCTTTGCTATTTATGCACAAAATCCACATGTTCATTGATTAGGAATTAAAATACAATGACATTCTTATCTAAATCTGGTTAAATGAATCATTAAGCTTATAAACAAACAGTTATTTATATGCTTTCTCATTTGTAGACCTTAATTATCGGTGACCGTGATCAAGATCAGGAACTGCCATTACGTATTAGTGTTTCATTCATGTTATTTTCTTTTTACTACAAGAGAAACCTGAATGTTTCATATATAAATAGTTTAATTTCCTTCAATATTACTCTTTAAGTAATGAATAGAGAGTATTAACATTGTTGTTTTATTAACTACCGGTACTGTAATTGATTTATTCAGTGGAATATGTAATTTATCGCCAGTAAACGTACGTGAAGTTGTTAAAGGTCGCGTGTAGAAAAAAAACTGGGTTAACGAGTTAGTTTATTGTTTAATAAAAGGTCAATTGCTGGATTGATAAAGTGAATAATACTTTTTGCGTCGCAAAAAATAGTTTTCTCTATTTTACAATCACTGTGAAAGTACTTTACATTCAGCTTTGTAACAATTCATTCATATAAAGAGTGGTATAACCAGTAGACTGCATTCGTTTTCATTTTTAAATAATAATATTCAATATATCCTTGCCGGATACAAATTCGCAAACCTAGGATCAAGATATCTATATAGAGGAACTTCGGGTAATATGGATCCCTATTTTGAATTTATTGATTTTCTTCTTTTAATTAAGGGATTTGAATTTCGTTTCATTATAGTGACTATTTAACTCATGTGGGGGCACGCCGTAGCGTAGTGGTTAAGGCACTGAGCTACAAGCCAGAGGGTCGAGGGTTCAAGTCCCGTTGGGGTCAGGATTTTTAAACTGACCCAAACCCTCTGGCGGCACTATGGCCCTGGGGTCGACTCAGCCTCTAACGTAAATGAGTACCAGACGCTTGTTCTGGGGGTAAAGGCGGCCGTCACGCATGGCTGACAACCCGGCTGACATAAAGTGCCGATTGTCTAGAAAAAGTGGGAGCCCTAACCTCCTACTACCCCAAGGGCCTCCGGGTCTGTTGTGGGATCAAAAAAAAATTTAACTCATGTTGCAAATGGTAGTCAATGACCAATCACGTTTCAATGAATTCTGCTTTACACCAATGACAGTCGTGTTTCACCTCGCTCTTTAACGATTTCTCTTTATCAGCTCCTGCTTTTGTGATAAAGAAAGCTCCTCCTTTTTTAATATTCTGGACAGGTTAGACCATTATTTTTCTCCAACAAATACATTGAATATAGCAAATAATGAATAGATTCAGTGATTTTACTGAGTTGTTTATTCAAAATATAAATGATTAACCTATAATGTTGATTATAATAGTTTGATGTGTTTCATTATTTCTCCACTAGAGTGCATTCTTACAATATTGCGATCCTATTTGACAATAAATAATATGATCGAGTTGCAGTGAATGTACATCACCTCACATTTCTAATTTGTTTTCAAACATCGTGGTTTACATTAACTATATAAATTCTTTAAAACACCGGTAACTATATTCAAATAATTATTTTTTAGTAAAGAGCTTAATTGTATTCGTTAAATAGTCCTAACAAATGACACTCTTGATTTCCAAATTCTCTAGATAAATTCACTCTTCACTTCGTGGGTTGTGAATTTATCGATAATTTGGAAATCACTCGTGGCATTACTTATGATTATAATTAGTGTTATAACTATGAAATACTATTATTTTATTCAAATATGAAAACATCTTCATAATTTATAAGCTTTTTTTTTACATTATAAAATGGTCCACTTTAACATCAAATATTCGGGTAAAGTGGACTTCAGAGTCCACCCTAGCGTTTAGACTATTTAAAAGTTTATTTACTTTATTAATTTATACAGGCAGGTACAAATTAATTTGAAAGTATTTATGGCTAATCGTAATTAAAAAGCGATGATATTTATTTAATGTTTTAAAAAATGATTGTTGATTATCATATTCACACGTCATTAATCTGCAGACGCAGACGGTCTTTGGGTTTAGTAAAGTTACAAGAATATTAAATAAAATTAATTAAGTGTGTGGTTTTTACAGATAGCATCCTCAATGATAAAATACACATATTCCTGTAAAGTTTACGCAGATCCACTTTAACCGAGTTCCTTTGTTTTGTTTAATTATTTTATACAGCCGCCATGCCACATATCATACCAAACTCGTCACTACGTTAAAAGAGCATCTACGTAACATAATGTATTTGGAGACTTTTCAAAGTTTATAATATCCAATAGCAGAAATTAAGAATTAATTAGCTTGAAAAACTTTTTAAATGGCCGTTTTCATAAAAATCACAAATAAAATCTTCTTCACACAAACAATAAAATAAACTGGCTTTGAACACGTCAAAGTTGATGAGGGGAAAAAATTAAAATATTTTCTGTTCGAAGGTAGCACCATTTAAAGAAGATATTAACAGGGTCCACTCAAACCGAAGAGTCCAGATTACTCAAACTTCCTCTATTCCTACCTACAATCATCGGCATCAAGGATTAGGCTTTCTGGTCTGTTCCGTCTCAAATAGTTAGTTGTTCACGCTATTTCTTCAAAGGTCGGCCTATAAATCTTTTTCGTTTTGGATTATTGTGTAGAGCAGCTTTTCATATCCTCGAGGCTGGCATTCATTGAATTTGATCTCCCCAGTCTGTTCTGTATTTTTTAAACTGTAGGAGTAATTGAATATACATTTAATTCTCCTCTAATACCTATGTCCCTTTTGTGGTTTAGTGATTTATAACCTGGTACAGATTGGAGAACTCTCATTTCTGATTCGCTTTATCTTAATTGATCTGATGTTAAGGTCCAGAATTCACTTCCATGTACAATAATAACAAAAGCAATGCAACTACTGTATGAATTTTTAATAATGTTATGTTTTTATACATTTTGTTTTATTATTATTTGTATAGTTCCATAAAACTGTCTACAGCTGATTAGTTTCATTTAGACATCTTCAGATTTTCTGTAGGCCCTACCCTACATTATCTTCTTCTTCACTTCACGGGCTATAGTAGGTAAACTGTCTTGTCCGCCTCACACTTGTTCTATCCATCTTTTTCACTGACCTTACATTGCTTGATCCTCTTGTATACTTTTGATAATCTCCTTATATTAATTCCTTCTACATGTCTAACCATTTATCTCTGTATTCTTCGATTTTTTCATTCAATAGATGTATATATTTAACTCTGTCCTTATAATCCTAGATATTTGAATCCATTTATTTGTTGAATGATTTTTTTCATTTATTACAATTTTAGCTCTTCTGGGTTGTATCGTTGGAATGTCATTATTTTACTTTTATTTGTAAGAATAATCATGTTGAATTTATGAGGAACCTGGCATAGCTTATGGCCTGATTCTTGGACTCCATTTTTTCTTTCCTCATGATTAGCCAATAGTAATGTTGTAACATTTACATTGGTAATAAAATACTATTGAAAATCATTAAGCAATTTTTAATGAAGTCGTCAATATAAACATTAAAACATGTGGGTGAACGTGGACAATCTTGTCTTACTCCCTGGTTAATATTGACACAAATCCTTATTCCTATTTATTATTTCTATACAGTGATTGAATTGATACCATTAAGTACGCTGTAACCTCTATGCCTTTTAATATTTCCCGTAACAGTTTTCTTTTAGTTCTGTTAAAAGTCTTTTCATGATCAATAAATAATATTTACGTAGATAGTTTGAATTATTTCGTGTTTCATCTTATTTGCGTCAGAACAAAAATGAAATCCTACATGAAATGGAAATATTTCTATCAATGAATACATTTTATACATTTGTATATTACTGATTCACAATAAATGTTTTTTTTCAATACAGATTGGATATCTCATATTTTATTTTTAACAATCGGTCATTAGGATTGAAAATATCGGTTGACTTGCGGCTTAAATTTACATTCATAATCCATAGAAAGCATTTCAATGTTACAATTTTATGTATTGTTTCACGAGAACTGTAAATGTATGACCATATAAAGCAATTTTTTACATCTACCCACAAAAACTGTCATATCACAATAAAAATATATTCACGCATCATATTTCTACTACTTGTTCTAAAATATATAAACTTTATTGTCGTATATAAAGTACTAGTTGTTTATTTTATCAACTACTCTATATTATTGTATAAGAATTAAGTTTACAAAACTATTAAATGAAGAATACTGTATGCCATAGTTGTCAACATAATGTAACTTAATTCAAGAGTAAGATAAAGACATATTTTGGTTAAATTAACGGAACTGGCATAATTAATTAAAGGCAATAAAGAAGGAAATCGTGTTCTCAATATGTACGATGTTTATACTCGTAGGAGAAACATACATGCTGTATAAATCAGGATTTTACAGTTATAGCTGCATGATTATATCATTCGTCCAATGTGTTTTGCCCTATACATCATCCGATTTCGATTATTTCTTACATCTTTTCTCCATTATCTCATTTTGCATAATTATTGTTTATCTTTTAACACTTCAATAAACCTTAAGGTAATGGCATTCCAAGGTAAAAATCAAATCAGATCCAAAATAGTAATAGGAAACAAAATCATAGAACTGGTGAACCATCTCAATTATCTAGGATGTGACATTTCATTTAATTATGATAATGATATAACTAATAAAATAGCAAAATTCCAGGGAATATGTGGTACGATAAAACGATCACTAAATAACAAAACAACAAGAGAGACCCAATTGAAATTTTATAAAACGTTGGTAGTACAGGTACTGCTCTATGGTTCAGAAGCCTGGATACATAAAAAAAACAAGATCTAAGTAGGATAACGGCGGCAGAAATGAAATTTTTGAGATCTGTTAAAGGATGCACTAAGGAAAACAGAATCAAGAACACAGAAAAAAGACAGGAAATTGAAATATTTGCAATAACTGATAAAATAGATACATGTAGACAAAAATGGAAGCAACACATAGACAGAATGAATGAAGATAGATATCCAAAACAAATAACAAAATACAAACCTAAAGGCACCCGAGATGTGGGCAGACCTAAAAAGATATGGGCTGAAGTCGGAACGGGTCAACAGACCTAATCCATGAATGCAGGTGATAATGATGATGATGAAGAATAAACCCCTAGATGGAGGGATGTTGTATCACCATCAACCTCTGATATTTGCTCTGCCATGATTCGATAACGCTGTTCATCCTACGTTATTAGTTTATCACAGCAGATATAAGTATGTCAGGACGCGCTATCGTGCAAAATCTTTTTTTTTTAACCCTGGTCTCCGCAATAAATTTTTCATTACCTCATTTCCAATGTGTTTTATACTTACTAACTTACTCACTGGAACTATCGAACCCGAAGGTTCATGGCCGCGCGGATATAAGCTCTCCACACATCCCTATCCTGAGCGAATGCTTTCCAATCATTCCCTGTATAATCTACTTCCCTCAAATCATAGTTAATGTTGTTCTCCCACCTCATTCTTGGTCTACCAACTGGGCGTTTTCCCTCTGGCTTTCCTACAAGAAGCTTCCATGCACGTCTTTCATTCCCCATACGTGCAACATGTCCTGCCCATCGCAGTCTACGGGACTTAACTGTTCTTATTATATCTGGCTTCCTATAAAGACCATGTAGTTCATTGTTATGTAGTCTTCTCCATTCACCTGTCTGTTCATCTCTCTTTGGTCCAAAAATTTTCCTAAGAACTTTATTCTCAAATACTCATAATCTCCTTTCCTCCCTTAAAGTAAGAGTCCATGTTTCGCACCCATATAATATAACTGGTAGAATAATAGTTTTATATATTTTCAGCTTAACGTTTTTTGAAAGGAGTTGGGACATCAAAAGTCTCTGCAATGCATAATAGCATGCATTTCCAGAATTGAGCCTATGTTTAATTTCTTTGTGCATCTCATTCCTATTTGTGATTATTGTTCCTAGGTATTTGAATTCAGCCACTTCCTCAAAATTTCCCTCATTTGTCATTAGCTGTCCATTTCCATTATATAATGAATTTCTACGTGTGACCATATATTTAGTTTTACTGATATTTACTTCCAGTCCTAATTTCTTAGTGTTACTCAATAGTGTGTGCGTGTTGGCCTTTAGTATCTCCTCGCTATCGGCCAGTAGTACTACATCATCAGCATAAACTAACAGCTTATTAATACCATTGAGTTGTAAGCCTTCCTCATTCTCTAAAGATTTAATGGCATGCTCTAGTACAAAATTAAATAGTAGAGGAGATAGTGCATCTCCTTGCTTCAACCCATTCTGGATTTCAAAAGTGTCTGAAAACTGTTTGCCTACACGCACCCTACTCTTTGAGCCATTTAGACACATTCGTATAAGTCTAACTAACTTTTTAGGAATTCCGAACTCCAGCAGGATACTATATAACTTCTCCCTCTTAATTGAATCATATGCTTTTTTGAAGTCTACATATAGTTGATGTACAGTACCATTATATTCCCATTTCTTTTCTAAAATCTGTCTTATACTAAAAATCTGATCTGTTGTAGACCTGTTTCTTCTAAATGCACATTGATGATCTCCTAGAATGTCATCAATATAGGGAGTAAGTCTGCTTACTAATATATTTGTTAGAATTTTGTACGAAGTTGAAAGTAATGAGATGCCCCTGTAGTTGTTGCAATCAGTTTTATCTCCTTTCTTATAAATTGGTACGATAATTGATTCCTTCCATTCATCTGGAAGAGCTTCTTTTTCCCAAATCATACTAAGCAACCAGCGTATCTTGTCCATCAATTTTTCTCCCCCTGATTTTATCAGTTCTGCTGGGATCTCATCTGAACCTGATGCTTTATACATCTTCAATTTTTCAATCGCCATTTCAACCTCTAATGCACTTGGCTCTGCGACTAGCATTTCTGCTGTCTGTAACTTATCCTCCTCAATGTCCTGTTCTGTATGTACATTTAATAGCTGATTAAAGTAACTTTTCCATCTATTTAATATACTCCTGGAATCTGCAATCATATCCCCATTTTCATTCCGAATTATGTTTGTTCTAGCCTGAAACCCTTTCTTCTCTATACTAATTCCCTGATATAATTCTCTAATGTTCCTATTTTTTGCATTCATTTCAAGATCATTAATCTTCTCTCTCAAATATTCCCTCTTTTTACTCTTTAGTAACTTGGTGGTTTCCCGTCTAACACTACCCAATTGCTCTAAATTTACCTCATTTGGCTCGTGTAACCATTTCATTTTTGCTAGCTTTCTTTTCTTTACAATGTCGGCACATTCCTCATCAAACCATTTCTTGTTTTGCCTCTTTTTTAAACAACCAATGCTTTCTGATGCTGACAATTTAATAGTATCTCTTATAGCCTCCCATTCTTTATTTATATCAGTTTCTTCTTCGTTTGCCACATTGTCATCTGAAGATTCCAGTACTTCAAATCTATTAGCAATTTTGATTTGGTATTCTTGCCGCATTTCATCATTATTAAGTTTTTTAATTCATATTTTACAGAATCATCTTTAGCGTTTGTTCCTCTCATAAGCGATAGCCGTTGTCTGATTTTCACTCTGACCAGATGATGATCCGAATTGCAGTCTGTCCCTCTAACTGATCTAACATCAATGATGCTACTGTGCCAGCGTTTATCCACTAATACATGATCTATCTGGTTCCGAGTTTCTCCATCTGGGGACGTCCAGGTGTATTTATGAATATCCTTATGCTGAAATGTTGTGCTCTTAACAATGAGATTCTTTGATGTGGCAAATGTGACTAATCTAACCCCGTTGTCGTTACTATCTTCATGAAGACTGAATTTGCCTATTGTTGGTTTGAATATATCTTCCCGCCCCACTTTTGCATTTAAATCTCCTAAGACAATTTTCATATGATATCGTGAAAGGCTATCAAATAAGCATTCTAATTCTTCATAGAACTCATCCTTGATCTTGTCATCTTTATCTTCTGTGGGGGCATGTACATTTACAATTATAAAATCATGTCGTTTACCCTTTAGAATTATGTATGATATCCTATCACTTACAAACTTAATATCTCGGATAGCGGATAGGATCCTCCTTCTGACTAAAAAACCCGTTCCAAATGCAGGTCTTTCTGCACCCCCATAGTATAATGCAAAGCTTCCTGATTCCTGACTACCTTCTCCTGGCCACCTAACTTCCTGTAAAGCGACTATATCCAAGGGCGATTTATCCAATTCCCGCGTTAATATCTCTGGTGCCCCGCTATTGTATAAAGTCCTAACATTCCATGTTCCTAGGAACATGTCCCTGTGTTTGAGCCTCTGGCATGGGTTCCCTGAAGTAGTCCCCGCCCGGAGAACCGAATGGGGGACAATTTGACCTCCGGAAAATTTTACCCCAGATGAACCCATTGTCCGCATTTCTTGACGGTTGTATTTTTACGGTGAAAGATAGTCACTCTTTCGCCCAAGGTACTTTTTTCGTCTGGCATATCACCTTCGACCAGTCCGGCATGGGTAACCCTATCGGCAGCAATGCTACCGCCGGCATAGCTCGCAGGATCATTTAAGCACGCAAGCCACTCCACCACGACAAGTTAAAGATACCATGGAGGGTCCAATGTGTTTTATAGAATTTATAATTGTCCTTGAATATTTTGACTAATTGACTTTTTTATTTCTGTTTCTTCATAAACAATTAACTTATGTTCCCATTTCAAATTCTAATAGATGTATTTCCTACTTACTATAGTGAATTATTTTCTATGGCAGGAGCGTCAATTATATTCGTGAAAATTCGCAGTATTTCCAGAATTCTCCCGCTTAATGTCTCTCAGTATAACGTTAAATCTTAACCATATTAAATTCAAACATAACCCCTTGTAAACAATTAATTTTACAGCAAATTTATATGATAATTTCTTCATGTATATACTTGGTCCATAACCTGCAACGCGTCTATTTTAATAACACGTTTTTATTGAAACTATAGCACTAAAACATGGAAATTTCAATGTTATCCAGATAAATATTAGCTATTTTTTTAAAACATATCCTCAAAATTCTGTATTATGTAGGATTTCCGGAAGAAAGGAAATGAACATACAGTGGCATGTTGCGAAGTCTCAACTAGATAATAGCATGAGACAGAAAAATCAGGTTACTTATAAGTGTTTTAACAGACCTGTCTTAACAGCCATAAAATAATGAGTTCACTTTAAATATTAAATTAAAAGTTCTCTTTAAATGTTCAATCGTAGAATTTATATTTAAACGGAATATATTTCAGAACAACTCAACATTTTGAACTTTTCGAAAGAATTAATATATTAAACATCAGGTTTTTCTCCAATTTGTATATGAACCATCATTTATGCAAATGCTATCGGACTGAACGATAAATTGTTCTACCGTATATTAACAACTATCTACAACGGTAGTAAATTCTGATGTTATTAGAGATTGGTATGATAAATGTTCCATTAAGTCATATACTAGGTTCCATGTATCATGTAACCAATACAGGTAAAAACTGAATGAGCTGCTTTCTGCACTGTTACACCGAATATTTAGCCAGTTATCCGCAATCTGATATGTCGTAATCCATCATTTAAACACGATATTCAAGAATTATATTACAAAATTAACTTCCTAGAGAGACTCTATATCCACCCAAGTATTCCATAATTTTCACAAAATAAATTTTCTATACAGAGAGCTTATTGGATCAATATTCTTATACACTAATAATGAAGAATACTTCAGAACAGTTAGCTGCAGGATGTTTATAGTAAAGTAAAGTAAAGTAATCCCACTACAGGCCTCGGGAGGCCCTTGGGGTAGTGGGAGGTTAAGGCTCCCACTTTTTCTGGACAATCGGCACTTGATGTCATCCGGGTTGTCAGCCCTGCGTGACGGCCGCCATTACCCGCAGAACAAATGTCTGGTACTCATTTCCGTTAAAGGCTGAGTCGATCCCAGGGCCATAGTGCCGCCAGAAGGTTTGGGTCAGTTTAAAAATCCTGACCCCACCGGGATTTGAACCCACGACCTTCCGGCTTGTAGTGCAGTGCCTTAACCACTACGCTACGGCGTGCCCACAGGATGTTTATGAGAAGTGAAATATAATAAGAACGGAAAAGCGATGGGCAGGACATATCTCAAGAATGGAGAATGAAAGAGGGCATGGAAATGCCTTGTAGGAAAATCAGAGGGAAATTGCCCAGTAGGTAGGTCAAGAATGGGGTGGGATAATAACATTAACCATTATTTGAGGGAGGTAAATTGTACAGGGGACGATTGGAAAAAATATTATCTCGGGATATGGATATATGGAGAGCTCATATCCTTGCTGCCATGAACCGTAAGGATCGGTAGTACCAGTGAGTTCCTTATGTACTAATAATATTAAAATTGTCTTTTTATGTTTTATTCATCTTATTTATACCAGTAATTGATTGAACTATAAACAAACAAGTTGAAACAAACGTAAATAATATATACGGTAATTAACGGCGATATTATCCATGATTTAGGGAAAGTAAATTATACAGTGGATGACTGGGAAACATTAGCTTAAAATAGGGATGTATGGAGAGCTTATGTCTCCGCGGCCATGCAGCCACATTTTCGATACTGCCAATGAGTGAGTTAGTTAGTCAATGAACAGGCAGATAGTTTGGGGAAGAGAAGCCACAAATATGATTAAACAGAGCACGAATGCAATATCCTTCCACTCCATCAAACTATATATCTGACAAATCCCCAGGGGCATTCACCACAGAAAAGTCGCCAGCAAAATATCTAACTATAGTAGTAACATACGACATCCACAAAATACCCGATGTGCCAAGGAAATATGCAGTCACCGCATCCCACCTCCATACCATTGACGACTGCCTGTCTGCTCATCTTCACTGTATCGATATATTTTCAGATACCTATTGCGCCATAGTTAATGTTATTAATATGTACTGATACACACTTTGCAGCATGAAAGAAGTCATGGACAGAGAACTCTTACGTCTATCATGTGCTAAAAAAAAAAGAAAAACACACGGGAAGCCACAGCTACCGGGAACCTGAACATAAAATGGAAAAGCGTCCTCATTAAAATTTTTGTTTTCTTCGTGTGTTACATTTATTTGGATGAATATATTTGATGTAGATAAGACACGCCATCACAAAACTAAGCGTACATGGATTCCACCACCTAATGTGTAAAGATAAAACATTCCATGACCCGAAGATATCATGCATATGCAAAGTATGTGAACAGAAATGCGAAAGATATCACATCGAAAAATGTACACAAAGAACAAAAACAATGTGTGATTACGCAAGACAAAGTTAAAGTGTTGGTGATTGTTGTGTTATCATATTTGCACATTTGTGAGCAATCCATTTATATATATTTGATATAATTTCTTGCCATTATTAAATACATTATATAATTATATAGTGTTCTGTCCTAAGGCAGGTTTTTCACAGATATCATAGCATTTCATGCTATGCTTTGCAGCTTTACTAGGGAATTATAGATGTAGCTTCACGTTGCTTTCCACACCGGTGAAATGATGATGATGGCCGGATGATTTTCGGGGACCGTTGGGTACTAATTTTCCTGACATTTGCTTTATAGGTGAGGAAAACCCCCGGAAAAAACCTCACCCAGGTTCCTCTCCCGACCGAGAACGGAACCCGGGCCAGCTGCATGACAAGGCTCGAGACACCACAGCGATGGACATTATATATATATATATAAAAGGAGTGTGAAAGTATCCCCAAAATATTTTTTTAAAAGCAGTATATATATATATATATATATATATATATATTGATAATCGATACAATGCAGCGACAATTTCTGAAGTGTTCAATATAGCTTATTATTATTGTTATTATTATTATTATTATTATTATTATTATTATTATTATTATTATTATTATTATTATTATTATTATTATTATCATCATTTTCAATGGTTTTGCATTGAACAATTATGTAAATGCTAGGTAATTAATATTACCTAACATTACAAAAGTTTCCAAATTGACATCAGTTCACGGCTGCTATAGTCTTCACGCCTTTTTCCTTTTCTGTTCGTG
Organism: Diploptera punctata; assembly: GCA_030220185.1. Taxonomy (NCBI): domain Eukaryota; kingdom Metazoa; phylum Arthropoda; class Insecta; order Blattodea; family Blaberidae; genus Diploptera; species Diploptera punctata. The sequence goes on along the minus strand of JASPKZ010003844.1, from coordinate 1,028,124 downwards.
TCGGTAGCAAGATGAGATTTATTTGCGAAAACCCACGTTTACATTCACTATTGGAAATGGGAACAGATTTTACTGCATTGAGAAGAGAGAAGATGATGTTGGTATTTTCTTATCCATTAGATAATCCCGAAATCGTCTACGTATCTCTCTTCCTGGAAATCGAGAAGATGACATAAAGTTGTTATGCTTATTTCGCCATATGTTTTTCCAAGACTTTCAGGCACAGTTGACGAGTCCAATATTTCCGAAAGATCAGAGATACCAATATCCTCTGAGTTTAGCAGACGATTCTCAATCCACTGTTTTAGAGAATCATAAAATCTGTGGGTTCAAGACGTATTAATTTTGTTTCATTTCCCAGTGTAATTTCTCTGAGGTTTATATGTTCTTTTGCTTTGAGAGGTTCATGGTAATAGTAGTTTTTTTCTTCGAACGCCAACAGCTGATTTTGTATCTTCCGTTGGGCAGAATACAATATGATGTCTCATGACTGTAGCTCAAGACTTAGTGCTGATGATGATTCTTGGAGGGCATCACACATTCAAGCTAAGTCGTGAACGAAGTCAACCTTAGTGATGCGCTTTAATAAATCTTCCTACATATCTTTCTTTTATCATCCTTTGCATCTTAGAAGTGGGCAACCAAAGTTTTAAAGTTTATCCGTACTACTAACGCCCTTCTGAATCTCGACGCTACTCATTTGGTGCCTATGACTGCGTATTTTAAGAATTTCATTTTCAAGAAGCTCTGCATGATGCTCTAACTCTCGATCATCCTTCGGTGACTGTTGATAAAGTGAATACAATTTGTCTAAAAAACTATGGATTTGGTTGAACAATGAGACTATCTCAAAGGAGATACAAAGTGGAATATTTGATAGTTGAATCAGCATCCAGGAATTATTTAGGATTGCGATGATTTATTGACGATCATCAATATATTGTACATTTGATGATCGACTGGCAGGTACTGACCTATTATACGTCACAACTGAACGTTTACCTCCAGTCATAGCACTGTAGCTGCGTCACACGGACGTAGATACTAACCATGTATAGTCAGGAACAAATAGCAAATGAAGCACTTACCCAACTTACCTAGGGTTAATGCACCGCTCTCCTCGGTGCTACAGACTGACGTGAAACGAGTGTACGAGGGATGACACAGCATTAGTTCGCAAATCATCCACAAACGAAACAGGCCAATGTTCCGCTGTGTCGGATAGTAGCTCGTGTTTGTTTGATCTTAAATTATTTACTCACAGTTACGATTATTTATAAATAAAGTTTTAATTCCGTATTGATAGTTTTAAAACTCAAATTATTTGCTGAATTATCTAACTATGACTCGATAGGTAAATCACGCTTGCAATTGATAAATAATTATTCGAATTGTTTGTCCATGTCTGAACTAACTTGATTCTAAAATGTGTGTTATTTTATTGCCGATCGCGGTTGAATTAAAGTTAAAATGTTATCTCTTCATAGTGATGAACTGCAGGAAACGAGAGATGTTGTCGTCTCGCAGGCGAAGGAACGAGACACGGTATAAACTAACAGGCGCAGAAATGAGTAACACGTTAAAATAATTTTACCTTCCTCGAAGACTCGTGTTCGCATCATGGGCGAGCTTTATTATTTCCAATATTATACTGTTTAAGTAAGAACAAATTTTATTATATAACTATCATTTGGTGGGAGTTAGGACCTCTTCATAGAACATTCTGTACTTTTTCTCATAACCGGGTATGAGTTGCTTTTTTGAGTGTTGGTACTTGCCTTGAAAGGTTGCAAACTTGTCTGATTTGTATTAAATCCTCAAGGAGCTTAATATTAACGAGCTCCTCTAATTGGAAACTAGATTCCCACATGAACCCAGGACAGTCTGAGGAGTTTGCTTTTAATATAACTAATATTTTCGCTTTTTTATAATAAGCAAATTATGTTGTGTACTATTTGGGAAGGAAGTTTCTTGTATTGCGATTCTTAAAATTAGATAACAATAGTTTTGTAATTTCTCTCTTCTTGATGGAACCTTCTTAATCTACCTCTGACATATTATTTTCGCTTTGGATAAAATCAATCATTATTTTCCTATTACTGTTAATATAAATTTATATACCTTATATTACTTCATGATAATATTAATAGAAAAAGCACGCACAAAAGTGCATTAGTTTATGTATCTGCTGTATACAAGCAACGATTGTGTTCTCTTTAAACAGACACAAAAAATGACATCTTTCACACAGTTTATCACAGAGCTTGCACACGCAGTCACTTGACGGATCATGATAGTTTGAATTTTTGCAGAGTTTGTGGTAATATCCGTCCACTGCCAGTCTTATTATTGCACTGCGTATCTTGTTTGGTCCAATCCAGTCTCGATTGATCATTGCATCTGTTGCGTAAAAATCGTCTGGTATTTCTTTTGTCTTGTGTTGTCTTATTTTCTTCAATGCAGTTTCCTGTTTAGTAGCTGGTAACAGGAATTTTGTGCGTAGATCTTCCACGATAAAAGTTTCCCGTGCTAATTCATATGCAAGTCTAGATGGAGCAAATTTCGAGATCCCCATTGCTGCTTTTAGGAATCTTGCTTTCACTTTTTCTAAGGGTTTTAAGTCTCCGTAACTGAGGTCAGTCCAAATGATTTCTATTCCATATACTTCATGATTACATTTAGTTACTCTTAATAAGTACAGATTCGTTCCATTTCATAGTAATTCTGCCCAAGGGAGACTTTCACTGCAGTCATAGTATTTTCATGCTATGCTTTGCAGCTTTACTAGGGAATTATATGCGTGGTAGCTTCCCTTTGTTTTCCACACCAATGAAATGGTGAAAATAATGATAAGAATGGTGATGATGGCAGGATGATTTTCGGGGACCGTTAGGCCCTAAGCTTCCTGACATTTGTCTTACAGGTGAGGAAAAACCCCGAAAAAAAACCTCACCCAGGAGCCTTTCCCGATCGGGAATCGAACCCGGGCCCGCTGTGTGACAAGGCAGCACGCTACCTCGAGACCACAGCAATCGACCTTCATTAGTTATGTGCTCATTTTAATCTTACATTTAAAGACTTTTAGAAACTGTTAACTAATTTCAAATTTATTTCACCTATACCTTTCGAATATATATATATATATATATATATATATATATATATATAAACAGGTTTGTAGACTATATTGACTTCCAACTCCAATTTTTATACTGATTTATTTGAGAAGTTATTACTTATATTTTGAAATTTGCTTCGTATTTCATAAATATTAATTACCGGTACATGAAAGCAAAATGTTTTGATTCATTGGTCATTTTCATAACGCTAGAAAATACAGCTATATGTCACAAAATTAAACAAAATAGACTAACATATCCTTAGTATGATGTAATGCAGTATTTTTGGCTACTTGCCCCATTCTCATGGTCATGTCTACGTATCCATACCAGTTTTTGTTTTCCCCATGGTGGCGGTTTGCCTCACAATTCACCTTGCCTACATTTCTAGAACACATTCCGGATGCAGAGTTACTCCCATTAATATTAGATCTTTCATTTCTTAACAGTCTTATATTTTTTTGTAATTTTGAATAGAAATATATTAATTTATTTTAACAGAATGTAATTGAAATCTCCATGACGGGACAGGCCTAGAAGGGCCTTGGCCTACGAGCCGGCTGCTGGCGTCACATCCACATGTGATACTAATCACAGAGGTAGGCGATCATCCAGCCAATGTAGGGGTTTACATGTGATCAGCATATTGGGTTCCCAGCCGTTATAGCTGGTTTTCTCAACCTGGAGCTACTTATTGTAGCTACCCAAATTCCTCACAATGTTGGGTGGCAACCGGTCCCATACTGACCGAAATCCCATGAGAAAAGTCTTCCCCTATGGAGATTCGAACTAGCGCAAGTCCCGTAACTCTGCGCCCAGGTCTCTTGCCTTAACCACTCGGCAACGACGCAGGACAATAAATTAAAAACTATATACAATAACAAGAAAATAATCCACCGTGTTGTTTTCGGATACTTTTGAAATCCAGAATGGGTTGAAGCAAGGAGATGCACTATCTCCTCTACTATTTAATTTGTACTAGAGCATGCCATCAAATCTTTAGAGGATGAAGAAGGCCTACAACTCAATGGTATTAATAAGCTGTTAGTTTATGCTGATTATGTAGTACTACTGGCCGATAGCGAGGAGATACTAAAGGACAACACGCACACACTATTGAGTAACACTAAGAAATTAGAACTGGAAGTAAATATCAATAAAACTAAATATATGCCCACACGTAGAAATACATTATATAATGGAAATGGGGGAAATTTTGAGGAAGTGGCTGAATTCAAATACCTAGGAACAATAATCACAAACAGCAATGCGATGATGCACAAGGAAATTAAACATAGGCTGAATTCTAGAAATGCATGTTATTTTGCATTACAGAGACTCTTGACTTCCCAACTCCTTTCAAAAAAAGTTTATCTGAAAATATATAAAACTATTATTCTACCAGTTATATTATATGGATGCGAAACATGGACTCTTATTTCAAGGGAGGAAAGGAGATTACGAGTATTTGAGAATAAAGTTCTTAAGAAATTTTTTGGACCAAAGAGAGATAAACAGACAGGTGAATGGAGAAGACTGAATAACAGTGAATTACATCGTCTTTATAGGAAGCTAGATATAATGAGAAAACTTAAGTCTCGTAGACTGCGATGGGCAGGGCATGTGGTACGAACAGGGAATGGAAGACGTGCATGGAAGCTTCTTGTAGGAAAACAAGAGGGAAAACGCCCAGTTGGTAGACCAAGAATGAGGTGGGAGAATAACATTAACTATGATTTGAGGGAAGTAGATTGTACAGGGGATGATTGGAAAACATTGGCTCAGAATAGGGATATATGGAGAGCTTATGTCCGCGCAGCCATGAACCTACGGGTTCGATAGTGCCAGTGAGCTTAGTTAGTTAGCTAGTTAGTTGTAAAAAATAAAAAATAAGAAAAAATTAACTAAATCATACGCTGTATCAATATAACACAGATATTTAAAAAAATTAGCACTAATACAAAATACAGATTAGTGTTTATTTTAATTTAAAAAACTAAGTTTTGTTATGGTAAAGATAGGCATAAGAAACAGCAATAAACAAAACTGTTAAAACCAAAGCCAATATTAATGGGAAAGAGCTAGATGTTATGGCTAGATTCAGTTTGAGTGAGAGCAAAAAGTAAGGATTTAAAACGACTGATGAGTTTAGTATTGGTAATATCAAGTCGGTTGACGTCCCGAAGGAGGAGGAAGAAGAATGAGGTTGTACTTATCTTAATCCTTATTGACACAGAAAAGTGGTTTGATTGATTATAGAAACCTGTTTTTTTATCATATTACTTTCAAACTCGTAGTTTTTAATTTGATCTTGAACAGTTGTATCTCTAAAAATAAATCTGCAGTTATATCTGATATTTCTCCACAGTTCTCAGAAAAATTAGAATATTTCAAATGATTATATTGTAGACGTTTTGAGAATGTATATCTTGTTTGATTTTTTCTGCCTGTTCACAAACTTATAAACTGTAAATTTATCCGTGCATTCAGCTTAAAATAGTTACATTAAATAATTGTCCAAATTAGTAGGGTTGTATGAAAAACTGTACTATTTATACTGTTGTGTAAAAACTTAAAAAAAGACATTCAAATCCAAGGGACAAATCCCCGGGAGGGACTATAAGCCGTGGGTCCCGAATGTGAAGATTTTCAGGTTTGTTAAAGAACCGCAAGCCTGCATAAAAAGGTCTCTATGCAAAATTTAACTGTCCTTCACCCATCCAAGAAATACTTTAGTTGTCTATTAGACATCTCATTGAGGCGATGTGCTAACCACCTGTCACTCGTTGACATCTATAGGAGCATAAATAAGTTAGCTTGTTAAGAAACTCCCGCTGGGGAGCACCCATGTTCCCGCGAGGAATGAATGGAGTATAGGCAGTCAGAGATCTGTTAATAGAGACTAATTACATATTCTGTCTTCTTCTTCTTACTCATAATTTATAGGATTTTCATCCTGTTTATTTAAAAAAAATGACCGCTCGGAGGAAGACGTATTGGATGTGCATTCACTGTCTTGACTGGTCTTCCTCTTGTTCTTCTCCCGTCCATTGGTCTATCTTCCTCTATATACAGTCTGGTAATTAAAACGCCATAAAGCATGTGTCACACTCATTTGGGTTGAAATATTTCGTATATTACCAAATCTCTCATCTGATACACATGATCTATAAAACTTGCTACTGGTAAAGCAGCGATCTACACGATCTTCATGGGAAACGAGATGTAATATAACACTTAATTCTTAGACTGCGATGGGCAGGACATATGTCACGAATGGGCGGGTATGTGATCTTCTTATAGGAAAATCAGAAAGAGAGTGCCCAGTATATGGACCAAGGAAGGGATAAGATAATAATATTAAACATGATTTAAGGAGGCAAATTACACTTTGCAACAAAAGAAAAACTTTTTGTTTTGTCTCAGAAAGAAAAATATGTGAATCTGATAGTATTTTTCCTCCTGAATGCAAATGTGATATCGGTTTTTCTCCATCACGCAAGATTTCCGAGAGACAGGCATCTATAATTTCAAACATTTTAATATTTTCTACATTCGTAACTACAGAATATTCGAACATTCGGACTCACCTAGAAAGTAAGAAATGACGATTTTCTGCTATATTTCGCATGTGGAGCATCCCTCTTGATGGTCCAACAATACTCGGCCAGCATATTAGGATTCCATTTGCCTTGATATCTCTTTTCCATAGCTGAAATCTCCTAATGAAAGTATTCCCCGTTTTATTTTACAATGGACAAATGGACGAAAGAACGTTTATTAAAAAATAATTATTTAAATCCATTAATTGAAATTGAAATAAAAAAAAACTGTGGGTGATAGAGAAATTCCGAATACATATTTGAAAACACGATAAAAAACTGTAATAAGTACAACTATTGGTACTCATGAGACAAAAATAATGTTGACCGGTGTTATATGTGAATGATTAGAAAACATTAGGGATCAATGGAGAGCTTACGTCCGCGAGGCCGTGAACCTCCTAGCTCGATAGTGCCAGTGAGTTATTCATATAATTCAACATAATACACTCTTGACATTCCTTCTTAGCACTTACTATAGAGTAATGGATGTCATCCATGTTGCAAACTTGAGTGATCTCTGTAAGGAGATGTATGCAACCACAGCATCGTGCACTTTGCTAGATGATTAATGTCGAGGAACGGACAGGAGACACGTGTGTCGCCACTCCATTGTTTCTCATGAATAGTGATTACGTTTAGCGGATAATACACTACACTGTTTTCGGAAATTCGCTCTGTATCACGTTCACTGTTAATCCCAAGTTAGGAAGCAGATGCTACCCTTGTATTGTGGAGTTAGTCTGTTCACAAGAACAAATATACATGCAGCGTAATATGATTTATTTACTTTTTAGATATAAAGATGCATGATGTTTGGTTTTTTAACATTTTTTCTGTTTATGATTAACGAGGAGCTAGCCCGTTGCATCAAACCCAACCTGGGGGACAGTGGAAATTGAAAATAGAATCGCACAAACAAAACAAGCAATGCATTCTTTAAACTCTGTTTGGTGGAGCAAAACTATTGCAAAAAAAGAAAATTGCATATATATACTCGACCAACGAATCTGTGCTCCTATACCGCTGGCATCGTTCTTAGAAAAGTACAGGTCTATACTCGCACCATTTCACCGCACTCCCCTCCCACAACGTCAAACAGCAGCCACGGTAACTTATCGAGTAGGGATGTTGCCAAACTTCCCCAGTGTCATGGCTCTTGAATATTGAATAATGCAAGGTTGGAGTTGAGTTGACAACACTGGAGTGAAAGTGCAAGAGAGAGATAGAAAAGAGAGGGAGAGAGAGATAGGAATGCAATGAAGGAAATGATTTGCCGAGGCAGAAAAAGAAGTAGGCTTTTGTTCGCATATCTTAGGGGGGCACATATCCGTTGGACAAACAATATCTAACCATAGTTCAGAGCATTTGAAGATATGGTGCTGAAGTTTGGAAAATTCTTAACAGAGAAATGAAAAGAATTTTAAGTACAGAAATGGATGTTTAAGAAATTCAGCTGATCTAGAATGGATAGAATACGAAATAAAGGAAATTATGGGTGTAAAAGAGAAGCCGGACATCATAGTCAATTATAAAAAAGAAAATATTACAGAGGACATGTCAAAATAATGCCAGAGCAAAGATTTCCTAAACTTATTATGGAATGGATCCCAGTGGAAAGGAAGAACAAAGGAAGACCAAAGAAAACTTGGATAGAGGATGTGCAAGGTGCTATGATTGTTAGAGGATTGGAGGAAGATCAATGGATGGACAGAGAGAAATGGCGTTTGGTTTCTGGAAGATAACAGTAGCTGCCATGATACCGGATGATGATTAAATATAAATATAACTTTTTTATACAGTTAGTGGGCCTATGTTTTATATTTTTGAAGATGAAAATATGTATTAAATAAGGAACCAACGATAACTCACTGGCACTATCGAACGGAAATCTTCGTGGCTGCAGAGACATAAACTGTATATACATCAACTCTCCGGAGTCAATACTTTCAAATCTTTCCCTACATCATTTATTTCCCTCAAACCATAGTTAATGTTATAATTCCATATCATTCTTAGCCTAGGTTCTGGGACCTTTGAATCGGATTTTCCTAAAAGTAGTTTGCATGCCCCTATTTCATTCCACATTCATGACAAGTATCGTGCCCATCTCAGGCTATGAGGCGTAACTGTTATTATTAAATCTGGTTCTCTATAAAGATTATTAGCTCGCCGTTATGTAGTTTACTTCATTCACTTATCCGTCTGCCTTCGGTACTAATATTTTCTCAAGAAAGATGAAATAAATAAATACACAAATAAATAATTGACACACATTCATGTGTATTGCCCATTGATAACTTTAAAATATAATATTAACATGGAATATTTCAATAGAATAGTCAGTATAGGATTGTAAACTAGAAGTCATTGGTTATTATGGTATATTCTTTTTAATATTTTGTTAGTTGAATCTGGTGTTAGATATTATTTACAATTTGTTGAAGTAATGAATTTACGATTAACGAAATTATGATGTAATCTTATGTAGTATATCCTTGGCACCTCCATCAGCTCGAGAACTCAGAGAGCATAATGATTTTTTAATGCGGATGTAGCCTACCTTGACGAATCAGCGAATCAGTCATAACCCTTATATAGTGATTTTATGTATCCTGTATTCTTCTGATTTATTATGGAGAGGCTAATCCTTACAGTACACTACCTAACTAACTAACTCACTGGCACTATCGAACTCGTAGGTTCATGACCGAGCCGACATAAGCTCTCCATACATCCCTATCCTGGAGTCAATGCTACCCAATCATTCCCAGTATAATTTACTTTCCTCAAATCATAGTTAATGCTATTCTTCCACTTCACTCTTTGTCTACCAACTGGGCGTTTTCCCTGTGGTTTTCCTACAAAAAGCTTCCATGCACGTCTTCCATTCCCCATTCGTGCCGCATGTACTGCTCATCGCAGTCAATGAGACCCAACTGTTCTTATTATATCTGGCTTCCTATAAAGGCCAAGTAGTTTTCTCTATTCACTGGTCTGTTCATCTCTCTTTGGTCCAAACATTTTCCTAAGACTTTATTCTCAAGTACTCACAGGCAAAAATAAACAAAACGAGTAACAAACAGTTAATCCTGTAAAAAATAAAAATAAAAATGTCAAAATATTTAAATATCTTACTTAATTATACATTTGTTTCAATTAATTGTATACGCTGCATCCTCCATTACTTAGAAAAATATTACATGCACGTTACAGTACTTATAGTAGTTCATCATCATCATTATTATGAACAAACTTATACATTTTAGATTGTTTTTCTCAATCTATTCCTATGTCCTTGATATTCCAAGCGTTGTTTTGGTATTCGCTGATTCTGAATCATTTTGTTTGGTACAATATATATATTTGTAGCCAATTTGGGTTCATTCAATGCAAATGATTCTGCTAATTATTCTGATAAGTCTGAATTTCTTCTATAATGTTTGTGACTCTTAATGTTCCTCTTATACTTCTAATAGTTTCAGAGCGTACCTCACTTTACAGTTAAATTATAATAGTCTACGACAACTGGTTGATATATCTAATTAATGTAACCTATATTTATAGTCTGTCAAATTGTAGAAAGTTCATCAGTAAACTTTTTGTTATAACATTTCAGTAGTTCGTCTTTTTGCACAGGCCAGCTTAGCCCTCTTTTCGTGTAAAAGCTATTTCTTTGTCTCTCTCCTTGTACACTAATATGCGGGCAAACAATAAATGGTCTGTAGTTAGTTCACTGCGTTTACATATGCAAATATGGTTGTTAATAATTTTAATTTATATAATCCGCCCTGTAAATGTTGTGATGAAATTTCAGGTCAGTTTTATGTCCATTTTTATCATCATCATCTGGTATCGTGGCAGCTGCCACCGTCTTCCGGAAACCATACGCCATTCCTCTCTGTCTATCCATTGATCTTCCTCCAATCCTCTGATACTCGTACCTGCTTGTACCCCTTCTATCCAAGTTTTCTTCGGTCTTCCTACCTTCCTCCTTTCCATTGGGATCCATCCCATAACAATTTTAGGCAAACTTTGCTCTGGCATTCTTCTGACATGGCCATACCACTGTAATCTTTTATTTTCTATAATGTCTATGAATTAGTGATAAATAATTTATTGCTATTCCTTTGCAGTATGATCCTATTCAATTTGCCACTTCTATACTTTCGTCATCAACCTAGGATTTAAGGAGAGATCAGAGCTTGCTTGGTTTAGGCTAGGGGCATGGAAATTTCTAAAAATTAGCGACGATCACGATATGCCAATATGTCCAATGTGCGGGAACTTTGAAGATGAGATACATATATTAGGAAAATGTAATGATTTAGAATATTGGAGACGTCAGTTATTACCGGAAAGATTTCTAAATTCAAATCGGGAAAGATTGGCATGCTACGAGTTACTGGTAAATCCAGAAAATTGGATAAACCTCGGTAAATTTCTGGACAAAACGCGAAAAATAAGGACAACACTCATTCATGAATAAATATATGTTATCAAAATGCAATACCATTAATTATTAACAATTATATATAAATTAATTAGTGTATAATGCTATTGTGTTATTATTTAATTGTAATATTAATGTGTTTTCTTTATGTAATTGTAATGTTAATGTTTTTCTAGTGTATAATGCTATTGTGTTATTATTTAATTATAATATTATTATTGTGTTTTCTTTATGTAATTCTAATGTTATTGCTGTTTTTGTTGTTTATTTTTCTTTACACTAGTACCAATTATTACTTTATTGTAACGGACTGTCAACAGCACGTACGGCTTACTGCCCGTGCGACCCATATTTGTAAATAATATTGTAAATATCTTACTTTTTGTCTAATAAAGTCCTACTACTACTACTACTACTACTACTACTAAAAAAAAAGTCCTACTACTACTTTCGTCATTCAGTTCACTTAATATGAAACTTACAAGGATTTTTGTTTAGCACTCCACGAAGTCCTTTTTCCTCCGCCAGTTGGTCTACTGCCTCATTGTCATGAGTCCCAATGTGTGCCTTTATCCAGTTGGATTTGATTACCCAGTGGTCCTGTAGTACATAAGTTACTTATCTTCTGATTTGTTCCGTCATATACGTATGTAGGCTATGCCTTCTGTATCTGAGTAAGTCCAGAGTAATTAGAGTGTGATTTAAATTCTAGCCATTTTATAAACATTGGTCGACATTTCTATGAATTGCAGTATTTTGAGTATAGGCATCAATACCTCTGCAGTTCCATTCAACCTTTCTTTTTTATTTTGTTTATTTTTTTGTAGGAGTTTGTCATGCTTGCTGCTGGTTTTGTCATCTGGTATCTTAGTATATCACACATGTTCAAAGGGCTTTAATCTCACCTCATCTTTTAAACCGGATACACATTTAAATAAATAATATACCCCCAGCATCGAAATTGTATATGAAGTGTTAACTTCTTTTTTGTTTTGACCTCTATCTGAATGTAAAATAAGCATTTCTTTAAACAATAATCTCATATAATCTCAAATATTATTTAAAGAGAAAAATTATACGCTCAGACCGGGACTTGAACCCGGGACCCTTGGTTCTCTAGACCAAGTGCTCTACCAACTGAGCTACCTGAGCAAGTACCGATCTAAACGCAAATCTTTCTCTATATACATTTGCGTTTAGATCGGTACTTGCTCAGGTAGCTCAGTTGGTAGAGCACTTGGTCTAGATAACCAAGGGTCCCGGGTTCAAGTCCCGGTCTGAGCGTATAATTTTTCTCTTCAAATATGATTTATCCATCATTGAGATGTACGAAATCAATAATAAAAACATAAAAAAGGCTGTACTGGCTGTAATGTATAATTCCCAAATATGTCTTCTTAATAAAAAGGAGCCGCCATTTGCAAGATAGACGCATGGCTTCATAGCATTTGATGGACGGGAATTACAATGTATATAGAGAAAGATTTGCGTTTAGATCGGTACTTGCTCAGGTAGCTCAGTTGATAGAGCACTTGGTCTAGAGAACCAAGGGTCCCGGGTTCAAGTCCCGGTCTGAGCGTATAATTTTTCTCTTCAAATATGATTTATCCATCATTGAGATGTACGAAATGAATAATAAAAACATAGAAAAGGCCGTACTGGCTGTAATGTATAATTCCCAAATATGTCTTCTTAATAAAAAGGAGCCGCCATTTGCAAGATAGAAGCATGGCTTCATAGCATTTGGTGGACGGGAAATACAATGTATATAGAGAAAGATTTGCGTTTAGATCGGTACTTGCTCAGGTAGCTCAGTTGGTAGAGCACTTGGTCTAGAGAACCAAGGGTCCCGGGTTCAAGTCCCGGTCTGAGCATATAATTTTTCTCTTCAAATATGATTTATCCATCATTGAGATGTACGAAATCAATAATACAAATCAAATATTATTGTCCATTTACTCATAAGTCAATGGCGGTTGAAAAGAGTTCATATGTTTAACCTGACATGTTCTCTGAAGCCTTCATAATTATTAAACGTTACTGCACAGTGTATAAGTATTGTCTATAGAATTATATCGGTTCATCAAGTAAGCTGTGAAAACTGTTTTGAAATTATTCCTTCATATTTAAAAAAACGTTTCAATGGAATGAAGTATAACTTATTACTTTAAAGTGATATGTTTGAATATGATACTTCAGTTTTTAATGTTAAAGTTTGTTATATCTTTATATAGTATAAATACTTTTTTAATGCGTTCCTTTTGCGCATTTCTCCATTAAAAAGTAGTTATATCATAAAATATTTCTTCCCCATTCTGATGATAAATATAGCCTACTATGTATTTCTGGTGGTAAAATAGAAGTTCTAAACTTAAGTTTTGTTTATTTAAAGTATAGCGTATAGCTTATAGCTTATCTGCAAGAATACAATATAAATTTGATAATGGTAATATCTCTCGAAAAATCTCTTATCGCCATTAATATTGTTCAGCGCGTAGGAGGTTCAGCAGTTTTAAATAGAAGAACTGCTTGCATTTAAAATTCATATAGCACTATTATTACGTAATAAATATACAAAATTTGTAAATATTACGTACATTGTTGGTGGAGAAGACTACCTAACAGTGAGCTACATAATCTTTATAGGGAATCAGTTAAGCCTCGTAAACTGCGATGGACAGGACATGTGACACAAATGGGGAATGAACGAGGGGCATGGAAGCTTCTTGTAAGAAAACCAGAAGGAAATCGCCGAATTGGTAGACCAAGAATGGGTTGGGAGAATAATATTAACCATGATTTGAGAGAAGTAGATTATACAGGGGATGATTGGAAAACATTAGCTCAGGATAGGGGTTCGACTGTGCCAGTGATTAGTTACGTGCATTGTTAGTTCATCGTGTCCGGCTTCGTACTGACTCCGCGAAAACACACTCTAAAGAGCTGTGTGACCTAACTAATTTACTGGCACTATTGAACCCGTAGTTTAATAACTGCACAGATATAAGCTCTCCATACACCATTATCCTGACCAAATTCTTTCCAATTATCCCCTGTATTATTTACCTCCCTTAAATCTTTTTACGTCCCCTAAATAAACGATACAAGATTCACTGTTCTAACATTCCGTTCAAAGGTAGTTGAATTCAGGATTATTGTTCCTTGACAATAATATTTTACCCAATTATGTTCGTTCAAAGACGCCATAGTAGCAACCTACATCACAGTAATCAAAAGTAGTTTTAATTTTGAATAGACTGTATCCTAAAATAAATTAATTAAAAATGTGTTGATCAAAATTAATTTAAAATTAAAACATTAGCTTAATTTATGTAACGAACTATATAATTCCTACTAATAAAGGATTTAGTGTTTTAATGAATACTAATGGCTCAAAATATTCATAAATTCATGTTAAAAAAACAGTTCTGACAGTATCTAATAGCCCCTTAATTATAGAACTTGTAAATAAATTCGCATATAACAATTTAAATTGGTATTAATAGCGTTTTGTCCACCACTGCGTCCTTGGGGTAGCGTCGTTATCACCTGGCCATCATAATCATCACTATCATATTCGCCATGTTTAGTAGTAGTAGTAATAATAATAATAATAATAATAATAATAATAATAGCTTTATTTTACCTGGCAGTGTTAAGGCCTTAAGGCCTTGTCTGCCACTCAACCAGGTTTAAAAAAAATACAAAAGAAAAGTCTTAAATCTAAATTACAAATATATATATATATATATATATATATATATATATATATATATATATAAACGATTACAAGTTATGAATACAATACAATTAATATTTATAATGTATTTTGATTTACTCTAAATTTAACGAATTAAATATATAATATGTACAAGATATATAAAAAAACGAGGAAAAGATTAATGACATAGTATAAAATTAAATAAATAGAGAAAAATTAATTATTAGACAACAGGTAACTGTATAAGCGTGACTTAAAGGTGCCAAGTGTGCGGCAACCCCTGATATCTTGAGGAAGGAGATTCCAGGAGCGGGCGGAGGCTACTGTGAAGGAAGTAGAATAGGAGGAAGTGCTATGAAGAGGAATTGTTAGCAGACTGCTATCTTGTGACCTAGTGTCAATATTGTGGTAGGAGGATAACTTCTCAAATCTGGACGCCAGGTAAGTAGGAATGTAGGAATTCAGAAGCTTGAAAAGTAGCGAAAGAGAGTGCAATTTACGTCTGTCAGTAAGACGGAGCCAAGAGAGGTTATTAAAGTGTTCGGAAATATGGTCATAACGGCGGATATTGAAAATATGGACTTTATTAGACAAAAGTAAGATATTTACAATATTATTTACAAATATGGGTCGCACGGGCAGTAAGCCGTACGTGCTTTTGACAGTCCGTTACAATTCAGAAATAATTGCTACTAGTGTGAAGAAAAATAAACAAAAAAAGCAATAACATTACAATTACATAAAGAAAACGCAATAATATTACAATTAAATAATAACACAATAGCATTATACACTAAAAAAGCAATAACATTACAATTACATAAAGAAAACACAGTAATAAATATGTATGCCATGTTTAGTATGAATGTGTATGTGTGTGTGTGTGTGTGTGTGTGAATGGTAGCCTATGTTGTATTGTCTCGGAAGAGGCCTTCACATTGAGTTGATCACTCATTTAGAGGGACGTCCACCATATCCTTATATGGTTAAAAAAAGTATATGCATGATCCATAGTAAAAATGTATAATGTTATGGCGATTCCCACAATATTGTATGGGTGTGAAACGTGGGCTCCAGTGAAAAAACAGAAGGATAGAATGCAGACGGCGGAGATGAGGTTCCTAAGACAAGTAAAAGGATGTATAACACTTGATAGAATAAGAAATGAGGATATAAGAGAAGAATTGAAAGTACAGCCTTTATTGTATAAGGTCACGAATTACAGACAGAAATGAATTGATCATATGGATGGAATGAGTAAGGAGAGATATCCATTGTTAGCAAGAAATTATCAAGCAAGGGGAAGCCGTGATGTTGGAAGACCTAGAAGACGTTGGGCTGATGCATTATGAAGTCGGAACGGGCAATTGCCTAATCCCTGGAGTGATGATGATGATGATCCATAGTTTACAATCCTTAAGATCGTTCGTGCCACTGTAAGATCCGGATGACGTGGGGCATGTAAAAAGTACCTATAAAGTGATGGTTAAACTAAGTTAATGGAATTCAATATAATTTGTAGCATTCCATGTTCCATGAAATAATTTAATACAAGCGTGAAGGTAACATCTGTGAAAGTTAGAATTTAATGCAAGCCCTTCCGAACTGAAATATCTAGGTTTACTCGCGTTTCATTATTTTTCTCATTTCCGTCCTTTAAAACATTTATAGAAACATTCTCTCGTTGGACTGGCATGTATCTGAGGAAGCTGGTATAAAAATATTTATTTAACCTTAGTAGGAAAGTTTATATAAATCGTGGCTTTAGATTCATCTTTAATATTTCATGGAAAATCAAAATATAACTAGAAACGTTTGATAAATAAAGAACTTGGTCTCTATTTTTGCTGAAGTCATTAAAAGGTTTGGTTTTATAAATATATCTAACAAAATTCGGATGTTCATGACCGCTTTATCCTGAGATAATGTTTTACAATCATTCCTTACATAAATCGCCTTCTTCAAACCAGATTTAATTAATTTCCTAACTTTATAAGGCTAAATGCTGATGGAGCTAAATGATAAGTGCGATGATTATGGGATGAAGATAAATATAAATAAGATGAAGGCCATGATTATAGGATAGAAACCAAGGACGATAAACATGAGGATTAAAGATGAGGCCATTGAGTAAGCGGAGAGCTTCAAATACTTGGGTTGTACTATCAGTAGTGACATGAACTGCGGTCAAAAAGTAAAGCAGAGGATAGCAATGGCAAAAGAAGCTTTCAACAAGAAGAGAAGCATTTTCTGCGGACCTTTGGCAAAAGAGTTACGGAAGAGGCTACCGAAGTGCTTTGTGTGGAGTGTAGCACTGTATGGTGCAGAGACTTGGTCATTACGACGGAATGAGGAAAAACGACTGGAAGGTTTTGAGATGTGGATATGGAGAAGGATGGAACGTATAAAATGTACATACAAATTAAGAAATAAAGAAGTGCTAGACAGAGTGGGTGAAAGAAGAACAATGCTGGAACTCATAAAGAAGAGGAAAATAAATTGGATTGGCCACTGGCTAAGAAGGAACTGCTGAGGGATGCCCTAGAAGGAATGGTCAACGGAAAGAAAGTTAGAGGCAGAAAAATACATCAGATGATAGACAATATTAAAATAAATGGTTTGTATGCGGATACTAAAAGGAAAGCTGAGTTAAGGAAAGAGTGGAGAATGATGAGTTTGCGGTGAAAGACCTGCTCTTGACCAGAACACTATGAATGAATTATAGGGCTACTTATTGGGTGCCTTCTCTCTGGTATTTCAGATAATCGCACTGTACGTTAATTAATTTTCTCATTGCATCTGGTTACCCATAAAGATCATGGAGCTCACTGTTATGTTGTATCATCCATTTATTCGACTATTCGTATCTCTTCGGTCCAAAATTTGTTCTAAGCGCTTTATTTTTAAATGTTTTTTTCTTCCTCTCTATCACATTTTGCTTCCATATAATCGAATAATCACGGTATTATATTGTGACGCAATGTTGGGATGTTTTTTTTTTTTTCGCGGGAGTCTGCGTGAGTTGATGCCTCGCTTTGTGTGATTGAGAATGATTTGTCGACTCACGAATCGGAAAGCCGCGAAGAACGTTCCATGCGCGTCTATACATTTATACTCGAGACTTCAACTCTGGAAAAGTCTCGACTCATCGCTGAGAATTTTCCTACCTTCGCATATGTAAGCAGTTGCTCATAAAAGATCCTTAAGCTTGAATAAAAAAGACCTCGTCAACCTAGCAACACTTTAGTTGCCTACTAGATGTCTCATTGGGACGGTATGTTGACCGCATACCAATCATGACATATGTGGGCAAATAGGTAATTAAATTAACTTGGTATAATAACTCGTAACAAAAGAGAAGCTATGGCTCAACATTTGGCTACGCTATAGAGAGGTAAATGTAGATGAGGGTACAAGGAACCAGTCGTGTCTGAAGAGTAGATCAGTGAAGCGGTCTCAAGAGCGAACACAGCGGGTAGAAAGAACAAGACAATTAGATAATGTGAGAAAGAGACTTTATCAACAGGAAATTATTTTTAAAGAATCCCTGAAAATCTGTTAATATGAAGTTTTGTGTAAACATCTGTGGCGTTTATTTAAATAAATTCCATCTGAATCATTAGTTGCGCTTTGAGCCACAATATATTTTAAGTTTAATTTTCTTAGAGAATTTGGGATGATTAGAGTGTATGTAATGCATAATAGCAAGGGTTTCTACAGTTGAAGGTACGTTTAACAATTTCTTTTAGCGCCTTATTCCTGTTTTAATGAATTCCTTAATTTGGTTTTGAAAGTTGATTTTATGAAAATATTTTTGAAAAATCTTTACAAATCTTCATCGATCCTATATATTAGACATTTAAATTGACTATGAAAGTATATATATATATATATAGTCCACCGCTGTGGTCTCGAGGTAGCGTGCTGCCTTGTCACGCAGCGGGCCCGGGTTCGCACCGGTAGGGGCAGTTTTTCTGGATGAGGTTTTTTCTCACCTGTAAGACAAATGTCAGGAAAACTTTAAGGCCCAAACGGTCCCCGAAATCATATGGCCATCGTCATCATCATCTTTATCATTATCATCATCATCATCATAATCCTTCATCGGTGTGGAAAGCAACGGGAAGCTACCACACCTACAATTCCCTAGTAAAGCTGCAAGCATAGCATGAAAATGCTAGGATTGCAGTGAAAGACCTGCCTTCGGGCAGAAATACTATGGATGGATATATATATATATATATATATATATATATATATATATATATTATTTTAATAATGTTAATTGTCTTTAACTTTATTGTATTATATTTTATTTTCATTATTGTTGAGTTATTCATTTACTATTCAATATTATTGCGATTTTTGTGTTTGAATCTAACATATATTTGTCCTGGTGAGTTAAAGAGAAGGTCTCATGGTCTTAATTTCACCACGCTAATTAAATAAATAGGCTATTCCCTTAATTTATGCAGTTCCTGCATGAAGGACCTATTTTATTATCGTTCCTTTCCATTATTTCTTCCTTCACTTCTAGCAAATCCATATATAACTTAGGCTGTATGTGAAATAAGGAAGTCGATAGTGTATCATCATCATGAAGTCTATTACAGAGTCTATACATAATTTGTTTCATGGTCACCTTATGTATTTGATATCAAATGTGTAGTTCAGTATTTGTGTTCTTGATTCCGCTCCGCTCTTTTCATATCATCAGTTGCCCCTCTGTGAATTTATACTGTACGTAAGTATGAAATATCTCTTCAAATTATGTGAATATCTTCATATCTTTTATGATGTCATCTGCTATAACCCACAGCTTTTCCTCATATTGCTATTCTCGATACGCCTCATGTTCTGTTTATTCTAGCTCCACATCCACACTTTAGAATGGAGCTCAGTCAAGAATAAAAGGGAAATATGTAGATTTAGATTTTCACCTAGTAGGATGCAATTATTGTCCACCACAATGGTCTCGGAGTAGCGTCGCTGCCTCCTATGCAGCTGGTTGCGGTTCGATCTCCGGTCGGAACACCTTTCCTGGGTATTTTTTTTCGGGGGTTTTTCTCACCTTTAAGACAAATATTAGGAAACTTAAATCTGCCGTCCCTGAATATCATCTGGACGTCATAATTATCATTATCATAAACACTATGTTTAGTATGAATGCGTGTGTGTGTGTGTGTGTGTGTGTGTGTGTGTGTGTGTGTGTGTGTGTGTGAAAGGCGTGTTTCGTCTTATGTTATGATGTCTCGGAGGAGGCTCTAACTTTGAGCTAATCACTCATTCGAGGAGGTATTCCATGTCATTATGTGATCAAAAAAGTATATGTGTGATCCACAGTTTAAAATTCCTCTTCCGTCAGGCCGTGCTACTCTAAGGTCCGGGTGGCGTGTGACACGTAAGTAATACTTATTAGGTGAGAGATTAAACCAATTTAATTGAATGCAAAAAATGATGAAATTGTTTAATATTTAATGCGGAACAGTGGGGCGGTTTAGTATGTAGTCACATTTTAAATAGTCGTACATAAACATAGGTACCTAGTAGCACAAAGAAATAATTAAGCATTTTAAAAAATAAATTAAATTTGGCTTCAAGGAACTTCAGACTATCTATAAAAGTCATCCTTTGACTGGATAGGGGCGACCACAGAAGTATTTCAGGAACTCAAATGGAGCAAAATAAGGACGGGAAGCCATCTTGAAGAAACCGCAGAGCAGAATAACCTACTTTTGCCTTCCGTATGGAGCTGTGAAACTCTGAAAAACAGACGCTTCAGAGGTTCTCAAGCAAATAACTAAATCTTCCAAGCGAGCGACCAAACACACAAAAACATTCTCAAATAGAATATAAGAAAAAGAAGTATTGTGATATAACCAGATAAGAAAAGACAAAAATTGAATGAAACAAATAATGAAGGAAATAAATATATGGTTTATACATTGATATTATATATGATTAATGCCTTAATATGAATCGTTGTCGCTAATACAATATTAAAAATTAAATATTATATTTGCGGTGCTATTTCGAAAGAATTAATTATATTTTCAAGAAGAAAGGAAGCTAATCAAAAAACATATTTGAATTCGGTTTCTCAATCTTTTATAACTGTCAAAAAAAGTGACATGTAAAACTAGAAGACCATTTAACAACGATGAAAGGGGAACAAAGAAGTATTTAAGAATAGAATAAGTAAAATTTAAAGTGTTCTGAAGCCTGAATTTAGAAACAGCAATATCAACAAGTTTTTTAATGGCTCTAGATTTATAGGTTGAAATAACAGGTATGGATGTTTAACTGATTTTCGGTTCAAACTTATTTCAACAGTTAGACCTGTAACAAGTGGATAAAACAATGATTGAGAGAAATCCGAAACTTACCGGTAAACATTATACACACTAAAACATTATGTCCAGATGTATTCATGACATCATAAGACTCCAAATATGCATACAATATTAATTCATGCTCAGCAATAATGGAATATCCCTTCTAATATTGTCATAAAAAGCAACTGTAGTGAAAAATAAGGATTTCCGTTCCTATCGCTAAAATTTTTCAAGGGAATTTCCAAGGGAATCATGCAACCTGGATGTCATTTATACATTTCTGCTTAGCTCAGATTCTCTACTAACTTGCATAATATAAGAGGAAGAAAAATAAACTCTTTAAAAAATAACATTGGCCTTAGTAGCAATTCCACTAAAATTTGCCCGCCTTTAGCGGAAATACTACTAAGGTAAATTCTTTTATTATATATATATATGCTGTCTGAGGTAACGATTTAACATGTGTTAAAATGGAAATCAGACTCTCAATTTGGCGACAGGATCAAGCTTTTGTCTCCGCATTATTCTTCACAAGATCCAATGCTTCGAGGTATGGCAATACTATTCCATCACTTGATGTCTGAGGATGGAAATTTGTATTAAAAACCAACATCTATGGAGTCTATGAAGCAGTGTTATGTAGATAGTCTTGTAAGTAAGAACATTCGAGGTCTGTTTATATACTCGTATCTATCTTTAAACAAGTAGGCACTAAATTACGTTGTACACCTAATGGCCCGCACGTTTACTAGACACGTACCTGTTGGACAAGTTCTCTCAGCTGCACCTCACCTAAGCGTGAAGGACATGGCACGGCAGTACAGGAAGCAATGAATGAAATTTATCTATTATGATTTTTTTCAGGGTTACATATTTTTATATAGCACCGAGCGAATTGACACCCGTTCCACGTTATTATTAGATTCTTAAGTTTAGATCAAGCCTTTTGTCATTCAACGGAAACTTTTTGATAAATAATTATCTTAATATAGGAAAATGTATTATCTGTGAGAAGAATATAATCTGTAGTGTATCCTCCTGTCATTCAATGCTATTCTAAACTCAGGTTATTCCAAACATCGATTAAATATTTTTGGTAAAGTAGACCTTGAAGACATTACACATTATTTTAACTGTATTTCCATATGTTATCCTATATTGATTCATAGCCACCAATGATTATATTTCTCATAGGTTTTGGCATACTATACCAAGTTACAATTTATAACGCTGAAGTTAGATTGGATGAATAGAGATGGGTTTGGGTTTTAAGACCATACGGCAATCGTATTTTATATCCATTGTATTACCTATGTTTACCATATGGAATTATGAGTTGTAATGGAAAAAAAACAAAAATAGTACTAAATGACAAAACGCTAGAACAAGTAAAAGATTTGTATTATCTAGGTGTATCTTTAGGTTGTAATAGAGAAAAAGACATAAATAATAAATTACAAATATTTCACTATTTATGTGGCGCCCTTAAAAGAACACTGGGAAAGAAAGTAAGTAAAGAACACATTTAAAATTTTATAAAGTATTTGCTGTACCTGCAATATTGTATGGCTCCGAAATATGGACTCTGAATAAACAGTCAGTTAAAAGAATAAAAACAGCAGAAATGAAATATTTACGATTTGTGGCAGGATATACTTTAATGGATAAAAACGAAGTGAAGATATCCGTAAAGAACTACAAACATTCAGCTTGACAGATAAAATAGAAGAGTATAGATGAACATGGTATGAACATGTCTGCAGAATGGATACCAACAGATTGCAGATTGCCTAGGAAAAGTCTGAACTATCAACCAAGAGGAGGAAAAAGAGATCGGGGACGCCCACGAAAGAGATGGACACAACAGCTATAATACTTGGAGCCGGAACGAACCAAAAAAGTTTCAATCCTTGCAAGAAGAAGAAGAAGAAATCTACTCTACGGTGATATGTAGTATGTTTTTTTTTACTATAAGTTCTGGTTCGACACACATCAAGCATTCACACACATGAAACATACCACCATTTATTTGCGCTAGGACCAAAGGCCTCGAAAAGGGCTACAACTTTTCCTCTAGCCTTATTCTGCTCTAAGTGGACACACCCCGGCTTGGAGTCTTGGGGAAGAACATGAGGTTGAGCCTTATTAGATCACTACAACTACACATTTTAAAGGCCTGTGATTTGCTAAACTAGGCTATGCTTTGCCTAACGTACGATGAGGTGAAAGGCGATATAAAATGAATGAATGAATGAAGATCAAATAACATGATGGTGGAGGGAAGAAAAGTAGAGAGAGTGTTGATGGGATGAAATTCGGTAAATGGGAGAATCCCGAGAAAACCCGTAATATCCCTCTATGGCCCAACACAAATACTCCTCCTGAACCACCAGCATTCGAACCTGAGATTGCAATTGGGGCAGCCGCGCAAGCTAGCCACGTGTCTACTGATAAAACATTTTAGTTAGTAATTTATTTAACGAGATATTACCAACCTAGGTCATTAGCGTCGCATTTCAAATCTGGACGTTAAAGGTAGGCCTATGTAAAATTTTACTCGGAGGTCTCTTGTTTCAGGTTTGAAATCTACGACATTGGATCCTTGACTATTGTTCTCTTTAGAAGAAAGTCATACTCAGGATTTAATGGCCTTAAAAATCCATCGACCTGACTGCATTGAACCCGCAAATCTCAGATCGAGAGTTTAGTAAGTTAACTGTTAGTCCACGAGGACCAACTTCTAACATTATAAGAGCCTTGATATCAAATAAGTCATATTTAGAACCTAATTTTCAAAAAAATGTTCTACAAATTGTTAAAGAAAGAAGACGAAGTGGATTGTTCACGTAAAGAGGATGTCAGATGACGGGATGTATAAAATTATATTAAATTTGAAGCGGAAGGCAACAGGAGAAAGGGATACCAAAAGAAAAGTGGATTCAAGAAGTGCATAGGAATATGATGCCGAGAGGATTAACAGAGAGTGATGCTGTCAATTCGGATTTATGGAGGAGCAAAATTTACAATGGGTTGTAGGAAAATATTGTATTGTAGAAAAATCCCTAATAAAGAAAAATATATTTAGAACACATATAGATGACAGTAGACCTATAACTAAAATATTTTGTACAGGCTCTAGTTATATTATCCACAAATGTAAATTACTGTGGTCACCCAGTCTAAGGCTGCATTGGTCTAGAGATGCATACTGATTGTACTCCCCATGGGGTAAGAAATTCTCTCATGGAGTTTCGCCTACTCTATGGGACCGACAGGGTCGTGAAGAATTTGGGTAGTTATGATGAATGGCGGCTCCAGTTCGAGATAACAGCTATAGACATGCTGAACACATGCTTTCCCAGTACTCACTGGATGATCATTCACTTCTGATATAGATGCCTTTTTTACCGTCGTTCAATTGATGGATATCGGTCTAAACATAGTAGTAGTAGTAAGAATTCATTATAGTAATATATATCACAGAGAGCAGTGCATAGATTATCAAATATAACCCAAGATTATTATTTACAAATTTCGGCGAGTACGATAAAAACTATGGCATTTCAAGGGAAAATACCGATACGAACTAAAATTGTTATTAACAACAATATAATAGAACTTTACATTTATCTTGGGTGCAACCTTTCCTACGACACATGTAAAGACATAGACATAAGATTATAAAATTCCAAAAACCTATAGGAACAATAAAAAACACTCTTCTCCGAAAAGTATTCCAGATACAATTCTAAAATTTTATAAAACAATGGCCCTTCCAACTCTATTTTATGGCTCTGAAACCTGGACTCTTACTACAAGCTAATTAAATAGGATAGTAGCTGCAGAAATGAAGTTATTAAGGCCTTCAGCTGGTTATACACTTTATGACCATATGCGAAATGAAGATATCTACAAAGGTCTCAACACACCAGCAATAACTGAAACCATCAAAGTATACCAAAATAAACGATAGAGGGACCAATTTATATCCTGAAGCGGAACAGGTCAATGGCCTAATTCCTGTTTGCTATTGATGATGTAGATGATATATACACAATGTTATTTACAAATAAATGCACAAGCATGAAAGTCATACTTGCTTTTGACAGTCCATATTAATAAATTGATGTCTGTATTGATATAAAAACAGTAGAAAACATTTCAATTAAATTACAAATTAAACAATCACAACATGGTAGAATCATTTACTAATAATAATTTATTACACTCTGTTAACATTAATGTACAGTATCCATATTTATTTTTCCGCGTTTTGTCCAGAAATCTGTCCATGTTTAACCAATTTTATAGGGTTGTCATTAACTAGCAGCATGCCGAACTGTCACGATATGAATTTATTAAACTTTCCGATGACAGCTGATGCAACCAATATTGCATATCGTTACTGTTTGCTAGTATTATATTTCATCTTCAGTGCTCCCACACATTATTGCATAACGCAATACTCGGTAATGATATAAATCTAAAATGTATATAAAGTAACTTACGTTCCGAGGCCTCTATGAACCGGATATGTTCATACTAGTACATAGAAAAAATCCTGGAATGCAGATCCAAACAATATAATTGAACTAGCGGGTGACATTTTAACATATGTAGGTGGGTCATCACAAATCGACTTTCATGAAAATAATTATTTATGACTAGGATCAGTTTTCTGAATGACTCCTGTAGAGACATTTAGGACCTATAGAAGATTTTGTAATGAAAAATCTTCAATGGCACTTAGGGGCCTATATGTTTAAAAGGAAAATATATCCTGATATCAGACAAAGAAGATCCATGCGTGCTTGTAAATACAAATATGCCTAGTCCAAGCCCAATTGACTCTTCCCTTATTCGCAGTACTCATTTTAAGATAGCTGAATAGACACTAGGGCCAATATGCATATGAGAGAGAAAATAAAAAGTATATTTAACAACTGAGGTAATTATACGAGTAAAATGTATTTAACAGCTCAGTTAATTAATTTTGCAATTGAAACTGGGCGCGAAAGAGATGAACAAATTTTGCTCACAGGCCTCTTATTTCATGACTTGAGATTTTTTAGGTGCCGTAAAAACTTGGATACGGAACCTATGGATTTATTTCCCTTCCGAAGGACGCTAAAGTCTGGACTTTTATGCTCATAAAAATGCATTGATCCCGCAAAATACGGATCCAGTGCCAAACATGATAACCGAGAATACAAATTTCTTTATAAAATATATAATCAAGTTCTTTATTTATTTTATTATATTTTTTAACTTCCTTATTAAGTCATTATTTTGTAAAATAAAGTTTTAGATTTATATTTAATTACTTTTTTAATATGCACTTTAATTATTAATCGACCTCAGAGGTCTGGGAGGTAAGTTTCTTGTCTCCGGTCCCAAGAGTCGCGGGTTCAAATTCGGCCAGGGTCGATAGATTTTTTTAGGATGGAAAAATCCAAGGGACAAATCCTTCGGGAATGATTTCAAACCGTGGATGTCGAGTGTGAAGATTTTTGGGGTCTTGGAAGAACCTCAAGCCTAAATTAGAACCTCTGAGCAAAATTTAATTGGCCTTTCCCATCCAATAAATATGATAGTTACCTATTAGATATCTCTTTGAAGCGATATGCTAATCATATATCACTGGGTAACATCTGTAGGGAAATTAGCGGGGTTTATTAACTTCCTCTATGGAACACCCTTGTCTTCATGTGGGGATGTGCTGCTATAGACTACTACTAGACTAATACTTTCATTACTAACTCTATATGGTTTTTGTATTTCTGTTGAATTCCTCTTTCGAACTAAATGACCGTGGTCCAGCTTTCTTAAAACTAAACGTTTCGTCTACTACTGCGGTAGACATCCTCAGGAGAGTCTGCGTGCTATATGAACTCCTAACTCTTCAACTGCAGCCGACGGTTGAAGACTTGGGAGTTCATAGAGCACGAAGAATCTCTAGAGGATGTCTACCGCAGTAGTAGATGAAACGTTGAGTTTTAAGAAAGCTAGCCACGGCCATTTAGCCCGAAAGACAAACCCAACAGAAATCAAGACACCAGCCGTGATAGCCTATAATTTATTATCATCATCATCTGCATTCATGGATTAGGTCTGTTGACCCGTTCCGACTTCAGCCCATCTCTTTCTAGGTCTGCCCACATCTCGGGTGCCTTTAGGTTTGTATTTTGTTATTTGTTTTGGATATCTATCTTCATTCATTCTGTCTATGTGTTGCTTCTATTTTTGTCTATATGTATCTATTTTATCAGTTATTGCAAATATTTCAAGTTCCTGTCTTATTTCTGTGACCTATAATTTATATATGGTTTATTATGTATCATTAGTCCACCGCTGTGGTCTCGAGGTAGCATACTGCCTTGTCACGCAGCGGGCCCGGGTTCGATCCCCGCTCGGGACAGTTTTTCTGGGTGAGGTTTTTATCGGGGTTTTTCCTCACCTGTAAGACAAATGTCAGGAAAACGTTAAGGCCCAAACGGTCCCCGAAATCATATGGCCATCGCAATCATCATCATTCATATTCATCTTATCATCATCATCCTTCATCGGTGTGGATAGAAACGGGAAGCTACCACACCTAAAATTCCCTAGTAAAGCTGCAAAGCATAGCATGAAAATGCTATGATTGCAGTGAAAGACCTGCCTTCAGGCAGAATTACTATGGATGGATGTATCATTAACGTATTTAGATACATTTTATAATTCTATGCAATTTATCCCTGGTGAAGTGGAAGAGAAGACCTTGTGAGCTTAACTTCAAAAATGTATTATTATTATTATTATTATTATTATTATTATTATTATTATTATTATTATTATTATTATTATTATTAGTATTATTATTATTACCATTTATTACTATTATTTTCATAATACAACAATTATATAAGATCCAGTATTAGGAATTCTGGACGTATACTATTTAAAGTATTTTTATAGATCGCTTATTTCCTTTGTATCGTATTAGAACAAAGAATTTTCTTTGGATTGTAGCTACATGTTAACAGAGGTTACGATCAGTTTTACAGTTTATAAATATTTAAAGCAAGTATAGATTACTCTTAATTTACACGTAAAATTGTTTAAAGAGGCCCCAAAAACATTTATTTTAACGTAAAGGAATATACTTACAATCAAATGATCATGCATTTCTATGTTTAAAAACAGATTCAATTATTTGTAAATATTTGTTTTAAAATACTTCAAAGTATTATAAGAAATACTTAGAATTTCTAGTTTCATCTCAGATTCAAACTTACTCAAATCATAGTTAATGTTATTCTCCCACCTCATTCTTGGTCTGCTAACTGGGCGATTTTCCTCTGGTTTTCCTACAAGAAGCTTCCATGCACGTCTTTCATTCCCCGTTCGTGCCACATGTCCTGCCCATCGCAGTCTACGACATTTAACTGTTCTCATTATATCTGGCTTCCTATAAAGACCACGTAGTTCACTGATATACAAATCTTCTCCATTCACCTGTCTCTTCATCTCTCTTTGGTCCAACAATTTTCCTAAGAACTTTATTCTCAAATACTCGTAATCTCCTTTGCTCCCTTAAAATAAGAGTCCATGTTTCGCACCCATATAATATAACTGGTAGAATAATAGTTTTATATATTTTCAGTTTAACGTATTTTGAAAAGAGTTAGGACGTCATGAGTCTCTGTAATGCATAATAGCACGCATTTCCAGAATTGAACTTATGTTTAATTTCTATGTGCATCTCATTCCTATTTGTGATTATTGTTCCTAAACATTTGAATTCAGCCACTTTCTTAAAATTTCCCTCATTTGTCGTTAGCTTTTATAGTGGTATAATAATTTTTTGCTATATTTTAAGGTCTTTGAAAACGTCTTAGTTTAAAATTACTATTCAACAGTATCTGGCTATCACCCTGCAAAGTAAATTCTTTTTACAGATTAGTGAAACACATTTTGCTGTCTCTCAGAATAAAACTGAGCGTTTTAATGGAAAATTTAATAGAAACACAAGCATCTTATGTTCTTGGGAAAAGTGAAAAGCATGTTTAACTAGCGTCGTCACTTAACACGATTGCCAAGGATTTTAAAGCAGACATTTTCCTGCTGCGGTATAGTCACTGTAATAGGATCAAACGATATTAAAACAGTACGCAGAACAGATTCAATTGGAGGAAAACATGTTTTCAGGTAATGACACAACTTAAAAGTAAATTACAAATTAGATAATTGAATTGAAATATATAAGTTCCGTTTCACGCTCAAATAAGAACTCAGTGAAATAAAAATTGTAATATAATTCTCGAGTGGGTGTGTAAAAAGAGATATCTCCATCCCAATTTCCTTCTTCTTCTTCTTAAACATAATTTGTAGGATTTTCATCCTGTTTGTTTCCAAAATCACTCCTCGGAGGAAGACGTATTGGATGTGCATTCACTGTCTATCCATCTCTTGGCTGGTCTTCCTCTTGTTCTTTTCCCGTCCATTGGTATATATTTTTAAGCTCTTTTTGCAAGTCGGTTTTCTTCCATTCTATCTATATGACCCTTCCAATATTTTCGTCTATCTATAATACATTTGGTTATATCTCGAATATGACATTTGTCCCTAATTTCTGTGTTGTGCATTTTATCAAATAGTGTTTTCCCCTGAATAGTTCTTAAGATTTTCATTTCACATGTGCTTATTATTTGTTTAGTTTTGTTGTATCAGCCGTAGTTTCTGCTCCATATACGATAACTGGTCGAACTATCATTTTGTATAGTTCGAGCAGTTATCGTATATGGGCCAGAAACTAGGGCTGATACAACAAAAACATCCCAAATTTAAAGACAAAATACATTAAAAATTGCAATATAAATTTCCTGTACAAACAACGTTTTACAAGACAAACAACGTAATAATAATAATAATAATAATAATAATAATAATAATAATAATAATAATAATAATAATAATAAATTGAACGGGAAACACCAATAATTATATTTACATTACACGTGAAGGTAATGATCAAGCCAAAATTAAAACTAACTCAATGTCACTATCGAACCTGTAGGTTCATGGCAGCGATGACATAAGCTCTCCATACATCTCTATCCTCAACTAGTATTTTCTAATCATCCCTGTAAAATATATTTTCCTAAATCGTGGATAAAGTTATTCTCCCATCTCAATCTTGGTCTACCAACTGGACGTTTTCTCTCTGGTTTTCCTACATGAAGCTTCCATTCTCCTCTTTCATTCCCCATTCGTTACACATGTCTTGCCCATCGCAATCTACGATACTTGACTATTTTTATTATATCTTGTTTCCTATAAAGATCATGTAGCTCACTGTTATATAGTCTTCGCCATTCACCTGGCTGTTCGTCTCTCTTTGGTTCAAAATGTTTCCTAACATCTTTATTCTCCAATACCCAGGATTTTTAAACTGACACAAACCCTCTGGCGGCACTATGGCCCTGGGGTCGACTCAGCCTCTAACGGAAATGAGTACCAGACGCTTGTTCTGGGGGTAAAGGCGGCCGTCACGCAGGGCTGACAACTCGGCTGACATAAAGTGCCGATTGTCTAGAAAAAATGGGAGCCTTAACCTCCTACTACCCCAAGGGCCTCCTGAGGCCTGTTGTGGGATCACTTTACTTTTACTTTACTTACTCTTAATATTTTCCCCTCCTTTAAAGTAAGAGTTCGTATTTCGCATCCATTTAATAATAGGGAGAATAATAGTTTTATATATTTTCAGTTTATTTTTTTTTAGAGAAGTTCGGACGACAAGAGTCCCTGCAATACATAATAGCACGCATTTCCAGAATTGAGCGTATGTTTAATTTCTTTGTGCACCTCAATCCTGTTGATAATCATTGTTCTTAGGTATTTACGAATCCAGTCACTTCTTCAAAATTACCCTCATTTCTCATTAATTGCCCATTTCCATTATGTAATATATTTCTATGTGTGAACATGTATTCATTCTATTGTTGTTTAATTCAACTCCCAATTTCTTGGCGAAAATTAAAGCAAATATACATTTTGGTTTCTTTCAAATGGTTCTAACGACCGGCAGCCCCTGTTTTCCTGTAGTATTGAATTCCATTTGGGAGAAGTGAAGGGAGCAGGCCTAAATGATGGTGGAGTGATAGGATTACATATGTTGCGGTATATTAAGCAACATATTATGGTATGGTCGTGTGTTTAAATTATTTTTTTTATTTTTTTAGGAAATGTTACTCAGGCGAACATTAGGGACAGCACACACACCCAGACCCAAGTTGGAGATTTTTTAAAATTCCTACCCCGCCGGGAATCGAATCCGGGTCTCCGGAGTGGAAGGTAGGGACTCTACCGACTACGCCGCGGCGACGGATTATGGTTGATGGATATATACTGGAAACGAGAGGGAAAATAAATTGAATCGAAGTATGTAGAATCTTAAATAATAGAAACTAGACATACTATATAATCTCAGGTCGGTAACTAAATATTCTACATAGGAAATTTGTGCGTTTTATTGTATTCCGTTTTTCGCTGACAAATCCCTCTCATTAATTGTTAAAGTTGCGCCTTAAGTAAACTAACATGGACGCTTTTGTAATTTTATGATTGGTGTTTTAGTAATTTTTTATCACTAAATTGACGCTAATGATCGACAGCCAAGAGATCAGATCAATTTCGGGGGTTCTCTGGGAAACACGAACACTTAAGGCAAGATACACCTTTCATTCTAAAAAAATGCAATATGTCAGAATGATTATAATAGGTCTAACAAAATAATTTTCGGCGATTATTTTAGCTTTAAAGTTTCCTGTCTTACAGGTAAGAAAAACCCCAAAATAACTTCACCCTGGAAATTTGTATCGAACAGGTATAGAACTGATGAAATAATATCTCTGGAGCATAAAATAGTTGTCGTATAATAGCATAGGTCTATATATTATTATTACAACTTTACTATTCTCAAATAAATTATTTTAATAATAGGTTATTGCCGCATTTAGTCCACCGCTGTGATCACGGGTTAGCGTCGGTACTTCGGGACAAATTTTCTGGGTGATGGTCTTTTTTTGGGGGGAGGTTTTCCTCATGTGTGAGACAAATATCAGGGAAAGTTAAGGTCCAATCGGTCCCCGAATATCATCTGGCCATTATAATCATAATTATCATATTCACCATGTTTGGTATGAATGTGTGTGTGTGTGTGTGAATGGTGTATTCATCTTAATACTGTGTTGTCTCCGAGGAGGCTCTGACATTGAGCTGATCTCTCATTCGGAGAGGTCCTCTATGTCCTTGTATGGTAAAGAAGTAAGCACGTGATCCAATAGTTAAAATTCCTCTCCAGAAAAATCTTGCCGGAGTAAGGCCTGGGCGGTGTGAGGTACGTAAAAGTACCTATGAGACAAAAGGCTAATTGGAACGAAATTATATCTGTACTTAAATATGTTTATATCTCCAAAATTTAACTCTGTTACCTAACCCATACTTTTGAGATGTGAATATGGATCTAGTTCATTGGATTACTTGAATAAAAGTTCTTTATAGTGAATCATATTCATAAGTATAAAAACCGTAAGAAGATTAAAACCGTAGTGTTGTGTATAGGTTTCATTCGCAAAGCTCACCGAAAAGTAATGATAAAACATATAACGACGAGAGAGAAGAGTTTACTGAATTTACTTTGCACAGAGTACACATCACTCGCTGACTTTGAGCTGCTGCCAATTCTCAAATTAAACTAATCACATCCGCGATCACAGTTATTATAGCCGTTTGCATTTTCCAAGTGATAGAGATATTTCCTATTTAATATAAGTTCAAGAAATCTATTTTTATGAAATTTAGGAAGTATCCATTTACTCGATTAATACTGGTACTACCGTCCTCACAAATATCTCAACTATTACAATTACAAATATAATATATCTAGAAAGTTATTGAGCATGCTGAAATGTTGGATACAATTATTTTTGTTTGTCTGTTATTGTTTAGTTACACCAATATAAAAATAACACTTGTCATGATTTTTGTCTCATGAGTACCAATAGTTGTATTTAATATAGTTTTTTTTATCGTGTTTTCAAATATGTATTCCGAATTCCTCCATCACCCACAGTTTTTTTATTTCAATTTCAATTAATGGATTTAAATAATTATTTTTTTAATAAACGTTTTTTCGCCCATTTGTCCATTGTAAAATAAAAGGGGAACACTTTCATCAGAAGATTTCAGCTATGGAAAAGAGATATCAAGGCAAATGGAATCCTAATATGCTGGCCGATTATTGTTGGACCATCAAGAGGGATGGTCCACAGGCGAAATATAGCAGAAAATCGTCATTTCTTACTTTCTAGGTGAGTCCGAATGTTCGAATATTGTGTAGTTACGAATGTAGAACATATTAAAGTGTTTGAAATTATAAATTCCTGTCTCTCGGAAACCTTGTGAGATGGAGAAAACCGATATCATATTTGAATTCAGGAGAAACAATACTATCAGAATCACATATTTTTCTTCCTGAGACGAAAAAAAAGTTTCTTTTTTGTTGCCCAGTGCAATTATTGATGGTTTTCTTCTTTAATATAAATTTGAAAACATCTAATTAAAATTTAAATACGGCAGTTGCTTAGTATGATTTAGGATAAAGAATGTAAATAATCAGTTATGTCGTATGATTGTATAAGAAAGGAAATTAAACTGATTGCTACAACTATATGCAACGTGGGGAGCGTGTGGCACGAATGGGAATGAAAGGGAAGCTGGAAATTTCTTCCAGGAAATCCAAAGGGAAATGCCTAGTAGATAGCCATGAATCAGGTGGGAGAATAACAGTAATCGTGATTTGAAGGAACTGAATTATGCAGGGAAAGATTGGAAAAGATTCTCTCAAGATACGGATGTTTGGATAGTTTATTTATGGGGAGTTCTGGTATTAGATTTGGGGAAAGCGGGATGTTTTCTACTCTGACCACTTTAGCAAGAAATAAACGCGTGTACATTGATTTTTAT
Source organism: Diploptera punctata (assembly GCA_030220185.1). Taxonomy (NCBI): domain Eukaryota; kingdom Metazoa; phylum Arthropoda; class Insecta; order Blattodea; family Blaberidae; genus Diploptera; species Diploptera punctata. The sequence goes on along the minus strand of JASPKZ010003844.1, from coordinate 993,886 downwards.
TACAACTATTAAGGCATCTTGTTTGCATTTATATCAAGTAATAATCAAATACAATAATAATCATTAATCAATAGAAATCTATTCATAATGACATTATAATTATGTTTATAAATAGCTAATTTGAATCTATTATGAGTGTAACAGCCATTAAGAAATGGAGTTGCCGAATTATTGGAATTCAGGTAGTGCAAAATAGCAAAATAAATGTAATTATAGGAAGTTCATTACAAGGACTTTTGATGGAACATTGAATATAGACCCTTATTCTGACCGCTCTCCTTTGCAAATTAAAAAGTATAGTTTCAGTAAACCAAGAATTTACTTTTAATTCGCTTTCCATTAATATTTGATTTATTCATTATTATGCCCTTCCATCATGCCTTCAATCTTCTTCTGTTTCCCCTTCTTTTTGGTGTCCCTTTTCTTATTGTATTCTTGCATTTTCCAAGCTGTCAATGTGTTCATTTTATTTTATTTTGCGATTAATTATCCAACTATTGATCTTTAATAGTATAATGTGGAAATGAAAATATACAAACATAATGGTAAGAAGAAAAAATAATCAAAGGGAAAGAAAAATACATAAAATTTCAGCATAGTAATTCTGTTAATTATTTATGGAATTACAAACAAAAACATGTAACATATTTTAACATGAATTAATATAAATATACTGAATTGTTCTAAATGTGACGTGTTTGAGTTGTTAAAAAATTAATATCCTTGCGACATACTGCTTATATGGACAGCATATAGGTGATAGTAGTTTTATATGTCATTCTTTCTCATACTGAGCTCGGGATATAAATTTCCGCAATATGAAACTTTACGAAGAAGTAATTTATATGAACGTTGTCACAAGTTCCCTTCCTTTGTACCCACAACATCCATTGCAGCGGTGTTGACGGCACGACGATATCTCTATACGATTTTAATATACGAAGCTCTACGTCGTGCATCATTTATTAAAATCTTTATTAAGCACTTAAAAATATAATAAAATTCTCTAACGTTAGAAAATTAATTCAAAATGTTAATTTCTTTGACCGTCTCTGTTGTCAAATATCTTGCGTAGCTAACCTACTAGGAGTGACTGGAGCCAATCCCATATTTGACAAATAAAATTATATTTTATTAGAGGGGTACAATCACCTTCGTGATGACTAGTGAAAAACTATTCCTGAAAATATTTTTGTTTACCAACTAATTCCCGGTTCTGTCAGTAACGCAAGGTACATCAGGTTTTATGCAGGAAATACCCCATGATAAAATAAGTGCCAGCCCAGTCTCTATCTGGAATTGTATCTATGTGATGTCTACTTTTAGAAGAAAAGACAGATTTATTACCGGTATCCTGTTAACCGACAAAAGGTTGGTTAGATGAAATAACAAACACGGTAACACATTTTCCCAAATGAACAAACGCAGAGACAACAACCATAAAACTGAAAATCTGGAGATATTAATTACAAAAATAAATGTCTGAATCATACTTATGATTTCATAATAATTTGTGTGAAATTTTGGTCATTTTTATAAATTTTATGAAAGCAATAACATATTGGAAATCCGGAGTCGTTTAGATTTCGGTTGAGAAATCCACTCAAGTCTGTAGTCATATGTATGTATATATATATATATATATATATACACTTTAATTCATCATATTTGAAGAGAAAAATTATACGCTCAGACTGGGACTTGAACCCGGGACCCTTGGTTCTCTAGACCAAGTGCTCTACCAACTGAGCTACCTGAGCAAGTACCGATCTAAACGCAAATCTTTCTCTATATACATTGTAATTCCCATCCACCAAATGCTGTGAAGCCATGCTTCTATCTTGCAAATGGCGGCTCCTTTATTAAGAAGACATATTTGGGAATTATACATTACAGCCAGTACGGCTTTTTCCAAGTTTTTATTATTGATTTCGTACATCTCAATGATGGATAAATCATATTTGAAGAGAAAAATTATACGCTCAGACTGGGACTTGAACCCGGGACCCTTGGTTCTCTAGACCAAGTGCTCTACCAACTGAGCTACCTGAGCAAGTACCGATCTAAACGCAAATCTTTCTCTATATACATTGTAATTCCCATCCACCAAATGCTGTGAAGCCATGCTTCTATCTTGCAAATGGCGGCTCCTTTATTAAGAAGACATATTTGGGAATTATACATTACAGCCAGTACGGCTTTTTCCAAGTTTTTATTATTGATTTCGTACATCTCAATGATGGATAAATCATATTTGAAGAGAAATCAATAATAAAAACTTTAATTCATGTTAATTGCTAACATTATTTATTATTATTATTATTATTATTATTATTATTATTATTATTATTATTATTATTATTATTATGACAATGCCGCAGAAATGAAGAAAACAATAATCGACCTAACCTCGAAACCCGCCATTACGGAAAAGTTTTGGCGAACCCCTTGAAATATTTTGCGAACCCCAGTTGGGAAACGATGCTCTAGAGTAACCTGTATCTAGAGATCCTTAACATATCTTCACACCTGTTAATCCTGTTATATCTAGATTTTTTGGTAGGGTTGTAGGATAAATCAACGAATATGTTGAAGAAAAATCAATTTGGTTTTTACATATAGAAACATTTATCCTATTACTGATAAAACTGCAAGATTCAATCTCGTTCAATCTGGGCGACGCGATGACCAAAGCTATTTGCTCTCTTTGAAGATGAATCGCAAGCTATGCGAACAAATCTGTCAGATTGCATCCTATCTTTGATCGTCTCTTTGCTATTTTCAAGGTACACTTTGTCGATTGATTGATCTTTACAAATCTGTCTTTTGACGTCATTTGTGGTGTAGTTCTGTCTTTATATTCTTCTTCATCAATTTTTTCTTCTTTATTTTTTTTCGTAAAATTAAGCATCGGTCATTGATAAAAGTAACCATTTCATATATGTGCTGGATAATTGTATCTGGTTTCTCCCATAGACATGCAATGTGTTCTGCAAAAATGTTCGAATGTATAAAAAAGTAAGAATACAACACATGAACAAAATATTGCTATAAAGTTGGATCATAAATAATACCTTCTAACATATGAGGCGCAGTTTACGTTTACAGTGAAGTTGTTTATATTACAATTATTTTTTCGCAATAAACAAATTACAAAACGTATACTCTATTTGTCATTTGTTTTGTGTTATACGCAGTGTATCAAAGTAATTTGAAAGTTTATAAGTTTTTGAAAATGTATTACTTCAACTTAGAGAAAGTGATCAAGGTGTAATTTTAAAGGAAAGCCAATTAAGTTTGACTCCGTAATCCCTTAGTAACAAATTGAGGAAACTAGATTGCCACGTAAGTCGTAGTACAACGTAATTTTTGTACTCGGTATCATATTTTTTTTCAAAATAACTTACAATTTACTGAATGCTTGTTCTATACGACATTACCAGTGGCGTGTATACAGGGGAAGCAGCTGAAGAAGTTCTTTGATAACAACATCGACCAGGCAATTCTTCAATAAAACTGGACGAAACCGTCACATTTCTTGGAAACATATAGAACTATACGATTAAATAGTTACATTTATTGGTATGAGCATTGGCTAGGAGGCGAAATTAGTTTACTCTCTCCCGCAAATATGGAGTAACGATATTGTGCGCACACTTATTTTTTCCATATGCTGTGTTTTCTTCCTTTTTTTAAGGTACACAAGAAAATTGCTTCGGATTAGTTTATCTTGCTCAGAATATAGAATCAATTGAAGCTCGCTTATTACAATAACTTTGGAATAAAGAGCAGTTATTTGAGCTGGTGGTTATTTAATTTCCTTATTTAAAAATCCCCTGATATCGGCGAGGTAAAATTCAAATGTCAGGAGTTAATTATTTGATATATAATGTTGCTTATTGGTAGAAGGTTCATCGGATGGGTCCTTACTCAACGCCAAGAGGAGGACATCCGCAGACACAGAAGAAGGGATTAGATGTAATCTAGCAATAAGTTAGTTGTAAGTTAGTAAATTAAGTATTAGTTTTAACACATAGGTTAAACAACACCATTCAAATATTACTAGATTAGGTATAGATTGAAGACTTAGGTTAGGGATTAATATGTAAACATAACTGTATATAAGTAGTATTAAGAACAAACACCCGAAACTTGTATCCAGAAAATGAACAAAATAAAAACAGCAGAGAGTAATTAGGGACAAGGGCAGACCTGGGGATATGGGCATTCAGCCAGATGAAACCCAGGGGGATGGTGGTGGGGCTCTTAATAAAAAAAATAATAATTTGCTTATTGGTAACTTTAATCAATATAAATTTGTATTACTGCAAATTTTTAATATGTATTTTAACTACTGTCAGTTTTGATATTTATCAAAGCAACTTGACTCTCGATCTATTATTGCTCAAGAAATTATAACAATAGGTGCTTTGGCTACCCAATGATCAGCGCACACCACTGGACTTGACAATTCTCCAAGTCGCTCCCGAATTTCTGAAACTTTCGTTAATAACTTAGGCTGAGCTTTATCATTACTAGGAAAACATTTGGAGACTAGATAAATGACAATTGGTTTCTCGAGGATAACATATTCTCTTTTGGACACATTTAAGCGGCACTGGTAAAGCTTAGTTCCGATCCTACAAAATTAGGTAAATTGGGTCGCGGATCGAAAAACGGTAGTAGGCAAATTGAGTCCTGGATTAAAAAAAAAACAGTAATAGATAAATTGGGTTCGAAGCTATTTATATTATCCAGGAAAAACCGCCTATAGATTAGCTGGATCGAGCCCCATAAATGTATGGTGTTAAAAAAAAATAGGCCTAAAACTCTTTTTAGCATGACGATAAAAAAATGAAAACTCACCGATTTTACAAATTCGAACGTATTAATTTCTTCTGTTGTCAACAGTACCATTTTTTCAGCAATAAAGTGTTTTCCATTCTCTTTCTTCTTTTAGCTGCTTTGCTGAATTTCTACATAAAATATAAACTTGGGACTGAAAAATCTCTCAATGCGTCAATAAAGTTAAAATTTTATGGTTGCTTCTTTTGGTGTCCACTTCATTAATTTTTTCTTCAAATATTAAGGTATTTATATATCCCTACAAATTAACAATTCCATACAAAATTAATACGAGTAACAATCACGGGTAGGAAAATTAGTGGATCCTATCTGGACCCAGGATTAATTTACCTAGATGGAGGGACCAATTTACCGAGGATTAATTTACCTAGATGGAAGAACTAATTTACCGACCACGTAAGGATCGGAAATTGACTGGGGTCAAATTTATCTAGATCCCATTTAACGGGCATTTTGAAAGGATGCCTATTAAAAAAATCTATATAAAGTACGAGAGCGTGATTTCTTTGTCTGCCAGTAGATTCTATAAAATTCCGTGGTGCTTAAATTCCCGCGGGCTTATTGATAAACGTAGGTAATTCTAGGAATTTACTATAATGAAGGTAAGACTTTCCTCTTTGTTGTCTACTATAGCTCAATAATTGCAATATTTTCTCCAAAACAATCTGCTAAGGAAGTTACATAAATACAATTTAGTACTTTATTAACGACGCTCCGGCGCTCTTTAAGAACTCAGGTCATTAGAGTTGTAATTCCAATCAGGGCGCGAAAGACCGAAAAGTGTACTTAGATGTATCTTATTTCAGGCTGAGGTGTTCTACATGCCGTAAGTTACATGGTACACAAGGGTTTTACTTTCCTTCCAACGAAAGTCACATTAAGGATGTTTACGCCTTTTTAAATACGGAATTAAATCCCCCACTGCAAGTGCCACCTGATGGTATTTATTTGATTTTTGCAGCATTTTATAAAACTTATTGTTACGTTTAAGAATCTTGAATAAAATCAATGCAACAAGAACTTATATATTCTAAATTACATATAAAACCATATACGATTTTTTAAATTTAATCGATAATATTTAAAATATAAACAAAAAATAATAACCTTGTTTTTAATAATTTGGTTACGTATTGTATTCATACTTTCTATAACATTCCAACGTGGCTTGAATTCTTTTTTGCAGTCTAAGTATTTTATTTTTATATTGTGCTTTTGAAAAATGGGACAATAGCTTGTGCACTCTAAATTTGCGGGTCCGTGATGTCACATTTGTACTTGAGAAACAAGAGGTAAAATAGTGCTTATAAAGTGACTTAAAATATCGATTCACTTTGATTAAACAGAAATTTGATAAAATTCCATTGCATCCATACTTTTCTACGTATTAAATATACTTCTGGATGAATCGTTATTAAAATCTAAGCAATATTAATACTGAACTCAAATAGGAACAAAATTAGACCATTCAGGCGATAACACAGTGGAAATTAAAAATAGAATCGCACAAACAAAACAAGCAATAAATGCTTTAAACTATGTTTGGTGGAGCAAGAATATTACAAAAAATAGAAAATTACAAATACATCAAACCATAATTCAGAACATTTAACATATGGTGCTGAAGTTTGGCAAATTCCTACCAGGAAAATGAAAAGAATTTGAAGTACAGAAATGGATGTTTTAAGAAGATCAGCTAAAAAATCTAGAATGGAGAGAATACGAAATAAAGAAATAAGGGACATTATGGGTGTACAAGAGGAGCCGGACATCATAAACATTATACAAAAGAAAAGAAAGCCAGAACAAAGACTGCCTAAAATTGTTATGGAATGGATCTTAATGAAAAGGAGGAAGAGAGGTAGACCGAACAAAACTTTGGATAGAATGGGTACAAGCCACTATGAATATCAGAGGATTGGAGGAAGATCAATGGATGGACAGAGAGGAATGGCATTTGGTTTCCGGAAGACGGCGGTAGCTGTCATGATACTGGGTGATGATGATAATGCTGGAGGAACCCTAAATACTGAAGAGGCATTTCAAATGTGAATTGTATTTAGAAGTGTTTCTAAGTTAAGATAAGCTTATAACAGACCGCAAAATTATCGCTTGTAGCACAGGACAGGAACTATCTCAACACTGATACAAACTACAAAGGCAGCGTTTTCTTTCAGATCCATACTACGGGCTAGAATATAGAGGGAGAGGTAGCCTGTAGGATATAAGACGACAAATAAGTATCGGTCCCCAACCGTTAGATAAGACTGCGCAAAGTATACGCACAACTTTACTTTGCACTTGAAACGCATACAGTGATAAACAGTTTGCATGAACTGAACACATGGGACGTCGCGACGCAACTTATTTCCCTTCCGTGGAAGGGAACAATTTTGCCGCCAGTCAAGACGAGCGATTCTATGTACAATTGAATTTGCTTTTCCTATCATCAGGGGATGAGATTTATCCATCTTCCTCCTTCATCTACTAAATTTCTTACAAGGAGATGGCTAAGCTGTCGGTGAGAATATTTTACCACTAATATTGATGAAAGAATCCTGTTATTGAAAACTCTTAGATTAAAAAGATAACAGAAGAGTTTGTTTGTCCATTTGAATGTACCTTGAGATATGGGGTAGCTATCTGCGATTCTGTCACTCTTATCTAAGTACTCCATTTGTCCAATTTATTCTTCAATAAATACATGTATGTTTCATGTCATAAGTATAGCCAACATTTATGTTTTCGTCGTGTTCATTGTTTGAATGTAGTACTCTAACTGATTTTTACTATTAACTCATTTATGGCCAATTGATCTGAAGTTTTGGATAATTTGCATAAATGTTTTTGTATAGTTGTATTTAATTTTTGGACCAAAGAGAGATGAACAGACAGGTGAATGGAGAAGATTACATAACAGTGAACTACATGGTCTCTGTAGGAAACCAGATTTAATAAGAACAGTTAAGTCTCGTAGACTGCGATGGGCAGGACATGTTGCACATATGGGGAATGAAAGAGGTGCATGGAAGCTTCTTGTAGGAAAGTCAGAAGGAAAACGCCCAGTTGTAGATCAAGAATGAGGTGGGAGAATAACATTGACTATGATTTGAGGGAAGTAGATTATACGGGAAATGATTGGAAAGCATTAGCTCAGGATAGGGATGTGTGGAGAGCTTATGTCCATGCGGCCATGAACTTGCGGGTTCGATAGTGCCAGTGAGTAAGTAAGTAAGTATAGTTGTATTTTCCGCAGTCAGTCTTACTCAAGGTTTATTTTGTCATATTCTTCGAAATGTAAGAATCGTAAAGTGTAGGAAAATCTGCCATGTATATTATTATCATTATTGGGAAAATGCTGAAAAACTGGCTTCGAAAAGAATTGCTTACAGTTCATACAATAGAAAGCAAGTATGGGGCGATGAGTCCATATGTTTCAGTAAAGGTTACAGAACAGTCCTTTTAACACCGGTTAGCAACGGTTTACACACACACACACACACACACACACACACACACACACACACACATATATATATATATATATATATATATATATATATATATATGGTATGATAAGAAAAATAAATGCCTGGACGGGATTCGAACCCGGATCTCTGAGTCTGTACCTCAGCGTGATATCCAATACACTACCAGGCGAATCCAATTCAAACACTTATTTTCCTTATATATGTATTATACTCTCCATTATTACTAGATGTCGCGAGAACACTGTCTTCACTGCCATCTAGTAGCTGACTATAACAAGTAAGCAAATTAAAGAGAATATTTATTTTACTTTATAGCAGTGACGCTTTATCGATGTTATAATTAAATGTTTAACATTGAGCAATGCAAGCTTAATATGGTATGATAAGAAAAATAAATGCCTGGACGGGATTCGAACCCGGATCTCTGAGTCTGTACCTCAGCGTGATATCCATTACACTACCAGGCGAATCCAATTCAAACACTTATTTTTCTTATATATGTATTATACTCTCCATTATTACTAGATGTCGCGAGAACACTTGTCTTCACTGCCATCTAGTAGCTGACTATAACAAGTAAGCAAATTAAAGAGAATATTTATTATATATATATATATATATATATATATATATATATATATCCATAGTAATTCAGCCCGAAGGCAGGTCCTTCACTGCATTTTCATGCTATGCTTGCAGCTTTACTAGGGAATTGTAGGTGTGGTAGCTTCCCGTTGCTTTCAATACCGGTGAAGGATGATGATGATGGCCATATGATTTCGGGGGCCGTTTGGGCCTTAATGTTTTCCTGACATTTATCTTACAGGTGAGGGAAAACCCCGCAAATATAATTCGTTTAATTAAATTAATAATTTTTAGTTGAAGGTATATTTCTAATCCATTCAGTTCCTTTTCTTTTTGCTAGACAAATGCATATTATTATAGCTTTTTTTGATTTCACTTAGTTTGGACGCTTGCTCAACGACTTACTAAGGTATAAGAATTACTACAATCCTTTAAAAGGGATAATAAATTAATTCTTATCGGCCAACTGTATGTTTATTGCACTGCACATAATCAATGAAACTCAAATCACAAATTAAATGTTAAAACAGTCAAAACGTTTCGATAGCGAGGCAATCATTATCAAAACAAGAAGGAAAAGGATATTGGAAGCCATCTGTTTAAGAAACAGCTGTGTTTGTTGTTATACAGATCTTCTGATTTATCATCTACACAAATCTAATCAATGGTGTAATTATAACCTTCATGTGAGCTGATATGTACCACGTTTCTGCAAGGGTCCCTGAACAATGTTATTAAACTAACTAACTCATTAGCACTATCGAACCCGTAGTTCCATGGCCGCGCGGATATAAGCTCTCCATGCATGACTATCTTGAGCTAATATTTTCCAACCATCGCCTGTATAATCTACTTCCTTCAAATCATGGTCGTTTATTCTCTCACCTCATTCTTGGCTTGCCTACTGGCTCTTTCCTTCTGGGTTTCCTACAAGGAGCTTCCATGCGAACTATGTTACTAGGTTACTCAATTGCGCAATTCCTACCTTAAATCATCACTCGTTCCCTCCAAGAAAATATATCGCAAAGACTATTGGCGTCTTCGGACTTTAAGGGATAAAAATTGATTGTCTCCGCGATTTTAAAAACCAGTGTGGAGCATGGTAACTACTAAGCCACCTTATTCAACATAAATAAAATGTAATGCTCTAACTTCTTTTCTTCTTCTTCCTTTCCAGGATTAGGTCAATGCGATCTGTTCCGGTCTCAAGTCCATCGTTTCCTTGGCCGTCCCAAAGATTTAATGCTGTAACATAAGATATATGTGCTCCGTTACCATTCAAATTTACGATTTTTTTGATAAATGCAAAATGTATAAGAAACAATTGTATTATTCAGACGCTTCGATATCTTGGTTATATCGTATTTAGGACATTTAGGTTATATCAGAATTCTTTGAGGTGTGTCTATTTTTACGTACAATTATGTGCAGGCTTTGTCTTCTACAGATAACTGAACATTCATTTATTAATTTTAATTAACCTTTAAATTGGTGAAACAATTTCACGTGCCAGCTACTTAAATGTTGTTGCATATTCCAAGTTTCTTCTTAACCATATCAGTGAGGTTATTATTTTGAAGTAAATTTATTACATCTTCAGGTTGATACCAGAGATCCGTTGTTGTGCTGTTGATGCAAACCTCGTAAAAAAGCCTAGAGCTCAGCTTGTGTGGCTTTCAGTACCTGATAATGGATCCCAAACCCAGAATCATCATCACCACCTTCCTTCACGGATTAGGTCTTTGCCTGTTTCGATCTCATATCTGTTCAGCCCAGCGTTTCCTTGGTCTTCCTACCGATCTTCGTCCTCCAGGATTATACATCAGTGCCATCTTTTGTATCCTACCCTCTGTCATTCTTTGCAGATACTGTATCAAATTGTTCCTGTGTTTTTCTATTTGTTGAAGAAATGGTTGTACTTTTAGTTCCTCCCTGATATTCTCATTTCTAATATGTTCTTCTCTTGACCTTTCACAGCCCGTAAGAAGCTCATTTCCGCTGCCTGAATTTTACTTTTTTCTTTATCCTTCATAACCGAGGCCTCACTTCCATACATCGCCACTGCTAGTGCCATCGTTGAGTAAAATCTTAGCTGCGTATCCTTTCTTACTTTGTTCCTCAGTATTCGTCCGATTGTTCCATGTTGAAATTTCTGAATTTTCTTATTTTAATATTGTTCTTCTTATTCAAACCCAGAATAACAGATAAATGTAGTGACTGTCTCTATTAAAGGGCGACTACAGTCTTCTCTACTCTGCGTCCAGCAATCTTGGCAAAGTCGTATGATACAGTACTGTTCCCACAGATAGGACATACTTAAATCCAATGGCTATAGAATATAGCCTACAAGTCTCGTTATTTATCAAAAATAGTAGTCACAGTTGGGTAAACACAGTGTTTTGTTATCGTACTGGCTACATTTTAAATACATACAACAGGAAACCATGAGACCAGTATCAAATGTTTTCACACGCGATAGAAATAAGTGATATGAAAGTGTACGTTATCTCTTAATTATCTCTCTGGTAATATTTGAACAATGCTTATATTATCGATTATGCAGATAATTATATATTTATAATCTACAATTTTTATTTAAGTGAAGACTGTTTAAACATTAGACCTACTTGTTAAAAGTACAATAACTTACGTTTCAGAATTGAAATATATTATGCATGATTATAATGCGAGAAAAAATTTGATATATGCTGTGTGTATTTCAAACTTTCTTGCATAAAGAATTACCATGGCCATAAGAAATACATGTTATGTAGGTATATATATATATATCCATAGTAATTCTGCCCGAATGCAGGTCTTTCACTGTAATCATAGCATTATCATACTATGCTTTGCAGCTTTACTAGGGAATTACAGGTATAGTAGCTTCCCGTTGCTTCCACACCGGCGAAGGATGATGAATGATGATGATAGTGATAAGGATGATGATTATGGCCGGATGATTTTCGGGGACCGTTGGACCCTAAGCTTCCTGATATTTGGCTTACAGGTGAGGAAAAACCCTGAAAAAAACTCACCCAGGAGTCGTCCCGACCGAGAATCGAACCCGGGTCCGATGCGTGACAAGGTAGCACGCTACCTCTAGACCACAGTGGACATATATACAGTGCACCCACGCTCTGCTAGCAAAAATGTGCACCCTGCATTCTGCTAACATTAATTACAACCACACGCGTGTTCGTGCGGGATCGTACCAATTTTGTTTATAATTACCTTGAATTTGAAAATATAGAATTCTTAAATCAACATACTTTTGCCCGGGCCCATAGAAGGCAAAGATTAATTCACCTTTCCTTAATAAATTATTAAACATTTAGTACTGTAAGCTACACAGAATTACAATCGTGGAAGTTTTAAGGAAAGAGGAGATGAAATTCGCTTGAGAAAACTTTGGAACTTTATATCAATATCTGACATGACTAGCTACTCAATCAATAAAGAGAAGTTAACTAAAAAAATAGTTTATCTTTAATAAGAGTCAAAAGTCAGATATAATGAAATACAAATAACAAAAGATAGTTTTCTTGACATTAAAAAATAAGTTTAGAAAGAAATAATAACCTTATTGATCATCTAAACAAAAGTCTATAACAATAATGATAATGATAAACGTACGTACACACTTCCACTCACACCAGTCCCGCCAAGGGCTAGGGTACACGGTCCTTGTGGCCCTACCCTGGCCTAAGGGACCGATTAACCAAACAGGCTCCTTCGAGCCACTAATGACTTGACTCCGCCGAAACTTAAAACATGATGACCCTGATGTTCATGTGCACCGCTTATTTGAGGTCTTCATTAGCAGAGGGGAGGATTTACAGTAACACACGGCGCATAAAGGAAGGGGGGATACGTAGGATAGAGGACAACGATGATGGGAATTTGGCACCGAAGACACGATGACGTAGTGGTTGCGCAGTATTACGTAATCTTACGTACCGAAAACTTGATTTCGATACAACAGTATACAATATTCGATTTTCAAGTAGTTGGCTGTGTGTTATAAATTGAAGTAGATCATGTAAAAAAATAAGGATGCACTTGGTTCAGGCAATACTCTACAAGCCGGAAGATCGGGGATTCGAGTCCCGGTGGCCTAAACCTGCTGGATGCACCTTAACGCTGGGGTCGACTCAACCTATAATGGAAATGAGTACAAGACGCTTATTCAGGTATAAAGGCGATTGACACGAATGACGTACGTCCTGGGTGATATCGTGTGCCAATTATTTAGCAAGGTGTTCCAATGGCCTCCCAAGACCTTCAGTAGGGTCACTTAACCTTTATCTTTCTTGTATTAAAAACAAGATATCGTAAACCAGGGTTATTTGGACTCACTTTTTACCTAATTCCGATACATTTTCTCTTAAAAAGATAATTATAAATGATGGGTACTTATAACCGCATTGTTCTTAATCTACAAAATCTATACTTACTATTTATGGCATTTCATATTTAAAAACATACAAAACAAAATTCGGTTCCAGTAGTCTTTAGGTGGGGGTTACTTGAACCCTTATTCTACTACCCTATACAAATGCATCATAAGCCTATTTTGGGCTCATATATGACGTAAAATCTTAGAATAATATCTAGATATTAATTTAACAATAATTTTATTCCGAAAATTCTTTTAATAGCACAATAAAATAATGAAAAAATACTGTAAAGCTGTGAAAAAAAAATTAGAGAAACTTAACGGACTCTAAACATTGTCTCTGATTGATGGAACAGAAAATAAAACTCTTTTGACAAGTGGTGGATGCCTAATCTTCATAAGTAATACCACGAGTGATTTTCAATTCATCTAGAGGATTTGGAAAACAAGAGTGGCATTTGTTAGGAGTATTTAACGAATAAAACTAAGCTGTTTACTCAAAAGTCATTATTTAAATATAGTTACCGGTATGTATTTTAAAATTTAATGTAAAATGCGATGTCTGAAAACAAATCAGAAATGTGAGGTTATGTATATTCACTGCAACTTAATCATATTATGTATTGCCAAATAGGATCGCAATATTGTAAGAATGCACCCTAGTGGAGAAATAATGAAACACATCAAAGTGTATATTATAATTAGGACTAGAATGTTTATGTACTAAAAGTTAAGATTGTAACACAGCATAATGAGTAGTTAGACGTTTGACTATCTTTTGTTTTTGTTCCACATACAAATAGTTGAATAGTATAATGAGAATTTAGACTTCTGTCTTTTATTTGGTTTCACACACAAACAGCTGAATAATATATAATAACCTTTAAAGCAGGAGCCTGTCATTCATTTTAAAAGTTTCAGATTCAATTAAAATGACCTGAAGAGTGCATTATTTAGACTATTTAATCATGCCCCAAATGGGAGTCAATGACCAATCACGTTTCAATGATTTCTGTTTTACAACCAATCAGAGTCGTGTTTCACCAAATATTTATCAGTGTTATAATTACCATATTAAAGAAAGCTCCTCCTTACAATATTGCGTTCCTTTGGCAATAAATAGTATGATCTGGTTGCAGTGATAAACAAAAGAAGCAGTAGAAGCGTACCTATCGTTTCTCATTTGTTTTCAAACATCGCCGTTTACATTAAATATATAAATATTTTAAAATAACTATAGTTAAATAATGATTTGTGAGTAAACAGCTTAATTTTATTCGTTAAATAGTCCTAACAAATGCCACTCTTGATTTCCAAATTCTCTAGATAAATTCACGACTCACTTCGTGAGTCGTGAATTTATCGATAATTTGGAAATCACTCGTGGCATTACTTATGATTATTCGCTCTTAATTCTGATTTGGGTTATTATTTTATTTTTAGTGCGTTCCTTAAGTCAGTTAAGTCAGTGACTTGCCAAATTAAAAGTTAAAAATTTGTATTTTTACACAAGATAAAAAATATCTTCCATTTAAAAATCCAAACCACGAATTTGTGTGTGTATATATATATATATATATATATATATATAATTGTGTGAAACATAAAATCATATTTAGTGATCTTAAATATAAAATTATGCCACAATATGACAAATGTAAAATGTCTGCATTGTAATCTTACGTTTTATTACATAAAAATCCTAGCCCTAATTATAATCAACATTATAGGTTATTCATTTATTTTTTAGTAAACAACTCAGTAAAATTAAGGAATCAGTTCATTATTTGCTATATTCAATGTATTTGTTGGAGAAGATAATGCTCTGAGCTGTTCAGAATATTAAAAAAAGGAACTTTCTTTATCACAAAAGCAGGAGCTGATGAAGATAAATTGGTAGAGAGCGAGGTTAAACATTCCTGTCATTGGTTGTAAAACAAAATTCATTGAAACGTGATTGGTCATTGACTCCCATTTGGGGCATGAGCTAAATAATAGTCTCCTTAATATCACCCTATTAATCTCTTCTTGTCAGGTGGCGTGGTTTACGATGCCCTACTCAGGTGGGGTACAGCGTCATTTTTTACACTCTTCTACATCGATATTCGGCTTCACACCTAAGCCGCGAGATTACGCGAGGCTGAGTGTTTAAACCACCAACATGATAGTAACTAGTAATTTGGTCGCCAAAGAGCTAAGTTTAGTTCTAAGATACGGCACAGTGGGCGGGACATAGTCTTCGCCACCTCTTAGGGCCAATTTCACCAACAGAGGTAAGTATATTACTCCAGTTTTCCCCGTGTATAATGCATAACTTAAACTGGCGTAATACAGTTACCCATGTTGGTGAAACCGACCCTTAGTAGTAGTAAAAACCCTAGTAATAATGTAGAATGTTAGGCCATTTCCAGCATTTCTTGGTTCGTTGCATACTCTCGACGACAGCTCCCTTATCTATATTCGGCACTTACTCACTGGCACTATCGAAACCGTAGGTTCATGGCCGCATGGACATAATCTCTCCATACATCCCTATCCTGAGCTAATGCTTTCCAATCATTCCCTGTGTAGTCTATTTCCCTCAAATCATAGTTAATGTTATTTTCCCACCTCATTCTAGGTCTACCAACTGGGCGTTTTCCCTCTGGCTTTCGTACAAGAAGCTTCCATGCACGTCTTTCATTCCCCATACGCGCAACATGTCCTGCCCATCGTAGTCTATGAGACTTAACTGTTCTTATTATATCTGGCTTCCTATAAAGACCATGTAGTTCATTGTTATGTAGTCTTCTCCATTCACCTGTTTGTTCATCTCTCTTTGGTCCAAAAATTTTCCTAAGTACTTTATTCTCAAATACTTGTAATCTCCTTTCCTCCCTTAAAGTAAGAGTCCATGTTTCGCATCCATATAATATAACTGGTTGAATAATTGTTTTATATATTTTCACTTTAACGTTTCTTTGAAAGGAGTTGGGACAGCAAGAGTCTCTGCAATGCATTTCCAGAATTGAGCCTATGTTTAATTTCTTTGTGCATCTCATTCCTATTTATGATTATTGTTCCTAGGTATTTGAATTCAGCCACTTCCTCAAAATTTCCCTTATTTGTCATTAGCTGTCCATTTCCATTATATAATGTATTTCTACGTGTGGCCATATATTTAGTTTCATTGATATTTACATGCCATAAAATGCAATATTCTCTCATAAAATCGTTAGAAAGTTGCCTTCTTGCAATGTCAGTATAAGCCTACTCTCTTTTGAATCACAGTTATCAACCTTTTTAAGTGGTGATGGATTACAATAGTATTTAAATTATACGTATTATTAGGTTAATATTAGTATGAAGATGGATTTATTAGTATGATTCATCAATATCAACAGTGCGTATTATTTTTCGACTAAAAATTACAGTTTTCTTTCTTAGTTGACCGAGTCTTGACAGTCATCTCTCTTACCTTCAAGGTGTGCCACGTTTTCCTTGAATTGACCCATATCGACTACAAAAGTTTTATTGTACCAGAATAAAGGATTCATAAGTAGAGGAAGACTAATGGTGGCACTGACAAGGATATCTTGAGACTTAAAAACAGTTTTAGTAAAAAATCTAAATCTAATATGTTCATGATGATGATGAAATATGACACAAAATATTATATTTTTATTAATTAAATAAAAATAAAACGTAGTTTTATTTGATTTTCATATTTATTATATAATTCAGTGACAGCTGTTTCGGTACACTGTACCTTCTTCAGACATGTTAACAAATTAATTTGTCACTGAGTTATATAATAAATATGAAAATCAAATAAAACTACGTTTTATTTTTATTTAATTAATAAATATGGATTTTCATCAAGTAAACACCAACTCAATTGATTATTATATTTTTAGACTGACACGTATTATCTAGCTCTTCACTTTAGCTTATTGTCAATACTTTTAAGTACATTGAATGGTATTGGTTATATGAGAATTCATTCGAGAATCAATATAGAGAGGGCGTAACTAAAATAGTGTACAAAATGACAGTTATGGATTTCTCATAATTTGCAGTAAAAAATGTAATGTTAACGTGGGCCCGGCAATGATTCCTTCCTGAATGACCAATATGGTCGGTCCTCGTGATCTAATGTTTACCATATTGCCTCTATAACTGAGTTCGCAGGGTAAAACAGGTCGGTTTATATAGAAATTGTTATATTAATAATAAATGTCCCGCCCCTAGCTGAGTAGATTGAGATATCATACCTTGGTGCACAGCTACAGGATTTGTTCTGCATCGAGTCACCATGGGGAAAGAAACTCTGCCAGAATGAGTCCAGTGCCCTAACAGCATCATCTGGAATTAGGTAGCTACAAAAAGTTATGGCTCCAGATTGAGAAAACCAGCTAGAACTATAACGGTATGGGACTCGGTATTCTGATACATGCCACCCCTAAATTGGCAGGATGTTCGTCGAACTGTGTAATTAATATATATATGGAAGTGAGATCATTATCCGGTTGGTACACCTAGGACCTTCAAGACCTGTCGTGCCAAGGAGTTTCATGTTATAAGTTAATAATAAATAGCATTAAGAAAATGGGGCTGAAAGTATCAATAAAATCTAAATACGTAGTCACAACGTAGAAATATGTATGTAAATGTAAATAATCACTTAACAAATGAGAAAAATTTTAAAGAAGTGGCAGAAATAAAATACTTTGAAACAATAATAACAATAGGAAATCAGATGGAGAGAGATATTAAACATAGGCTCACCTCTGGAAACCCATTTCAGAGACTCTCATTTTCTCACATTCCCTCAAAAATGTTAAGCTAATAAAATATAAAACTATTATTCTTCCAGTGATACTATCTGGTTGCGAAACATTGTCTGTTATTTTAAGAAAGGAGAAAATATGTATTTGAAAATAAAGTATTTAAGATTTATTTTGGATATTTACGAAGTTATTAAAAACAAAGTTACAAAAAGATGTTAAAGACAAATTAGGAGAAGATCAAAATGGATTCAGACCAGGAAGGTCATGTGTTGACAATATATTTGCAATACAACAGTTAATTGAAAAACGGACTGCAGTTGGAGAAGAAACCCATTTGACAATGATAGATTTAGAGAAAGCTTATGACTCAATTCCGAGGAACAAATTATGGGAAGTATTGGAGAAATACAATATTGACAGAAACCTAATAGAAATTATTAAACAAACCTATAAAGATAACTCCGCTTATGTTAAAATGGGAAATATAATGTCTAATCCTATAAACACCTCAAAGGGATTGAAACAAGGGTGCAGTCTATCACCAATTTTATTTAATATTTATGTAGAATTTATATTAACGAAATGGAAACAAAGCTGCAAAGGTATGGGGATCCCAATAGGCAATAGATTTTTGCTGACATTACAATTGCCGATGATCAACTGGTTTTAGCGCAAGACAATTTTGATATGGAATTCATGATAAAAAGGTTGAAAAGCACATATGAATCATGGGGTCTCACAGTAATTTACAAAAAAACAGAATATCTGGCAATAAATAGCAATGAAAGAGAAAACTTAGTATTGGAAGATGGAATCCAAATAAAGCAAGTGAAACAAACTAAATATTTGGGAATGATTATGGATAACATCGAAGGTATAGGCAAAGAGAACATAAAACATAGAATTGAATTGAGTAGCAAAATAATATCATCATTAAATTCCATATGGTGGGATAAACATATTTGGAAAGACACAAAAAAATATATTGGTAAAACATTGGTGGAATCTGTTGCAATGTACGGAAGTGAGGTATGGACAATCAATAAGTACTACAAGAATAGACTAATAGCTCTAGAAATGGATTATTTACGAAGAAGTGCCAGAAAGTCTAAATTAGAACGTGTCACAAATAAGGAAATTAGAAACAAAATGGAAGCAGAAGAAATCATAATTGAAAGAATTGAGGAAAAGGAATTAAAGTGGTTAGGACATGTTTTAAGAATGGAAGATGAGCGATGGCCGAAGCAACTATATGAATGGCATCCTAACAGAAAGAAGAAAAGAGGAAGACCAAGGTTAACATGGAAGGAAAACATGAAGACAGTAATGCAAGCTAGAGGGCTAAGCATCGAAGATGCCCAAGACCGTAGGCTTTGGAGGTTTGGCACGGGAAGACGGCAGCAGCTGTAAAAAAACCCGAAGATAGAGATAGAGAGAAGATTTATTTTGGACCAAAGGGAGACTAACAGAAGTGAATGGAGAAAACTAAATAACAGTGAGCTGCACGATATTTATGGCAGAAAATAATGTAATGGGAAGAGTTAAGTCTCTAAACTGCGATAGACACTATATTAGGCACGAATGGGGAATGAAAGAGCAGCATGGAAACTTCTGTAGGAAGTCAGACGGAGAGCGCCCATTAGGTAAGGCAAGAATGAGATGGGAGAATAAAATTAACCATAGTTTTTAGAGAGATGAATTATTGGAAAACATTACCTCAGGGTACGAATGTATAGAGAGCTTTTGTCCGGGTTATATAGTGCCAGTTAATACTATTACTACTACTATTACTACTACTACTACTACTACTACTACTACTACTACTGCTACTACTACTACTATTACTACTACTACTACTACTACTAATAATAATAATAATAATAATAATAATAATAATATTTTCGAGTAACGATAACAATAACTTACAGCGTTAATAACATATGTTATGATGATGATGATAATAATAATAGCTCTATTTTACCCAATAGAAAAGCCTTAAGACCCTTTGTACCACTTAACTACGTTAGATTAATTTACAACGTTACAGGAATTGGACGCAGCTGAAGTAAGACTTCTGAAACCCTACGTAAGCTTTTCATTTCACAATCACAGCATTAATGAAGAAAAAAATATAAAGAAACCTAATAACAGACTATTGGACCAACGTGAGACTAATACACATGTGAATAGAGAAAACTAAAAAACTATATATATTTATAGGAAACGGAATGTAAAGCACATATACTGCAATGGGTAGAACATATGGTACAAATGCAGAATGAAAGAGATGCATGAAATTGCTGTAGGAAAACATCCAGCAGGTAGGCTAAGAATGATATGGGGGGGAAAAAACCGTAATTTTAGGGAGATGGATTATAAATAACTGAAACCACTCAATATTGAAATCAGTATAAACTGCCCTGTTAGAAAGTTGGGAATCATCCATCGAGGTCAGCATACATCTCGCGTGGTGTCATGGGTGCTCCCTACCGGGGTTTCTTAAACAAGCTAATTTAAAAATAAATTAATATCTTCAACTCATGTCCAACTCAGGGTCGGATCGAGGAATGTGATGAGATGAATCCTCTATATTTATAGAGGTCTGTGAACTACAAGGGTGCCGGTTGACCATCCCTGACGTACCGTCACAGGGGCGGATGAGTGAAATGAAACGAAATGGATGAGATGAGCACGGAGAAATTAAATTTGTGGCAGGGGAAAACGGGAGAAACCCCGATAAAAACCTGCCCAAGCTACATTTCGTCCACCACGAAACCCACATGGAGTGACCGAGACTCGATCTCGGGACCCCAGCGGTGAGAGGCGAGCGTCTAACCGCTTGGGCCAAGGAGACGCCCAAGCTAATTTAATTATTGTTATTTCTCTATATGTCAACGATTGTCATGTGGTCAGCGAATCGCCTCAATGAGATATGTAAGATATTATTTGGATGAGGAAGGCAGGTTAAATGTTGTATAGAGGCATTAATGTAGACTTTAGGTTCTTTCACGAGTCCAAAAATCTTCAGACAACTTAAAGTCTCTCTCAGAAGTCTTGTCCCTAGGATTTTTCATCCTAAAAATCTATCGACCCCGGCCCGATTTGAACCAGCGAGCCTCGGGATTAAAGGCAAGGAACATAACCACTAAGCCACCGAGGCCGATAAGGTCGGGCCATCTTGATTTTGAAGTTGCAACAAGAAAAATTGTCTCAATCGTGAAATTATTAATACTGAATTTAAGTAAAGTAATGGATTACATTCGATAATTAGGCCTAAAATACTGGGTGAACCTTAATTACACCGACAAACTTCAGGGATTGACTTCTGACTGAAAATGAAAAAAAAAAAAAAGGTTCTATAAACATTTGTCCGGAAGTGAACGATGTGCGTGCAACGACCACAAATCGTCCCGGCACATAGTACATAACATAATCGCATCTACGTCGCCAAGATGCTCAAAGTGGCCTCCATGGGATACAATGTACGCGTTCACACGTCGTGTCATGGATTGCCTCGCTCTTTCACTTGTTCCGGTCTCTCTCCGAATAGCGTCACCGGCGACGTGGACACGCTGTTGAATGTTATGACATCAGGAACTGGTTCAGCATACACAACGCTTTTCAGATGCCCCAGAGTTAAAAATCCAGAGGATTTAAGTCCGGTGATCTAGCAGGCCATGCAACAGGGCCGAGAGAATAATGTCATTCGTCAGTGCCATCTACTGTGGCAACGATCATTTATGGACACTTATTCACGGGACATTTTTTTTCCTCCTTTTCCAGTCAGGAATCAGTCCCTTCAGTTTGTCGGTGTAATTAAAACTCACCCTGTATTATTACTATACAAAATATGTGTTGATTTATTCTAAATTTAACGCGAAATATACAAAACAAATATCACGACAATATATTCCAGTGGTTGACAGAGGAATGTATTTATCACACAAGAAATGAATCGAGATTGCCTCAAAAAATCAGGCGTGCAGTAATTACTTATATCTTGAGTGAGGGAATTCCAGGAGGAAACAATGCCCACTGTGAAAGAGATAGATTATAGAGTAATTTGGTTATACTGCCAGATTAATAACACATGTGTCTGCGACAAGGTTATTCAGTTTTTTATTAAATACCTAATAAATGTTTTCTTTTACCTATAACATTAAATGTGAAAACCTTGAGAACTGGCATTTTATTCCGGATACTACATTAATTTCTTGGTTAGATGTTAAATTCACAAAAAAATTAAAATAAAATAAATAAATGGCAATTAGTTTCACTTTGCAATTTTTGACCTTGGTTTTGCATTTCTTCTCTTTTTTTAATATCATTTTTTTTTCAGACACACTCTTTCTGAATGCTAAAAAATGTGTTATCCATAATTATTTGTTTTTATTTATTTATTTAGCCTGGTGGAGTTAAGGTATATTACATCAGAATATAACAATTACAATGAACTCTAATATTAAATATTAAATAAAAATTTGATCAGAAAGATGATATCTATTATATTACGATCTATAATGCAACTAGTTAATGTTAGTTAAAATTAATACTAAAACTAATAATAAAGTGTATACAAGCAAGACATATTAAATTGTCCCTGTCTAATGTTTTATAAAAAACAAAGAAAAATAATGAGATATAGGAAACTAATTTTACGTTTGTACAATATTTAAAACAAACCAAAATAAAATATTTGTTAATCTTAATATTGTTTTCATAGATAATTAAATTTATTAATTGTTAAAAGAATACTATCACGGTACGAAAATTACATGTAGAAAAGAAAGAGGAAATATAGGAGTAGGCCCATTATTTCATTTAAAATTCCTTATTTTAATAGATGGGCCTAAACGTTGTCACATAGTATTATCCGTTTTACTTTTGTATCATGAACCTAACTACTTCTTCCTTGCTCTGGTTTTTTTTTTTAATTATCAACAACTTGAATATTTTGAACTTGCATTTAAATTATTATTTCATGAAACTGATATTCATCTATTTCATTTTAGACATTAATGTGTTAAGGATATAGTAGATTGTTTATTTATCGTATATTTTTATCACGTTAACTGATTTTATTATTATTATTGTTATTATTATTATTATTATTATTATTATTATTATTATTATTGTTAAATCTTCGGTTTCGGCTCCACATCCCATATAAAATGTTTTTTAAATTAATTTGCAAACCCCAATTATCGTATTCGTCCAATAATTTTCTGAACATAAACTCCATGTCTTCATATTCTTGAGCAATTATTACCTGGTCATCCGCAAATAACAGTATATATATTGTTTCCGTTGATCCATCTCCAATTGGTACTCCCATTCCTGAACATTTTTTGCTCCAGTTTGACAGTGCTTTATGTATAAATAGGACTGGAAGACATGGAGTGGATGGATAGAGACAAGTGGAGAGGAAAAATAAAACTTTAGGCACAGAAAGATGCGCAAAAATTTAAAATCTGTATATAAATTATTATTATTATTATTATTATTACTTTACAGTGATTAAATTAAATTGGATCCTGTCAATAAAATTCCAATTCATCATTTCTATTGGCTAGGAAAGCCAGGTAGGCCTTCCATTATAAGTCAATTTGTCAGCCACGGAATTTGAATACGGAACCTCCAAATACGAGTCTCAAAATCTACTGCCTGAGATATTTTCATATTTAAATATCTAATCAATTTTTAAAATTACTTAATTTTGAATTGCCCACATTTTCTCTTTGTTACTCTTTATTGTGTATTTTCTTGAAGAATAACGCTTTCTTCTGTATAAACAACATTTCAGTATGTCAGGTTGGCAATCTGATGTAATAGAGATCGATTACTGTTTTCATCATAATCGTAAAACCATCCAAAATATAAATCTGGATTGCAATCAGAATTTTATAATTATATCTTTATAAGTTTATCAATAATCCTTTTTAAACTTAATGTTTAATATCGTTGAAAAGAGAAACCATCTATGGTGTAAAGTCACATATAAAACCACAGTTTTGTGGCGAGAGTTTACGTATATTCACTTGAAATCACAACATAAACAATCAACATATTGCACATGGATTATTATGACGGGATAACTGAGTATTACAAAATTCTGGTCACTTTTTTCAAAGCGATTTTAATTAGTAGAAAAATTGTAGGATTCCAATGCAAGTGTTTTGAAAAAAAAAATGGTGTGGGGCAACAAATAGCAAAAGCTTCATAAAAATGCCAAAATGTGGATTTTTTACTTTTAAGTTATGAAGAAAACTTAATTTGGAAAGAAATAGCACATTATATCGCTCAAAAAGATGAAAACAATGATCTCTGAACAGATAACATCGGTTTACAAATTCTTCCAAAAAATTTAAAAACAATGAAAAAGTAAATTTTTCATCATTGTATCACCAGACCCGTAATCGTTGTAAAGACTTTGTCAGCGATTGAAATATAGCATTTTAAGATGTCTATTATGAAAATGTTGTGCAAAAAATCTATAACTTTTTTCGTAATTCCCTAAAATGTATAAAAAATGTCATCCATATGGCTATAATTGTCCCACAGCAAACGTTCAATATTATTTTTCTTTTTACATGATTTTTCTACAATACCCACGTATATAGTCAGAAGTACCCATAAGACGATTAAACACCTGAAAACCTCTCCAGAAATCGAGCCGTTCCTATTTGACGCGTTGCCGGAGGAGAATGACAGTCATGGTGAGGGAACGAGCTAGATTGTTTTTAAGCACTCTAGCCGTCCATGCATGAAAATACTTCCTCGACCACTCCACGGCGGTCTTGCACGTCAAGGTACCCAGATACAGTTTTATGATATTTAATTTAACATACATTTGATTATAGAGCTACGGTTCCCAACCTTTTTCGACTCGCGAACCCCTTCCACAACGATTTGAGTTGGGTGAACCACTGACTTTTAAATAAACATAGAGTAGAAATGCATAAAATGTAATTTCAAGAAAAAGGTTTAATAACCTTAATTAACTTAACCCTCAACGGTTAAAACCTAAAGTTACTCTAGTTACGGCTTAAAAAGTTATACAACGTGTAGGCCTAGTTGTAGCGAAATGAAATGCATTCCTGAAGTTTTTACATAACTGTAAATCAGGCATTCGCGATAAATATTAATTTATTGTGGAAATAATGTGATCAATTCTTGATCTTACACATATGTAACAAGGGACATTATAGGGTTAATTTAATTTTAAAATAATAATAATAATAGCAATAATAATTATTATTATTTCTATTAATAATATTATTATTACCATTATTAGGGTAGACCAAATATTACGTGGATTCAGGGAATCAATGAAACTAAGAGGGAATGGGAAATATAAGAAGATATATGGATGGACAGGCAAGAATGGAAAAATGTGTTGAAACAAATGTATAGTTAACTGTGAACATGGGTACCGGAAATATGTATATTCATTGTAAAAGCCGGAATAATAATAAAAAAAATTATTATTTCTATTATTAATATTATTACCATTATTATTATTATTATTATTATTATTATTATTATTATTATTGTTGTTGTTGTTGTTGTTATGACAATGCCGCAGAAATTAAGGAAACAGTAATAGACCTAACCTCAAACCGACATTATGGAAAAGTTTTGAGGAACCCCTTGAAATGTTTTGCGAACCCCTTGGGGATCGCGAACCACAGGTTGGTAAACGATGTTGTAGAGGATCTGTTGAGGAACAAATATTCTGTAGGACCATTTTTGACCTGTGGATGGCACTTCTGACAATGAAAATATCAAACACTGCGTGCCAAAACTTACTATGACATTTATGAAACAGTGGTACCACAGTGAACATTAAAAATCTTCTCCACTGACCGATGAGAGAAGCATTGTGACCTACTAAGGGCGTGTCAAAAAAGAATTACCTGCAAGACAACTAAAATCCAGCGGTAAAGCACTAATTTAAACTCAGAGAAGTACGAGTAATACAACTTGTGAATTGCTGGATTGGATAACCCTCACAACCTGTCGACCGAGCCCCGTCCCACCTCACTGCACTCCTCTCTACTCGTGTAGGCAGTTCATCTGCTTCACGCGGTGGATTGCAATTGCCGGATTCTGGCTTCCATTTCTGTGCCTTGCAGTTAAAAAGGTACTTGTTTTGGACACGGTCTTAGTACATCACAACGCTCCTTTCAAAGAAATTTGAAGGTAGGTTTCGGCATGCAGTGGTTGACAGTTTCCTTGTGAGAAACCTGTTTTACATTTTAGCGAATTGTGCAGAAAGTTATAGATATTTGCACAAAATGTTCATGATGTATATGGGCGCCATAAAAGGTAACAATTTCAGCACCGATTATAGGCCTGCTAATAAAATTGTAAAAGATAACACATTCTTATTATTTAGTGAAAAGTTGTAAGCCGATTTTATCTCTTTCAGACTTTTTTTTTCATCTTTTTGAGCAATATAACATGCTATATTTTATTTTTCAAAATTCTTTTTTCTTCATAGTTGAAAAGCGAAAAAGAAAAAGAACACGTTTTGGCAAATTTATGAAGTTTTTCATCTACTTGCCCAGCACTGATTTTTTCCAAAACAAGTATAGAATCCCTACAATTTTCTGTTAATTATAGCGTAGAAAAAGTGTACCCAGGATTTTTTTACTCAGGTAGGCCTATTTACGCTAATTAGCCTGGTGTGTATCGGAAGAGTTTGAACGTAAATTGTAAAAAAAAGAAAAGAAAGATTGGCGAGAACCTATGTTTGAAACCTGTAAAGCCTGTACATTTCGTATGTTAGCTAGTTCGGTTGGTTATTTACTAATTATGGAATGGAAATAATTTCGCAAAGAAATGCTGAATCTTATGAATTATTATTTTACTAAATGCATTGTTATTGAAATGTACTTACTGATTGCCTTTAATTGTTTTGTTGTTGCACATCTTTACGTTAAACTTAGTAATAATAGGATTTGAATTTTCATTCACAATCCGTTCATTAAAAATATTATTGCATTCAATGATTTGCTCGTTTTACTACATTTGCTCATCTCCCTTATTTGCATGAAAGTGCATTAATTAGTTCAGGCTATATCTATTGTAGATTACATTTCTACGAATCAATTAAATTTGCTTCAACATTCTAGTGATTCAACAGAGGAAGCAAATATTAGACTGGTATTACGTACTTTGAGCTTATATCGTTGACGATTTCTGTTACAACACTAAAACTCCATGTCATATACTATCTTCACTTCTCGCTACTGGAATTCTTTACCACAATAAATTAGGAGCTGTAAGGCATTGGCATCTTTTAAAAAAAATCTAAATTTATATTTGCTCTAATCTCGACTTCATCCTTACCCATTGTAAGTTACATATGATTGGTGTTTCTCGTATAATTTATCATATTTATAGTATTATTATTATTATTATTGTTATTATTATTATCATCGTATAAAATGTTTGTATATGAAATTTTCATTACAATATTTAATACATTTTTAATTCTTTATAATTAATATAGTCTATATATAGTCTAATATATAGTTGTAATTTGCTGGTTAAGTGGAAGAGAAGGCCATATGGCCTTAACTCTGCCAGAATAAATAAATCATTATTATTAAAAAATGGGTGAGTTTAAATTTACGCAGGCATGAGATCTGCTTGCATCTCCATCTTGAGCCATTATTTTCTAGTTATTCCTTTAATAATTCATCTCCCTAAAAGAGTAATTATAGTTATTCACCTAGCTTATTCTTGGCTTACCTACTGGGAATTTTCTCTCTGATTTTCTTATAAGATGTTTCTTTTTTCCCATCTTATATTTCCAATTCGTGACATATGTCCTGCAAAGTTTTCGATATTTTGACTTTCTTATCCTATTTGAATTCCTATGAAAATAATGTAGGCCTAGATCACTTTTATGTAGTTTTCTCCATTCATTTTTCTGTTTGTCACTATTTAGACCAAAATTTTCCTAAGGAATTTATTTTCAAATACTCACATTATTTTCTTCTCCCTTAAAGAAAAATATGATTTTAACAACAATGTATATAACTGGAACATTTGCCACTTTATAATTTAGTGTAAGATTTTTTGAGAGAAGCTAGGATGACAAGTGTCCCTATAATGCATATTAGCTTGCGTTTCTAGAGTTCAGCCCACGTTTAATATCTTCCTGCATATCATGTAGGCCATGTTTGTTATTATCGTTCGTGGTATATTTTAATATCATCACTCTAAGGGCGAAATTCATGAAACCATCTTCACGCAAAGAGCGACTCTTTCCCCCTCTCTATTACCTACAGACTTTTCATAAAACCGGTTTTATGAATACTCTCCATGTCATAGAGAGGGGGAAAGAGTCGCTCTTTGCGTGAAGATTGTTTTTATGAATTCCACCCTTATACTTCGTAATTATACTACAGATGTACCATTTTCACCATGGATGCTCTTACACGTTTGCAGTATATTATCTCAATTAAACAATTTTGGCCAACCCTGTTATCATCTTGCACTATTATGACATTTGGGCAGATGAAATTATTGAATTCTTTATCATTTTATTGTTTCATGAATGTAATTATTAAGATCACTTCTGAGAAACTATTTTTTAATAAAGTTCTTTAACTGTATTCAATACTAGAAAAAATAAAGATATACGGCATTCGATAAGTAATATCAGCACTGTTATAACATCACAAAAACGTTTATTTAGGTTACTTTTGACAATACGAACTGCCAAGTCAACTATATGTTGCCAAATCCTTGGAAGATTCCTCTACATCACAATATTATCATATTTATAATTAATATGCAGCGTGAAACATATTTAAAATGTCTGCCACTAATTCAGACAACAATAAACAATGGCAGTTGTTTTATTAACATTCCCTCGCTATCGAACAATTGAACTCTTCAAACCAAGATATAAATTCTCACGAAATACAAAAAATGAACATAATTACACTGGTCGACAAGGTTTCCTTCACAATAAATCTGATTTGTGAATCTAGTGCACTTTTTCATGCTGAAATCAGAAATGTAGTCAGAATTTTTCCATCAGGCACTCTTTGTTGTGACAGCTAATTTTTAAAATCTTATATTAGCATTCTCTTTGACCTTTCATAGGAAGCTTTACTTTATATTTAGCGATTTTATTCAAGTTGTATTCAAGGAAATTATATATAATGTCATGCGGAAGCATCAAAAGACAAGACTGCAGAGGTTCATTCATGTTTTGACATGCTCAGACCTGTTAATCTGTCATTGTGATGCGTCAGTCTCACTACGTTACAAAAAATGACCTAAACGTGAATCTCTTACCTCTGACCAGAAAAATGTCACATGTCCCTTTAGTGAATCCTGAAAAAAATGTATTTACCTCCATTGCATAATAAATTAGGAGTAATGAAAAATTTCGTCAAAGTTATGGATAAACTATCTGAAGGATTCTTGTACTTGAAATCGAAAATTTTCTTAAAATCAGTGAGGCTAAACTGAAATAAGGAATTGTTATAGGACCACAAATATGATCATTAATGGCTGATGAACATTCTGAGGACTGTTGAATCCACTTGAAAAAGCAGCCTGGCAGTCTTTCAAAAATAATATGTTGCAATTTCCTTGGAAACCATAAAGCAGAAAACAATCGTGGCCTAGTGGCTGATCTTCTGGATTATAATAAAGCAACATGTACCGGTATTTAAAAATGCACTTCTTGGACTCTCACTTAGACTTCATCCCAGAAATTCTTGGGGCTGTCAGCGATGAGCACGGTGAGCATTATCATCAGCAAATTTCTACAATGGAAAACAGGTACCAAGGCAAGTGGAGTTGTAATACGCTGGCTGACTACTGTTGGAGCAAGACGAGAGATGTTTCAGATGCAAAATATTCCCGAACATCACTATCTACCACTTTCTAGGTAAGTCAGAATGAGTAGTATTATAAAAAATTCAAAGAAGTATCATACAAAACTCCTGCCTGATCGGGAAAAACTGAAATTATATTTGAATTCAGCATGAAAAGTACTTAAAGAATATATTATTTTTATTCTTGTGAAAAAATGTTCATTTTTTGTAGACCAGTGTTATTAGTATAGGAGCGAACAAAATCATATACGCAATTCGGGGAGTAAGTATATTACTAGTCTCGAACTTATTTGCTAGCTCTCACTAAAGTTCGGCCTCAAACACGTCCTCAACTAGTAATGTACTACTTACTTCCCTTGTTTCATACATAACTATTATTATAAAACAGTAGACAAACAAAGGAGGAGAAATTACATTTGTGTCAAATTACATAATAAAGTACAATATAATAACTTAAAGTTGTATATGATCTTGTTTTCTTTGCGGTCCGGAACATTTAAATAACTGGCAGGAGAAATTATTGTTTCGCTAATTTAAGATTAAGGTTATCGCTCCGTATATCGACACCACCGAACTGAATAAGATTGCGATGGTTTTGTTAGAATTGGAACTTACTATCAGCGAGTCCCAAACAGTAAAATTGACATTACTTCATAACTGATTAATTTATGGACACATGTTTAATAGGACTAAATATATATAATAATATCCAGGAATAAATAAATAAAATAATACAAAATGCTAAGAAATGTTATTTTTGCGCGTTAGTGCGTTTTGTCGTAATTACAGCAGTGGCGAACATGATTGAAAGATCAACTTCCCAAATTTCGGGGTTGCCAACCTAAATAACCATACTCTAATAAAATAACTATACTGTAATATTACACTTACAAACCCACGCGTGAGAAATAAAACCACTGCCCTCTATGAATACTACTACATTGTATATACAAAAAATATTGAAAATATAGTATTAATATACATTATACGAAACAAATCACTGCACTTTAAATGAACTGAACTTTATTTGAAGCAATATAAAACAACAAATATGTACTTGCCGCCATGTTATCACTAATTGGTCTCACGGCCTCTTGTAGTTTCAGCTAATAAATATTGCCCACATTGTTAACGTTAGTCAATTGTTTATAATGAACGCAAATATTTCCAACAAATATGTTATTATTTTATTTTACTATTATTTATTATTTTTAAAACACCATCGATATACTAAGTTCGACTAGAAGGAAATTAAAAAGCTTTAAATGCACTAAAAAGTCACACCAACTTAAATGCAAAAACATTGAAATATGGTATGAAAAATGTCAAATATATGGTATGGGATCGTGTCTCAACATCAGTAAAAAATTATCGACTAAGGAGTGCAAGCCATCAAATTAATCTTTTAAACATCTGTTCGACAATTCAGGACGGAAAGGACCAACGTTAGACAAAAGATTTGCGTTTTGCATGGTGCAAAGTATGATTTTTATCTTCATTCATGAAGAATGTTCATTTCTTTAGTTTTGTATAAATAACACACAACATAAATTACATTAGATCAATACAATTCTGGTTGTGATATTACATAGTATAGTTTCTTCCTTGCAGTGAATTTCTCAAAAACTTCTAAAGTCCTAATTATCTTTTGATGACAGTTTTACTTCGTTAACTTTTCTTCTTCTTCTTCCTCTTCTGCTTCACGGTTTACTAGCCTGTTCCGGCTCCAAATTACTGCTCTTTCCATCTTTTCTTTGGTCTTCCTAAACTTCTTCTTCCTCGTGGTGAATAGCTGTGTGCTGCTTTTGGTATTCAATTCTCAGTCATCCTTGTCAAATGTTCTTTCCAGTTTGTTCTGTATTTCTCTATTGTTGTGTTTAAGTCCTCTATTTTTAGTTGTTGTCTTATTTCAGTGTTTTTTGTCTGTTCTTTGATATCCTGCTATTGGTCTGAGGAATCTCATTTCAGCAGCTTGTATTCTGGCAGATTGTTGTGTTGTCACTGTCCATATTTCGGATCCATAAGTAATAATAATAGGCACTGCCATTGTCTTGTATAATTTCATTATAGAGTCTTTCCTGGCTTTATTTTTCAGAGTTCTTTTTAGTGTTCCTGTTATATAATTAAACGTATTTAGTTTGTTATTTATATCTGTTTCCGCTGTGTATGATATTTCGCAACCTAGGAAGTTATATCTTACTACTTGTTCTATTGGTTTATTTTCTAATATTATCTTTGTTCGAACTGGATGAGCGCCCTTGAAGGCCATTGTTTTTTTATTTTTGTGAGGATATTTCCATGTTGTATTTTTTTATATTTCATTTAGTTTATATAGCATTCTTTGTAGTTCGTCCTCTGTCTTTGCTATTAAAATCTGGTCATCTGCAAAGGCTACTGTTTTTATTACCATATTTCCTAAGTTAATTCCCCCAGTCGTCATTTGCTTCCTTGATCTTATCATGTCGTCGAAATAAATGTTAAAAAGAGTGGTTGATAGTGGACAACCTTGTCTAACTCCTGTTATATGTATTGGTTCCCTTTGATTTATTTTTATTTTTGTTTTCTCATACATTTTCTTAATTACTGCTATCAAATGTAATGTAATTCCTTTTTCACTTAATATGTTTCATAATTTTGGTCTAGACACTTTATCAAAGGCCTTCTTATAATCTATAAAGAGGATGTGCGTCTAGTTAACTTATATAAGAGAAATTTAGTTTACTGTAAAGCTTATTTTGCAAGATTCTTGAACTTTTATTTAAGATGGATTACCGTGTTCTCAAACATACAATGGGTGTGTCAGGCAATTCGTTCTCAAGAGTAGTTTTTCTTCGTCCTATCTAGAATGAGAATTGATGAACTGAATCCTGGAGACTGAGAAGTAGTGCACTTTAGAGAAAGTTTAGAAAAAAGTGATTTATTTAATTTAATTTAGAGATAATAATTAATGGAGAATGTGTAGCATTAGTAATTCCTAGAATTAAAATTAATTTGGTTATTATTTGGGACCACACAATAAGCTGTTGTTGTACAGTGGTTAACGGTAACTCAAGGGTTGGCAGGTACATGTACCTAGCGAAGCAAAACTAATGTTTATTATAAAAGTGTAAATTTGATTGACGTGTTGAATATGTTCAAATTTGCAAAACAATACATTTTGTTAAAACGAATACTTGAGCCAATTTTAAAACTTCCTTGGGAAATGAATATAAAAGGCCAAGAAATGTTATTGTTAACACAGTGTGGTTAGTAGCTCCCATACGAGTACAGAGTGTGGCTAGTAGCTCATACACACACACAGAGTGTGGCCAGTAGCTCCCCTATTGAAAACAGAGTGGGCTAGTTTATCATATTACGAGTATTGAGAGGAGCCTGTTGCTCCCATATTACTACTTAAAAGTGTGAATCAATCTATCGTACGTAAATATACTAGGCAAGTCTAGATTTGCTCAAGTAGTCTACAAGCTATTACTAATTTGTTGTGAATATTGTGTTGTTCATAAGAGGTTAACAAAATAAACAATTTTTAATTAATTACACAACTCATTGTTACTGATCATCGAATTCCTTATCCTTCACACCAGTAGAACCCAAAAATAAGCTTAATTTAAAACACGCCCTGAAGAGACCTTCATGCGTCCTAAAGCCTGCTGCAAATTGAAAAAGTGTTGTATTTCATAATTTATATCGCTGTCGTCATGTTAACAGGTTTATTAAACCTAGAAGAAAGGATATTGAAGACACATAGCTCGAATAGGCAAGAGTACAAGTGTTTTTAAAATTTTAACTAGGTAAAATGGGAAAACAGGCCTAGGCGCAGCTCGGAAATAACATTCGAATTAATAGGGAATTTGATGTCAGTGGTATAAAAATTAAATTAGATATTTGAAGTTAGGAACCAATAAAGGGACAAAATGTATGCGGTATCAACCTGCGAATTCCATAAGCTATAAAGTTAATTATGTAAATTATAAATAAACAGCAATTTATACGTAATGATGAGAAACATACCGAGATTAGTTAACTATGAATTTACCTATGCAAGCACCTTATCGTATTTGAAGTGCAGTATCTGAACCAGATGTAACATATAGCTATGATTGGGATCCATCCATCCATAGTAATTCTGCCCGAAGGCAGGTCCTTTACTGCGATTTTGATGCTATGCTTGCAGTTTTACTAGGGAATTGTAGGTGTGGTAGCTTCCCATTGCTTTCCACACCGGTGAAGGATGATGATGGTAATGATGATAATGATAAGGATGATGATGGCCATATAATTTCGGGGACCGTTTGGGTTTTAAAGTTTTCCTGACTTTTGTCTTACAGGTGAGGAAAAACCTTGATAAAAACCTCACCCAGAAAAACAGCTTATTTTTCTTTTCATAATCAGAATTACATGAGATACGAAGGTACGAAGGCCGGTGTGCCAATATTCTTCAAGTACATTTTGTCATAATAAACTTGGGATCATATGGATGCTCGTAAATATTACATTTAATTTATATCGTTGTCGTTTTTATGTCACCGATGCTGGCATATTTCAAAATAGTCTGTTTTAGATTGAGTGACAAATGTCATATTCATTTGTTTGGTTTTCACATTTATACTCACCATAATTTCAAACTCGTGCATTGGGTTATATAACATAGTATATTATAATGGACATTTATACAATCAAGTCAGAAAGCTTGAATAATATCCTGTGGATAAAATCATGTGACATATTTTACCTATTTTGTAGCATATTATGTTTCGCTATTGTTTGATAACTTACCTAATGCCTTATTTAGGGTACATTTATAAGTAAAATATATAGGGTAGAACAGGATTATACCGACAAATTTTCACAGACAGTTCAGGATGGTTGACTAAGTGTTTTGATATAAGGAACCCATTGTCTTCGGTGACTCAATACAGAGTAATGTGCTATTGATGAGTTAGACATGAAGATGTTATCATTATTTCGTCCCGATACCTGATAAGATGGATTCTGATGTTTTGTTTTATTTTAGTACTACTTAAGATAATGATGAGTGATTTTTAATATTTATTTTAATCAATTGGAACCCATCTTACCACGGTCCAAAGGACATGTTTGTTACATTTCGAAAATAATAATAACAATTTTATCAAAGAAGTCACCGGAGACAATGTCTCCCTTATATCAAAATACTCTGTCATCATCCTTTAACAATCAGTGAAAGTTTGTCGGCAGAGTTCTGCCAGGGATATGCTATCGCCATTAAGGTTTAAACCAGTTTAAAAATCCTGACCTCATTAGGAATCGACCCTCGACCTTCGGGCTTGTTAACTTATTGCCTTAACCAATTATATTATAGCGTACTATTATGATGTCAGTGTGTTTACAGAGACTATCTTAGATTAGAATTCGAATAGGAATTAATTGTCAGGTTCGTAGCTATCTGGCCGTTATTCATCCTTAACTACTTATTAGGACTCACGGCACTCTTAACAGATTTTCCGACCATACGTTCAAACTCAAAATCATCATCAACATCAAGGATTATTCCGATCTTATGTTAGAATTGGTATATCCATCTTTTGCTGGGTCTTCCTACACTTCTTGGTCCTAATGGTATGTAGTGGAGAAACTCTTGTGGGATTCTGTTGGTGTCCATTCTATTGATGTGGTTATTCCATTCGTCTTTGTATTGTGCAATCCTATCTAATAACTTGAATAATTCTGTTCGTTTATCTTCATTACGTTTCCGATCTACTATTGTACAGAGTCTTCATATATAACCTAACGGGCACACGGTGTTTTGCCTGTGCGCGGTTGCGTGTGCCACAGCCGGCTCTGCCCCTACATAAACTCCGCGCGTAAAGCATGTATACAAATTTTACCTTAGAGAAGATGCTGTAAATGTCGTCCACCCTCGGCTAAACAGGCGTATAAATTAAAGAATATTTTCCAGATGATATTTGTGTATGTCCTTTGTAAGACAAGCAATGACTCTTAAGCAATTCGAATTAAATCGCAACATCTCCATTTGAGTGATGTTATGGGAAGAATATTACGAAATAATATTGAAAGTGCACCACACACTGAAAATCATACAGTTAATATTGTAGGTCTGATTATAAGAGATCTTATAAATTTTATATCACAATGAGAAAGGAGTGCAAATTAAAAATTAGTGTTAATTCAAAAAGTTAAATTTTTAATTTACGTATAGTGATATTTTTAAGTAGGGCCTATAGTGATATATGTTTTAACTATGCGTACATAAGCAATGAATATTGTGTATTTTGCAATTGAGAAGAATAGCTAGACATGATAATGGTGAGTACTCTTACTAAATTTAATATTTGTTAATTAAGCTATTAGTGAGTTAAAAAAAATATCGGGAAACACATTCTGATTCTATGATGAAAGTTAAAAATTAAATTGTACCTGTTGGTAGGTGCCGTCGTCCTCAACTTTGTTAATATATCCATTAAAACAGGTCATCGAATGAACACAATTGAAAACACCCTCACGATAATCCACCGAGAAAACAGTCCAGCGAGGATATATATATATATATATATATATTTGAAGATCTTGAAATTATAAAGGAAACAAACAACACCTCACTTCTCAATGAGAACGCACCCCAGTCAAACCCGTTATACGAGATCGTCAAAAACAAGTCAGTTGCTGCTACAAACAGTTGGAGTATACAACAAGTAGCGGAAACTCAACCAGAAGAAGATGGAAGGTAACTTCCGAAAGCGCTCCAGTTAATTTTATATACAATATATTAACAAAGTTGAGGACGACGGCACCTAGCAACAGGCACAATTTAATTTTTAACTTTCATCATATGACTTCACCTCAACGGAATTTGATATGAATTTTACCAGTATTGATACATTCTGATTCACTTGATTAAGTTGCGCCACTGTAATGTTTCCGATTTCATTTCTAATATTTTGTTGTAGTTCTTCCAATATATGAGGATTTGTCTCGTAAACTTTGTCTTTCAGGTTATCTCACAAGTAAAAATCACACACTGTTAGATCAGAGGAGCTAGAGGGCCATACCACAGCACTAACCACTCTATCTTGAAACACTTCCCTAATTTTATTCATGGACTCCTCTACTGTATGAGCAGTAGCAGAATCTTCTTTGAAACCACCCGTATGATTTCTCTTCTTCTGTCAGTTCACGAAAAAATAGGGTCAAGATGTAATTTCGGTACCTCACTGCATTTACAGTCTGCTCGTAAAATATTGGACCGATTATGCGTCTAGAGTTAACAGCACACCAAACTCCAACTTTCCGATCATAATGAAGGATTTCTTGAACGCGATCTAGATGTTCAGATGCCCAGTGCCGATTTTTATGAGTGTTGACACGATCATTTAGGTGGAACCACGCCTGATCGGAAAAGAACAGAAGCTGTGGATCAATTAAACCGTCATTAACTGATGAAAGAAACCATTTACAATAATGCATTCGAGATACTGGGTCACCGTGTTTTAAACAATGGACTCGTGTACACTTATAAGGTTTTAGTTCTAATAATTTAGTTGTTCGATGTGCTGAAGACTCTGAAATTCCCACCTGTTGTGTTAATTTTGGTATGAATTTTGTTGGTGTATTTTCAAAACTTGCGCCTATTTCGTCTAACGTTTCCTCTATTAAAACTGTACGTTTACGCTTTCGTTTTTCATTTAACACAGAACAAGTGATCTCGAATTTCTTCACAATCTCGTGAATTGTAAATGTGGAAGGAGGTACTTCACCAGGAAAGTTTTGAATATGCTCATTGCGAACACGGCTTGGCGATTCACAATAAAACACCATTTACTCACAAAAATGCGTTGCTCTAGATTCAATCGTCTTTTCATATTGCTGGATGAAACAGTTCTGCCGAGTGCCGCTGCCAGCAGATACGCTCAAAGGGAGCCGGTGGGGGAGAGGCGAAACGCCGTGTGCCCGTTAGATTATAATGACGAACCCTGTATATGCAATCACAGCTCTCAATAACATCATTTCTGAAGTTTCTCAAAAATACCAAGTTAAAATCCAATGATCATCTGTATCAGTTTTTCGCAAACTAAATCATATTAATACCTTTGAAAAGTTTTTATTATTAATTTCATACATCTCAGGTAGCTCAAATGGTAGAACACTTGGACTAGAAAACCAAGGGTCCCGGGTTCAAGTCCCGGTCTGAGCGTATAATTTTTGTCTTTAAAAAAAAATTGAAAAGTTGTAAGTGGAATTTAAAAACCTATTATTGTGACCTAAAAGGGAAATATTAATGAGATCGTATTGAAATATACTATGAACATTTATGTTAGAGAGGATGTCTGGGATGAATTTTATAAGCAGAAAAACAATCAGCTTCCGGGTTTAACTAGAAGTACAGTAGCAGAAAATCGAGATCGGAATATTTATGTATTTATATAATTGTATGATATTATTGCGTGCGTTTTTGCACCCCTGCTCAACCCCCTTATCGTGGCTTGTAGATAACACACAGTCAGAAATGCACATTAGTATAATATAAACAAAGTGAATCGCTCCAACACAGTAACATACCGCCTCTCGGGCCGCCCACCCTGCACTGTAACGAGATTTTCAGTTAAATCTCGCAGAGCATTTTGGTTTATAGAGTCCTTACTATACTCCGTTATTCCAGAAGAAAAATTCAAGACACTTTTCGATCTCTTTAATAGTTCCCTCTTTCGCATTGTTCAAACAGGCTGAATTAAAATACAGTAAAAGCTCCTTATTGTTGGCGATACATTCCGTAAATATGCCGCAAATACAGAATCTGTGAATATGGAATGGTAAGTTGTATGGATATAAAGGGGATACGTTCCAAGATTCCAATAATTATAATAAGTAATGACACGAGTGATTTCCAAATTATCCATAAATTCACGACTCACGAAGTGAGGAATCAATCTATCTAGAGAATTTGGAAATCAAGAGTTGCATTTGTTAGAACTATTTAACGAATAAAATTAAGCTGTTTACTCACAAATCATTATTTAAATGTAGTTATTTTAAAATATTTATATCTTTAATGTAAACGACGATGTTTGAAAACAAATGAGAAACGTTATGTTTATCTTGTTTATCACTGCAACCAGATCATAGTATTTATTGCCGAAGGATCGCAATATTGTAAGAATGCACCCTAGTGGAAAAAAAATGAAACACATTAAACTGTATATTAATTAATTTCTGATGTCCTATGATGTAAATATGTCAATTATGTTTTCTGCAACATTATTTCAGGGGAAAAATACGTTTAAGAAAGTGCAAACAGTGGTTTCTTTTTTTGGTGGTATAATCAATTGCTACAAATGTTTTTATGTTATCTCCCGCAACCACGATAAGGTTACATTCGTTCACTATATATACAATCTGGTAGCCACATGTAGTCACTGTAAAAT
Source organism: Diploptera punctata (assembly GCA_030220185.1). NCBI lineage: Eukaryota > Metazoa > Arthropoda > Insecta > Blattodea > Blaberidae > Diploptera > Diploptera punctata. The sequence goes on along the minus strand of JASPKZ010003844.1, from coordinate 954,490 downwards.
AATGATATGACCTATAGAGAATGTTAAAAAGGAGGAGCTTGATTTTACAGTGATAAAACTAAACTGATAAAATCTAGGTAAAAAAGACTGTGATTGGTTGTAAATAAAAAAATCATTGAAATGTGATTGGTCATTGACTCCCATTTGGGGCATGTCAAAATAAAATATTTAACGACAGATTTTGAAGAATTTCTATTAATAGAATTCCTTATTTTGTCGTTGAATTCCTTGATGAATCGTACAGTTGATTCATTAACATTGAAACATTGTGATGTAGGTGGAAACGACTCGTCAACGATTAAACGGTCAAGCATTTCTATTTTTACTTTAAGCGGCATCACTACTTTCTGTCCGCTTCAGAACTAATTTTTCTTTCTCTTTATTAGACATTATAAACTGGGTAAAATGACGAAGAGAGCACGTGTTATTCATAAGTAATGCCACGAGTGATTTCCAATTTATCTAGAGAATTTGGAAATCAAGAGTGACATTTGTTAGGACTATTTAACGAATAAAATAAAGCTGTTTACTCACAAATCATTATTTGACTACAGTTATTTAAAAATATTTTTATATTTAATGTAAACGGCGATGTTTGAAAACAAATGAGAAACGATAGGTACGCGTCTACTGCTTCTTTGTTTATCACTGCAACCAGATCATACTCTTTATTGCCAAAGGAACGCAATATTGTAAGAATGCTCTCTAGTGGAGAAAAAATGAAACACATCAAACTGTATATTAATTCATTTCTGATGTCGTATGATGTAAATGTGACAATTATATATTTCTGGATTGTTACATGGGAAAACATACAAACATAAAGTGCAAACAGTGTTTTTTTTTTTTGGTGGTATAATCAATTGCTACAAATGTTTTTATATTAACTCCCGCATACGGCATGTGTTGACATTCATGCACTATAATACAATCTGGTAGCCGTATTTGTCGCAGGCTCAGTCACTGCAAAATAATGGTCAGACCTGATCAGAATATTAAAAAGGAGGAGCTTTCTTTAATATGGTAATTATAACACTGATAAATATTTCGTGAAACACGACTCTGATTGGTTGTAAAACAGAAATCATTGAAACGTGATTGGTCATTGACTCCCATTTGGGGCATGAGTTAAATAGTCAATCAAAATTATTACGAAGGGTGACAAGTTGAAACAACAAAACTCTGATCGTGGCAATGGCGGCATTTGTCAAAGGACATAGCGGCACATGAAGGGTGCAGCGGTGGCCGCATTTAACAACGAATTTTAGGCTTAGTGACAATATGGTTGTTTTACTTTGATATTTATCCATTTGGTTTGAATCACTCTCGTAAAAGTCGCCTTGGCACGTGCCTGCAGAAAAAAATTGTCGATGCGTTAATAAAAGATACGTAATTCTTCTAATATACCGACTGGATCCGCGAACAAAGAAATGTTTAGCCGCGAATACAGAACAATGTCGCAATTTTTAACATACGAATAATGAAAGCACTAATAACAGAACCGCGATTAAGGAGCTTTTATTGTATCTGCTATATACAAGTATTATGTATGTAATGAATACTCACTGGAGAACCGCTTGCATAGTAGATGTAACAGACTTACCTGAAAAACAAATGAAATGTCTCAAGAGCGTAAGCAATATACAGTCATTATTAGAACTGTATTAAATAGAACAAAGGGTCAAATGTCTTTCAATCTCTATAGTTTTACATCTATAAATGCTATGTTTGTTTCACTTTTCAAGCGCTTTGGAATTCAGAATTAATCTTCCATTCAATTGCATTACACATCTTATATATTCTGGCAACAGGTCTTGTCGCTTTATAGATCGGGATAAAAACGGCCGTCACACAGGGCTGACAACCCAGCTGACATCAAGTGCCGATTGTCTAGAAAAAGCGGGAGCCTTAACCTTCTACTACTCCCCAGGTGTCTCCTGTGGCCTATAGTGGAATTGAAATATATATATATATATATATATATATATATATATATATACACACACACATACATTGGAAATTGGCTATTGCAATGTACGTACTCCATGTTTAAAGTAAGAGAGTGTTTCAATAAAGATAATATCAAATAAATTTACTAAAAAATCAGAACTTATATTTTCATATTAACTATAGAGATTGGAAGTGGGGGAACTCTGAAAATATTGGGAACGTTTACGATTGGCAATGACGTATAAGTTAAGAGATAATCTATTCAATATAATCTAGTTTTTTATGTCTGTGATTCTTAAAACAAACTTCACCATCCTAAAACAGTATATTAATTTTTTCCCGCAGTAAGCTTTCCTACATGAGCTTTCACTGAATACAAGATGATCTATAGCTATAATCTCAACGAAGAAGTTGAACCCTTTAATTGGCAAAACACTAATTTCTCATGCCAGTTATCTAAAGTGGCGGACCGCACTGAAAACAAAATCACGCATGACTATTATTATTAGGTTTATTTTGTAATTCGACATACATTGACAATTAGTCAATTGAAGCTTATCTACTGCTTTTTCTTTACTAGTGATATCGGATAATCTGAATACAACCAAACGATTATTTATATCAATTCTTATTATCCTAGTGTTTCTTTCCAGATCCTTAATAGCAGATATATGATCATTAACAAGGGTTAATGACAAAAGTATTTTTAAATAGTAATTTGTATTACTCCATATACCATATACAAGAAGAGTAACAGATGAAAATTTGAATAGATACTTCTTTTAACTGTATAACATTTTTATCCTTCATTTAACGGTTTTAAAATTCAATAGACTTGTTTGTAAATTCATACTATCACCTAATTTAAATTCAAGTCGGTCAGTGAACTGGTAAGCAATTAAAACACCTGTTTCTACTTATATTAAACTAGCAAAAAACCTGTTTTACTATCTCAGGTGTGTGACGCTAAAGATTATCGTAAAGTATGTGAGTACAAATGTATGGATTTTGCAGTATTATGGTGACAGCTGATACAAAATATGTGTTGTCAAGTCTTATTAATAATATAGAATTACTCAGTATGTCAGCTTTATTAGTAGGATGTGTTATGCGACAAGGGTGTATGTATCTAGACCTATATAGAATATTATACTTGTATAAACTAGTTGAGAGGAGAATTCCTATGGCTTTAAGTCTATGAGAAAATTGACCCATATTTTTATTATTAGTATAATTATTATTTATTTAAGATCTATTTTAGATAAACATGAGAATTTAACTACAGAAATTGAAAAAAAGAATAACTGTTGGAAGAAGAACCATTAATATGTTGAATTCAGAGCTTTGGAATAGAAATATATATCCATCCATAGTAATTCTGCCCGAAGGCAGGTCCTTCACTGCAATCATAGCATTTTCATGCTATGCTTCCAGCTTTACTAGAGAATTGTAAGTGTGGTAGCTTCCCGTTGCTTTCCACACCGGTGAAGGATGATGATGATGATAATAATAATGATAAGGATGATGATGGCCATATGATTTCGGGGACCGTTTGGGCCTTAAAGTTTTTCTGACACTTGTCTTACAGGTGAGGAAAAACCCCGATAAAAACCTCACCCAGAAAAACTGCCCCGACCGGGGATCGAACCCGGGCCCGCTGCGTGACAAGGCAGCACGCTACCTCGAGACCACAGCGGTGGACAGAAATATATATACAGAACGAATAAAACTATATTTCATGTTCTGTTACAAAGCATTTTAATATATGGGTCCGAAATCTGGACAGTAAGTAGAAAACAAGAAACAAGCCAACAAGCTGTTAGCCAGTAGAAATGGAGTTTTGGACGCGATCGACAAGAATTTCAAGAAGGGATAATGTCAGAAACAGCACAATAAGGGAAAATTATGCAATTTGAAAAAACATATTAGAAAAAATAGAAGAAAAACGTTTGAAATGGTATGGGCAACTCATAAGAATGGAAGAAGATAGAATATCAAAGAAGTTCCTTGATTGGAAAGCTAATGGAGGAGTGGAAGAGTCATACCAAGAGAACTTTTGATAGATGGAGTGAGGAGAAGTATGGAAGCTAAAGATTTGAGGGAAGAAGATGCTTTAGACAGAAACCTCTCACGATAAATCACTTTGGGTGAAGGGAAAACACTACATTGTAAAATATTCCTAATAAAATATTTATTCATTTATTCATTCATAAAAATCGAGAATAAATTTAATTAATGGACACAAATTGTGTAAGGAATTAGTGCATACAATTGATATGACATGGGCATGTTAAGAGGATAGAATTCTTCCTAAAAAGAGATCAATTCGATAGCCTTTAAAAGGAAATAACAGAAAGTTTTTTTTTTTTTTTTTCAAATACACCAGATTGTCTTTCGACATTCCAGGTGTTCTCTCCTGGCATGGCGTACTTGTAACCCACTTCTGAGTTTGGGGCGTCTGGAAGGCGGGGTTACGTTGCCCCGATGATATGACGGGTGATTATAGTGGTACGCCAGGAAGTCCCTAATCCTAAGCTTAATCCAAGATGAATATGAATGATGATGATTGCGATGGCCACATTTGTCTTACAGGTGAGGAAAAACCCCGATAAAAACCTCACCCAGAAAAACTGTCCCGGCCGGGGATCAAACCCGGGTCCGCTGCGTGACAAGGCGGCACGCTACCTCGAGACCACAGCGGTGGACGAAAGTTTATTTATTTGATAACATATATTGAATAGTATACAATATATTTTCCCAGTTGAATAAAGTTGATATCTTTAACTCCGCCTGGATAATTAAATATGAGAAATTATTGATGAAAGCCAAATGCTATTAATTATCTAATATATACAAATGAATATTTGTTTGTTTGTACTTTATGCGCGGCCATGTCGTTGATCCAATTGTGATGGGGCTTTTTGCAAAATGTTCAGGAGATTCCCGGAATAAACATAGGCTATAAGAGAGCTGTGATATTCAACTCCTACACTTAAAAATCGCCCTTTGTAGTGGAAAACGTGAAAAAATAGCTCTTTGGACGCTTAAATGGCTTTCGTTGCCTAAACCATTACAAATACACAAAATGAATGTACACAGAATTGAATATCTCAAAAAACTCTTCAAAAAAGTCCGCGACAGCATATGTTCATCTCTTACGGTTCACTCACAATAACCATTTTTGTCTTTTATTGATGCGAAGAAGATGGAGACAAGTATCGTAGATTCCAGTGCAAGCATAGCAGCACATGGCGGGTACCGGTATTCTTTTACGGATAACTCACAACAACGAATTTTGTCTTTTAGCTCATTTCGCCAAGAAGAACGAGATAAGTAGATTCCCTGGCAACACCGGGTAATCAGCACGGGGAATCGTAAAAGAATTACGATATACATTTATATATATATTTTTTTTCATTTTACTTATTCAACTAATCACAAGAAGTACATTATTTTTTGTCTTTCAGCTCATTTATGCCAAGAAGAATGGGATGAGTAGATTTCCGGACAACGCCGGGTAAACAGCACGGGGTATCTAAAAATATTTACGATATAAATTTTTCCGTTTACTTATAATTAAACATAAAACATTAATTTTCTTATTTCAGCTGATTTATGTCAAGAAGATAGGATAAGTAGATTCCCGGGCAACGCCGGGTAATCAGCATGGGGTATCTAAAAATATAAATTTATAATTATTTTTCCTTTTACTTATTCAACTGAACATGAAAACACATTAATTTTCATGTATTTGGCGTAGCAGCGCACGCCGGGTATTAGCTAGTATATTTAGATTACATGTCACGTAGATTTATTGAATTAAAAATTTACACTAGAAATTAATGACTAGAAGAGCAACAAAAAACGATTTGAAATGTAACATTTACGTAATGAGATATATCTGTTTGTGGTTTTTAATAGTTCATATTTTTATTACCACCACTTTCATGATACAAGTAGGAAGCAGCTGTGAAACCATTAAATCAATTATTAAAAATAATTTGTCATGCATTGTACATGTTTCATTTAGACTGCGGTAAAATCGAGAATTCGTGGAATGAACCACTGAAATGTTCATTTTCAGTGATTTATTACATTTTTCGAATTACGTGTAGACAAGTAGATTTGTAGAATTTTGAAGTGTGCTCAACTGCAAACAAATGTAATTCACTCTTTGTTATGGACTAATTATTACACATGAAGTCATTCACTCGATAACTCTCATTCACTTTTTCGAGATCACTTTAGTCAATATGTTATCATTAAATGCGTATTTAATGATGCATTAAAAATGAATCTCACTTTTTATATTTCATATTGTAAAATGCCCTCTCATTTCATCGACATTTTATTGGAAGTCTCTTATTAATATCCATGAAATTGCGTTTTTTGCTTGAAAACAAAAGTTATGAGGATAGTTACTGTACGCTTATTAATTTTTATACATGAAAGTAGATTCTGCAGTTTAACATAATTAAATTCACAGGCTGTTTCAAAAGATGCGATAGAGCTATCAATTTTAATGTTTTAAAAAATCTTCAGATTAGCCATTTTATTTAACTGAAATTGGTAAATTTGTCTTGGAAATATGTAGTTGTTTTGTTTTACTGTTTTATTACGCTCTAAAAATAAGATTTATCATTTACACACAGCTTCGAATAACCATATTTTATTTATTTTTTTTGTGGAGTTTGTTGGCAAAATTATTAAATGTATACACTACATTAAGTACAAAAAACACACATGTTGAAGTCAATTTTAATATAATTGTACACGATTGTATCCATAAGGTCCCAAACGTAATATAAAAAGTGCCTAAACTTAGATATTACGATATTAATAAATTTACAATAATTACACTGAGAAAAAAAAAAGGATTTTTTTCTCAGAAAGAACGATATCGTATGTGATTCTGATAGTATTTTCCCTCCTGAATTCAAATATGATATCGGTTTTCTCCATCACGCGAGATTTTCGAGAGACAGACATTTATAATTTCAAACACTTGAATATTTTCTACATTCGTAACTACACAATATTCGAACTTCGGACTTACCTAGAAAGTAAGAAATGACGATTTTTTGGTATGGAGCATCCCTCTTGATGGTTCAACAATAATCGGCCAGCATATTAGGATTCCATTTGCCTTGATATATCTTTTCCATAGCTGAAACCATTTGAGTTAGCTCATTTAGTTTTATTTTAAATTGGACAGATGTACGAAAAAACGTTTATTAAAACAATAATTATTTAAATCCATTAATTGAAATTGAAATAAAAAAAAACTGTGGGTGATGGAGAAATTCCAAATACATATTTGAAAACACGATAAAAACGGCATTAAGTACAACTAACAATTGGTACTCATGAGACAAAAGTCATGTTGACCAGTGTTATTAAAGCACTCATACAATTTAATGATAGCAATAAGTCTGGATAGCTCAGTGGTGTCGCTCACGTCAACGAACTCGAAGTTCGCAAGTTAAAACTCGGTCCACATCGGCAGATTTCTAAAATCCATACTGGATCAAAGTTTGTTATAAACCCAATTAACAATTTTAAAATTCGTGATATGGCCCCCCATTTAAATAACTTTTAATACATTTTAAAAATTAATTATATTGTTTATTGCGTATCCTAATGTTAATATTTCCCCACGATTAATTTCATAATGATTTCCCCATGATTTATTGTATAATCAAAATAAAAATGGTAATAATAATTATTATTATTGCTATTATTATTAGTTTATTGTTATTATTATTTTTGTGGTTGTTGTTTCAAAATTTGGTTTAATTTATATACCAATTTTACAAAACTGGAAAATAAGTTATTTTCAGATTACAAAAGGGAATCTTTTTACTCATTAAAAAAAGGATTTAAAATGTAGAACTTGCTTTATTTATTCATAAAATGTTCGCCCATTAATTGTTTTTCAATCACTGTATCATCTTATATATAAAAATTAATGTTTGTTTGTTTGTATGTTTGTTCGTACTTTATGCGCGGCCATACCGTTCATCCGATTGTGATGGGTTTTTTTTGCAAAATGTTCAGCAGATTCCCGGGATGAACATAGGCTATAAGAGAGTTCTGATACTCAACTCCTATACCCTTAAAAATCGCCCTTTGCAGTGCAAAACGTGAAAAAAGTAGCTCTTTGGACTTAAATGGCTTACGCTGCCTTAACCATAAGAAATACACAAAATTAATATACACAGAATTGAATATCTCAAAAAGATCGACAAAAAAGTCCGCGACAGCATATGTTTATCTCTTACGGATAACTCAGAATAACCATTTTTGACTTTCATTGATACCACAAGAGAATAATACCCATTCGGGTGAACCTTTCATCTTTATTATTGATACCAAGAGTCCCGCGCCGTAGCCGAGTGGTTAAGGCAAGAAGTGTTGGCACACAACTACGGGATTTACGCTGGTTCGAGACTCGACGGGGAACATTTTTTTCTCATGGAATCTCGGCCTGTATGGGACCGGTGCACAGTGGGCCAGAAATGAAATCTAGCTGAAAAGTACTATTTGCACTCGCTCCCATCAATTTATCTTTTTTTTCACTCTAATATAATTGTTATATGACGGTTCTTAACTTATCTGCAGAGGAGGGTATAATTCTAATGTAAAACAAGTAGCTATTTGGACGCTTAAATGGCTTACGCTGCCTAAAACCATAACAAATACACAAAAAATTAATGTACACAGAATTGAACATCTAAAAAACCTGTACCCAAAAAAGTAGAATATAACAGCGCACGGCTGGTGGCAAAAACATATTAACATTTATTTTTGAGTAGCAGCTTACGCCTGGTATTAGCTAGTACTATATAAAATATTGGAGTCTGCACGTTACCTCAAATCAGCTTTATAAAACCATATCCACAAAGCGATAGATCTAGAAAGTCCTTCGCGTACCAAGCCACCTGCAGACCTCTCATTCACATGTTAATCACATCGGAACACGATCATCCAACAGACATATGGTCAACATTTTAAGTCTCACAGCTGTTGTAGTTAGTTTTCTTAATCAGAAAGCGCTACTATAGTAGCTACTCAAATTCTTCACTATGGTGTGTGAGAATCGGTCCTATATGCCGACATAAATTCCATAAAGGAATATTCTCCCAATGTGATCTCGAATACCTCAACATCAAAGGTAAGGAGTTTAACAATAATGTCCTGAGATAGTCTTACAAGTATTAATTGCAGCATATTTAAAATGTATGTTTGTATTTAATAAAGAATATACGCATTATTTCATTTTGGGAATTGCCCAGAACGGAAGTCCCTCTCACACGGAGGTACCTAGTCATTGTACTAATGTAAATTAAATCGTATTCATTGAACATTGTCAACTGATAAATAAACATGGATTTATGAATATCCGATATAATCTGTACAAAACATTATGTTTAATTGAAGTCAAGTTTTGTGGCTCTGTTATAAAAAGTCCAGTTGAATTTGTTGTAGGATTTTCAGTAATTTGATTTTTATGGAATGTGATTGTCAAGCTCATACACAACTCTCAGAGGACCAACATCTATAGAGCAGTTGCTTTCTCCACAGCTATAGAGTCAATCTGCTCTGGTTTTATTTTAGGAGTTCTCATCTCCTAGACCAGTTTTTTGCACCACAGATTAAGTAGCCAGTCCTGACACTTCCCATATCTTCATTTTCCAACGTGTTCAAGGATCAACTTAGGCATTCACGACTACCATGATCAAAATGAACAGGTAATGAACCCCGTAGTGAGATTGTCAACCGGCCATCATCACCATCCTTATCATTATCATCCTTCACGGGTGTTTGAAAGCAACGGGAAGCTACCACACCTACAATTCCCTAGTAAAGCTGCAAAGCATAGCATGAAAATGTTATGATTGTAGTGAAAGACCTGCCCTCAGGCAGAATTACTATGGATGGATCCTCAACTCGTGTCCAACTCATAGTCCGGTCGAGGAATGAGATGAGGAGAAGCCCCTACATTTTATAGAGGTTTGTGAGCGACGAGGGCCATATCACTGGTCTAGGAGATGAGAACTCCTAAAATCAAACCAGATCAGATTGACTCTATAGCTGTGCGAGAAAGCAAAACTGCTCTATAGGGGTGGGTACCTCTAGATGAGCTTGGGGTCTGAGATTGACAATCACATTCCAAAAAATCTACTTTATCTGATCTAAAAATACTACCACAAATTCTAATGACCCATCCGTCACGAATTTAAACATAATGGATGAGGAAAACGGGAGAAACTCCGATCTCGACAAGTCTTCTTCTTCTTCGTCATCACGGTTTAGGCTTATTTACTAGCCTGTTCCGGCTCCAAATTGCTGCTGTTTCCATCTTTTCTTTGGTCTTCCCAAACTTCTTCCTCATGGTGAATAGCTGTATGCTGATTCTGGTATTCTATTCTCAGACATCCTTGCCAAGTGTTCTTTCCAGTTTGTTCTGTATTTCACTATTGTTGTGTTTAATTCCTCTACTTTTAGTTGTTGTCTTATTTCTGTGTTATGTTTTTTGTCTGTTCTTTGATATCCTGCTATTGGTCTGAGGAATTTGATTTCAGCAGCTTGTATGTCTCGACAAGTAATGAATTTATGTAAAATCTTGGAAGAAGATTGGGTTAGATGATATAAGATAAAGAATATTCTTGTCGTAGTATAGAATATGAGATGACATTGGATTCTCTTAAGCTGGATACAGCAGAAACTTGATCTTGATATTGACATTTGTGATGAAACTTGAGCGTCGCGTCGGAAGAGCACACAGTAATCTGCATATGCATACTATACAGTAACGTAGTAATAATCACTATCTACAACATCCACGTCATGTTCAGAATTGGCCTATCCTTCAAAATTTATATACGGATTTGTCTCGGAGCAACGGCAGTCGACGTCATTCCTAATAAACTATATTTGTCTTCCAGTGTTTGATTTCAGGATTATATATTTCTCATCATGTACATAAACACACTTACATCTCGAGGTCCATTATTGTTACCTGAATGTACTCGGCACTCTCAATTCATTACTGTTACGAGAATTTGATTATATACGTCAGAGAATTTCATGCAGAAATAATATTATCTCAACCCCTTGTTCTTAGTTTAACCGCTTAGCAGGTACTATTATTGATAGAAGGTTTAACTCTGTATTACAGTTTTGTCAAACTGGTAGCTCATGGGCCGGAAGTGGCCCTTTTCATGTTATTCTTGGCTCGCCTTCAACGAAAAATATCCTATCATAATTTAATTTAGTGTTGTGTTTAGCGCATGGATTATAATCTAATTGAAAACTAATAAATAGCTATTACATTAAATCAAATAGTTGTCAATATCTTTTCCCGTAATGATAGTTGTGTCTCCAAAATCTCTTACTCCCATTTTCCAAAACTGGATGCAAATAAACGGTGACAAATGGTTGCAAAAAATTCTGACAAACAGCTTATAGATCAAAGGCTAACAGATATAATTTTTTTTATAACGAAGGTTGTGTTTCCGAAATCTCTTACTCCCATTTTCCAAAACTGGATGCAAATAAACGGTGACAAATGACTGCAAACATATCGTAAAATTCTAACAAATAGCTCATAGATCAAAGACTATCAGATGCCAATATTTTTCCATAATGAAGTTCCGTGACTTCGGAATCTCTTATTCTGAATTTTATAAAACTAGTTGCATATAAATGCTGCCAATTGATTGGCAAAAATTCTTTGAGTTGTCCTTTTGTGCTAATGGTTAAATTTTGAGTTATATCTTTTGAGTATTTTATTATAAAGTACATTAGGGCCTATAAATTGTATATAGTGTTATTTTGATATATTTATATATATATATATATATATATATATATATAGAAGTCCCGGCCACGCGTTACTGTGGCTAAGGTATACGTTAAAAATTTAAATTAAGTTGCTGTCTTTCAGCCAGATTACTTAAAACTAATACACACGAAATTAATAATATTGAAAATAAAATAAACACTAAACACACTTAAATTATGAAATAATCAATATTTTTAATTCAATTGAAATTCGCGGTTGCATCTGGATCTCTCTTTGTTAAATAATAAACCAATTACCTTACCAAATTACCTTACACCGCCATCTGTTAGAATCGTATGTAACTCACAGATAATTACACCGCCATCTGTTAGAATCGTATGGAACTTACAGATAATTATAACTCTTTGTTAAATAATAAACAAATAATTTGCAATAAAAATAATGCGACTATAAATTTAGTTATAAACTACCCTAAGTCTCAAGTTGGATCAAACTGCACACAGTGTGCAAATTGTATTAAAATCGGTTCAGTAGTTTAGGATTCCATCGCGGACAAACAACGTGACACGAAATTTTTATATATTAACATACAATTATTTTCATTGAAGCAATTATTTATTTTTTATCAAACATATGTAAGAACCAGTAACAAGCAAGACATTGGTCAATTGATATAAGTTTAGAAACGAAAAGGTCTGTGGCTCGAGGAAGGACTGATAACATACTAAACTATGCGGTCTAAATGAATTAGAACACCAGCTGTATCACATACTTTCTAAACACACAATGATATGGTGGAACATCCCGATGAATGAGTGGATCAATGCAGAGTCCCTCCGAGACAACAAGAGTATTTGAAACGATGCAATCCTTTATTCAAATTACCGTCGTTGGAATAGTGCTGTGTGCAACTTGCAAATTAGCTATCGAGACGTGTTTTCTGGAGTAATCATTGTCCAGATACGATCATTTGAGAGAAGGAATACTACTGGCCAGATACCTCCTATCCTTACATACATAACAAAGTGGGAAGTTTCGACGAACCAGTCGTGTCTGAATTATGAGCTAGTAAAAGCGACCTATGTGCGAAGACAGGTAAATGTGTTGAATGAAGCAATCAGCGTGTGTGAAGAACTAGTTATGAAATAACCGGTGAAGAAGATATTATATTAGCAGTAAGTGCATTATTGTGAAATAAATAAAGAAAATTTGGAAACTTTGTGTAAACATTTTTGATGTTAAATTTAAAAAAATCGACATGTTTCCATCACCACCGACATCTTTGAATATATGTAGATATAAGGGAAATTCATAAAAACATCTATAGTCATGCTCAAACTAAGAACATTAGTTCATTGTATCACAAAATGTCTATTAGGGTATATTTCAATGGCTCTAAACTCTGTTCCGATACAGCCTATAAACTGTCATATTAAAGTAAAATATTAAAATAAATACCTAAGAACTCTATTCTCAAATACTCGTAATATCCTTTCCTCCCTTAAAGTAGGAGTCCATGTTTCGCATCCATATAATATAACTGGTAGAACAATAGTTATATATATATATGTATTCAGTTTAACGTTTTTTGAAAGGAGTTGGGACATCAAATATCTCTGCAATGCATAATAGCACGTATTTGCAGAAATGAGCCTATGCTTATTTTCTTTGTGCATCTAATTCCTATTTGTGAATATTGTTCCTAGGTATTTGAATTCAGCCACTTCCTCAAAATTTTCCTCATTTGTCATTAGCTGTCCATTTCCATTATATAATGTATTTCTACGTGTGACGATATATTTAGTTTTATTGATATTTACTTCCAGTCCCAATTTCTTAGTATTACTCAATAGTGTTTGCGTGTTGTCCTTTAGTATCTCCTCACTATCGGCTAATAGTACTACATCATCAGCATAAACTAACAGCTTATTAATACCATTGAGTTGTAGGCCTTCCTCATCCTCGAATTTTAAAAGTGTAGATGAATAAATATGCAGCATTTTTTTTGTAATTCAATTCCAAAATTAATTAATTATCGTAGAAATAATGTTATTTAATGAGAATGTAATCAATGGCATTGAAATACCGTAGTTTCGTGATAAGTAGTGTGTAATAATAATTAATCAGTGATGCAGGAATTCAGCACAATATGCTTATAATAGCAAAATAACAGCTCTTATTTTAAAAAAAATATCCACTTCATCGGTGCATGATTGGAATTTTAATGAAAGAGCAATCAAGCGGAATGAACTGATAAATATTGAAACCCAGTTTCCCCTGCTTCTCGCAATGCAGAACAAAACATTTGAGAGATAGGCTACACTTTTATAGTCATCTTATCAAAATGAGAGCAAATGCACAATTATTACTGCTTAATAATGCAAAGAAAGCATATCAATAAATATATCTGTGCAATTATCATAAGTAATGCCACGAGTGATTTCCAATTTATCTAGAAGATTTGGAAATCGAGACTGGCATTTGTTAGGACTATTTAACGAATGAAATTAAGCTGTTCACTCGCAAATCATTATTTACATTATTTTAAAATAGTCATTTTAATATATTCAATGTAAAGGCGATGTTTAAAAACAAATGAGAAATGTTTGGTTATGTTTCATTTGTTCATCACTGCAACTTGATAATATTATTTATTGCCAAATAGGATGGCAATATTGTAGGTGTCCGCCGCTGTGGTCTCGAGGTAGCGTGCTACCTTGTCACGCTGCGGGCCCGGGTTCGATTCCCGATCGGAACAGGCTCCTTGGTGAAGTTATTTTCGGGGGTTTTCCTCACCTATAAGACAAATGTCAGGAAGCTTAGGGCCCAACAGTCCCCGGAAATCACCCGGCCATCACTATCATCCTTACCATTATCATCATCACCATCCTTCACCGGTGTGGAAAGCAACGGGAAGCTACCACACCTACAATTCCCTAGTAAAGCTGCAAAGCGTAGCATGAAAAATGCTATGATTGCATTGAAAGACCTGCCCTCGGGCAGAATTACTATGGATGGATGTTGTAAGAATGCGCCCTAGTGGAGAGAATATGAAACAGACCAAACTGTATATTATAACCAACATTATAGGTTATTAACTATTTTTTCTGAAACAACTCAGTAAAAATCAGTATTTAAAAACACAATTATTGAACACACAATTGTCAAATGTATAGGTCGAAGGAATCTGTTCAATATTTGCTTTCCATCCATAGTAATTCTGCCCGAGGACAGGTCCTTCACTTTCATGCTATGCTTGCAGCTTTACTAGAGAATTGTAGGTGTGGTAGCTTCCAGTTGCTTTCCACACCGGTGGAAAATGATGATGGCCATATGATTTCGGGGGCCGTTTGGGCCTTAAAGTTTTCCTGACATTTGTCTTGCAGGTGAGGAAAAACCCCGATAAAAACCTCTCCTAGAAAAACTGCCCCGACCGGCGATCTAACCCGGGCCTGCTGCGTGACAAGGCAGCACGCTACCTCGAGACCATAGCGGTGGACTATATTTGTTAGAGAGTTAGTCACTGCAAAATAATGCTCTGACCGTTTCAGAATAATAAAAAGGAGGAGCTTTCTTTATTTTGGTAATCAAAATTTGATATTTATCGAGGTGAAACACTATTGTCATTGGTTGTAAAACAAAATTCATTGAAACTTGATTGGTCATTGACTCCCATTTGGGGCATGATTTAAATAGTCATTAAAATTAGGTCTTCCAAGGGAACTGTCAACCATTCCCTACCGAAACCTACCTTGAAATTTCTCCCAGGGAAGCGTTGTGATGTACCGAGACCGTGTCCAAAAAAATCTGAATTTTAATTGTACCATACTAAAATCCAGTGCAAAATCTCTCATTTTAACTACAGGGAAGTAATAAAACTCGTCAGTTGATGGCTTGGATAACCTTCACTACCAGCAGTCCGCGATACACTCGCCTCACTCCACTCTTCTCTAAGTAAAACAGGGAATCCTTCTGCTACGCACAGCGAGTTGCGTTTATTGGATTCTGGTTTAGATTTCTGTACCTTGCTGTTAAAATCGGTAGATACGTTCTTGGACATGACCTTGGTACATCATAACACGTCTCGGAGAAATTTCAAGGTAGGTTTCTTCATGCAGTGGCTGATAGTTCCCTTGTTAGTCTTCTTCTGTATCGTGGTTTGATGTCTCAGGCAGATATGTGTGCCCCAGCAACTCTACCCGGACCTTAGAGTGACATCACCTGTTGAGAGAAGTATTTAAAATTTGAATTACACACACACTCATTTTTGACCACACAAAGATATGTAGGACCTCTCTGAATAAGTGATCAGTTTAATCCAGGGCCTACTCCGAGATAATAAAAACATATGAGAAGTAATATAGATTATCATTCACTCTTATATTCATATTAAACATGGAGATTATGATGGCAAGATGATATTCGGGAACCGTTTGAACCTTAAACTTTCCTGACATTTGTGTTACAGGTGAGGAAAAAAACAATCATCCAGGAAACTTTTCCCGACTGGGGATCGAATCCGGGTCCTCTGCGTACGAAGCAGCGACCTTGGTTCTAGACCACAGCGTTGGACTTAAAACTAACATCAATTTTTTTTTATTTCATTTGTCTATAATTTATATTTATACTAGCTGGCCCGGCGAACGTCGTATCGCCTTTAAATATTCTTACTTTAATTTTTCCGATGTTTTCATTGTTATCTGCTATTCGCGGCGGAAACAAATCCAACAAATCAAAGATCATAAAAATCGGTCCAGCCGTTCTTGAGTTATATATAGTGTAACTAATCCGACTTTGTTTTATATATATATATATATATATATATATATATATATATATATATGGTATGATAAGAAAAATAAATGCCTGGACGGGATTCGAACCCGGATCTCTGAGTCTGTACCTCAGCGTGATATCCATTACACTACCAGGCGAATCCAATTCAAACACTTATTTTTCTTATATATGTATTATACTCTCCATTATTACTAGATGTCGCGAGAACACACTGTCTTCACTGCCATCTAGTAGCTGACTATATCAAGTAAGCAAATTAAAGAGAATATTTTTATTTTACTTTATAGCAGTGACGCTTTATCGATGTTATAATTAAATCTTTAACATTGAGCAATGCAAGCTTAATATGGTATGATAAGAAAAATAAATGCCTGGACGGGATTCGAACCTGGATCTCTGAGTCTGTACCTCAGCGTGATATCCATTACACTACCAGGCGAATCCAATTCAAACACTTATTTTTCTTATATATGTATTATACTCTCCATTATTACTAGATGTCGCGAGAACACTGTCTTCACTGCCATCTAGTAGCTGACTATATCAAGTAAGCAAATTAAAGAGAATATTTTTTATTTTACTTTATAGCAGTGACGCTTTATCGATGTTATAATTAAATCTTTAACATTGAGCAATGCAAGCTTAATATGGTATGATAAGAAAAATAAATGCCTGGACGGGATTCGAACCCGGATCTCTGAGTCTGTACCTCAGCGTGATATCAATTACACTACCAGGCGAATCCAATTCAAACACTTATTTTTCTTTATATATGTATTATACTCTCCATTATATATATATATATATATATATATATATATATATATATATATAAGTCCCGGCCATGCGTTGCTGTGGCTAAGGTATACCGTTAAATTATGTTGTAGTAAACTAAGTGAGAAATCTAAATCAAAAAGTTTTTGTTTTACACAGTTTTTTAATTCTGGTACGTTAACTACACCCAGTATAAATATGGGTGATGGTTTATGTGGAAGCGGTTTTGTTGATTGAGATGAATTTATGTTGTCTGCATTCTCAGTATCATCCACAAGTGTATCATAAGGATTATATACATTTATTGATGGAATATTTGAGGAGGCTTGCTGATTTCATTATATTTTCGTTTCTTTCTACGAACTTGTTGGCAGTTTGGATTCTCATCATCATCATCATCATCATCAAGAAGTCTCTATATAGTAAAATCATCTTGTGATATATTATAGTCATCTTGGTTTTTCATTTAATTGAGGCATGGAAATTGTTTCTGTAATATTAGAGCATATTATTATAACTAACAGACTTACTTACAGTTCAGTTATTCCGTTCCTTAGGACCATCATGTGTTTTAAATTGACATTCTTCTTAAATGTAAGATTTATGTCACATAGGCCTTTACCAATTTGCAGAAATTCACTTGATATCTTATCATTCATGGTCTCTAGAACTGATTCGCCATATTATTCAATGTCCCTTCTCGGTCCAGTTAAATTTAAATTAAGTTGCTGTCTTTGAGCCAGATTACTTAAAACTAATGCTTACACATGAAATTAATATTATTATCAATGTATTGAAAATAAAATAAACTCTGAACACACTTAAATTATGAAATAATCAACATTTGTAATTCAATTGAAATTCGCGGTTGCAACAAAAAGCACAGCCACCTGGTTAAATAATAAACCAATTACCTTACACCGTCATCTGTTAGAATCGTATGGAACTCACAGATAATTATAACTCTTTGTTAAATAATAAACATATAATTTGCAATAAAAAATAATGCTACTATAAATTTAGTTATAAACAACCGTAGGTCTCAAGTTGGATCAAACAGCACACAGTGTGCAAAATTTTATTAAAATCGGTTCAGTAGTTTAGGATTCCATCGCGGACAAACAACGTGACACGTAATTTTTATATATTAAGATGTATATGACGAGAGTGAGGGGTGTGTATATGTGTGTATTATTTTAAAATATATAAAAATAAACTTTAATAACTAAATTGAACTCAGATGTTTCATTTATGAATTATAAAAATGCACGACATACTTATTAATTACAAAATTATCATAAGTAATTCCAAGAGTGATTTCCAAATTATCGATAAATTCACGACTTACGAAGAGAATTTGGAAATCAAGATTGGCATTTGTTAGGACTATTTAACGAATAAATTTTAAATTATTTATATATTTAATGTAAACAACTATGTTTGAAAACAAATGAGAAACAATTGGTACTCTTCATTTGCTTCTTTTGTTCGTCACTGCAACCAGATCATATTATTTATTGCCAAAGGAACGCAATATTGTAAGAATGCACTCTAGTGGAGAAAAAATGAAACACATCAAACTGTATAGTAATTCATTTCTGATGTCCTATGATGTAAATATGACAATTATATTTTTCTGGGAAAAAATACATTTAAGAAAGTGCAAACAGTGGTTTCTTTTTTTTTTTGGTGGTATAATCAATTGCTACAAATGTTTTTATATTAACTCCCGCATGCGCTACGTGTTGACATTCATGCACTATATATACAATCTGGTAGCCGTATTTCTTAGGGAGCCAATAACTGCAAAATAATGTTATGACCTATTCAGAATGTTAAAAAGGAGGTGTTTTCTTTATTACGATAAACTTTGGTTGGCAAATTTTACACGAAACACGACTGTGATTGGTTGTAAATCAAAAATCATTGAAATGTGATTGTTCATTGACTCCCATTTGGGGCATGAATTAAATAGTCAATGTTATTAACAGTGCAGATGAACAAAGACTAACTGCGGCAGAAATGGCATTTATGAGACGTACTGCAGGTTACTCAAGAACAGACCATAAAAGAAATTCTGAGATTCTCGAAGAATTACAAACAGAATCAGTCATGGAATATGTACAAAAATACAGAAACAACTGAAAATCTCGCGTAAGAAGAATGAGTAGAACACGAATACCACGTCAGATCTTAAATTACCAGCCACCAGGCAAGAGATCTTTGGGCAGGCCCTTCAAACGTTGGATTGAGACCGTGACAGACCACTAGGCCTATCACATGAAAGGAAGAAGAAGAAGAAGAAGAAGAAGAGGAAGAAGAAGAATACAAGTTATTTTTCTACGGTAAAGCTACATACGATGCTCATTTTTTTTAATTTTTAAAAATATTCGATAATATGGTTTCAAGCATGTTAGGACCATAGGTGATTATGAGCAATCTTAATTAGATATTTTAATGACAGTACGTATAAGAAACGTATATTTAAAATAAGTGTGTAACATGTTCTCAAAAGAAGGCCAAAAGTGACATGATTACGATTAGCAGATATTGAAGTAAAATATTAATTCGTGTTAATCACATCATTAATCATAACTATTATATGCGGTATATAGTCCATTGCTGTGGTCTCGAGGTAGCGTGCTGGCTTGTCACGCAGCGGGCCCGGGTTAGATTCCCGGACGGGACAGGCTCCTGGGTGAGGTTTTTTTCGGGGTTTTTCCTCACCTGTAAGACAATTGTCAGGAAGCTTAGGGCCCAACGGTCCCCGAAAATCATCCGGCCATCATCATCATCTTTATCATTATCATCATCAACCTTCACTGGTGTGGAAAGCAACGGGAAGCTACCACACATTTAATTCCCTAGTAAAGCTGTAAAGCATTGCATGAAAATGCTATGATTGCAGTGAGAGACCTACCCTCAGGCAGAATTACTATGGATGGATATACTGTATATATATTATTTTATATAATTCATTACTTGATATTATTAGTGATTAATAACATTTCAGAATAAATTTACCATAGATTACATTAATCATATTTAAAATTAGATAAAATTGATTTTGGTGATCTAGCGGTTACCTTAGTGTTTCCTGGTTCGCGAGTCAAAACTGGCAAGATCTTTGGATTTTTAAGGGCGTAATAATCCTGAGCATCGGCCGCGGTGGACTAGTGGTTATGCTCGTTGCCTCTGGTCCCGAAGGTCGCGGGTTCAAACCCGGGCGGGGTCGATGGATTTTTTAAGGATGGAAAAATCCAAGGAGAAAATCCTCCGGGAGGGACGTTAAGCCGTGAATCCCGAGTCTGAAGATTTTCAGGCTCATAAAAGATCCTTAAGCCTGAATGAAAAGGCCTCTAAGCAAAATTTACCGAATTTTCCCTTCCTAGGACTACCTTGGTTTCCTAGATATCAGTATGAGGCGGAACGCTGACCACGGACCACTCAAATGATATCTATACGAAAACAAATGTAGCTAAATTAGTATGGTTCAAATTCTTCCCTGTAGGGGGAGAGCGCCTAAATCTCTGTTAAGGGAAACATGGGCTTAAAAGTACAAGTACAAATAATCCTGAGCATGGTTTCCTTTGGAAGAGAAATACAGTTACGGAGCCTGTGTACTACAATATAAGAAGGCGCGTAACACAATCTCAAACCTAAAACTAGAGGCTTCTGGATATGATTTATCAGCCCTTTTACACCCAGATTTGACTCCCGATACTAATGGCATTAGATTTTAGAGTACTGTTCACTTAAAATGCTAACCTTTTGCCGTAAACGCTTTGCACTAATTAAGCACTTCTAGAATAAAGAATTTTGATTTTAATATTGATTTTTCAATTTCATAATTTTGGTGATTTATTATTACTTATATTAATACTGTCCACCGCTGTGGTCTCGAGGTAGCGTGCTGCCTTGTCACGCAGCGGGCCCGGATTCGATCCTCGGTCGGGGCAATTTTTCTGGGTGAGGTTTTTATCGGGGTTTTTCCTCACCTATAAGACAAATGTCAGGAAAACTTTAAGGCCCAAACGGTCCCCGATATCATATGGCTATCATCATCATCCTCATCCCTTATCATTATCATCATCATCCTTCACCGGTGTGGGTATCAACGGGAAGCTACCACACCTACAATTCCCTAGTAAAGCTGCAAGCATAGCATGAAAATGCTATGATTGCAGTGAAGGACCTGCCCTCGGGCAGAATTACTATGGACGGATATTAATACTAATAAATTCCATGGTAAATTTCCGTTGAGGTGTTTGAGTATCTAAAAAATATAATAAAAATTATAACAGGAAGCCAGATATAATAACATCTGGTACCAATGGGGAATGAAAGAGGGACATGCAACCTTCTTGTAGGAAACCCAGAATGTAAATACCCAGTTGGTAGACCAAGAATGAAATGGGAGAATAAGATTATTCATGATTTGAGGGAAGCAGATAGAACAGGGGATGAATGGAAAATATTAGCTCAGGATAGTGATGTATGGAGAGATTATATCCGCGTGGCCATGTACCTATGGGTTCGATAGTGCCAGTGAGTTTTTGGTTAATTAATGTTCAATTATAACATTATGTACATTGCATGAAATTTCATCCTCCTACGCTAAACGGCCTGTTGCCAGACAATCTCTTTACATATGTGGGTTACATCAAATATGTACTTCCCGCTATCCCACTTGATTTAGGAGAACTGCAATAAAAAGATCTCGGATGCATTCATTTGTATTGATCGTCGAATGTTGGAATGTGTGTGACAGGAATTGGGCTACAGGATTGATGGCTGCCGCTTCACCAAGCATGCACAAATCGGCCCTCTAGGAATATACCGAACTTGAGGATATTGTATGTTTGATATTAGACAGCTGTTTCATCTGTTAAAAATTCTGAACCATCTATATTTGAGAGATTTATGAAAAGCTTTGTTTTAAGTAATCGCGGTGGACTAGTGGTTATGCTCCTTGCCTCTGGTCCCGAGGGTCGCGGGTTCAAACCCGGCCGGGGTCGATGGATTTTTTAGGAAGGAAAAATCCAAGGAGCAAGTCCTCCGGGAGGGAGTTTAAGCCGTGGGTCCCGAGTCTGAAGATTTTCAGGCTCGTAAAAAATCCTTAAGCCTGAATGGAAAGGCCTGTAAGCAAAATTTACCGAATTTTCCCGTCCTAGTACTACCTTGGTTTCCTAGATGTCAGTATGAGGCGGAACGCTGACCATGTACCACTCAAAATGACATCTATAAGAAAACAAGTGTAACTAAATTAGTATGGTTCAAATCTTCCCTGTAGGGGGAGAGCGCCTAAATCTCTGTAAAGGGGAAATATGGGCTTACAAAATATATATATATATATATATATATATATATATATATATATAATAATAGCTTTATTTTACCTGGCAGAGTTAAGGCCTTACGGTCTTGTCTGCCACTCAACCAGGTTTTAAAAATACAAAAAAAAATAGTCTTACATCTAAATTACAATATACATAAACGATTACATGTTATAACAACAATACAATTAATATTTATAATGTATTTTGATTTACTCTAAATTTAACGAATTAAATATATAATATGTACAAGATATATAAAAAACGAGAAAAAAATATTAATGACATAATATAAATTTAAATAAATAGAGAAAAATTAATTATTAGACAACAGGTAACTGTATAAGTGTGACTTAAAAGTGCCAAGTAAGCGGCAACCCCTGATATCTTGAGATATATATATATATATATATATATATATATATATATATATATATATATATATATATAAATAAAATAAATAAGTGTTTGAATTGGATTCGCCTGGTAGTGTAATGGATATCACGCTGAGGTACAGACTCAGAGATCCGGTTTCGAATCCCGTCCAGGCATTTATTTTTCTTATCATACCATATTAAGCTTGCATTGCTCAATGTTAAAGATTTAATTATAACATCGATAAAGCGTCACTGCTATAAAGTAAAATAAATATTCTCTTTAATTTGCTTACTTGATATAGTCAGCTACTAGATGGCAGTGAAGACAGTGTTCTCGCGACATCTAGTAATAATGGAGAGTATAATACATATATAAGAAAAAAATAAGTGTTTGAATTGGATTCGCCTGGTAGTGTAATGGATATCACGCTGAGGTACAGACTCAGAGATCCGGGTTCGAATCCCGTCCAGGCATTTATTTTTCTTATCATACCATATATATATATATATATATATATATATATATATATATAAGTTAGAGTGTGGCACATATGACAATGTCTGTAAAGGACAAACTGGAAGACCTTTCATTTCTCGTATAAAAGAACATATGAGGGCATATAACATAAATGTAAATACTTCAAAATACGCTAAGCAGCTTCTTCAATACGATCATTGTTTTAATTCAAATTTCAAAGTTTTACATGTTTGTAACAAAAGGAAAAAAAAGTAGATATTTTAGAAATTGTTAAAATAAATTAATTGAAGAAGGGCAATAGGCTGTTAAATTCCAAACTAGATTTAAATGCATCACCACTTTTAAATTTATAATAAGAGAAGGTTACACAGTTACAGTTGTTATGTACTTGAGTGTATATATAATAACAAAATTCATTTGTATTCATAGTATTCGTCTGAAAAAGGTAAAAAGTTCTAAAACAAATGTGACGTATGTGTATTGAAATACGGAAAATATGAAAATTGTACAAAACTTTAACAGTTTTATTTTATTTCATTATTAAGCATCGTTTAAATCTAAATTCCATACTATTTTTTGTTTCTTCAGTACTTGGATACGTTGTTTGAAAACAGAATTTGAAAAAAAGGTATCAATAGAATTGCGCAATGTCTGCAAAAAATAGGATTCTATGAAAGCTGTCGATAAAAAAAAGTATTTCAAAGAGATATGCGATAAAGTTTTGGAAATGCGGATTTCCTGGGAGTTAACATGAACACATTCAGGAAATGCATTGATATATTTAATTTTTGACCCAGATCTTTATTTCATTACGCAGAACTCTATTTCACGTCCTAATGCTGTGACTGGTTAACTGAATGTACTGCCATACTTCTTTCCATTTAATGCACCTGCAAACTTCACTAACGCAAAGGCAATTAAAAAAATTAAGAATTATATTCTTAGATATTAACCAATAACATAAAGATGATTTTTCCTGTAATAATTCAAGACGCGTATTACGTTATATACCTCGATTCATAAATAAATCGTCAAAGATTCAGGAAAATATTCAGGTATACAATGTTAGTCATAAATCTAGTTTCTTCTCATTTTTATATTTGCGAGTTTAAATTCAACCCAAAGAAATGAATTTCCAATATTATAATCCTCTTACTTTAAGGGAGGAAAGGAGATTACAAGTATTTGAGAATAAAGTACTTAGGAAAGTTTTTGGACCAAAGTGAGATGAACAGACAGATGAATGGAGAAGTCTTACATAACAATGAACTACATGGTCTTTATAGGAATCCAGATATAATAAGAACAGTTAAGTCTCGTAGACTGCGATGGGCAGGACATGTTGCACGTATGGGGAATGAAAGACTTGCATGGAAGCTTCTTGTAGGAAAGCCAGAGGGAAAACGCCCAGTTGGTAGACCAAGAATGAGGTGGGAGAATAACATTAACTATGATTTGAGGGAAATAGATTATACAGGGAATGATTGGAAAGCATTAGCTCAGCATAGGGATGTATGGAGAGCTTATGTCCGTGCGGCCATGAACCTACGGGTTTGGTAGTGCCAGTGAGTAAGTAAGTAAGTAAGCATAATCCTAACCGCGCTATAATAATAAACTTACTTACTTACTCACTGGCACTATCGAACCCGAAGGTTCATGGCCGCGCGGACATAAGCTCTCCATACATCCCTATCCTGAGCTAATGCTTTCCAATCATTCCCTGTATAATCTACTTCCCTCAAATCATAGTTAATGTTGTTCTCCCACCTCATTCTTGGTCTACCAACTGGGCGTTTTCCCTCTGGCTTTCCTACAAGAAGCTTCCATGCACGTCTTTCATTCCCCATACGCGCAAAATGTCCTGCCCATCGCAGTCTACGAGACTTAACTGTTCTTATTATATCTGGCTTCCTATAAAGACCATGTAGTTCATTGTTATGAAGTCTTCTCCATTCACCTGTCTGTTCATCTCTCTTTGGTCCAAAAATTTTCCTAAGAACTTTATTCTCAAATACTCGTAATCTCCTTTCCTCCCTTAAAGTAAGAGTCCATGTTTCGCACCCATATAATATAACTGGTAGAATAATAGTTCTATATATTTTCAGTTTAACGTTTTTTGAAAGGAGTTGGGACATCAAAAGTCTCTGCAATGCATAATAGCACGCATTTCCAGAATTGAGCCTATGTTTAATTTCTTTTTGCATCTCATTCCTATTTGATATTATTGTTCCTAGGTATTTGAATTCAGCCACTTCCTCAAAATTTCCATCATTTGTCATTAGCTGTCCATTTCCATTATATATTGAATTTCTACGTGTGACCATAATAAACTACGTACCTAAAATTATCCGAAATGCATTTAAAACGATCTTGAAATATGAATTCAAAAAGCAAGTACGAGAAGTATAATGCTCTCAATTTGAAGTGATTTTTCAGAGGATGTATCAATTTATTACATTTTCCCGGTTTGTTACACCGCGCACTAAACACACATTCTCTACTTTATTTAGGCTTTTGTATTTAGGATTTGAATATATGCAAATTGTCATATGCTCATTCTCTAATAATATTATTACAAATTATTTTTCAGGCCTCGCCAGCAAAAATCAGAATGGATTAATGTAAGTTAATCATTTTCATGATTTTATTTTTATGAAAGTTTTGCTTATGCGTATGCTACAACTACTTGTCCTTTTTGATGTTACAATGAACAACATTTTGAGACGTCTAACTTTCTACCGCTTTATATTTCATTCTAGGAATAAGTTGCATAATTAGCTAATGTGTTATGAGTATTTATCTAAATTTTCTAATTGTATCAGTTAAATTAAATGTTTTATTTATATACCTCTCACAAGGGAACTGTCAACCATTGCATGCCGAAACCTACCTTGTAAATTTCTCCCAGACTAGCATTATGGTTCTTACAAAGGCCGGTTGTCCAAAAATTTTAAAGGTTTTAGTTTTAACTGCAAGACCACTTAAAATCAAGACGCCACATCTCTCATTTAAACTACAGCGAAGTAATCCGACTCCTGTATTGGTAGACTGGAATTACGTCACTACCCGCCGTCCGCGCCGTGTCCCGCCTGACTTCACTCTGCTCTTAACTCATACAAGAATGTACATCTGCTCTGTATAGTGGGCACCCATTGCTGGATTCTGGCTTCGATTTCTGTGCACTTTGACTTTTAAATAACCGCAGATTTTTTTCTTTGACTATTCGGCTTATCTAGTACATTTACTTCATTATAGCTTCGGCATGTTCTCTTGTTAGTATTATTGGAGGGAGTTTGTTAGTTCTGGGATGGGCTGTCATGCACACATAAGCGAAAGCACGTGTCTTATCAAAACGGGATATACCATGTGCGTTCACGGGAAACAAATATATCCCGGCTGTTTTAAAAATGTAAAGGAGAAATGGGGAACACTGTCGTGTGCACTAAATATAAATGACAAAATAATTAATCATTATAAATTGACATTCTGAAATGACAATCTTATTCCTATGTTCAATCCATTACCTACTATTTCCTATTGTTCGTCATAGGGTAGAATATATTATAAACGTAAGAGCTTTATTGTAGCATATGCATTTAAAACCTAACTGATACAAATCTTAGAAAATATTACAACTAAACGGGTTACTTTAAAAAACATTGATTTTAGTTTTAATATTTTTACGGTACCATTTAATTTAATTTGGAAATATCAAAGTATTTTGTCTATTTTTATTAATTTTGTTTTCGTCTATCAATAAGTTTTATTCTTATTACATTTGGTGTCATAACATATAAACTATTGATTTTGTA
The DNA here is from genome assembly GCA_030220185.1 of Diploptera punctata. Taxonomy (NCBI): domain Eukaryota; kingdom Metazoa; phylum Arthropoda; class Insecta; order Blattodea; family Blaberidae; genus Diploptera; species Diploptera punctata. Next base: position 927,158 of record JASPKZ010003844.1, on the reverse strand, counting down.
TTTTAAATCATCTTAGGCATAAGTGATTTAACAATTTGAAACAATGTTTAAAAAGGAACATGGCACCTTCCCAATTGATAAAATGTTGATAAAGAATATCATACATTAAACAAACGTTATGTATGTCTTACAATGTGTGTTTTCTAATTTTCTTATATGTGTGATTGATTTCCTAGGAATGATAGTCTTAAATTATAAGTTGACACAATTAATACGATATTTTATATAATAAAGACAATTTATCCAAAATTGTATTTAAAATCGCTATATCATTAAATTTCTTATGTAAGAAATACGAGAATTTGCAGACTTGAGTGTTGTTATACTCTTGTACTCGTAATTTTTTGTTACATCATTGACGTGAATTCGAATTAATTTTCTGTAAGCTTAAATTAACGCTCCGATTTTGTAATTTAAAATGAAAAGTGTTAGTGCAACAAAAAGATAATATATTTTTTTAAATAATCCGTAATTCATTAAACTAGAGGACTAGGCCTACCTTAAATTAAAATCTTAAAAATGTTTTACAAATAAAAGTTGACAGTTTAACTGTTTATTAAATTCTACTAATTCTATTTAAATTGCATATACATTTTTTGCCCTTCATAGTTGATGTGAAGATTAATATAGTTTTACTGTATCTAAATAGTCCACCGCTGTGGTCTCGAGGTAGTGTGTTGCCTTGTCACGCAGTGGGCCCGGGTTCGATCCCCGGTCGGGGCAGTTTTTCTGGGTGAGGTTTTTATCGGGGTTTTTCCTCACCTGTAAGACAAATGTCAGGAAAACTTTAAGGCCCAAACGGTCCCCGAAATCATACGGTCATCACCATCATCATCCTTATCATTATCATCACCATCCTTCACCGGTGTGGAAAGCAACGGGAAGCTACCACACCTTCAATTCCCTAGTAAAGCTGCAAGCATAGCATGGAAATGCTATGATTGCAGTGAAGGACCTGCCCTCGGGCAGAATTACTATGGATGAATATCTAAATAAAAAATAGATCAAATATGAAGACAAGGAAAAAAAACTCAGTTGTCCAACTGGATTCAGTAATGACTTCTTTGCAGATTAACATTTTTCGCTAATATTACAAACCAGTTTGGTAACATTAATAAAAACAATATGCTTCCTGAATTTTGGCTCTGATAGAAAGGTAACCTATTTAACAACTTAATCTTAAACGGTTATATATATATATATATATATATATATATATATATATATATATATATTAAAATCCCACATACAGAAATGAAAGATTTATAGAATAGAATAGATTTATTTAGCCTGGTGGAGTTAAGGCCATGTGGCCTTCTCTTCCACTCACCAGAACAAGCATATGTTACATATGAATACAAAAAAATACAATAATAGTCATATAAAACAGGACAAACATATGTTACACATGAATACAAAAAAATTACAATAGTAGTCATATTAGACAGGACAAACATGTTACATATGAATACAAAAAAAAGTTACAATAATAGTCATTGAACAATTAATTATCTGTCATATTGAATAATAATGAAATTAATGTCTAATAATAGAATGAAACTAAATACAATTAAAATTAAATTAATGATACAATGAATAAAAAAAGGAATAACAGCTCGAATCTACCATGCATAAAAAGAAGAGAAAAAAATACACTACAGTGAATTAATCTACGCTTTTTATACAAGGCATTAGGTAAATATATTAACAAATCCTAAGTCTATTTTTATTAAATAATGCAAAAACGCATTATTAATTCTTAAAAAGTAGTATTAGTGAGTTGTTTCTGTTAGTGATTTTATTTTCAATTTATTTCTGAAAGATGGTAAAGTTTGGCAGTCTCTGACATAGGGTGGAAGTGAATTCCATGTTCTAGCAAGAGAAACTGTAAAAGATTTCGAATAATAGGTAGTATGATGAGGAGGGATATAAAGGACACTGTGCTCAAGGGATCGGGTATCTAAGTTATGTGTATCAGAGAGTTTAGTGAAGCGGTGTGATAAATAATAAGGTAAAGATGTGTGTAATATGTTATAGAGTAGGCATAGGGAATGGATGGTTCTACGATCTTGAAGACGAAGCCATGACAATTGTTCCAGGGATGGTGTAACGTGATCAAATCTACGTATACCACAAATAAAACGTATGCAAGAATTGTGAACACGTTGAAGTCTTTGGGTAAGAACAGTATTTAGGTCAGTAAAAAGAGTATCACAATAATCAAAATGGGGCATTGCGAGTGTTCCTACTAGCATTTTTCTTAGAGAAAACGGTAAACAATTTCTTATACGATTTAATGAGTGTATTATTGAGAAGATAGTTTTGCAAATGTTATTTATTTGTTTATTCCAAATTAAATGTTTATCCATAAACACCCCTAGATTTTTTACTGTCTCACTATAAGGGATCTGAACCCCATTAAGTGACACATGTAATACTGCATTTGTGTTAATTGAGGATAATTGTCTCTGATGGCCCATAATGATTGCTTGTGTCTTTCTAGGATTTAATTCAAGTCCATATTTCTCTGTCCACGCCGTTAGCGAGTCAAGGTCCTCATTAATTTTGGTTACCGCGTCATTTAAAGAATATTTGTCTGAGTGAAGGTAGATCTGCATGTCGTCCGCAAATAAATGATGTTTGCAATGTTTTAGGGAGTCAGATATGTCGTTTATATAGATTGAAAAAAGCAATGGGCCGAGCACCGAGCCCTGTGGAACTCCAGCTTTACGGTAGGTCCAAGAAGAGCGTAATGTAGAATTTCCTACAACATATTGCTGGCGCTCACGAAGGTAGGAGTTGAACCATTGCGTGACACTGTCAGAAAGTGAGAGGTTTTTTAGTTTAAGCAACAATAAGTCCAAGTCTACCGTGTCAAATGCTTTACTAAAGTCAAGTAGTGTAAGAATAGTAAGTTTTCGATTATCAGATGCTTCGCGTATGTCTTCACATATATTTAGTAGAGCAGTATTTGTATTGTGTCCTGTCCTAAAGCCTGATTGGTATTGATCTAAAAGGTCGTGTTCAGTTAGGTAGTCAGTCAGTTGTTTGTGGACTAATCGTTCCAAAGCTTTTGAAAGGGTAGGTAAAATACTAATGGGTCGAAAATCGTTAGGAGTTAAGGGAGTTTTTACTTTCGGGAGTGGGCGTACAATTGCTTGCTTCCATAATGTGGGATATATAGAGGTTTGTAGTGAGGAGTTGAAAACATGAGTTATGGTAGGTAGTATAACGTCGATTATTTTGTTAAGTAGAGTGATATTTATACGGTCAGTACCTTCTGCTTTTGTTTTTATTCGTTTGAGAGCTTTCTTTATGTCATTTTCTGTAAGATATGAAAAATGGAAATGTTCTCTGTCTGGTGGATTTGTCAATAGTAGTTCACTTATTGTATGTGTTTTGTCTTTAGGAGTAAAGAATGTGCTTGTAAAATGGTTATTAAGTGTGTTCAGAGAAACAGGTAGTTTTTTCTACCTGTGTGTCTTTCCTTCTTACACCCATTTTATTCAGATTTTTTCCAAATATCTGGGTTATTGTTATTAGGTTCAGTAAGGCTGTATAGATGTCTAAGTTTGGCGTTTCTGATAGTTTGTGTAGTCTTGTTTCGTAACCGTTTATAGTGATTAAGATTTATATCAGTTTTGTCGACTCTATATTTCCGATATGCTGCGTCTCTTTCAGTCATCAAGTCACGAATGTTAGCAGACATCCAGGGAGCAGGGTGTCGTTTCACTAGTTTAGTTTTCAGTGGAGCGTGTCTGTCATATAGTTGTAATATAAGGTTATTTAATGCCTCAACTTTTTCGTCAACAGAATGCAACGTCCATATAGTATGCCAGGGTAATTTTATAGCGTCTTCAAGTAGAGCTGCATTGTTTATATGTTTTAGGTCTCTATATGTGATAGTCTTACGAGCTAGTTTAGGGCACTGCAGTGAATATGCTAAGAATATAATATCATGTGCTGATATTCCGGGAGCTGACAGTTGCCCGTGGGTTAGTACTCTGTCTGGATTATTAGTAGCAATTAAGTCAAGTAAAGTCTCAGAATGATTGGTGTGATGTGTAGGCTGTAAGGGAAGGATAGTCATATCACAAACTTGGAACGCGGACATAAGCTGTTGTGTATGTCTGTTGTCAGTGTCTAGTATATTTATATTAAAGTCACCCATGACGATAACGTGTTCATATTGTATACGTGCGTTTTGTAGAGCGGATTCTATTTCTGCTATTTTTTTCATTTTAGGGGGTTGGTACACTACACAAAGAAGGCATTTTTTGAAGCTTGCGTATATTTCTATAAACATAATTTCAGGAGATGTCTCGTTATTAGAAAAGTATACAGACTTAGGGCAAAGGTCTGTCCTAACGAAGACACCAACACCGCCCCCTCGACTATGTACACGATCATGTCTAAGAAAAGTATAACCATCCATGTCAATTAAACTAGAATTAATGGAGGGAGTGAGCCATGTTTCTGATACGAGAATAGCATGAATATTGGAAGAAGAGAAAATCATTCTAATCTCGTCTGTATGTGCAGTTAAGCTTTGTGCGTTATATTGTAGACATGTGTTTATTATACCGCATTTGTATTTAACAAGAATGCACTATTGTATGACATAAAATAGATTTATTTTTTTAAAATATAAGATACTAGTTTCAGACAAGATTACGGATATAGGTTGGAAGTAGGCCTAATATAAGTGAGCAGATTTTATGTATATAGGCTACTTCTTGTGGCTAATATGTTGAATCTGTCTTATGGAGTTTGGGTCCAGTGTTCGACTCTTTAACTTAATCAAAGTTATTAAGAAACGTGAAAGAAAAGCTTATTACATTTAGGGATCGTAGGAAAAGTCCCGCGCCCTAGCCGAGCGGTTAAGGTAGGAAGCCTTGGCGCAGAGCTACGGGACTTGCGCTGGTTCGATTCTCCATGGGGGAAGAAATTTTCTCATGGTATTTTGGCCAGTATGGGACCGGTGCCCACCCAGCATCGTGAGGCAATTGGGTAGCTACAATAAGTAGCGGCTCCAGGTTGAGGAACCAGCTATAACGGCTGGGGGACTCGACATGCTAACCACATGTCACCCCTACACTGGCTGTTGATCATCTACCTCTGTGATTGACACATGTGGATGTGAAGGGCCAGCAGCCGGCTGGTAAAAGGGCAACCGCTGAAAAGTGGAAAGACCCTCAATCGGAGGAAAATATATATAGCCTAATCTACATTTATGGTTTACAGCTTTACGAAAGTTTTTAGATATTATCTTATCCTTGTCTGTTTCTTGTATTTAACTATTGGAAAATGTGCACTATGAAATTAGTGAAGCGGCAGAGAAGCACTATCATCCTTATAAGAAGAGTGTATTAAATATAACGAAGAATAGGCATGGAAGAAAATATATTCTTTCCTTAAGAACTAGAAAACGTACTATTAAGTATATAGGGCACGAAAAACCTTGTAGTTGATGTACCCTAATAAATACTACTAATACTTTTAGTTGCACTACATAAAATCTCTGTACCTGTTTGCTAAACGTTACATGACTAAACTGTATATTTCTATTTCACACTTCTAAATGATAGTTCATCGAGAATCTAATGCCAACTCAAACTGCATTTCGACAAAAAAAGGGTCTTATCTGGTTCTTTCCCTGCACTCTTCAATTAAGAAGAATGGGATTAAAATAAATATTCTGAATTTTATTAATTTTATTTACCTCAAATGTTATTAAAATAGTCAATTAGGTTTTCTCTCAATTAAATGCTAATAATAATAATATTCTTATTGCTTTGGTTACATGAGCTTGAGATCCGCAATGTCACAAACGCTCATTATTTGGACTTTGAACAATATGCTGTACACTAATGACGTATCCACGAAATTTCTATATATACTAAAAGTTTATCTTCACTTCATTCCTGAAAATATAAATGAAATTATTGCTAGAGTTAATAAACTTTTTTTCCCGTCTTATCTTGGGATAGACGTTTTAGACTTAACCTTAATGCAGAAACGACACAGATGTTATTAGTACTGGACATAAAATGCTTCTGCCTACTGGTGAAAATAATAAAATTGCAATAATCACGATGAATTTTCCTTATAGCTACGTATGTGATAAAAATAATATTGGATTTTCTTTGATTCCATACCAAGTTGGATTAATCAGGTAAAACCTACAACTAGAAATATATTTTGTATAATGCACATTGTAAAAATACTTAAATAGCTTCCTTCTTCTCTACTTAATTGGAACCTCATGATTGTACATTCTTACTATCGTTATGTACTGCTGAGTGGTCACCTTCAAATTCTCGTATAAAATACAGGGTGAACATAATGGCATGTAATATATGGCGCTATGGACACAGCTCTCTATCATTATTCAAATATCTTTCCTGACTTAGAGTATTGCCCGCTGAATCTTAAAATAATTTGTTCTCCTTTTCTGAAGTATTCTAAATTCTAGCCTTAACTATCTGACTCATTAGTTTAATTTCAAATCATTATGTGATTAGTACAACTTTAATAGAGTAAAAAAAATAAATACAGTTACAATTGTATCGCTTGGGCAGCAACTCTTATCAATAAGCTAATGTGTATTAATAATACTTACTTACTCACTGGCACTATCGAACCCGTAGGTTAATGGCCGCACGGACATAAGCTCTCCATACATCCCTATCCTGAGCTAATGCTTTCCAATCATTCCCTGTATAATCTACTTCCCTCAAATCATAGTTAATGTTATTCTCCCACCTCATTCTTGGTCTACCAACTGGCTTTCCTCCAAGAAGCTTCCATGCAAGTCTTTCATTCCCCATACGTGCAACATGTCCTGCCCATGGCAGTCTACGAGATTTAACTGCTCTTATTATATCTGGCTTCCTATAAAGACCATGCAGTTCATTGTTATGTAATCTTCTCCATTCACCTATCTGTTCATCTCTCTTTGGTCCAAAAATTTTCCTAGGTACTTTATTCTCAAATACTTGTAATCTCCTTTCCTCTCTTAAGGTAAGAGTCCATGTTTCGCACCCATATAATATAACTGGTAGAATAATAGTTTTTATATATTTTCAGTTTAACGGTGTATTAATAATAGAGAAAACAAAATAATATATAACCCTAACGATTACATTAAATATTAAACAATTAAGTAGAATTACTTAGTAATAATAATTGCATTGTGTTTACATATATACTTATTTGCGAATAAGTGTTTTCTTATTTTCCGCTTCTTGTCCAGAAATTTGCCTACACTTATCCAGTTTTATGGGTTTATCATTAACTCGTAGTATGTCAATCTATAACAATTTGAATTCAAAAATATATTCGGAAATAACTGGCACTTCCGATATCATAAAACGCTGTAATTACCAGTGAACAGAGTAATTTAACACTTATCATCCTCCTGCACATAACTCTCTACTTCATGTCTTAAATGGTGTACTAAAATTAGAGACCACCGGTCTGTAGAGTCCTTCAAAGGTCAAGTTAATTTTCTACTTAATATTAGTTTCTCTCAATTTCACTTTGTTGCATTCAACCTTATATGTTACGCTATATCTTCTGCGTGTTTATTGGTTTATTCCTTTATACATATTGTATATCTCGAGTAAATATAATTATTATTATAATTTTCTTTTTATTTAGTTATCCTCTTCCTTTATAGATACTTTTACATGTCCCACGCGTCCTGTACAGGAACACGACACGTGGGAACAGGATTTTAAAACTCTGGATCACAAACATACTTGCAGGCTTCCCTGGATGTGTGATCAATTCAATGTCAGGACCTCATCCGAGATAGCACAAACATTTAAAACAAGACACAAGACATCAATCACTCACACACTTACAGTACACTAAGTAAGACGAATATGATAGGATATGATTATGGTGGCCAAATGGTGTTTGGGAATTATTAGAGCCTTAACATTTTCCGAGATTTGACTTGCAGGAGAGGAAAATCCTCAAAAAAAGCTTCACTCAGGAAACTTGTCCATACCGATTCCCAGCCCTCTGCAGACGATGCAATAACGTTATCCCGAAACCGTAGCGGTGATAGTGTTATTGTCCATTAATCGTAATTTGTAAATATTTAATTGCATATACACATTAGTATGTATTGTATGCTTGTAATTGTTCGGACTGAGTGCGGGAGAAAACTTTATCTCTGACGATATAAATAAAGCTTTATTAATCATAATCAATTGAGTTGGTGTTTACTTGATGAAAATCCATATTTATTAATTAAATAAAAATAAAACGTAGTTTTATTTGATTTTCATATTTATTATATAATTCAGTGACAGCTATTTCGGTATATTATTTATAGCTTGCAAAGAATATAGCATTAATGAGCTTGATAAAAAGTTTCATTTTGTATCTTCAAACCGCGATTGTTAAGTTCAGCGAGGTGAACTTTGTGGTTCTGTGCGATATGTAATGGTAATAAATTTGAAGCACTATGGTGTTCTTCACTCTACAAACAAAAGCGCGAACTTGTGCTTTTGTGGTAACGCTTCAGAGTAATTGTAAATAGCATTTCAAATTCAATTTAATCTTTGTTAATTTAACGTTAAAGCTAAGATGTTCAGTGGTTTTACTTCTATTTCATGGTATTTGACGTTGGTGTTTGCAGAACCTTTATTGGGAATAACTAATCAATAGTTTCCATGAGTTTAGTTTATACTGATTGCATAGTGGGCCTATATTTTTTTTTTCATTTCAGTCACTTTAATCCATGTTCCATTACAAGTTCATATGCCAGAAAATGATATTCATTCATATTATGTTTTCGCCTAAGATTTTGAAAATATCATTATAAAAATAAATATGATTCCATATTTACAGATAATAATTAATATTTATAAGAACAATATTTAACACTTTTCTATAACAAACCAAAAAAAAAAACACATCATCAATATAATTCCTTCAGTAATAATAAATAAATAAGGTGAACAAACAATGCTTAGAGCAATTTGTTACGACCACCAAATTAAAAAACATAGATGTTAAATTTTGGGCAGACGAGGTTAGGAGAGAATTCCAAAAGATTGGGATGGGCTGGATATGGGAAAAAGGGAGTGAAAATCGCAAGAACGTGTGGAGAAAAATAAGGAGGAGGTACTTAGATATAAACCAACAAGATACTTTCGCCGAATGTACAGGAAAACGCTCACTGTGTTTACAAAGAGACCTAAAACACGTCTGGGGAAAAGAATCGTATATACTCAACCTAGGATTTAAGGAGAGATCAGGGCTTGCTTGGTTTAGGCTAGGGGCATGGAAATTTCTAAAAATTAGCGACGATCACGATATGCGAATATGTTCAATGTGCGGGAACTTTGAAGATGAGATACATATATTAGGAAAATGTAATGATTTAGAATATTGGAGACGTCAGTTATTACTGGAAAGATTTCTAAATTCAAATCGGGAAAGATTGGCATGCTACGAGTTATTGGTAAATCCAGAAAATTGGATAAACCTCGGTAAATGTCTGGACAAAACGCGGAAAATAAGGACAACACTCATTCATGAATGAATATATGTTATCAAAATGCAATACCATTAATTCTTAACAATTATATATAAATTAATTAGTGTATAATGCTATTGTGTTATTATTTAATTGTAATATTATTGTGTTTTCTTTATGTAATTGTAATGTTAATGTTTTTAGTGTATAATGCTATTGTGTTATTATTTAATTGTAATATTATTGTGTTTTATTTATATAATTGTAATGCTATTGTTTTTTTGTTGTTTATTTTCCTTTACACTAGTACCAATTATTACTTTATTGTAACGGACTGTCAACAGCACGTACGGCTTACTGCCCGTGCGACCAATATTTGTAAATAATATTGTAAATATCTTACGTTTTGTCTAATAAAGTCCTACTACTACTAATAAATAAATAAATAGGTCCATCGGACCCCTACAGAGAAGGACCTCTTTATCTTCAGATAGGGATAGCTCAATGATGATCACTGCATTAGCTATTCCTTGTCATTGAATTTACCTTATTTTGCTGGTCTTACTAATTGCGATACTCGTTTTCCTCTTAGTATTTCTCTAATACATATTTGAGTATTCCGTTAAGCTATTCCTGACCCACTGTGCCTCCATGTCCTCCTTTTTTCTATTATACTTACTTACTCACTGGCACTATCGAACCCGTAGGTTCATGGCCGCGCGGACATACGCTCTCCATACATCCCTATCCTGAGCTAATACTTTCCAATCATTCCCTGTATAATTTACTTCCATCAAATCATAGTTAATGTTATTCTCCCACCTCATTCTTGGTCTACCAACTGGGCGTTTTCCCTCTGGCTTTCCTACAAGAAGCTTCCATGCAAGTCTTTCATTCCCCATACGTACAACATGTCCTGCCCATCGCAGTCTACGAGACTTAACTGTTCTTATTATATCTGGCTTCCTATAAAGACCATGTAGTTCATTGTTATGTAGTCTTCTCCATTCACCTGTCTGTTCATCTCTCTTTGGTCCAAAAATTTTCCTAAGTACTTTATTCTCAAATACTTGTAATCTCCTTTCCTCCCTTAAAGTAAGAGTCCATGTTTCGCACCCATATAATATAACTGGTAGAATAATAGTTTTATATATTTTCAGTTTAACGTTTTTTGAAAGGAGTTGGGATATCAAGAGTCTCTGCAATGCATAATAGCACGCATTTCCAGAATTGAGCCTATGTTTAATTTCTTTCTGCATCTCATTCCTATTTGTGATTATTGTTCCTAGGTATTTGAATTCAGCCACTTCCTCAAAATTTCCCTCATTTGTCATTAGCTGTCCATTTCCATTATATAATGAATTTCTACGTGTGACCATATATTTAGTTTTATTGATATTTACTTCCAGTCCTAATTTCTTAGTGTTACTCAATAGTGTGTGCGTGTTGTCCTTTAGTATCTCCTCGCTATCGGCCAATAGTACTACATCATCAGCATAAACTAACAGCTTATTAATACCATTGAGTTGTAAGCCTTCCTCATTCTCTAAAGATTTAATGGCATGCTCTAGTACAAAATTAAATAGTAGAGGAGATAGTGCATCTCCTTGCTTCAACCCATTCTGGATTTCAAAAGTGTCCGAAAACTGTTTGCCTACACGCACCCTACTCTTTGTGCCATTTAGACACATTCGTATAAGTCTAACTAACTTTTTAGGAATTCCGAACTCCAGCAGGATACTATATAACTTCTCCCTCTTAATTGAATCATATGCTTTTTTTGAAGTCTACATATAGTTGATGTACAGTACCATTATATTCCCATTTCTTTTCTAAAATCTGTCTTATACTAAAAATCTGATCTGTTGTAGACCTGTTTCTTCTAAATGCACATTGATGATCTCCTAGAATGTCATCAATATAGGGAGTAAGTCTGCTTACTAATATATTTGTTAGAATTTTGTACGAAGTTGAAAGTAATGAGATGCCCCTGTAGTTGTTGCAATCAGTTTTATCTCCTTTCTTATAAATTGGTACGATAATTGATTCTTTCCATTCATCTGGAAGAGCTTCTTTTTCCCAAATCATACTAAGCAACCAGCGTATCTTGTCCATCAATTTTTCTCCCCCTGATTTTATCAGTTCTGCTGGGATCTCATCCGAACCTGATGCTTTATACATCTTCAATTTTTCTATCGCCATTTCAACCTCTAATGCACTTGGTTCTCCGACTAGCATTTCTGCTGTCTGTAAATTATCCTCCTCAATGTCCTGTTCTGTATGTACATTTAATAGCTGATTAAAGTAACTTTTCCATCTATTTAATATACTCCTGGAATCTGCAATCATATCCCCATTTTCATTCCGAATTATGTTTGTTCTAGCCTGAAACCCTTTCTTCTCTATCCTAATTCCCTGATATAATTCTCTAATGTTCCTATTTTTTGCATTCATTTCAAGATCATTAATCTTCTCTCTCAAATATTCCCTCTTTTTACTACTTAGTAACTTGGTGGTTTCCCGTCTAATACTACCCAATTGCTCTAAATTTACCTCATTTGGCTCGTGTAACCATTTCACTTTTGCTAGCTTTCTTTTCTTTACAATGTCGGCACATTCCTCATCAAACCATTTCTTGTTTTGCCTCTTTTTAAACAACCAATGCTTTCTGATGCTGACAATTTAATAGTATCTCTTATAGCCTCCCATTCTTTATTTATATCAGTTTCTTCTTCGTTTGCCACATTGTCATCTGAAGATTCTAGTACTTCAAATCTATTAGCAATTTTGATTTGGTATTCTTGCCGCATTTCATCATTTTTCAAGTTTTTTAATTCAAATTTTACAGAATCATCTTTAGCGTTTGTTCCTCTCATAAGCGATAGCCGTTGTCTGATTTTCACTCTGACCAGATGATGATCCGAATTGCAGTCTGTCCCTCTAACTGATCTAACATCGATGATGCTACTGTGCCAGCGTTTATCCACTAATACATGATCTATCTGGTTCCGAGTTTCTCCATCTGGGGACGTCCAGGTGTATTTATGAATATCCTTATGCTGAAATGTTGTGCTCTTAACAATGAGATTCTTTGATGTGGCAAAGGTGACTAATCTAACCCCATTGTCATTACTATCTTCATGAAGACTGAATTTGCCTATTGTTGGTTTGAATATATCTTCCCGCCCCACTTTTGCATTAAAATCTCCTAAGACAATTTTCATATGATATCGTGAAAGGCTATCAAATAAGCATTCTAATTCTTCATAGAACTCATCCTTGATCTTGTCATCTTTATCTTCTGTGGGAGCATGTACATTTACAATTATAAAATCATGTTGTTTACCCTTTAGAATTATGTATGATATCCTATCACTAACAAACTTAATATCTCGGAAAGCGGATAGGATCCTCCTTCTGACTAAAAAACCCGTTCCAAATTCAGGTCTTTCTGCACCCCGTAGTATAATGCAAAGCTTCCTGATTCCTGACTACCTTCTCCTGGCCACCTAACTTCCTGTAAAACGACTATATCCAAGGGCGATTTATCTAATTCCCACGTTAATATCTCTAGTGCCCCGCTATTGTATAAAGTCCTAACATTCCATGTTCCTAGGAACATGTCCCTGTGTTTGAGCCTTTGGCATGGGTTCCCTGAAGTAGTCCCCGCCCGGAGAACCTAATGGGGGACTATTTGACCTCCGGAAAATTTTACCCCAGTTGAACCCATGTCCGCATTTCTTGACGGTTGTATTTTTACGGTGAAAGATCGTCACTCTTTCGACCAAGGTACTTTTTTCGTCTGGCTTATCACCGTCGACCAGTCCGGCATGGGTAACCCTATCGGCAGCCATGCTACCGCCGGCATAGCTCTCAGGATCATTTAAGCACGCAAGCCACTCCACCACGACAAGGTAAAGATACCATGGATTTTTCTATTATAGCATTAATTATTACTCCATTAGTCTAATTCTACGATCGCTTATTTCCGCCTCTGTCTGTCTCTTGCTATTGTAGTCCTCTGCATATCCATCACTCCGCTAAATTCGTGGGACCATCTCTATCGTAGACGTCCTCTTCTGGTTTCCCTTGTCTCGGGTCACACATGTTTGTGGCAGAGGCACACCTGTCATATTTCATCCAACTTCATTCATCTTAAGGTTTATATCTTTCTAGAAAATCTGAACGATTTTTCAGTCTTGCGTTACGGCTGACTTCACTATCAGACCAAACGTCTGGTACTCATTTCCATAGAGGCTGAGTCGATCTCAGCATCATGGTATCGATAGAATATTTTGGGGAGTTAAAAAAAATACTGACCCCATCGGGAATCGAACCCGCGATGTTTTCAGTTAGTAGCATAATGTTTTAACCAAATACCCTATGGTTATCTTGCCTCTAATATCTATAGGATTTGTATCCCTACAGGGAAAGAAGATCTGGAAATTTGAGTAGAGATGGCGTGACCACATCTTATAGCATTTGTCCACACGGGGAAAACACATTTTTCATGGAATTGGGCCTACATTGATAAGCTGGGTTTTGTCAAAGTCTTCTTCAATCGTTTTGTTCAGCTGCAAAGTGTTCGCTGGAATTTCTAATTTCACTTCATTCTCTTTGAGGTTCAGTCGGAGACTAGGTTTAGTATATTTCTCTACCTTTTAACTTTCCAAATCACAAAAATTAATTATTTATTTCATACTATGTATCTTTCCAAATCACAAAATTAATTCTTTATTTGTACTATGTATCATTTCAGCACGTTACGGAGTTATAAAATGATCGACAAATGGAATATTACATTGCAATATAGTACCTACTACAATATTCACAAAATGAATTCATCTTTTACCAACGTTTTAAACATAAACGGCGTAATTAATAATTTTACAGTAAATAAACAAGAATTTTCAGTATAAATTATGATGGCCGTCAAATTGTATATTACAGTACCATAAAGGGTCTACTACAATATTCACAAAAAGGGCTCAACTTTCATCAACATTATAAAAAAATGGAGTTTAAATAATTATTTTAGCACTAAACAAACAATAACAGTCTTACTCAATAGAGATTATATATGATGGTCGACAAATTGAAAATTACAGTACCATACAAGGCCTATTATAATATTCACAAAAAGAACGCTGTTTTCACTAATATTATCAAAATCATGGAGCGCAATACAACATTTTAGAAACAAACAAACGAGAATAGAATAAAGATTACCGTCCATTAATTGAATATTATAGTAACGGATTAGCTCTTGTTTTATCTTTTAACTCCTGCTTTGTTATTTACGTATATTGAGTCTGTTATAATATTCACACAAAAAAACACAATTTCCACCTACAATGTAAAAATTATAGAATTTAATTAATAATTTTCGAATTAAACAATCAAAAGTAGATATACTTAATAAAATTGTATGATGATAGAGAAATGTTGCAATACCATACAAGACCTACTATATTATTAACAAAATAACGCGGCTTCCATCAATATATCTAAACCTTATTAGAAACATATTAATTTTAATAGAAAATGAAGAATACTCGACATAAATAGCACGTTATACTAGCAACACGCATGTAATTATAAAATAACACCGGTCAACATGATTTTTGTCTCATGAGTATCAGTAGTTGTACTCAATGCAGTTTTTTATTGTGTTTTCAAATATGTATTCGGAATTTCTCCATCACCCACAGTTTTTTATTTATATTTCAATTAATGGATTTAAATAATTATTTTTTAATAAACGTTTTTTCGCCCATTTGTCCATTATAAAATAAAACCAAATGAGTTAACTCAAATGATTTTTAGCTATGGATAAGAGATTTCAAGGCAAATGGAATCCTAACACGCTGGCCGATTATTATTGTTGGACCATCAAGAGGGATGCTCCACAGGCGAAATATAGCAGAAAATCGTCATTTCTTACATTCTAGGTGAGTCCGAATGTTCGTATATTGTGTAGTTACGAATGTAGAAAATATTAAAGTGTTTGAAATTATAAATGCCTGTCTCTCGGAAACCTTGCGTGATAGAGGAAAACCGATATCATATTTGAATTCAGTAGAAAAGTACTATCAGAATCACATGTTTTTCTTTCTGAGACAAAAAAAAATGTTTTGTTGCTCAATGTAATTTGTCAGGCAGAAACTGCGTAAACTAAGGGAGTTCCTAGCATGTCGAATTTAGGGCCTGATTTTTATAGTTTACGGAATATACCGTACTTCCCTTTTGTTAATTGAGTCATAACCAGTTACATTTCAAGAATACAATAAACGATATATGCAATATACAAGCTCTAAACCTGGAATCAGCGTTGAAACTATTCAATGCTAAGAACCTCCCAATAATAGCTTACGGGATAGAAATGATTTGGCCACATTTTACAGAAGCTAATCTAAACACGCTGGAAAAAGTGAAAGCTACATACATAAAAAAGAGCAATAGGAGTATCAAGAACGACAATAAGTCATCTAGTGTACCTATTGACAAGGGAGACTTTCCTTATCGAGGACTTGAAAACAGCCTACCTACTACCAACCACGGAACCCTATGTACATGCGCTACAAAGACTACGCAGAAAAAGAGAGGAAGTATGTCCGGAACTCTTCAGCACCGGAGCGATGATAGGAACTGGACAGAAGCAAATTTCCAGATGCGACACGTCATCACAAGATTAAGCGTGCATGGATTCCATCACCTAATGTGTAAAGATAAAACATTCCATGGCTCGAAGACGTCGTGAATATGTGAAGTGTGTGAACAGAAATGCGAAAGATATCACATCCAAACATAAACAAAGAACAAAAACAATTAGTGAGTACGCAATACAAACATAAAGTGTTAGTGACTGTTAAAATGCTGTGTTACCAGCTTTGCACTATTGTGCGCAATCCATTTATATGTGTTAAGAATACAAACATCGCAGTTGCTAGACCGGTTTTTTAAGTTGCGGTTTTCACGTAAACCCTCACATTTAATGGTCGAATTTCGCTGATTTTTGGAGACTACCCTTACTAGTTTTATTTCAGTGGCATATGGTAAGTGTCGTTGGAAAAACAAAAATGAAAATTATGACCGCATTAGGGGTTTCTACATTTTCGCTTCAAGTGAATCTTCACTCATAATTGTTCGGTTTTGCTGGTTAAGGAATTGATTGTTATATGCGGAGTTTCATGTTGCTACAATATTAACATATATATATATATATATATATATATATATATATATATATATATAGTCTATAGTGTTCTGCCCAAGGGCAGATCTTTCACTGCAATCATAGCATTTTCTTGCTATGCTTTGCAGCTTTACTAGGGAATTATAGTTGTGGTAGCTTCCGGTTTCTTTCCACACCGTGTTCACCATCATTGGTGATGATAATGATGGCCTGATGATTTTCGGGGATCGTTGGGTCCTACGCTTCCTGACATTTGTCTTACATGTAAGGAAAACCCCCGAAAAAAACCTCACGCAAGAGCCTGTCCCGATCGGGAATCGAACTCAGGCCCGCTGCGTGACAAGACAGCACGCTACCTCGATACCACAGCGGTGGAATATATATGTCCACGAGAACAGCTTTAATAGTTACATTATTTCTAAATTCGCTAAAAAATGAATGTTATGAAAAGCCTAGAATACATTTTGTCTTTCAGCTGGCACTGGACTTACATCCACGTGTGACCATTATGAGGTTGTCTCGTAAATAAGGTCAGTTTTTATGTAATGTTGCTGTCTGGTGGAATTTTGAAGGTGTGAATCACACTGAGAGTTTGTTTCAGTCGTTTCAGATCTCTATTCTCAATGACTGGAACAAATTCATGAAATTTTGTGGATCGCTGGACCCCATACTGCAGGAACAACCACGACAAAAGTACTGGAATTGAGAGGAATCGAACTGCTGTCACACCGAGCATATAACCCTGATCTTACGCCTTCAGATTATTCGTACCATCTCTTTGGATGCATGGCCCATTTCTTGTATAAATTTTTGAAAACTTTGAAGCTATGGAAGTGGATCTCAACGAATTCTTCGCATTAAAAACCAGAGACTGGTTCCGTCGCGGGAAAATAAACCTCGCTGAAATATGGCACATGATCATAAATACCGGCACTACTGGCCCTACTGTAATAGTAGTTTAATTTCTTGTCATAAAACATTCCAAATAAGATTTTATTTTAAAAAAAAGACTATTCACCAGAGTGACTTACCCTTGATTTTTCAGTTTATTGCTGTGATTTATATCTTTTCTTCTGTATTTACTAATATTATTTTGTAATATTTTAAACTTTTTCAAACAATTTTTATAACATTATTTGACAATTTTAAAGTATTTACTTAAATAGTCAAATCACAACATTACGACACTGTTAGACAATATTGTGATGCTGACTGCTATCTTCTTTACAGAGTATATTACTTAGTCTATGATTTTTTATCGCTGTTTTGGGTTATTGCTGGTTAGAACGGCGTTAGGAAGTGATAAGTAAGTGTACAACCATTTTTAATAAACGTTTGGTAATATTAATATTATTAAAGTATTTCTTTAACATAGATTTGGGGATTTATTGCAAAGATTGGACATTTAAATTTCATACTGTCATTAGCGTAAGCTGTATAAACTTTAGTATGATATGGGTAATAATCGATATTATGACAAGGATGATAATCGATATGTGGTTCGATAGTGGGTTATCATTGGCTCTATAAACTCTGGCGCATGCGCACTGTTGTTCTATAGGACTTTGAAAATATATCAGGTAAGTTAAAGTGATGACTCCCAAAAGAAGAAAAAAAGAAGCATTACTTATGAGACAGTATATGTATTAAAGAGGTGGACTGTACGAATAAAACAGAAATGGAGGAAGCTTCAAGATGGGGAACTCCATAATTTATATCGTTGTCCTCATATTGTAAGGATTATTAATTTAGGAAATTAAGAAGGGTTGCTCATTGGCCTCTACTGTAAGAGTAGTTTAATTTCTTGTCATAAAACATTCCAAATCAGATTTTGTTTTAAAAAAAAGACTATTCACCAGAATGACTTACCCTTGATTTTTCAGTTTATTGCTGTGATTTATATCTTTTCTTCTGTATTTACTAATATTTTGTAATATTTTAAACTTTTTCAAACAATTTTTATAACATTATTTGACAATTTTAAAGTATTTATTTAAATAGTCAAATCACAACATTACGACACTGTTAGACAATATTGTGATGCTGACTGCTATCTTCTTTACAGAGTATATTACTTAGTCTATGATTTTTTATCGCTGTTTTGGGTTATTGCTGGTTAGAACGGCGTTAGGAAGTGATAAGTAAGTGTACAACCATTTTTAATAAACGTTTGGTAATATTAATATTATTAAAGTATTTCTTTAACATAGATTTGGGGATTTATTGCAAAGATTGGACATTTAAATTTCATACTGTCATTAGCGTAAGCTGTATAAACTTTAGTATGATATGGGTAATAATCGATATTATGACAAGGATGATAATCGATATGTGGTTCGATAGTGGGTTATCATTGGCTCTATAAACTCTGGCGCATGCGCACTGTTGTTCTATAGGACTTTGAAAATATATCAGGTAAGTTAAAGTGATGACTCCCAAAAGAAGAAAAAAAGAAGCATTACTTATGAGACAGTATATGTATTAAAGAGGTGGACTGTACGAATAAAACAGAAATGGAGGAAGCTTCAAGATGGGGAACTCCATAATTTATATCGTTGTCCTCATATTGTAAGGATTATTAATTTAGGAAATTAAGAAGGGTTGCTCATTGGCCTCTACTGTAAGAGTAGTTTAATTTCTTGTCATAAAACATTCCAAATCAGATTTTGTTTTAAAAAAAAGACTATTCACCAGAATGACTTACCCTTGATTTTTCAGTTTATTGCTGTGTGTGATTTATATCTTTTCTTCTGTATTTACTAATATTTTGTAATATTTTAAACTTTTTCAAACAATTTTTATAACATTATTTGACAATTTTAAAGTATTTATTTAAATAGTCAAATCACAACATTACGACACTGTTAGACAATATTGTGATGCTGACTGCTATCTTCTTTACAGAGTATATTACTTAGTCTATGATTTTTTATCGCTGTTTTGGGTTATTGCTGGTTAGAACGGCGTTAGGAAGTGATAAGTAAGTGTACAACCATTTTTAATAAACGTTTGGTAATATTAATATTATTAAAGTATTTCTTTAACATAGATTTGGGGATTTATTGCAAAGATTGGACATTTAAATTTCATACTGTCATTAGCGTAAGCTGTATAAACTTTAGTATGATATGGGTAATAATCGATATTATGACAAGGATGATAATCGATATGTGGTTCGATAGTGGGTTATCATTGGCTCTATAAACTCTGGCGCATGCGCACTGTTGTTCTATAGGACTTTGAAAATATATCAGGTAAGTTAAAGTGATGACTCCCAAAAGAAGAAAAAAAGAAGCATTACTTATGAGACAGTATATGTATTAAAGAGGTGGACTGTACGAATAAAACAGAAATGGAGGAAGCTTCAAGATGGGGAACTCCATAATTTATATCGTTGTCCTCATATTGTAAGGATTATTAATTTAGGAAATTAAGAAGGGTTGCTCATTGGCCTCTACTGTAAGAGTAGTTTAATTTCTTGTCATAAAACATTCCAAATAAGATTTTGTTTTAAAAAAAAGACTATTCACCAGAATGACTTACCCTTGATTTTTCAGTTTATTGCTGTGATTTATATCTTTTCTTCTGTATTTACTAATATTTTGTAATATTTTAAACTTTTTCAAACAATTTTTATAACATTATTTGACAATTTTAAAGTATTTATTTAAATAGTCAAATCACAACATTACGACACTGTTAGACAATATTGTGATGCTGACTGCTATCTTCTTTACAGAGTATATTACTTAGTCTATGATTTTTTATCGCTATTTTGGGTTATCGCTGGTTACAACGGCGTTAGGAAGTGTACAACCATTTTTAATAAACGTTTGGTAATATTAATATTATTAAAGTATTTCTTTAACATAGATTTGGGGATTTATTGCAAAGATTGGACATTTAAATTTCATACTGTCATTAGCGTAAGCTGTATAAACTTTAGTATGATATGGGTAATAATCGATATTATGACAAGGATGATAATCGATATGTGGTTCGATAGTGGGTTATCATTGGCTCTATAAACTCTGGCGCATGCGCACTGTTGTTCTATAGGACTTTTAAAATATATCAGGTAAGTTAAAGTGATGACTCCCAAAAGAAGGAAAAAAAGAAGCATTACTTATGAGACAGTATATGTATTAAAGAGGTGGACTGTACGAATAAAACAGAAATGGAGGAAGCTTCAAGATGGGGAACTCCATAATTTATATCGTTGTCCTCATATTGTAAGGATTATTAATTTAGGAAATTAAGAAGGGTTGCTCATTGGCCTCTACTGTAAGAGTAGTTTAATTTCTTGTCATAAAACATTCCAAATAAGATTTTGTTTTAAAAAAAAGACTATTCACCAGAATGACTTACCCTTGATTTTTCAGTTTATTGCTGTGATTTATATCTTTTCTTCTGTATTTACTAATATTTTGTAATATTTTAAACTTTTTCAAACAATTTTATAACATTATTTGACAATTTTAAAGTATTTATTTAAATAGTCAAATCACAACATTACGACACTGTTAGACAATATTGTGATGCTGACTGCTATCTTCTTTACAGAGTATATTACTTAGTCTATGATTTTTTATCGCTATTTTGGGTTATCGCTGGTTACAACGGCGTTAGGAAGTGTACAACCATTTTTAATAAACGTTTGGTAATATTAATATTATTAATGTATTTCTTTAACATAGATTTGGGGATTTATTGCAAAGATTGGACATTTAAATTTCATAGCGTCGTGCTGCCATCAAGCGTAAGCTGTATAAACTTTAGTATGATATGGATAATAATCGATATGTGACAAGGATGATAATCGATATGTGGTTCGATGGTGGGTTATCGCTGGCTCTATAAACTCTGGCGCATGCGCACTGTTGTTCTATAGACTTCGAAGAAAGATATATCAGATACGTTAAAGTGATGAATCCCAAAAAAAAAAAAAAAAATATGAGGCAGTATATGTATTAAAGAGGTGGAGTGTACGCATAAAACAGAATTGGAGGAAGCTTCAAGATGAGGAACTCCATAATTTACATCGTTGTCCTCATATTGTAAGGATTATTAATTTAGGAAATTGAGAAGGGTTGCTCGTGTACAGTAGTCCGAATGAGTGACAGGAGGAAATCCTTATTTTTTTATTGTGAAACTCATAGGTATAAAACATTAGGAAACCCTAAGTGGATGTCGCAGGAACATATTCTAATGGATAGTAATAATAATAGTAATAGTTGAAGTGGCGTTGCTGGTAGTGGTGGTGTTGATGATAGTGATCGTGATAATAGTATTATATTTAATTACGTTCTTTGACGACTCACGTCATTGGAGTCGCATTTCAAAACTGAGAGTGAATTGAACTACACATTTAGCTCAGAGGTTTCTTACTTCAGACTTCATTCCCTTCACAAGAAATCATGGGTTTTACGAGTTGAAAAAATCGACCTCTGTCGGATTTTGAATCCGCGAACCTCACTATCGGAGACGAACATAATAACCAGTAAGTCACCGTAACCGACATCGATCCTACAGAACCTGTTTATCGATGATATAAACTGGTTTCAGTTAGATGAAGGGTCGACAAATTTTGCACAGAAGCCTCTTATTTCAGGTTTTAATCCCCTTTCGAAAGTAGCCATTTATATGATTGTTATGGTCTGAAGAAATAAAACCGTCGATCTTGGCTAAGATTTGAATCCGTTAATCTCAGTACCAGAGACAAGCATGGTAACCACCAGACCACCGGAACCGAGTAGATCTAACAAAACTTGTTTATTCAGAATAAATTAGGTAGGTTACGTTAGATTGGGAAGGTTAGGTTAGATTGGATTAGGTAGGTACTCGGAAGCCAGATATAATAAGAACAGTTAAGTCTCGTAGACTGCGATGGGCAGGACTGTGGCACGAATGGGGAATGAAAGACATGTATGGAAGCTTCTTGTAGGAAAACCAGAGGGAAAACGCCCAGTTGGTAGACCAAGAATGAGACAGAAAAATAACATTAACTATGATTTGAAGGAAGTAGATTATATAGGAAATGATTGGAAAACATTAGCTCAGTATAGGGATGTGTGGAGAGGTTATGTCCGCGCGGCCATGAACCTACGGGTTCGATAGTGTCAGTGAGTTAGTTTTTGTTAGTTAGGTACTCGGCGACCTTCCTTTTTCTTAGCATGCTTTTCGTAAGTTTGTATTCTGTTTTAGCAATGAATAATCATTCATTATTAGTTAATTATGGCATAACTAACTCACTGGCACTATCGAGCCCGAAGATTCATGGCCGCGTGGACATAAGCTCTCCGTACATCCCTGTCCTGCGCTAATGTTTTCTAATCATTCCCTGTATAATCTACTTCCCTCAAATCATAGTTAATGCTATTCTCTCACCTCATTCTTGGTCTACCAACTGGGCGTTTTCCCTCTGGTTTTCCTACAAGAAGCTTCCATGCACGTCTTTCATTCCCAATTCGTGCCACATGTCCTGCCCGTCGCAGTCTACGAGACTTAACTGTTCTTAATTAATTATGGCATATTATACTTAAATCGTCCACCGCTGTGGTCTCGACGTATCGTGCTGCCTTGTCACGCAGCGGGCCCGGGTTCGATCCCCGGTCGGGGCAGTTTTTCTGGGTGAGGTTTTTATCGGGGCTTTTTCCCCACCTGTAAGACAAATGTCAGGAAAACTTAAGGCCCAACCCTGAAATCATATGACCATCATCATCGTCATCATCCTTATCATTATCATCATCATCATCATCATCATCCTTCGCCGGTGTGGAAAGCAACGGGAAGCTACCACACCTACAATTCCCTAGTAAAGCTGCAAGCATAGCATTAAAATGCTATGATTGCAGTGAAGGACCTGCCTTCGGGTAGAATTACTATGGATGGATGAATACTTAAATCAATCTCAAATTTTCATTTGATTTTCAGACATTCTTCGGATGTTTTAAACACACATACATGCACGCACACGTGTGTGTGTGTGTGTGTATATATGTGTGGCCACCAGAAATAATGATTATTATATTCGCCATGTTTACTATAAATGTGTGATTGAATTGTGTTTGTCTTAAGTTTTCGTGTTGTCTCGGAGGAGCAAGTCATACATTCGGGGAGGCCCTCCATATGTGCGGTCAAAAAATGTGTATCTGATCAAAGTTTAAAATCTCTCTCTCGACAGATTTTTTTTTTATTTATTTAGCCTGGTGGAGTTAAGGCCATGTGGCCTTCTCTTCCACTCACCAGAACAAGCATATGTTACATATGAATACAAAAAAATACAATAATAGTCATATAAAACAGGACAAACATATGTTACACATGAATACAAAAAAATTACAATAGTAGTCATATTAGACAGGACAAACATGTTACATATGAATACAAAAAAAAGTTACAATAATAGTTATTGAACAATTCATTATCTGTCATATTGAATAATAATGAAATTAATGTCTAATAATAGAATGAAACTAAATACAATTAAAATTAAATTAATGATACAATGAATAAAAAAGGAATAACAGCTCGAATCTACTATGCATAAAAAGAAGAGAAAAAAAACACTACAATGAATTAATCTACGCTTTTTATACAAGGCATTAGGTAAATATATTAACAAATCCTAAGTCTATTTTTATTAAATAATGCAAAAACGCATTATTAATTCTTAAAAAGTAGTATTAGTGAGTTGTTTCTGTTAGTGATTTTATTTTCAATTTATTTCTGAAAGATGGTAAAGTTTGGCAGTCTCTGACATAGGGTGGAAGTGAATTCCATGTTCTAGCAAGAGAAACTGTAAAAGATTTCGAATAATAGGTAGTATGATGAGGAGGGATATAAAGGACACTGTGCTCAAGGGATCGGGTATCTAAGTTATGTGTATCAGAGAGTTTAGTGAAGCGGTGTGATAAATAATAATCGTGCCACTATAAGAACATGTGCGACGTGGGGCACTTAATATACCTAAAAGGTGAACAATTTAACTACAATGGATAAAAAAAGAAGAATTCATGTAGACTGGCATGCAGCATGGCATTTCGTAATTCTCTATCGAACTAATAAATGCACAAATTAAGTAGTTAATTTAGTTATCTTGACATCTTGTTTACTACAGAATGTCACATTGGTTAAGTGTAGAGATTATATCAAGGTCATCTGACATTTTGGAAGAAAAAATACAATAACATGTTATTATGGCATCGCGTGCGTTTAAAAGAAACTGATGTTTTCCTAGACTATAAAAATATCGTAAATTTTATGCGAAAAAAGAAGAAAATTAAATAAAAATGTGAATGTTTCATAGTTGTGAATGATATCGCGAGGGATTAAAATTAACCAGAAATTCATTATTTCTCTTATCTGATCTAAATAATATACGGAAAATTCTTCCACACAAACAATATTATTAAAAAAGTAAGAATGGGAAGCCAGATATAATAAAAACACTTAAGTCTTACACTCATAAATGAGTAATTACGGAAAGACATGAAACCTAACTGTAACAAAGCCAGAGGAAAAGCACCCTGTAGGATAAAAGGCCGGCCCAGCAACCACCGGAGGGTATAATTTCAGCTCAGAGCACCAATGTTGCCTCGGAAATACAATTAGGCAATACACTGAAGAGGAACAGACACCTTGTCTGTACTGGATTAAAGAAGAAGAAGAAGATGATGATGATTGTGTATGGGTATGAATGTGAATCTCTACCACATATCACTAATGCACAGTGAAAAGGAGCAGGATGTCGCTCGTTTCAACAAATGCACTTTTTTAGTTTTTTGTTATTTGGCACGCCGTAGCGTAATGGTTAAAGCAATGCGCTACAAACCGGTAGGTCGAAGGTTCGAATCCCGGTGGGGTCAGAATTTTTAAAATGACCCAAAACTTCTGGTGGCACCATGGCCCTGAGGTCGACTCAGCCTCTAACGGAAATGAGTACCAGACGCTTCTTCTGGAGTAAAGGTGGCCGTCACGCAGGGCTGACTATCCGGCTGACAGCAAGTGCCGATTGTCTAGAAAAAGTGGGAGCCTTAATCTCGTACTACCCGAAGGGTGTCCTATGGCCTGGGAGGTCACATGCCCTGAGTACAGCGATCTGAAACATCTACTGCGCTATCCCATGTATTGTGGAGATGAGTGAAATGAAAATCAACTATACTGTGTTATATAAGTTGTAAGTCGTCTTCCAGATCCGACACACAAGGTTCTATTTCCATGACCCATAAAGCCGTTTTCAGGTTGCGCCCATGCCTGTTCTCTCGTTTTCCAAATTCCATCCCACCAACATTCTCCATTACCTTCATGTCATTTCATTTCTCATTCATTCATTTCATTTCACCTAATCTCATGTTAAGAAAAACATAGTTTAGTTGGCATCAACATATGTTGAAAATGTGTTGTTGCGGGAATTTAGAATGCTCCTTTATGACTCCGAGCCTTAGCAATAAGAAAGGACAGACTAGGTTAACAAGAAGGATGTCGGACAATTTGCATATGGTACTCCTTACGGCTACACTGGCTCAGTCACTTCTGATTAACTGTTTTGCTGATTAAACCGGGGTGGATGATCCGAGGTAAATTTCATAATGCAAAGTAAAAGTAGCTAAAATAACAAAACAATTCAAAGGTAACACAGTAATCTTGTCCACCGCTGTGGTCTCGAGATAGCGTGCTGCTTTGTCACGCAGCGGACCCGGGTTCGATCCCCGGTCGGGACAGTTTTTCTGGGTGAGGTTTTTATCGGGTTTTTTCCTCACCTGTAAGACAAATGTCAGGAAAACTTTAAGGCCCAAACAGTCACCGAAATCATATGGCCATCATCACCATCATCATCCTTATCATCCTTCACCGGTGTGAAAAGCAACGGGAAGCTACCACACCTACAATTCCATAGTGAAGCTGCAAGCATAGTATGAAAATGCTATGATTGCAGTGAAAGACCTGACCTCGGGCAGAATTACTATGGATGGACAGTAATCTTGACAATGTAGTAGCTGAATATATTTTGTTACTTAAAAATGACTTTAACTTCTAGATCATATGGCGTCTATAGTATTTATTTATTTATATTTATATCTTCTTCTTCTTCTTCTTCTTCCGAATGCAGTATTGGGTGATGATGCCCTTTCTGCGACTACAAAAACTGATCTTTCCATCGGTTGAAGGGTCTTCCGAGGTCTCTTTTGCCTTTAGGGTTGAGGTGGTAAATCATCTTTGGTAAACGGGAATTTGACATTCTCTGGACGTGGTTAATTTATATTTTTACATTTAATTATGGTAAAATAAAATAAGTTAAAATACCTTCTTAGGTAAAATCCGTCGTCCACAACTTTTAAAATATGTGATCTTTATGCCTGTAGGCCTTTCAGGACATCCGTCCCATCTTCAGCAGTTCATTCTTCGCTAGAGCACCCAGGTTGATGTTTGATGCTGCTGGTCCTAATGTGTCACGACAAAGCCACATTAGGACCAGCAGCATCAAACATCAACCTGGGTGCTGTAGCGAAGAATGAACTGCTGAAGATGGGACGGATGTCCTGAAAGGCCTACAGGCATAAAGATCACATATTTTAAAAAGTTGAGAACGACGGATTTTACCTAAGAAGGTATTTTAACTTATTTTATTTTATGACTCTCCACCTCAACGGTTTTAACAATGAATTGTATTAGTATTAATTTAATTATGCTATGAAATTGTGAATATGTTGATAAAATTCACCATTTTTCGAATTAATATTTTCAAACTCGCCACACATCGAATGTGGACTCGCTAATCAGGAGACAGTCATGCTGATGCGGATGTTACGGTAAATAGAGAGAATGTTGAAGTTTGAGCAATTACATATTCCAATTTAAGTGTTGAATGTTATGAAATTAGTACGATACAAAAATAAATAAAGTAGAAGAATTCAGTACATTCTCTATCATACACAGTAAATAAAGTGGCATTACTACAATACATTTCCAATTCAGCACTCTCCTCGACGATTGAGGAATACCAGGAAAAACCTCTTTCAGGAAAATAAAGCAATTCAGATTTCATGACTTCTTAATATGTTTTTATTTCTGTTCAAAATGACATGGAATGAGCTCTGACGTTTACAGTATTGATGAATTTATTATATATTCCTTATAAGAAAGACGTTGTAATCCAACCATTATACATTATTTATTAAGGAAATTATACATGGCGAATTTCATCGTAAAATTTGACATGAACATTTAAGTTTCTTCCCAAAGAGGTATATCGACAATAAAAAAGATTTTCAGGTGCCTACATCCCAAAATATTGCAGAATATCAACAAAAACATACGTAACAAAGCATTGCTATTTGTTAGAATTAAAACTCATACACCATGCAGAAGAGTTAATTATTACGATTATATTTTCATATAATTACTGACTAAGTTTATTAGAGCATAAAACTGAAGACATTTATTTTTGTAACTTCTCCTATACACTATATTTAAAAATTGCTTGTTGAAATACAGAGTTATTTTACTCTTACTCTGTGATACATGATTCATTCTATAGTTATGTCAGTTACTGATATACAAGCGAATATTTTAAATACTACATTATTAAAGATAGAAACCTATATAGTTTTTATTAATGGGATCGAAATATATATATATATATATATATATATATATATGTGTGTGTGTGTGTTCTTTGAAGAGAAAAAATAGTATTATACTATCTGAAGGCTAAATATATATATATATATATATATATATATTTATATATTTTACAATTGTTGCGTCAATTAACATGAAATTTACCACATTATATATATATATATATATATATATATATATATATATATATATATATATATATAGTCCACCGCTGTGGTCTCGAGGTAGCGTGCTGCCTTGTCACGCAGCGGGCCCGGGTTCGATCCCCGGTCGGGGCAGTTTTTCTGGGTGAGGTTTTTATCGGGGTTTTTCCTCACCTGTAAGACAAATGTCAGGAAAACCTTAAGGCCCAAACGGTCCCCGAAATCATATGGCCATCATCCTTACCATTATCATTATCTACATCATCCTTCACCGGTGTGGAAAGCAACGGGAAACTACCACACCTACACAATTCCCTAGTAAAGCTGCAAGCATAGCATGAAAATGCTTGAAGGACCTGCCTTCGGGCAGAATTACTATGGATGCATATATATATATATATATATATATATATATATATATATATATAGGGTGAAATATGAGTTATCTAGCTAGAAAGAGTGACAGTTATTTTCTGTGTTATAAAAAAGAAAATACTGTTATTGTAGGCCTGCACAATACTTTATAGTGGCAATGGTGATTAGTAGCCTATATTACAAAGTGAAGGCCTATTTCATGATAAGAATGATAACATGATGGATTCTAATGGAGACGCCTCTCTTTACACACCCATCCTGGGAGTAAATATATATATATATATATATATATATATATATATATACACACACATATATTTATTCAAGCCTTTTAGTGTATTATTATTATTATTATTATTATTATTATTATTATTATTATTACTATTACTGTCAGTGTTCGGTCTAGAGTACCGAAGCTGATCAAATTAAAAATGCACAGATTATTTAGTGATAATGTATGTTGAGCGAATGGGAGTTGGAATTAACGTATGTCGTTGCCTTAACGTGTAAACATTCAGTGACAGTAGGGCACAAAATAAATACCAATATATGTTATACGGAAGTTACGTTTAGGGTTCTGTAAGATGTGCAAGGAGAAACGTTCACATTTCACTCTACTCCTAAGCTAATTGATAAATAACGCCTATACGTACTCGTATACGCAACCGAAAGTAAATCTATGTACAATTAACTACATAAAAACATACACTGATCAAAAATTATATTTA
The DNA here is from genome assembly GCA_030220185.1 of Diploptera punctata. Taxonomy (NCBI): domain Eukaryota; kingdom Metazoa; phylum Arthropoda; class Insecta; order Blattodea; family Blaberidae; genus Diploptera; species Diploptera punctata. The sequence goes on along the minus strand of JASPKZ010003844.1, from coordinate 897,578 downwards.
AATTAATTTTCAGGATAATTACACTGAGCAACAAAAAATAAACTTTTTTTTTTGTCTCAGAAAGAAAAATATGTGATTCTGATAGTATTTTTTCTCCTGAATTCAAATATGATATCGGGTTTTCTCCATCACGCAAGGTTTCCGAGAGACAGAAATTTATAATTTCAAACACTTTAATATTTTTTACATTCGTAACTACAGAATATTCGAACATTCGGACTCACCTAGAAAGTAATAAATGACTACTTTCTGCTGTATTTCACCTGTGGAGCATCCCTCTTGATGGCCCAACATTAATCGGCCAGCATATTAGGATTCCATTTGCCTTGATATCTCTTTTCCATAGCTGAAATCTCCTGAGTTAGCTCATTTGGTTTTATTTTATAATGGACAAATGGACGAAAAAACGTTTATTAAAAAATATAATTTAAATCCATTAATTGAAATTGAAATTAAAAAAAACTGTGCGTGATGGAGAAATTCCGAATACATAGGCTATTTGAAAACACGATAAAAAACTGCATTAAGTACAACTATTGTTACTCATGAGACAAAACTCATGTTGACCAGTGTTATCCTTCCTTTTCGCATTTTATTTTCGATTTTTTAATTATATTAAGTCACATAATTATGTAAGTGGCAGCACGGTTAGTTGCTTATTTTACGGAAAATAAAATTTAGATAATGATGATGATAATTAAAATTAAAACTAATTATAACATGTACACAAGCAGAATTAATTTAATTGTTTGTTAGGCTGTCCCTATCTAAAGTACACACAAAAAAACACAAAACTAATGAGATGCAATAAACTAATTTGCGGTTATAAAATATTTGAAACCAACAAATGAAAATATTTGTTGAACTTAATACTATTTTCATAAAATAAACTATTAACTGTTAAAATAATACTATCAGATGTATAAGTAAGTTTGTCATTAAATAACTTTTATTTTTTTAAAACAATGTTATAGTTTGAGAGTTTCTGACAGGGCGGAAGTAGATAGAGGTCTGAATATTATAATAACCGGATTAAAACAATATTTTGTAAATCGTATGGTTATCACCAGGGCTAGGATTTTTATGTACTAAAAGTTAAAATTGAAACATAGTATAATGAGAAGATAGACTTACGACTGTCTTTTGTTTTGGTTTCACACACAAACAGTTGAATAGTATAATGAGAAGTTAGATTTTTGACTTTCTTTTATCTCGGTTTCACGCACAAACAGTTGAATAATACATACTAACTGCATTGCAATCTTATCTTTTATTACATACAAATCCTAGGCCTAGTTATGACGTTTGCTCCATACCCTTTTCTTCTGTATTTGTAATGGGGTGCTCTACAATATATACGCAATACGTTGAACGTAAATCTACGTTCATTATAGTATACAATGTTTACTGATAACTGATAATTATCAGTCATGAAAAACATTTTTTATGCAAATACGTACTCCTTTATGTGTAAGAAGAATCGCCCAAATGTTTCAATGTATGTATGTATGCGTGTTTCAGTGTATGTATGTATGCGTGTTTCAGTGTATGTATGTATGCGTGTTTTAGAACACTTTCATTTTGGAACTCCGGAACTCGTATTAATTATCAGGAAGCACAACGACAAAATACGCTGTTTAATAATCTTACATCCGGTCGTGCACCGGGTGCATGCACTCAGTATTCAGTATCTGTCTTCCAAGCCAAAGGTGAACATTCCACTCCCTCCAAGTGGCGGCCCTCCAAGTCATTTCAAATGCTTCGCTTATTAAGATGTGATTGATTTAACGTTAGTTTCTCAAAAGGATTTTAACAGCTGACATTCCTTTTACAGTCCCTGGGGGTCCGTTTATCGGGCCCCAGCTGTGCTCACAACTGCAACAGGGCGCGTGTCCGGGCGGCGGGTAGGGGAACGGTCGGTGGTTTGCTTGCATTCCTCCCGGCTAGGTCCGGACCGGATCCGCGGGCCATTTGTGGGGTCGTCAGGACTCGAGCGACCTGACGTACTATATAGCTCGTGCTGCGCCCACTCCAGCAGCAAAACGCGTCCCCTCGGTGGCGTAGTGGGGAAAAGGTCGGTGGATCTGCTAGTCAGTCCTCCCTTCCAAGTCCGATGGACTCGCGGACCATGAGTGGGGTCAGCAGGAAAAACATATGGCATAGGGGCCTGCTGTCAAACCTTGAACGACCCCGGCCCACAGCGGGGGCATGTGCCGCTGTTGGCGTGGCGGTGGGAGACTAGGGATTCGTGCCCCCTATCTCCTGGTTCATTGAACCTGAGACCATCTGTGGGGGCACCATGGGAGATGAGCTCCCTGGATGCCTACATTGCTCAGTGGGCTGCCTCACAGCAGCTACACGACTAGGCCTAGTCTTGCGAACGGGCTGGATGGGACAATACCGGGATTAATGCTGGGAATTACCACCAGGTCGATAAGCTCGGGAAAGGAGGAAGCGCGGTCTTTGAAGTTGTGAGACTTAGCGCCGACTCTGGAACCGAGTGACCCAAGGCCAATCTGTGAGGTCGTCAGGAGTTGAGCGACGTGACGTACTATAGCTCAGGCTGGACCCACTTCAGCAACCAAACACGTCCCCAGCTGGTGAACTGGGGGAAAGATCGGTGGATCTGCTAGACAGTCCTCCCGGTTAAGTCCAAGGGACTCGTGAACCATTAGTGGGGTAGGCAAGAGTTGAGCGCCTTGTCGTACTAAGTTGCTCATCTGTTGGAGCTTGCGAGCTCCGTGCTGCCCCACAACAGCTGCAGAAGGCGTCCCTGGGGGGCACACCAGGGCTCGGCTCGTACCAGTCCAGCGGGGAGCTACTGTACTGGTTCCTGGCTCGGCCTACGGGCCCGTCGACAAACTGTGGGGGTCGCCAGGAGATGAGCACCTGGATGTACTAAAAGTCTCACACTGTTGGGCTTGTAGCCCTAGCCGGTCTCACAACGGCTGCAGGACACGTCCCTGGAGGCAGAACAGGGGAATGGTCGGTGGATCTGCGACAGCAGTCCTCCCGGCTAGGCTCATGGAGCCCGTGGACCAACTGTGGGGTCGTCAGGATTGAGCGACCTGATGTACTATGTAGCTCAGCAATTCCCAGAACTGCAAACTCCAACACTCTCTCCCTGGGGTGTTGGTTTAAGGACCGAGAACTTGAACGTGGACGCGAACATAGGATAGGGAGGACTAGAACTAGGACTTGGGAGTATGGTCATGACGACCGAGGTATCCCAAGGGGTGGACGGCTGGGCCTAGATGTCCTAGATTCCTTTTACAGTACATCATTTTTTATTTCATAGCGTATTATGTTAAAATGTTACATTATATTAGTCATTGAACATTTTAAATCAATTCTGCATTTATCGATTCTGCAGTGTAATTAAACACGTCCATCCATCGAACAACCCCTAGCAGTGAGAGAAAAAAATTATGACACTATGGACAATGGACAAGGTTAATGAAATTATTTCTTCCTCCTCGGTGGTTCTTCAGTGCGATTGCTTTTTTCGAAAAGTCACATTAGATAGGAATTCTACTAGTAAAATAATTATTTATTTTTTCTTTCGTAAGTAGTAACTTAAGTGTATTTACTGTTTACAATCTCAGTAGAATCTCTTTTATTTTCAATCTGCGATCCTCCACCTGATTAGAAAACATATTCCAGGTTTGTTATAATTGGATACCAATGCTCTATACCACCTGTTCTTAGTAGGAGTTCACGTTTTCTGATGGAACGGTTAATAAGTTGTAAAACCTAGCGATAACAAAATAATCATCGCATAAACTCAAAGTTGTGAATGAGTAATCAGCCATATGTAAACTAGGTGATAACAAAATGTTATTCATCGCATAAATTCACAGTTATAAACTTATGTTTGCATAATCAATCATTTACAACATTATTTGAAACAAAGAAATAGATAAAGTCTGATTCAATCTCTTCATGTCAGTACTATCAATTGATAAAATCAAAATGAAATGTAAATTGTACCATAACTGTTAAAATAATTTTTGTAGCCTCTTTTATTTTAATTAACTTTATAATTACATAACAACAGATGGCATTAATGTATTATTTATGTCCATATAATTATTTTGATTGCCCTTGCTTGTTTACTTGTAAAATTACTAATTAAGTTTTTTTCTGGTTCATTCAAATGTTGGTGAATGTTATGTTCATTTTTGTGAAAATTGTGAAGCATTGCTGATCCGTTGCTGAAATGGCCATCTTTTGAATTTTGAGTGGCGGCAGTATGGGAATCTCGCCTTAAAAGGCATAAGGGATTCGGATTCGCGACCCATGAGTCGTGTGTACAGCGATCTCTCCAGATATACTTTCTCGAAAGATTGCTTTCCTGGTGCGCTTATGCATCGCTTTCTAGAAGGATCAGCCTCTTAAGGTTTCGATTCGAGAGAGATCCAGACTGGGCTTATGACTGGTTCCATCCTCGCATACGAAAGGAATGTTAGTCGGTTAACTGGCAATTGTGGTGGTCGAGAAGACGACCTGAACGTGATCTGAAAGCGAAGGGGAAGACAGTGTTCTGTTAGAGTGAATAAAAATTATAAAAGATGTGTTTGTGAGATACTCAAAGCAGAACAATCAAATATGGTTGTAAAGTGAATCATTGTGAAGAAAATAAAAATTGAAAATTTTTGTGTACGTATACGTGAAATAAAATAAATTCGACTCATCCCAAAAGTATCGCAATTAATGAGAAACGTATTTAATTCTCTTACTTACTTACTTACTTACTTACTCACTGGCACTATCGAACCCGTAGGTTCATGGCCGCACGGACATAAGCTCTCCATACATCCCTATCCTGAGCTAATGCTTTCCAATCATTCCCTGTATAATCTACTTCCCTTAAATCATAGTTAATGTTATCCTCCCACCTCATTCTTGGTCTACCAACTGGGCGTTTTCCCTCTGGCTTTCCTACAAGAAGCTTCCATGCAAGTCTTTCATTCCCCATACGTGCAACATGTCCTGCCCATCGCAGTCTACGAGACCTATCTTTGGCATGGGTTCCCTGAAGTAGTCCCCGCCCGGAGAACCGAAGGGGGACTATTTGACCTCCGGAAACTCTATCTACAAAAAAATCATGTACTACAGTTAATATTTTTGAAGTTGTGGATAGAAAATTTAGATCAATGTAGGGACACTGTATATTATAAACCCAACTGGATTTCTTAGGCTTAAAGGACCTTCGGGACTTGGAAAATCTGGTAGCGTTTATCTAGCCGAGCGTTAGTATGAGGATGTACAGTTATACATGTGTTGAAATAAACAAAAAAAGTCTTATTTTAAACTATTTTATTACTAAGGTATAAATAATTAGAATCCCTCAGTATTCTAGCCCTAAATAACTAATCTAAGCCTATATTAAAAACTACAGTACTTTCTGGGGTTTGAGAGAGTGGGAGTTGTGGAAGTTATATATCTGCCCTAATCTACATGTTTAAAAATGTTATATCCCCTTTTGAAAATATAGTATTAAAACAGTCTACATTGTTTAGAATTCTGCTATCCCTTGAAAAGCATGTATCAAAATAGTTAAGGTAATTGATTCTTTTTACAAAAAGTACGGACTACATATTAAGAAAAATGGTCGGTGACTTACCCTTCAGCAGTTTACACACACAGACAGACAGACACGAGACCCTCACTTCTCAAGTATTATATACTCAATTTGACCTCTAGTTACCCTAACTGTACTCACTAACATTCCAATAAACTAAATGTAGGGATGTTTACAGTTAGCTAAACAAAACTTTGCTCTGAACTATACCATGTCTAAACTCTATTTCAACAGACTTTGCTTGAATAATTAAAATAATCTATAAAACAATTAAAAATCTATATAAAAGACTATGTATTCATAACACTGTAGATTATAATTTAATGAGCCGATACACATAATTAAAAAAAATACTATTTATCTCATAGACGGATAAAATTGCCTCTTACTGTTGACAAAAATTACCTCTTCCTGTTGATAAAATTGCCTCTTCCTGTCAGTGTTGCCAACAAAACTTTTGAAATTAAAATTCGTAATGAGAGACATCTCCGCAAATTTACTTATTTGACAAGGATATCGATTAAACAATGAATGATCGATATGGTACAGCAAGAAATGCCAAAAGAAAACTTCAAAAATTACCAGAAAAAAGGAAGGTTAGTTCTGCTGCTATAAAAAATATTAAATGTTGTATAATGACTGCATTATTTTTAATAGTAATTTCTTTTACAATCATCTGTTACTGATTTTTCCCAAGCCCAAAGATATTTAACAGTAAACTATAGAGCCGGCTTAGAAATCGCCCGGAAGTTAGATCGGAATACATAACCCCACATATGTTAAATATTAAACATTATAATCATTATTTTTAGCTTCTGATCTTGTATTATTCGCTAAATAGTGACCCCAAATCCAACGCAAGGAAGATGTTTTCACTAGACAAAATCACTTGCGACTTTGTCGCTCGTGAGTTTTTTAAAAAAAAACACCTCTTGTTAGATGACTGTTCAAAAAAGTCTGTCTTTAAGCATCTTAAAAGTATGGTTTTTCTCATTAACTACAGTATTTAAAGTTCGATTCTTTAAAATATTTTGTTATAATACCACATGTTTACATTTTAATTAATGACCGTGTATTTTGCTGGGATATGGTAAATCTTTTAGAGATAGTCGAGTCTACCTCTTTGTTATAGACGGTCGCATCATTATTGGTGATCTGAGAAGTTTGGTTCTCAACTTACAACTCACACCAATGCCTCCTGGCGACATATCCCAGAAACTGTGTCGACCCACAAGACAAACTAGATCAAAGAAACCCTACTGTATTATAAGATAAGGTATGGAAATACTAAAGGCTAGAGCCAAACAAAAAATTCTGGTTTAACCTCAGCGATATGTATATACTTTATTTAATAGAAGACTCGAGTTGATACAATGTGCCGATAGATAGGCATGTTAAAAAACCAGTTTAAAAATACATTAAGATCGTAAAATGTAAATTAAGTAAAAATAATTTAGATGAAATTTTGAACAGCGTTGTGTCCCGCTTATGTTTATTATTTCAGAGGGTAAACATTCAAACAGAAGGTCCCGCGCCATAGCCGAATGGTTAAGGTAACGTGCTTTGGCGCAGAGCTCCAGATTGAGAAAACCAGCCGTAATAGCTGGGGGACCCGGCATGCTGACCATCCTTACACTGGCAGCATGATCGTCTACCTCTGTGATTAACACATGTGCGAGTAGATGTGAGCATGTAGCCGACTGGTAGGCCAAGGGTCTTCTACGCCTGTTGTACCATGGAGTTAATTACTTAAAGCCAAATTATTTTTTGGCTTAAAATATTACATCTTGAAAACAATTTCATAACAATATACTGTATTTAGTAAAGATCCTGCAAGCACCTTTCATACTATATTTAAATAGCCCCATAGTTGTTTATATTGATATAATCACATTTTTAACCCTTAAATTGGCAAAAGACAAATGTCTTGTGCCAGTTATTTGAATGTGGCGGACCGCACTGAAAACGGATTTTTTATAACTTATTATTAGGTATTTTGTATAATTAGGCACACATTTAAGTGGTTTCTTTTCGTTCGTTTTCTTCTGATTTATTTAAAATATTAAATTAATTAAACCAACTGGTGTATCCAAAAGGATACATAACGAATTTTAAGGGTTAAGGATATGAATTACCAAACTTAATTTTAAAAAAAATAGGAAAATACCCTTTTTTGGATAAAAAAACTGAATAAGTACCATACACCAAATACAGGATATAAAAAATTGAATGACCTCGGTAGTAACACGGTAGTTTTAACTCTTTTAAATGTATTTATACAGTCATCACTTCAATGTCATTAATAGGAAGTAGAAACGTTGAACATTCATTACTTGGACCTAATGTACACTGATTAGATAACGAAGTGAACTATGTTTCAACTACAACTCATTTGAGATTCAGAGTCTCCATAAAACATGTTAGCAATTCTCACGGATTTATTTTCTACTTCAAAATCCACAATCAATTTGTCATTGTTGATATTGCGTCCAAGCCCACTATTTTTCGCTTTTTTTCTGATAACCAAGTATTTCATTACAATAGTAATTTCGTTAAGTATCAATAAGTAAAATAAGTTATTAATTTATTGTTTATTTTTGGTTTCAAGATATATGGTTATATCTAGCTCATATTCTAGATTTTTCTATACCTGACATTAAAGAAACAAAAATTCCTGAAATAGGTAAATAGAATTACATTCTACGAAAGTACGGTAATTTCTCCTTTTTTACTCTTTTTAATTTTGGTAGAAAGTATGTAGAAATTATAACCTTTATATCAAATTACGTCCACCACTGTGGTCTCGGGGTAGTGTGCTGCGTTGTCACGCAGCGGGCCCGGGTTCGATCCCCGGTTGGGGCAGTTCTTCTGAGTGAGGTTTTTATCGGGGTTTTTCCTCACCTATAAGACAAATGTCAGGAAAACTTTAAGACCCAAACGGTCCCCGAAATGGCCATCATAATCAACATTATCATCATCATCATCATTCACCGGTGTGGAAAGCAACGGGAAGCTACCACACCTACAATTCCCTAGTAAAGCTGCAAGCATAGCACGAAAATTCTATGATTGCAGTGAAGGACCTGCCTTCGGGCAGAATTACTATGGATGGATGGATATAAAATTACTATTAAATCCACCTTCATATTAAAACTTTATGAATACAATTTAAAATCATAGATCCACTATAAATTTAAAAAAATATATAATATTTATATAATGACTAGCTAATACTCGGTGTGCGTTGCTACGCCTAAATAAATTAAATGCATTTTTATGTTTAATTAAATGAACAGAAAAATAATTATAAATTTATATCGTAATTATTTTTAGAAATATATTAGCGAGATGGAAGAAAACTAATAACAAATATAAAAATAAAGAGACCACATTCAAAGTACATTTATTACAAGATAAAAGTATACAAAATCTGTATCAGAATAGGCTAAATGAACAATTAATATTAAAACCTACTTCCGAAGAAATAAACCGAGAATGGGATAATATAAAAGAAAGCATTGATAAAGCAGCATATGAGGCATTAGGAACAAAATATAAAATATATAACAAGAAGGGTTTAAGAATATGGAATGAAGAATTAGAGAGGATAATAAAAGATAAAAAAGAGGCTTATCACAAATACTTACAGAATAGAACACCAGAATTAAGAGCTGATTACAAACATAAAAGTGCAATAGCCAAAAGAGAAATTAAAAAAGCACACAAAGTCAGTTGGGATAGATATATAAGCAGACTAGAATACGATATACATGGGCAGCAAAAAATAGCCTATAAAGTAATGAAACATCTAAATAAACAAGAAAAAGATACAATACAGATCAATGCAATTGAGGAGAAACAATGGGAAGAACATTATAAAAAACTGTGGTATAATGAAAATAAAATAACTAAAGATAACATATATGAGTGTGAGATAGGAATAGATATGATAACAATGAAAGAATTAGAAGAAGTACTGAAAACAACAAAGAACAGAAAGGCAGCTAGAATAGACGGAATTAATATGGAATTAATAAAATATGGAGGAATTTTTTTTAAAACTGAGATTATTACATTTTTTAAATTTCTGTTGGAAACAAGCAACAATACCAGAAACCTGGACAACAGCAATAGTACAATCTATTTTTAAGAAAGGAGAACGTAAAGACTGCAACAACTACAGAGGAATAAGCATTTTAACTGCAGGCTATAAAATATACTCAAGAATCTTAACATTTAGGTTAAAACAAATAACAGAGGTAATGTTAACAGAAGAAAAAAGTGGATTCAGACCAGGGCGTTCATGTATGGATAATATATTTACGATAAAAGAATTTATAAACAAAAGAAGAGAATATAACATGGAAACACACATAGCTTTTATTGATTTTGTCAAGGCATTTGATAAAGTAGACAGAGGAAAACTCTGGACAATTTTAAAAGAAAAAGGAATTCCGAAACACTTAATAGCAGCTATAAAGAGTTTGTACTGGAACACAAAATTTGTTATAAAAACTAGAAATGAAGTAAGTAAAAATAAAATTCATACTAATCAAGGAGTTAAACAAGGATGCAGTATCTCTCCAGTTTTATTTAACCTATACATCAATGATATAATAAAAAAATGGAACGAAGAAACAAATAAAGGAATAAAATTAGATAAAACACACTACTTGAAAACATTATTATACGCTGATGACCAGGTAATAATAGCAAATACAGAAAACGAACTTCAGAGGAATATTTTTAAACTACATAATATATGTGAACAATATAATCTCAAAATATCCATAGAAAAAACTAAGGTAATGGCATTCCAAGGAAAAAATCAAATCAGATCGAAAATAGTAATAGGAAACAAAATCATAGAACAGGTGAACCATCTCAATTATCTAGGATGTGACATTTCATTTAATTATGATAATGATATAAATAATAAAATAGCAAAATTCCAGGGAATATGTGGTACGATAAAACGAACACTAAATAACAAAACAAGAAGAGAGACCCAACTGAAATTTTATAAAATGTTGGCAGTACCGGTACTGCTCTATGGTTCAGAAGCCTGGATACATAAAAAAAACAAGACCTAAGTAGGATAACGGCGGCGGCAGAAAGAAATGAAATTTTTGAGATCTGTTAAAGGGTGCACTAAGGAAGACAGAATCAAGAACACAGAAATAAGACAGGAACTTGAAATATTTGCAATAACTGATAAAATGGATACATATAGACAAAAATGGAAGCAACACATAGACGTCTAATGAATGAAGATAGATATCCAAAACAAATAACAAAATACAAACCTAAAGGCACCCGAGATGTGGGCAGACCTAGAAAGAGATGGGCTGAAGTCGGAACGGGTCAACAGACCTAATCCATGAATGAAGATGATGATGATGATGATTATTATTTTTAGATAAGTCGTGCTGATTACCCGACATTTGCCCGCGAATCGACTTATCCAGATCTTCTTGGCATAAATGAGCTGAAAGACAAAAAAGGTTATTGACAGTTATCCGTAAAAGAATACCCGCTGTGCGCTGCTATGCTGGCCCGGGAATCTAGTCATCTCGATCTTCTTGGCATCAATGAGCTGAAATATAAAAATGGTTATTGTGAGTTATCCTTAAAAGATGGACATATGCTGTCGCAGACTTTTTTGTAGATTTTTGAGATATTCAATTCTTTGTACATTAATTTGGTGTATATGTTATGGTTTAGGCCACGTAAGCCATTTAAGAGTCCAAAAAGATCCGAAAAACATACTTTTCCCTAGAAAGGTTTATTTTTAAGGGTGAAGAGGTTGAGTATTACAACTCTCTTATAGCCTAAAACCCTCCCTAGAAACTTCTGAATATTTTGCAAAAAGCCCCATTATAATCGGATTAACGGTATGACAGCGCATAAAGGACAAACATACAGACAGACATACATCCACATATATATATATATATATATATCATTATCATCATCCGGTATCGTGGCAGCTGCCGCTGTCTTCCGGAAACCAAACGCCATTCCTCTCTGTCCATCCATTGATCTTCCTCCAATCCTCTGATATTCATAGCTGCTTGTACCCCTTCTATCCATGTTTTCTTCGGTCTTCCTCTATTCCTCCTTTCCATTGGGATCCATTCCATAACAATTTTAGGCAATCTTTGCTCTGGCATTCTTTGACATGTAATCGTTTCTTTTCTATAATGTCTATGGTGTCCAGCTCCACTTGTACACCCACAATTTCCCTTCTTTCTTTATTTCGTATTCTATCCATTCTAGATTTTCGAGCTGATCTTCCTAAAACATCCATTTCTGTACTTAATACACACACACACATATATATGTCTCGAGGTAGCGTGCTGCCTTGTCACGCAGCGGGCCCGGGTTCGATCCCCGGTCGGGGCAGTTTTTCTAGGCGAGGTTTTTATCGGGGTTTTTCCTCACCTGTAAGACAAATGTCAGGAAAACTTTAAGGCCCAAACGGTCCCCGAAATCATATGGCCATCGCAATCATCATCATTCATATTCATCTTATCATCATCATCATCATCCATCACCGGTGTGGAAAGCAACGGGAAGCTACCACACCTACATTTCCCTAGTAAAGCAGCAAGCATAGCATGAAAATACTATGATTGCAGTGAAAGACCTGCCCTCGGGCAGAATTACTATGGATGGATGGATGGATATATATATATATATATATATATATATATATATATATATATATAACTTATACTTGCTCGAAAATTGCAAATTATCCGGCAGTTTTTGCCAATTTTGACAATATAATAATTTAGAGACTTGTTTTATGTGATTCATTGTAGTGAGTAAATATATTTTCAATTCCTGAATGCTTTTATCCCTTGCTATTAAACGATCTATTCTTTTAAACCATCTCATTTAGAATTGAAATGACATCTGTAACTATGTTGTATTGTAATGAGAAATTGATTTTGATTGCAAGCAAGGAGCACGAGGTTAATGGGATGCTGTTTGCTAACTCAGATCGATGTTGCAGTTTCCTAATGGAACTTAGTTTACCAGCGATAAACAACTACAAACCAGTGTTGTTAATACAGTGATAGACAAAAAATAGGGCATTGACTTGATGCATCTTCATAGCACTAAACTTCTCTGATCATTTTTATTATTATTTTCCCTCTTTTTGTCATATCAAATGTATAATTAGAATTTCGTTACAATAATCTATGTCATCATTTATCATTCCATTATTACAATATTACGTTAGTAATGTCTCGAATCATGACGATGAAAAACCAACTCAGCATTTCCTATGGCAGCTTACAGAATGATAACCTGATGCATTATATAATTAGAGAAAGAATTCAGGCAAGAAAACCGAGCCTACAAATTCGTTCTTCCTCAGAAACAGATTAACATCCCGTAACACTACATTAAAAGTCTGCAGGACTCTGATACGGCCTGTTGTTACGTATGTTTCAAAGGTATGGCCCCTAACTCTTGCTGATGTTAATGTCTTTATATACTTTGAAAGAAGAATATAGAGAAAGTTTTGGACCTTTGAAGAAGAATGAAAATACATTGAGAATTCGTAGTAACCGGAGCTCAATGGTCTAACGAATGGCCAAGATATAGTCAGATTTATAAAGTCTCGAGGCTAATTTGGCTGTTCCATCTTATAAGAATGGATGATAATCGGCTCCCAAAGAAAATGTGGAAAGGAAGACTTTACTCGAGAAGAATAAAGGGACGTACTAGAACTAGATGGATGGATGGTGTGGAGGAGAATCTTGCGGCTATGACGATCCGAGGATAGTTCTCCATCTATGGTAGAAAATAGAGATGGTTGAGAAGTATAGTGGAAGAAGCCAAGGCTTAAATCGAGCTGCAGTGCCCAATGAAGAAGATGAACTTAGAAAATATAAAAAAATGATAATAATTCAAAATGAATTTGCATAAGACGTTATGCTTACACACAATATCCATCCATCCATAGTAATTCTGCCCGAGGGCAGGTATCTCACTGAAATCATAGCATTTTCATGCTATGTTTGCAGATTTACTAGGGAATTGTGTGTGTGGTAGCTTCCCGTTGCTTTCCACACCGGTGGAGAATGATGATGGTGATGATATGAATGATGTTGATGGCCATATGATTTCGGGGACCGTTTGGGCCTTAAAGTTTTCCTAACATTTGTCTTACAGGTGAGGAAAACCCCGATAAAAACCTCACCCAGAAAAACTGCCTCGACCGGCGATCGAACTCGGGCCCGCTGCATGACAAGGCAGCACGCTACCTCCAGACCACAACGGTGGACTACACACAATATATGTAACCTAAGTAGCTATTAGCATACATTCAAATCATAACGCGGTATTACAGAAGATGGTACAAGCGTCTCAAAATAACACTGAAGTAAAAAAAATATTGTCGCAATAGGCCTATGTCTCAAATTAAAGATGGTTGAACATTATAAAAAAATTATACATTATTCAAAGGATTTTCATTTTCGTGGGCCTTTCAAGAAAAATGTTCTTTTTTCTATCTTCTTCTTCCTCTACGCAAGAAAGCTGGCAGCTTGTTGCGTGTTCATTCACTACAGGTCTGGGGTATGGTGACGTCCTTCCATCGAAATGGCCTTTTTTGCTGAGGTGTCCAGTCACGTACTTACTTCACTAATATACTGTTCTCCATTCTATCTATGTGATCGTTCCAAATTAGTCTTCTATCAATTATCCAGAGGTTTATAGGTTCAATTTCACATTCTTCCCTAATAACAGAGCTGCGAATTTTCTCTCCCAGCGATTTTCCTACGATTTTCCTTAAAACTTTCATTTCGGTTGTTTCATTGATTTGTTTTCTTCTTTGAGTTTCTGTTCGGTATTCACAACCATATGTTAGAACTGGTCTTATGACAGATTTGTAAATTCTTACTTTTGTATCTATTCTTAAATGTTTATTTTTCCAAACTGTATTGTTTAAACATCCCAATATTTTGTTTGCATTATTTGTTTGGTGGAGGATTTCATCTGTTATTCTGTTGCTGCTATTAATTGATATTCCTAAATATTCATGACCTGTTCTATACTTTCCCTTCTATTTCTAATTTAACACATATAAATGGTATACATAATAAAACAGCTGTAACGAATTTGTATTTAAATAAATATGAAAATCATATAACACTTTAACAGTTTTATTTCTATTTAATTAATTATGTATGCATATCACAGCATTTGCATGCTATGCTTGCAGCTTTACTAGGGAATTATAGGTGTGGTAGCTTCCCGTTGCTTTCCACACCGGTGATGATGGATGATGATAATGATGAGGATGATGATGACCATATAATTTCGGGGACCGTTTGGGCCTTGACGTTTTCCTGACATTTGTCTTACAGGTGAGGAAAACCCCGATAAAAACCTCACCCAGAAAAACTGCCCCGATCGGGGATCGAACCCGGGCCCGCTGCGTGACAAGGCAGCACGCTACCTCGAGACCACAGCGGTGGACATATATATATATATATATATGTGTGTGTGTGTGTGTGTGTGTATATTATTTATATGTGTGTGTATATATATATATATATATATATATATATATAATAACCTATACTTGAGGATAAGATGTGTAAATTCAATCTATGAGATTATAAATCTAATGCGGAAAATAATATACACTTGCTTATAAAAATTATCATATTGTTATATTTCATGACGGGGAATATGCCAATGTGTTACCATTTCTCGTAATAATATCTGAAACAGAGTTTAAATTTAATTATAGGTGTCGCTGCCAATTATTTCTGTATGTAGATGTAACAGAAGATATTTGATACCCTTGTAGGACGTCCGCATTTATCTTTCTATCTAATGTTGTGTACCCATCTTCATGAAGTTTATTTGATCAGCTGTGATTTTTCTTACTTTCGTACAATCTCCGCTTCGCTTCCATGGGCAAGCATTAGTCTTGCCAATGTTTAATATGTTCCCATCCTTGTAAGTCTCTGCGCTGAAAACGGTTTGAAAAACTCTATAAATGTTTAAATTACAGAAGAGATCAGTTAGAATCGTGTTTCGAATGTTATCCAGAACACATTGTATATAATTGCTTGTTAATTTAGGAGTTATGATATTAACTTCACTGTACCACAACTGATTTGTATATGTTAAACTATATGTATCCGAAGATGCGCGTGAAGCAATGGACAGTGGCCACATGACAATATTTACACTCTTGGACTTCAGCAAAGCTTTCGATACAGTTGACACTGACATATTAATAGCAAAATTACGCGCTCTGAATCTTTCGGACAATGCTGTTAACTGGATTGGATCCTATCTTCATGGTCGCCAGCAATGTGTATCCAATGCAGAACTTTCCTCCTCCTGGCTATCACTGAAGGGTGGCGTCCAACAAGGTTCAGTGTTAGGACCACTTCTGTTCTCTATCTATGTTAACGATATATCCACTAGACTTACCTATTGTCGATATCACCTATACGCTGACGATTTGCAAATTTACATTCACTCCCATCCTGACGATGTACATGACACACTAGACAAATTAAATAGTGACCTAGACTCAATTTCCCAATGATCGAAGAAACATGGACTTAATCTAAATATTGACAAGACACAGTGCATAATTATAGGACATCGGCGAATCCAAAGCATTATAAATTACGAAAATATCCCTACCATTCTCCTAAATGACAAAAATATCCCCTACAGCTCAGTAGTAAAAAATCTGGGTATCTATATGGACCAACACCTAGACTGGAAAATCCAGGTGAATAATACCTGCAAGAGAGTGTTCTCAATTCTTCACTCCCTAAATAGTTTTAAAAACTTCCTTCCTACAAAATTAAAACAAATACTTGTACAGACTCTTATAATGCCACACTTAGACTACTGCGACATATTACTGACTAATCTGACAACTGATATATCTGACAGACTACAGCGTGCTCATAATGCGTGCATTCGATTTATATTCAATCTCCGTCGTTATGACCACGTGTCTCCTTCATTTCAGCATTCAGGCCTTATCATGGCTACGCCTAAATGACAGAAGAACTTTACATTCACATACCTTACTATTCCAAATTCTGCACACATATTTACCAACTTATTTAACAACACGTTTTCAACATTTATCGGCTCATCACAATTTAGGAACAAGATCACAAGACTCTTCTTTACTTTTGATACCACAACACAGGACCTGTCTGTACTCTGAATATTACACAATATCTATGGCTAGAGCATGGAACTCACTTCCCAGTCATGTCAGGGACTGTCAATCGCTATCATTATTTAAATCCAAATTAACTGATATCTTAAGTTCGACACAATGAAAACATTAACTACATAACAACTATATAGAGCATTCTATTAATAATCATGTAGGAAGCTACTTACTTTATTTTATATCATTTTTAATTTTATTATATTCTATGTTTTTGTTAGCATTAGCTAGTATTAGATCCATCATCATTGTATTTTGTTTAGTCTGTATTTTAATATCTTAAAATTGTAATATGTACGTAATTTTTGTATAATTTTACTATTCGATGGTTGAGTGGAAGAGAAGGCCTTATGGCCTTAACTCTGCCAGCTAAAATAAATCATTATTATTATTATTATTATTATTATTATTATTATTATTATTATTATTATTGTACCTTTTCTCAAATACTGTGCGTCTAAGTGAGGAGGAGACGGAGAAGCGACTTGCTGAACTACAAATGCCTATGTTACTGTACCCAGTAAATTTTGTGCAATACCAGCATTAAAACAGAACATGCAAATGCATTCCTCGCGGTCCGTCGCATTGTTTGGACACATAGTACATGTAATTATTATTGAGCAAGAAACATTTGAAATATTTATCCAGAAATATATGTTTAGTGCTTGTCTTCTAATGTCATTATCGAACTCGTAGGTTCATGACCGCGCGGACATAAGCTCTCCATATATACCTATTCTGAGCTATTTTTTTTAATAATCCCTGTATAATCTACTTCCTTCATTCATAGATAGTACTATTCTCCCACCTCATTCATAACTACCAGTTGGGTATTTTCTCTCTGGTTTGCCTACAAAAATCTTCCACGTCCCTCTTTCATTCCCTGTTCGTACAACATGTCCTGCCCATCGCAGTCTATGAGACTTAAATATTCTTATTATATCTGGTTTCCAATTATGATCATGTAGTTCACTGTTATATTATTATTATTATTATTATTATTATTATTTTTTTTTTTTATTATTATTATTATTATTTAATATGTTTGTTAAATATTATTCCCTGAGAGTAGTTAATAATAATAATAATAATAATAAAAATAATAATAATAATAATAATAACAAGAATTAATCGTTATCTCAGTCAAAACATTAATTTATTAAGTCGGTGATTCAATCTCCTTGTGTGAGACTTAATAAATATATTTTTTTGACTGAGATAACGATTAATTCTTGTTATTATTATTATGATGATTATTATTATTATTATTATTATTAGTAGTAGTAGTAGTAGTATTAAATATATTGGTCTAACCGGCGAGAAAAAACACAAGTCAAAACATAAGTGAATTTTCCAGGAGATGTTTTTTAAATATCTTTAATAGAATTGAAATGTGATGAATCACAATAAAGGAATTATTACTCATCTACTAGAGAAACAAATTTTGAGATTTCACTTATGTGCTTAGGTCATAAGGTGTTTTCAACTTGTAGGCTACTATGATAAAAAATCGCCTTTTTCGATGTATGTGCTTTATCCATCGCTCAAAGATATTAGGCTACCTATGCATTTTTCGTATCTTATGCATTATCCACATCCTCACAAGCCAATATTTGCCTTGTCTGCCGTATAATATAAAATATCTAAAATGTAAAGTTACAATAACTTTTACAATATACAACCGATAAATACATTTTGGATTGCAGGATATGCCTGAATAATTATCTCAAAAAATTAAGCCATTTCCGAAATTTAAAAAAAAATGCTTCCAATAAAGCATAAATACTCATAAAGCATAAAATATGAAACAGAGTATGTATAACGTGACGTTATAATGGTGGAATAACTATTTATAAAGATCACATGAATTTGATGTAAATGTATCTCATGGATGTGAGTGCATCTGTGTGTGCGTGCGTGTGTGTGTGTGTGTTATTAGCGCAATCTACGTCTGCTATGTGCTTCCCCCTCCCCCTTTTGAGGATCTGCGTAAAATTATGTCCTCAGTAGTCCTTTAATGTGGATGGAGTAATTTATAACCCTAGAGAGAAGCATAGAAGTCATTTCAAAGCAGGTTCAGTTGGTTAAATTTGATACATTCGTGACGCGTGAATTTATCTACAGGATTTGGAAATCAAGAGTGATATTTGTTGGGACTATTTAAAGAATAAAATTAAGTTGTTTACTCAAAAATCATTATTTAAATATAGTTACCGGTATTTAAAATATTTATATATTTAACGTAAACGGCGATGTTTGAAAACGAATTAGAAATATGAGGTTATGTTCATTCAGTGTAACTTGATCATATTATTTATTGCCAAATATAATCGCAATATTGTAAGAATGCACCCTAGTGGAGAAATGATGAAATACATCAAACTGTATATTATGATCAACATTATAGGTTATTCGTTTATTCTTTTAATAAACAACTCAGTAAAATTAAGGAATCTGTTCATTATTTGCTATATTCAATGTATTTGTTGCAGAAAAATAATGTTCTGACCTGTTCAGAATACTAAAAGGAGGAGCGTTTTTATCACAAATACAGGAGTGATAAAGAGATATCGATAAAGACCGAGGTGAAACACGTCTGTCATTGGCTGTAAAACAAAATACATTGAAACGACATGGGTCATTGACTAGTATTTGGGGCATGAGTTAAATAGTCTCAAAAAATTAATCATCTTCATGGTAGCCGTCGGCCTCTTCCGCTCTCAGAATTCATCTTCCCATCGTCTAAAAATAATATTCCGCTTCATAAATAAAAAAAAAATACTTCCAATTGCGCACTCATAAAGTATAACATGACTTTTGTAATGGTGGAATAACCATACATAAAAACCACATGAATTTGATGCACATTTATTTCATGGATATGACTATATCTGTGTGTGTGTGTGTGTGTGTGTGTGTGTGTGTATTAGGCTATTAGCGCAATCTACTTCTGCTATGTGCTTTCCCTCTTTGAGGATCTGCGTAAAATGATGTCCTCAGTAGTCCTTTAATGACACGTGGATGGAGTAATTTATAACCCTAGAGAGATGCACAGAAGTCAGTTCAAAGCAGGCCAAGTTGGTTAAATTTAACCCTATGATGTATTTCATCCTGAGATTGTTTTTTGCTCCTAATTGTAGCTTACGTGGCGATTCCTAATGGTCATGATATGCTACAGCTATTACCGAGACTGTGCTTGTGATAAAATAAACATTAATTATGCAGTTTGCTATATTTTGTTATTATAGACAGTTTTATAGACCATTTCATAACCGATGTCATATGGCGTCTGAAATCACTGAGTGTATCCAGAACGCAGTATCATCAAATTGTAAGATCACCAAAACTTTAATGACATATCTGTGTCGCTTGTGCTTGTTATTTTGCATTTCATTATATTTGTAAACGCTTTAACATCCAATTTCATATGGATGTAAGGTGTTTAGGTGTAACCATTAGTTCGTGTGTTCATATATATATATATATATATATATATATATATATATATATCCATCCATAGTAATTCTGCTTGAAGGCAGGTCCTTCACTACAATCATAGCATTTTCATGCTATGCTTGCAGCTTTAGTAGGGAATTGTAGGTGTGGTAGATTCTCGTTGCTTTCCATACCGGTGAAGGATGAGTGATGTTGATGATGGCCATATGATTTCAGGGACCGTTTGGGCCTTAATGTTTTCCTGCCATTTGTCTAACAGGTGAAGAAAAACCCCGATAAAAACTTCACCCAGAATAACTGCCCCGACCGGGGATCAAACTCGGGCCCGCTGCGTGACAAGGCAGCACACTACCTCGAGACCACGGCGGTGAACTATATATATATATATATATATATATATATATATATTGCTTCAAAAGTTCCAATGAGCTGAGCCCACTTAAAGGGAAAATACTAGAAATGAAAGTATATAATATTGGACATCACATTTTAAAACATATTACAAACCAATAAAATTAGATTTTAGAATAGAATAGATTTATTTAGCCTGGTGGAGTTAAGGCCATGTGGCCTTCTCTTCCACTCACCAGAACAAGCATATGTTACATATGAATACAAAAAAAATACAATAATAGTCATATAAAACAGGACAAACATATGTTACACATGAATACAAAAAAAATTACAATAGTAGTCATATTAGACAGGACAAACATGTTACATATGAATACAAAAAAAAGTTACAATAATAGTCATTGAACAATTAATTATCTGTCATATTGAATAATAATGAAATTAATGTCTAATAATAGAATGAAACTAAATACAATTAAAATTAAATTAATGATACAATGAATAAAAAAAGGAATAACAGCTCGAATCTACTATGCATAAAAAGAAGAGAAAAAATACACTACAATGAATTAATCTACGCTTTTTATACAAGGCATTAGGTAAATATATTAACAAATCCTAAGTCTATTTTTATTAAATAATGCAAAAACGCATTATTAATTCTTAAAAGTAGTATTAGTGAGTTGTTTCTGTTAGTGATTTTATTTTCAATTTATTTCTGAAAGATGGTAAAGTTTGGCAGTCTCTGACATAGGGTGGAAGTGAATTCCATGTTCTAGCAAGAGAAACTGTAAAAGATTTCGAATAATAGGTAGTATGATGAGGAGGGATATAAAGGACACTGTGCTCAAGGGATCGGGTATCTAAGTTATGTGTATCAGAGAGTTTAGTGAAGCGGTGTGATAAATAATAAGGTAAAGATGTGTGTAATATGTTATAGAGTAGGCATAGGGAATGGATGGTTCTACGATCTTGAAGACGAAGCCATGACAATTGTTCCAGGGATGGTGTAACGTGATCAAATCTACGTATACCACAAATAAAACGTATGCAAGAATTGTGAACACGTTGAAGTCTTTGGGTAAGAACAGTATTTAGGTCAGTAAAAAGAGTATCACAATAATCAAAATGGGGCATTGCGAGTGTTTCTACTAGCATTTTTCTTAGAGAAAACGGTAAACAATTTCTTATACGATTTAATGAGTGTATTATTGAGAAGATAGTTTTGCAAGTGTTATTTATTTGTTTATTCCAAATTAAATGTTTATCCATAAACACTCCTAGATTTTTTACTGTCTCACTATAAGGGATCTGAACCCCATTAAGTGACACATGTAATACTGCATTTGTGTTAATTGAGGATAATAGTCTCTGATGGCCCATAATGATTGCTTGTGTCTTTCTAGGATTTAATTCAAGTCCATATTTCTCTGTCCACGCCGTTAGCGAGTCAAGGTCCTCATTAATTTTGGTTACCGCATCATTTAAAGAATATTTGTCTGAGTGAAGGTAGATCTGCATGTCGTCCGCAAATAAATGATGTTTGCAATGTTTTAGGGAGTCAGATATGTCGTTTATATAGATTGTAAAAAGCAATGGGCCGAGCACCGAGCCCTGTGGAACTCCAGCTTTACGGTAGGTCCAAGAAGAGCGTAATGTAGAATTTCCTACAACATATTGCTGGCGCTCACGAAGGTAGGAGTTGAACCATTGCGTGACACTGTCAGAAAGTGAGAGGTTTTTTAGTTTAAGCAACAATAAGTCCAAGTCTAGTGATATAAATTAAAAATATAATTGGCAGTATTATACAATGATAATATTGATAATAATAATAATAATAATAATAATAATATTAATAATAATAATAATAATAACAATTCATCCATCATTCATAGTAATTCTGCCCAAGAGCAGGTTTTCACTGCAATCATAGCATTTTCATGCTATGCTTTGCAGCTTTACTAGCGAATTATAGGTGTGGTAGCTTCCCGTTGCTTTCCACACCGGTAAAGGATGATTATGATATTGATAAGGATGATGATGATGGCCGGATGATTTTCGGGGACCGTTGGGCCCTAAGCTTCCTGACATTTGTCTTATAGATGAGAAAAAAACCCGAAAAAACCACACCCAGGAGCCTGTCCCGACCGGGAATCGAACCCGAGCCCGCTGCGTGACAAGGCAGCAGTCCACCTCGAGACCACAGCGGTGGACATAACAGCAACACAATAATAATAATAATAATAATAATAATAATAATAATAATAATAATAATATTAATAATAATAATAATAATAATAATAAAGTTTAATATTAATTTTGATAGAACTCATATAAAAACGGGTTTGATTGTTTTTAAAACCGTTCATATTTTGTTTTAAATTGAGGAGGTCCCGGCAAGAAAGTACAAGCCACATTTTCCTGATTCTGAGATAAAGCAATTTGAATATTTGTTTAAATCCTCAAATAAGAGATGTTATTAAATTTTGATTATAGAGATAAAATGTGGTTTTTTCTAATATGTTTTTAATAAAATAGTGACATATTATTAACTTTTGCTTTTTTTTATATTCAAAAAGTTATATTTAAAAATATGTTGTTGTAGGGCTTAACACTATCTTAACTAACTAACTAACTAACTCACTGGCACTATCGAACCCGTAGGTTCATGACCGCGCGAACATAAGCTCTCCATATATCCCTATCCTGAGCCAATATTTTCCAATCATCCGTTGAGTAATCTACTTCCATCAAATCATAGTTAATGTTATTCTTCCACCTCATTCTTCGTCTACCAACTGGGCGTCCGCATTTCTTGACGATAGTATTTTTACGGTGAAAGATCGTCACTCTTTCGACCAAGGTACAATATCTTGACCAAAAATTTCACAAAAAATGTGGAATTTTTTAACATAAGAAATGTTCAAATTAATTATATTTGCCCTATTTAATAAAAGAATGTAATTAATGTTCCACGAAAGATAAACAATGCCCTACTAAAAATCCTTCATCGTATATTCTACCATTTTCAAAAAAAGTTGAATAAATAGTAATATAAGATTATTATTATTTGCCCTATTTAATCAAATCAAATAATATACGTTTCACAAAAATTAATCAATGCCCTAAAATAAGTCTTCCACATCATTTACCAGATCATTATCAAGATCATCTGGTATCAAGTTCAGGTAAAAGCCGTGATAGACTGGGGGGACATTACTCCATCACATCTGTTAGTTTGCTTATTTTTATCATAAGTGATATTGCATTTTTCTGCTTTAGAGTCATGGCACTTGGGTTTCCTTTCTTTATTATAGAAACCTCTTCAATGTCCATATTCGTCTTGTTTCTTAATTCATTGTCCCTTGGTTTGGGATTTTCAAATCCTAAGTGTACAGCTTCTGAGAATCTGAGCTCCACACCACTAATACACACTTTCTTATTAGTATTAATTAGCCCACTTTTTAAAGCATTTATATAGAAAAAATCAGTGCTTTCCATTTCGACTATATAAAACTTGTGCTTACGACCATAAGACTATTATTTCTCTCCAATTGGATAAAGAGCATATGTTGGGTTGTCCCTCTGACATTTTTCAATTCTAGCAAAATCTATATCAGAGGGTAAGTTAGGGATCCAGAAATTAGAAAATAATGTTCAAATTCTTCAAACTGCTTTGTATGGTTACATAATTACAAATTGCCATTATATTCCAATTAACTGACCTCAACATTTATCAGAAAATATAACCAGTTTTTTTGAACAAATGCATATAGTTTCTATGCATTTCAGGATACAGCTGCAAATATCATCGCTGCCATGTCTCGCAATACTCTCATCCCATACAAGCTTATACCCATATACAGAGTGTAAATGAATTTACCGCACAAATTTAAATGTGTATAGAGGGTTATTATATAAGCAATTTGAGATAATGAACAAATGGTCCACGAATAGACCAAGTTATGATTCAATTTGTAAAATGGTTGGCACGCCACTGAATATTTCAAATTAAAATGGAAATTATATGACATAGAGACTGTAACTAGCAACATGTATGCTCCTTTAGATCAATGGTTAATAGCAGTCTTAATATCGAAGCAAATGTAAGATTGATGCATCACGTTCCAACTGTCGGTTAAGGATGGATGTTAGAGGCCACTTTTAGTTAGGTTAGGCTCTTGGAGGCCACTTTGATCAGGTTACGCCCTCGGACGACATGTTGGGTAAGGTTAGGCCCTCGGGAGTCACTTTGGGTAAGGATAGGCCCTCGTAGACCACTTTGGGTTAGGTTAGACCCTTGGAGGGTCACTTCTGGTCAGATTGAGCCCTAGGGAGCCACTTTGGGCCAGGTTTGGCTCTCGGCAGCCACTTTGGGTAAGGATAGGCCCTCGTAGACCACTTTCGGTTAGGTTAGACCTTTGGAGGCCACTTCTGGTCAGATTTCGCCCTCGGGAGCCACTTTGGGCCAGGTTAGGCCCTCGGCAACCACTTTGAGTAAGGTTAGACCCTTGGGAGCCACTTAGGGTAAGGCACTTTGGTTTAGATTAGGGCCTCGGGGTCCACTTGGGGTTCGGTTAGGCCCTCGGGGGCCACTTGGGATTAGTTTAGGCATTCGGAGACCACTTGCGGTTGTTTTAGGCACTCGAAAGCCAGTTCGGGTTGTGTTAAGTCCTCGAGGAAACTTTGGTTAGGTTAGGCCCTCGGGGGCATCTTTGGGTTAGGTTAGGCCCTCGTTGGTCACTTTGGGCCAGGTTTCGACCTCAGGGTCACTTTGTTTAGGTTTAGCCCTCGGGGCCACTTTGGTTTATGTTAGGCCCTCGAGGCCTCTTGGATTAGGTTAGGCCCTCGGGGGGCACTTGGGATAGATTAGGCCCTCGGGTGCCACTGGGTGTTAGGTTAGACCTTCGGAACCTCTTTGGGTTATATCAGGCCCTCGAGGGCCATTTTGGGTTACGTTAGGCCATCGGGGCCACTTGGTGTTAGGTTAGGCCTTCGGGGGCCACTTGGGGTTAGGTTAGGCCCTCGTGGACCACTTTGGGTCATGTTAGACCCTCGGGGATCACTTGGGTTACCTTAGGTCATCGGGGGACACTTAGTGTTAGGTTAGGCCTTCGGGGCCACTTGGGGTTAGGTTAGGCCCTCAAAGGCCTCTTTGGTTAGGTTATGCCCTCGGGGGTCACTGGGTGTTAGGATAGGCCTTTGGGACCTATTTGGGTTATGTTAAGCCCTCGAGGAACACTTTGGGTTATGTTAGGCCGTCGAGAACCACTTTGGGTTATGTTAGGCCCTAGAGGGCCACTTTGGGTTATGTTAGGCACTCGACGGCCACTTTGGGTTATGTTAGGCCCTCGAGGGCCACTTTGGTTTATGTTAGGCCCTAGAGGGCCACTTTGGGTTATGTTAGGCACTTGAGGGCCACTTTGGGTTATGTTAGACCCTCGAGGGCCACTTTGGGTTATGTTAGGCCCTAGAGGGCCACTTTGGGAAATGTTAGGCACTCGAGGGCCACTTTGGGTTATGTTAGGCCCTCGATGGCCACTTTGGGTTATGTTAGGCCCTCGAGGGCCACTTTGGGTTATGTTAGGCCCTAGAGGGCCACTTTTGGTTATGTTAGGCCCTAGAGGGCCACTTTGGGTTATGTTAGGCCCTCGAGGGCCTCTTTGGGTTAGGTTAGGCCCTCGGGGGCTACTTAGTGTTATTCAAAATTTCCCTTGATGACTCATGAAAACCAAGGAAGTATGTCACGTGTACCGGCACCTGGAACTGTCGAATCCTTCCGCCCGCCTGTCTGAGTGAATCCACTCTATTCCTCTATTTTATATCGTTCAGTAACTCATTTGAAGACCACAGGTGAAAAACAAGGAATGCCACAAAAACCAAGAATAAAGAAAACTTAATTTTAACGTTTTGAACAATCCTTGTTTATCGCACAGCACAGCGAAACTTCAACTGATAATTTCGCTGGGTTATTCCATGTTTGTAGAATGCAGGCTTTCACGGCCTGTAATCATAATATTAATGGATTCCGGACTATGTGGCCGTGGTCTATAACTGGTGTTTCTTCCAGACGTTTCTCCTTCAACTGCTCAATCACAGTCGAGTCTACAACAAGGGAACAGCACCTACAAGCACTCGCCACTGAAGATGCCCTCCGCAGTTGAGGGAGAAACGTCTGGAATAAACAGCAGTTATAGACCACGGCCACATAGCCCGGATCTATTAATATTATTCAATGTTTTTTTAATGTTTATCACTTCTAACAGAGAGATTCAAATATTTGCATCAGATGTCAGCATTATCTTTATTCTCGTTATTTTTTAATTATTTCTTTTTCCCTGTGTCTTCGTGTTATTTACTTTTAAAATATCGTACTCACATATTCTTTGTGAGAGGAAAATTAAAACACTTTAATTATTGATTTAAAAATTGAAAATAAATATTCACTTCGTGAATCGTGAATTTATCGATAATTTGGAAATCACTCGTGGCATTTGTTAGGACCATTTAACGAATACAATTAAGCTGTTTGCTCACAAATCATTGTTTAACTATAGTTATTTTAAAATATTTATATATTTAATGTAAACGGCGATGTTTGAAAACAAATCAGAAATGTGAGGTTATGTTCATTCACCGCTGCTTGATCATATTATTTATTGCCAAATAAGATCGCAAAATTGTAAGAGTGCACCCAAGCAGAGAAATAATGAAACACATTAAACTATATAATATCATAATGAACATTACGGGTTATTCATTTATTTTTTTAGTAAACAAGTCAGTAAAATCAAGGAATCTTTTCATTATTTGCTATATTCAATGTATTTGTTGGAGAAAAGTAATGCGTTGACCTGTTCAGAATATTAAAAATGAGGAGCTTTCTTTATCACAAAAGCAGGAGCTGATAAAGAGAAATCGATAAAGAGCGAGGTGAAACACGACTGTCATTGGTTGTAAAACAAAATTCATTGAAACGTGATTGGTCATTGACTACCATTTGTGGCATGAGTTAAATAGTCATAGAAATATAGCATCAACTTGTCTAGTCATATTTATGTAATACTTCACTCATGATAACTTATTCATAAGGCTGACAATTGATTTTCATAATATCGTTACAATGCGACTTTTGCAAATATAAGCTAATATGCTTCAGTTTTTAAATTACTTAAAATATACCGTTATGGGCTAGATTTAAACCTACGACCTCTGTGTTTACTAATCTGCGCGTTATTATAAAATCAGTTTTGTACCACAGAATTACAGGTAGGCAGATAATATTTTATTTAACAACGCTGTTTAACATCTCAGATTATTTACTTATGTATTTATTTTATTTGTAATTAATTGAATTGGTGTTTACTTGATGAAAATCCATAACTTATTTAATTTGTATTTATTTGTTTATTTATTTTACCTAATGGAATTAAAGCCGTAAGATTTTCTCTTCCACTTCACCAGGGCTTAAATTATACATAGAGTAACAATTATGAATTATCTATATTTATTATTAAATAAAAATAAAACGTAGTTTTATTTGATTTTCATATTTATTATATAATTCAGTGATAGCTGTTTCAAATATGGATTTTCATCAAGTAAACACCAACTCAATTAATTACCTATATGTTGATTAATATTACATAGTAAGCACAGGCTACACAATATAGAGTTGACAAGGTAAAAAATATATAATTTTAATAATAATAATAATAATAATAGTAATAATAAACTATAATTTGATTAAGTAATTAGCTTGATAAGAAAAATGTAAAATATTAAAGAATAATTAAAGTATACATGAAACACATTTCACAGTTATATAGGGTTTCCAGTATAAAACCGGACACTCTGCGGCTGGCAGAGTGAAATGCGGACGAGGAGAGAGCGCAGCCTGACGGGTGAAACCCCGTGAGGCGTGTCCGGTTTTATATTGGAAGCCCTGTATATTATATTTTCTAAGGAAATACTTAGTAAGCTTTTTATAAAACTGTTTTTGAATCCAGCAGTCCTTGATATACGAGGGGAGGTAACTCCAGAGTCGGGTGACTAA
The DNA here is from genome assembly GCA_030220185.1 of Diploptera punctata. Lineage (NCBI taxonomy): Eukaryota > Metazoa > Arthropoda > Insecta > Blattodea > Blaberidae > Diploptera > Diploptera punctata. Next base: position 868,889 of record JASPKZ010003844.1, on the reverse strand, counting down.
AACAAGGAAGGATTATTAGGATCGCAATTAAAATCTGGGCAAGAAACTGTCGACATATTTTTCTCACAAATATCTTCTTCGGTTCACCCTCAAGTTTTTTTTTTCTTACACGAAGAAAAATCCATCGGTTCCACAGGAAATCCTTACATTATTTTTTCCATGCTTACATTTTATTTACTAGTGTAGAATTCAGTATATTGAGTATGTCGCAATTTGTTACATGTACGACTGCATAAAAAATGAATTTGCACAAGAGAGGAAACAAAAAATAAATACATTACAAATCTGTCAATTTAATATGCAGACAGTGTATCATCACGTCATGCAAAGTATGTGTTGCGTGAACCTTTATATAATATTATAATATGCAAGTTCGCTGTATGAACGACTTCAATTATTGTTCTTAAAATTATTTTATATGTCCCGCGCCGTAGCCGAGCGGTTAAGGTAGGAAGCCTTGGCGCAGAGCTACGGGACTTGCGCTGGTTCGGGTCTCCATGGGGGAAGAAATTTTCTCATGGTATTTCGGCCAGTATGGGACCGGTGCCCACCCAGCATCGTGAGGCAATTGGGTAGCTACAATAAGTAGCGGCTCCAGGTTGAGGAACCAGCTATAACGGCTGGGGGACTCGACATGCTAACCACATGTCACCCCTACACTGGCTATTGATCATCTACCTCTGTGATTGACACATGTGGATGTGAAGGGCCAGCAGCCGGCTGGTAAAAGGGCAACCGCTGAAAAGTGGAAAGACCCTCAATCGGAAAATTATTTTATAACAAACTAACTCACTGGAATCATCGGACACGGAATTGGCCACCCGGACATAAGCTCTCCATACATCCCTAACCTCAGCCAATGTTTTCTAATCATCCCCTACTTAATTCACCTCCCTGAAATCACGATTATTGTTTTTCTGCCATCTCATTCTTGGCCTACCTATCGGACGCTTTCTCTCTGGTTAATATAAAACTAGAAAATTATTGTATATATCGGTATTTTTCAAACGTACAAGTTAAAAGAAAGTCGAAAAAGTAAATATCACTATTGATTATAGATTAATCCGTCCACCTCTGTGGTCTCGAGGTAGCGTGCTGCCTCGTTACGCAGCGGGCCCGGTTTCGATCCCCGGTCGGGACAAGTTTCCTGGATGATGTTTTTTTTTTAATTTTTCCGCATCTATAAGACAAATGTCAGGATACTTTGAGGCCCAAATGGTCCCCGAACCTTACATGGCCACCACAATCATCATGCATATTCGCCTTAGATTAGTTTAGTGTTAAGGACTCTCCTGGCGCACTACTATCATCATCATCATCACCCATCACATCATGAGGGAAGCGTAATCCCACCTTCCATGTACCCTAACCTCAGCAGTGGGATACAATTACGCCAATGTCAGGAGAGAACACCAACAATTTCGAAATGATACCTGGGACATTGGATAAAAAAATACTACGTTAATCCACATATAGAGGCTATAAATGAATTAACTGAAGATATATACAGAGACTTTGATGCATTGATAGGAGGAATCAGGAAACTGGGTCAGGAATAACAAATCTGAATGTTGATTAATTATAGGCCTTCAGAGGGTTGAAGGCAAATTAAGGCAGGTAATTATTTGCTGCAAAATGTATGAGTTGTTGTTTAGATTTGATACTTATAATCTTATATATAAAAATTAATGTTTGTTTGTTTGTATATTTGTTTGTTCTTACTTTATGCGCGGCCATACCGTTGATCCGATTGTGATGGGGTTTTTTGCAAAATGTTCAGGAGATTCTCGGGATGAACATCTTATATATAAAAATTAATGTTTGTTTGTTTTTATATTTGTTAGTTTGTTCATACTTTATGAGCGGCCATACCGTTGATCCGATTGTGATGGGGTTTTTTGCAAAATGTTCAGGAGATTCTCGGGATGAACATCTTATATATAAAAATTAATGTTTGTTTGTTTTTATATTTGTTAGTTTGTTCATACTTTATGCGCGGCCATACCATTGATCCGATTGTGATGGGGTTTTTGCAAAATGTTCAGGAGATTCTCGGGATGAACATCTTATATATAAAAATTAATGTTTGTTTGTTTTTATATTTGTTAGTTTGTTCATACTTTATGCGCGGCCATACCGTTGATCCGATTGTGATGGGGTTTTTTGCAAAATGTTCAGGAGATTCTCGGGATGAACATCTTATATATAAAAATTAATGTTTGTTTGTTTTTATATTTGTTAGTTTGTTCATACTTTATGTGCGGCCATACCGTTGATCCGATTGTGATGGGGTTTTTTGCAAAATGTTCAGGAGATTCTCGGGATGAACATCTTATATATAAAAATTAATGTTTGTTTGTTTTTATATTTGTTCATACTTTATGCGCGGCCATACCATTGATCCGATTGTGATGGGGTTTTTGCAAAATGTTCAGGAGATTCTCGGGATGAACATCTTATATATAAAAATTAATGTTTGTTTGTTTTTATATTTGTTAATTTGTTCATACTTTATGCGCGGCCATACCATTAATCCGATTGTGATGGGGTTTTTTGCAAAATGTTCGATCGATTGTGATGGGGTTTTTGCAAAATGTTCAGGAGATTCTCGGGATGAACATCTTATATATAAAAATTAATGTTTGTTTGTTTTTATATTTGTTAGTTTGTTCATACTTTATGCGCGGCCATACCGTTGATCCGATTGTGATGGGGTTTTTTGCAAAATGTTCAGGAGATTCTCGGGATGAACATCTTATATATAAAAATTAATGTTTGTTTGTTTTTATATTTGTTAGTTTGTTCATACTTTATGTGCGGCCATACCGTTGATCCGATTGTGGTGGGGTTTTTTGCAAAATGTTCAGGAGATTCTCGGGATGAACATCTTATATATAAAAATTAATGTTTGTTTGTTTTTATATTTGTTAGTTTGTTCATACTTTATGCGCGGCCATACCATTGATCCGATTGTGATGGGGTTTTTGCAAAATGTTCAGGAGATTCTCGGGATGAACATCTTATATATAAAAATTAATGTTTGTTTGTTTTTATATTTGTTAGTTTGTTCATACTTTATGCGCGGCCATACCATTGATCCGATTGTGATGGGGTTTTTTGCAAAATGTTCAGGAGATTCTCGGGATGAACATCTTATATATAAAAATTAATGTTTGTTTGTTTTTATATTTGTTAGTTTGTTCATACTTTATGCGCGGCCATACCGTTGATCCGATTGTGATGGGGTTTTTTACAAAATGTTCAGGAGATTCTCGGGATGAACATCTTATATATAAAAATTAAAAAATGTTCAGGAGATTCTCGGGATGAACATAGGCTATAAGACAGTTGTGATACTCAACTCCTACACCCTTAAAGATCGCCCTTTGTAGTGGAAAACGTGAAAAAAGTAGATCTTTGGACGCTTAAATGGCTTACGCTGCCTAAACCATACGAAATACACAAAATTAATGTACACAGAATTGAATATCTCAAAAAGCTCTACAGAAAAGTCCGCGACAGCATATGTTTATCTCTTACGGATAACTCACAAAAACTATTTTTGTCTTTCATTGATACCAAGAGTCCCTTATCACTTACGGATAACTCACAATAACCATTTTTGTCTTTCATTGACACCAAGAGTCTCACGCCGTAGCCGAGTGGTTAAGGCAAGAACTCTTGGCGAACAACTACGGGACTTACGCTGGTTCGAGTCTTTACGGGGGAAGACATTTTTCTCATGGAATGTCGGCTAGTATGGGACCGTTGCACAGTGGGTCAGAAATGAAATCTAGCTGGGGGAAAAAAAAAAACTGTTTTGACTCACTCTCATCAATTTTTTTCTCTCCCACTCTAATATAATTGTTATATGACGGTTCTTAAGTTATCTGCAAAGGAGGGTACAATTCTAATGTTCATGACTGTGTGACGTCATCATTTACACTTCTTGAGCCACAACAGAAGGCAGTAAGAGGTTTTCTTGCGAACTTATTTAATAATATCTAATTAAGTCCTAATTGCTGAATTTTATGGTTAAAAAGTAACATATTCTTATCGTCCGGCCATGACATGAGGATTGAACGTTCGGGCAGCAACGTCTGCCGGGTACGCTAGTCCCGTATAAAATAATAGAGTGGTATGTAGATGGCGCTGGACCTTATTAGGGATTGTATGAATCCCAACTATAAGAAATAATCTATCCACTTTTATAAATTTGTCTTTTAAAGTATCTATAAAATTGCTGGTAAATAATAAATAATTATTTAAAAGTTATATTATAATTTAAATTAGATCCGAATAGTTTGATTTTTATTCAAACTGTGGGATTGAAATTACCCCATCCCTGTTTATTTTTAATTCTGGATTACAAGTAGAGCCGAATGTTTAAAGTCATACAAAATGAACTGACATGATGAGCTTATTAAGACTCACTCGGAAATAGATTCTCATAAAAACCGTCAGCAATTTTTACAATCACAGACGGCCTTGTCAAACAGCTGATGATGTGATTGTTTATGATTTGTTAAATCCGTTTGCGAAATATTTGATTATAATACTTGTTTCAAGTTTCTTATAATGAACATGCTGTTTTTATTTCATATCAGTTTTATTTCCTTGATAGTATTTTAAAATTTAATATACTTATGTGTACTTATTTTATTTGTGAATTAATATTTTCTTTGAAAACAGCGTTCTTTCTTACATCAATTTTTTTATTGGAGTCCTACCTAAACATTTTACATTTTTATCCTGAGTTGAATATATATATATATATATATATATTAAAGAGCACAGAGATGAACCTCAATATTTGTTATAAACACATTAAAGTAATTTGTACTTAATAATAATCTCTTTCTTTGTCTTAGTTTAGAAGGAGGCTCATAAGTAATCTTTATACGAAACAACGAATAAAAGTGAAGATAGGAGAAGAAATGTCAGAGAGAAAAGAAATTGGTACGGGTACGACAAGGATGTCCTCTATCGCCTACTCTTTTCAACATCTACCTGGAAGACCTAATGAAGAACTGCTTCAGGAATACGGGAGGCGTAAACATGGGGGGGAAGAAGAATTAAGTGCATAAGATTTGCTGATGATATGGCTTTGCTAGCAGAAGATGCAATGACACTGATGAGCATGCTGATGAAGCTAAATGACTAGTGCGAGGATTATGGAATAAAGATAAATGTAAATAAGACGAAGGTCATGATTACAGGAAAGAAACCAAGGAAGTTAAACATGAGGATTAAAGATAAGGCTATTGAGCAAGTGGAGAGCTTCAAATACTTGGCTTGTACAATCAGTAGTAACATGAACTGCAGTCAAGAAGTAAATCAGAGGATAGCAAAGGCAAAATAAGTTTTAACAAGATTTTCTGCGGACTTTGGCAAAAGAATTACGGAAGAGACTAGTGAAGTGCTTTTTGTGGAGGGTAGCATTGTATGGTACAGAGACTTTGACATTACGTCGGAATGAGGAAAAGTGACTGGAAGCTTTTGAGATGTGGATATGGAGAAGGATGGAACGCATAAAATGGACAGACAAAATTAAAAATAAAGATGTGCTAGGCAAAGTGGGTGAAGAAAGAACAATGCTGGAACTCATAAAGAAGAGGAAAAGAAATTGGATTGGCCACTGGCTAAGAAGAAACTGCCTGCTGACGGATGCCCTAGGATGAATGGTCAATGGAAAGAAAGTTAGAGGCAGAAAAAGACATAAGAATATAAACAATATTAAAAAATGGTTTGTATGCAGATAGAAAAAGGAAGGCTGAGTTAAGGATAGAGTGGAGAATGTTGAGTTTGCAGTGAAATACCTGCTCTTGGGCACAAAACTATGAATGAATTCTTACTTTGAATGTACTTTTACGTGTCCCACGTCACCTGGATCTTACAAGGACACGACCTGACAGGAGAGATATAAAAATCTGGATCATATATATATATATATTACCACACAAGGACGTAAAGGACCTCCTCGATTGAATGATCAGGTCAATTCAAGGGTCATCTCCGCGACAACACGAACTTTTAAAACAAGACACTCCATTAGATCATATATTCATATATTATCAAGTATTATTATTATTATTATTATTATTATTATTATTATTATTATTATTATTATTATTATTATTATTATTATTATTATTAAAAGTAGATAAAGAGGATACGAAAGAAAGTGAAATTAAGGACAGAATGAATAAAGGTAGAGCAATAACAGAAATGATAAATGGTGTCTAATGGAACAGACATATAACCAGGAAAATTAAGATACAAAATAATGTATAATTCAATAGTGAGAAGTGCTGTCACATATGAAGATGAAGTATGGAACTACAACAAAAACTTTGAACAAAAACTTATGTTCATGGAAATGGATTTTTTGAGGAGAGCTGTAAGATGTTCAAAATTGGAAAAAATAAAAAATGAAGTCATACGAGAAAAAAATGAATATTAAATATTCAATAGTAGATTATAATAAGATACAGACAATTAAAATGGTATGGACATGTAGGACAAATGCAAGAAAAACATTGGAATGGTTTCCACTTGGAAGAAAAAAGAAAGGATGTCCTCGAAACTCGTGGATGCAAGAAATAAGAACTGGAATGAGAACAAGAGAACTGGAGGATATGGAGTGGATGAATAGAGACGAGTGGCGATGGAACATAAAACTTTAGGCACAGAAATATGTGTAAACACTGAAAATCTGTATACAAATAAATGTATTACTATTATTATTATTATTATTATTATTATTATTATTATTATTATTTTTATCATCATTATTATTAATAACCACCGCTATGATCTTGGATTACTGTCATTATTTCGTTCACAACAGGCCCGGGTTCAACCCCCAGGCGGGACAAGTTTTCTGGGCGAGATTTTACAATTTTTCCCCCTCATATGTTAGACAGCTGTATGGAAACTGAGGGCCAAATGGTTGTCGAACATCATCTGGCCATCACAATCGTTCATGCCGTATTCACCTTGTTTAATATGAATGTACGGCTGAATGGTGTCTTACCTTAAATGTTTGAATCATCTCGGAGGTGGCCCTAGCATTCTTCTGAGCAGACCCTCCAAGAGTTTGTGTGGTCAAAAAATTGTTGAAAAAAAGTGTATAGGTCCGGAGTTTCAAACCCTCTCCTGACAGGTCTTGTCCATGAAAGGCCGGGTGACGTGGGGCATGCAAAAGTAAATACTAAGTAAAGAGATAGAGAGATTATTATAAACTAAAAATGTCTTTAATGTGTTTTTAATTAATATTGAGTTTCATCTCTGTACTCATTAATTTATGCTTTTCAACTCCAGGGTAAAAATATAAGATGTTTTCCTGAACGTCTGATTCAACACTCATTTTTCTTTGTTTCTGTTAAGCCTACTGTGCCCTCTCTTAATTTTATAATTTCTTCCGCTATATAGACTTGTTTTTATAGCCTTACTTCCTTGTTCCAAGAAAAATATTGTCTTCTTTCGATGAGACTTAAAGCGGCTCTTACTATCGACGTGATTTCAAATTCCTATGAATCTGTATAAATATTACAATTTTCACATTAATATTACAATCTTGGTCTGATATAATCTTATCCGTTTATAAAAATATATATGGTACAAATAATATAAGTAAGCAAGCAGATATTAAGTACGAGTTATTTAGAATAAATATAATCAAAATGTCTTGGAATCGAAAATATACTTCTAAAAATACACGATTATTCTTATATTTCTTTAATACATCCTAACGGTGTATTGATCAATTTTATATTATATAACAATAAGAAATTGGGACTGGAAGTAAACATTAATAAAATTAATAGATAGACACATAAAGAAATGCATTATATTATGGAAATGAAAAATGAGGGAAATTTTGAAGAAGTGACTGAATTAAAATACCTAGTAACAATAACAACAAACATAAATGAGATTCTAAACGAATGAAACATAGGCTTAATTTTGGAAATGCACTTTACAGGGACTCTTGAAATTAATCCAAATTCTCTAATCAAACAAACTAAAAATAGACTGTATAAAATTGTTATTCTTGCATTAGCATTATATGGATGCAAAACTTGTACTCTTACTTTAAGAGAGGAGAGAGGATTACGATTATTTGAGAATAAAGTTCGGAAGAAAATTTCTGGATCACAGAGAGACGAACAGACAGGTGAATGAAGAAGACTATACAAGAGTGAACTAGATGATCCTTATGGGAAACTAAATGTAATAAGAACAGTTAAGTCTCATAGATTGCGATGAGTAGTACATGTAGTACAAATGGGAAATGAAAGAGGGGCATGGAAACTCCTTGTAGGAAAACCAGTGGGAAAGCCTCCAATGGGTAGGCCAAGAATGAGGTAGAAGAATAACATTAAGCATAATTTGAGCGAAGTAAATTATAATGATAGGAAAATATTAACTCAGGATAAGGATGCGTGGAAAGCTTATGTCCGCACCGTCATGAACCTCTGGGTTTGATAATAGTTGTTATTAGGTCTAAAAAAGATTAATTGGCAACATTAAAAGCCATCCTACCTGTAGCCTATTATCGAGAACTGCAGAAGGAAGTGCTTATTTTCTTATCTGCTATGTTGATCTACTATGTTAAAGGAAGTCTGTTGTTATCTTCGTTGTAAATTCATGAATAATTTTCTATCACTCTTTACCTTACATTAACTTCTCTCTTTGTAGGTAGGCCTACTTTTACATAATATTATAATGCTACTGTGAAAAGAAAAATTAACGTCTGAACCAGGATTCGAACCGTGAACCTCTCGTATTCTGTACGAGCGTGCAAGACCACTACACTACTCGAGGCATAGTACAATCATTAACCATTCTTTTCACATATACAAATCTATAATCCCCGTTTCGTCCGCTGCCAGGTAGATGTAACTACCAACGTCAACGGCCGGCTTCATTTAGAAGTATCTATGTTTGAGAATCTCCAATAGTGTAGTGGGCGTGCACACTCATACGGAATGAGAGAGGTCTACGGTTCGATTCCTCGTTCAGACGTTAATTTTTCTTTTCACAATATCATTATAATATTATAATATGTTCCATTATTGGAAATGTGTTAAAATAACAATATTGGAAATTATTAAACTACTTTTACATGTCCCACGCCATTCAGAAATACTACCTGTTGGGAGAGGATTTTTAACTTTTGACGATCACTTACTGTACATACTTTTGACAACACAAGGTCATTGAGGGCCTCCTTGGATAAGTGAATAGCTTAATGTCAAAGCCACCTCCGAGTCACACGAACATTTAGTACAATATATACAATTCACTCATTATTTATATGAAACAAGACGAATATACGGATGATTATGGTGGCCAGTAGATGATGTACGGGGGCCATTTGGACGTTAAACTTTCCCGAGATTTTCTTACAGGCGAAGAAACCTCATCCAGGATACTTATCTCAACGGGGATCGAACACGGGCTCGCTGCGTACGAGACAACGACGATACCCCAAGACACAGTGGTGGACAAATGAAAAAAAAATTCTAGTAAAAATATTTTACCCTATAAAACTACATAGGGCTGTTTACTGATCCAAGTGTAAAATATATAATATGATTTTATTTAGCCAGGAAAGACTATAATAAAATTGTACAAGACAATGGCAGTGCCTATTATTACTTATGGTCCGAAACATGGACAGTGACAATACAACAATCTGCCAGAATACAAGCTGCTGAAATAAAATTCCTCAGACCAATAGCAGGATATCAAAAAACACAAGACAGAAATAAGCAACTAAAAGTAGAGGAATTAAACACAACAATAGTGAAATACAGAACTGGAAAGAACACCTGGCAAGGATGACTGAGAATAGAATACCAAAAGCAGCATACAGCTATTCACCACGAGGAAGAAGAAGTCTGGGAAGAACAAAGAAAATATGGAAACAGCAGCAATTTGGAGCCAGAACAGGCTAGTAAATAAGCCTAAACCGTGACGAAGAAGATGATTTTATTTACATCAAAGCTTTCGTATTTGTAATCTGCGTACTTACATTATTACCAACCTGTACGTCCTGGTTCATAATTCAACATTATTATTTTATGTAATACCAAAGATAAATGTGTCAGACGAAGAAAACAAATTCATATGAATCAGAAAAAGGTAGAATGTGAGAGAATGTTTATTTCAGTTCGTAAAGACATTTTGCATAATTTTGAAAATATGAAAGTGTTAATTAAGCAGCTTGCAATGACTGTCAACTCATTGCTTAAGTTATAGAATATCTCTGTCGACACATTAAAACTTTGTGAATGTAAAGTGGTTACCGCCTACCTACATTTAAATTGGTTTAACTGACTGTGAACAAAAATTTTCATTACATTTAAAAAATAGCTGTAACATGTTTCAGAATGCTCTTATGTGGCGATTCTTTCCTTGTGGTCGTTTGCATACTTCCAAGCTAGATATTTTATACTCGCTATATATATTCTTTCTGTAGAAATCTTCTTTAAAATTGCTACTGTTATTTTTAATGACGCTCTTTAACAGCTATGGTCACGCAAATCAAATCTGGGTGTGAAAAGACCGGCAAATTTTCCTCAGTTTTTTTTTTTTTTTTTTTTTTTTTTTAGGCTTGAGGTTATTTTAGGCGTCGTAATTTTTTAATCAAGAATTCACTGCTTTAATTCTTTGCGTAGTTTCCTTCCGAAGGAACCCTCCCTTAGACTTTTTACCTTCTGAAAAATCCATAGACATAGGTCGATTTTGAATTCGCAAACTTGAAACCAGAGGTGAGCATGCAAGGATCGACTCTTTTTTTATGATAAGGAATACAATATATCACTAAAGATATTTGAAGAATTTATTATTATTGTTATTATTCTTTTTATTCCTGTTATGCTGTGAATAGTCCAAATTAGGTAATTGTCCCGATTGTTCTATTAATTTATAGAATATTTTAGTCTATTTTTGACTTCATTATTATGAATAATTTTTCCTTGCTTAAGAGGCTTTCATTCATTTGAATTAGGATTTTTATTCTTTTAAGTTGTACTAGACTAGGTGTTTATACTGTAATAATTGCTGGGTGAAAATCTAATTCTAACTATTCTTTATTAGGGGGATTACGGGCAGTGGCTCAGACAATTTCTTATGAGGTAAGATTAGCGTTAATTTTACTACATTCATTTTTATATTAATACATTCATTTTTATATTAATACATTCACTTTTATATTAATACATTCATTTTTATATTAATAACTATATTCATTTTATATTAATATAATATTCCTTGTCCACCGCTGTGGTCTCGAGATAGCGTGCTGCCTTGTCACGCAGCGATTCCTGGTCAGGACAGGCTCTTGGGTGAGGTTTTCTCGAGGTTTTTCCTCACCTGTAAGACAAATGTCAGGACGCTTAGGGCAGAACGGTCCTCGAAAATCATCCGGCCATCATCATCAACATCATTATCATCATCTTCCTTCACCGGTGTGGAAAGCAAAAGGAAGCTACCACACCTATAATTCCATAGTAATGCTGCAAAGTCTAGCATGAAAATGGTATGATTGCAGTGAAAGACCTGCCCTCGGGCAGAAATACTGTGGATGGATGGTTAATACTCCTTAGTAGAGCGGATGTAATAATCATGCCTTGGCGCAAGACATACGCTGGTTTTAACCTCATGAGGCACTTTTGAGATAATCAGCTGTAACGGTTGGAGGACTCAATAAGCTGATCACATGTCACCTCTGCAATTTACACATGTGGATGAAAGATTTGTAGCCAGCTGGTAGAGCAAGTACCTTCTAGCCTTTCGCGACATGAATTTTTAAAATAGAAAGTTATGTATAAAGAAGACTAAAATCTGAAACATTTAACGAAAAATGGCAATCAATTTGCGATGCCATATTTTAAAAGAAAGTGGCCTTTGGCAATGACATTGTTCACACGTGTCGAATTTCATGCATTAAAAAATGTTTCTAAAAAGTTGTAAACTCACACTTCATAATTATTGATGTTAAGGTGTGGTCGAGAAAAGAGCGAAATTACGTGAATCTAAAACTTGTTTTGATAATCACACTAAACAACTTTAACGCACGAATTAAAAATAACAAAACAAGCAATCTGTAAGTCAAATGTTCACCTAAGAATTAGCGCCTTCCCTAACAAAACACCTGAGAATTAGTTAGGTAGTAGTAGGTCTAACTAACTAACTAATTAACTTACTGGCACTATCGAACCCGTAGTTTCATGGCCGCGCGGACATAAGCTCTCCATATATTCCTATCCTGAGCCAATGTTTTCCAATCGTCCCTGTATAATCTACTTCCCTCAAATAATAGTTAATGTTATTCTCCCACCTCATTCTTGGTCCACCAACTTGGCGTTGTCCCTCTGGTTTTCCTACAAGAAACTTCCACACACGTCTTTCATTCCCCATTCGTGCCACATGTCCTGCTCATTGCAGTCTACGAGACTTAACTGTTCTCATTATATCTGGCTTCCTATAATTCATTGTTATGCAGTCTTCTCCATTCACCTGTCTGTTCATCTCTCTTTGGTCCAAACATTTTCCTAAGTATTTTTTCTCAAATACTCGTAATCGCCTTTCCTGCCTTAAAGTAAGAGTCCATGTTTCGCATCCATATAATATAACTGGTAGAATAATAGTTTTATATATTTTCAGTTTAATGTTTCTTGAAAGGAGTTGGTACATCAAAAGTCTCTGTAATGCTTGGTAGCACGCATTTCCAGAATTGAGCCTATGTTTAATTTCTTTGTTCAACTCACAGCAGGCCTACATTTTATTTAAATTTCTATTAAAATTATTAGTTGAACCTTGGTTAGATTAATTTACATATGTCAAACTGATTCGAAGTCTGTAATTGCTGATTCTTCAATAACACATATGGGAATTGTAATTGGTGGATTAACGACTACTTTTACTCATAGGATATAACTTAAAGCAGTAGTAGTTGTTGGATTAAACTTAGATTAGTAGAGATGGATTCGGGTTTTAAGATCTTAACGCGGCACCTTCTTTTTGGTTCATTGTATTACCCACCTTTACTTTTGTGGAATGAGTGAAATGAATCCCACTCTACGGTGATATGTAGCTTGCTATGGTGTATTTGGTTCGACATATATCAATCATTCACACTCATGACGTCATGACTCAAACAACTTTGCTACACAAGTCAACTGAAGTGCAGCTAGCGATGTTTTCTTTTTGTTGAATTCCGTTTTCTGAATAATTTAAGTATAATTATCTGTTCGATAATGATAGAAAATCGAACTAATTCCCGATAATCTAGACATACTTTTACATCTTTAATACTCACGTCCCCATGTGTTTTTAGCTAATTCACATGCAATGAAACTATTGAAGTTGTTCTCATAAAAATATTTTTTAAAAATGTTACGTTTCTTCATCGATCGTTGGTAGTATACAACGGAAATATCATGAAAAAAAGAATTATATATATATATATCAACGATCTAGTATTTTTTTCGGAACCATATTCTGCATATAGAAACAAATTAAAGTAAGTAAGATGTAATTTGTAAACCAGCAAAAAACGGACTATTAAGAGTAGGAGTTCACCTGAAACGAAATTAAAAAATAGCTGTAGCGTATGCAATTTCCGAGATTTCGCAATGAAACTCCGTATATACTATTGAAATAATACGAAGAAATTATGTCCAAAAATCTGCAAAATCCGACAATTAGATGTGGGATTTGCCTGAAATCCGATATTAAAAAATCTCTCTTCGTTTTGCCTGTGGTCCGATACATTTAAATAACTGGGACGAGAAACTTCTATCCGCCAATTTAAGGGTTAACAAAAGAAAGAATATTCCGTAAACCACAAATTCGACTTGAGAAGGTATTCGCTTACATTACACACGTCTTGCGTGGCATTATGATTGCGTTCTCCGTCTTTCCATTAATGTTTCCCATATCGTATAACGATTTTATAAGTTTTATGGATAGAAATTGGTAAATGGCTTAAATAATCTAAGAAACTCTATCATGCAATACTCATACTCATATTTAATTTATGTGGGTCCCGAGTCTGAACATTTTCAGGCTCGTAAAAAATCCTTAAGCCTGAATGAAAAGGCATCTAAGCAAAATTTACCGACTTTTCCCGTCCTAGTACTTACCATTGTTTCCTATTATGTCAGTATGAGGCGGAAAACGGACTGACCCGTCTAGAGACCACTCAAAATGATTAATCTATACGAAAACAAGTGTAACTAAATTAGTATGGTTCAAATCTTGCCTGTAGGGAGAGAGCGGCTAAATCTCTGTTAAGGGAAACCTGGTGCCTTCCCCTCTCTCGGAGAAGTATCATGTATATGTCATTATTAGAGTCGCAAGAATGTACGTAATAAAATATAATCTTTGCAATAACAGGTTAGGCTAGTATTAATTCTGTTCAATCTATTTGTCTGTGTGAAGTCAAGATAAAAGACAGTCAGGAAGTCTTACTTATCATAAGTAACTATTTGAATGGTGAAATCAAACAAATGAAAGTCATAAGTCTAACTTGTCGCTATACTTTGTTTCAATTTTACCTTTTAGGTCATAAAAATCCTGACTCTATTATTCAACATCATTAATATAATATAACAAGTTATCAGGTGTCAAGGATATGTTATCAAAACAATTACAGATGTGCCTATATCATTTCGCCCATAGGTATCCAGGACATTGAAAACTGAAGTCATATTTTTTTTCATAATGTTTAAGTTAGTAGAAAACACTTGTCCCGCAGCAAAATCAAGAAGTCACACAACGCAGGCATTAAAAATAATTTATAAAGTTAGGTAAAATTCAGTTGAGGTATTCGTTAAAATATTAAAATTATAATATAAAATGAGTCCACCGCTGTGGTCTCGAGGTAGCGTGCTGCCTTGTCACGCAGCGGGCCCGGGTTCGATCCCCGGTCGGGGCAGTTTTTCTGGGTGAGGTTTTTATCGGGGTTTTTCCTCACCTGTAAGACAAATATCAGGAAAACTTTAAGGCCCAAACGGTCCCCGAAATCATATGGCCATCATAATCGTCATCATCCTTATGATTATCATCATCATCATCAACATCCTTCACCGGTGTGGAAAGCAACGGGAAGCTACCACACCTACAATTCCCTAGTAAAGCTGGAAGCATAGCATGAAAGTGCTATGATTGCAGTGAAGGACCTGCCTTCGGGCAGAATTACTATGGATGGAATATAAAATGATGTATCTTGAACGTCTGCCTCCACAACTTCTTAGATTATTAAACAACTTTAGGCCTTTCGATGCTAGTCCCATCATCAGCAGAAGGTAGAAGGTGTACTGTCATTGACTCTTGATGGAGTACTTCATTCAAGATTTAATAGGAGCGCTTCTACTGCCAGAAGCCATTATGAGGGATTTCGCTGTAATGTCAGTGGTTTACGAACCAGATATGAAAATTTATTTTCCCACACAAGCCGTCTTTAGGCCACAGTTAATATTACTAGAGAGAAAAATTTACTTTTTTTCTTTAGATGTAGGCCTATTGACTATGGTTTACAAACGCGCTGTATGGAATTTTTTTTTTTTTAAATTTACTAAGTTTATTAAAAAAGCTTTCTTCCTTAAATTAGGAGGTGCATAATCTTCATATGCTCTCTCTCTCTCTCTCTCTCTCTCTCTCTCTCTCTCTCTCTCTCTCTCTCTTCATTTCTTTGTTTCCTTTTTTGAGTGTCTATCCATGTATGCTCTGTGTTATAACATCGCTCTTGAAAAAGTGTAACAATTTTGTAGGCTACATTCAGTACAGCCCACAGAATTCCTCTTAATACATGTGTTACTATGGTAGAAGCAGACGGGAATGTAAAAAGCGTGGAAGTCAAATAAAGTGCATTCCACAGCAACCGGGCTGGATTTTATCACGATTCATTTAGCAATACTATAGAAGCATTTTATGCCACTCAATCCTATGCTAAGTTCAAGTATAGGGTGATACGTTTGGGAAGAGATGATATAAAATAATTGTAGTAGTTACAATAAAAATGCTACTGCCTTTATTTTAGTTGAAATGTGATACTAAAACTAAGATTTTCATGTAATTTTATTTATTTACTTCCTGAAAATATGAAGCATTATAAAATACACGAAATGAAAAAATCCTTATGTATAACATATATTGAATAAATGATATATGTATGTTATATTGTAGATTTTCGCAAATATAAATATGATTAAGGAAGGTTTCTTGTCAGTTTGGCCTCGGGCCATTGGTTCCAACGTTCCGACATGATCCCACATGACATTATCAAGGGATCACGTGGTATCATGTCGGAATGTTGGTACCAGTGACCAAAGACCACTCTTGAATCCTTGACGCGGAAAACCCAAGAAACCTTTCTTAATCATATATATATATATATATATATATATATATATTCTTATATATGACAAGATAAGAAAAATAAATGCCTGGACGGGATATATATGCCAATGAATACAATTAATTTCTTAATATTAATGTAGAACAATAGAATAATAGAATAAATCTTATAACTGACGTTTTGGAAGACCAGCTGCACATCAGAATTGTAAGAGTAATTTAGGTATAGTTATTCTGCCCGTTATAATTATCCTTGCTCTGTTAACTGATATTTATTTTTGTAGAAGGATATTGGTTCATATACTATCTTCCTTTCGAAGTCGATCTCCTGGTTGATTGGTTCCTGACTCAAAATATATGATTACTTATCATGATGACAATATGACAATATGAGAAACAAAAGGGGTTGTATACAAACAACCAAAATGAAATGCCTATCCTATTATGACTGTATACACTTCAGCCCATACCTTTCTGAATTATGCTGGATTAGATTAGATTAGTAAAGATGAATTCGGGTTTTCAGTCCTTAATACGGCAATCTTGTTTTTAGTTCATTGTATTACTCATATTTACTTTGTGGAATTAACGAGAAGGAATCTACTCTGCTGTGATATATAGTCTGTTCAGGTGTTTCTGGTTCAACACAGATCAAACATCCAAACGCATGATTCTTACCGCTGTGTATTTGGGCTTGGCCTAAGGCCTCGAAGAGCGGCTACAATCCTCCTGTTGGTCCTACTCTGCCTTAAGTTAACACATACAGACTCGGAGTCATGGAGTAGTAAATATATGTGCCCCATTATATCACCACAACCACATATTTCAAACACCTGTAACACTGGTCAACATGATTTTTGTCTCATGAGTACCAATAGTTGTACTTAATGCAGTTTTTGTATCGTGTTTTCAAATATGTATTCGAAATTTCTCCATCGCCCACGGTATTTTTTATTTCAATTTCAATTAATGTTTTTAAATAATTGCTTTTTAATAAACGTTTTTTCGTCCATTTGTCCATTGTAAAATAAAACCAAATGAGCTAACTCAGGAGATTTGAGCTATGGAAATGAGATATCAAGGCAAATGGAATCCTAATATGCTGGCCGATTATTGTTGGACCATCAAGAGGGATGCTCCACAGGCGAAATATAGCAGAACATTATAATTTCTTAATTTCTAGGTGAGTTTGAATGTTCGAATATTGTGTAGTTACGAACGTAGAAAATATTAAAGTGTTTGAAATTATAAATTCCTGTCTCTCGGAAAATGTGCGTGATGGGGAAAAACCGATATCATATTTGAATTCAGGAGAAAAATACTATCAGAATCAACAATTTTCTTTCTGAGACAAAAAAAAAAGTTTCTTTTTTGTTGCTCAGTGTAATTTACTAACCCAGGCTAGCTTTTACGTAATCTGAAATGAGGTGAAATATTATATCAAATGAATGGATGGAGATCAAATTACATGATGGAGGAGGGAAGAGGAATGGAGAGAGTACATTAATTTCAATATTACATTCCTAATTAGCTGATGTAGCAAGGAAACAAAATCCATCATAATGTCTTGTTCATGGAAGTTACAGTCCATGCTCTAATGTGAGTAGTATTCATTATAGAAAATATATACGGTTTCAAAGTGAGAAATATTCATTTCACTCCTTGGATAACTGGGTAGCTCAAGGAAATAGTGTCATGCGCAAAGGCGCAAAGCTGGAGATCTGGATTCAAATTCGGGTTCAGGCATCATTTTTCTCTTTAGATGAATTAACTATTGCATTACGGATGTCAAGCCTTAGTATGTTAACTTCAGTATTACATTACTAATTAGCTGACATAATATAGAAAATCCTGCCTTCTTGGTGAAACAGCTCTTATTATAATTTGAATATTATTCACTGCAAAGGGTACATGAAGATTTAGAGTGACTATTTAACTCATGCCCCAAATGGCACTCAATGACCAATCACATTTCAATGAATTTTGATTTACAACCATTCACAGTCGTTTTTCACCTCGATTTTATTACTCTCATTTCATCGCCTTCATTTTATCGACTGACTCCCAGATTGTATATATAGTGCACGAATGTAATCAGATTCTGCTTGCGAGATATAATAGAAAAACATTCCTAGCAATTGATTCATAAAAAAGGAAGCCACTGTTTGCACTTTCTTAAACCCAGTAATCAGCGTTGCAGAAAAATATATAGTTGACATATTAACATCATAGGACATCAGAAATTAATTAATAACCTGTAATGATGTGTTTCAATTTTTCTCCACTAGGGTGCATTCTTTCAATGTTGCGATTCTATTTGGCAATAAATATGATCTGGTTGCAGTGATGAACAAATTAAACATCACGTTTATCATTTGTTTTCAAACATCGCCGTTTACATTAAATATATAAATATTTTAAAATATCTATATTTAAGTAATGGTTTGTGAGTAAAGAGCTTAATTTTATTCTTTAAATAGTCCTAACAAATGCCACTTTTGATTTCCAAATTGTCTAGGTAAATTGGAAATCACTCGTGGCATTACTTCTGAGAAAAATTCATGTCTATCCATGAATGTCTGGATGGCTCAAAGAAGTGTGTCAGAGGTCCTGGAGAAACTTGCGATTCAGGCATGAAAGTTTCTCTTTAATAATATTTCTAAAAAATACAATTTACTGAATCTAGTATAAATGCAAATTTATTCTGTAAAAGTATAGCTTGCAAAGAATAGACAACATCTTGAGAATAATTGATATAACAAATTATAGTTATATTTTAGTCTATGCTAAATGTATTTCATAAACTGCCTGATATATGTTATTATGATTGTTTACCTAATTATGCTGATTAAAGCACTCACCAACTCACTTGGTACCCTTCGGTGACTCATATTATGGGAAAATTAAAATAAAAACAAAGTTACATGTGAATTATATTGAGAAAGTCCATGCCATTAAAGTGTATAGAACACAAATTATTTGAACTAGGTCATTCATTCGAGGAGCGTGACGAAGACTTTGGAATCAATGTAAAATATAAAAACGAATATCTCACTTTTTTGTGCCCGATGAATGGAGATTTGTAATAACGCAAGCTAGTGCAACTTTCAAGTTTAGAAAATGGCACAAAATATTTTGTTTCAATTAAAACTCCAAAGCGTGACGGGCCTAGAAGGCTCTTAGCCTACCAGCTAGTTGCTGGCCTCACATTCACATGTGTTAAACACAACGGTGGCCGATCATCCAGGTGGTCAACATATTGGGTCTCCCCAGCCATTAAAACTGGTTTTCTCAACTTGAAAATAGTAATGCTACTGTACACTAAACTGTACATAAACTACTCACGTAATGTATACACCGTGATTCAAAATTGACTTTACAAGCTTATAGAAATTTATTTAGAAGACCTACAGAATTGGTTTAAATGCCATATGATAGCACAACTCATCAAGTTTTGAAGACCTATAGAATTGGTTTAAATGTCATATCCTAGGGCTCCGAGCAAAGCTATCCCTCACTTGTTCAACCACAGCTTCAGCCTACGTGGACTGCCAGTATGCTTGGAATGACTAACAGAACAGCCAGTCCTAACAAATGTTTCGTGCCAAGAATAAATTGTTGGCCTGCTAGGAGGATCCTTACCATACTGGGTACGAAATCTACGCTGAACAATTGTCGCAGATTTAGTTTCTTCGAACAAAAACACACAACGAGCATGCTCGGCACCTGTGAAAGCAGCCATTTTGATATGAACTACGTTAGCGCACGCGGTGAGGGAACTAGGTACTATAAAACTATGTCGGTGAAAACTTGATGAGTTGTGCTATCATATGACATTAAAACCAATTCTGTAGGTCTTCTAAATAAATTTCTATAAGCTTGTAAAATTGTAAAGTCAATTTTGAATCACCCTGTATTTAGAAGTATATACTAATGTCCTATTACATCGTTAGGTGAGGTTTTTTTTAATGCTATCAGACTGCCTTTTATGATATTTCTGGCTTTATCTCTGGCATTGGCGGAATTGTAATCCATTTCTTAGGTTGGGACACCTGGAAAGCGGAGTTATGTTACCCCGATGATATGATGGATCCATCCATCCATCCATCCATAGTAATTCTGCCCGAAGCCAGGTCCTTCACTGCAATCATAGCATTTTCATGCTATGCTTGCAGGTTTACTAGGGAATTGTAGTTGTGGTAGCTTCCCGTTGCTTTCCACACCGGTGAAAAGGATGATGATGATGATGATAGTGATAAGGATGATGATGATGGCCATATCATTTCGGTGACCGTTTGGGCCTTAAAGTTTTCCTGACATTTGTCTTACAAATGAGGAAAAACCCCGATAAAAACCTCACCCAGAAAAACTGCTCCGACCGGGGATCGAACCCGGGTCCGCTGCGTGACAATGCAGCACACTACCTCGAGACCACAGCGGTGGACGACATGATGGATAATAAATGATAATGAAGTGCCAGGAAAATCCTTAGCCTAAATTCTACACCATGGACAACCACAGGAATAATTCCCTTTAAGGAAAAATCCCTATTGTTGACCGGGATTCGAACCCGGAACCTTATGAACTGCAGTCAGAAACACTGACTACTAGCCTATGAGGCTGGTCGGAGAGGTAATTAAAAATGTACGAAATTTTTAAGGTATGTTTCAAATCAAAACTTTAATATCTCAGAATCTTCAAAAGTCACTAAGCCCTCCATATAGGGCCCACGGTTCCAAAAGTTTTGTTATAAAACCCATAAAAATACACGAGGAAGGCTTGAATAGGGAGGAGGATAATATCAGTATGGACATTAGGGAACTGGATATCGGAGATACCATTTGGATTCAGTGAGCTGAGAAGTAACAATGAAGATTCTTGGCAAATGAGATATCGAACGTACTAGTTTCATAAGCCATAGTTTGGTTAGAATATCTTGTAACCATTACACTGAGCAACAAAAAATAAACTTTGTCTTGTCTCAGAAAGAAAGATATGTGATTCTGATAGTCTTTTTTCTCCTAAATCCAAATATGATATCGGTTTTTCTCCATCACGCAAGGTTTCCGACAGACAGGCATTATAATTTCAAACACTTTAATATTTTCTACATTCGTAACTACACAATATTCGAACATTCGGACTCACCTAGAAAGTAAGAAATGATGAGTTTCTGCTATATTTCACCTGTAGAGCATGCCTCTTGACGGTCCAACAAAAATCGGCCAGCATATTAGGATTCCATTTGCCTTGATATCTCTTTTCCATAGCTGAAATCTCCTGATGAAAGTGTTCCCCGTTTTATTTTACAATGGACAAATTGACGAAAAAACGTTTATTAAAAAATAATTATATAAATTCATTAATTTAAATTGAAATAAAAAAAACTGTGGGCGATGGAGAAATTCCGAATACATATTTTAAAACGCGATAAAAAAACTGCATTAAGTGCAACTATTGGTACTCATGAGACAAAAATCATGTTAACCAGTGTTATTCAACTGCAGAATAATTTACCATTTATAGTAAGTACAAAAAATTACTATCATCCTCGGTGGTATAGTGGTTATTTTCCTTGACTCTAACCCTGAGGTTCGCAGGTTCAAACCCGGACGGGGTCGATGGATAAATCCAAGAAACAAGTTCCCCGGGAGGGACATTAGGTCATGGGTCCCTGTCCAAAGATTTTCAGGCTAGTGAAAGAACTTTAGCCTGAAAAAAGAGACCTCTAAGCAAAATTTTCAGATCTTTATCTCCAAGTAAAATATATTTAGTTGCCTACTAAACGTCTCATTCGTTCAGTATGCGACCATTTGCCATTCATGGCTTCTGTAGGGAAATAAGCGTACTAAATTAGCTTGGTGCAGGAACTCCTAACAAAAGGAGAGGCTACGGCTAGACTCAAGTGGCCGTAAAGCCAATAAGTAAGTATAAATACGACTACTTTGAAGTGATTTTAAATAACTTGGTACCAAATGGTTGATAGTTTTCAGTACATTAAGTGCTTGTGTAATTAGTACCAACACTTTGATATTAAAAATTAAGCTGAAAACAAATTCTATGTTTTGTATTATCGCCTCACTATGATGGTTGTCCAGCGGCTCGTTTTGTTTCCTCGCAGATGTTATATATAATTGAATACAAAGGTAGCAGAAGAACTGCCGCCACTATAGGCCTAATAATTCCGCATATTCATCATTGTCATGCATTGTCGCGCGGCACCCGCTTTTATATAAACGGACAACCATCATAGTGAGGCAATAATATACAATAGAGTAATTTGTGTTAAAAAAACGGTGTATCACATTTCTTAGAATATGATTGTTGTGAATTTCGACGTTCTCTTTTGCCCTAGAGACACAGACATTCCGATTAGAGTGGTGTGTCAGTGCGCGACATCTACTGTTTCAGGCGGAAATTTTAACTTAGTGGGAGGTGATATATATATCCACACTTATCTGAATATCACGGCACCTCTACTCTTATACCCTCAGGAAAATCACTTTGATAACTGTGACTGCCATTTGACTGATGCCATCTCGTGATCATTAAATAAAACTATGATTATGTAGTTAAAGTGTATAAAACACTGGCTCTTCCAACTCTTTTGTATGATAGCGAAGTATGCACGTTGAAACAGAAGGATATACAGAGAGTTAGATCTGCTGAAATGAGATACCTTCGGAGGACTGCAGGATACACACTACTAGATCACAAAAAAATGAAGACATTTTAGAAGAATTACACTTGGAACCTTTAGAAAACAAAATGTCTGATTATACGTCAAAATGGACGCAATATGTTCATCGAATGGAAGATTACAGGATACCCAAATAAATGTTAAGATATCAACCTGCAGGAAGAAGAAGACCAGGACGTCTACTCAGAAGACTTCTGGGTGGTGTTTCTCTTGAGGCCGAAACAGGTCAACAAATGGCCTAAATTCATGAATGTTCTATGATGATGATGATGATGACGATAATTTTGTAGTTATATACTGCGTACTACATAGCTCATTGCACCTATTTTCTTATAAATATGATTAATGAAAATCATGTGTTAGGTGATTTTTGAAGGAAGATGCATTTCTTCCTGGCGCTTGGTGAGGAAAGGGGTACCTCAAGGCGGCGTCCTCGCTCCTCTTCTCTTATCGATTTATATTAATGACGTGACCAAGAAACTACAAAACTGCAAGCATCATCTTTACGCCGACGACCTACAGATTTACACACACTTTAGGCCTGACGAAATTAATGAATATATTGACAAAGTAAACACTGACCTCAGGCATATATCTTTATGGTCCAGACAATATGGGCTGAAACTAAATGTAAACAAAACGCAAGCAATAATTATCGGACATCCAAGGCTATTACACCTCATAAACAATGGCAATATGCCGGCTGTATTATTAGATAATGAACAAATTCCTTATACCGACGTCGTTAAAAACTTGGGATTTTACTTAGATTCTAATTTAAAATGGCATGAGCAAGTAAAACAAACATCTAAAAGGATCTTCTCCATAATGAATTCCCTAAAGCGACTTAAACATTTTCTTCCTACAACTCTTAAAAGAATTTTAATCCAAACTTTAGTGATGCCGCATTTTGACTACTGTGACGTTCTACTAACTGACATAAGTGACGGATTGTCGGACAAACTGCAGCGTGTCCATAATATGTGTATCAGATTCATATTTAATGTTCGAAAATACGATCACATTTCTCCATTATTCCACGAACTGTCATGGCTACATCTAAAAGAGAGAAGAAAATCGCACTTTCTAATTCTCCTATTTAAGATCCTACATACCTCGATTCCCAATTATTTATCATCCCGTTTCCAGTATCTATCCTCAAACCATAACTTAAACACAAGATCACAACATAGTCTCTTACTTAATATACCGCAACATAGGACATCACATCACTCCATGTCATATACCATCTCCACTTCTCGCAACTGGAATTCCCTACCACAAGAAATAAGGGGCTGCCGGACATTGGCATCTTTTAAAAGAAATCTAAATTTATATTTGCTCTAAACTCGACTTCATTATTATCCAGTGTAAGATATATATATATATATATATATATATATATATATTAATTGGTGTTTCCCGTATAATGTATCATATTTATATTATTATTATTATTATTATTATTATTATTATTATTATTATTATTATTATTATTATTATCGTATCATTATTGTTATTACCCTATAAAATGTTGTTTGTACATGACATTTACATTGTTACATTTATTGTATCTTTAACTGTTTATAATTAGTATAGTGTATATCTATATTTGTCGAATATTTATTTGTATTTGTGCTGGTTGAGTGGAAGAGAGGGCCTTATGGCCTTAACTCTGCCAGAATAAATAAAGTATTATTATTATTATTATTATTATTATTATTATTATTATTATTATTATTATTATTATTATTATTATTAATGAAAATCATGTGTTAGGTGATTTTTGAAGGAAGATGTGACTCAAATATATTCAAAATTTCCTCCCAGCAAAAAAAAAAAAAAAAATCAACCAGTAAATTCAACTTGACTGGAAAATAAAGACGGATTCGTGGTTTGAGAAGCAATGATTTTATCCAAAATCAAAGAGATTGTCAAAATGCAGCTTAAACCTCAGCGGCGAGATAAAGATGTGTTTTAGGATTGTCTACAATTTAATTATTTTAATTTAAAAGCGTAGCATCAGTCCAACAACAAGAAGATGGATATCGGGTTTCAATAAACTGGTCAAACGATAATCGTGATTATCTGAAACAACTAATGCGATAGAGGTAGGCGAATTATTTGGGCTCCAAAACTCACACAAACCAATTTTGTTCTCTGGCATTCTATGGATGTTATATATGTATTTACTCAAATGTATACATGCTGAGAATCTCTTAATAGCAATTCTACAAGCATTATATAACATACGAGTTACTAAATAAATTAATATTTAGTAAATCTCAAAATAGTTATGAAGTAAATGTGTTCTATTTCACAAAGAGAATAAAATATACCTTCTTGAATTTTTAAAAGAACAATCAGAACATTATTGGATTTAACCCCTCTTTATAGCGTTCATGAATATTGTAGGATTGATTGTTTCGAATTAAGGTAGTCAATATGAAAAATAATAAATAATTGCATATACAGGGTGTATCAAAAAAGATGGCGCAAACTTACATGGTTGAAAGTACACGATAATAGAAGCAACAATGTCCCAGTAAACATGGGTCCGCAAACGAGCCGTTTGCGAGATAATTACGAATGTATGGTTACAAGCCGCCACTGACTTCATTGTAAACATCGTCCTAGTTAGTACAAATTAATTTGAATTTACACTACTATTCATTTTTCGTCTCATTTAGTTCACATTTCACAGTTCAATTCACTTATGTGTATTGTATCCGACCTGTACGTTCTGCGTGTATGGTTTGATTACAACTCCAACTCTCGGCAATGTTCAGTCTTGTAAACAAAGAGCATAGGACGGCTTCAAGTGCGCAAGGAGTAAACCGTACGATGTTACAAACAACGACGTCAGTGGCGACTTGTAACTATACATCCGTAATTATCTCGCAAATGGCTCGTTTGCGGGCCTATGTTTACTGGGACATTATTGCGTCTATTATCGTGTAATTTCAACCATGTAAGTTTGCGCCATCCTTTTTTATACACTCTGTATTGTACCATGTGCCTCGTAATAAAGAACTTTTAAATGTCTTCATCAGTCTATTAGCTACATGACATGATCATTCACGATCTCAGAGAAGTTGTATATGGATAGCTTTTAAAATAGTTATATTCTAAATATTACATGAATGTATTCCATAATTAATCATATATAACGTTATAATTGGAGGATCTAAGGGGGATTTATATACTAGAATTATTTTAATTTAAAAGCGTTTGCGTAGAATGATTTTTCATCTAGACAATCTGATATAAATACTTATGAGCATGCTATTTCCACTCTTTATAGTTAATTTACAATTTATATTTTTTTTACAAAAAAATACCACTTATTTAAACAAAGCTTTAATATGGCTTGAACAACACATGTGAACATGGGAATGGCATCCGGGTGATAGACTAAGAGATGTCTCGTCCTGTCGTGCTATAGAATTTACTTCACTCTCGGATACTGAAGCAAGAGATTTAGTTCCACGTAAAATAATATGAAATACAGTATACTTACTAAATAATATTCATTTAAGTTAAAATTCTTTAGAGAAAATCCAAACGATTTTGTATATAAAAAATATAGTAAAAATGAAGATATATTGTCGAAAAAATTATTTTGGCTATGCCATTTTTTCTTGTATTTATATTTTAATTTTTTTCCGTCTAATGCCAACAGGTTGTCTTTTATGACATTTCTGTTTTTTCCCCATGGCATTGGTCTAATTGTAACCCACTTCTGAAGTTGGGGCGCCTCGAAGGCGGAGTTACGTTACCCCGATGATATAATGGGTGATATATAGGGTTTCCAGTATAAAACCGGACACTCTGCGGCTGGCAGAGTGAAATGCGGACGAGGAGAGAGCGCAGCCTGACGGGTGAAACCCCGTGAGGCGTGTCCGGTTTTATATTGGAAACTCGTATGTTAATGAAGCGACAGGAGAGATCTTAACCTAAACTTAGCCTAAATTCCAGACCATGGGCAACCACAGGAATAATTCCCTTTAGGAAAAATTCCTATGGCTTGACAGGGAATCGAACCCGGGATCTCATGAAGAGTGGTTAGAAACGCTGACCACGAGCCCATGAGGCTGGTTATTTTAAAAATGTATCGAAATATCAGCAATTTTCACGTTATAACTTTGTTTTATTTTCAGTCCTCCCAGAGAGTTCATTAGTACGTTTGTTTGTATAAAGACCATAAAGATTCATTGAATATCACAGACTTTATATTCATATTGGATTTATGAATAATATTATTAAATCGGCCTATAATTCCATTGAAAATTGTAAATGTACGTACACGAGTTTTTAACACACAACATGAATATAAATTATGAAGCAATAAATAATTTTACATATTGGTAAATTATTAATATGACTATACAATGTATTCAAACGAAGATAATTATTCGTGATTGTATATATCTACTCTATACAGGTCGAATGTAAACTCGCGAATAAATGACCGCCATTATATTATCTATAAACATAATTTTTATTCATGCAAATTTCGTTATAAATTTAATTTTCAATGGGGGAATATGAAGTTCGACACAATAAACCAATACTCTGACTATACGTTTGATTTACAATTGTACATATTTAAAAATCGGCAACGGTGGACTAGTGGTTATGCTCCTTGCCTCTGGTCCCGTGGGTCGCGGGTTCAAACCCGGCCAGGATCGATTGATTTTTTAGGATGGAAAAATCAAAGGAGCAAGTCCTAAGATTTTCAGGCTCGTAAAAAATCCTTAAGCGTCATCATCATCAACAAGGATTAAGCCCAATGACCTGTTCCGATCTCATTATAGGTCGAATTTGGTTCTTCCATCTCTTCAATGGTCTTCCCAACATTCTTCTCACTTTTGGTTTATAATTATACATTCTTCTTTGTATGCGCTGTTCATTAATTCGTAATACGTGCTGAAGATAAGCATGTTGATAATATTTTATTCTTTCACAGAGATTAAATATATTAAGTTCTGTTCTTATATCTTCGTTTTTCTTTTTATCGGTCCTTTGGTATCCTGCTATTGCTCTCAACATCTTCATTTCAGCAAAATCCTTAAGCCTGAATGAAAAGACCTGAAAGCAAAATTTACCGAATTTTCCCGCCCTAGTACTACCTTGGTTACCTAGATGTCAGTATGAGGCGGAACGCTGACCACGGATCACTCAAATTACACCTATACGAAAACAAGTGTGACTAAATTAGTATGGTTCAAATTCTTCCCTGTAGGGGGAGAGCGCCTAAATCTCTGTAAAGGGAAAGCATGGGCTTACAATACAATACATATTTAAATGTGATCCCACTGTAGACCTTGGAGGCTTTTAGGGTAGTAGGAGGCTCAGAGTCCCATCTTTCCAAACAATAGGGTTGTCAGCCGTGCGTGACATCCCCAAATGTACACTGTCTGGTACTCATTTCGGTTAAAAGCTGAGTCAACTCCAGGACCACTGTCTCCAGAAGACTTTACACCATTTTAAAAATCTTGTCCCTTTGGGAAACGAAGAAGAGAGGTTCGAATTGTGGCATATTGTCTTAACAAAAAAATGCACGTTACCATAATTGTATGAATAATTATAATAATCTGAAATGTACGCACATTATATTTAAATAAATAGAAGCCTGGATGCCCTCCCAATATAGAGTCATCCGAAAGTCAAACTTGGCAAGATCCCGCGTGATCGACTATTCCGATTGAGGTTTTAAGCTGTTTCCCTCAATCCAAAGAGCAAATGCTGGAACAAAACCCCAAAAGGCCCGCTTCCGACTTCACTCTGCTACTTAACTTCAAATTTGAATAAAAAATTTAAGCCGGGTCTAATGTATTTTACAGGAACCCGGGGTTCTACCTATTAAGGAGGACCAAAATGGATCGCTCACCGCCAACACTTAAGTGATGGCCGCAGAGCTTTCCATGCATCTATCTATCCTAACCAACTACGCTATGGTGCACCTCGGAGTCCCCCGATTTTGTATATTTAAAATGTAAAGTGATCCCACTACAGGTCTCAGGAAGTCCTAGGGATAGTAGAAGGTTAAGACTTCCACCTCTTTAGACAATCGACACGAGATGTCAGCCGGATTATCAGCCCTGCTTGATGGCCACCTTTACCCCAGGACAAGTGACAACAACTCATTTCCGTTAGAGACTGGGTAGATTCCAGGACCATTGTGTCGCCAGAAGGTTTAGGGCAGTTCTAAAAATCCTGAACCCACCAGGATTCGAAGCTCCTATCATCAGGTTTGAAGCGTATTACCTTAACCAACTGAGCTTCGGCGTCTCCCCAGTTTGATATTTACTCCAAGCGCGACAGGCCTAGAAGGCCCTTGGCCTACCAGCCGGCTGCTGACCTCATATCCACATGTGTTAATCACAGAGGTAGACGATAATCTAGCCAGCGTATGGGTGACATGTGGTCAACATGTCGGGTCCCCCAGCCATTATAGCTGATCTTCTCAACCTGGAGTCGCTACTTATTGTAGCTACACAAACGCCTCACGATGCTGGGTGGACACCGGTCCCATACAGGCCGAAAGTCCATGAGATTTTTTTCCCCATGGGGATTCGAACCAGTGCAAGTCCCATGCGCCAAGGATTCTTGCCTTAACCACTCGGCTACGGCGCGGGACATTTTGTATATTCAGGTCTATTAAAATTAAATATTGCAAACTCTTGACATTGTTTACAATAAAACAATCCACCAATCTCTGTTAAAGTATCAAGTTCCATAAATTATGTTTTAATCCTTGCATATGAAGACTTCAGGATAAAGGGAGGCAATCAATAACTGAGATAACATGAGCTATTAACTAACACCTGCGTGATCTGTGTGATGTAATTTATGTGGTTTAAAAGAGAAGAAAACCAATAGAGAAAGTTCATATTAAATATTTTTTCAGCGAAAATTGTACTATGTATAAAATTGTAATCGCTCTTCACCATAAACGTAAAATTTTATTTATTTCCTTTTACCCATCTATTTGTTCCCACACCAACCTCTAAATATCTTTTATTAAAACCAGGTATTAATTTTTAATTTACACATTTGCTATTTGAAACCTCTCTTTTAATATAGATTTAGATTTAGATTTATTTAGCCTGGTGGAGTTAAGGCCATTTGGCCTTCTCTTCCACTCACCAGGACAAACATATATTACATCAGAATATAACAATCTCAATTAACTCTAATATTAGATACTAAATCAAAATTTGATCAAAAAGATAATATCTATTATATTACGATCTATAATGCAACCAGTTAATGTTAGTTAAAATTAAGACTAAAATTAATAATAAAATATGTACAAGACATATTAAATAATGACATATAGAAAACTAATTTTACGATTATACAATATTTAAAACAAAACAAAATATTTGTTAATCTTAATATTATTTACATAAATAATTAAATTTATTAATTGTTAAAAGAATACTATCAGTGAGGTGTATAAGTTAGTTTGTTATTAAATAATTCTATAGTTTGTTTTTGAAGGATGTTATAGTTTGACAGTCTCTGACATAGGGCGGAAGGGAATTCCATGTTTTGGTAAGTGAGACCGTAAAAGATAATGAATAATATACAGTGTGATGAGGAGGGATATAAAGGACAATATGCTGATGGGATCGAGTGTCAAGATTATGTGTGTCGGATAGTCTGATGAAGCGGCGTGATAAATATTTTGGCGATGATGTGTGAAGTTGATATATATATGAGTTTCAACAGATTTCTCTATGTAAGAGTGTTTCCGTAAGATCCATCCAATTATAAACCTTTAGCATACACCTAGGGCTCCCTAATGATCTATTCCCAAGGGTTTCCCAATAAAAAAAATGAAATTCCCAATAAAAAAATGAAATTACTCGTACTCTCACCCACTTAAACTCCTAGACTTAATTACCAGGCAATAGTCTTCTTCTTCTTCACAGTTTAGGCTTATTTACTAGCCTGTTCCGGCTCCATATTGCTGCTCTTTCCATCTTTTCTTTGGTCTTCCCAAACTTCTTCTTCCTCGTGGTGAATAGCTGTATACTGCTTTTGGTATTCTATTCTCAGTCATCCTTGCCAAGTGTTATTTCCAGTTTGTTCTGTATTTCTCTATTGTTGTGTTTAATTCTTCTACTTTTAGTTGTCTTATTTCTGTGTTATGTTTTTTGTCTGTTCTTTGATATCCTGCTATTGATATGATGAATCTCATTTCAGCAGATTGTATTCTGGCAGATTGTTGTGTTGTCACTGTCCATGTTTTAGATCCATAAGTAATAATAGGCACTGCCATTGTCTTGTATAATTTCATTGTAGAGTCTTTCCTGGCTTTATTTTTCAAACCAGGCAATAGTATGAGAACAATATAAATTATCAAAACCTCATTGAAAATATTGATCGTTCTTCATTCTCATCCCTTATACGATAGGTTCGAATACTTATACGATAGGTTCGAATACTTATACGATAGGTTCGAATACTTATACGATAGGTTCGAATACTTATACGATAGGTTCGAATACTTATACGATAGGTTCGAATACTTATACGATAGGTTCGAATACTTATACGATAGGTTCGAATACTTATACGATAGGTTCGAATACTTATACGATAGGTTCGAATACTTATACGATAGGTTCGAATACTTATACGATAGGTTCGAATACTTATACGATAGGTTCGAATACTTATACGATAGGTTCGAATACTTATACGATAGGTTCGAATACTTATACGATAGGTTCGAATACTTATACGATAGGTTCGAATACTTATACGATAGGTTCGAATACTTATACGATAGGTTCGAATACTTATACGATAGGTTCGAATACTTATACGATAGGTTCGAATACTTATACGATAGGTTCGAATACTTATACGATAGGTTCGAATACTTATACGATAGGTTCGAATACTTATACGATAGGTTCGAATACTTATACGATAGGTTCGAATACTTATACGATAGGTTCGAATACTTATACGATAGGTTCGAATACTTATACGATAGGTTCGAATACTTATACGATAGGTTCGAATACTTATACGATAGGTTCGAATACTTATACGATAGGTTCGAATACTTATACGATAGGTTCGAATACTTATACGATAGGTTCGAATACTTATACGATAGGTTCGAATACTTATACGATAGGTTCGAATACTTATACGATAGGTTCGAATACTTATACGATAGGTTCGAATACTTATACGATAGGTTCGAATACTTATACGATAGGTTCGAATACTTATACGATAGGTTCGAATACTTATACGATAGGTTCGAATACTTATACGATAGGTTCGAATACTTATACGATAGGTTCGAATACTTATACGATAGGTTCGAATACTTATACGATAGGTTCGAATACTTATACGATAGGTTCGAATACTTATACGATAGGTTCGAATACTTATACGATAGGTTCGAATACTTATACGATAGGTTCGAATACTTATACGATAGGTTCGAATACTTATACGATAGGTTCGAATACTTATACGATAGGTTCGAATACTTATACGATAGGTTCGAATACTTATACGATAGGTTCGAATACTTATACGATAGGTTCGAATACTTATACGATAGGTTCGAATACTTATACGATAGGTTCGAATACTTATACGATAGGTTCGAATACTTATACGATAGGTTCGAATACTTATACGATAGGTTCGAATACTTATACGATAGGTTCGAATACTTATACGATAGGTTCGAATACTTATACGATAGGTTCGAATACTTATACGATAGGTTCGAATACTTATACGATAGGTTCGAATACTTATACGATAGGTTCGAATACTTATACGATAGGTTCGAATACTTATACGATAGGTTCGAATACTTATACGATAGGTTCGAATACTTATACGATAGGTTCGAATACTTATACGATAGGTTCGAATACTTATACGATAGGTTCGAATACTTATACGATAGGTTCGAATACTTATACGATAGGTTCGAATACTTATACGATAGGTTCGAATACTTATACGATAGGTTCGAATACTTATACGATAGGTTCGAATACTTATACGATAGGTTCGAATACTTATACGATAGGTTCGAATACTTATACGATAGGTTCGAATACTTATACGATAGGTTCGAATACTTATACGATAGGTTCGAATACTTATACGATAGGTTCGAATACTTATACGATAGGTTCGAATACTTATACGATAGGTTCGAATACTTATACGATAGGTTCGAATACTTATACGATAGGTTCGAATACTTATACGATAGGTTCGAATACTTATACGATAGGTTCGAATACTTATACGATAGGTTCGAATACTTATACGATAGGTTCGAATACTTATACGATAGGTTCGAATACTTATACGATAGGTTCGAATACTTATACGATAGGTTCGAATACTTATACGATAGGTTCGAATACTTATACGATAGGTTCGAATACTTATACGATAGGTTCGAATACTTATACGATAGGTTCGAATACTTATACGATAGGTTCGAATACTTATACGATAGGTTCGAATACTTATACGATAGGTTCGAATACTTATACGATAGGTTCGAATACTTATACGATAGGTTCGAATACTTATACGATAGGTTCGAATACTTATACGATAGGTTCGAATACTTATACGATAGGTTCGAATACTTATAGCTTCTTTTCTTCATTTAATTAAAATACTATGTTTTACTGGCATAGAGATCCACAGGTGAGATTACCGTTTTATAAATTTTAATTTTAGATTCTTACACAAAGTTTTAATTTTTAGATCCTTAAAATCCAAGGAGCAAGTCCTGCGGGAGGGACTTTAAGTCGTGGGTCCCGAGTCTGAAGATTTTCAAGCTCGTAAAAGATCCTTAAGCCTGAATGAAAAGACCTCTAAGCAAAGTTTACCAAATTTTCCCGTCCTAATACTACCTTGGTTCCCTAGATATCAGTATGAGGCAGAACGCTGACCGCGGACCACTCAGAAAATGACATCTATACGAAAACAAGTGTAACTAAATTAGTATGGTTCAAATTCTTCCCTGTAGGGGGGGGAGCGCCTAAATCTCTGTTAAGGGAAACATGGGCTTACATACATACATACCATACATACATAAAGTTTTAAATTGTTCCGGGTATATTGATCTGCCCACTTTAGACTATATTATATTAATTTAATATTGGAGTTTGCTTAACACTACATCCTTCTTTCCAAAGACCTTTGCGATTATAAATTCAATTTACCAAAAAAGTCACGCTACGGGGCAAAAAATACTGTTCGCCTCATATAATGCTCGAGATATTTATAAATTTTGTCAGCTGTAGAGCACGGGTCACCAATTGACGGACTGCGGTCAGGATCCGGACCCTGGGGGCTTTGGTTTCCGGACAGGTTAAATATGGAATTAATACAATAATACCGGTTAACATAGAATACAACCAGTTTACTAAATTTCATGTTATTGTTGGCTCGGTTGGCAGTACTGTTTATGGTAGGAGATTTGACTGAAGATGAACGGAATTACGTTTGAAACCTGGTATCGTGAAAAAATGAAATTTGTGAGGTGAGATATTTAAATATTACTCTGATCATATGTTAAATTTATCTTAAGTAATGCCACGAGTGATTTACAAATTATCGATAAGTTCATCTACAGAATTTGGAAATCAAGAGTGGCATTTGTTAGGACTATTTAACGAATAAAATTAAGCTGTTTACTCACAAATAATTATATAACTATAGTTATTTTGAAATATTTATATATTTAATGTAAACGGCGATGTGTGAAAACAAATGAGAAACGATTGGTACGCTTCATTTGCTTCTTTTGTGCATCACTGCAACCAAATCATATTATTTATTGCCAAAGGATCGCAATATTTTAAGAATGCACCCTAGCGGAGAAATTTATAGCCAACATTATAAGACTAATTAATTTCTGATGTCCTATGATG
Source organism: Diploptera punctata (assembly GCA_030220185.1). NCBI lineage: Eukaryota > Metazoa > Arthropoda > Insecta > Blattodea > Blaberidae > Diploptera > Diploptera punctata. The sequence goes on along the minus strand of JASPKZ010003844.1, from coordinate 833,858 downwards.
TAAATATGTCAAAAATATTTTTCTGCAGCGTAATTTCCTGGAAAATAATTCGTTTAAGAAAGTGCAAACAGTGGTTTCTTTTTTTGGTAGTATAATCAATTGCTACAAATGTTTTTATATTATATCCCGCATGCGCTATCTGCTGACATTTATACTCTATACATACAGTCTGGTAGCCGTATTTCTTACAGAGTCATTCACTGCAAAATAATGCTATGACCTATTCGAAATGTTAAGAAGGAGGAGCTTTCTTTAACATGATAAACTTCGGTTGATAAATTCGAGGCAAAACACGACTGTCATTGGTTGTAAATACAAAATCATTGAAATGTGATTGGTCATTGACTCCCATTTGAGGCATGAGTTAAATAGTCGTAAAATTATTAATGATTATTAGACACTATCAGAAAGGTAATAACTAATTACTTTTCTGACAGTGGGTAGTTGCTTGAATATTATGTAACGGGACTTCAAATTTTAGGTGACGAGTAGCCACTTGCTAATGATATTTTTAAATTCCCGAATGAATGTAATTGCAATGCAATTTCTTCTGGGGATATTCATTATTAAATTATTAATGTAAAATTTCACCATACTACTTTAATGTATTTTTATTTACTTATTTAATTTTACCTAATGGCGTTAAGACCGTAAGATCTTCTCTTCCACTTCACCAGGATTAAGTTATGCATTGCCAGCAATGTGTATGCAATGCAGAACATTCCTCATCCTGGCTATCTCTGAAGGTTTGCTTCCAACAAGGTTCAGTGTTAGGACCACTTCTGTTCTCTATCTATATTAATGACATATCCACTAGTCTTAATTATTGTCGACATTACCACGCTGACGATTTGCAAATTTGCATTCACTCCCATCCCGACGATGTACATGACACACTAAACAAACTAAATAGTGACGTAGTTTCAATTTCACATTGGTCGACAAACATGGACTTAATCTTAACGCTGACAAGGCACAGTGCATAATTATAGGACATCGACGAATCCAAAGCATTATAAATTACGAAAATATCTCTACCATTCTCCTAAATGACAAAAACATCCTCTACAGCTCAGTAGTAAACATCTGCATGACCTACACCTAGAATGAAAAATCCAGGTGAATAATACCTGCAAGAAAGTGTTCTCAATTCTTCACTCCATAAATAGGTTTAAAAACTTCCTTCCCACGAAATTAAAACAAATATTTATTCAGACTCTTATAATGCCACACTTCGACTACTGCGACAAATCACTGACTAATCTGCCAACTGATCTAACTGACCGACTACAGCGTGCTCATAATGCGTGTATTCGATTTGTATTCAATCTCCGTCGTTATGACCACGTATCTCCTTTATTTCAGGCCTTATCATGGCTACGCCTAAATGACAGAAGAACTTTACATTCACATACCTTATTATTCCAAATCCTGCACACATATTTACCAAGTTATTTACCAACACGTTTTCAAAATATATCAGCTCATCACAATTAGTAACAAGATCACAAGACTCTTCTTTACTTTTGATACCACAGCACAGGACATATCTATACTCTGAATCTTACACAACATCTATGACTAGAGCATGTCATGTCAGGGACTGCCAATCGCTATCATTATTTAAGTCCAAATTAACTGATATCTTAAGTTCGACACAATGGAAATATTAACTGCATAACAACTGCATTCAGCATTTTGTAAATAACCATCTAGGAAGCTTTACTTACTTAATTTTATTTCATGTTATTTTAATTTCATTATATTCCATATTTTTGTTATTATTAGCTAATGTTAGATCACATCAGCATTGTCTTTTGTTTAGTCTATATTTTAATAATATTTTAAAATTGTAATACATATGTAATTTTTATGTAATTTTACTATTCGATGGTTCAGTGGAACAGAAGGCCTTATGGCCTTAACTCTGTCAGCTAAAATAAAGCATTATTATGATTATGACGATGATTATTATTATTATTATTATTATTATTATATAATAACAATTATGAAATATCTACAATATGATTAATAATTCATAATAGACATATAACTAAATAACTCACTGGCTCTATCGAACCCAGAAGTTCATGCCCGCGCGTACATAAGCTCCTCATACATCCCTATCTTGAGCTAATGTTTTACAATCATCCCCTGAATAATCTACTTCCCTCAAATCATAGATAATTTTATTCTTCCACCGCACTCTTGGTCTATCAATTGGACGTTTTCCCTCTGGTTTTTCTACAAGAAGATTTCATGCACCTCTTTTATTCCTCATTCGTGCCACGTGTCCTGCTGATCGCAGTCTACGAGGCTTAACTGTTCTTATTATATCTGGCTTCCTATAGATACCATGTAGCTCATAGCTCACTATTATATGGTTTTCTCCATTTATCTGTCTGTTCATCTCTATATGTAACAATTATGAATTATCTACAACTTATTAATAATACATAATAGACATAGGCTATATAATATACAACATCAGCAATGGGGATGAAATGGAAATGGGGAGGGGGATCATGTGCTCCGAATGGAATGTAAAAGTGGACTTATGCAGTGACTATGTGGGAACCCAGACTAGGGAAAAGGAAAGTTGGAAGACAAAAAAAAGGGTTCGAGTGAAGTGTTTAAGTGTCATCTAGGAACATTTTGGACTACAATAACGCAAGACAGACAAAAGTGGAAGCAATCCATAAAAAAGTGGAAGTGATAGTCCCAAGGGTTGGCTAACCCGGGGATGTAATGTAAGCAACCCTGCAGTCACAGGAGGCCCTAGCCTGAAATGGGTTGATTACAGGCTAATTCTTAAATTCTTAATATAATATACACTTTATAACGAACGAACAATAATAACAACAACAACAATAATAACAACAATAACAATTACAACAATAATAACAACAACAATAAGAATTATTAGTCGTTCAAAATATCTCTGCAGGCGGAAGAATTGCGAAGCTCTCTTTGTTGCTACACGTGACGTCATCTAAGGCAGTGTTCACTGTCAGCGTCCCACGTCCCGTTCCCCTTTGCACTCATAGATAGCAGTGTCACGTGTTCTATTCCTGCATAAACACGACTGCAGTGCCCTCCGTCAACAACTGCGCTTACTCATTGAACGGGTAATACAACAATAATAACAACAATAACAACAACAACAATAATAACAACAACAATAACAACAACAACAATAATAATAATAATAATAATAATAATAATAATAATAGCTTTATTTTACCTGGCAGAGTAGTTCTCATTGCGAATATATGGGAGACTGTAAAGAAGTGTGCAGTAAACGGAGGTACTATTTCAAGTATTATGGGGTATTTGTAATGTATTCAAGTAATGTAGCCTATGGGATGAGGCACAGTATTTAATTAATTACGTAACATGACCATCCAGGGGAAATACGCATATCTAATTATTCTGCAAATCACACTCGTAAATTTCAAAACACTTAACCTACATGTTTAACAAGCTTCTGAAAATTTGTCGGCAGAGTTAATTTTCATCATGCCTGAAGAATGCACAGAAAATTACTTCCAGGAAAAAAATGAAAGTAGGAAGTAGCGGTAAGTTAATCTAAAGAACATGGTTTGAATAAATTAGAACTTGGAACTATTTGCAAACTTTGCCAAACAAAACAAAAACAAACGAGAATCGCTGCAGCCACAAAGGAATAAGTTACTCATATTATTGTGGGAGAATTTTAATTAAATGAAACAAGATCTGGTTTATTCGTCTTTTAAGGCTATATAAATGAAGGAATGAAGGCCTATGTTTTATTCATAGAAATGTTAATTGAGTTCCATCATGAACATCTGTATTTACATCATTATTAATAGCTGTTAGAACCGTTATCACAAGGTCCGAAGTAATTGATTTTTCAATCTACACCAGCTGCATCAAATCCATTTAGAATGCGGCCTTTGCCAGACTTCTAGCAGGCCTCGCATGATGTATAGACCTTGCCCCTTATAAACTTATCGATACTTTTTTATTTCATACTAAGTCTCGTTACACAACTTTACGATTTTGCAAAAAGGACAAAAAATCGGAACATTACAGTACTATGTTTTTATCATAAGTAAAGCCACGAGTGATTTCCAATATATTGATAAATTCACGACTCACGAAGTGAGGAGTGAATCTATCTAGAGGATTTGGAAATCAAGAGTGACATTTGTTAGGACTATTTAACGAATAAAATTAAGCTGTTTACTTACAAATAATTATTTAAAAATATAATTATTTTAAAATATTGATATATTTAATGTAAACGGCGATGTTTAAAAACAAATGAGAAATGTTTGTTATGTTTCAGTTGTTCATCACTGCAACCAAATCATATTATTTATTGCCAAAGGATCGCAACATTGTAAGAATGCACTCTAGTGGAGAAAAGATTAAACACATCAAACTTTATAATCAACATATTAATTAATTTCCGATGTCCTATGATATGAATGCGTCAATTATATTTTTCTGGAACGTAAATTCCTGGGAAATAATACGTTTAAGGAAGTGCAAACAGTGGTTTCTTTTTTATTGGTGGTATAATCAATTGCTACAAACGTTTTTATATTATATCCCGCTAGCACTATACAGTTTCATTCGTGCACTATGTATACAATCTGGTAGCCACATGGTGTCTGGAATTCTTACATCTTAATATATAAATTGTTACATTCAACGTATTTCTCTGAAAGTCAATCACTGCAAAATAATGCTCTGACCTATTCAGGATGTTAAAAAGGAGCAGTTTGATTTTAAAGAGATAAAATTAAATTCATAAAATCGAGGTGAAAAACAATTGTGATTGGTTATAAATCAAAATTCATTGAAAATGATTGGTCTTTGACTCCAATTTGGCGCATGAGTTAAATAGTCACTCATTCACTCATAAAAAAGGAACAACTTTCGCCAAAAGAAAAATAAATAACGATTAACTTATTTTATTAATTTACGAGTAAACAAGCAAGTGCAATCAATAGAAATTATATAGACACAAATAAATTAATTTAATCAGTAATGGTTTTATATATTTTAAGGATAAATAAAAGTGAATTATATTTTGAAACATTTTTTTATAGTTGTGATTCAATTTCCATTTAATGTTTTTGCGCGATAGTGCGTTTTGTCGTACTTACAGCAATGGCGACCATTATTGAAAGTTCAACTTCCAACAATTCGGGGTTGCCAACCTAAATAACTATACTGTAATATTACATTTACACCCACGTGCGGGAAGTAAAACTACTTCCCTCTATGTATACTACTTAGAGTGTATATACAGAAAATATCCAAAAGGTAGTGGTAATGTACATTATACGAAACAAATCACCGCATTATAAATGAACTGAACTTTACTTACTTACTTATTCAGTGGCACTATCGAACCCGTAGGTTCATGGCCGCGCGGACATAAGCTCTCCACACATCCCTATCCTGAGCTAATGCTTTCCAATCATTCCCTGTATAATCTACTTCCCTCAAATGAACTGAACTTTACTTGAAACAATATAAAACAATACATAAATACTTGCGGCCATGTTATCAAAGATGTTATTTTACTATTATTTATTGTTTTGGAAACACCACCGCGCAAAAAATAATGTACAACGCACGTTTGTGAAGTGTTTTTCAGAATCTCGCTATCGTTCGGATTTTAAACATTTTTGCTCGATTCTGTAAAAATCACTTCCCAACCTCGCATCGTAACATACTATTGTTAGTTAACGACTTTCATTTTTTTCATTATTATAAGTCGTAATAATGCAGTTCCTGGTTAGGCTACTCTCTTATAACTGTACGTCTGTGCAGTGATTACTTTTTTGGTGAATTCAGAAGCAATGAACCTATTGAGGTTGTTCTCATTAAAGATTTTTTTAAATTTTGAAAACGTTTTACCGATGTTCACCAATTCATTTCAGAAGACACCGACAAATGACCATGACCAATATATATGTGTGTGTGGTCTCGAGTTAGCGTACTGCCTTGTCACGCAGCGGGCCCGAGTTCGATTCCCGGTAGGGGCAGGCTCCTGGGTGAGGTTTTTCGGGGTTTTTCCTCACCTGTAAGACAAATTTCAGGAAACTTAGGGCCCAACTCCAAACTCCTGGAGCGACAGGCCTCGAAGGCCCTTAGCCTACCAGCCGGCTGCTGGCCTCGCTTCTACATGTGTCAATCACAGAGGTAGATGATCATCAGCCAGTGTAGGGGTGACATGTGGTCAGCATGTCGAGTCCCCCAGCCGTTATAGCTGGTTTTCTCAACCTGGAGCCACTACTTATTTTAGCTACCCAAATGCCTCACGATGCTGGGTGGGCACCGTTTCCATACTGGTCGAAATGCCATGAGAAAATGTCTTCTCCCATGGAGACTCGAACCAGCGCAGGTCCCGTAGCTCTGCGCCAAGGCTTCCTGCCTTAACCACTCGGCCAGTCCCCGAAAATCATCCGGCCATCATCATCATCCTTATCATTAACATCATCATCCTTCACCGGTATGGAAAGCAACGGGAAGCTACCAAACATATAATTCCCTAGTAAAGTTGCAAAGCATAGCATGAAAATGCAATGATTGCAATGAAAGACCCGCCATCGGGCAGAATTATTATGGATATATATATATATATATATATATATATATATATATATATATATAAATTGTATGTTTGAATTGGAATTCTTGGGTAGCTCAGTTGGTTAGAGCGCTAAAGGTACAGACTTTAGAGACTCGAGTTCAAATCTCGACTCAAGCATTCATTTTTCTTTTCATATCATATTTGCCTTCATTGCCAAATGTCAAAAATATATTTATAATATCTATGTATACAAGCGTTACTGCTATAAAGTAAATATTCTCTAAAAATTTGCTTAACTGTTGTGTTAGCCACCAGATGTCAGTTGGAACAAATTTCCGCTACCTCTTGTGTGAATTGAGAATACTACATGTATAAGAAAATTGTATGTTTGAATTGGAATTCTTGGGTAGCTCAGTTGGTTAGAGCGCTAAAGGTACAGACTTTAGAGACTCCAGTTCAAATCCCGACTCAAGCATTCATTTTTCTTTTCATATATATATATATATATATATATATACGTGTGTGTGTATGTGTGTAGGTATAGGCTATTTATATGTCTACTAATACTCTAGCGACCGAAATGCTTGTTTTTTTCGAAACTAAACTTGTCATATAGCAATTAATTTAAAAAATAATGTCGAGTTTATTAACCTGTAAAATCGAACCATTATGTGTATGTAGGACTTCACCTAAATTAAAACTTTCTTTAAAGGATACAATTTTCGATATTACACAACGAAATTCAGTATATGATACTAAAATAAACTGAATAAGGCATTCTCCGAACATCAGCGAAATCCGACCACTAGAAATGAGGTTTTACCAGAAACCCGAAATTAAATCTACCGGGAGAGACTTTAAGTCGTAGATCCCGAGCCTGAATAGGGCTCATAAAAGTACCTCAAATCCAAATTAGTCCCTCTGAGCAAAATTTAATCGACCTCCCATCCAAGTAATACCTTAATTGTGTGCTAGGTGTGGGATTGAGAGGTTGAGCTGACATGTCACTCACTGACATCTCTAGGAAAATAGCTTTGGTCAAGAAATTCACGCTAGGGATGCATCCCGGTCTCCACAAGTATATGGGTTTTATATGAATATGGATTGTAATGTGGAACACGCCGTAGCGTAGTGGTTAAGGCACTGCGCTACAAACCGGAAGGTTGAGTGTTCGAGTCCCGTTGGGGTCAGGATTTTTAAACTAACCCAAACCTTCTAGTGGCACCTTGGTCCTGGGGTCGACTCAGCCTCTAACTGAAATGAGTACCCCATGGCCGTCACGCAGGGCTGACAACCCGGCTGACATCAAGTACCGATTGTCTAGTAAAAGTGGGGGCCTTAACCTCCTACTACCCCAAGGGTCTCCTATGCCTGTAGTGGATCATTTTACTTTTATGATTGAATGTACTGTAGAATTTCATGTTAATACTTACTTAATACTTACTTAATACAGGTTTTCCACTTTACAGCAGTTTGCCTTTGATTCCTGCTTTCCAGAGATTCCTATTTTCCCTTTGTCTATCTTCCATACCCCTCTTCATCATGGCATCACATATTCCCTCATACCATGCTCGTCTACTTCTCCCCCTCTTCCTTCTGCCTGGTACCATCCAATCCAGCACCTGTTTAGGCCATTGGTCTTCCGACATCCGTTGTACATGTCCATACCACTGTAGAGCTCTCTTTGTTATCCTATCGATAACAGTTTCTTGTGCTTCCATTTCCTGTCTGATATATGTATTTCGAATATGTTGTAGCCTGGATATTCTCATACTTCTCCGTAATCCATCCATTTCTGTCGCCAAGATTATTTTCTGCATCCTTTCATTTATTGTCCAGCTTTCTGATCCATATCTAAGTATACTTTCTATTATTGTCTGTATAATCTCTTTTTTTTTGTTTTTCTGGTCAAATTTCTATTCCATAAAAGACCATTCAGGGATCTAATCGCCTTCCTTGCACAATTTACTCTGTTAATAATATATTTTTCATAAGTAATTTATCTAATATAGATCTAAGATATTTAAATTCTTCAACACGTTTAATTAACATATTATTTATTTGTAGGTCTTCTGAAATGGCTCCGATTACCATATATTCTGCTTTAATATAATTTATCTTCAGTCCACCTACCTCGAATGCATCTACCAACTTTCTAATCATATATTCTATATCTTCTTTATCTTGTCCTATTATAATTTCATGTTAATAAGATGCTAAAATGTATTCAAATTATATTTGTCTTGCATTTCCTTTATTTAAGCAGGAAGTAAATCTTCTGCTCGCGTGCGGCATAATGCCAGGTCGAGGGATAAGATAAAATGAAGCCTATATTATCGAATGTCTATAATGTACGAGGCAATCAGCTGTCGAGGCTTGTCGCAACATCACAGGTTAAATTGAAGTGGAATGAAATGGATTATATGAGAATGGGGAAATGATGGAATGAAGTTTTAGGCAGTGTAAAATGGACAAAAACCCGAGAAAACCCTAAATAAAAATCCAAAACATGTTGATATCTTACTGAAACCTTCGCTAAAATTAAATGCGCTAAATACGTTCCTTCCCATATGGAGTGACCGAAATGCGAACTCGGTACCCAGGGGTGGAGGGCGGGTGTCATTTGCACCACAGATGTCCCTCCAGTTGAAGCAGTATATATTCTTAAAATGTTCATTTATTCAATTATCTTTAACAATATTTAAAATGACAAATGAAGAAATTTTGAGGAAGTGGCTGAATTCAAATACCTAGGAACAATAATCACAAATAGGAATGAGATGCACAAAGAAATTAAACATAGGTTCAATTGTGGAAATGCGTGCTATTATGCATTGCAGAGATTCTTGACGTCCCAACTCCTTTCAAGAAAACGTCAAATTGAAAATATATAAAACTATAATTCTACCAGTTATATTATATGGATGCGAAAACATGGACTCTTACTTTAACGGAGGAAAGGAGATTACCAGTGTTTGAGAATAAAGTACTTAGGAAAAAAATTTGACCAAAGAGAGAACAGATAGGTGAATGGAGAAGACTACATAACAGTGAACTACATGGTATTTATAAGAAGCCAGATATAATAAGACCAGTTAAGTCTCGTAGACTGCGATGGGCAGGACATGCGGCACGAATGGGGAATGAAGACTTGCATGGAAGCTTCTTGTAGGAAAACCAAAGCAAAACGTCCAGTTGGTAGACCAAGAATGAGGTGGGAGAATAACATTAAATATGATTTGAGGGAAGTAGATTATACAGGGGACGATTGGAAAACATTAGCTCAGAATAGGGATGTATTGAGAGCTTATGTCCGCGCAGCCATGAACCTACGGGTTCAATAGTACCAGTGAGTTAGTGAGTTAGTTATCTACTAAGACTGTAACTTAGTCACAAGTAAGTAGAAAATAATAATTGGACATTCATAATTTTCCGTGTATGAATACGAAAAACTGTAATCCACAGGGGGTCGTTGGGTATGAGTAAAAACTCTATATGGTACAAGATCATATAAGTAACTAATCAGCTTGTAAAACTGTTACGCAATGCCAATATAAATTAAGTACACGGGTGCTTATTCTATTCTTCATTAATTTTTCGTAGCAATAATAGCATCCTAAACTCGTTTTCGACACAGGGCCGAATCTATAGATGAGATGTCACGAAGTCCCCTCACACTGATGTTCTTTGAATCACAATTGACGACGACCAACCACCGTCACAGAGGCAGATAAAATAAAATGAAACTAAATTAAATAGGTGAGTGTGAAGAAATTGTGGAATATAATTTATGGAAAGGAAAACGAGAGAAACCCCGAGAAAAACGTGCCCATACTCCATTTTGTCATCACGAAACCTACATTATATAACCAGGACAGATCTCGGGATCTCAGCGGTGAGAAGCGGTCGTCTAACCCTTGCGTCACCGAGCCGCCTTTGTAGGAATAAAAACAATTAATTAGACGTTTACAAAAGAAGGCTTCTATCAATTAAAGAGAAAGGATAGATCAAAAGTTGATATCTCTAATTGAGAAGTGAATTTTGTTTCTTTTCATTAGTTTAACTACTTCCTTTCTACGATACAGTAGATACTTTTATGTGCCTCACGCCTCCGGGTCTTGCTAATCGCGACCTGCTAGGAGAGGATTTTAAAACATGGACCACATATACATTTTTTAACAAGAACATGATTTATTTCCCGGAGGATTAATCGGCTCAATGCCAGGGCACCTCCGAGACGTCACGAACATTTCACATAAAATATATCATTCGCTTATAACATTTATACCAAAGAACGAGAATAGATCATGGACTACTATGACGGTCAAATTATATTCGGGTATTTTTTCAGCCTTAAACTTCGTTTATTTCTAATACAGGTGAGGAAAATCCCGAAAAAATTCTTCATCTAGGAGATTCGTTTCAATCGGGGATCGAATCTGGTTCTTCTGACCTAAGGCAACATAGATGGACCAGAAGTAAATTTCAATTATTATATAAAATAAGTCAACCGCTGTGGTCTCTAGATAGCGTGCTGCCTTGTCACGCTGCGGGCCCGGGTTCGATCCCCGGTCGGGGCAGTTTTTCTGGGTGAGGTTTTTATCGGGGTTTTTCCTCACCTGTAAGACAAATGTCAGGAAAACTTTAAGGCTCAAACGGTCCCCGAAATCATATGGCCATTATCATCATCAATATCATCGTCGTCCTTATCATTATCATCATCATCCTTCACCGGTGTGGAAAGCAACGGGAAGCTACCATACCTACAATTCCCTAGTAAAGCAGCAAGCATAGCATGAAAATGCTATGATTGCAGTGAAGGACCTGCCTTCGGGCAGAATTACTATGGATGGATGGATATTATATAAAAGTACAGTATAACACTAGAGGCAAAATAATACATACAAGGAAATTTAACCTAGTTGTTTTCAAAATACGGATATAAGGAACAATGCTTAAGAGAAGTAATCTAAAACAATTCTAAAAAAATCGAAGAATCACTTCATTAACTCTTTTACAAAGTTAGTCGACATTTAATTTACCATATGAACAAGACTAAAATTTAAGCTAGCATGATTCAGTGAAATAAATTTAATATATATATATATATATATATATATATATATATATATATACCCTCCATGGTATCTTTACCTTGTCGTGGTGGAGTGGCTTGTGTGCTTAAATGATCCTGAGAGCTATGCCGGCGGTAGCATTGCTGCCGATAGGGTTACCCATGCCGGACTGGTCGAAGGTGATAAGCCAGACGAAATAAGTACCTTGGTCGAAAGAGTGACGATCTTTCACCGTAAAAATACAACCGTCAAGAAATGCGGACATGGGTTCTACTGGGGTAAAATTTTCCGGAGGTCAAATAGTCCCCCATTCGGTTCTCCGGGCGGGGACTACTTCAGGGAACCCATGCCAAAGGCTCAAACACAGGGACATGTTCCTAGGAACATGGAATGTTAGGACTTTATACAATAGCGGGGCACTAGAGATATTAACGCGGGAATTGGATAAATCGCCCTTGGATATAGTCGCTTTACAGGAAGTTAGGTGGCCAGGAGAAGGTAGTCAGGAATCAGGAAGCTTTGCATTATACTATGGGGGTGCAGAAAGACCTGCATTTGGAACGGGTTTTTTAGTCAGAAGGAGGATCCTATCCGCTATCCGAGATATTAAGTTTGTTAGTGATAGGATATCATACATAATTCTAAAGGGTAAACGACATGATTTTATAATTGTAAATGTACATGCCCCCACAGAAGATAAAGATGACAAGATCAAGGATGAGTTCTATGAAGAATTAGAATGCTTATTTGATAGCCTTTCACGATATCATATGAAAATTGTCTTAGGAGATTTTAATGCAAAAGTGGGGCGGGAAGATATATTCAAACCAACAATAGGCAAATTCAGTCTTCATGAAGATAGTAACGACAACGGGGTTAGATTAGTCACATTTGCCACATCAAAGAATCTCATTGTTAAGAGCACAACATTTCAGCATAAGGATATTCATAAATACACCTGGACGTCCCCAGATGGAGAAACTCGGAACCAGATAGATCATGTATTAGTGGATAAACGCTGGCACAGTAGCATCATTGATGTTAGATCAGTTAGAGGGACAGACTGCAATTCAGATCATCATCTGGTCAGGGTGAAAATCAGACAACGGCTATCGCTTATGAGAGGAACAAACGCTAAAGATGATTCTGTAAAATATGAATTAAAAAACTTGAAAAATGATGAAATGCGGCAAGAATACCAAATCAAAATTGCTAATAGATTTGAAGTACTGGAATCTTCAGATGACAATGTGGCAAACGAAGAAGAAACTGATATAAATAAAGAATGGGAGGCTATAAGAGATACTATTAAATTGTCAGCATCAGAAAGCATTGGTTGTTTAAAAAAGAGGCAAAACAAGAAATGGTTTGATGAGGAATGTGCCGACATTGTAAAGAAAAGAAAGCTAGCAAAAATGAAATGGTTACACGAGCCAAATGAGGTAAATTTAGAGCAATTGGGTAGTGTTAGACGGGAAACCACCAAGTTACTAAAGAGTAAAAAGAGGGAATATTTGAGAGAGAAGATTAATGATCTTGAAATGAATGCAAAAAATAGGAACATTAGAGAATTATATCAGGGAATTAGTATAGAGAAGAAAGGGTTTCAGGCTAGAACAAACATAATTCGGAATGAAAATGGGGATATGATTGCAGATTCCAAGAGTATATTAAATAGATGGAAAAGTTATTTTAATCAGCTATTAAATGTACATACAGAACAGGACATTGAGGAGGATAAGTTACAGACAGCAGAAATGCTAGTCGCAGAGCCAAGTGCATTAGAGGTTGAAATGGCAATTGAAAAATTGAAGATGTATAAAGCATCAGGTTCAGATGAGATCCCAGCAGAACTGATAAAATCAGGGGGAGAAAAATTGATGGACAAGATACGCTGTTTGCTTAGTATGATTTGGGAAAAAGAAGCTCTTCCAGATGAATGGAAGGAATCAATTATCGTACCAATTTATAAGAAAGGAGATAAAACTGATTGCAACAACTATAGGGGCATCTCATTACTTTCAACTTCGTACAAAATTCTAACAAATATATTAGTAAGCAGACTTACTCCCTATATTGATGACATTCTAGGAGATCATCAATGTGCATTTAGAAGAAACAGGTCTACAACAGATCAGATTTTTAGTATAAGACAGATTTTAGAAAAGAAATGGGAATATAATGGTACTGTACATCAACTATACGTAGACTTCCAAAAAGCATATGATTCAATTAAGAGGGAGAAGTTATATAGTATCCTGCTGGAGTTCGGAATTCCTAAAAAGTTAGTTAGACTTATACGAATGTGTCTAAATGGCTCAACGAGTAGGGTGCGTGTAGGCAAACAGTTTTCAGACACTTTTGAAATCCAGAATGGGTTGAAGCAAGGAGATGCACTATCTCCTCTACTATTTAATTTTGTACTAGAGCATGCCATTAAATCTTTAGAGAATGAGGAAGGCTTACAACTGAATGGTATTAATAAGCTGTTAGTTTATGCTGATGATGTAGTACTACTGGCCGATAGCGAGGAGATACTAAAGGCCAACACGCACACACTATTGAGTAACACTAAGAAATTAGGACTGGAAGTAAATATCAGTAAAACTAAATATATGGTCACACGTAGAAATACATTATATAATGGAAATGGACAGCTAATGACAAATGAGGGAAATTTTGAGGAATTGGCTGAATTCAAATACCTAGGAACAATAATCACAAATAGGAATGAGATGCACAAAGAAATTAAACATAGGCTCAATTCTGGAAATGCATGCTATTATGCATTGCAGAGACTTTTGATGTCCCAACTCCTTTCAAAAAACGTTAAGCTGAAAATATATAAAACTATTATTCTACCAGTTATATTATATGGGTGCGAAACATGGACTCTTACTTTAAGGGAGGAAAGGAGATTACGAGTATTTGAGAATAAAGTTCTTAGGAAAATTTTTGGACCAAAGAGAGATGAACAGACAGGTGAATGGAGAAGACTACATAACAATGAACTACATGGTCTTTATAGGAAGCCAGATATAATAAGAACAGTTAAGTCCCGTAGACTGCGATGGGCAGGACATGTTGCGCGTATGGGGAATGAAAGACGTGCATGGAAACTTCTTGTAGGAAAGCCAGAAGGAAAACGCCCAGTTGGTAGACCAAGAATGAGGTGGGAGAACAACATTAACTATGATTTGAGGGAAGTAGATTATACAGGGAATGATTGGAAAGCATTAGCTCAGGATAGGGATGTATGGAGAGCTTATGTCCGTGCGGCCATGAACCTACGGGTTCGATAGTGCCAGTGAGTAAGTAAGTAAGTAAGTATATATATATATAGCTACCACACCTACACAATTCCCTAGTAAAGCTGCAAGCATAGCATGAAAATGCTATGATTGCAGTGAAGAACCTGCCTTCGGGCAGAATTACTATGGATGGATATTGTGATATGGACTGATCCCTCATTTCTTAAATCAGGAACCGTGACATTTAAATATGCACATCTCATATAATTGTAATAACACAAGTTTCAAATGTTCTTCCTTAAGAATATAAACGCTAGTGGATTACTTAAATAAGTTTATTATAATACATTAACATTTAAGAAACGACAAACATATTTTATTTCTGTGCAAGAGATTTCGCTAAACTGTTCACAAATTATTATTCTTAAATAATATTTTCCGATTTATGTATTGGATGTTGTTGATTTAGCTCTGGTTCATTCGATAATCCAATAGGGAACATTAGGTTGGGTTGAAATTGAATATTCTACCTTTTCTCCTGTAATATTACTGAAAAAGAAAACTAATTATAAAAATTTGCTTGCACAAACTTTTAGATTAATCTATAAAACAAATATATACTGAATTCGACGTGCCAATTACTTGACAAAATTGTACGCAGATATTGCTTATATATTTCCACAAAATAGAAATACACTTAAAGATTAAATTCAAGTTTTACAGCATCAGACAAAATGTTTCTAAATTCTATATAATTGCAGAATCTAAAAATATTAGGTATTTTGAACCAAAATTTTATAAAGAATTAATTAGATCCAGTCCGTATAAGGAAAACAAACACATATAGATTTAAGAAAACAAATCAATAATCTAAATATTTCAAATTATAAATATATGGGACCTAGTAGTCTATTTTGGATTATATTATATCTCTATTTTTATTTATACTACATATTTAAAATATTTCTCAGCTTCATATTCCATCTATAGTAATTCTGCCCGAAGGCAGGTCCTTCACTGCAATCATAGCATTTTCATGCTATGCGTACAGCTTTACAAGGGAATTGTAGGTGTGGTAGCTTCCCGTTGCTTTCCACACCGGTGAAGGATGATGATGATGATGATGATGATAAGGACGATGATCATGATGATGATGGCCATATGATTTCGGGGACCGTTTGGGCCTTAAAGTTTTCCTGACATTTGTCTTACAGGTGAGGAAAAACCCCGAGAAAAACCTCACCCAGAAAAACTGCCCCGACCGGGGATCGAACCCGGGCCCGCTGCATGACAAGGCAGTACGCTACCTCGAGACCACAGCGGTGGACAGCTTCATATTAATCTCTTCTATATTTGTGTTATTACAATCTCAGTAAATTTATCTTTATGTGTCAGAGAAAATGTTCTGTTTTGATATTTGTTCTTAAATGAGTATTTTCTGTTTTCTTTCTCACATTAACATCATCTTCATCATCATCATCAACAATCACGGATTAAGCCCATGTGGCTTGTTCCGGTCTCATAGATTCTCATTCAAAAAGTTGAATCTATCTCTTTTTCGGTCTACCAATATTCCTGTCTCCTCTTGGTTTGTAATTAAGTATAATTTTTTTTAATCCGATCATCTTTCATTCTTTGAACATGTTCTTTCCAGTTTTTTTCTAGATTATTTTATTGTATCTAAAAGTTTTTAAAAAATTAGCTCATTTCTAATATCTTCACTTCTTCTTCTGTCTAGAAGTTTGCAACCAGCCACAGTTCTCAGAAATCTCATTCCAGCTGCTTCTATGATCTTCTCTTCTCTTTTAGTTAAAACCCAAAATTCACTACCATACAATAGTAAGAGGATTGCCACTGCTTTGTAACATTTTTAGTTTTGTTTCCATTCTTGTGTTTTTAAATATTCTTTTAATTGTGCCACATATGTAATTAAATGTATTAAGTTTGTTAAACAGATCTTCATTTTTAAAATAGGAGATTTCATAACCCAGGTATTTAAAATGGTTCACTTGTTCAATGGATTTCCCCTCCAGAATTATTTTAGCTCTCACGGTATCTGATCCTTTAAAAGCTAAGATTTTCGTTTTACTTATTGATATTTTCAAATTATAATTCTGTACAATGTTATTTAATTGAAAGAGTGATTTATGTATTTCTCACATTAACTATAACTTTATTAGATACCTGAACTCCACCGGAGAATGACAACTTGCTCGTTCGGGTGTCATAGTATGTAAGTAAAGTAAGTAAAGTAATCCCACTACAGGCCTCAGGAGGCCCTTGGGGGGGTAGGAGGTTAAGGCTCCCACTATTTCTGAACAATCGGCACTTGATGTCAGCCGGGTTGTCAGCCCTGCGTGACGGCCGCCTTTACCCCCAGAACAAGCGTCTGGTACTCATTTCCGTTAGAGGCTGAGTCGACCCCAGGGCCATAGTACCGCCAGAAGGTTTGGGTCAGTTTAAAAATCCTGACCCACCGGGACTTGAACCCTCGACCTTTCGGCTTGTACAAAACATTTATTCGGAATAAAAGTTATTTTTATTCCAATTATTAATTATTTAACATGATTTAGCAAAATCAATACAAATTGCTCTATTCGACTTCCAAGCCAACATGAAACTAAAATTAAACTACAATTAGGCCTCACTGAGGCCAAAAACATACTGAACATTAATCTGAATATCGGAGACACCAGCAGGCATCGAGAGACCCCAAAATCCCAATCATGAACATGGCAGTAAGCTATTTCACTTCGATAACACTGGTCAACAATATTTTTGTCTCATGAGTACCAATAGTTGTACTTAATGCAGTTTTTATCGTGTTTTCAAATATGTTTTCGGAATGTCTCCATCGCCCACAGTTTTTTTTATTTCAATTTCAATTAATGGATTTAAATAATTATTTTTTTAATAAACGTTTTTTCGTCCATTTGTCTATTGTAAGATAAAATGGGGAACACTTTCATCAGGAGATTTCAGCTATGGAAAAGAGATATTAGGGCAAATGGAATCCTAATATGCTGGCCGATTATTGTTGGACCATCAAGAGGGATGCTCCACAGGCGAAATATAGCAGAAAATCGTCATTTCTTACTTTTTAGGTGAGTCCGAATGTTCGAATATTCTGTAGTTACGAATGTAGAAAAGTGTTTGAAATTATAAATTCCTGTCTCTCGGAAACCTTGCGTGATGGAGAAAAACCGATATCATATTTGAATTCAGGAGAAAAAATACTATCAGAATCACATTTTTTTTTTCTGAGACAAATAAGAGTTTCTTTTTTGTTGCTCAGTGTATTTACTAATCAGGCCAGTAAGAGTCGCAATCAAAATCCGACGTTGAATATTTTTTTAGTTCGACTTTACATGTCGTGAATCTATGACTTCGTTCTCAGGGCCTTATTACCTTAACATCGCCATTAAAGAGCCGCCGATACCGTTCAGGGTTCCCGAGATATGCGTGATAACCGAGTTAAGCCTTATATGTTGTGTGTGTATGTTACATTGGCGCTATCAAATCTGAAGATTCATGACAGCATGGACATAAGCTCTTGATCATCCCTACCTGAGGTAATATTATCCAATCATTCCCTGCATAATTCACCTCACCCAAATCTAGCTCAATGTTATTATACCATGTCATTCTTGGCCTACCTACTGAAGGCTTTCTCTTTTGTTTTCTTACAAAATGTTTCTTCGTTTCTCTTTCATTTTCTATTCGTGACACAAATCCTTCTCATCGGTCCATGCGCCTTGATTATTCTTTTTTACATCAGGTTTCCCATACAGATGTCCTCGCTGTTATGTAGTTTGGTCAATTCGTCTGTCTGCTCTACTCTCTGGGTCAAAAATTGTTCCTAAGCATTTTATTCTCATATATATGCAGACTCCTCTCCTAACTTAAAATAAGAAAATATATACGCATTCATAAAACTTAAATAATCAACGTTATTATATATATTTTTTTTTTCATCCATCCATAGTAATTCTGCCCAAAGGCAGGTCTTTCGCCCTTTGCAGCTTTACTAGGGAATGATAGGTGTGGTAGCTTCCCGTTGCTTTCAACACCGGTGAAGAAGGATGATGATAGTGATAAAGATGATGATGATGGCCGGATGATTTTCGGGGACCGTTGGGCCCTAAGCTTCCTGACATTTGTCTTACAGGTGAGGAAAAATTCCGAAAAAACCTCACCCAGGAGCCTGTCCTGACCGGGAATCAAACCCGTGGCCGCTGTGTGACAAGGTAGCTATCTCGAAACCACAGCGGTGGATATATATATATATATATATATATATATATATATATATATATATATATATATTAGTTTAACGTTTATATACAATATATTTAATGTAATGTGTCATGTGCCGTGTATTATTATTTTTGTTGAGACTCACCGCAAATAATGAGCAATAGAATTAAATGGCCTTGAAGTTACGGATGAGGAAGCATCCAACATTACTCATTTCTTACTGCAAACCTACATGTTTTATGTGTTTTCTGTTTATGATTTTTTTTAAATTAAATATTACATAGACTTCTCAAGTTTGATTTGAAATATATTAAAACACGTCACATCTGTATGTCTAAACGAACTGTGACCTACTAATAGGTTATGATAAATATAAAGTTTAGGGAGAGTATTTTTTCCAGCTTCTTTAAAATTAATATTGATCAGTTTTACTAAGCTCAAATGGGGTAAGCAAATAATGACCAAAATCCCAATAAAGAAGGTACGTCGTCTAGTAAATTAGCATTTCATTTATTTTTTAGAAACTCTATCTAAATGCACAAGGAGTGAGATTCGGTTAAGTAAAAATGTTTCAGATATTTTTACACTCATAGTGGATAAAGCAAGGATATGCACTATCTCCTCTCGTATTCACCTTTGTATACTCGGACCAACGGATCTGTGCCCCTATAGCGCTGTCATCGTTCTTAGAAAAGTACACGTGAATACCCACACCATTTCACCGCACTCCCCACCCACCACGTCAAACAGCAGCCACAGTAACTTATCGAATAGGGATGTTGACAAACTTCCCCCAGTGTCATGACTCTTGAATATTGAATAATGCAAGGTTGGAATCGAGTTGTCAACACTGGAGTGCAAGTGCAAGAAATATAGAAAAGACAGAAACAGAGAGAGAGAGAGAGAGGAGAGAGAGAGAGGAGAGAGAGAGAGAGAGAGAGAGAGAGAGAGGAATGCAGGGAGGGAAATGATTTGCCGAGGCAGAAAAGGAAGTAGACTTTAGTTATCATATCTTACGGGGGCACAGATCCGTTGGACAGACAATACTAGAGCATGCAGTAAATCTTTAGAGGATAAAGATGATTACAACTCAGTGGAGTTACGAGTTGTTGGTATATGCTTATGATATATAGGCGATAGTGAGAAAACACTAAATGCCAAATCACACATTCTATTAAATAGCACTAAAAGAACTGGAGCTGGAAGTGAATATCTTCTTCTTCTTCTTCACGGCTTAGGCTTATTTTCTAGTCTGTTCCGGCTCCAAATTGCTGCTCTTTCCATCTTTTCCTTGGTCTTCCCAAACTTCTTCTTCCTCGTGGTGAATAGTTGTATGCTGCTTTTGGTATTCTATTCTCAGAATCCTTGCCAAGTGTTCTTTCCAGTTTGTTCTGTATTCTCTACTGTTGTGTTTAATTCCTCTACTTTTAGTTGTTGTCTTATTTCTGTGTTATGTTTTTTGTGTGAATATCAATAAAAAATAAATATATGGTCACACGTATAAATACATTATTAAAAAGGAATTTACACCTAACAATTAACAAGAGAGGAACATTTTTAAAAAGCTGCGTAATTCAAATTATTTTAAACAATAATAACAAACATGAATGAAGTGCAGAAATCATTTAGATCAGACACTACGAACAGACAGATCAATAGAGAAAATACGTAACATTAATTACGTAATCTTCATGAAAAAAAATATAAAAAGAACAGTTAAGTCTTGAAAATTGCTATGGGCAAGACATATGGCATGAATGGGGAATGAAAAGGATGGAAATTTTTTGTAAGAAAACCAGAGGAAAAGCGGCCAGTAGGTAGGCCAAGAATGATGTGAAAGAATAACATTATCCATGAAGGGAAGCGATTATACAGTGAATGATTAGAAAATATTAATTCTGCTTAGTGATGTTTGTGAGAAGGTATGTCCGAGCGGCCATGAAGCTCTGAGTTCGATAATATATGTTAGTCTTAAAGCCATCTTTTGAGTTATATGTAAGGCTTGTTTATTTTGTGAGAATTCAAAACATCTATCAACATGTTGTATTTAATAGGCTTACATTTATCATGTTTTTTTTTTTCTGTAAATTTCACTGATTTAATTTTAATCATACAGCACTATGAATAAATAAATACTATATACAATAGATAGGGAATGAAAGACGTGCATGGAAGCTTCTTGCAGGAAAACTAGTGGGAAAACGCCCAGTTGGTAGACCAAGTATGAGGTGGGAGAATAATATTAACTATGATTTGAAGGAAGTAGATTATACAGAGAATCATTGGAAAACATTAGCTCAGGATAGGGATTTATGGAGAGCTTATGTCCGTGCGGCCATGGACCTAAGGGTTCGATAGTTCCATTGAGTTTGTTAATTAGTTAGGTATACACAATACATTTTCTCCTGATAAATTCAATTCCAGCTGTTTCTTCACGACTCTGAAAAGGCCAATTTTAGCGAATAGTATTAAATTCGAAATATAGCAAAATTCTGTAAAACTCATAAATGTTCATCTCTTAGTTGACAACTTTTGAAGTTTAAAATGTTGTCAAAATAAATAATTAAATGTAGTTTTATTATCACAAACCAGTATTAATAATTATTTTATAATTAATTTCACTGGTATGCAATTTTTGACATATCCCCTGAGGTTTCTATTATATTATGTGAATAGCCCTAGGCCTAATTCAACCATGTTGAATTTAAATATGAACCCAGTTTTCTTTCATCGCCGATTTTTCAGAGTACGAGAAATAATAAATTACACTTTATTGCTCTCTGTCCTATCAAATTCATATTATTAACTTTAAGTCTATATTATTCACAACACTATCATAAATTAATATTTTACCACGCTTCTTAATTAATCACTTGCATTTGAATATTAATCCAGTTTTTTATCTTCTATTTTCAAGTAAACGCTTTTTAGAGTTCGTTTTATGAAGAAACTTTGATTCATCTCTTTTTAGTGACAATAAATAGTCTGCTATCTTATTTACATTCCACTTTCCGTGGTAATGTTATCCCATCTCCTTTATGTTCCAAATGGGAGTGCAGGAAATGTACTTTGACATTCAATTTTCACTCCAGTTTTCACAATTTATCAAGCGTGTTTTCTAAACTATTTTTGTAATGTTGATATTGTAATTTCCTAGAAAAATTTTGGTGACACTTTTAAAACCAATCCATGCTTGTTTTCGAAAAACTTCCCTCATTTCTTTAAATAAAGCATTAGAAATCAACTCCCTCATCTGTGGTCCAACAAATATTTCCTCTTTAATTTTAAAAATCAGATATTCTAGGGATATGTGTCTTCTTCTTCTTCCTTCTCAGGATTAGGTCAATGCGACCTGTTCCGGTCTCAAGTCCATCGTTTCCTTGGCCATCCCAAATATCTTTTTCTTTGCGATTTGTAGGTGTTGATCGTTTTGGATAATCTTGTATTGTCCATTCTGTCATGTTCTTTCCATCGGTATTTGTACTCTTCTAGTTTATCGAGTATTGAAAATATATCCAGTTCATTTCTTATTTATTCATTATATAATCTATCAATGCGTGTGCATCGTTTTACGGGTCTTAAAAAATTCATTTCAGTGGCTTGAATGTGTGAGATATACATTTCTTTTATTACTCAGAAGTCTCAAGTGCGAATACAAAACCCGGGATATGTTTCATTCCTGGCACGAACTGTCTCGCTGCTTCCAATGTTCAGATAGGGCTGTACTGTTCTTTCACATATGAAACAAGAAAACACTTACAGAATCATCCTGTATAATTACGCTATATTGATAGAGAACAGAAAATATGTAGGATAGTAATTACGGCACGCAAGAAGACGATCATGTTCCTCATGTCTACAACGATAACTAACAGACCTAATTATTTTGTAACCTTGAATAAATAGTAATTATGTTTAATCAAGCGCTAAATACATGTGGGAGCATATTTCGAAGGTGTTTCTTTCTAAAAATGGTTTTAAACCGCTCTACTCCTCATATCATCTCGCATTAAAAATTATGTAAATATATATCATCCTTAGTTTAACATCTCCCTTTGTAGGTGCCCCACGCCACACGGGGCTTACAGGTATACGAACTATCGGGAGAAGATTGTTTGGATCAGTTACATACTTTTTTGATCATACAAGATACGGTGATCCTCCCTGGATGAGTGATCAGCTCAATGCCAGGGCCACCTCTGAGATAAGAAAAATATTTAAGATAAGATACACCATTTACTCATTCATTTATGTTAAACAAGGTGAATATCATAAATAGATACATAGTTTTTAATTGTCAAAAACATGGTACAATGTATGAGAACATCAATTAGTAGGTAATGTTAATTTCTGTGGTGCCAATGCTAAAATATTCGTGAACACTGTAGAGAGGATTCAAAGTTAATACTGATTTAATTATTCTTTTAAATATTGAAACAGGAAGATTCTTTATATCATCTGGAAGAGAATTCAACATAATCACTGGTACCATCTCATAACTATTTTGAGTTTTGCTAATTTACATTTATATTAATGTATATTGTTAATTAAATAAAAATAAAACGTAGTTTTATTTGATTTTCATATTTATAATTGGTTAATAATTTATGTATGTTAAAATTTTACTTAAAATATTTCATTTTTTTTTAATTTTGAAATTTTACTATAATGTTTTAATTACTATAATAATAAAAGTAATAATGATTAAATTAGTATATGAGGAATTAATTTATATTTTATTTGATAAATTATTTTAAGGAATTAGGCAAGGCTTATTCGCCTGTTTATCAAAAACATTCAGTGGCAGCTGTACCTTCTTCAGACATGTTAACAAATTATGTATATTGTTATTATTGATTACGGATTATTATTTATTACGGACGATTGTGACAACAGATTATGTTCGGGCATCATTTGAGCCTTAAAGTTTCCCGAAATCTGTCTTATAGGTGAGTAAAAACCCCGAAAAAATACCTCACTCAGAAAACATTTCCCGACTGGGAAACGAATTCGGGCCCACTGCGTACCAGACAATATGTTACCCCGAGACCACAGCGGTGGAGACAGAAACCTATTTAATATCACAATTAATTAAAAAAATAATTTTGGTATATATAGCCTATTATTAATTTTCTCTTCGCGCTCTCTCTTTTTCCCCTTAGTTTTATCTACGGATTCTTAAAGTGTGTACTGCGAAATGAATTGACTATGGCGCGAAAATATAAACTAAGAAAAAACAGAAAATTAGACTTATGACTAAATATTTTTATATTGCTATTTATTTCGTATTATCAAAAAATGCATACATGTAACACAAATTCAAACATAATGTTATGATATTGCCTTATTGTTGAAAACCAGTAAAGAATATTGGCATTTTTCACTCTAAATAAATTTTTATCTATTAAAAATACCGTTCGAAATTCCTCTAAAGTAGGTAGGATTACATCTGCATTATCGATTTATCGTTAAATTCGCATAATGAATCAATTTGCTGTGAATCAAAAATGTTTGAAAATCCTGATGTAGCCTCTTATTTTATGATTAACGTGCCTCACGTGCTTTACAGAGACACGATCTGCCAAGAGTCGAGTTTTTAAATACCACAAATATTACACACCACTTCAGGACATGAAAAGTCTCTCTGGATAAGTGACCAACTCAATTCCAGAACTATATCCGAGCAACATATACATTTAAAATAAGAATTGTCGTTCATTCATACAGGGAATCCATTTTAAGAGGGAACCACGCATCATTCTGCCGCCGCTGTGAGCAATACGATCGCAGCTTGGGAGAGAAGTTGTAAACAACATCCCAGCTGTTAGTTGCTTCGGTGCGTTGTAGTGGGACGCATGCCACTTGTTGTCGTGTGTTACGGTTGAACAGCTAATTTATTTGGTGGAATGTTACTTATTGAGAAATAACCATAGAAGGCCCCCTAGATCAACGGACCTAACTTACTGTAATTATTATCTTTGGGGATACCTAAAGGGAACCGTTTACCGACATAATAATCATACCTTAGAAGAACTTAAGGTCGAAATAATACTGTAATGCTCTCTATTATCGACGCGGAATTACAAAAAGTGGCAGATGATTTGTTTAAACTATGTGAGGCAAGTCTTACTGCGGACGAGGGTCATTTTCAACAGTATCTCAAATAAATGGTGAGTAATAAGTCTTTATATGTAGGCCTATTTTTATAATAATCTAAATTAGTTGAGTTATTTGTATTTTGTAGCTTCTAACTGTCTTCAGTTGCCGGTAGTAAGGGAACACGCTCCCCGCCGGTGCAAGCTGAATAGCGGGAAAAGTGAGAGCCGATGCAACGCTGTAAAAAGGATTCCGCTTAAAATGCATTCCCGGTATATGCATACTAAAGTAGGCCCATATATATAAGATGCGACAATGATGACCAGGTAGTGTTCGATGCTATTTGGGTCTTAAAGATTCCCAAAATTTCTCTTAAACGTAAGAAAAAGTCTCGAAAATTCAACTAGGAAACTTTTCCCGACCAGGAATCGAACTCTTACAGTTACATGCCAGGCATGATTGATCATAGCGCTGGGCATTTTCATAAATTTGTGATGTCATGATCCGTTGCTTAAATTTCCGCCTTTGAATTTCGTTGGCGGCAACATGTTCCTTATAAGTCAATGGGAGTATGATTCGAGTCGTGGGCAGCAATCAAACTATATCTGTAGACTTCCTTTTTAAAGAAATAATTTTTCCAGATACATCGATTCTAGAATAATCTGTCTCTCGAGGCTTCCATAGGGAGAAAAATAAGACTAGTCCCCATATTAAACTACCATTTCATACATAAGGAGGTACGAAGGTCTACCGGTCAGTTGTGTCTGGGATGTGATCCAGTGAAGCGACCTGAAGAACGAAGACAAGAAGATGTTCTAAGGAGAAACCATCAGGGAGTGTAAAGAACTAAAAATTTAATAAATTGCGATGGTATACTTTAATAAGCAGCAAATTATATGTGTGAAATAAATTACATTAATTTGAAAATATTTGGTAAACATCTGTCAAGTTATTTTTTTTAATATTCCATCTGAATCCTTAGCGACCGCCATCAGTAACATCACAAGTGAACAAAGAACAACATGTCAACATATCTTAGCCGCTGCTAGTGACATCCGGCGACACTGAAAAGCAATTTCACGACGCGTAGAATAACCTATAACTGCAAGATTGGCATAAATCAGGATTTACTTAAGTAAATACTAAAATAGAAACAACAATCCCAGGTTCGATTCTCGGTCAAATAATAGGAATTTTTCCTTAAAGGGGATTATTCCTGTGGTTGCCCATGGTCTGGAATTCAGGTTAAGTTAAGTTAAGAACTCTCCTGGCGCTTCATTATCATTTATCACCCAACAAATAATCGGAGTAACGTAACTCCGCCTTCTAGGCGCCCCAACTTCAGACGTGGGTTACAATTACGCCAATGCCAGGAGAGAACACCAGAAATGTCGAAATGACAACCTGGGGCATTGAATAAAAAAAATTATCAAAAGCAGATGAGTGCTTCTAACGAATAAATTATATTTTCTGGGAATTTTATCTTTTCAAATATCTTTATCTTCCTGTAGTTTAATAATTTTTTTATTTTGCATTATAGGTTAGCACACGAAACTAAAATTTCTGCAGAAAGCACGTCTAGAGAGATCGTTTGCTGGTTGCACACGACCTGAATTGAATTCATATTGGCTTATAAAGAGTCCTGTTACCGTCCGCGAAATTAAAAATCGTTATTTAATATTACTCAATTTCGTGCACTGGATCCAAATCGAGTGACATTTTGGGTTTATAAGGTGCTACCGTGCTAGTCAAATTGTGTCCTGGATTAAACATGTACGTACAACAAAGTTTATGATTCTACGATCGATTTTTTTAAGAAATCGGGGTTATGAATATATACGGTTTCCAATCGCATCTACTGCACTTTTCATGGGTTATTTTGTGCGTCAGTCTGATACATTGCAATAATGTTGTTCTGTTTTCAATTTAAGCACCACTTCAGCAGACCACTTTTCGTAGATGATAGAGTTTGTAGTCTATTATTATAGAGGTGAGTATAGTATGAGTTTATTTTTAAGCGTTGCTGTGTAGAGTAAGCGTGCTGAATGAGGGCCGATGATGAAAAGAAGGTAGGAGACGAAATCCGGTACTGGCACCTAATCAACATCTGTCGCAAAGCGCCATAGAGATCGCCAGGCTTAACGTCTCCATCTGACGGACGGGTCGCTATTAACTGTAATATATACCTTCTTAACATGTGAATCTGGTGGACAACATAGCGATAAAAATAATACTTTGTATTTGAAAATTTTACAATTAAAATTTACATTCCTACCAGGTTAGAAAAACTGGATATGCCAGTCAGGTAACAGGCATTTTACTATCTGAGCTAGAGGTGCGGGTAGGTTATGATATTATGCTTATTTTATTTTTATTTTCCAAATTGTAAAGCGCTATCTCCCACACTAATTAAATCAATTAAAATGTACTCTATTTTATCATAAGTAATGCCACGAGTGATTTCAAAATTATGATCAATTCACAACTCACGAAGTGGAAATCAAGGGTGGCATTTGTTAGGACTATTTAACGAATAAAATTAAGCTGTTTACTCACAAATCATTATTTAACTATAGCTATTTTAAAATATTTATATATTTAATGTAAACGGCGATGTATGAAAACAAATGAGAAACGATTGGTACGCTTCATTTGCTTCTTTTGTTCATCACTGCAACCAAATCATATTATTTATTGCCAAAGGTTCGCAATATTATAAGAATTCACCCTAGCGGTGAATTTTATAACCAACATTAGAGGTACCGGTACTAATTAATTTCTGATGTCCTATAATGTAAATTTGTCAATTGTATTTTTCTGCAACGTCATTTCCTGGAAAATAATTCGTTTAAGAAAGTGCAAACAGTGGTTTCTTTTTTTTTTGTGGTATAATTAATTGTTACAAATGTTTTTTATATTATCTCTCGCATGCGCTTTCTGCTGACATTCATGCAGTATATATACAATCTGGTAGCAGTATTGCTTCAGGAGCCAGTAGCTGCAAAATAATGCTGACCTATTCAGAATGTTAAAAAAAGGAGGTGTTTTCTTTATTATGATAAACTTTAGTTGGTAAATTCTAGGCGAAACACGACTGTGATTGGTTGTAAATAAAAAATCATTAAAATGTGATTGGTCATTGACTCCCATTTGGGGCATGGGTTAAATAGTCAAAGTAATGCCACGAGTGATTTCCAATTTGTCGATAAATTTAGGATATCACAAAGTGACCAGTGAGTTTATCTAGAGAATTTGGAAATCAAGAGTGGCATTTGTTAGGACTATTTAACGAATAAAATTAAGCTGTTTACTCACAAATAATTATTTATACAGGTGTTTCACAATGGATGGCGCAAACTTAAATGGTTGAAAGTACACGATAATAGAAGCAACAATGTCCCAATAAATATGGGTCCGCAAACTAGCCGTTTGCGAGATAATTACGAATGTATGGTTACAAGCCGCCACTGACGTCATTGTTTGTAACATCGTACTAGGTGATTATCTCATTGGGCCAGACATTCTTCCATGAAAACTTAATGGACGGAGGTACCTTAGGTTTCTGCGGCGTCAGCTTCCAGGATTGCTTGAGGATGTTTCCCTTCAGCAACGTCGGAGTTTGTGGTACATGCATGATGGAGCTCCGGCACATTTTGCTGCTGCTGTGAGACGGCATCTAACCCGCAGATAGGGCCAAAGATGGATAGGTCGAGGCGGATCTGTACCTTGGCCTCCAAGATCACCTGATCTAAATCCTTTGGATTTTTATGTCTGGGGTCACCTCAAAAGCGAAGTGTACAGCACACCCGTTAACACGATTGAAGAACTGGAGCAGAGAGTTGTACATGCTTGTCAAAAATTCAGAAATGATCCAAGGGTTTTCGAAATAATTCGACATTCATTGCAGAGACGAGCTCAGTATTGCATCCAGATGCAAGGAAGACACTTTAACATCTCCTTTAACAGGTAACCCATAAGTGAAGTGAACTGTGAAATGTCAACTAAATGAGATGAAAATAATAGTAAATTGAAATAAATTTCTACTAACTAGGACGATGTTTACAATGAAGTCAGTGGCGGCTTGTAACCATACATTCGTAATTATCTCGCAAACGGCTCGATTGCGGACCCATGTTTATTGGGACGTTGTTGCTTCTGTTATCGTGTACTTTCAACCATTTAAGTTTGCGCCATCCTTTATGTAACACCCTGTATATATATATATATATAGTTATTTTAAAATATTTATATATAATGTAATTGAAAGTATTGAATTTAACCATTAACTTATTATGCAGTCTCAGACCAACTTTTCTACTACGATTACAAGCTACAGTTTTGTTATATTTAAGTTTTGATATAAGTATCAGAATCTTTGGTTTTATGTTTATGTGAGTAACAATTAAATTTAATATATTTTTCATGAATGAAATTTGATATAAAATTGAAATAACTTGTTAAATATTCTATAAATATTTTTAATTCAGAAAAAAGGGTTTTAAGGGCAATCAATAGATTTTTAAGGCAACTTTTCAATATTCCTTTTTCCAGTAATATTATAGTAGGTGTTAAAAGCATATCCGTAACTTAGTTTATTAACTTATATTTGTGATGCATAAAATTGAAAAGAAAATAGATTTAAACTTAAATCTAATGTATAATAATTAATGCTTATCTGTTTGTTTGTTCGTACTTTATGTGCTGTGATGGAGCTTTTTGCAAAATGTTCAGGAGATTCCAGGGATGAACATATGCTATAAGAGAGTTGTGATACTCTACTCCTACGCCTTTAAAAACCTCACTTTGTAGTGAAAACGTGGAAAAAGTAGTTTTTTACGCC
The DNA here is from genome assembly GCA_030220185.1 of Diploptera punctata. Classification (NCBI taxonomy): domain Eukaryota; kingdom Metazoa; phylum Arthropoda; class Insecta; order Blattodea; family Blaberidae; genus Diploptera; species Diploptera punctata. The sequence continues at coordinate 803,747 of JASPKZ010003844.1, read as the reverse complement.
TATATGACCTGATCTGACCTGTACTACACAGTAGGCCTACTAACCTATACTGACCCAATCTGACCGAACATGACTTACACTGACCGGACCTGACTGAATATAACGTAACCTAACATATCCTAACGTAACATAACCCAATCTAACCGAACCTAACCAAACCTAACCGAACATTACTAAACCTAACTTGAACCTAGGCTGAACCTCACTTGAACATAGCCTGAATCTAGCATGAACCTAACCTCAACCTAACTTGAACCTAGTCTGAACCTAATCTGAGCCTAACTTGAACCTATTCGGACCCTAACTTAAACCTAACCTGAACCGAACCTAACATAACCTGAATCTAACCTCAAACTAAATTGAACCTAACCTGAACCTAACCCAAACTAAAGTAAACCTACACGGAATGTACACTGAACCTACACTGACTCTAAACTATACCTAAACTGAACCTAACACGAATCTAACCCGAACCTAAACCTAACCCAACTGAGCCTAACCTAACCGAGCCTAACCTAACCGAGCCTAAACTAACCTGAACGTAACTTGAACCTAGCATAAACTAACCTAAACCTAACCGTATCTAAAATGGACCTAAACCGCACCTAAACTAAACATACACTGAAACTGCACTGAACCTACACTGAACTTAACACGAATCTAACCCGAGCCTATCTCAACCATGCCTAACCTAATCTAACCGAGCTTAACTTAACCTAACCTGAACCTAATCTGAAACTAAACCAGAACCCAAACCCGAATCCAAAACAAAAAACTGAAACCAAAACTGAAATAAAAAACTGAACTCAAAACTAAAACCCAAACTGAATTCAAACTGAACCCAAACCCAAACCCGGAACTAAACCTGACCTGAACATAACCTAAACCTCACCTAAACCTGACTTAAACCTGATCTAATCTTAACCTAACTCAGACCTAACCCTAACCTAACCTTGACCTAACCGAACCGAACCTAACTAAACCTAACCTAAACTAACCTATCCGAACCTAACCGAACCCAACATAACCGAACCTGATCTGACCTAACATAACATGACCGATTCGTGGCAGATACCTGACCTAACCGATACCAAATCTAACCCAGAAACATAATCTAAAAAGTCCAATCGATCCGACCAATCTTCCTCTAAACCGATGAAATACCTCTATAATGACCAAATTACGAGTGGCTAAACAAACCACCTCTATAAAGACAAAATCCGATTAAACTACCTCTAAAACGAGAAACTACCCATAAAACGATCGAATTACCCGTAAACCGGCCAATTTACCTTTAATTTACTTCTAATCCGACAAAAAAAACCCTTAACTGATAGTTGCGATATAAATTTATAATTATTTTTATTTGTTACTTATTTAACTAAACATAAAAACACATTTAATTCATTTAGGTGTAGCAGCGGACAACGGGTATTGGTTAGTCTAATATAAAAATGCATGTTTGTTTGTTCGTACTTTATGCGCTGCCATACCGTTCATTCTATTGTGATGGGGCTTTTTGCAAAATGTTCAGATGTTTCCCGGGATGGTTATAGGCTATAAGAGAGTTGCAATACTCAACTACTACACCCTTAAAAAATCACTCTTTGCGAAAGTAGTTTTTTTTGGACACTTAAATGGCTTAAATACCTAAGCCATAACAAATAAACAAAATTAATGTACACATAATTGAATATCTCAAAACCTATATAAAAACGTCCGCGACAGCATATGTTTATCTTTTATGGATAACTGACAATAACCATTTTTGTCTTTGCCAAGAAGATCGGAATAAGTAGATTCCCGGGCAAGCGTAGCAGTGCAGGGCGTGTAATTCTTTTATGGATAACTCAAATAACGAACGTTGTCTTTCAGCTCATTTATGGCATGAAGATCGTGATAAGTAGATTACCGGGCAACGCTGGGTAATCAGCACGAGGTATCTTAAAATAATTACGATACACATTTATAATCATTTTTCATTTTACTTATTTAATTAAACATAAATACATAGCCTATATAATTTCGTCTTTCAGCTCATTTATGCCAAAATTATAGGGATATGTAGATTCTCGGGCAATGTCTGGTAATCAGTACGGGGAATCTAAAAATAATTATGATATAAAATGTTCCCTCCACTAATTAAACTAAACATAAAAACACATTAATTTTCCTCTTTCAGCTCATTTATTCAAGAACATCGGGATAAATAGATTCCTGGGAAGCGTCGGGTAATCAGCACAGGGCATCTAAAAAAATTACGATATAATTTTTTTTTGTTTTTACTTATTCAACTAAACATAAGAACACAATAATTTTCATATTTTTTTCGGCGTAGCAGCGAACGTCAGGTGTTAGCTAGTCTTTTATACAATCTGGTTTTTGTTTCACGTGTCGACTATTTTGAATTTAAATACTTTATTTATTTAAAAATAACATTACTTAACAGTTTTGTATTCTTTTATTTATTTATTTCTGGATATTATTATGTTTATATAGTCCCTTTAAACAGGAGTCCATAAATTAATCAGTTATTGAAGTAATGTCAGTTTTACTGTTTGGGACTTGCTGATACTAAGTGTCAATTGTAACAAAACCATCACAGTTTTATTTAATTTACCTTTTTCCTGGACATTACATCCCTAACCGTAAATTGGCAAAACAATAATTTATCCTGCCACTTATTTAAATGTTCCGGACCGCAATGAAAACAAAATAATATAAAAGTATTATTATTATTATTATTATTATTGTATATTATTATGAAATTTAATACAAATGAAAGTAATTTCTAGCCATTTGTCTATATATATATATATATATATATATATATATATATATATATATATATATATAACAATAGACAAACATGTATGAATAAACGAATTTATGTCTCCTTGTCCTTTATAGACTTCTAAACCGTTTAATCGATCTTCGTGAAAATTTGTATATACAGGGTTTCAGATGCGGCGAGTGCTTATCCGTTATCTATCATGTTCTAAAATCTTTAGGTATAGGAGTTCAGCTAAAAGTAAAATTTAAAATTCGCTCTAGCAATCGCAATTCTCGATGTTTTACAACAAAACTCGAACTATCGTATTATAAGTAAACCGATGTACGTATTATCCAAAAATCAGTGAAATCCAACCGTTAGAAGTGGTGGTTTACCTGAAATTTGAAATTTAAAATTTACTGTAGCAACAACCATGTTTGTTTCGTCGCAGTGTATACCATATAATTAATTAACCCTCAATATTTAATTTATTTAGGCGTAGCAGTGCATGCCGGGTATTAGCTACTTTTATATAAAATCGCTTTAAGTATTTATCTTAACATAAATACTATATGCCTTAAATAAAATAACTTAACTTTTAGATTCAGGAGGAACATCAAATTATTCTAAAAGAAGAATGCAAGAATATTCATTAATAATGTCTAATTAATGTCAGGTTAGTAATCATATAGAATCTACTGGCGCACACATAAAAAACTTCTAGGTGGGATATTACCAAAGGAATCGTTTACATCTTCATTATCTTAATAGGCATCTTGGTATCACAGACTGCAGCTTTTCAAAACTTATTTAATTATTTCCAGTTGAATCCAATTTTTCTCTCCCGCATATCAAATGTCTTATATAATATTTCCATTGAAAATTTAGATTTCGTTTCGGATATTTTCATCAAATATTAAAAATAATAATCGCACATCTTAGAAGCATAGGGACTAATGCTTTAGACCTATACAATTTCAATTTATTATTTAAACATTGAAATATATTTAAGAGTTTAAAATGAAAATGGAATAGAAAAAAAGTAAAACGTTTTATTCTTGAATAACAACAATATTACGACCTAACATTTAGAACAAATTCCCATTTTCGCTCCACAATTCAAAGGAGATCTAACTTCTCCTGTTTCAATTCAGATTTATCAATTGTTCGATTTTTTAAATGTTATAATTTTATTAAAGTACCGGTATTACAGTGTCAAATGTGTATTTGTTTTCAATACATATGGGTACCATATGTTTTTCCTCACCTGTAAGACAAATATCAGGCAGCGTAGGGCCCGACGGTTCCCGAAAATCATCCGGTCATCATCATCGTCATCCTTATCATTATCAATATCCTTCACCGGTGAGGAAATCAACGGGAAGCTACCACACCCATAATTTCTTACTAAAGCTGCAAAGCATAGCATGAAAATGCTATGATTGCAATGAAAGACCTGCCTTCGGGCAGAATTACTGTGGATGGATGGATGGGTCTATATCATGTGGAGAATGAACATAGGTACGGAAACTAATTACTTATTTGTTAGAATTATTCAGATAATATATCGTATTAGAATATTTGGTTGTATCAAATAGTTTATATAATAGTGTTGTTGCGTTTAGTAACCTGCTTTCTGTAAACGTTCACCGATTTAATTGTAGTATTGTACAATAGTTCATGTAATGAATTTATGACCCAGCATTTATCTTAAGGACTGAAGAAAAAAACAGGAAGTTAAGTTGGATTGGAAGGTTCCAAGGCCTAAACCCGTTACACTCATGACTTAATGCGGTCCGATATCCATGTTTTGTCTAAAAATGTATTCACATTTTTGAAAAAAAGAAATGTAAGCGTTTCAAATTCTTACTATATTTAATATGCACCATATTATGAAAATGTAGAATCAAACGTAAAATTCTTGTTGACTTACCTAGCATTTTGAGCACTCTTCTAGAAGATTGAGACTGGTGATGTCTGCAGCAGTTGGATTTCTTTCTATTCCCCACGTAGTCCTGATGTCGGTGCTGAGAATGTTGAGTTCCAGTCGTTGAAAGAGGACTACAGGAATGTTTACAACTGAAAGACCCAGATTCCTTTTTCATTAAACTTGACCTTCGAAGCCTAAGTCCGATAAGAGCATATAAAACTGTTATTAAAGTCATTGGAGTCACAAAAAATAAGAACGTCGATACTTCAAAAGAATGTGCAAATATAACGTTCTTATAGGCGCACATCACTGATTCTGGCGAATCTGTAGGTTTAACTATACCGAACTGGATGGCTTGTGGGATCGCAAAACCCAAAGCTACAAGCCAAATTATTAAAATCAGTTTTATAGCACGAGAAAGTTTTGACATTTTATGTGATAGGAATGGGTGACATATTGCAACGTAACGCTCTACAGTAAACGCTGTTATTGTTAAAACTGTAGCGTTTGCAGACGTTTCAGCTGCTAAACCTCGTAAAACACAAAAAACTTCACCAAACACGTACGGATATCTCGACCAGATAAAATACATCTCTTGAGGTAAGCCAGATACTAACAGTAACAAGTCTGAAACAGCGAGACTGAACAGGTAGTAATTGGTTGCAGTATGCATGTGTTTATTGCGTGATATAACAATACATGTGACCACATTTCCAACGAGCCCCGTGAAGAATATTACACAGTAAAGTATAGTGATGGGTATCACAATGTACAATGGATCTCTTAATGGCCCAGGATTAAAAGAAGAGTTACTATTAGTTGATGTTGCATTATCACTGCTAATAGTTGTCGAGAAAATACCATTAGCATCTGTCATGTAATTATCCATTTCATATGCATCGTCGTTCATTGAAATATCTAAAAACGTAGAGGGTTCGGATGATGCTATAGTTTCGGTGAATGAAGGGAAAGTATTCATGGTTAAATAAATAATTGGTTCATTTCCCTCATGGATATGCGTATAAAATTCTTCAGTTATTTTTTTTTTAATTCTGTTAAAACTGTTTATGTTTCGTATTTCGAAATGAATGTTAATAGATGGTAAACGATATTATTTCACAGAGAGAATTATTCTTTAATATTAACATTAATTTCGACAGAACACTTATCTAAGTAGTAGTTAATAATTTGGCTTTTTTGACCTGTATATTTGTCTTTTGTTTGCATTTTAACCTCATTTTCACACTTTGTAGAAGTAAAATAAGTATAAAATGTAGCCCAAGAAAATAGTTTAATTATAATATTGTAACCACTACTAACTTCTGTACTTTATTCATTTTGTAATATTATACAAATTATTACAAACTTATATTTTCTATCATGTATGTTCATGTATAAATATATTTTAATTCATTTTTATCTAAAATAATCTCTAATAAAATTTAACATGATTCGATTCCCCTTCGTTGTACAAAATTACATTTTTTTTAAATTCGCATTTTAATTGAAATTAACCATTTATATCAGGTCATACAAATTAAGTGTTATGTATCATAATATTGGATAATATTTATTTACATTAGAGTAAGCCCATTAAGATAATGTTATATTGATTACTATTATGAACAGAGTAAATCCATTTATTATCCATAGTGTATTTATTGTAACTCGAAATAATTATATGTTCGCACACGTTGTTAATGTAATCAAGCATATTCTAATATAGAATACATCACTGATAAAATAGCTGCCTATGCTGTTTTTAATCATAAATTGTACAGAATCCAAATTGCATCTAGATAAAATTCACAGGTACACAACAGATTATTAATATATAGATAATATTCACTACCTAATATTAAGAAATAACTAATTTCTGTAGCTCGGTTCTCCACAAATAGCACTAAAGTAGCGTAAATATGCAGTATTTGAAACACATGAATATTATCGTAAATAAAGCGCGTACTTGTTCATATGAGGTGGAAGTGCGCGCACGTTGGAGTTCCGCGGGAAACTGACAGGTTTGTTGTTGGCCAAGGTTCCGCAACTAACCAGTACTTCGCGGACCTTCCCCGCGAAAAGATAATGTGTAGGTTCTTTGCGCCGCTCCTCCCACTTGAGCGTCTGCGCGATTTCATGACGTCGCGGACGTATCAACTCGTTGCCCCCCTAAAAGTAGCCAACTTGCACAAACCAGACAATTAAAAAAAAAAAAATAGCTTGTTTTCTCCCAGCGTCATCTTCCAAGGCTCGCAGCCAATGAATTTTTAAGGGCGTGAAAATCCAGAGTATAGCATCTCTGGACAAAATCGTGGGTTCCGTGTCTTCGATATCTAGCACGTAAAAATTTCAAGCAAATTTGTCTACCGTTTGACGCCGATAATTAAATTACGATGTCAATGACCTAAATTGTTAAATATATATATATATGTATATATATATATATATATATATATATATATATATATATATATATATGAATAAGAAAGTTTTCTTGGATATTCCGCGCTTTGGATTCAAGTTCGGCCTCTGGCCACTGATTCCGACGTTTCGGCATGATCTCACATGTCATTATCAAGGATCAGTGGCCAGAGTCCGAACTTGAATCCAAGACTCGGAAAACCCAAGAAAACTTTCTTATTCGTACTTATATCCGCGAAAATCTGCAATATATATACACAATGGCATAGCCCATTGTTGGCCCATAGCATCTCCTTTATAAGGAGTTACTAGACCATGTTAAGTTTTAGTTACCTTAGTTGCTCGTAGATGCCATGCGGTCAACACACCGACCCAAGGAGAAATCTAACAGGGAACTAAAGTATTACTAATACGTTGATGTCGGTAAATTTTGCTTAGAGGCCTCTTTATTCAGACTTAAGGATCTTATACGAGCCTGAAAATCTCCAGACTCGGGACCCATAGCTTAAAGTCCATCCTGAAGGACTTACTCCTTGGATTTTTTCCGTCCTAAAATTACATCGACCGTGGCCGGGTTTGAACCGGCGACCCTCGTAACCAGAGGCAAGGAGCATAACCACTAGTCCATGCTAATAAAATTCACGAAATACTCGTTCAACATAAGGTTGATTTGTTTTGCCTTGCAGGGTGTCCACCGCGACCGATAAATTGTTGAATACCGTCACCGCCATTAAATAAAAGATACTAATACAATTATTATTAATTTATATTATTTTATTAAATTAAAATCATAATGTGTTGTCTTTTACTTCATCATGAATAAATATTATATATTTCCAATTATAAATTAGGCTATCATTAAATTAATTATACTAAGAGCACATCATTAACTTAAAAGCGTCTAATGCAAAATTAGAATAAAATGGAAAATAATAATAATAAAATATGGTTATAAATAGATTACAGATCTTTATTATAATGTCTATTAAACTGTTCAATAAATAATCTTATATGCTTAAACATTTTAGTCAAGTTTGTAATCTCTTGATTTTTATTTAAGGATTATTCCGCTAGAAATTACTTTTATTCAATCCAAAACCATCTCGTCAAAATTTACTGTTCATAGTATCTTCTTCATATGGTCCCTTTCAGGTCATACCCCTTCTTATCCCAACCGTCCTGCATTGTCGTGGTATAAACTTTCCTCTTTTATATTCGGCCATCCAATTTAATATCTTGCTCGTTGACACTAGGTCACAAGATAGCAGTCTGCTAACAATTCCTCTTCATAGCACTTCCTCCTATTCTACTTCCTTCACAGTAGCCTCCGCCCGATCCTGGAATCTCCTTCCTCAAGATATCAGGGGTTGACGCACACTTGGCACCTTTAAGTCACGCTTATACAGTTACCTGTTGTCTAATAATTAATTGTTCTCTATTTATTTAATTTTATGCTATGTCATTAATCTTTTCCTCGTTTTTTATATATCTTGTACATATTATATATTTAATTCGTTAAATTTAGAGTAAATCAAAATACATTATAAATATTAATTGTATTGTATTCATAACTTGTAATCGTTTATATATATATATATATATATATATATATATATATATATTGTAATTTAGATTTAAGACTTTTCTTTTGTATTTTTTTTAAACCTGGTTGAGTGGTAGACAAGGCCTTAAGGCCTTAACTCTGCCAGGTAAAATAAAGCTATTATTATTATTATTATTATTATTATTATTATTATTATTATTATCATTATTATTATTATTATTATGTTTTCGAGCATCTGTTTTAAATGCCTAACATTTAAATATGTTTATATTATAGCTTCTAAAACATTTTTCTTACTTACATGTAAGATAATTTCTTATTCTAACATTTTGAATCCCATATTACCTTGATATTCTTGCCGACCTCCAAAATTCCTTTGCAGCTCCATTAATACAGGGTGATTCAAAATTGACTTTACAAATTTACAAGCTTATAGAAATTTATTTAGAAGACCTACAGAATTGGTTTTAATCTCATATGATAGCACAACTCATCAAGTTTTCACCGACATAGTTTTATAGTACCTAGTTCTCTCACCGCGTGCGCTAGGTCTCCGAGCAAAGCTATCCCTCACTTGTTCAACCACAGCTTCAGCCGTACGTGGATGGTCAGTATGCTTGGAATGACTAACAGAATAGTCAGTCCTAACAAATGTTTGGTGCCAAGAATAAATTGTTGGCCTTCTAGGAGGATCCTTACCATACTGGGTACGAAATCTACGCTGAACAATTGTCGCAGATTTAGTTTCTTCGAACAAAAACACACAACGAGCACGCTCGGCACCTGTGAAAGCAGCCATTTTGATAAGAACTACGTTAGCGCACGCGGTGAGAGAACTAGGTACTATAAAACTATGTCGTTGAAAACTTGATGAGTTGTGCTATCATATGACATTAAAATAAATTCTGTACGTCTTCTAAATAAATTTCTATAAGCTTGTAAAGTTGTAAAGTCAATTTTGAATCACCCTGTATATCTGTAGTATAAGCATTGCCCAAGTTTCTGTTCTATAGTATAAAAAGCTATTTTTTATAATTATCTTTGTCCATAAAATTCAGGTATTCTATGATAGCCACATATTAATTATTAAATAATTATATTTAAGTGCAAATTATTGAAATTCGGCTACCAAGATCGAAGGCCACAGCCAAAAGCAAAATACACACTTCCTTTCCATGATTTTTTATTTCTTTCACTATTGTGGCCCCATTCATGTAATCAGTTAAGGTAATTCTACAAGCCAGAAGACTGAGAGTTCGATTCTCGATATGGTCTGAACTTTTATACTGATCTGAACCTTCTGGCAAACACCATGGCCTCAGTCTCAAACGGAATTGAGTGCAATACGCTTATTCTGATGTCAAATGCTGTCATCGCGGAAGTCTATCAAACCGCCTGATACGTCATGCTGATTGTTTATAAAGGAGAGAGCCTTAAAGCCGTGGGGAAATCACTTTATTTTCTTTGTTTGCTCTCTTGCTTTTGTCATTCCTTTTTAATTTTTCCATTTATATATTTCCTAGATAATTCTCATTTTTATATACTAGGCTATTAGCTAATACCCGGCGTGCGCTGCTACGCCTAAATAAATGAAAATGATTGTGCTTTTATGTTTAGTTGAATAAGTGAAAGGAAAAATAATTATAAATGTATACGTTTTAGATATCTCGTACTGATTACCCGACGTTCCCCGGGAATCTACTTATCCCGATCTTCTTGACATAAATGAGCTGAAATACGAAAATTAACGTGTTTTATGTCTAGTTAAATAAGTAGAGGGGAAAATTTATATTGTAATTATTTTTAGATACCTCGTGCTTTTTACCCGGCGTTGTCCGGGAATCTACTCATCCCAATCTTCTTGGCATAAATGAGCTGAAAGGCAAAAATTAATGTACTTCTTATGATTAGTTGAATTAGTAAAATGAAAAATAATTATAAATGTATATCGTAATTATTTTAATATTTCCCGTGCTGATTACCCGGTGTTGCCCGAGAATCTACTTATCTCGATATTCTTGGCATAAATGAGCTAAAAGACAAAATTAGTTATTGTGAGTTATCTGTAAAAGAATACCCGTCATGTGCTGCTAATGTTTGTCTCGATCTTCTTGGCATCAATTAAAGACAAAAATTGTTATTGTTAGTTATCCGTAAGAGATAAACATATGCTGTCGCGGACTTTTTTGTAGAGCTCTTTGAGATATTCAATTCTGTGTACATTAATTTTGTGTATTTGTTATGGTTTATGCAGCATAAGCCATTAAACATCCAAAGAGCTACTTTTTTCACTTTTCCACTGCAAAGGGCGATTTTAAGGGTGTAGGAATTGAGTATCCCAACTCTCTTTTAGCCTATATTCATCCCGGGAATCTGCTGAACATTTTGCAAAAAGCCCCAACACAATCGGATCAACGGTATGGCCGCGCATAAAGTACGAACAAACAAACAAACTCTCGGAAACCTTGTATGATGGAGAAAAACCGATATCATATTTGAATTGAGGAGAACAAATACTATCAGAATCACATATTTTTCTTTCTGAGACAACAAAAAAGTTTCTTTTTGTTGCTCAATGATATTATTGTAGTTGATGACACCTGGGGTCATGAGAAATATCCATTTTTAAATACAACTTATGGATAGACAGTGAATGCACATCCAATACGTCTTCCTCCGAGGAGTGATTTTGGAAATAAACAGGATGAAAATCATACAAATTAAGTTTAAGAAGAAGAAGATGAAGAAATACAACTTAAATGATTAAGTCAGTCCTGGTGGACTAGTGGTTACCACATTCGCCTTCGATCTCAAGGTTCCTGGTTATAAATCAGGCTGAAGTCGATTGATGTTTTTCTTCTTCTTCTTACGTAATTTAATATATCACTTTATACGTACGTTTACATGTCCCACGCTACATGGGCCTGACAGTAAAATGACATTTCGGGAGAAATATTTTAAAATTTTGTATCATACACACGTTTTTTGACCACAAAAGGACATGGAGAGCATTTCCGAATGAGAGAAAAGATCAACCCAAAGCCTAATCCGAGATAACACGAACATTTAAGAGGAAACATGCCATTCACCCTCACAATCATACTAAACATGACGAATATAATAAGGATAATTTTGATAGCCAGATGATATTCGGGGAACGTTTGAACCTTAAAGATTCATAATATTTTGAGGAAAACCCGCGAAAGAAAAACATCACCGAGGTAACTTGTCCCGACCGGTGACTGAAAACGGGACAGCTTCATGCGAGACAGCGACGCTTTCCCGTGATCAGAGTGATGGACCGATGGGTTTTCCAGGGCATAAAAATCCTTCATAAGTGAAATAAATTCGAGCCCCGTGACGTAGATTACGGTACGTAAAACAAACTTGAGTTTGAAGAAGAGGTCTGTGATCAAAATTTGTCGTTCCTTTCGCCAATATTTGAATTCGACACTAATGATCTTAGCTATTAAAGCGCGTCGATAAATAAAGTATTATTATTATTATTATTAGTAGTAGTAGTAGTAGTAGTAGTAGTAGTAGTAGTAGTATTAGTATTATTATTATTATCATTATTATTATTATTATTATTATTATCATTACTACAATTATCATTATCAGTATTATATGTCCACCGCTGTGATCTCGAGATAGCGTGCTGCCTTGTCACGCAGCGGGCCCGGGTTCAATCCCCGATCGGGGCAGTTTTTCTGGGTGAGGTTTTTATCGGGGTTTTTCCTCACCTATAAGACAAATGTCAGCAAAACTTTAAGGCCCAAACGGTCCCCGAAATCATATGGCCATAATCATCATCCTTATCATTATCACCATCATCATTATCCTTCACCGGTGTGGAAAGCAACGGGAAGCTACCACACCTACAATTTCCTAGTAAAGCTGCAAGCATAGCATGAAAATGCTATGATTGCAGTGAAGGACCTCCCTTCGGACGGAATTACTATGGATGGAATATTAGTATTATTATTATTAGTTTTATTATTATTATTATTATTATTATTAGTATTAGTATTATTATTATTATTATTATTATTATTAGTATTATTATCATCATTTTATTTAATGAGAATTCTCCTCAATACAGATGTCTCCAGTCGAACAATATCAAAATATTAAATAAGTTATAATACTGACATCTAAAATACACAATGTTAGATATTACTTTTCATAACTCTACACTGTTTATGATGTTACGCCATTTGTCCCGATCTTGTACATCATCTTCCACTACACCAAATGTTTCCATTGACATATGCACATTCTGTATCCAGAGACGTAGCAGGTCGATCTCTTCCTCCTCTCCGCTTAATTTCCCATTCGTGTGCAATCCTGGGTACCATTCCTCCTCCCATTCTATTAGTAACGTACATGTCCGTATCATTGTAGTTGTTTTCTTTCAATTGTGATGACACTTTATTCTTCCACTTTCACAAGACGTCATATTTCTGTGTCCATTATTTTATATTTTCTCGGTATTCTGGCTGATCGTCTCCAGAAGTCCATTTTCAGTGCATACAGTTTATTAACATGTTTTCTGCTTAACATCCATACCTCTGCTCCATACAAAATTTTACTCTATAACATTAAATCTAATATATAAAAATGTGTGTTTGTTTATTTGATAGTTTCTTCGTACTTTATGTTCGGCCATGCCGTTGATACGATTGTGATGGGGCTTCTTGCTAAATGTTTAGGAGATTCCCGGGATGAACATAGGCCAAACGAGAGTTGTGATGCTCAACTCCTACACCCTTAAAAACAGCCCTTTGTAGTGGAAAACGTGAAAAAGTAGCTATTTGGACGCTTAAATGGCTTATGCTGCCTAAACCATAAAAAACACACAAAATTAATGTAGGCCTACATAGAATTGAAAATCCCAAAAAGCTCTACAAAAAAGTACGCGACAGCATATGTTTATCTCTTACGGATAACTCACAATAGCCATTTTTATCTTTCATTGATACCAAGAAGATCGAGACAAGTACGTAGATTCCTGTGCACGCATAGCAGCACATGGCGGGTATTCTTTTACGGACAACTCACAACAACGAATTCTGTCTTTTAGCTCATTTATGCCAAGAAGATCGAGATAAGTAGATTCCCGGGTACCACTGGGTAATCAGCACGGAGTATCTAAAAATAATTACGATATAAATGTTTCCCTCCACTTATTTAACTAAACATAAAACACATTAATTTTCGTATTTCAGCTCATTTATGTCAAGAAGATCGGGATAAGTAGATTCCCGGGCAACGGCGTGTAATCAGCACGGGGTATCTAAAAAATATAAATTTATAATTATTTTTCCCTTTACTTATTCAACTAAACATAAAAGCACATTAATTTTCATTTATTTAGGGGTAGCAGTGAACGCCGGGTATTAGCTAGTAAAATAATAAAAATAATACTTAATACTATCTAAAGACAGAGCAAGGGAAGACTCATATATAGTCGTAGTATAATTTTAAGATGAATGTGAAGAAGATAAAGATCATTATATTCTCCATCAATCTAGTTATACAAAAAAAGGCAAAATACAGTTGTTTTCTGCACCAAAATTAGCTATCTGTATAACTATAATTTCTCCAAAATGATTTCTGCATATTACGTGTTCTAATTCACTGAATTCATGGCCACTGCAGAAGGGACATACACATGTTTGTGATCATTGACTTAATCGCCTGGCACGAAGCCAGCAGCGTTTATTTTTACTGGAAATCGATGGATAGACAGGCATAGAGGCAAAGAAGAGTTAGAACGAAGTAAGGTAAAACGAAAGAATTTCAAGGTAAATTTTATAGCTATTGGTTTCTTTTTAACCATGAGGTAGTATAGGAGACAGAAAATTCAATTCCAAAGTGATCCCACTACAGGCTTTATCATGCTCTTCGGAAAATTAAATTATAGCCTCGATATTCTGACAGATATTTTCCAGACTATACTATTATGTTTTTTTATCCGAGGCTTGATACTTGGGACTGCGAGCAATGTATAATATACACCTTGAAGTGGGTTGCTAGCCCGTTTTCATGGCGGGTTTATTATTCGGCGTTTCCTCGCTAGACCGATTGCCTTCATCGAGCTCCAGAGCTCAGCCTGCTCCGTTTTATTTCGGAGTTGTCTCCTCTAGATGGGTTGTCTTGCAGGACTAACGAACCCCATCCGCCCGTTGTGGATTATTCTTGGATTGTGGAAAAGAACAAGAGGAAGACCAGCCAAGAGATGGATAGACAGTGGATGCACATCCAATACGTCTTCCTCCGAGGAGTGATTATGGAAATAAACAGGATGAAAATCCTACAAATTATGAATAAATAGGAAGAAGAGTATATATTCACTAATATATAAAATTATTCCTTAAATAACCTTGGGTTTATATCGTTAATGCAGAAAATATTATATTGAGAGAAAAAAATTAACGAAGTGTAAAATGTTCAGTCTTAGAAGAAGAGGAAAGGAAGCATGACAATTTAAATGAAATTGCCCGAGCGAAGTGGCTTAGATTTATACAGGCCTTCCAATATAAAACCGGACACGCCTCACGGGGTTTCGCCCGTCAGGCTGCGCTCTCTCCTCGTCCGCATTTCACTCTGCCAGCCGCAGAGGGTCCGGTTTTATACTGGAAACCCTATAGTAGTAGCATTTGAGACTCATATTTTAAATATACCCGGTTTAATTCGCGGACTTATCAACGAGACATTGTTTTAATTTTCCCCAGTCGTCAAGACAAATACCTTATTTGAATTTCATTTACCTAAACCATTACATCCAAATCATAATTTCAATATGCTATTAAAATTAAATTAGAGAAGTTATGCATATTCGGTAAAGGTGGAATAATGAATACCATGTTCGTCTATGGTTCATGGTTCGCGGGTTCAAACCACCTAATTGACATTACTTATATTTATTTTGATTCCTATCCTTCTACTGTTATTCAATACTTTCCCATTCCCGATTCATAAAATAGCCTAATATTTTTAGGGAAATTTAAATGGAAGTATAATAATTTAAAAACACTTTATTTATTTTTTGTTATAAATTTAACTTTTTTTATGGAATCAGCAGGTGATGTGGTTAGAATATTTTTATTTAAGAATAATTCTAGCATTTTTGGTAAAAATGCCCATATTCTCTGTCTATTTTATGACTCGCAAGGCCCATCGGTCGGGTCCTAGGATTTTTTTAGGGAATAAATGCCTGAGTATGGCTCCCTCCGAAAGGGACGTAAAGCTATTGGACCGATGTCGTAGATTAAGGGTTTTCCAAACAACATCTCGTATAATTTTCCTTCCTCAAATAATGGTTAACTATTCTCCCACCTCATTCTTGGTCAACCTACTGGGTGCTTTCGCTCTGGTTATCCTATAAAGAGCTTCCATGCCCCTCTATCATCTCAGCCATCGGAGTCTACAGGAAACAATTGTTCTTATCTAGAAGAATTACATACACACATATATATATATATATATATATATATATATATATATATATTAAGAAATAGAAATGAGAAGAGTCCCTATAATGCGTAATGGCATGCATTTACAGATTTGAACCTATGTTTAATTTTCCTCCACCTTATTTCGATTTGTTATTATTGTTCCTAAGCATTTGAATTCAGCCACTTCTTTAAAATTTCCCTTGTTTATTATTAACTGCCCAGTTCCATTATAATGTATTTCTACGTGTAACCATTTATTTACTTATATTTATATTTACTTCCAGCTCCAATTTACTTAGTGTTTCTTAATAGAATGTGCATGTTGACCACTTAATATCCCCTCGCTATTCCCTAATAAATTATATTTCATCAGCTTATACCAACAACGTATTAATACAATTAATACCTTCTTTATCCTCTAAATTTGATAGACTGCTCTAGCACAAAAGTGCAGAAAATAAAACATAAGTACAGACGTAAATACGTTTATGGTAATACAATACAGAACAGATAATGAAAAGTCTTTCCAATTATGAATCTGACATATGCAAATGAACATAATGTTATTTATAAATATCTATATAACCTGCTTTTAAAATAAATTTTAACTTTAGTTACCGTGATTTATAAAGTTATCAACAGTTGATAAGTGAATGATAAAATGAATACGGCGAAGATTGATGAAATTGTCGATAGTATTACTATGTAATGTGTTCCGTCGCCAAGAATTGAACTGCAGATGCCAATCTGGCTGTAATATGAAAGACGGGACATGTCATAATGAAATTACGACCTTCACGAGAAAGAATCTTGTTTGATGTTATGCAATTTATGTTCCTCACATTCCGGTTTATAAAAACAACTAGGCATTTCAATCATTTTTTGTAAATACGTTTCGGGCTTTTAACTTCGCTGTTACAGCCAAGTTATAAACGTGTCTTCAAGCAATATTCACAAAAATAAACAACAGTGATTTTCTAGAAAAATACTTTATTTTATGATAGCTGAATGACAAACTCATTAGGCTATCTAGTTGGCAACGATATAAGTGGCATGTAAATACTTGCAATTCTTGTTTCTTTTTCTTTTTTTTCGAAGTAAAAAATATTAACATAAAAACGTCACAGAGCTTAGATAAACTATACACAATTATTTATAAATATCGAATGATTCAGATCAGTGTCCTTATCATAGGCAGTCCCTCTCTTTTAACTCTTGTGGCCCATGTTGGTTCCCGGCGAATATAGTATTTTTAATTTCATATATTTTATATACGTTTACTGCACAATTTATTATTCGCTGATGACCAGATTATAATAGGACAAGATAAAGAAGATGTAGAATATATGATTAGAAAGTTGGTAGATGCATTTGAGATAGATGGACTGAAAATAAATTATATTAAAACAGAATATATGGTAATCGGAGGAAATTCAGAAGACCTACAAATAAATAATATTATAATTAAACGTGTTGAAGAATTTAAACATCTTGGATCTATAATAGATAAATCTGGTACTTGTGAAAAATATATTATTAACAGAGTAAATTGTGCAAGGAAGGCGATTAGATCCCTGAATGGTCTTTTATGGAATAGAAATTTGACCAGAAAAACAAAAAAAGAGATTGTACACATCATAATAGAAAGTATACTTACATATGGATCAGAAAGCTGGACAATGAAAGGATGCAGAAAAGAATCTTGGCGACATACATGGATGGATTACGGAGAAGTATGAGAATATCCAGGCTACAACATATTCGAAATACATATATCAGACAAGAAATGGATGGACAAAAAACTTTATCGAAAGTATAACAAAGAGAGCTTTACAGTGGTATGGACATATACAACGGATGTCGGAAGACCAGTGGCCTAAACAGGTGTTAGATTGGATGGTACCAGGCAGAAAGGGGGAGAAATAGAAGAACATGGTATGAGGGAATATATGATGGCATGATGAAGAGGAGTATAGAAGAGAGACAATGGGAAGATAGGAATCTCTGAAAAGCAGGAATCAAGGGCGAACTGCTGTAAAGTGGAAATCCTATATTAGGTAGATACATTGGGTCTGAGTTTATGTACCTTGTCGTATGATTATTTCGTCCATGTCCAGGTACATTGCTAATAGCAGATCCAGGAACGACTGCTACTATGTGTCTGTATAATATCCATCCATCCATAGTAATTCTGCCCGAGGGCAGATCCTTCACTGTAATCATAGCATTTTCATGCTATGCTTGCAGCTTTACTAGGGAATTGTAGGTGTGGTAGCTTCCCGTTACTTTCCACACCGGTGAAGGATGATAATGATAAGGATGATGATGGTGATGATGGCCATATGATTTCGGGGATTGTTTGGGCCTTAAAGTTTTCCTGACATTTGTCTTACAGGTGAGGAAAAACCGCGATAAAAACCTCACCCAGAAAAACTGCCCCGACCGGGGATCGAACCCCTATAATAAATTCCTGCAAGAAGTTTTCCCAGAACATTTCTGTTTCTTGGTTATCATCCACGGTATTAGCTTCTAAATAACATAGGTGAAGGAGGCGCAAGTCCTATATAAAGAAGGAATTTTAATAATTAAAAGAAATGAAATATGATCCAGTTTATTTTTTTTTTTGTTCTATGGTATGCGAGCTGTGATTTAGTCAGTTATCGTAACAAAATCACTATGTATGGTCTTTCAAAAGTAATCCTCCAAAATATAGTCGCTCCAGAAATTAACCTGTTTCGAGATAATTCAATTTTCGTTTTGTTTGTTGGACTTGATGAATATTAAACACTAATTGCAAAACATTAATGACAAGAGAATTAATTTACATGTCTAAACAAATCACAAGTCGATCCAAAAACTTTAAATTCAGATACCAATCTAACAAATTTGAGCAAAAATTGAAAACAGATCAGATTAACGCTATGTGTTTATTGCGGAACCTGGAGCATAAAAATTGCAGTGGATAGTAAATGGAAAATGCACACCCACACAGATTTTGCTATGTCGAACTTCTTGGAAAGGACAGGAATCAATAGTTACAGGACATTGTGGATGACACTGACTAATAAATTTGAATTTTAAGTCAGTTTTCCGTAATTAATTTGCCTCTAATTATATTTTATAAAAACATTACCTGCATCGAATTTCAAGTTCCTTATTTGATTTATTTTCAAATTAAAGAATTAAAGTAATTTCAATAAACCCTATTCACACTTTCGATCGTCTTCTCCTTCCTAGGGCTCAATCCAACGATTGAAGGGTCTGCCCAAGGATCTCTTGCCTGGTGGCTGGTAAGATTTGAAGTGGTATTCTTGTTCTGCTCATTCTTCTTACGTGAGATTTCCAGTTGTTTCTATATTTTTGTACATATCTCATGATTTTGTAATTCATTGATAATCTCAGAATTCCTTTTATGGTCTGTCCTTGAGTAACCACTTTCCATTAATTGCTGTAATTACAAATTCTGAATCATAATCACGGTTTTATAAAAAAAATTAAAAGTAAAGTGTTTTACTTCAGGCGCTAGCAGGACTTTGGGGTAGTAGAAGGTTTCGGCTCACGCCATTCCGCATGGGGTATTAGGAGGTTGGGGCTCCCAACTTTCCGCACGATAAGTCACCCGGGTTGTCAGCCCTGTGTGACGACTGCCTTTATTCCAAACATAATCTTTTTTTTCGATTACAGGCTGAGTTGATCCCAGAGTCATGATGGTGCCAGAATATTTACGCCTGTTTAAAAATCCTGACCCCACCTGAAATCGCACCCACCATTTTCCAGCTTGTTGCCCTTTGTCTTAAGCCCTTAACCAAGATTTTATAACTGTTTATATTATTTATGTAACATATACAAAAAAATGTATATTCCGAACAATGATTATAAAACTTTTGTGGTCTGCGCTTATTTTTTTTTTATTTCCAGGTTTTTTTATAGCTGCGGAAACAAATGAAATATTTACAAAATCGTTGTTGTGGTTTAAACTTTGTTTCTACAGTTTACAATTTTTAGAGTTAATTTATCGTAAGCTAGATTAACTTTAATGTTAATCCTTGCAATGGCATTGTGACTCGCATTAATAATAGATTTACTGAGAATTGGTATTATTTCATGTTATATATTATATAACTAATAAAATAGCAAAATTCCAGGGAATATGTGGTACGATAAAACGATCACTAAATAACGAAACAACAAGAGAGACCCAACTGAAATTTTATAAAACTTTGGCAGTACCGGTACTGATCTATGGTTCAGAAGCCTGGATACATAAAAAGAAGATCTAAGTAGGATAACGGCGGCAGAAATGAAATTTTTGAGATCTGTTAAAGGGTGCACTAAGGAAGACAGAATCAAGAACACATAAATAAGACAGGAACTTGAAATATTTGCAATAACTGATAAAATAGATACATATAGACAAAAATGGAAGAAACACATAGACAGAATGAACGAAGATAGATATCCAAAACAAATGACAAAATACAAACCTAAAGGCACCCGAGATGTGAGCAGACCTAGAAAGAGATGGGCTGAAGTCGGAACGGGTCAACAGACCTAATCCATGAATGCAGATGATGATGATATTATATTTAACAGTTAATTCTCCAAGCTTCTTATGGTTACTTTCATTCAGTTGACATTACCAGTGCACCGCCCTTAATTACTGGTGACTTAATGCAGGGTGGCACAGTTAAATTTACGTTTACAATTCTAGCTAATCGATTTCGAATTAGAATCATTACCCTAATGCACAATGTCCAGGTGTAACTGTTTATTACCATGTCATTACGAGTGAAAAATGCAAATTACTAAAGTTTGTTTTGAAAATGCATTTAAGATAATTTCCCTAAAAAACATAAAACATATATACCTACTAATTTTCTAACATATAGACCTACTTATTCTAAGTATATGCTTTTGTTTTTATGTCATCTTAATGAAGACGCTTTAACATCCAGGATATATCACATCTTATGTATGGTTCTAATATGTAGGCATGTGTATGAATGTATGTATTTTTAAACAACGTGAGTGTAATATGGATCGTTATGATGACCAGACGGTATTCGGGGACTGTTTTGATATACGGTCTCCTGTAATTAGTGTTATGGGTAGGAAAAGCCCCAAAAAACACATACAGAATACTCTTTTCCCGACCAGTAGTCGAATTCGGGCCCATTGCGTCTGAGATGGCAAATAATAATTTTATTTATATACAGAATTTTAATGTTTACACATCTTTCTGTGTCTAAAGTTTTATTTTTCTTCTCCACTCGTCTCTATCCATCCAATCCATGTCATTCAGTACTCTTGTTTTCATTCCAGTTCTTATTTCTTGCATCCATGAGTTTCGAGGTCTTCCTTTCTTTCTTCCACCATTCCAACGTTTTCCTCTTGCATTTGTCGTACGTGCCCATAGCAATTTAATTTCTTATAGGCCTATCATTGCTTATAACTAACTAACTAACTGGCACTATCGAACCCGCAGGTTCATAGCCGCGCGGACATAAGCTATCCATATATCCCTATCCTGAGCTAATGTTTTCCAATCATTCTCTATATAATCCACTTCCTTCAAATCATAGTTAATGTTATTCTACCACCTCATTCTTGGTCTACCAACTGGACGTTTTCCTCTGGTTTCCTACAAGAAGCTTCCATGCACGTATTTGATTCCCCATTCGTGCCACATGTCCTGCCCATCGCAGTCTACGAGACTTAACTGTTCTTATTATATCTGACTTCTTATAAAGACCATGTAGTTCACTGTTATGAAGTCTTCTCCATTCACCTGTCTGTTCATCTCTCTTTAGTCCAACAATTTCCCTAAGAACTTTATTCTCAAATACTCGTAATCTCCTTTCTTCCCTTAAAGTAAGAGTCCATGTTTCGCATCCATATAATATAGGTAGAATTCATCCATAGTTATTCTGCCCGAAGGCAGGTCCTTGATTGCAATCTTATCATAGAAACCCCATTTCTGTCGTTTGTATTCTTGTTTCCTGGTTTATGGTTAAGACCCATTTTCCCGATGCATGTAGTAGTGTTGGAACCACAATTGTTTTATAAAATGTTTAAAGTATTCCCTTTCTAGTTCCTTTGAGACTTCGTTTTATGGTGCCACACATATAATTAAATGTATTTTTTTTAATGATACATTGTATCCCAGGTAATTAAAATTGCTCACCTGTTCTTTTATTTTTTTTCTATAATTGGATTTTCACTCTTAGTGGTTCATACCCTCGGAAAGCTAATTCTTTGTTTTCAAATTAGATACTTTCATGTTGTATGTTTCACATATTTTACTTAATTTGTAAATTGCCTGTTATAAGCCATCTTCCGTCTCAGATATCACAACATGATCGTCTGCAAAAAGTATCTAATAAAATATCGTCAATTTTAAAATGTTCAGTTAAAACAATTTGCCAATTCTGTATGGCAAAGTATATATATATATATATATATATATATATATATATATAGGCCCTATATATACAGTTATTAACATTCTTGTTCATACAGATTTTGTGATATAAAGTAAATGTTCTATCTTAGGAATAGTGATTTATTTATGATTATCACTTCAGAGTATTATCACAGCCTAACTCACCTATACTTAAAAAATTATCTTTTGCATCTATTTCTATTCAAAATTTAATTAAAACTAAAACCAACGAAATTAACTTTCACTTGTTTGTAACATTTCTGCGTTTGTAACATTTCTGTTCATACACTTAAAACACAAATCTAAAACACAGAAAATTGTCTTTATTTAATACTTAGTAGAGTACCCCTTAGCTTTAATCACTGCTTGACATCGTAGTTGCATTGAATTAACAACTTTTTTATTGCCTCAGGTGTGATTTTATCCCATTATTCTCTATTGAAACGCTCTGCCTCTTTTTTTTTTTTTTTTTTTTTTCCAAGTCCTTTTCCTTTTACGAACATTTTTCTTCAATTCGGCCCAACGATTCCCTATTAGATTTAGATCAGCTGATTGCGGATGTGTTCTCAGCTGCTTTGGAACTTTCCAGATCAACCAAAGATTGTTAATGTCTGTAGTATGTTTACTGTCATTGTATTGTTGAAATATGTAATTCTGTCCTAGTCCCAGTTTTTATGGCAATTTGTTTTACGTTTACCATCAACATCCTGTTGCAATGCCTGTTATCACTATTCCGTCAATCAAATGCAGGTTTCCAATCCCGCTGGAAGACATATAGGCCCAGATCATAACTGAACATCATAACGTGTTTCACACTCGAAAGGGTATTCACCTTATCATCAGCAGTGTTGGGTTCCTTCCAAACCCTTATCATATTATCTGATCCGAAGAGATTTGTTTTGCTTTCATCGGACCAAATTACACAATCCGAAAACTCTTTGATTTGTTTAGAAGCTCTTTTGAAAAGAGTAAACTTGCAGCAGAATTTTTTCACTTACATATGACATTTTTCACGGTCTGCGGCCATGATAATTATGCGACCACAGTATACGACGATCAGTCTGATTGCTCATTTGCTTTCCGGACACTTCTTCCACCATAGGCCTAAGTTCCGGGACACTAATCCGAGTATGTGTTCTAACATGTCTGAGTATAAAACGTTCTTCTCTTTCGTTTATTATTTTTTCTCTACGTTTACGCTGAAAATTTTCTATCATACCTTCATACTTGAACTTGTTAACTATGTACTGTACTGTTGCATGTGATTTGCACATTATTTTGCCTGTTTTACCCGGTGATTTCCCTCATAAAGCAA
The DNA here is from genome assembly GCA_030220185.1 of Diploptera punctata. Lineage (NCBI taxonomy): Eukaryota > Metazoa > Arthropoda > Insecta > Blattodea > Blaberidae > Diploptera > Diploptera punctata. The sequence continues at coordinate 779,842 of JASPKZ010003844.1, read as the reverse complement.
GGTTGACAATAGTTCTATTTAAGTCTGAACTTAACTGCAATTGCTTCTCCATTGTGTACACAAATGAAGCAAGTACGTCAATACTATGAAACAACCCTCTCTACTGGTTCACTTGAGTAGGTAGCGCAACATTAGTTTACAAACACAAAGGATAGAGACAGCATTATTTGAGTGTATGAACAAGACTGTTGCATTCCAGTTCCATCCATGTTGCTATGCTAAAGTAATGATTGTTTTCCAAATTAATTTAATCGTGCTACAATATACAATTAGTTATCATATATTTCCGTAACATTAAACGTTTTAATGTATGCTGACGATGTGGTTATTATTCAAGAAAATGGAAATAATTTGCAGTACTCTTTACATCAATTAAATCAGTTATGCCAAGAATATAGTTTCAAAAATATCAAAAGAAAAAACAAAAATAATAGCATTTTGGGGAAGTGAACATATAAGATGAAAAATCATAATAGACAACAAACCTCTGGAACAAGTAACAAATTTTAATTATTTGGGTTATAATTTTACTATAAACAAAAAACTAAAAAAGACGTAAATGTGAAACTGTCCAGATTTCAAATAATATGTGGAACTATACGTAAAACATTAAAGAATAAAACAAGAAGAGTACTAGATTGAAGTTTTATAAAACATTGGCAGTTCCTGCATTACTTTATGGGAGCGAAACTTGGGTAATGACCAAAAAATTGCAAAATAGATTACAAAGCACAGAAATGAACTTCCTTAGAAGAACAAATGGCTGCACAAGATTGGATCGGATAAAGAATAAAGATATAAGAACAATGTTAAATATATATCCATATAATGAGAAAATCAGAGAATATAGAGAGAAATAGTTTACACATGTGGAAATAATGCATCTAACAAGATTACCAAGAGCAGCATTCAACTACAAGCCAAGAGGTTCAAGGAATGTAGTCTATGGGAATATAGTCTATGGGAAACTTTCAAGTGTTCAGGTTACTTATAACTTATCATTAAACTGTTTTACCCCATGGCGCGACAAGCCTAAAAGACCCTTGACCTTCCAGCAAGTGGCTGACCTTACATACACATGTGTTAATCACAGTGGTGGGCTATTATTCAACCAGTATACAGGTAAAATATGGCCAGAATGTCAGATCCCCAATACGTTATAAATGATTTTCTCAACCAGATACCGTTATTTATTGTAGCTACCAAGTTCTTCACGATGCTGGGTGGACACCAATTGCTTTCGGGTCAAAATTACATAAGCAAATTTCTTCCCCATAGGGCCCCGAACCAGGCACCAAATCATGATGCCTTAATAATTATAACCAAGCCATACAAGGCTTCCTTCTTACAGTTATTTTAGGTAGGTATTTTATGCTCAGTTACGGCGCGAAATAACTAAACTTTATACTACTGGAATTAAAGATATTCCTCAATTGTATATATAAGAGCAAAATAAAGCATTGAATAAACAAAAATAATTAAATGAATGGTGTGATACATATGATTCCTTGTTGAAATATATTTAATCATAAAATTGGAATTTTGAATGTGTTAAAATCAAATTGTATTTAACCCTTCAATTGGAGAAACATTAATTTCTCCTGCCAGTTATTTAAATGTTCCGGACCGCAAAGGAAACAAAATCATGTAAAACTCTAAGTTATTATTGTAGGCTATATTATTACGTAATTTGACATAAACTTAAGTAATTTATATTAATTTGTTTTTTATTGTTTCATAAACAATAATATATAAATGAATGAAATCCATGTATCTTAAAAGATATGTCTACATTGTGAAGTTAAGGGTTAAGAAACACACACACACAATTGGCATGGTAATGGTAACTATGTGTTAAATTATATATATATATATATATATATATATATATATATATATTACCTTGTATACTACCGTCTTCCTCAACTATAATGTTTCTATTTAAAAGTTTTGTTCATTTCACTCTAGGCCTTTCGAAGCATGTTTCATCTTCTGGAGTTGTTGTAGTAGTGTAGAAATATATGTATATGTCTAGTAGAGGGTTTTGCTCATTAGGCATATTTTCGTTGAGAATGTTTGTATTCTTGGCCTCCTTGATAATTTCGATTTCCTCTACTAGATATATAATAACAATAATAATAATACTAATAATAATAATAGTAATAGTGATAGTAATAGTAATAATAATAATAATAATAATAATAATAATAATAATAATAATAATAATAATAGGTATTATTGCAGCCAATGGCCATGTAGAAAGAATTGTTTTCATGTCTTACACAAGTCTGTTATCGATGTTCCTATGTTTTTACACTGTAATAGGTGATATCGGTCGCAGTGCGACCCACATAGTTTGCACTTGCACTTTTCTTCTGGGTTATGGCGCTTCACTGTTGTGCTTGTGCATATCCTGTGGTGGAAGCCATGGACCGCGACTCTTGTCACTGTGTGTCTGAGGTCGTATCTGGCTGCTGTCCATTCTCTGTAGATCATCGCATCCGTAGCGTAGAACTCAGGTCATATACAGATATTTCAGGACATATACAGATATTTCTACACTAGTACAGCAACTCCAGAAGATAAAGCATGCTTCGCAAGGCCTAGAGTGAAATCAACAAAAATTTTAAATAGAAACATTATAGTTGAGGAAGACGGTAGTATACATGGTAAAAAATATATATAATTTAACATTGTTATAACCTCAACGGTATAAAAGACAATTATGAACTTATAAAGTATAGATAACTATGTGCTATACAAAACCCATTCAAAATGGATAACTGGAAATATCAAATGACTTGAAAATGATCTCACACAGGAAGATTGAAACGTCGACTTGAATAAATTGAATATTTGACAGAGATAACGAATTAATTATTGTTATTACTAGTATTGTATAATGTTACAACGTTTATAATACTACGTCACGGGATCTACAGTTTCCTTTCCGAAAAAAAAGCTCATTATTTTTTATTCCATTATTGAATCATTGAGTGCTGGTAGGTTGAAACCAGAAAACTTGGAATCTGAGCCGAGCATGGCTTTCACATTCATTCATTGAATTCTAAATTGAGCTTCTAAAGATACAACATCATTGAAACTCTCCTAGAACTTCGTGAATCGGCTCCGCCGATACCGCCACCAGCTCCCGCTACTGTGGTATAGCACGAGCATCGAGCATCGAAATTGTCCAGCGACATCGAGTCTGTCTTGTCTGTGGATGGTGACCGGTAGTTTAGTGTGCTGTGATTGGCCGAAATAAAAAGTGATCCTATTGGCCAATTAAAGTGCGTGGCAGCCTTGAGACCGGGCACGTGCCCGGTCCATTGTTTATAGTGCAAATTAGCACTAATATATATATCGTGTGCTTTGTGGCATCAATAAGTGTTATAGCTCAGCGCAAAGTGTTTTTTGTGTTAAATTCTACCTTAGTGTTGGTGACAAGTGTATTTAGTGTATCTTGCATAGTGAACTAAGTCTTGGAAATACCAAGCATGGCATCTATGCCAGATTTAAGTGGGTCAATGGATGTCGAAGAACCCGGACCTCTCATATATTGGGAGGATGCTGATGATAAATTTGAGAAGCATGTTGCTTCATGTAAATTCAAACGTAGTGAGAGTGAAGAAATCAAGTCTATTCTTCACCATATCCGGGGAACTTTCATGATAATCATAAATTACTTTCAAACCTACAAAAAATATGAGAGGTCCGAGTCAGCTGGGGATCTTACACGCCACTGTTTGGATCGATTGAACAAAGTTATTGATAGATACGAGCCGGGACTCGCCTTATTTCAAAATTTCCATGCAGAATTACGAGCCTGTACTGCTGAAATTCAAATCGCTTGTTTTTCATTCCAGCAGGAATTTAAATCTAGATCAGCTTCCGAGCTTAGTGAACTTAGTGATGCTCCTACAGGGGCTATTCCTAAAGATAAGAAAAGAAAAAAGAAATAAAAAAAACCCTAAAGTTACAGAAAGTGTTACACTTTCTAAAGCTAGAGAAAGTGCTATACTTTCTAAAGTTAAAGAAAGTGCCATACTTCCAAAAAGAGATGACAAAACGCCAAAACGTTATGGTAAACATATACAAGACTTGGAATTCAAAACTCCAGTAAGTCGATCCAAACAACCGGTGGATGCTCCTGCTGTTGTTCCAGCAATTGCAACAGAAAATACTTCTTCAGTTCAAACTGAATCTTCTACACCAATAGCTGGAACATCTTCACAGGTAGAGCCATCTCCAATGGAGGAAAGTACACCAACCGCTCCGACAGTGAATGCACCTTCTGATAACCCTGTTCGTATGGGACCAAGACCCCCACCAATTACTATAACTGGTCACGGGGACTTGTTCCGTATGAACCGGGAACTTAGAAACTTACTTTCTGAACCTTTCAAAGTAGTTAATGTATCATAAGGATTGCGGTACTATGCCTCAAATCTGGATGACTTTTTGAAGTTAAAGGAGTATTTTCGTTCCCTTAATAAGGAATATTATACTTACCAACTCAAAAAAGATCTTCCATTGAGACTGGTACTCAAAAAGTTGCCCTCAAGCATACCTCTAAACGACATACGAGAGGAAATCCTTTCATTAGGATATCCTCTCAAGGCGATAAAACAAATTTCTAAAACCGAAAATGATCTTACTATAAAGCTACCTATCTGGATTCTTGAGTTAGAGAATACTCCTCAAGGCCGGGAAATAGAGAACTTGAGGCGACTTTTGTTTACTGTTGTAGCGATTGAACCTTACAGACCTCGCTCTGGGCTGAAACAATGTTTTCGTTGTCAGTCCTTTAACCATACTTTCCCTGGATGCAACCGGACTCCACGTTGTGTTGTCTGTGCTGGGTCTCACAATCACAAAGAGTGTGCAGTTAAGGCCGAAGCACAGCGCAACAAAAATTTGCTAAAGTGTGCAAATTGCGGGGAGTCTGGCCATCCAGCTTCCTATAGAGCTTGTCCTGCTTTTCAGGCAGCTCAAGAAAGATACAACCAAGTCACTCGACCTGTTCCGAAACTTCCAGTTCAACCTCGGACCTTTAATTCCACACCAGTTACTCCAAACGTTACCTATACCGCAGCCTTACAATCTGGCAACGCTTTACCAAACAATAATGTAAACAGCAATGTTCCAGTTCAGGGCCCGCTACAGTGTACTATACCTTCAAACGATACAGTAGAGGCAATGCTCCGGAAAGTCGAGCCATTATTGGCTCAACTTTCCACTCCTATGGAGCGTTTCCTCTTTATGAATCGTATATTTAACCTATGCTTTGCATAAATCAAAATTACAGATGGCCTACCAAGTAAATTGTGTGAGTGTGCTCGCCTAATATAGTGAGGCTCAGTACTGCACTGTCTGGCTTTCGGACTCTCTGCTTGCCAGCTATGCAGTTACTGACGTCCTATTTTAGTGTGATAATTTTCACAATTTACAAAAATCTATTGACTGCTTGATGAAAACAACTTGTCACCAAATGGCTAGGGTTGAAATGAGCTATAACCCATTAATGATAGCCACAAAGGAATTTGGCTGCCAAGTATGACCTAGTAGGTACACAGAGCAGCACACTGGACGGTGCCAAGACACTGTCAACACTCAGTCAGTCATGGCTTTCACTAACTCACCAAGACCCGCAGATTTAGAGAAGATAATACAAACAAATATTATACCATAACGAATTTCAATGGAAACATAGGATTATGAAACCACTATGTTCAATATCGTTACTAATTCCCTTAATGATTTCCATAAAATAACACGTTATTGATTGCCAATGAGTAACCTTAATTAATTAAAATTGTGCCATTAATTTGAACACAAATGATGTTTTTTTCATAAAGTATCTAAATACTCTAATGACCCGAAATTGGAATTAGTAATTTAAAACTCATTTCGCCAGAACTGAATGACTAATTACAGGTTGGAAAATCCGATCTTCCAGATCAAATGAATATGTAAACTAACGATTTTTATTGAGTTCATGACATCTCTCATTCCTCGGGTCTGTGATTTTTTCCCCTCATTGGTTGGATTTTTGTTCGTCATCATAACAAAGGAGTAATTAAAAGTTTAATATGGTTTATTCACAGCATCGTAAATCGTAAAATGCTTTGCAGTTTGATTCCAATTGTAAACAGCCATCCATTAATCAAAATATTTGAACTCTCTCTCTCTCTCTCTCTCTCTGTCCTCTCTCTCTCTCTCTCTCCCCTCTCTCTCTCTCTCTCCTCTCCTCTCTCTCTCTCCTCTCTCTCTCCACCTATCTATTTTTCTCTCATTCCCTCTTTCTATTTCTCTCGTTCTCTCTTTCCCTTTCTCTCTCTCTCTCTCTCTCTCTCTCTCTCTTTCCCTCTCTCACAATTTCCACCTCTCCAATTCTATCCCACTCTCCTTATGTCCCCCCTTTCACTCTTTTCCCTCATTCTTTTTCTTTCTCCCTCCCTCTTACTATTTCTTGTTTAACCTATCCCATGTAAGTACTTTCACCCCTGGTCCCGAGGATCGCGGGTTCAAACCCAGCCTGCGTCGATAGATATTTTTAGGATGTAAAAATCCAAATAACAACTCCACCGGGAGGGACTTTAAGCCGTGGGTCCTGAGATAATTCAATTAATTATCACAACTTCTCATTCAATAAAGTAAATTAATTATTCATAATAAAATACCATAAAATTATTTAAGATTTTTTACTTAATAATTAAATTAAATTTTATTAAAATAAGACAGTATTTATTTCGTCCCACCTTTCATTTCCTGTCATTATATTTTTATTTTCTTCCCCCATATAATAAAATATTGTTAATTTTATTCTCTTCCCCCATATAATAAAATGTTGTTAAATTAAAATCTCCACATATTGCATAATAAAATAAACGAAGATTTTCAGGCTCGTAAAAGATCCTGAACCCGGAATAAAAAGGCCTCTAAGCAGAATGTATGGACCTCAACATCCTAATAATCCTTAGTCGCCTGCTAGATGTCTCGGTATGTTGACATCATACCACTTATGGCATCTATGGGCAAGTGAGGTAATAACTAAATTAACTTGATCTAGTTACTCCTAAGAAAGGAGAGGCTATGGCTCAACATTGTGCTATTCTATTATATATAGATAGATGTAAGAACTTTTACGTTCCACACTACTGGGGCCTTAAGGAGACAAGATATGTCGGGAGAGGATTTTAAATCTATATCACATACAAACATTTTAGTCCATTGACTGATATGGAAGATCGTCCTGGATGTGTGATCAGCTCAATGTCGGAACCACCTCCAAGACAACATGAACATTAAAATGAACTCCGAAACAATACAAACATTTAACATGACATCATACATTCATACTAAACAAGATCAATGTGATAATGATGACTATGATGACTAGATTGTTTTCGGGGGTTATTTGGGTCATAAGGGCGAAGAAAAAACTTGATAAAAACTTCACCCACAAAAATTGTGCCGGTCGAGATTAGACCCCGAGCCCACTGCATTTGAGTCTCAATTATAATTAGACCACAACAGTGGACTAAGGTATCAACTACTTTAAATTTTAATGATTTTTTTATATTCAGTTGTGCCGAACTTTATTCTTTAAAACTTAAATTATTTATATTTTCTATACTAATAAAATTTATAATCATATTCCCTTCTGGTAAACAGTCATAAAATAAAATAATAAAAGAAGTATCTGGCATGTTCCGTCGTCCTCAACTAGGTTAAAATATTTTTTAAAACTGTAGGCCTTTCGGAAACAGGCTTCCATCTTCAGCAAAATGGTATGAGTAGTTCTGCTGAAGATGGCTGCCGATTTCAAAATTGAATAAATTTCAGAATACATTTTTAAGAAAAATTTTGGACCAAAGCGAGATGAATAGACAAGTCAACGGCGAAATCTGCATAACAGTGAGCTACATGATCTTTATGGAAAACCAGACGTGTAATAAGAGCATTTAAGTCCCGTAAACTCCGTTAAGCGAGACATATGGCACGAATTTGGAAGGAAAGAGGGGCATGGAAATTTAGGAAAACCAGAGATAAAACTGTCAGTAGGTAGATCAAAAATTATACGGGAGAATAATATTAACCGTGACTTGAGGGAATTGAATTATACAGAGAATGACTGGAAAAATTAGCTCAGGACAGGGATGGAGAGCTTATGTCCGCGCGGCCGTGAACCTATGGGCTCGATAATGCTAGTAGTTACGGTAGTTAGTTATAGTTACATTATATGTAGGACGCAGAAACATTGGAATTGAAATCTAGAACAATAAGTAAATTCTGTAGAAATGGATTTTTGGACGAGTTCAGCTGGAATTTCAAGAAGATATAAAATACGAAAGCGTAATTAAACAAAATATTAATGTTCAAACTTCAATTGTGGTTTTCATAAAAAAATAACAATTAACCATTAAATTCGCAATGTATTCTAAAGTATACATCAGTTGAGGGGTCTAGTGCTCGAGGGAGCTATGCCACTTCGATAAGAAATGGAAATACATTGTGTTTTATAAAGCATTATATTACGAAATTATTTGTACAATAAAGGAGTAATTTTAGTTTCTTCATATAAGCCTTGGACTGATTTTATTAGATGGTATGGATATCCTCGTTCCTTCATTATTTCCCCAAACTGTTGGAAAAAGTCAGAAGAAATTTTAATAAATCAAGGAGTTAGACAAGGGTGTAGTCTATCACCCACTCTTTTTAATATACATATATCGACGACATTATGAAACAATGGAAAATTATAATGGACAATGGCCTTAGATTGAACAATAACTCAAGTATTAATAACTTACTTTTCGCCGATGATTTGGTCTTACTACACCATGATGAAGATCTGTTACAATTGGCTGCTTACAAACTAAATGCAATATGTAGCGATTATAATTTTAAAATTTTAATAAGTAAAACAAAAGTAATGGCATTTTGTGGAAGAAATACTCTGCGTGCAAAAATAGTAATTAGAGACGAAATTATTGAACAAGTATCCCACTTTAAATAATGATGTGACATCAGCTATGGGTATGATAAAGATATTGAACACAAAACACATCTGTTTCAAGCTATTTGTGGTACAATAAATAGAACATTGAATAATAAAGCCCATAAAAATCTTTACTTTGTCGTGGTGGAGTGGCTTGCGTGCTTAAATGATCCTGAGAGCTATGCCGGCGGTAGCATTGCTGCCGATAGGGTTACCCATGCCGGACTGGTCGAAGGTGATAAGCCAGACGAAAAAGTACCTTGGGCGAAAGAGTGACGATCTTTCACCGTAAAAATACAACCGTCAAGAAATGCGGACATGGGTTCATCTGGGGTAAAATTTTCCGGAGGTCAAATAGTCCCCCATTCGGTTCTCCGGGCGGGGACTACTTCAGGGAATCCATGCCAAAGGCTCAAACACAGGGACATGTTCCTAGGAACATGGAATGTTAGGACTTTATACAATAGCGGGGCACTAGAGATATTAACGCAGGAATTGGATAAATCGCCCTTGGATATAGTCGCTTTACAGGAAGTTAGGTGGCCAGGAGAAGGTAGTCTGGAATCAGGAAGCTTTGCATTATACTATGGGGGTGCAGAAAGACCTGCATTTGGAAAGGGTTTTTTAGTCAGAAGGAGGATCCTATCCGCTATCCGAGATATTAAATTTGTTAGTGATAGGATATCATACATAATTCTAAAGGGTAAAGAACATGATTTTATAATTGTAAATATACATGCCCCCACAGAAGATAAAGATGACAAGATCAAGGATGAGTTCTATGAAGAATTCGTATGCTTATTTGATAGCCTTTCACGATATCATACGAAAATTGTCTTAGGAGATTTTAATGCAAAAGTGGGGCGGGAAGATATATTCAAACCAACAATAGGCAAATTCAGTCTTCATGAAGATAGTAACGACAATGGGGTAAGATTAGTCACCTTTGCCACATGAAAGAATCTCATTGTTTAGAGCACAACATTTCAGCACAAGGATAATCATAAATACACTTGGATATCTCCAGATGGAGAAACTCGGAACCAGATAGATCATGTATTAGTGGACAAACGCTGGCACAGTAGCATCATCGATGTTAGATCAGTTAGAGGGATAGACTGCAATTCGGATCATCATCTGGTCAGGGTGAAAATCAGACAACGGCTATCGCTTATGAGAGGAACAAACACTAAAGATGATTCTGTAAAATATGAATTAAAAAACTTGAAAAATGATGAAATGCGGCAAGAATATCAAATCAAAATAGCTAATAGATTTGAAGTACTGGAATCTTCAGATGACAATGTGGCAAACGAAGAAGAAACTGATATAAATAAAGAATGGGAGGCTATAAGAGATACTATTAAATTGTCAGCATCAGAAAGCCTTGGTTGTTTAAAAAAGAGGCAAAACAAGAAATGGTTTGATGAGGAATGTGCCGACATTGTAAAGAAAAGAAAGCTAGCAAAAATGAAATGGTTACACGAGCCAAATGAGGTAAATTTAGAGCAATTGGGTAGTGTTAGACGGGAAACCACCAAGTTACTAAAGAGTAAAAAGAGGGAATATTTGAGAGAGAAGATTAATGATCTTGAAATGAATGCAAAAAATAGGAACATTAGAGAATTATATCAGGGAATTAGGATAGAGAAGAAAGGGTTTCAGGCTAGAACAAACATAATTCGGAATGAAAACGGGGATATGATTGCAGATTCCGGGAGTATATTAAATAGATGGAAAAGTTACTTTAATCAGCTATTAAATGTACATACAGAACAGGACATTGAGGAGGATAATTTACAGACAGCAGAAATGCTAGTCGCAGAGCCAAGTGCATTAGAGGTTGAAATGGCGATTGAAAAATTGAAGATGTATAAAGCATCAGGTTCAGATGAGATCCCAGCAGAACTGATAAAATCAGGGGGAGAAAATTGATGGACAAGATACGCTGGTTGCTTAGTATGATTTGGGAAAAAGAAGCTCTTCCAGATGAATGGAAGGAATCAATTATCTTACCAATTTATAAGAAAGGAGATACAACTGATTGCAACAACTACAGGGGCATCTCATTACTTTCAACTTCGTACAAAATTCTAACAAATATATTAGTAAGCAGACTTACTCCCTATATTGATGACATTCTAGGAGATCATCAATGTGCATTTAGAAGAAACAGGTCTACAACAGATCAGATTTTCAGTATAAGACAGATTTTAGAGAAGAAATGGGAATATAATGGTACTGTACATCAACTATATGTAGACTTCAAAAAAGCATATGATTCAATTAAGAGGGAGAAGTTATATAGTATCCTGCTGGAGTTCGGAATTCCTAAAAAGTTGGTTAGACTTATACGAATGTGTCTAAATGGCTCAAAGAGTAGGGTGCGTGTAGGCAAACAGTTTTCAGACACTTTTGAAATCCAGAATGGGTTGAAGCAAGGAGATGCACTATCTCCTCTACTATTTAATTTTGTACTAGAGCATGCCATTAAATCTTTAGAGAATGAGGAAGGCTTACAACTCAATGGTATTAATAAGCTGTTAGTTTATGCTGATGATGTAGTACTACTGGCCGATAGCGAGGAGATACTAAAGGCCAACACGCACACACTATTGAGTAACACTAAGAAATTAGGACTGGAAGTAAATATCAGTAAAACTAAATATATGGTCACACGTAGAAATTCAGTATATAATGGAAATGGACAGCTAATGACAAATGAGGGAAATTTTCAGGAAGTGGCTGAATTCAAATACCTAGGAACAATAATCACAAATAGGAATGAGATGCACAAAGAAATTAAACATAGGCTCAATTCTGGAAATGCTTGCTATTATGCATTGCAGAGACTTTTGATGTCCCAACTCCTTTCAAAAAACGTTAAGCTGAAAATATATAAAACTATTATTCTACCAGTTATATTATATGGGTGCGAAACATGGACTCTTACTTTAAGGGAGGAAAGGAGATTACGAGTATTTGAGAATAAAGTTCTTAGGAAAATTTTTGGACCAAAGAGAGATGAACAGACAGGTGAATGGAGAAGACTACATAACAATGAACTACATGGTCTTTATAGGAAGCCAGATATAATAAGAACAGTTAAGTCTCGTAGACTGCGATGGGCAGGACATGTTGCACGTATGGGGAATGAAAGACGTGCATGGAAGCTTCTTGTAGGAAAGCCAGAGGGAAAACGCCCAGTTGGTAGGCCAAGAATGAGGTGGGAGAACAACATTAACTATGATTTGAGGGAAGTAGATTATACAGGGAATGATTGGAAAGCATTAGCTCAGGATAGGGATGTATGGAGAGCTTATGTCCGCGCGGCCATGAACCTTCGGGTTCGATAGTGCCAGTGAGTAAGTAAGTATAAACAAACAAAATTAAAATTTTATAAAACAATGGCTGTCCCTGTCCTTTTGTATGGGACTGATTCTTGGATTACCACTACCAAACGAGAACATGTAGAAAGAATGGAAGAAAGAAGATTACCAAATAAAATCTTCCATTATTTTCCAAGAGGAAGAAGAGATGTCGGACGTCCTCGGAAGAGATGGTCTTAGATCTATTAGTGAAGACGGAACAGGCAACTCTTGCCTAAACCAGGAAGTGAAGAAGAAGAAGGAGTAATTTTTTCCTTCTTTAACTTACTCTTATGTAAACTATGCAAAAGGAAAAATATAAATTTTAGTATAAATAGCACTGATTATTTCCATTTCTTCTCAAAGTGGCATAGCTCCCTCTCTCACTAGACCCCTCAATTGTTTTAATTTGTCTAATAGTTTTAATAAAACAGAAGAAAGCTAACGATAAGAAATTTCTGAAATGTGTGTGGAATTACACAATATACCTAATAATAAGAGTTATGCACGATTTCGTTTTCAATGCGGTCCGCCACATTTAAATAACTGATACGACAAATTGGTTTTAAGGGTTAAAATGGCATAAGGCAGATTCACAAGAAGTATACTAGAATGGGTCCCACTTGATATAAGATGAAGAAGACGGCCAAATATAAAATGGATTGATGGCGTTTTGAGCAGCATGAGGGAAAAGTGATTGGACGATGAAGATTGGAATGACAGAGAGATGTGGAGGAGAATGACAATAGATTTATTGTACGCAGTAAGATGTGAAACACTGTGAAACCTGCCACATAAAAATATAATACATTTAATGTATATAATAATATGAAAATTCATGTCCACAGTCTGTCTACACATGGAATTTTATTTTCAAATATTCTACTTGTTTGAAAACGATATGTTCAATCTACACCAGGGGCTTCCAAACTACGGCCCGCGGGCTGGATGCGGCACTCCATCACTTTCTATCCGGCCCCAATAGATCTATATAGCATTTTATAAATTGAAATATTCCAAGGGTAGGCTTAATATATTGGCCTGTCTGTAATGGAACAAAAACTTGTAAATTATGTTGTAACAACGTAACAAGAAAAGTAGCAAATCAACACACGCTTATAATAATATTGATGATGATAATAATAATAATAATAATAATAATAATAATAATAATAATTACTTATTCACTGGCATTATCGAACCCGTGGGTTCATGGCCGCGCGGACATAAGCTCTCCATACATCTCTATCCTGAGCTAATGCTTTCAAATCATTCCCTGTATAATCTACTTCCCTCAAATCATAGTTAATGTTGTTCTCCCACCTCATAATAATATTAATAATAATAATATTATTATTATTATTATTATTATTATTATTATTATATCAATTAATCTATTTTAGCAGGTTTCACAATATTCCACATCTTCCTTCTCTACCATATCTCTCTGTCAACCCAATCTCCATCGTTCAATTCGTTTTCCACCATCTATCTACGTAATTTGTTGCCGCCCTCTTCTTCTTCTTCCACCTAGTGGCAACCATTCTAGTATTATTCTTGGGAATCTGTCTTCTGTCATTCTTTCTACATGACCATACAATTTTAATTGCTTTCCTAAAATTCACAATTGAAGTTTGAATATTCGTCTTCTATTTAATTGCACTGTTTCTTACGGTATTTATCTCTCCTAGGAATAATAATCCAAAACAGCTATAATAGGACCGTTGGCTCGCGCACCTTGATATTTCTTCAATTTGGCCCGCGATACAAATAAGTTTGGGAGGCTCTGATCTACATCCTCAAAATATTCTATGACAAATAAATAAGTTCATTATGAAATATAACAATGGAATAAAATTTCACGGTCTATTTTCATCCACAGAGTTTTTCCTGAATTATCAAAACAATGTAGTAAGTAAGTGAAGCAATCACAAAACTCAAACTCACTGACGAGTTGTGAAACAAGCAAAAAAGGAATTGTAAAATAAGACCTATTCACGTCGAGAATTTTTCATATATACTCTGTCCGCTCTTAAAGTTATCCTCGTCAAAACAAAAACATGTTGCCTTCTTACTTTTCATTGGTTATGGACACCAACGTACGTTGTAGAAGCAATAAGTACGCGAAAAAGTAGTTCCCTTCATTAAATTAAATATGTCCTCAGAATATACTTGTTATTCTTCGTGAATGAAAATAGTATTCAAAACATACAAAATATTCTAAAACATACCTACTAAATAATTATTACAACTTAAGATAGTTTATTACATATGGGGGATGCATTTGAGTCATACTTCAGTCAATTCTCATGAAACAAAATGGCTGAAAGTATCGTCATCACCCTGTCAAAAGTGATAGTAACTGTGGCGCGAATGGCGGAAGGATATTGCTTCTACAACGTATGTCGATGTCCACAACCAATGAAAAGCGAGCAGGTTACATGGTTTTGTTTTGACGAGGGTCACTTTAAGAGCGGGAAGGTTATAGAACTGTATATAACATTTTGTGTCATTTACATTCGTTGTATACAAAACAACTGAAACAGTTTTACATTTAGTATATTATTGTATAGAATATTCTGAAATTCTTATTTCGAGAATCTCATTTACAATTCTCATATTAAACAAAAACTATGTAACAAAAACAAATAACTAAACCACGACCAGGTTGTTTTTTTCAATTTTTGTATTGCAGCACGCGCCAAAATTACACAATCCGCGATTGTGGTTTAGCCATTGTGGTTGACTACTCCCCATGTTTGTTATTTATGAAAACAGAAACAAGACATGTAAGTAACATAGAGTTAACGCGTGCGCATTATTGCGCTGCATAAAAAGAATGTTTTTTTTTTTTGTTACTCTAGAGATTTAAGGACTTTGTCTGATGTATGTATAGAACTCATTTAGATGTATGATAACGGGTGGTGGAACAATTCTTCCATCACTCCCGAAGGGAAAATGTTATGAAGATAATTTCTATACTAAAAGTTCCCGATATGAAGAACCACAAATATCTCGTTGATTCAAAATGTCTGTCGCCGTGGCGTGGTACACGTTAGAGTCCCTTACCTTCCACGCCAAGCGGACCCGGGGTTCGATCCCGGGCGGGTAGGGTAGGGGAGTATAAATATCCACCTGGGTTCTGGTGTGTATCCTGTTTTTGTGTTTGTAGGCAGCGAATAAGGTAAAAGGTTAAACAAATCGTAAAAAAAAAAGGGGCCCCCCAAAGACAAGACAGTGTAAAAAACAAAAAAAAAAAAAACTTGGTAAATAATTATTATATGAAAAAAAAACTAGATATATTAATTGAAACTCTTTTACCTAATAATTTAAAGATGAAGTTTCCCCCAATCTATATAAAAAAATATTTGAAAATGACTTTTTTGACAATCAAAGGTGATGTAGGTCCCTTTTAACTATGGGGCGACGGTTGCTTTTTCCATCAGATCATATCTCAGGTTACAAGCTGATGCCGCCAGAATGTTCTAGGGCAGTTTTTTTTAAAAACTCCTGACGCTTCCCTAAATAGAAACCGCGATCTTCCCACTTGTCACATATTGCAGTAACCAACTTGGGAGGAATAACACATGACACGGTTTAAATTTTTGAACATAATTACAGGTTTGGAATCCGATTATTTATAATTTTCCTGATGTATTACAATACCTAACTCTAACTTCACTGGCACTACTCGAACCTCGCAGCAGATGCATTAGCCGCGGGAACATTAAGCTCTCCATACATCCCTATCCTGGGCTAGTGTTTCCCAATTATGCCCTGTATAATATAAGGTACTCAAATCATAGTTAATGTTAATTTCCCACCTCATTCTTGGTCTACTAACTGGGCGTTTTCCCTCTGGTTTTCCTACAAGAAACTTCCATGCACCTCTTTCATTCCCCATTCGAGTCATATGGCCTGCCCTTCGCAGTCTACGAGACTACAATATAATTTCAATTAGAAGCGACTGACACTCTTCGTTAAAATATGTAAATTATTTCATTCCGTTTTCGAAGTTGAACCTCGGTTGCTCATATATAGCGAGAAAGAAAACTTAACCACACCAGAAAAAGTTATTACATAACATTCTAAAAGTTTTGAATTAATCATAACTGTGATGTCTATACCAAAATACGTTTTCAGAGATTGTTGAATGTAGTTTTAATTTATACTTAATTAAGCACTGAATGTGAATTACTTCAGTTTCTATTTAACGATGTTATTTAAAGTAAATAATAGTTTTAAAAAACTAAACAACACGCTTTATTAGAAAACCGAACTAAAAAAATGAAAAATAATTATAATTTCCAACACGCTTGGGATAAATAATTTTACCATCAAAAGCGTGGGGTGCTCTTTATCAATTAATATTTTTGATAATAAACAAATATTGGTAGAAGCAAAGTCTCTAAGAAGAAAATGTAAAAATCATAAAAAGCACCCCACGCTTTAGATGGTAAAATTATTTATCCCAAGCGTGTTGGAAATTAAAATTATTTTTCATTTTTTTAGTTCGGTTTTCTAATAAAGCGTGTTGTTTTAGTTTTTTAAAACTATTATTTATTTTTTATTTTTTAGTTTTAATATTTTACAGAATAAGATAAAAATGTAAATATCTTTAAATTCGATAGGCTACTATTGTAGTATGAGCTAAAAGTAATACTCTTCTAAAAAAAAACCACTCCCAGCCGGATTTTAACCAGCGACCTATGATTACTGAAATTATATACCACTAAAATTCACCGCGCTCTACCAACTGAGCTCTTATAACGATTTGACTAAAAAGTCGACAAGTCTGCAACCTATTATACCAGTTTTAATTTTTTTTTTATTTTCTGATGATTCTGGCCAGGATTTTAGAAACAAAATACGAAATTATTGTATTGTCACGGGTCCTTTACCTGTATACAAAGTTTTAAGTCGATCCAATGTTTTCAATGAAGGTGAAAATCGTGTTACAAAAATTCCGTTATACATAGCTACAAAGACACTGTTCCTGATTTTCTGATGATTCTGGCCATGATTTTAAAATAAAATATGAAAATTATTGTATTGTCCACGGGTCTTTTACAAGTATAAAAGCATTCATTCAAGTCGATCCAACGATTTTAAGTGGGGTGAAAACAGTGTTCAAAATTCCGTAACATAGATACAAAGACACTTTTTTTTTTATGTTCTGAGGATTATGGCCAGGATTTTAGAAAATAAATATGAAATTATTGTATTGTCACGGCTGCTCCTCTACAAGTATACAAAGTTTCAAGTCGAATCCGATGATTTTAAGTGGGTGAAAATCGCGTTGAAAGATTCCGTTAGTACATAGATAGATACGATGGATAGATAGATAGATATATAGATAGATAGATAGATAGATAGATAGATAGATAGATAGATAGATAGATAGATAGATAGATAGATAGATAGATAGATAGATAGATAGATAGATAGATAGATAGTAGTAGATAGATAGATAGATAGATAGATAGATAGATAGATAGATAGATAGGTAGATAGGTAGATAGGTAGATAGGTAGGTAGGTAGATAGATAGATAGATAGATAGATAGATAGATAGATAGATAGATAGATAGATAGATAGATAGATAGATAGATAGATAGATAGATAGATAGATAGATAGATACAGGTCAAGCTAATATAAAGCGTGTAATATCATGAGCATTGCAATTAAAATGTGCAGGAGTGGAAATGGTAGAAAACTTTTGCACAGAAACCTCTTCTTTTACCCTTCACTTCCTTATACATGTCGTAAATCCACGTTATTGGACCAGATTGATATTATTTTAACTAACTAACTCACTCACTGGCATATCGAACCGATAGGTTCATGGAAGCGCGAACATAAGCTCTCCATACATCCCTATCCTGAGCCAATGTATTCCAATTATCCCATGTATAATTTACTTCTCTCAAATCATAGATAATGTTATTCTCCCACCTCATTATCGGTCTACCTTACTTACTTACTCACTGGCACTATCGAACCCGTAGGTTCATGGCCGCGCGGACATAAGCTCTCCATACATCCCTATCCTGAGCTAATGCTTTCCAATCATTCCCTGTATGATCTACTTCCCTCAAACCATAGTTAATGTTATTCTCCCACCTCATTCTTGGTCTACCAACTGGACTTTTTCCTTCTGGCTTTCCTACAAGAAGCTTCCATGCAAGTCTTTCATTCCCCATACGTGCAACATGTCCTGCCCATCGCAGTCTACGAGACTTAACTGTTCTTATTATATCTGGCTTCCTATAAAGATCATGTAGTTCATTGTTATTCAGCCTTCTCCATTCACCTGTCTGTTCATCTCTCTTTGGTCCAAAAATTTTCCTAAGTAATCACTATGACCCTGGGGTCGACTCAGCCTCTAACGGAAATGAGTACCAGACGCTTGTTCTGGGGGTAAAGGCGGCCGTCACGCAGGACTGACAACCCGGCTGACATCAAGTGCCGATTGTTCAGAAATAGTAGGAGCCAAGGGCCTCCTGAGGCCTGTAGTGTGATTACTTTACTTAATTTATTCCCGAATACTCGTAATCTCCTTTCCTCCCTTAAAGTAAGTGTCCATGTTTCGCATCCATATAATATAACTGGTAGAATAATAGTTTTATACATTTTCAGTTTAACGTTTTTTGAATGGAGTTGGGACATCAAGAGTCTCTGCAATGTATAATAGCACGCATTTCCAGAATTGAGCCTATGTTTAATTTCTTTGTGCATCTCATTCCTATTTGTGATTATTGTTCCTAGGTATTTGAATTCAGCCACTTCCTCAAAATTTCCCTCATTTGTCATTAGCTGTCCATTTCCATTATTTAATGAATTTCTACGTGTGACCATATAGCCTATTTCGTTTTATTGATATTTACTCCCAGTCCTAATCATTATCGGTCTACCAACTGGACGTTTTCCCTCTGCTTTTCCTACAACAAGCTTCCATGCAGGTCTTCCATTCCCCATTCGTGCCACATGTCCTGCCCATCGCAGTCTACGAGACTTAAACTGTTCTCATTATATCTGCCATCCTACAAAGACCATGTAGTTCACTGTTATGTAGTTTTCTCTATTCACCTGTCTGTTAATCTCTCTTTGGTGTAACATTTTTCCTAAGAACTTTATTCTAAAATACTCGTAATCTCCTTTCCTCTCTTAAAGTAAGAGTCCATGTTTCGCATCCATATAACTGGTAGAATAATAGTTTTATATATTTTCAGTTTAATGTTTTTTGAAAGGAGCAGGGACGTCAAGAGTCTCTGTAATGCATAATAGCTCGCATTTCCAGACTTGAGCCTATTTTTAATTTCCTTGTGCATCTTATTCCTGTTTGTGATTATTGTTCCTAGGTATTTGAATTCAGCCACTTCCTCAAAATTTCCATCATTTGTCATTTCTTGATATTCTTTTGCATATCATAATTGTACGACATTGGACTAACAGTTTTACTTCCTTTCCAAATGAAACCACGCTCAAGGTTTTACACCGTTGAAGTTAAATTGGCTGCGGCTGGGTTTTAAACCGCAAACGTCGGAACGAGAAGCGAGCATGATATTCCACCAGGATCATTCTTTCCATACGTATTAATCCCATCTTCGTATATTATAGAGACCTTTAAAATTCATTTATGCAACCATCCAGGAAAGACAAGTTTGACGAACGCCCTGACAATTACTGCACAGCCATTAAAGAGGAAATATCCAAATATTCAATGTTAATTCCGCTGTAACTGAATTAAAATCGTCCACTATTAGACAACTTTAATCATAAGTAATGACACGAGTGATTTCCAAATTATCGATAAATTCACGACTCACGAAGTGACAAATGAATTTACCTAGAGAATTTGGAAATCAAGAGTGGCATTTGTTAAGACTATTTAACGAATAAAATTAAGCTCTTTACTCACAAATCATTATTTAAATATAGTTATTTTAAAATATTTATATATTTAATGTAAACAGCGATGCATGAAAACAAATGAGAAACTTTGTTTCAACCCGATCATATTAATTGCCAAATAGAATCGCATTATTGTAAGAATGCACCCTAGTGGAGAAAAAATTAAACATATCATTACAGATTATTAATTAATTTCTGATATCATATGATGTAAATATGTCAAACCCTGGAAAATAATACGTTTAAGAAAGTGCAAACAGTGTTTTTTTTTGTGGTATAATCAATTGCTACGAATGTTTTTCTATTATATCTCGCAAGCAGAATCTGGTTACATTCGTGCACTATATATACAGTCTGGAAGCCACTTGATAAAAGAGTGATAAAATGGAGGTGAAAAACGACTGTGATTGGTTATAAATCAAAATTCATTCAAATGTGATTGGTCATTGACTGCCATTTGGGGCATGAGTTCAATAGTGAATTAAAAACTGTATGTCGTTACAATGACATTCGGCAAGAACCAAAGTTACTAACATTGAATTAATGCAAATGTATGACTTTCAATTAGATTATATTCTAGTTTTAAATATGTATCTTATCTTATCGAGAGTGTTGGGTTAAGGGAAACAGTTTGAGATCTGTATTCGTGAGGTCTCGAGTTCAAATTACGGTGCTGACCAGCATAACTGAGGTTCTTTTTCTTTGTTTTTTTCTCAGGCGTCAAGGCAAATTATTGTTCACTGGAATTTAATTAATACGACTCATTTTATCATATTCAGGTCTAGGAATTATTTAATTTTTATTTCATCTTAATTTTCGTCTCTAATAGTTCGATAATTCTGGTTAATGAATTCTAGCTTATTTTTCTTAATTGCTATATACCGAGTTTGGTTCCGAAAAAATTGTAGCTGTTATACTATTAACACACACACACATACACAGAAGATTGTAATAATTTTTCTAAAAATATTTTGATGAGAACAGCCTCCATAACTTCTAATCTTCAAAATATGCTAAAAGTCAAATTTAGTAACCAATAATATACTTGGCGACCGAAAGACTTGACACAGGAGGTAGTGTATGACAGCCTTATTCGATAGGTCACCGTACCGATGAACTTAACTCAAATTTCCCCTGGAAACCTCATTATTATTATTGTTATTATTATCATCATCATCATATTATTATGTTTATCATACAAAATGTTGTTTGTACATGAAATTTACATTACAACATTTAATATATATTTAATTATTTATAATTATTAATTAGTATACTTTATAAATAATGAATACTGTAAAGATATAGGCCCTACTTGTAATTTGTGCTGGTTGATTGGAAGGGCAGGCCTTATGGCCTTAATCCTGCCAGAATAAATAGAACATTATTATTATGATTATTAGTGTTATTATTATTGTTATTATTATTATTATCATCATCATTAACCGTGAAAGTAAATCCTGGCTTGGAATTGTTCTTATTACCTGGACTCATTTAACCACAATCACTATTTTTTATATTATTGTAATTAAGCATTTTTTTAAAAGAAAATGCATGAAAATCAAAATAGCAGGAGCACCCAGCCCACTGGATTCACTTAAATATCCTCTACTCTATATGATCTTAAAGTGGCAATAAGTAATGATTAATTACAAAAAAAAACCACTTCACGAACAGCGTCTTGTTGACGCCTCAGGTTAGCTGCCTTGAGTGGTTAGCGAGATATGTCAGTGTTAGCTAACCTGAGTCTTCTCATGGATTGAACGGCGTTGTGTACGCATCATTCTTGTTGTGTGTGTGGCTCGTAGAGAGCGGTCGTGTTTTGTGTTGCTCCTCGGCAAAATAGTGGGTTAGCATCCACAAGCGCTTCGAAATAACTGTTAGTGATAATTAAGGCTAAGAGATCAATAGCCGTACATTATAAGTGTTAGTAAGTGAATTATAAGTGTGAATGCTTCGGCGTGAGTAATTTAAATGAGAGAACTGAACACGACGTGAGCACGTGGTGACCGTAATGTATATGATTGCTTATCTAGTTGAAATATAGTCTTATTTTCATATGTCTAATTCTTTGTGTCACAATAAATAAACTCCTAAATATACAGTCCACTTCAGAGAGATGAACTTTATAACTACTTACAGGTTTAGAAATAAAGTTCCGTGAACAATTAACCTGTATGTATAGTAAGTATATATTAACCCTGCTACACGTCTCTATTTACGAAAATTAGTAAAATGCGTTAAAATTCACCCTAATTCATAACAGTAATTTTGTTATTTTCTTCTCCATTTTCCACTTAAACATCCATGTGCTAATCAAACATATAACTGCATGACTCGGCGGATTTGGCTACTTAAGTAAGATATTGTAACTGGCTAAAAGTTGAGAGTAAACAGAATCACATGGTTAGAGTGGCGCAGTCCCTTAACTATAGTTTTAATTTCCTAACCTAATCCCTAGATTACGAGTATTTGAGAATAAAGCTCTTAGGAAAAATTTTGGACAAAGAGAGATGAACAGACACGTGAATTGACATAACAGTGAACTACATGGTCTTTGTAGGAACCCAGATATAATAAGAACAGTTAAGACTGCGATGGGCAGGACATGTGGCACGAATGAAAGACATGCATGGAAGTTTCTTGTAGGATAACCAGAGGGAAAACTCCCAGTTGGTAGACCAAAAATGAGATGGGAGAATAACATGAACTATGATTTGAGGAAAGTAGATAGTACAGGGGATGATTGGAAAACATTAGTTCAGGATAGGGATGTATGGAGAGCTTATGTACGCGCTGCAATCAACCTACGGTTTCGATAGTGCCAGTGAGTTAGTTAGTTATATCACTACTTCTCTAAATAAAGAAACTATACTCATTTATCTTCACGAGACTGATTGTATTCAATTTCAGACCTGTTACTTAAAGAATAAATTCTATAGTATAACCGGGAAATAGAACATTTACATCTCCCACCCCAAACTAATATATAGAAATCAATGTTTGTTTGTTCGCACTTTATGCGCGGCCATACCGTTGATCCGATTATTATGGGTCTTTTTGCAAAATGTTCAGGAGACTCCCGCTATGAACATAGGCTATAAGACAGTTGTGATACTCAACTCCTACACCCTTAAAAATCGTCATTTGTAGTCGAAAACGGTGTAAAAGTAGCTCTTTGGACGCTTAAATGGCTTACGCTGCCTAAACCATAACAAATACACAAAATTATTCTACAGTATACAGAATTGAATATCTCAAAACGCTCTACAAAAAACGTCCGCGACAGCATATGTTTATCTCTTACGGATAACTTGCAATTACTATTTTTTGTCTTTCATTGATACCAAGAAGATCGAGACAAATACGTAGATTCCTGTGCAAGCATAGCAGCACATGGCGGGTATTCTTTTACGGATAACTCACAATAGCGAATTTTGTCTTTTAGCTCATTTGTGCCAAGAAAATCGAGATAAGTAGATACCCGGGCAACACCGGAAATCCTAAAGTAATTACGATATACATTTATAATTATTTTTCATTTTACTTACTCAACTAATGATAAAATGTACATTGATTTTTGTCTTTCAGCTCATTTATGCCAAGAAGATCGGGATGAGTAGATTCCCGGACAACGTCGGGTAAACAGCACGGGCTATCTAAAAAAATATAAATTTATAATGATTTTTCTTTTTACTTATTCAACTAAAAATAAAAACACATTAATTTTCATTTATTTAGGCGTAGCAGCTCACGCCGGGTATTAGCTAGTTACTTATAAATTTGTATATTTAACTAGTAATGATAGACACACACGCATTGATCTAATTAAAATCAATTTAATCATTCCAGATTTTCAGGATAAGGATTATTTTATGAAAGTTTAAAACATTATTCCTGTAAAATGTACATCAAATGCAGATGTAATTCTACGTCAGGGGTAAAACGAATGGGCGTTAGATTTTGCCTTAAATTACAGGGTATCAGTCCTCCCATCACCTGTTAGCAACTCAAATATAGAGGCGCTGCGATCGATAAATAAATGACGGATGAATGTAGGTCGTGAATGTTTATGCTGAACGATACATTTGTTTTTATTTTGCCACCAGAACCAGATGCAGCTTGTCATTTTATCTAATTTGAGCTTTACAGCATGTATGTCGCTCCTGGTGGACCGGTGGTTACCATACTCGACCCAGGTTCTAAGGTTCATGGGTTCAAACTTGGGCGGATTAGATTTTTTTTTAAGCGTAAAAATACTTGAATTGATTTCTTCGGATGGGAATTAAATCCCATGCCGTAAATTTACGTCACGTAAAAGAACCTAAAGCCTGAAAAATAAATTTGCCTGCCATTGTAGGCCCGGATTTGAATGTTAATGCTAATAACCATAGCTGTTAAAGATCCGTTAAATAATGTAAAGAAAAGGCTATGGATCCATAATATTTATTTGTCCGGCGTACGCTGCTACACCTAAATGGAATGTGTTTATCTTTAGTTCAATGAGTAAAAAGGAAAATAATTATAAATTTATATCGTAATAACCAATCTCAGCTATTATTGTACCAGTTATATTATATGGGTGCGAAACATGGACTCTTACTTTAAGGGAGTAAATGAGAGTACGAGTTTTTGAGAATAAAGTTCTTAGGAAAAATTTTGGACCAAAGAGAGATGAACAGACAGGTAAATGGAGAAGACTACATAACAATGAACTACCGGTACATGGTATTTATAGGAAGCCAGATATAATAAGAACAGTTAAGTCTCGTAGACTGCGATGGACAGGAGATGTTGCGCGTATGGGGAATGAAAGACGTGCATGGAAGCTTCTTGCAGGAAAGCCAGAAGGAAAACGCCTAGTTGGTAGACTAAGAATGAGGTGGGAGAGCAACATTAACTATGATTTGAGGGAAGTAGATTATACAGGGAATGATTGGAAAACATTAGCTCAGGATAGGGATGTATGGAGAGCTTATGTCCTCGCGGACATGAACCTACAGGTTCGATAGTAAGTAAGTAATAACAAATCTCAGAAGTTACCTATCTTTTCCCTATTTAATTCTTAATTATTCATATCTGAGTAATTTAACCTGGTGAAATGGAATATAAAACCTTAAGGACTTAATTAAATCAAATACAATTTATTATTATTATTATTATTATTATTATTATTATTATTATTATTATTATTATTATTATTATTGTTACTTTTCGCGTGATAGGGGTCAAAGTTTACTTAATGAGTATATGGCACAAAATCTCAGAACCATTTAGCATGGTAGTCACTAATCTGTCGGAAATATCGAAAAAAAAGTGCCCTTTTTAACCTTCCATTTAATACTCCACATCATATTTTTTTAGACTGCAACAGTGATAATAAATCGTTATAAAATGAAATAAATTTCACAATAGCACTGTCAGCATTAAAAAAAATAATTTAAAATAAATGTTCATAAAATCCAACATCTGTATAAATTTAACAGCCCTTTAAGGTTTGAAATTAAAACTATGTGAACTGAAAGTAATTACTTGTTGTATGATAACGTCTATAAATTATACATTTCTTGCATAAATTAGAAAAGAAAATGTAATTGCTAGATGTTGGCTAACATATACCATTTGTATTATATGAGTAAATTTTGAAATATTTTTCAGATAAATTAAGAGAACAGTTTAGTTATGTTTATCATCATCATCACAGTACATTCACGAATTTAGACTATCTATTGACCTGGTTTGGCCTCAAGAGAAACACCATCCAAAAGTCTTTTGAGTGGACGCCCAGGTCTTCTTCTTCCTGCAGGTTGATATCTTAACATTTGTTTGGGTATCCTGTGATCTTCCATTCGATGAACATATTGCATCTATCTTGACTTATAATCAGAAATTTTGTTTTCTAAAGGTTCCATGTGTAATTCTTCTAAAAGTCTTCATTTTTTTGTGATCTAATAGTGTGTATCCTGTAGTCCTCCGAAGGTATCTCATTTCAGCAGATCTAAGTATCTCTATATCCTTCTGTTTCAACGTCCATGCTTCGCTACCATACAAAAGATTTGGAAGAACCAGTGTTTTATACACTTTTAGGGTCAGTTTTCACCAACAGAGGCAACTATATTACGCCAGTTTCCCCCTGTATAAAGCATAGCTTAAACTGGCGTAATACAGTTACCTCTGTTGGTGAGATCGACCCTTAGTCTTGAATGTTTTTGGACTAACTGTGTCTTGAAGATAGAATGTATTAATCGTAAAATTCTTAAAAATTATATTTATTTATACCGTAATTATTCTTGTTAAAATTGTATAGACTAATTTTGCTGCGGTACAAATCTGTACTCTACTTTTAAATAAAAAAATCCAATTTCCAGGCTTCACTTATCCTCTCTGGTTTTGTACGGTGACTTAATAAATTTATGTACTGCACTCTTGCTCTTTCAATTTCAGGTCAAAGAGATTTTCCACTTGCGCTACACCGGAGTAAAGTAAATGCGTACTGCAGAATCACAAGCGCGAGATATTCTTGGGAAATTGTTAATAACTTATTTTAAAATGAATTATTTTATAAATATAATGAATACTTGATTAGTGATATTAGTTCTAAAATTGGTCGTTTCAGGAATTTTTCAACAATTTAAAAAATGTAATAGGCCTATGAGATAAAATGTAGATTACATCACATACTATAATATTATAATGATATTGTGAAAAGAAAAATTAATGTGATCCATTATTGTAACTATGTAAAAATAACAATATTGGAAAATGTTAAATAACATCATATACTATTATAGAAAGGGGCACTGAGCTACAAGCCGGAGGGTCGAGGGTTCAAGTCCCGTTGGGCTCAGGATTTTTAAACTGACCCAAACTCTCTGGCGGCACTATGGCCCTGGGGGCGGCACTATGGCCCTGCGGTCGACTCAGCCTCTAACGGAAATTAGTACCAGACGCTTGTTCTGGGGGTAAAGGCGGCCGTCACGCAGGGCTGACAACCCGGCTGACATAAAGGCCGATTGTCTAGAAAAAAGTGGGAGCCTTAACCTCCTACTACCCCAAGGGTCTCCGGACCTGTTGTGGGATCACTTTACTTTTTTTTTACTATTATAGAAATATCAGAAATTAAGTTAGTATGATATGGGCATACAGTATATAAATTAAATAAATAAGCTTTAAAGTTGATCCACGTAACTGATTCTCTGACTCATGGACTCTGAAGATTCAATGTCACATTCACCAATAATATCCATTGGTATGCCTACCTATCCTCAGCCACTTCAATCCAATTCATATCACCTATATCCAGTACCCCAAAATCCTTCCGAATGTTATGCTCTCATCTTCGCCTATTTTTTTTTCTAATGATCTGTTCCTCAACGTTTTCTTATTTACATTGTTGAAGAATTTATTTTCAATTCCTTCTGGATTTCTTCGTGTAGAGACTTGAAAGTAGTGTTGAAGTTCCTTAGGACGGGTTACTGGCCCGACGCTAAGTTAAGGTTTGTATGAACTTAACAAAATTACAGAAGAATATGGATTGAAGAAATTTACAGAGAAAACGAAAATTATGGCATTTCAAGATGTAGATCCTGTCAGAAGTAAAATTGTACTTGACAATAAAATTTTTGGAGCAGGTGAAACATTTTACTTATCTAGGATGCAATGATGTAAATGCAAAAATATCAAAATTTTAAGAATTTTAGGGTTAATAAATTGTATCTTCAAGCCACAGTTAGTCCAAAAACATTCAAGACTAAAAGTGTATAAAACACTGGTTCTTCCAACTCTTTTGTATGGTAGCAAGTATGGACGTTGAAACAAAAGGATATACAAAGACTTAGATCTGCTGAAATGATATACCTTCGGAGGACTGCAGGATACACACTACTAGATCACAAAAAAATGAAGACATCTTAGAAGTATTGTACATGGAACCTTTAGAAAACAAAATTTCTGATTATAAGTGCAACATGTTAATCGAATGGAAGATCACAGGATACCCAAACAAATCTTAAGCTATCAACCTGCAGGAAGAAGAAGACCTGGACGTCCACTCAAAAGACTTCTGTGTGGTGTTTCTCTTGAGACCGAAACAGGTCAGCAAATAGCCTAAATTCGTGAATGTACTATCATGATGATGAAGCATTTTATTTTCTCATTCTTTGAATTACATGACCTACCATTTCGATTTCCTAGATAGAGCAACCGCCAGGGAGAAATAAAAATAACCTACATAGTCAGAAATTTTTCAGACTTGCACGCACGTAAGAAATGACATATTTATGAAAACTGGAAAAATAAGGTAACGAATTTTGGGAAAGAAATACATTCCTCCACGTATGGTTTATAAAACTTTACGCGAGCAAATTATTTTTTTGTACGTACTCCATATATCCCGCATGGGAACATGAGTGCTCTGTAGCGGGCATTTCTTAACCAGGCTAATTTAGTTACGCTTGTTTACCTACAGATGTCAATGAGTGATATATGGTTAACACTTCGCCTCAATGAGACATCTAGTAGACAACTAAAGTATGACTTGGATTAATGAAGGTAGGTAAATTTTGCACAGAGATATTTTTATTCAAGCTTGCGTTTATTTTATGAGTTTACAAATCTTCAGGCTAAGGACCCACGGCATTAAAGTCCCTCCCGAAGGACTTGTCCTTTAGATTTTTTCATAGGTTATGCCACGAGTGATTTCCAAATTATCGATAAATTCGGAAATCAAGAGTGGCATTTGTTAGGACTATTTAACGAATAAAATTAAGCTGTTTACTCACAAATAATTATTTAAATACAGCTATTTTAAAAGATTTATATATTTAATCTAAACGGCGATGTTTTAAAACAAATGAGAAACGTTATGTTTCACTTGTTCATCACTGCAACCAGATCATATTATTTATTGACAAAGGATCGCAATATTGTAAGAATGCACCCTAGTGGAGAAAAAATTAAACACATCAAAATGTATATTAATTAATTTCTGATGTCCTATGAAGTAAATATGCCAATTATATTTTTCTGGAATGTTATTACCTGGGGGGAAAATACGTTTAAGAAAGTGCAAAATATGGTTTATTTTTTTATAATCAATTGCTACAAATGTTTTTATATTATCTCCCGCAAGTACTATGTGTTAACATTCGTGCACTACTGTATGTATACAATCTTGTAGCCACATGCAGTCACTGCAAAATAATGCCATGACCTATTCAGAATGTTAAAAAGGAGGAGCTTGATTTTACAGTGATAAAATTAAACTGATAAAATCGAGGTGAAAAACGACTGTGATTGGTTGTAAGTAATAATCATTGAAACGTGATTGGTCATTGACTCCCATTTGGGGCATAAGTTAAATATTCATCCTAAAAACCCATCGAACCCAGCAGGCTTTGAACCTGTCATCATCTTGTTTCACTCCAACATGTAAAACTTGTACGAAAGCTATTGGAAAATTAGTTACTAACAGTTAATTCTATTTCTAGATCTCTTTGCGCACTATTTAATTAAATGTATCAACTTATGGGGTTTCAATTCTCAGATAAAGTTGACCTCGGAATGACTCTTCTGAATAGGCTACTATCGTGTGCTTTTTTAAAAGTAAAGAAAAATCAAAGACATGTCTCTCCCAAATTCCCAATATTTGATATTATTTATCGAAGAATAAAAATATGATCAGCTGATGATTTCCTTTGAACAAGATATAATTGATCATCTTCAATACCCCTACACTATGAAGAGCGAAAAAAGTAATTACAACGTAGCAATGCATTTACAAATATATAGATATTTATAACTATCACATCTTATATATATAAAAATTAATGTTTGTTTGTTTGTATGTTTGTTTGTTTGTTCGTACTTTATGCGCAGCCATACCGTTGATCCGATTGTGATGGTTTTTTTTGCAAAATGTTCAGGAGATTCCCGGGATGAACATAGGCTATAAGAGAGTTGTGATACTCAACTCCTACATCCTTAAAAATCGCCCTTTGTAGTGGAAAACGTGAAAAAGTAGCTCTTTGGACGTTTAAATGGCTTACGCTGCCTAAACCATAAGATATACACAAAATTAATGTACACAGAATTGAATATCTCAAAAAGCTCTAAAAAAAAAGTCCGCGATAGCATACGCTTATCTCTTACGGATAACTCACAATACCCATTTTTGTCTTTCATTGATACCGAGAGTCTCGCGCCGTAGCCGAGCTGTTAAGGCAAAAAGTCTTGGCGCAGAACTACGGAACTTACGCTGGTTCGAGTTTCTACGGGGGAAGACATTTTTCTCACGGAATTTCGGTCAGTATGGGACCGGTGCACAGTGGGTCAGAAATGAAATCTAGCTTGGGGGAAAAAAATAAATAAATAAAAGAGTTTTGGCTCACTCTCATCAATTTCTCTTTTTTTTTCACGCTAATATAATTGTTATATGACGGTTGAATTGGACGTTCGGGCAGGACAACGTCTGTCGGGTACGCTAGTATCTAATATATAAAAATTAATCTTTGTTTGTTTGTTTGTTTGTTCGTATTTTATGCGCAGCCAAACCATTCATCCGATTGTGATGGGACTTTTTGCAAAATGTTCAGGAGATTCTCGAAATGAACATAGGCTATAAGAAAGTTGTCATACTCAACTCGTAGGCCTACACCCTTAAAAATCAACTTTTGTAGTGGAAAATATGGAAAAAATAGCTCTTCGGACGCTTAAATGGCTTACGCTGCCTAAATCATAACAAATGCAAAACAATAATGTACACAGAATTGAATATCTCAAAAACCGCTACAAAAAAGTCCGTGACAGCATATGTTTATGTCTTACGGATAACTCGTAATAACCATTTTTGTCTTTCATTGATGCTAAGAAGATCGGGAGAAGTAGGCTACGTAGATTCCTTTGCAAGCATAGCAGCACATGACGGATATTCTTTTACGGATAACTCACAATAACATATTTTGTCTTTTAGCTCATATATGCCAAGAACATCAGGATAAGTAGATTCCCGGGCAATACCGGGTAATCAGCACGGGGAATCTTAAAATAATTACGCTATACGTTTATAATTATTTTTCATATCACTTATTCAACTAAGAAGTGCATTAATTTTCGTCTTTCAGCTCATTTATACTAAACATGTAAGCACATTAATTTGCATTTATTTAGGCGTAGCAGCGCACGCAGGGTATTAGCTAGTACAAAAAATATGTTTTATCTATGAAGACTAGAGTGTGTGTTATTCCGACTTTATTGATTTTTTTCTTTCAAATGTAAAAACATTTTTTTTCTCTATGAAATGCTCAACTAGTACGATTTTCTCCGAGTCTATTTTGTTACTGCATTTGTATTAACGCACTACTTGAACGATTCAATATTCTGTAGAACTTCTTTAACATAGAGCTTCATCATTTCCGTTATCATAACATTCAAATTGTTAATACCGTACTTTAAATTATTATGCACTGTGGGTATACTAGGAACTTGTCGCAAAGGAACTTAACGTAAAGCTTACGTAAATCTTATTAAGTACTAGCTAATACCCGGCGTGCGCTGCTACTCATAAATAAATGCTAATTTGTTTTTACCACCAGCCGTGCACTGTTCGGGAATCTGCCTATCCCGATATTCTTGTCATCAATGAAAGACAAAAATGGTTAATGTGAATTATCCGTAGAAGATAAACATATGCTGCCGCGGACTTTTTTGTAGAGTTTTTTGAGGTGTTCAATTCTAATCCTGTAAGGATTGAAATGATGGTAGTTTGAATTAGGAGAATTATACCTATTGCTAATGGATGATTTATTTGGGTAACAATAAATCTAGTGTACATTAATTTTGTGAATTTGTTATGGTTTAGGCAGCGTAGGGCCATTTAAACATCAAAATAGGGGTATTTCGCGTTTTTTCACTACAAAGGATGATTTTTAGTGGTGAAGGGGTCGAGTATTACAACTCCCTTATAGCCTATGTTCATCCCCGGAATCTCCTGAACATGATTCAAAAAACCCCATCTCAATCGGATGAACGGTATGGCAGAGCACACATGTCCGGGAATCGACTTATCCCGATCTTCTTGGCATCAATGAAAAGACAAAAATGGTTATTGTGAGTTATCGGTAAAAGATAAACATATGCTGTCGCGGACTTTTTTTGTAGAGGTTTCTGAGATATTCAATTCTGTGTACATTAATTTGGTGTATTTGGTATGGTTTAGGCAGCGTAAGCCATTTAAACTTCAAAATAGGGACTTTATTTCACGTTTTTCACAACAAAGGGTGTTTTTTTAGGGGTGAAGGGGTTGAATATCACACTCTCTTATAGCCTATGTTCATCCCAGGAATCTCCTGTACATTTTGCAAAGAGCCCCATCAAAATATGACGAACGGTGTGGCCGCGCATAAAATACGAACAAACAAACAGACAAACATTCATTTTTATACATTAGATTCCACAATTTGTGTTAAATGAGTGATAAAGAACAAGTAAATAGTTAAACACTATGT
Source organism: Diploptera punctata (assembly GCA_030220185.1). Lineage (NCBI taxonomy): Eukaryota > Metazoa > Arthropoda > Insecta > Blattodea > Blaberidae > Diploptera > Diploptera punctata. The sequence goes on along the minus strand of JASPKZ010003844.1, from coordinate 747,052 downwards.
TTTTATTAATTGTTTCATATGATATAAAACTATTATTCTACCAGTTATATTATATGGATGCCAAAACATGGACTTTTGCTTTAAGGGAGGAAAGGAGTTTACGAGTATTTGAGAATAACGTTTTTAGGAAAATTTTGGACCAAAGAGAGATGAACAGATAGGCGAATGGAGGAGATTGCATAACAGTGAATTCCATGGTCTTTATAGGAAGCCAGATATAATAAGAACAGTTAAGTTTCGTAGATTGCTATGGGCAGGACATATGACACGAATGGTGACTGAAAGACGTGCATGGAAGCTTCTTGTAGGAAAACCAGAAGTAAAACGCCCAGTTGGTGGACCAAGAATGATGTGGAGAATAATATTAACTATAATTTGTGGGAAATAGATTATACAGGGAATGATTGAAAAACGTTAGCTCAGGATAGGCATGTATGGAGAGCTTATGTTCGCGCGGCCATGAACATACGGGTTCGATAGTGCCAGTGAGTGAGTTAGTTATATGTAATCACAAGCAAAATCACAGCCACGCTAATAAAGAGCCACAAAAAGCTTACAAATTGAAGGGTTGTACAATTAAGACATTTTATTGCTAAAATGTGTGAGGGAATTAAATATTAAAGGTTTAAGAAATAATGCATTATTGCATGGAAAATAATGAATATTAATATATAATTTCATAAATTTTAAGTTCCCACACATATATTACATTAAGTAAAATTATAAAAATGTAACTTATTTCCATTTTATTAATATTCTTTGTGAAAATTTAATTCACCAGATTTTAAACTGAATTTTCAAATAGCATTTCAAATACCTTGCGAGATTTCATGTCTTTGGATAAAATTGTCCAATAATTATTATTCACTTCAGATTGTATATGCTCTGATCGCGAGTAATAATAAAGGGCAATACCATAAGAGCTCCCCAGTCGAATTTTATTATCGTCTAGATACTCTTATAGTATTGCCCTTTATTAATATTAATAAAATAAATATCTTCAACTCGTGCCCATCTCGGAGTCGGGTCGAGGGATGAGATGAGAAGAAGCCCTCTATATAGAGGTCTGTGAATGACAAGGGTGCCGTCCGACCACACCTGACACACCATCACGGGGGCTGTTGAATGAAATGAAACGAAAAAGATGAGATGAGTATGGAGAAATGGTGGAATTAAATTGTGGCAGGGGAAAACGGGAAAATCCTTCCCCAGCTACGTTTCTTCCACCACGAAACTCACATGGAATGACCGAGACTAGATCTCGGGACCCCAATGGTGAGAGGCGAGCGTCTAACCGCTTGCGCCATGGAACCGTCTTTATTAATATTATATTATTATTAATAATATTGTTATTATTAATTAACACTCTAACACTAATCGGAAGATTGATGTCCACATGACGTGAACTTTCCATTTACACCTATCCACGAGCTAATTTTTCCACAGATTCCCTGCAGCCTGTAAATCGCTTTACTCAAATCATGATTAATGTTATTCTCCCATCTTGTTCTTGATCTGGACAAAAGTACATAAACTATTTGTCAAATAAATCACGCTTGAGAAAAAAACCGTAGTGGAAAGTCCATTGTAGAATGCCAATGTTGACCATCCAACATTGATTTGACTTGGAAAATTATGTGGAAACAATCAGTGGTGAATATTTTCTGCTATGAACAAAAATGAATATTGTGATGTCATGATGTACAGTATAAATGTAGAATAATTTGAGTCTTTCAAACGTTCTACTTTATACAAAGTCACTCCGTATCTATCAAGTAAACTTATTTCTAAAGTGGATCTTGCGTTGCCTACGTTATTAACTCACTCCGTTTCTCCTGAATCAGACTTGCCTTTACATTCCGAACCAACTCTTTCCAGGAAACTTTTCGTTTGGGCATTCCTTTAAAAACTTAACCGCTACAACAAGAATTTCCTAAACCTAGAAGAATTCCAGAGATACAATACGTTTTACCTAAATACCTCCCTGATATAACCCTCTCTCATGCTAACCAACATACCCAAACATTACAACTTTTTAAACTTAACGCTTCATAATTTCCATCTTCATATTCAAATATATACACTTCAAGATTAATCAACTAACTCATTGATATTATCGATTACGCAGGTTCATGTCCGCGCGGACTTAAGCCTTATGTACGTACACTATATATTCATGAGCTAACGTTTTCCAATCACCCCCTGTATAATTCGCCTCCCTCAAATCACACACTTTAAGATTTCTTATCTAAATGTTATATTTATACACAATATTCTCGTCAGCCCTAGTAGAAAAGTGGTTTCCCTGTTTACGAGGTTCGCGGATTCAAATTAGACCGGGGGCCAAGTTCGTAAAAGTCCCAGAATATGGATTAGTTTGGATGAGGAAGGAAGTCATGATCCCATTTTGTAGATTTGCGACAGGTAAAAGAACCACAGTCCTGAAATAATAGGGCCATCAGCTAAATTTGTCGGCCCTTTCACACGTAAATTTGAATCGTGAGGTCCAATTATTATTATTATTATTATTATTATTATTATTATTATTATTATTTTATATTATTATTAATATTTTGTCTGGCGACAAATCACTTCGGGTTCAAGAAGAAACACTGTATTGTGAAGTATTCCTAAATAAAAATTATTATTATTATTATTATTATTATTATTATTATTATTATTACTATTATTATTATTTTATTTCAGGATTGTTTCTGTTCTCAACCGAAATATAGAATTATTATTATCATTATTATTATTATTATTATTATTATTATTATTATTTCATTGCTTGAATATTTTAAATAATAATAATAATAATAATAACAACAATCTTTTACTTAAACAATTAGAGTTAAGCCCCTAACCACTTCTAACTCAACCAGCGAAAAATGAAATATTACATTTCATATACTTGATATATAATTTAAAATGTACAATGCAAACATGTTCTAATATGAATACTAACAAAAAATAATAAAATACAATAATTCATTATATTGTAAAAATATACGATTATTAACTTGTCCACATGTCTAGCCTGTTGGAGTTTACGACTCTTAATTTTTCTTATTATATCTTGTTTCCTATAAAGATCAAGCACCTCATTGTTATGTAGTCTTCTCCATTTGACTATCTGTTCATCTCTTTTTGGTCCAAACATTTTCCTAACAACATTATTATCTAATGCTTCTATTTTTGTTCTGCTCTCTTAAAGTAAGTCCATGCTTCACATCCATATAATACAACTGGGAGAATGACAGTTTTATATTTTTTCAGTTTAATTTTTTTAGAGAAAATGCACAATAGCATGCATTTCAAAAGTTGAGACTATGTTTAATTTCTCATTCCTATTTGTAATTATTGTTCCTAGATATTTGAATTTAGCCCCAATTCTTCAAAATTTTCTTCATTTGTCATTAACTGAATAAAATAACTAATTATATTGTAAAAAAATTAATGTATCTCTATGTGTGACTCTATTACATAATGTGATATTTTTCTATGTAACATACAGTCGCTCTCATAATTAAAATAAAAAATTAAAAATATCTAACACAGTACAAATGTAAACATTTAAATAAAATAATTTGATATACTGATACACTGTTCTTTTTCAAAGCCGTTGTTAAAATATAAAGACTTCTATATTTATATAATGTATTCACTGTTTTGAATTTTATAGGATGTGGATAATTGAATCATAAAATTTAGCGTACACCACAATGTTTGTTTTCATTTTATATATTTAGGATTGCTTGCAAGGATTGAGAATCAACGTGAACATTCACATTCGTCTAGTTAAAACTTTATTACATCAATCCATAGTAATTCTGTCCGAAGGCAGGTCCTTCACTGCAATCATAGCATTTTCATGCTATGCCTCCAGCTTTACTAGGGAAATTTTAGGTGTGGTAGCTTCCCGTGGATTCCCCCCCCCCCCCCCCCCCACCCGGTGAAGGATGATGATGATGATGATAAGGACGATGATCATGATGATGATGGCCATATGATTTCGGGGACCGTTTGGGCCTTAAAGTTTTCCTGACATTTGTCTTACAGGTGAGGAAAAACCCCGAGAAAAACCTCACCCAGAAAAACTGCCCCGACCGGGGATCGAACCCGGGCCCGCTGCGTGACAAGGCAGCACGCTACCTCGAGACCACAGAGGTGGACTTTTATTACATATTTAATTAAAATTTTACAATTCTCATTAAACCCTCACATGTATTTGACGATAAAAATAGGTCAGTTATTGTCGACTGTGATGTTGAGTTCTTAATTGTAATTTTATTTACCTGTGTTAGCATATTTAAGCCAGAAACCGTTTCTGCAATTTAGCTGTAGTCCTTGGATACGTTTGTGTGAATGCTTTGTGTTTTGCACGAAACGTAAAATTAAATTATATTTGAGACTCTTGTGGAACTAAACGTTCAAGTCACGTAAGTACTCTCTCAACCATGTTAAAGTAAATATTAACAGCATTTCGTTTCAGACAATGTCGGAACAGCGAGCTGTAAACAACTAACATTATATATCTGTCTTAGAATAGGCTATAAGTAAATTATATACGTAATCATACAGCAGTTAACATACTTCAACGACAAAATTTTAATTCAATGTCCTCTCGCTTTATCTTTCTTAGTTTAGCATCTCCCTTTGTATTATATTTTTTTGTCTAATGCCACCAGGTTGTATTTTATGACATTTCTGGCTTTCTTCCCTGGCATTGGCAGAATTGTAATCCATATTTATAATATAGTTAAGAATAAATTGAGGAAAATTTATGAAAATATAATTGGAGAAGAGCAGAATGGATTCAGAAAGGGTAGATCTTGTACAGATGGATTCTTTACTCTAAAACTACTATTAGAAAAGCACAAGGAATTCAATATAGAAACTCATATCGCCTTCGTTGATTTCATAAAGGCTTTTGACAAAGTAGACAGAAATATATTACTACAAATTTTAGCTGATGATAACGTTCCACAACAATATATTATTAATATCTTCAACATCTATAAAGATAATGAAATCTCTGTTAAACAAGATGGCAAATTATCTTCTTGGGAAAAGATAAACACTGGAGTAAGACAGGGATGTGGACTTTCACCGGTGCTGTCTGAAACGAAATGCTTAAATAATAGGTCTGTTCGACCTTTAAACTCTTACATGATCTGAGTTCCATTTATTCGGATCATTATTACTGCTACAGATGTTCTTCATTCAAACTAAAAAATTAATTAATAATTAAAAAATTAAAGAAAAGATTTAAGTTAATTTTTTTTCCATAAAACTATGAATAAATTAATAAATGAATGGAGGAAAACACAACGAGGATATATACCCATCAATAGGAACCTCAAACTCGATGCTATTCTTTTTGCAGACGATTTAGCTCTTCTGGCACTTTCCGAAAATGATTTGCAACGATCAATTTATAATTTACAAAAAATAGGTGCCAAATTTAATATGGAAATATCAATTAATAAAACTAAAATTATGGCATATCATGGGAAGGACCCCATACAAAGTAAAATCTGTCTCCAGAATAAAATTTTAGAGAGATCTAATCAATTTAAATATCTTGGATATTATCTCTCTATTTGGGATGAAAAGGATATCCCTGAAAAAGTTACTAGTTATAATAAAAGTTTAGGAATTATTAATCAAGTTATGAAACCATCCCTTGTACAAAAAAACACCAGATTACGTTTATATAACACTTTGGCTAGACCAGTGTTGACCTATGGTAGTGAAGCATGGACACTAAGAAAACAACATGAAAGCAGAATAACGGCTTGTGAAATGAGATTCATGCGCAGAACAGCGGGTTACACCAGATGGGATCGGAAAAGGAACACCGATATCTTAAAAGAATTGAAGACTACGCCAATTTTGGAATATATTAAACAGTACCAACTAAATTGGAAACAACATCTTGAAAGAATGAGTTCAAATCGGATCCCCAAAGCTGTTTATAATTATATACCAAGAGGACGAAGATCACTGTGCCGTCCTATGAAACGCTGGAGGGAAAATTTTCTATAGGATCGTAACAGGCCTTGGCCTAATACTTGAAGGAAGAAGAAGAAGAAGATCTTAGGTTGGGGCACGTGGGAGGCGGAGTTACAATACTCCGAAGATATGTTAGGTGATAAATATTAATGAAGCGCCAGGAGGTTTGCTAACCTAAATTCCAACCATGGGCAACCATAGAAATAATTCGTTTTAAGAAAAAATCCTATGGTTTGACCGGGAATCGACCTGGGACCTCATGATGTAGTCAGAAACGCTGACCATGAGGATGGTCAAATTTATAAAACTGATTACCTGTCAGCTTCAGTAGGGTATTTTCTAAACTTTTAACCACAAATTGACTGTTTTCATATCAGTTTATTTAAATGTGACGAACTAAAGTGAAAAATAACTAATAAACTAACTCACTCACTGGCACTATCGAACCCGTATGTTCATGGCCGCGCGGACATAAGCTCTGCATATATCCGTATCCTGAGCTAATGTTTTCCAATCATCTCCTGTATAATCTACTTCCCTCAAATCATACTTAATGTTATTCTCCCACCTAATTCTTTGTCTACCAACTAGGCGTTTTCCCTCTGGTTTTCCTTCAAGAAGCTTCCATGCACGTCTTTCATTCCCCATTCGTGCCACATTTCCTGCCCATCGCAGTCTACGAGACTTAACTATTCTCATTATATGTGACTTCCTATAAAGACCATGCAGTTCACTGTTATGAAATCTTCTCCATTCACCTGTCTGCTCATCTCTCTTTGGTCCAAAAATTTTCCTCCGATTGAGGGTCTTTCCACTTTTCAGCGGTTGCCCTTTTACCAGCCGGCTGCTGGCCCTTCGCATCCACATGTGTCAATCACAGAGGTAGATGATCAACAGCCAGTGTAGGGGTGACATGTGGTTAGCATGTCGAGTCCCCCAGCCGTTATTGCTGGTTCCTCAACCTGGAGCCGCTACTTATTGTAGCTACCCAATTGCCTCACGATGCTGGGTGGGCACCGGTCCCATACTGGCCGAAATACCATGAGAAAATTTCTTCCCCCATGGAGACTCGAACCAGCGCAAGTCCTGTAGCTCTGCGCCAAGGATTCCTACCTTAACCGCTCGGCTACGGCGCGGGACTTTATTTCCTAATAACTTTATTCTCAAATACTGTAATCTCATTTCCTCCCTTAAAGTAAGAGTCCATGTTTCGCATCCATATAATATAACTAGTAGAATAATAGTTTTATATATTTTCAGTTTAATGTTTTTTTAAGGAGTTGGGACGTCTAGAGTCTCTGTAACGCATAATAGCACGCATTTCCATGTTTGAGCCTATGGAAAAATAACTGATGCATAATTTAATTTTTTTTGTTATTATTGGAGCATGGATTATTATCTGCTAAGAGTTAAGATTGCATCATACTATAATGAGAAGTATGACTTCTGTCTTTGTCTTGTTTGTATATACAAAGATAAATTGATTCCACTACAGGTCTTAGGAGGCCATTGGAGTAGTTGGAGTTCAGGACTCCCAACTTTCTAGACAGTTGGAGTAGATAACAGCCGAGTTGTCAGTCGTGTGAAACAGAGAAATAATATTATTGCATTCTATCTGTGCCTTACAATCTTAGCTTTTTTTAAAAAATCCGTGTTCTAGTTAGTATTTTGCTTTCTACTAGAATACGACACAAATTTAAGCATTTTTTACTAAATTGCTTTTTATTGCCTTCTTAAAATAGTAAAAACATATAAAATCAGTGTATTTGAGATGATATATTGCCAATTTTAAGGTTAATCAAATTCAGTAATTTGAGTCTTAGAGGCATTTATATTGTGACTAATACTTTGACGCAATTTTATCATGGAATTTATTAGCATTCATTTTCCCTTTATATGAATTTCATGCCTTCAGAGACTTCAGGTACATGATATACCAGTAAAACATTTCGAATTCTGGACAATATGATTTTTTTTACTACACAAAGGCACGACTAAATGCCGGTGGTATCTCCAAGATAACCGGAACGTTTTAGATACACTTCATCCATACTAAGAAAGGTCGATTTGGTATGATTATGATGATGATCGATTATTAGGTTCTTGAAGGTTCCTAATATTTATCATATAGGTCTAGGTAAGGAAAATATCCGAAGTAAGCCACCCAAAAAATCTCACCAAGAATTGAACAAGGGTCCGCTGCATCCGAGCCAAAAATGTTATCTCTAAGAAAGTGATGGAGAATCTGAAATCTAATAAATTATTCATATTGTAACTCTAGTTTGCTTACTATAACTACCGTAAAACCTAACATAATGTACACTTACATTTTATACGTTAATAACTTAAAAGGGGTTATTAAATATTGTTACCATACTTTCCTAATGTTTGTGCATTTAATCGAATATAAAAAAGGAGAAAACGGAAATTTTAATTACTGACACATCCTTTAAAAGCAATTTTTTTTATGAATAATAAATTCAGCAACTTGTTCAAAGGTAGCCCATTCATTTCGGAATATAGTGTAAACAAGCTTTTGGTATCCTCACATCTGTCAATCGTTGGATGCGATCTCTCCAATTTTTTTCTGTGTTTTCAACTATACTTACTTACTTACTCACTGGCACTATCGAGCCCGTAGGTTCATGGCCGCGCGGACATAAGCTCTCCATAAATCCCTATCCTGAGTTAATGCTTTCCAATCAATCCCTGTATAATCTACTTCCCTCAAATCTTAGTTAATGTTATTCTCCCACCTCATTCTTGGTCTACCAACTGGGCGTTTTCCCTCTGGCTTTCCTACAAGAAGCTTCCATGCAAGTCTTTCATTCCCCATATGTGCAACATGTCCTGCCTATCGCAGTCTACGAGACTTAATTGGTGTTTTCAACTATAGGTTTAATTAATTGTGTATTTAATACATCCCTATTATCTGTAATTCTTTTGTGGTTTAGTAATTTATAATCTAATACAAAATGGAGAAATCTCATTTGAGATGATTTAATTTGTCTTAACTGGCCAGATGTTTAGATTCTACATTCACTTCCATATAATAGCAAAGGCAAAACAATTACTTTATCACATACTTTATCACTCTCAAAATATTACCTTCAATGAAATTGAAAAAATAAAAATTCATCTCAATTACTTCCCTTCATCTTTTTTAAACAAAGTATATTCTCCGTCATTTTATATATTGTGGAGACAGTGGTTTGGCCTGATTTTTCAATACAGCTAAATGTTGAAATAATAATAAAAGTACACTAAAAACGGTTTGGCGGAAAGAAGAGTAGTATAAGTTAAGGACAATAAAAACTTGAATACGAAGAATAGTAACAAGATAATCATTTTGAAAAGTATTACAATAATAATCAAAGTAGCGTGGTTGACCGTGCTATTTTATGTTAGAAATACTGTTTTCTTTATTTTCCTCCTGACTATAGCGTTAGGTATACAATTTATAATCTCCAAGACTGTATCCCACATTCCTGAATTAGGCTAAATTCCAATCTGGTTCACAATAGGCCTATCTATGTAAGTCGAGAAGGCATGTGGTACTATTTCGTTGGATTAAAATGTCGATCATGGCTGTACGCTTGTTGTTTTTCAGCAGGAGATGGGTAGGTGCCGATACCAGGTTTTAAGTTGTTTTTTTTTTATCCCTGACACATCAACTTGAACTGCACAAACATTTAAACATACATTTATTCTAAACGTCTCTTTGCATACTATTAATCAAACTACGCATAATTTACGCAACATGGTCTACATAAGATGTTCATAAATGTATGTATTTATTTTTTTTTATTCCTTTAGCTTTTGTATGATTTTCTTCCTGTAATATTGATGTCATCCGCTAAGTGCGAACTAAAGCACAAGTAACTTGACGTTGAAACACGCAAATAATTTACTTATTTACAGGGTGAATCATAAATATGGCTATACGTTTGATCGCGTTGTATGATGAAATTATTACCAATACAGGAAATGTGAAATTACCGTTGGAAAGGCAATTATTCAAATTACAACAACGGAATAAAACGAAACAGTGTAGAACTTACGTCATTAATCAAAATGGCGTTGAATATGCAAGAGCAAATTACAATTGCTGCATGAGCAATAACGTATGCCAACGATCGTGAGGCCGCAAGACGGGCAAGACGTGAGTCTAACGTAGCATTGCAGCCGTCGATTATGGGGAAGTGGAGGAAACGACTGCTGGAAACGGGAAGGATGCAGAAAATCAAACCTCCCAAAAAAATCAATCCGCCAAGCTGCACGTGAGCAGTGATTTTTTTTTGTTCTATTGTCATTTGAAGGATTCCCTTTCCAATTATAACATCATATTTCCTTTTAATAATAATATTTTCGTCACAAAATGCGAAACGTGTAGCCATATTTCTGAATCACTCTGTATTTGATCTTACTCTAAAGCACTAATTACAGGTAACGTAACGGTATCTTAATAACCCATATTAAATTAGTATCAACCATCTATATCCACCTAATACTATCCAATATTCATTAATATCGTATGTGCAACACGTATTTAATGCAGCATTCCAAAATGACAGGCTCAACTTATTAAAGTGTCACTAATATATAACCATTAACGCCGCCGGAAATTGCCGCAGAAGCCGCAAAAAGTGAAAGAAGATGAATGTTAATTTTAATAATATAATAAATTGAGTTAATTTCCTGTTTTAAAATGTGCGTTGCTGTGACGTTAAAATCTCCAGACCAAAGTCATGTAAAAAATCAATAAATAGGACGTAGGTTGAAAAGCACGAAAATAAACTCATGATCATAACGTTGAGTGATTCCGGGCTTTGTGGCCGTGGTCCATCACTGGTGTTCCTACCAGACGTTTCTCCCTCAGCTGCGGAGGCTCCGACCAAGAAACAACACCTAGAAGTACTCGCCACTGAAGATGCCCTCCGCAGCTGAGGGAGAAACGTCTGGTAGGAACACCAGTAATGGACCACGGCCACAAAGCCCGGAATCACTCAACATTATGGTTACCGGCCGTGAAAGCCTGAATTCAAACTCATGATCATCATCTTGGTTAAGACAATAAGATATTGGTAAAACCTAAAAAAAAATCTTATTTATTTATTTATTTATTTTGTCCAATGCCAACAGGTAACCTTACGTCATTTGTGGTGTTCTTTTCAGGCATTGGCGGAATTGCATCCCACTTCTGAGGTTGAGGCGTCTGGAAGGCGGAGTTACATAACTTGATGATATGGTAAGTGATAAATGATAGCAAAACATAAGATATTTAATTATAGTCGAACATAAATAGTAATATGGACCTTACCTATAGTGTAGTTAAATTAATAATCTAATTGCCTACACTATATATATATATATATATATAATATATATATATATATATATATATATATATAGTTGATAAGGAAAATACATCAAATAATAATAATTATAACCTGGAGCTTAATTACTATATTTGCTTGTTAATGAAAGTGAAGAATATACGATAATAGTGATATAAAGGAACTCCGGGTAATTTGGTCCCCTGTTATGAATGTGTTGTTCTTCTTCTTTTAATTAAGGGATTGAATTTTGTTTAATTTCAGTGATTATCATTAGTGTTGTAACTATGAAATAGCATTATTATTTTATTCAAATATGGAAACATCTTCATAACTTATAAACTTTTTTACATTACAAGAAAGCTCCACTTTAACCTCCATATTCGGATAAAGTGGATCCCAGAGTCCGTCCACCTTAGCTTATAATCTACTTTTAAGTTTATTTATTTTATTAATTTATACAGACAGGCACAGATTAATCTGAAAATATTTATGACTGTTCGTAATTAAAAAGCGTTGATATTTATTTAATGTTTTGAAAAATTATTGATTATATAATTCTCGTCATTCAACTGCAGAAAGTGACTGTCTTTGGGATTAGTAAAATTACAAGGATATAAAATAAAATGAATTAAGTGAATGGTTTTTACAGATAGCATCCTCATTGATAAAATATACGTGAACATGTAAAGTGGACCCAGGTCCTCGTGGAGGGTCCACATTAACCGAATTCCTTTGTTATGTTTAATTACTTTATACAGCCACCATGTCACATAATATCAAACCAAACCAATCAGTATATTAAAACAGCATCTACATAATATATTTAGGAGTTTTTTCAACATTGTAATATTCAATAGCAGGAGTTAAGAATTGATTCTTCGCTCGAAAAACTTTTTAAAGTGGTAATTTTCATAAATATCACAAATAATCCCTTCTTCTTATGAATAATTAAAGAAACTGACCTCGAACCCATCAACGTTGATGACGGGAAGAAGTTAAAATATTTTCTATTCGAGGGCAGTACTAATTAAAGAAGATATTAACAGGGTCCACTCAAACAGAAGGGTCCACATTACCAGATCTTCCCTATATAAGTCCTTAAAACCTGTTTATATGAAATGTACAGTGAAAGAACAAGGAAAGTCTATTCTTTGACGACATTAAGTTTGAAGTACAATTAGAGTCTCCATAGAAAACATCATTTACAAGACGTGCGAAACAGTAAAATATGCAGTTTGATGATGAGTTTATTTGCCACCAAAGTTTTGGCATTACAGGTGAGGACGTATGGATGTTGTACAACTAAAAGTAGCCTACATATTTTTAAACCATTCATGTATTATAAATAATGTCTGAGGAAATATTTGATAAGTGAATTTCTGAACTGCCTTTGAGTCAGACAGTCCTTTATGTACCCGTACTTACGCGTGTATAGGCCGCATCCAAGTTTTGCGATAATAAATTGGGGAAAAAATATTTGTCTTATATTTTTGCTAAGAAGCAATGCAAAATACAGAAGTAAGCATACACCATTTTTAAATTTGGCAATGTAAATTCTAAAGCTTTGTTGCCGACCCTAATATGTATTACCGAGATCAAGATGGTGGGATTGTGTTTGGCGGGATCTGGAGAGAGCAAAAATGGGAAATTTGAGACAGCTGTCGAGGGACAGGGATTAATGGAGGAGAGCCATAGAGGAAGCCAGGGCCCACCTGAGCTGTTGTGCTAATTATGAAGGAGATAGAATAGAATAGAATAGACTTATTTAGCCAGGTGGAGTTAAAACCATGTGACCTTCTCTTCCACTCACCAGAATGAACATATATTACATTTAAATACAAAAAAAATACAATAATATGACATATTAATCAATTAATTATCTGGTCAAACTGAAGGGTAATGAAAATAATGTCTAACAATACAATAAAATTAAATACAATTATTTTAAACTAATGGAAGAATGTATACTCAAAGGAATAACAGCTCGAATCTACTATACATAAAAAGAAGAGAAAAATATATACAAAGAGAGTAATAAACTCTGATGAATTAATCTATCGCTTATATAAGACATTGGGTAAATATATTGACAAATATGAATACTGTTTTTAATAAATAATGAAAAAAAAGTATTAATTGTTTTAAAAAAAAGTAATATTAGTGAGACGTTTATATCTATCTATCTATCTTCGAGTTTTTACAGCTGCTGCCGTCTTCCCGTTCCAAACCTCCAAAGCCTACGATATTGGGCATCTTCAATGCTTAGCCCTCTTGCTTGTATTGTAATGTTATTGCTATTGTGTTATTACTTAATTATAATATTATTGTGTTTTCTTTATGTAATTGTAATGTTAATGTTTTTTAGTGTATAATGCTATTGTGTTATTATTTAATTGTAATATTTTTAGTCCCGCGCCGTAGCCGAGCGGTTAAGGTATGAAGCCTTGGCGCAGAGCTACGGGACTTGCGCTGGTTCGAGTCTCCATGGGAGAAGAAATTTTCTCATGGTATTTCGGCCAGTATGGGACCGGTGCCCATCCAGCATCGTGAGGCAATTGGGTAGCTACAATAAGTAGCGGCTCCAGGTTGAGGAACCAGCTATAACGGCTGGGGGACTCGACATGCTAACCACATGTCACCCCTACACTGGCTGTTGATCATCTACCTCTGTGATTGACACATGTGGATGTGAAGGGCCAGCAGCCGGCTGGTAAAAGGGCAACCGCTGAAAAGTGGAAAGACCCTTAATCGAAATCGAATATTTTTATTGTGTTTTCTTTATGTAATTGTAATGTTATTGCTGTTTTTGTTTATTTTTCTTTACACTTGTACCAATTATTACTTTATTGTAACGGACTGTCAACAGCACGTACGGCTTACTGCCCGTGCGACCCATATTTGTAAATAATATTGTAAATATCTTACTTTTTGTCTAATAAAGTCCTACTACTACTACTATCTTCATGTTTTCCTTCCATGTTAACTTTGGTCTCCCTCTTTTCTTCTTTATGGTCGGATGCCATTGATATAATTGCGTTCGGCCATCGCTCGTCTTCCATTCTTAAAACATGTCCTAACCACTTTAATTCCTTCTCCTCAATCCCTTCATTTATGCTTTCTTCTGCATCCATTATGTTTCTGATTTCCTTATTTGTGACATGTTCTAAATTTGACTCTCTGGCACTACTGCGTAAATAATCCATTTCTAGAGCTGTTAGTCTATTCTTGTAGTACTTATTGATTATCCATACCTCACTTCCATACATTGCAAGACTCCACTAATGTTTTACCAATGTATTTTTTGTGTCTTTCCAAAATATGCTTATCCCATCATATGGAATTTAACGATGATGTTATTATTTATTACGTTTATATCAATAATTTTATTTTCAATTTGTTTCTGAAAGATGGTAAAGTTTGGCAGTCTCTGACATAGGGTGGAAGAGAGTAACTCCTGATTGATTATCACTAAACATTACACGAACATTTGTTGTAACCTTTCTAAAAGGTCCCTCAAGCACAGTGTACAAAATCACACACATAAAATTCAATTCGTAAAACTTGTAGGGATAATTTCCAGCATTAACATCAATGCCAACTGAATAGCAATAAAAGTCCATATTAAATATTTATAATAATGACTCAGGAAATCCCAGAGTCACAATTGCAAAGGCCACATAAGTTATGTGAATTGAGCGTGAGAAACTATAACACACAACCGACAAATGTAAATACAGTATAAATGACCTTGGCGAATTTAAATCAGTGACAACTGAGTTAATGTATAGTTAAATAACAATATTATAAACAATTGTCAACAATAATCAAACGAAAAATGGAGAGCTAATGAAATTAAATTCCTTGAAAAAAAATCACAAACTCTAGAATTGCATTATACTACCTACATTTACAAGGTTTAAGAAGTGGAAGTAAGCAGATTTTAAGTATGAATTACTAGGAGTAATTATCAAGTTACGTAATACATATCTTGTCTTAAATGTACAGTTTCCATGAAACAAAAATTGATGCGAAAATTAATCCTACATAACAACAATGAGCACTGTTGAAATTACTTATGTTCGAGATGTGAAATGAAACAATATTTTCCTCGTGTTCTTTATTTTGTACAATGCATAATATGTCTGAAGTATTACCATTTTTTCTTGAGTAATATTAACAATAAATATTTCGTCGATTCCGTTAGACTAGTGATACAGTGCTCGGCTATGTTTCCAGATTCGCGGCTATTTATCCACCGGTATCATTCGATTTTAAGCGTGTAAATTTCCTGAGTACGGTTACTATCGGAAGGAAAGTAAAGCATGGGTTTCATGTCATAGATTTATTACACTTAAAAGAACCTAAAGCCTGAAATAAGAACCCTCTGAAAAAAAGGTTGTCAGCCCTTACGCTTCTAGTTTTCCTATAAAGATCATGTACTTCACTGTTATGTAATCTTCTCCATTCGTCTGTCTTTTCATCTCTCTTTGATCCAAAAATTTTCCTACGAACTTTGTTCTCAAATACTCGTAATCGTTTCTCCTGTTTATTACGGCAGACATTTTTTATACAAACTCAGAAGTAAAAAGCTGTATTTTTTAAAGCACACCCAAAGTAAATTTAGCATGATTCAACTTTGTGAGAGATGTATGTTTAACAAATTGTAACATTTATATTATTGGCGTGGAAAGTATCCAGTTTCATGAAAGGTACCCAGTAAGAACAAAAAATAGTAATAGAAGATGAAGTGCTGGAACAGGTTTCACATTTCCAGTATTTGGGCTGCGATATAACTTATGAAGAAAATATAAATAAGAAAATACAGACATTTCAACATATTTGTGGAAAAATCAACGAACGCTGAGGAACAAATTAAAAAAGGATATGCAGCTAAGATTTTACTCAACGATGGCACTACCAGTGGCGATGTATGGAAGTGAGGTCTGGATCCTGAAGGAAAAAGACAAAAGTAAAATTCAGGCAGCGGAAATGAGATTCTTATGGGCTGTGAAATATTGTATAAGAGAAGAACATATTAGAAATGGGAATATTAGAGAGGAACTAAAAGTACAACCACTTCTTCAACAAATAGAAAAACGCAGGGACAATTGGATAGAACATCAGCGAAGAATGGCATGTCCAAAGATGGCACTGATGTTTAATCCTGGAGGACGAAGATCGGTGGGAAGACCAAGAAAGCGCTTGGCTGGATAGATGTGAGATCGGACTAGGCAAAGACCTAATCCGTGAAGGATAATTATGATGATGATATTGGCATCGAGAACCAATTCAAATACAACACTATAAAGGCTTCAAAGGACGAAAAGCAGCCTATATTGAATGATATATATAGTGAATGTTATCAGAGATGTTTGATCCAGAGGGCCCACAAAGGCTTATTTCACTTTTGAAAATTGAGAATGATGCCTATTCCACAATTAGTTTAATGGTTCAAAGTACTATTGCCTTTGAATCTGGCTAGCGAAGAAGTATCATATTTCGTTTCTGATGCCGTGCCGGACATAATATTAAGGCACGTAATTTGCTAACAGGCTTTTAAAAAATGTAATTAATATAACATGACTAGCACATCCCTACCT
Organism: Diploptera punctata; assembly: GCA_030220185.1. Taxonomy (NCBI): domain Eukaryota; kingdom Metazoa; phylum Arthropoda; class Insecta; order Blattodea; family Blaberidae; genus Diploptera; species Diploptera punctata. The sequence goes on along the minus strand of JASPKZ010003844.1, from coordinate 730,095 downwards.
GCGTGGTTAAAGAAGTGTGAAGTAATTTTGCAAAGGTCAACAAACTAATTAAAGATCAACAAAGTTTTGCAAAAGCACCTTCATGTGAGACAACGTTCAGAAAACAATGCCCTGAAGTTGCTTTCCTTCCTTCTACGATTCTAAAGAGACAAGGATCATGACTAGTTGCATATGTGTATTACTGTGGAAACTTTACAGCATGAATAAAACTTCATTTGATACCAGAGATCCAAATCGAATACAGATTCCGCAGTTTCTACATTCTAACACAAATATTGAGAGTTATTTCAAGTATATAACATCAAATATAGGATTTCTAACGTAAGTACTTCAACGGAAGGTTTGGAAAATTCGGGTGCAAGCTTGAGTGATACAATTGCTGTAGTCAACGATATTGTGACAAATCTGAACAGTTTGGAACACGAAACGGGGGGGGGGTAATAGGCAGGCAAGAAAAAAATAAGGCTCAACTGCAGTTCTACTAGCGCTTGATTTTTCAGTTATATTATTGTAAACTATAGCTCTTCTTCTGTGTTTACTAACATTATTTAATATTTTAACATATTAACAGATAACTATTACAATCAATAAGTACTACAAGAATAGACTAATAGCCCTAGAAATTGATTATTTACGCAGAAGTGCCAGAAAGTCTAAATTAGAACATGTGACAAATACGGAAACTAGAAACATAATGGAAGCAGAAGAAAGCATAATTACAAGAATTGAGGTGAAGGAATTAAAGTGGCTAGGACATGTTTTAAGAATGGAAGATGCGCGATGGCCGAAGCAATTATATGAATGGCATCCCAGCAGAAAGAAGAAAAGAGGGAGACTAAAGTTAACATGGAAGGAAAACATGAAAACAGTAATGCAAGCTAGAGGGCTAAGCATCGAAGATGCCCAAGACTGTAGGCTTTGGGGGTTTGGCACGGGAAGACGGCAGCTGTAAAAACCCGAAGATAGATAGAACAGATAACTATTTTTATAACATTATTTACCGCTGTGCTCTCGAGATAGCGTGCTGCCTTGTCACGCAGCGGGCCCGGGTTCGATCCCCGGTCGGGGCAGTTTTTCTGGTTGAGGTTTTTATCGGGGTTTTTCCTCACCTGTAAGACTGTCAGGAAAACTTTAAGGCCCAAACGGTCCCCGAAATCATATGGCCATCATCATTATCCTTATCATTATCATCATCATCATACTTCACCGGTGTGGAAAGCAACGGGAAGCTACTACACCTACAATTCCCTAGTAAAACTGCAAGCATAGCATGAAAATGCTATGATTGCAGTGAAAGACCTGCCTTCGGGCAGAATTACTATCGATGGATTAGACAAATTTGAAGTATTTATTTAAATATGCAAATCACAATATTATGACACTGTTAGACAATATTGTGATGTTAACTGCTATTTTCTCCACAGAGTATATTACTTAGTCTATGATTTTTCTATCGCTGTTTTGGATTATCGCTGGTTGGATCAGCGTTAAGGAGTGATAAGTAAGTGTACACCCATTTCTAATAAACGTTTGGTAATTTATTATTATTATTATTATTATTATTATATATTTTTTAACATAGATTTGGGGATTTATTGCAAATATTGGTCATTTAAATTGCATAGCGACGGATAGTAATCGAGGATGGTAATCGATATGTGGTACGATTGTGGGTTATCACTGGCTCTATAAACTCTGGAGCATTCGCACTGTTGTTCTATAAGACTTTGAAAATATTTCACGCTAGTTTAAGTGCAGTTTTGCCAAAAATAATTTCTGGATATTTAGCTCCAAGCAAAATCTGGTATTAATTTCAGATAATATTGATACAGATGTTGAGGTGGATAATATCTAAGTAAAATATTTAAAATAAAGACGTTATTGTTTCATTTATTCCGTTAATGTAAATTTTGATAACGACAGCATAAAGTTGACAGCGGAAATGTCGCAATTCTGTTGATACACCATTGATGTAGAGAGGGTACAGTAATGGAGCTAGTATGCTGCCCTGGTGAACTCCTGACCCCATGGCAGTAGTGCTATTATTAACTAATATATGAATAAAAATATGTTTCCGTTAAAACCTCACATTTGGAACTAACATATTATTCTCACTCTGTGTCGCATAATGACATTATACAGTGTAATTTTGAAATGATAGGCCTATTTGTATAATTTACTAGCTAATACCCGGCGTGCCCTGCTACGCCTAAATAAACGAAAATCAAGGTGCTTTTATGTTTAGTTGAATAAATGAAAGGAAAAATAATTATAAATGTATATTTTTTAGATACCTCGTGCTGATTATCCGGCTTTGCCTGGGAATCTACATATCCCGATCTTCTTGACATAAATAAGCTGAAATACGAAAATTAATGTGTTTTATGTTTAGTTAAATTAGTAAGGGGAAAAATTTATATCGTAATTGTTTTCAGATTCCACGTGCTGTTTACCCGGCGTTATTTAATTTATTTACATTTCTATCTTATGTATTATCTTATTCTGTAAAATATTAAAGCTAAAAAATAAATAATAGTTTAAATAAATAATAGTTTAAAAAATTAAAACAACACATTTTATTAGAAATCCAAACTAAAAAATAAATAACAGTTTTAAAAACTAAAACAACACGCTTTATTAGAAAACCGAACTAAAAAATGAAAAATAATTTTAATTTCCAACACGCTTGGGACAAAATTAATGTGGTCAACAAAAAATAATGTTCAACACATATAGATTAAAACTAGAGTTATCAAAAAAAATAGTTTTACTATCAAAAGAGTGGGGTGCTCTATATCAATTAATATATTTGATAATACACAGATAAAAGTAAAGTCTCTAAGAAGAAAATGTAAAAACCATAAAAATCACCCCATGCTTTTGATGATAATTTTTTTTTGTAGATAACTCTAGTATTATTCTAAATGTGTTGGAGATTATTTTTTTGTTGACCACGTTATTTTTATCCCAAGCGTGTTGGAAATTACATTATTTTTCATTTTTTAGTTGTTTTCTAATAAAGCGTGTTTTTTTAGTTTTTTAAAACTATTCTTTATTTTAATGTTCAACTCTTTTTTTATCCTAGTTACGTCCATTTTCAAAATTTAAATCGAGCCCACACCTTAACAAATTTCAATTGTACTAAATTGCATTGTGTTTTTTTTATTTGTCGATTAGAAAATTCTATAAAATTGTCTATCTTTATATGTAGTTAGTTGACAATTTGTGAGGATAAACATCTAATTATAGGCCTGGGTTTATAACCAATTTCGATCCTGGGCTAGCAGAGAGAGGGAGATTATTTTTCACTCACTCGTATATACAGTGCGTTTGTGTCCTGTATTCACCCTCTATAAAAATAATTAAATAATTACCGGAAAGTGGTCCGGGAACTGAGTTGGTCGGAACTTAGGATAGCCATCTACGTATCCTCGCGTCGCTGGCTATGAAACATGGATTCTTATTTCATGCCCCATGGATCGTCATGTCTGCGAAGATAGTACCTACCCTATTCTGGCTAACTTATGAAAGTTATTTCTAAGGTGAAAACACTCTTTACTTTGGACTATTTAACTAATGCCCCAAATGTGAGTCAATGAGCAATCACGTTTCAATGAATTTCGTTTTACAACCAATGAAAGTTGTGTTTCACATCGCTATTTATCGAATTCTATTTACCAAAATAAAGAAAACTCCTCTTCTTTTTTTTTAAACATTCTGAACAGATCAGAGCATTATTTTGCAGTGACTGACTCTCCAAAAATACGTTGAATATAGCAAATAATGAACAGAATCCTTCGAACTAGACATTTGATAATTGTGTGTTCAATTATTGTGTTTTTAAATAATGATTTTACTGAGTTTTTTCCTAAAAAATAATTAATAACCAATAATGTTGGTTATAATATACAGTTTGATGTGTTTCATTTTTTCTCCTCTAGGGTGCATTCTTATAATATTGCGATCTAGGTGGGTTATCATTGATTGCGATCCTATATGACAATAAATAATATGATCATGTTGCAGTGAAATATCCACACATTTCTGATTTGTTTCCAACCATCGCTTACATTAAATATACAAATATTTTAAAATACCGGTAACTATGTTTAAATAGTGAATTTTAATTAAACAGCTTAATTTTATTCGTTAAATAGTCTTAAAAATGCCACTCTTTATTTCCAAATCCTCTAAATAAATTGGAAATCACTCGTGGCATTATTTATGCTAATATTACATCAGTTGTTTACATAATTCAATTTCTAGCAACGATCAAAATAGCTGAGACGTGAATCCATATTCTTCTAAGTTCCTCAGCCTCTAAATTGATGTAGATTTTCTGTTTAAAATTATTGTGGTATATGTTGCCTGTTTTACTATTTCAGCCCAAATTGGTATAAACATTCCTAAAAGGACCAGGTTGAGAAAACTGCTGGGGGGTTCGACATGTTGAACACATAAACCCTATCTCGGCTACATAATCCTCCACCTCTGTAAATTATACAAGCGAATGTGAGGCCAGCAGTCGGATGTAAGGGCAAGGACCTTCTGAACCTGTCGTGCCATAGAGATTTTATTCCTAAAAGAGTATTTTATGAATTTTAGTAGAAGAGACATAATATACAGGTGTTTCATAATAAGTATTACAGAGTTATAGGGACTGTAGAGGGGACCTAGTAGATAAAGTTTTGATAAGAACCCCATGTCCGGAAACGTACCATTCTTATGTAAAATAAATTTGAAGATTGAAACACAATGGGCTCATATCCTGTGTGTTGTATTTAAGAATAGTATTATAGACTTCTAGTGGTTTGTACTACACCAGTCGGAGGAAGTTCTTCTTGCACGAATTCTGGCGGCAGCAGAAATTATTGAGCACACACGAGGTCCTGTGGGGCGTGTATGAAATCATGCGTCGCAGGTGCACTTTGTGCAACGAACAACAGGTTCGAACCATGTGGAACCACACTTGTAATACAACCCATAGAAGTCTGTAATACTTATTCTGAAACACAAGACACGCGATATCAGCCTATTGTGTTTCGATCTTGAAAAATGTTTTACATCCAAATAGTATGTTTCCGGAAATGAGTTCCTTATCAAAACTGTATCTACTGCGTCTCCTCTACAACCCCCAGAAGTCTGAAATACTTATTTTAAAACACCCTGTATAACTGCCTATACTGTTGTAAAGTACTGTCGACGCTTCATTCTTTAAATCAAATAAACTATCAGAATATTACTCGGTGTTTGATACTATGAACTATTTTTGCATCGATGCAATGCATATTAACAGCTGGAAACTTGCACAATGATCTATTTTTACCTGGAGAGCTAATTCATTACTTTTATCAGTAACATTTTTATACCATCAACGTGAAGAAAGCGAGTTATTTACAAGAACAACTGTATGTAAGGTGGAATGTATTATTTTAACTGACAGTTATTCGAGAGTAAGAATGAAATATTTCGCTGTTGAATCACATAGGAATCTGTGTTTATTTAGAGACGTATATTTTAAGTCACTGTGAATCTAAAATTACAGTTTTCTTCCTAGATTAATTTTATGTACAATACGTGTACAAGACAGATTGATCATTACAGTATTTGTGTTTTCATGTCAGTATGAAATAAACTTAGATCTCAATATGTAATTTATTTTACATGAACTATTTTCCTTATTCAAACTTCACTCTTCCAATAAATTTTACTTACATCTAGATGTAAATGGAAAAGGATATTTAAAAAATTACAAAATCATTGAAATAGTAATGATAATAATTGTTATAATAATAATAATAATAATTATTATTATTATTATATATTATTATTATTTATATAGAGATTTTTAATGTTTACACATCTTTCTGTTCTTAAAGTTTTATTTTTTTTCTTCACTCTATCCATTCACTACATGCCCTCCAGTCCTCTTTTTCTCATTCCAATTCTTATTTCTTGCATTCACAAGTTTCAAGGTCTTCCTTTCCTTCTTCTTCCAGGTGGACACCTTACCAAAGTTTTTCTGAGTAACCTTGACCAAAAATCACCTGGTCCTCCAGGTTGGAGGGTGATGCATCAGGCCAGCTCCCTGTTCGTCACAAAAACATAACAGTGCTAAAAAGCCTAAATAATAATAATAATAATAATAATAATAATAATAATAATAATAATAATTTTTATTTATTCTGGCAGAGTTAAGTACATAAAGCTCGCGCTTCCACTCAACCAGCACAAATATAAAATTAGATCTACATATTTACAATATAAATTATATATACATATAGGATAGACTAATTATAATAAATTAAGAACACAATAAAAATGTCAGTGTAGATTTCATGTACATTCAACATTTGATATGCTAAACTTAAGAATAACACTGAACAACAAAAAATAAACTTTTTTTGTCTCAGAAAGAAAAATATGTGATTCTGATAGTATGTTTTCTCCTGAATTCAAATATGATATCGGTTTTTTCTCCATCACGCAAGATTTCCGAGAGACAGGAATTTATAATTTCAAACACTTTAATATTTTCTACATTCGTAACTACACAATATTCGAACATTCGGACTCACCTAGAAAGTAAAAAATGACGATTTGCTGCTATATTTCGCCTGTGGAGCATCCCTCTTGATGGTCCAACAATAATCGGCCAGCATATTAGGATTCCATTTGCCTTGATATCTCTTTTCCATAGTTGAAATCTCCTGATGAAAGTGTTTCCCGTTTTATTTTACAATGGACAAATGGACGAAAAAACGTTAATAAAAATTTATTATTTAAATCCATTAATTGAAATTGAAATAAAGAAAAACTGTGGGTGATAGAGAAATTCCGAATACATATTTGAAAACACGATAAAAAACTGCATTAAGTACAACTATCGGTACTCATGAAACAAAAATCATGTTGAGCAGTGTAGTCAATAATAATAATAATAATAATAATAATAATAATAATAATAATAATAATAATAATAATAATAATAATAATAATAATGAGTAGTAATATAACAAATTAAACTGGAAACACCAATTAATAGATTATTTAGGCGAAGTAGATTATACAGAGATGATTGGAAAACATTAGCATAGGATAGAGATGTATGGAGAGCTTATGTCCTCGCCAACATGGACTTATGGGTTCGATAGTGCAAGTGAGTAAGTTAATCTTTAAATATTTATGACATCCATTAAATGCTTTATAGGGCCTATATTGTGTACAACTCAATTGGTTGAGATGTGACAAAACAAAACATTACGTAGTAAAGCGCAGAGTATAAAACGCAGTAACCTTGTTTCAAATCACTATAATTACTTATTTTTTTATTTTACTTTTTCTGATGCTACTAAATCTTGTTTTCCTTCTTTTTTATTTCTCTAGCAGCTTTAAATATATAGTTCCCTTAATGCAAACGTTTTTTCCTCAACCGTACAAATTGGCTTTATATATATATATATATATAATATATATATATATATATATATATAGTCCAAGCCGGCCGCGGTGGACTTGCCTCTGGTCCCGAGGTTCGCGGGTTCAAACCCGGTCGCGGTCGATGGATTTTTTAGGCTCGTAAAAAATACTTAAGCCTGAATTAAAAGGCCTCTAAGCAAAATTTACCGAATTTTCCCGTCCTAGTACTACCTTGGTTTCCTAGATGTCAGTATGAGGCCGTGCGTTGACCACGGACCACTCAAAATGGCATCTATACGAAAGCAAGTGTAACTAAATAGTATGGTTCAAATTCTCCCCTATAGGGGGAGAGCGCCTAAATCTCTGTAAAGGGAAAAAACATGGGCTTACAATACAATACAATACAATAGGTATAGTCCATTACTATGGTCTCGAGGTAGCGTGCTGCCTTGTCACGCAGCGGGCCCGGGTTCGATTCCCGGTCGGGTCAGGCTGGGTGAGGTTTTCTTCGGGGTTTTTCGTCACCTGTAAGACAAATATCAGGAAACCTTTAATGCCCAAACGGTCCCCGAAATCATATGGCTATCATCATCATCCTTAATCGGTGTGGAAAGCAACGGAAAGCTACCACACCTATAATTCCCTAGTAAAGCTACAAAACATAGCATGAAAAATGCTATGATTACCCCAGGGCCATAGTGCCGCCAGAAGGTTTGGATCCGTTTAAAAATGCTAACCCACCGGGACTCCAACCCTCGAATTTCCGGCTTGTAGCGTAGTGCCTTAACCACTACTCCACGGCGTGCCCCTACATTAATTTAAGAACACTTACCCTCTCCGTTTATTTATTTATTTATTGCTATTTAAGTTGCATCTACATCCATTTCATGTTTTCACTGCCGAATAATATATAAAAGTCTGCATATGTTTCCATCCTTCTTTATTACTCTTACTCCGAATTGTCGACCATTATAAGGCTTGCGATTTTTATTCTTAGCTTGATAGGTTGAGATAAAACGAACACAGGTCTGAAATATTAAATAAAAACATGTGAACTCTACAATGCAGTAAAATCCGAGAAAAGGGTAATTTTTTTTTAGAAACAGGGTACGTTATATTTAAGAAAAATAAGCCTATTTCTTAATTATGATGAAATTATTTTTAAATTTAGCATACATTTCTTACATATTAAGGCAATTGTACCTCTGCTAGGTGGCTCAGTGCTACCTCCTATTCGGAAGGTCCCGAGTTCAAATCCTGGTTCCTGTTAATTTGACTAAGATTCTTTCTTGTTTTCTTTAATAAACAAGGCAACCTGTGTTGAAATGTCATTACAAGGTTCCATTTCATAGTAATCATTTTATAGCATCATCATAATTAAATTATTTAATTTCTGCAGAAAAAACATATGAGAAACACAATAATAGAAATTCCTACTGAATACACTTATACTCGTTCACTAGCACTCTGGAACTCTCGTAAATCCCAATCCTGAACTAAAGTTTTCCAAATATTCCCTGCATTATTCACCTCATGGTGAATGTTGTACTCGACTTCAATCAAATTTTGCCTACTAGGAGCTGTCTTATTCATTTTCCTACAGGGATTCAACGCCCCTCTTACATTCTCCATTCCAGTCATTTGTTCTACTCATCGCAGTCTACTAGAAGGAGCTTTCTTATTCGTTTCCCTATATAGTTCCAATGCCCCTCTTTCATTACCCATTCCAGCCATTTGTTCTACCCATCGCAGTCTACTAGACTTTCTTATAATAGTCTTCATTTTAGAAGAAATAAAAATTAATAAAATTGTTAAAATCTTTCTTAAAATAGCCATTAGATGGTAAGATGATTTTCTAATTTAGCCAACTGCGGATTATTCTCTTAAAATCATCTTAAGATATAATAAATTATGGCCGTCGTTCTAAAGTTAACATTTTTGTCTTTGTAAGTTGAACAAATCTTGATTTATTATATTATAATATATATTAATAACGCACTGTCGGACATATTCTCTCCATATATAATCTTACCTCAGCTAATGTTCCAGTCATACCTCCGTCAAATTATGTTTAATATTATTCTCCTATCTCATTCTTGGCCAACCTAGCTAACTCTCACTGGCACAATCGAACCCGAAGGTTCATGGCCGCGCGGACACAAGCTCCCTATACATCACTATCCTGCGCTAATGTTTTCCAATCATTCCCTGTATAATCTACTACCCTCAAATCATAGTAAATGTTATTCTCCCACCTCATTCTTGATATACCAACTGGGCGTTTTCATTCTGGTTTTCCTACAAGAAGCTTCCATGCACGTCTTTCATTCCCCATTCGTGTCACATGTCCTGCCCATCGCATTCTAAGACTTAACTGTTCTTATTATATCTGGCTTCGTATAAAGACCATGTAGTTCACTGTTATGTAGTCTTTTCCATTCGCGTGTCTGTTCATCTCTCTTTCGTCCAAAAAAATTCTTAAGAACTTTATTCTCAAATATTCGTAATCTTCTTTTCTCCCTTAAAGTAAGAGTCCATATTTCGCATCAATATAATATAACTGGTAGAATAATATTTATATATATTTTCAGTTTAACGTTTTTTGAAAGGAGTTGGGACGTCAAGAGTCTTGGCCAATCTACAGAGCGCATATATTAAAGCGTCTATAAATAATAACGAAATAAAATAGTCAAATGTTTTGTTGTATGAGTGAAAACGTAGAAAAATTGAACACAATGACTTTCCTCTGCGTTCACTATCTAACAAACTTACACTTTTATCTACAACTAGTGCTATTTTTCTTGCAAAATATAAGACCACTGCTGTTCTACTTATAGTTCAATTTCACTCTAATTCTCCCCTCCAGTGGAGAAACTCCGTAACTTCGTTAAAGTAGTTTTTGATGTCCGTCAGTTGCAAAATGCTCTAATTTAGTCCTGAGTGGAAACAAAGAAATAGAGGTTTCCAGGAAACTCTTTAGAGAAGAAGCTGCAAATCGATTTAGAGTGAGTCGCAAGTTACACACAAATGGACGTGCCAAAAAGTGTGATTCCCTTTCCAACACAAGATCACAGTCTGCGAGAATTGATTTATGTCCTGAACGCAGGAAGTGTACAGAATCTTTGACTCTAAAAGAAATTTACTTTTCCTTGGGAATTAGAGAAGAACCTGTGTTATGAATTTGGAGAAATGTCAATATATCAGAATCTACTCAAAGTGAATTTGAAAGTAGCTACCTTGAATTCACAGTGCCGTGCCCCAGCGGTTTAAGACATGATGTCTTGGTGCAGATATACGGGACTTGTTTCGCTGGTTCGAATCCCCATGGGAGGAGATATTTTCTCATGGAATTTCGGTCACTTTGGGACGGTGCCCACCCAGGATCGTAAGAAATTTCGATAGCTACAATGAGTATTCAGAACTATATTAATAAACAATCCAACCTTTCAAATAAATTGATGTTTAAAATACAGGGTGTCCCATTCAAACCTCTTACATTTTAATTAATCATAAGTAACAAAATATGCGGAATTATGAAATGAGGCCGGTATTAAACAAACAGAAACTCAAAGAATTTTCATTTTCACACATTGCTACACACTAAAATACCTCTATATGTGCACCATTAGTAGCACGAACAATATCAAGTCTATATTCGATTTCGTGCCACGTTCTGTCCAACATGTCCATTGGTACTGTTTGCAATTGTGTCAAGGATACGGGTTCGTAAATCATGAAGATCTTGTACTGGAGTCGCAAATACACGAAATCCGGAGAAAAACCTGTACTGTCACAGATTTATCCATTATGCACTCCAATTGGATTGACTGAGGAGCGAATTAGCAACTCAGCGGTGGAGAGAACGCATGAACGCATATATAAATCATCATCATCATAATCATTGTACATTCACGAATTTAGGCCATTTGTTGACTTGTTTCGGCCTCAAGAGAAACACCATCAAGAAGTATTTTGAGTGGGCGTCCTGGTCTTCTTCTTCCTGCAGGTTGATATCTTAACATTTGTTTGGGTATTCTGTGATCTTCCATTCGATGAACATGTTGCATCCATCTTGACTTATAATCAGAAATTTTGTTTTCTAAAGGTTCCAATTGTAATTCTTCTAAGATGTCTTCACTTTTTTGTGATCTAGTAGTGTGTATCCTGCAGTCCTCCGAAGATATCTCATTTCAGCAGATCTAAGTATCTGTAGATCCTTCTGTTTCAACGTCCATACTTCGCTACCATACAAAAGAGAGTTGGAAGAGTCAGTGTTTTATACATTTTTAGTCTTGAACTAACTGTGGCTTGTAGATAGAATTTATTAACCCTAAAATTCTTAAAAATTTAGATATTTTTGCATTTACATCCTTTTCTTCTTCATATGAGAAATTGCATCCTAGATATGTAAAATTATTCACCTGCTCCAAAATTGTACTGTTCAGTACAATTTTACTTCTGACAGGATCTAAGTAATTTAAAAAAATAAACACCGGATGACCAGGTCTTGGTACCATCGCAAGGGCATATGGAATGAAAATAGTATGGGAAAGATGAAGAACGAAGTTATTGGCAGGTGTGGCTTTGATTCGACCATCATAAACTCCACGTGGAGTGACCGAGACGCAAACTTAGGACCAGAGGTGGTGGCGAATATATATTATCATTTCCTCCGTGGAGCCACCTACTTTATTTTAGCCCCAAACAAATTCTGTTAAAGTTATTGTTTTATCTGTTCATCTTTTATTGAAGGTACAAATATGAATTGGTGCTAGTGTAGGCCTACATCATCATTACGTTAGAATCCATTGTGCATACTTTATTTTATTCGTCTTCCTTTTAATCCGACCGGTTTATCTCTATTACATTTTTTATCATTGTGTTTTTTTTCTGATGGGAGGGAGCTGGTCTACCGCATCAAACCCCATCCTGGAGGACCAGGTTTTTTCAGATGTCTATCCTTAGATCAGTTACTTTCACCATAGCTAAGAGACTGATCTGCCCTTAATAAGGAAGAATTTGACCGATAATATGAAATGACCCCTTAGGCCTCGCATACTCTAATACCATCGGGGTTGGAAAACAAGTGTTCAGTCCAGAGAGACGGGATAGGAAAGATAAAAAAAGGAGATATGGTATGGAAGTGGAAGTAATACCATATCGGTCAATATCTCACCATGCTGACCAGTGCGATTGGTGAGTAGCCCACCCGTCCGTTCACCACATAAGTTATATGGCTACTAACAGCTGCACCACACGAAGGTGGGATTGGGTACTAGGATGATGAGCAGGTCGGTTCCTCTAAGTGTGGTATGGACATGTCCAACGAATGGTGGCTCTCTGCTTGCCAGCAGTGCGGTTTCTGACGCCCTATTTTAATGCGACAATTTACTAAATCTGTTGACACGTTCGGCGAACATTTCTTGCCACCATATGGCTATGATCAAAAAGAGTCTCAACCCAATATCGATAGCCACAAAGGTATTTGGCTGCCCATGTAAAGCCTCGTATAATAACGAGCAGCACGCTGGACGGTGCCAGTCACCATCATCCACAAGGAGCAGCAGTCCAACAAATGGAAGAGGATCGGCTACCAAAATGTTTTTTGGAATGGAAACCTGAGGGAAGACGAGGCAGGGGAAAACCTAAAACTTCCTGGAGTCAGGGAATATATTTATGCATGAAGGAGAAATATCTACAACCAGGATATTGGATTGACCGACAAAATTGGCTATTAGGAATCGGACGATGTCAAGGACATTAATCAACCGATGATCTATCTATCCACTTTAATTGATTTTAAAGAGACTCAGCTGTTGTGTTGGTCCAAGTATGTTCACCATGTTTTTATAGCGAAGGAAATTATGTATTATTGGGAACCGCACGGACACTATATAGGCTAGTTGGTATACATTATTATAAGTGAATCACTTACGTCATTGCTGAGGCACACGAAACAAGTTGTGTGGACTTTGAGTTAGGCACAGGTTATGACGTCAGGTCTGTTTCAACAGCCGGTGCGGCGGTTTGCTCTTGGCCCGTCAATGTTGTATTCACTCAGGTGTAAATCAAAGCATGGCAAACATAAACACAAGTACGATACTCGTGTTTATTGAGGAAATTGAAGGTGATTATTTCTCTTTTCAAGGAGCAGATTTTGTAAATGATGTCATAGAAAATTTAAGAGACAGAGATGTATTTTTATAGACACACACTGTAAATCCAAATAACATTTTACTAATATACTATTGTTTGTTAAAAATTAAACCGATACAGCATCTACACCAATAGATTGCAATTTATATTCATAGAGATCTTTAAGATATTTCTAAAATGATGGAGTGCTGAAATATTCTCTTCAATAAATTACAGGTGCTTTTTTTTAGATATAAAATGCTGAGGTACATTGGAAAAAAAAATATTTACTTCTTAAACTGGGACATCATGTTAACAGTTATTCAAATATCTTGCAGTTTTTCACTCTTACATCTACGGAAATCTGCGCTTGCATTATATAGCTACATTCATTAAAAGAGAAGTTGTTATGCAAGAGTATTGGATATCCATGAATACGTATTAAATACGAAACTTGATATTTCCTTCCTGCAGATCGACAAAACTTAGATTTGTTGAGCCGAGTACACGTCTGTATAATAAGTTAGCAGAACTTATAAAGGAAAATAATTTTAAATTTATGAACAGAAGATTCTACAGCGTGGAAGAGTTTTGAAAAGTTTAGTTTAATGTATGTAGTCCGCTGATGGATCAGATAATGTGGATGTAATAATTTGTTAAATGATATCTGTAATTGGCAGTTGAAGGTCTCCATCAAAAGAAGACTGTACATCGCAAATTAATTTATATTGAAAAGAGACGTACGTTGAAAAGGACATCTTAACGACAATTGATTTATGTATTATTATATAATCAGAGGTACACATGAGATTATAAAAAAACTCCATCCTAAAATAATATACATGTATGTTAAATAAGTCCATTAACCCTCAAATTGTCAATATAATATTTTCTCGTGCCAGTTATGTAAATGTTCCGGACCGCAAGGAAAATAAATTCATGTTAAACTGTGTTGTTATTATACATTATTGCGTAATTTGACATAAATTTAAGTAATTTTTACTCGTTTGTTTCTCTGTTGATCTAAAAACAATATTAAATATATGAAATCAATGTATCCAAAAGGATAAATTTTTAATTTAAGGGTTAAGAAGCATAAACGTCATGTGGAATGTGAACGGGATATTTATGTTAGGCTTTTTTGGAATTTGAGTATATGTATCAAATCGAAAATATTCATTGAAAATATCGTTAATCTTATATATATATATAATTATTTTACACATTTATTTGAGATTTTACAAAGCGAGAATTACATTTTACGTAGTCCTATAGTATTTTTAATATTTTATACTTTCTCAACCACAACAACAACTTTTAATGAATTATTACAAAATAAAGAAACTGTTTAGATTAAGAATTAAACCAGAAAAGTCACTCTCGTATTTTACTCTGATCTAAGTACTGTTTACACCAAAATCATGCAATCACCCAGAGGAACAAATGGATGACGAACACCTCAACAACTGTACAACCGTCAAACAGGACACTTCCAAAACTTCAAAGTACTGGAGAGCAAGACTGCTAATGACTTCAGTGTTAGATGCACCACATTAGATACCAACCAACCAGTTTTTTTTACTCTAATTAACAATGATTGATTTTCAGGAAATAATCATTTTCATTTACATAAACAATGGGAATGGAACTCTAACTCATGGTTTGATTCCAAACGAGGTAGAGAATTTTAAATTTCCATCTTATATCTAGGGCGAATCCTTTGAATTATGATGTCTTCAGCAATATCCTTGGTATTCTATTAATCACATACACAGGGAGGTCCGCTAATGTGTATTCATTTACTTTTAAGTTTAGAGTCCCTGGTATGTGTCCACAGATGACCCGCTTAGGACATAGACTTGTGAGACCCAGAAGTATGTACCTCCTACAAAAGGAAGGAGGTTAAAAAACGAAAATTAAAAGAATACCTGCAAGGAAGTACTAGGAGAAATAAAATAGAGCGAATCCTGCACTGTATATAATTATTAATTTGAATTATAAAATTGTACTGTCCAAACTTCTAAAAGTTTATTGAACTTAAAAATTCGTTGTCGTGTTTGTAAATTATCCTCTCTGAAACCATAAAGCCATGACAATAACTCTAGCAGAACCGTTACTAAATCATAAAACAAATTACTGGTTTTGGTAAAGTAAACCACTTGTGTTTTAATTAATTTACAGCAAAAATTAATTTATACCGGAAATGTAATTAAAATAAGAGTTTTGTCACCAGAAAAAGGTATGTCTCTACATTTATTAAAAATATATTTACGGAGAATGAATAAGTCCTTGACCATTTCATCTTCTTCTTCTTCACTTCACGGGCTAGGCAAATTGCCTGTTCCGCCTCACAGTTGTTCTGCCCATCTTTTCACTGGTCTTCCTACATTCCTTGAACCTCTTGGCTTGTAGTTGAATGCTGCTCTTGGTAATCTTGATACATTCATTCTTTCCACGTGTGTAAACCATTTATCTCTATATTCTCTGGTTTTCGCATCCAACGGATACATATTTAACTCTGTTCTTATATCTTCATTCCTTATCCGATCCAATCTTGTGCAGCCTTTTGTTCTTCTAAGGAACTTCATTTCTGCGCTTTGTATTCTACTCTGCAATTTTTTGGTCATTACCCAAGTTTCGCTCCCATAAAGTAATGCAGGAACTGCCAATGTTTTATAAAACTTCAATCTAGTAACTCTTCTTGTTTTATTCACTAATGTTTTATGTATAGTTCCGCATATAATTTGAAAATTTCGACAGTTTTATAATGAGGTCATTAAATCGCTCGGAAAACATACCATTGGGAATGTTCAATTTTTCTTGAGTTATTAACGTTTTTTTAAGAAAATAAAAAATTGAAATGTTATAATATTATCACTTTTGTAATTTAATTAAAGAAAGAGAAAAGTGACGTAAATTATATAATGTAACAAATCAACATAGTTCTCCGGAAACATGATTAATATTACGAAAACTTATTTTTTATTGAGCAATACAGTAAAAGCTCCTTATTCGCGGCTCCCTTATTCGTATTTTCATTATTCGTGGGTTAAAAAATTGCGACACAGTTGCTGTATTCGCGGCTAAAAACGTCCTTATTCGCGGATCCAGTCGGTATATTAAAAGGATTAGTATCCTTTATTACCCATCGGTAACTGTTTTACCAAATGGACACATTAATATCAAAGTAAAACAAGTTTTATTGTCACTAAACATAAAGTTCATTGTTAAAAGCCACCGCCGTAAAAGCCGTAATTCACGTGACGCTATGTCCATTGATAAATGCCGCCCTCGTCACAATCTGTGTTACATTGTTTCAACTTGTCATTCGTTGCAATAATTTTGATTGAATAATACATGTATATTCTGTTTTGTTTCCAATTTTTAATGTAGAGTAAAAGGGGAAAAAATAGTTTCGAAATGGAAAAAAATAAAAATAAAAATGTTTGACCGTTTACGTGTTGGCGAGTAGTTTGCATCTATATCACGCTATTTTTAACGAATCAACTGTACGATTCATCAAGAAATCCGAAGACAAAAATAAGGAATTATATCGCTGCATTCACAGCTAAATATCGATCTGAATTGAAATACCTTATAAAAGCAGCAAAACACGAAAAAAATGACTAAGTTCATTAAGCCCTTGCCAAATTCTGGCAATATTAATTTATAGAAATTGTTCAAAATCTCTCATTAATTGATTTTATTTTGATAATTTTTATTTTATTCGAAACCTTGGAACGTATCCCCCTATATACCCATTACATTCCATATTGCGGCATATTTGCGGAACATATCCCCCGCGAATAAGGAGCTTTTACTGCAATATTGATAGGAAGTAACACAATAAGGAAATATTATCAAGAATTTGACTCTCAAAATACGCTTAACTTTATATTCCTTCACCTGGATATATTTTCGTGACCATCGTCTCAATTCTGAAAGTACAATATAACGTGAGCTGTATACTTCTTGGTTCAATATCTTAATAAGAATTATGTTTAAAATTTCCGAAGACTAAAATGACATTTGTTACAGTGGTTTACGTCACTCTCTCCGTTTCAAAATAGGCTAGATTAGTCTGGCGGCACCATAGTTCTGGAGTCGACTCAGCCTCTAAAGTAAATGAATACCAGACGCTTGTTCTGGAGTTGGAGGTGGCCGTCATGCAGGACTGACAATCCGGCTGACATCATGTATACCGATTATATAGAAAAAGTGGGAGCCTTAACCTTCTACTAGACTACCCCTACGGTCTCCTATGACCTGTACTGAGATCACTTTATGTTTTTAGTATAATTGGATGTATAGCGATAGGCTGTATTCTATCGTTTTCTGAATGCAGATGTAGCCTATGAGCAAATTAATTGATCTTAATACCCAATAATATCCAGAGCCCTTTCATTGATTATTTTGTTTAATGTAACTGCAATATCTATGAAAACATTATATCTACTTATCTATAGTGTTCTGCCCTAGGTCAGGTCTTTCACTGCAATCATAGCATTTTCATGCTATTCTTTGTAGTTTTACTAGGGAATTATAGGTGTGGTAGCTTCTATTGCTTTCCACACCGGTTAAATGATAAGGATGATAATGATGATGACCGGATGACTCTCTAGGACCGTTCCTGACAGTTGTCTTACAACTTACACTCCAAAGAAAAACTCACCCAGGAGCCTGTCCCGACCGAGCCCGCTGCGTGACAAGGCAGCACGCTACATCAAGACCTCGTTATAAAATTGTCGAAATTTCAAATGATATGCGGAACTATACATAACACATTAAAGAATAAAACAAGAAGAGTTACTAGATTGAAGTTTTATAAAACATTGGCAGTTCCTGCATTACTTTATGGGAGCGAAACTTGGGTAATGACCAAAAAATTGCAAAGTAGAATACAAAGCGCAGAAATGAAGTTCCTTAGAAGAACAAAAGGCTGGTAGGTTAAGGGCCTTCTAGGTCTGTGTCGTCAAGTGTTAGTTTTACAACAGTAAGGGGACTGCGACAGCTTTATAAAATTTTAGTTTTGTTTCCTTTCTTTTCTTTTATTTTTAAATAAATAAATAAATAAAGCCTTATATGTCCCTTTAGGGCATTGTTTATGAAGTTTAAGGAAATTAGATACTTAATAAACAATATAAATTATAATAATTACACAATATAAATCATTATAATTATTAAAGAATATTTGACAATAAAAACAACCATGTGGGACCCGTACACAGGCAAGAGACAGCGCGGAAGACCAAGACGACGATGGACTGACATCTTCAAAGAACGAGCAGGGGCGCAATGGTCCAGAGTCGCCAGATGCAGGAAAAGCTGGAGAACGATGGAGAGCCAACTGTGCATTAACTAATCACAGAACAGACAGTGTATACAAACCAAGTGCTACATCCAAGTCAACTTCTCACCACGGAGTAGCTCACCGGGTGACACTCACAATAGAGCTTAACCCCTGTACAGGGAGGCGTTTGCCCTAAAGGGACATATCAGGCTTTATTTATTTATTTAAAAAAAAAAGAAAGGAAACAAAACTAAAATTTTATAAAGCTGTCGCAGTCTCCTTACTGTTGTAAAACTAACACTTGACGACACAGACTAGAAGGCCCTTAGCCTACCAGCCGTCGCTGGCCTCACATCCACATGTGTTAATCACAGAGGTAGATGACCATCAACCAGTGTAGGGGCGACATGTGGTCAGCATGTCGAGTCCCCCCGTTATAGCTGGTTTTCTCAATCTGGAGCCGCTACTTATTGTAGCTACCCAAATGCCTCATGATGGTGGGTGGGCACCGGTCCCATACTGGTCGAAATACCGTGAGAAAATGTCTTCCCCCATGGAGACCCGAACCAACGTAAGTCCCGTAGCTCTGCGCCAAGGCTTCCTGCCATAGCCACTTGGCTACGGCGCGGGACCCTTACTGTTGTATGGTAGTGAATTTTGAGTTTTAACTAAAAGAGAAGACAAGATTATTGAAGCAGCTGAAATGAGATTTCTGAGAAGTGTAGCTGGCTGCAAGCTTCTAGATGAAAGAAGAAATGAATATATTAGAAATGAGCTAAATATTTTTAAACTTTCAAATAAAATAAAATACTACGAAAAATTGGAAAGAACATGTTCAGAGAATGACAGATGAACACATACCAAAAATTATACTTAGTTACAAACCAAAAGGAGACAGGGATGTTGGTAGACCGAAAAAGAGATGGATTCAACTTTTTGAATGAGAATTTATGAGACCGGAACAAGCCACATGGCCTTAATCCGTGATTGTTGTTGATGATGATGATAATTAAAGGATCACTTAGTAAATTTATAAACAGTAATATACAGAGTGGTCTATATTTTATCTGTATATTCACAAGTAACTTTATTGTTCACGAAATTAAATAAAAACTCCAGTCAATACAATTAATTTGTTATGTGTTACATCTTCAGCAAAGTTGATAATTCATGCTAAATGTAATTAAGCAGTACAAAAAAACTAGCAATTTATCTCCATCTGAGTTGAGTGTTCCGTTTGATATCAAAACACTCGCGTCTTAGGTATTTTAAGCCTCTCAGCAGGAGGAATTAAAGAACAGTAACTATTTTCCCCTAATTGAATAATGGTAGATTGCAGTACATGTATGTAATTGAGGTCTAAAGCACAGATATTATGTATAAAATAAATATGGCGTGCAAAAGGACACATTCCTTTGTTAACATAAATAAAACAGTCACCATCTCGAAATTCTTAAAACGTACAACATCACTGCGAAATTAGGGAAATAACAGACTAGTTGAATGCAGGCTTTCACGGCCGGTAATCATGATGTTGAGTGATTCCGGGTTCTGTGGCCGTGGTCCATAGTTGGTGTTGATACCAGACGTTTCGCCCTCAACTGCGGAGGGCATCTTCAGTGGCGAGTGCTTCTAGGCGTGTTTCCTGGTCGGAAGCTCTACTTAGAGTGAACGCTGCGGGTGTTGTATTGATACTAGTGGTGGGAGCAGGGTGAGCGGGCGTGGCTCTTGCTGATTGGCTAATGGTCGTCTCCTTGTTGTCCCTAGTGTTGATGCATTTATTTTCTAGTGTACGGTACCAGGCCTTAGACAGTTTAATACCTTCCTCTTTTCTGTTAATATTTTCCTTATGCTTGTGTATTTCTATAGCCTCTCGATATAATCTAGGGAAATAATAGGAAGTTGTGGCTAAAACTTGTGTATCATCGAATAGAATCTGGTGTCCATTCATAATGGCATGTTCTGCTACAGCCGATTTATCCATTTCTCCTTGTCTGCAGTTTCTTTTGTGTTCTGATAAACGGGTGGCTATACTTCTTTTGTGGTCCCTATGTATGGTTTACCACACGAACAAGGAAGTCGATATACGCCGCAAGTGGAGAGAGGTGGCCGAGGATCCTTAGCTGAGCGAAGGCAGTCTTCTATTTTTCTTGTAGGTCTGTAAACTGTTTTTATGTTGTATTTTCGTAGGAGTTTTCCGATACGATCTGTGACTCTTTGTACATATGGTAAGTAGGCTATGCTGGTTGAGGGTGTGTTATCCATTCTGACGTGCTGTCTTCGTGGATGTATGGTTTGTCTTATTTCCTTGGATGTGTAGCCATTTTTCTGGAAACAATTGAACAGATGGTGTTGTTCTTGTTTAAGGTGTTGTGGTTGGCATAACTTAGTCGCTCTGTCGAACAGTGTCTTAATGACACCTCGCTTTTGTCTTGGATGGTGGTTAGAGTCTTTGTGCAGAAAACCTACACACACAGACCGATATCTGCACAAAGACTCTAACCACCATCCAAGACAAAAGCGAGGTGTCATTAAGACACTGTTCGACAGAGCGACTAAGTTATGCCAACCACAACACCTTAAACAAGAACAACACCATCTGTTCAATTGTTTCCAGAAAAATGGCTACACATCCAAGGAAATAAGACAAACCATACATCCACGAAGACAGCACGTCAGAATGGATAACACACCCTCAACCAGCATAGCCTACTTACCATATGTACAAAGAGTCACAGATCGTATCGGAAAACTCCTACGAAAATACAACATAAAAACAGTTTACAGACCTACAAGAAAAATAGAAGACTGCCTTCGCTCAGCTAAGGATCCTCGGCCACCTCTCTCCACTTGCGGCGTATATCGACTTCCTTGTTCGTGTGGTAAACCATACATAGGGACCACAAAAGAAGTATAGCCACCCGTTTATCAGAACACAAAAGAAACTGCAGACAAGGAGAAATGGATAAATCGGCTGTAGCAGAACATGCCATTATGAATGGACACCAGATTCTATTCGATGATACACAAGTTTTAGCCACAACTTCCTATTATTTCCCTAGATTATATCGAGAGGCTATAGAAATACCAAGCATAAGGAAAATATTAACAGAAAAGAGGAAGGTATTAAACTGTCTAAGGCCTGGTACCGTACACTAGAAAATAAATGCATCAACACTAGGGACAACAAGGAGACGACCATTAGCCAATCAGCAAGAGCCACGCCCGCTCACCCTGCTCCCACCACTAGTATCAATACAACACCCGCAGCGTTCACTCTAAGTAGAGCTTCCGACCAGGAAACACGCCTAGAAGCACTCGCCACTGAAGATGCCCTCCGCAGTTGAGGGCGAAACGTCTGGTATCAACACCAACTATGGACCACGGCCACAGAACCCGGAATCACTCAACATCACAAATAACAGACTATTTAACTCATGCCTCAAATAGTAGTCAATGAGCAATCACGTTTCAATAAATTTTGTTTTACAACCATTGACGCTCTTTGTCGATTTCTCTTCATCAGCTCCTGCTTTTGTGATAAAGCTCCTGCTTTTTTAATATTCTGAACGGAACAGAGCATTATTTTTCTGCAACAAATACACTGAATATAACAAATAATGTCAGATTCCGTGATTTTACTGAACTGTTTACCAAAAAAAAAAAAAAATAATAATAATGAATAACCTATAATGTTGATTACATATACAGTTTGATGTGTTTCACTATTTCTCCGCTAGGGTAATTCTTACAATATTGCGATCATTTTTGTCAATAAATAATATGGTCAAGTTGTAGTGAATATACATAAAGTCACATTTGTGTTTTGTTTTCAAACATCGCCGATTACATTAAATATATAAATATTTTAAAATACCGGTAACTATATTTAAATCAGTCCACCGCTGTGGTCTCGAGGTAGCACGCTGCCTTGTCACGCAGCGGGCCCGGGTTTGATCCCGGTCGGGGCAGTTTTTCAGGGTGAGGTTTTTATCGGGGTTTTTCCTCACCTGTAAGACAAATGTCAGGAAAACTTTAAGGCCCGAACGGTCCCCGAAATCATATGGCCATCATCATCATCCTTATCATTATTATAATCATCATCATCATCATCCTTCACCGGTGTGGAAAGCAACGAGAAGCTACCACACCTACAATTCCCTAGTAAAGCTGCAAGCATAGCATGCAAATGCTATGATTGCAGTGAAAGACCTGCCCTCGGGCAGAATTACTATGGATGGATGATTATTTAAATCATGAGTTTTATCTATCGTGTAATATTGGGTATTGTATTAATGTTTATTCTCTATAGTGAATCGCAAAATACTTATTTAATTTGGAATCTAAATTAAAATATGTTTTATTTACTAGATTTTCATTTTCTAGGTAAACAAAGAGTGATTGTGTTTATCATTTCCTTGTTTTTGCTTGTATTAAGTTTATATCCGATCCGATTGAGGGTCTTTCCACTTTTCAGCGGTTGCCCTTTTACCAGCCGGCTGCTGGCCCTTCACATCCACATGTGTCAATTACAGAGGTAGATGATCAACAGCCAGTGTAGGGGTGACATGTGGTTAGCATGTCGAGTCCCCCAGCCGTTATAGCTGGTTCCTCAACCTGGAGCCGCTACTTATTGTAGCTACCCAATTGCCTCACGATGCTGGGTGGGCACCGGTCCCATACTGGCCGAAATACCATGAGAAAATTTCTTCCCCCATGGAGACCCGAACCAGCGCAAGTCCCGTAGCCCTGCGCCAAGGCTTCCTACCTTAACCGCCCGGCTACGGCGCGGGACATTAAGTTTATATAAATTTAAAAAAACAAAAACGCTATGAAATGATATACGTTATTTCAGTATTATATTTACAATAAAACGCCGAGGCCGAGTGGTTTAAGCCAAAGTGCCTTAGTGCAGAGTTGTGGGAGTTGAGCTGATTCGAGACATCATAGAGGAGAAATTTTCTCATGGAATTTCGGTCAGTATGGGACCGGTGCCCATCCAGCATCGTGAGGCATTTGGCTAGCTACAATGAGTAGTTGCACCTGGTTGAGAAAACTAGCTATAACGGTGGAGACCCGACATACTAACCACATGTCATCCGTATACGAACTGGATGATCATTCATCTTTGTGATTAATATATTTGTGTCTGAGGTCAGCGGCCGGCTGGTATGTAAAAGGGCCTTTTAGGTCTGTCGCTTGACGGAATTTAGAAGAAATAATTAATTTAAAATACATTTTGTGCACAAAATTTGATTTTGCGTTCTATGCAATAACAAAAATTAAGAAAAAAATGTTAGTGACTATAGATTAATAGAGAAAACAAGCTGATTTTTTAAATTGGGATCCTAAGACGAATATCGGTCCCGTGTGGGAAGAGAATATAGGAAGCTTCACAATGAAGAACATCGCCATTTAGATCGTTTCCTACTATTATCAGAATTATTAAGCCTAGAACACGTAATGTGAGCTATATGAAATTTATAGGACATCAGATATAATAACTTCCTATTATTACTTATGGATCCAAAACATGGACAGTGACAACACAACAATCTGCCAGAATACAAGTTTCTGATATGAAATTCCTCAGACCAATGGCAGGATATCAAAGAACAGATAAAAAACACAACACAGAAATAAGACAACTAAAAGTCTTCTTCTTCTGCTTCATGAAATTAGGAAATTTCACCTTTGTTTTCACAACTAAAAGTAGAGGGATTAAACACAACAATAGTGAAATACAGAACAATCTAGAAAGAACACTTAGCAAGGATGCCTGAGAATAAAATACCAAAAGCAGCATATAACTATTTACCACGAGGAAGAAGAAGTTTGGGAAGACCAAAGAAAAGATGGAAACAGCAGCAATTTGGAGCCGAAACAGGCTAGAAAATAAGCCTAAATCGTGACGAAGAAGAAGAAGATATAAAAGGACAATTAAGTCTCACAGACTGCGATGAACAGAACATGTGGTACAAATGGGGAATGAAAGAAGAATATGGAAGCTTCTTGTAGGAAGACCAGAAGGAAAACGCCCAGTTAGTAGCCCAAGAAAGAAGTGACCATGATTTTAGAGAAGTAGATTATACAGGGAATGATTGAAAAACATTAGCTCAGGATATGGACTTGTGGAGGGCTTATCCGCTCGGCCACGAACCTATGGGTTCGATAGTGCCAGTGAATAAGTTAGATAGAATACTGAGATAGATTAAATCATGTAGCTTCAATGAGCGACAATAGAAATGTTTGAAATTTTTAAAATAGGAAATCCTCTGAAATAAAATCTAGGAGGGAGGTTAATATTCGAATGGATCGTGTTATCGGAGATAACTTATCCTAGGTGTAGGGACAAGTGAAGGACTTCAGTAAATGCAGCATTGGACGATATGTTGCACAAAGTAGGCCTATGTAGTTAGTGTGTACAGGAAAAGGAAAGCAAGATATCAGGAAGAACGCCGGTCACATTACTGGTGATTTGTAGAACAGTAACTGAAAGTGATCTCGCTTTCTCCGGTTCAGAAAAGACAAGACCCTAAAACCATTTTGTTTCTTCAAGTTCAGGGAACTATGATAATTTCGTAAAATTGGTTTCACACAGCGATGGCTTTGTCCTTGTAAAAGAGCATTGACATTGCTGACAAGAAATGTATATGCTGTCTTGTACTATAGCCAGTAGCAGGTTACATATTTCCAGAATAATGCTAATAGGCAGTTTTCAACTCACTGCTTTTGTGGTAATTAAATGATGTTAAACAGCTTTCATACTTTGAAGGTTCTACGTATTAGCACATATTAACTCAATGTAAACCTCACATGCATGTCAGCAATTTGGTAAAAATAGTTATATTTCCTCAGGCATGCTAAAAACAAATATTACGTTATCCTAAATGGTTGTTCATTTCCTATTTTAATCGTAGTAGCAGCAGGAGAAGCAGTATTTTAACAACTTAACGACCGATATTAACAAGTCATCATTAAAATCACGATTCAAAACTGAACATGAAATAAATTTTGTTCAGTGGACTCTTATTCCAAATTCTGCACACATATTTACCAAGTTATTTAACAACACGTTTTCAAAATGTATCGACTCATCACAATTTAGGAACACGATCACAAGACTCTTCTTTACTTTTGATACCACAGCACAGGACATATCTCTCTATACTCTAAATCTTACACAATATCTATAACATGAAACTCACTTCCCAGTCATGTCAGGGACTGTCAATCGCTATCATGATTTAAATACAAATTAACTGATATCTTAAGTTCGACACAATGAAAACATTAACTGCATAACAACTATATAGATCATTCTATAAATAATAATTTAGGAAGCGACTTATCTTATTTTATATAATTTTAATTTCATTATATTCTATGTTTTTGTTAGTATTAGCTAGTACTGTATTAGATCACATCATCATTGTATTTTGTTTAGTCGGTATTTTAATAATATCTTAAAATTGTAATATGTATGTAATTTTTGTATAATTCTACTATTCGCTGGTTGAATGGAAGAGAATGCCTTATGGCCTTAACTCTGCCAGCCAAAATAAAGCATTATAATTATTATTATTATTATTATTATTATTATTATTATTATTATTATTATTATTATTATTATTATTATTATTATTATTTAGCTTAATGTTCTTTTACGTGCCTTAAATGTTTTAATGTATGCTGACGATGTGGTTATTATTGAAGAAAATGAAAATAATTTGCAGTACTCTTTATATCAATTAAATCAGTTATGCCAAGAATACAATTTTAAAATATCAAAGGAAAAAACAAAAATAAAACATTTTGGGGGAGTGAACATATAAGATCAAAAATCATAATAGACAACAAACCTCTGGAACAAGTAACAAATTTTAATTATTTGGGTTATAATTTTACTATAAACACAAAAACTAAAAGAGACGTAAATGTGAAACTGTCAAGATTTCAAATGATAAATGGAACTATACACCGAACATTAAAGAACAAAACAAGAAATGATACTAGATTGAAGTTTTATGAAACATTGGCAGTTCCTGCATTACTTTATGGGAGTGAAACTTTGGTAATGACCAAAAAATTACAAAGTAGAATACAAAGCGTAGAAATTAACTTCCTTAGAAGAACAAAAGGCTGCAGAGGAATGGATCGGATAAAGAATGAAGATATAAGAACAGAGTTAAATATATGTCCATTGAATGATAAAATCAAAGAATATAGAGAAAATGGTTTAGGCATGTAGAAAGAATGAACGTAACAAGATTACGAAAAGCAGCATTTAACTACAAGCCAAGAGGTTCAAGGAATGTTGGAAGGCCAGTGAAAAGATGGACAGAACAACTGTGAGGCGGACAGGCATTTTGCCTAGCCCGTGAAGTGAAGAAGAAGAAGAAATGTTCGATTAGTGGCTACCATCCTTGCATCTGTTTCAGAGTTTCGTGGGTTCAAACCCGGCCTTGGATAATGGATGTTAACACAAAAAATTCTGAATATTATTTCATTCGAAATTATATAAAGCCCTTGCAGCACATAAATTAACCTCAAGCATAAAATAAACGTCCTCTGACAAAATTTGTTTCCCTTTTTGCTCTCGGATTTGAGTTGCGTTGCTACTGACCTGAGCTGTTAAGAGCGACGTTGAATAATATATAGACTATTAACTACTATATCTTCACTGTGTGAAATTAACTATAGAAAAATAATTGTTTTAAATATATCATGTTTTTCTTGCTTTTGAATATGTCATCATAATCACTCCAAGGATTAGGCAATTGCTCGTTCCGACTTCATAATGCATCTCAAAGTTTCCTAGGTCTTCCGACATCACGTCTTCCTCTTGCTTGATAATTTCTTATAACAGAGGATTTCTCTCCTTATTCATTCCATTCATGAGATCAATCCACTTTTGTCTATAATTCGTGACTTTATCTAATAAAGGCTGCACTTTAAATGAGGATATAAGAGAAGAATTAAAAGTGCAGCCTTTATTAGGTAAAATCACGAATTACAGACGAAAATGGGTTCATCACACGAATGGAATGAATAAGGAGAGATATCCACTGTTAAAAAGAAATTATCAAGCAAGAGGAAGACGTGATGTCGGAAGACCTAGGAAACTTTGGGCTGATGCATTATGAAGTCGGAACGGGAAATTGCCTAATCCTTGGAGTGACAATGATGATGATGATGATCAGCAATTCTTAAACCATTTCCTTGAATCAAAATATATAAATTTCAGTAGGCCTAAAATTACAGTTTCTCCTCATTAATATATTCGGTTCTTTAATTCGTGCGTTTTGCACTAATTTAATAATGCAGAATTGATATAAAATGCCACATAATTTTAAAATAATGTTCCGTAATGTTCGGGTGGCCCTTGAATGCATATAATAAATTATAAGAGAATGATAAGCCTGTAAAGTGTAAATAATGTTTTCATAGAGGTTTTTGTTACTTTTTCAGAAAATGGTTAAATACAAATCTACTACTTAATTACTACTTTTTACTTTTTTTAAGCTTCTTCCTGATTCATATAGGCCTACATATATAATCATAGAATGTACACCCGGAACCTGGGTAGAGATTTAAAATCCCCTATTCTCCGGGAATCAAATCCGGGTCGGGTAAGTAAAAGGGAGGGAAGAATTCTACAGACTACGTCACGATGGCGGACAGTACAAAGAAATGTACAATTATATTTCAGCAATGTAGTCAAATAGACTGTCCCGCGCCGTAGCCGAGTGGTTAAGGCAAGATGCCTTGCCGCAGAGCTAAGGGACTTGCACTGGTTCGAGTTCCTATGGGTGAAGAAAGTTTCTCATGAAATTTCAGGCAGTAGAGGACCAGTGCCCATCCAGTATCGTGAGGAATTTGGGTAGCTACAATAAGTAGCGGCCTCCAGGTTGATAAAGTCAGCTACAGCCCTTCACAGGCTTTTTTATCATCTTCCTCTGTTATTAACACTTGTTGATGTGAGGCCAGCAGCCGGCTGGTAGGCCTTCGTGCCGAGGAATCAATCAAATAAACTTAGTATTTTTCTTGCATTAAATTGTTTTCATAATAACTAAATAAATAGAAATAAAACACAATAATTAACAGGTTAACTAAACCAATTGTTTAAAAAAATAAGAAAATATAGATGTGTAAAAAAAACTACTTTTTGCTAATATTCTTCTTCTTATTCTTCTTCCTTTCCAGGATTAGGTCAATACGACCTGTTCCGTCTCAAGTCCATCGTTTGCTTGGCCGTCCCAAAGATCTTTTTCCATGTGGTTTGTAGGTGTTGATCGTTTTGGGCAATCTTGTATTGTCCATTCTGCCTAGATGTTCTTTCCTTTGGTATTTGTGCTCTTCTAGTTTATCGACTATTGAAAATATCTCCAGTTCATTTCTTATTGATTCATTGTGTAATCTATCCATGCGTGTACACCCTTTTACGGATCATAAACATTTCATGTCAGTGGCTTGAATTTGTGAGATATCTTTTTTTTTGTAAGTACCCAAGATTCAGATCCATACAAAAGAACAGGAACAGCCATAATTTTATAAAACCTGAGCTGAGTTTCTCTTCGAGTCTTTCGGAGGGTTCTTCTTATGATGCTAATATTAAAAATAAAAATAAAGTATTGTGTTGTATTTAAGTCATATAAAATAGAATAAAATTTAAACATGAATAAAAATTAAATCAAAATCACGCTGTAACCGTAGTCTTATATATTATTACAGTATTATTGCATTCTACTAAAATGAACAAAGCTTTGTTTTAATTTGCATATAAAATAGTAGCTGAAACAAAAGTTATTGTTTTAATTATATGCACAGCATACATTTCAGATGCATATATAGAGCGGTTCCGAAGTCATGTAACACACTTCTGGTTATATATGCATATTTCCTTCTTCCAGTTATTTTATATAGATATAGATTAGGGAGGAGAAACGATAAAAACATTTGAGCATATAATTATAAGGAAAAATTTTGGATCAAAGTAAGAAGATCAGAAAGATGAATGGAGAAGATTACATAACAGTGAGCTACATGATATTTATAGGAAACCAGGTGTAATAGGAACAAATAAATTGTATTGACCGCGATGGGCAGGGCATATGGTACGAATTGGGAATTAAGAAGGGAATGGAAAATTCTTGTAGGAAAACGAGAAGGAAAACGCCCAGTAGGTAGGGCAACAATAACGTGGGAGAATAACTATAACCATGATTTGAGAATGACTGGTGGCTGATTGAAAACAATTAGCTCTAGGTAGGGATATATGAAGATCGTATGTCGCATGGCTATGAGCCTCCGGGTTCGATAGTGACAGTGAATTAGTTAGCTAGTTAATCTATCTGGAAAGAACACTTGGCAAGGATGACTGAGAATAGAATACCAAAAGCAGCATACAGCTATTCACCACGAGAAAGAAGAAGTTTGGGAAGATCAAAGAAAAGATGGAAAGAGCAGCAATTTGGCGCCGGAACAGGCTAGTAAATAAGCCTAAACCGAGAAGAAGAAGAAGTTAATCTATCAATTATTATATCACGTTACGAAGGACTTGTTATTATTTAAAGTATATTTTATATCTAACATTTTAATACAATTTATAAAACTTATTAACTAACTCTATCGGACATAAGCTCTCTATACATCCCTATACGGAGCGAATATTTTCCAATCATCTCCTCTTGTACAATCTATTTCCCTCAAATCATGTTAATGTTATTCTCCCTCCTCAATATTGGTCTACCAACTGGGCGTTTTCCCTTTGGTTTTCCTACAAGAAATATGCGTGCCCCTCTTCCATTCCCCATTCGTGCTACATGCCCAGCTCTTCGCACTCTACGAGAATTAAGTGCTCTTATATCTGGTTTCCTATAAAATCATGTAGTTCACTGTTATGAAGTCTTCTCCATTCGCCTGTCTGTTCATCTCTTTGGTCCAAAAATTTTGCTAAGAATTTTATTCTCAAATAATTGTAATCTTGTCCCCTCCCTTAATGTAAATAGGGAGAATAACAGTTGAATGCAGGCTTTCACGGCCGGTAATCATAATGTTGAGTGATTCCGGGTTATGTGGCCGTGTCCATAGTTGGTGTTGATACCAGAAGTTTCGTCCTCAACTGCGGAGGGCATCTTCAGTGGCGAGTGCTTCTAGGCGTGTTTCCTGGTCGGAAGATCTACTTAGAGTGAGCGCTGCGGACGTTGTGGACGTTATATTAGTGGTGGGTGCAGGGTGAGTGGGCGTGGCTCTTGCTGATTGGCTAATGGTCATCTCCAAGGACAATAAGAGTCACTGTAATGTATATTAGCACGCATTTTCAGAATTGAGACCATGTTTAATTTATACGTGCGTCTCATTCCTATTTGTAATTATTGTTCCTTGGTATTTGAATTAAGCCACTTCTTCAAAATTTCCCTCATTTGTCATTAACTATCCATTTCCGTTATATTATTTATTTCTATGTGTGGACATATATTTTCATTTTTATTTATATTTATAAACAAAAAAGGAAGAACAACATAACCAACATAACTAAACTAGAAAAAGAATCTGACAACAACAAGAAAACGTGGATAACACTTACATACACAGGAAAAGAAACGACAAAATTAGCCAATGCACTAAAGAAAGCCGATAAAAACGTAAAAATAGCATACAGAACCAATAACAAATTAAACAACATAATAAACAATAACATTGAAGAAAATAACATTTTCAACAGCAAAGGAGTTTATAAACTGACATGTAAGGACTGCAAACAAATTTTATATAGGAAGGACAAACAGGAGTTTTAACATCAGATTCAAAGAACATTTTCGAGACTTCGTTCACGCAGAAGATAAATCAAGCTATGCAAAACACGTTATCCATGAAGGACATCGCATGTTAAATATTGAAAACACCCTAACAGTGATGCACAGAGAAAATAATCCAGCGAAGATAAACGTACTCGAAGAGATGGAAATCATGAAAGCAGCTCACAACGACAGCCTGATAAACGAAAACGAACCCAATACATGCAACCCCCTCTACCAGATCTTCAGTGAAACACCAGTTTTGAATCCTGCCGATGATGGGACAAGTCCCGAAAGCGCTACAGTTAAATGATAATTAAGTTGAGGAGACGGACCTTTCAGGTGAATATTCTGTAATTTTATATTAATATTTACCCCGTCGACAACATCTTACGTCATGGTTATAATGGATTTCTTACATAACATCCGTAAACATCGCTGAAAACCCTATGGTTTCTAGGAAGTATTCTGTTCCACTCTGATATTGGATAGAATGAATGTTTTTGTTCGTATATCATTCCTAGAAAATATTCAGTTATCATGACATGATACCTATGATATAATATGCAATACAATGTAATATAATGTAAAACAAAGCTTAATGTAATATTATTAAATGCAATCTATAAGAAAATTGTGGATTTTAAATATAGACGGTCATTCAAAATGATAAAATCTTTTATGTAATGAAAACATTTTAGAATTTATGGCGATAATCACATAGAATTTAAATTAATTATAGGCCTATACATTTTGGAAAATTTTTGGACCAAAGGGAGATGAACAGACAAATGAATGGAGAAGACAAAATAACAGTGAGTTTCATGGTCTTAATAGAAAGAGAGATATAATAAGAACAGTTAAGTCTCGTACACTGTAATGGGCAGGACATGTGGCACGAATGGAGAATAAAAGAGGTGCATGAAACCTTCTTGTAGGTAATCTATATCTATATATCTATAATGGTGTAGCCCATTGTTGAGCCATAGCTTCATCTTTGTAAGGAGTTACTAGACCCAGTTAATTTTTAGTTACCTTATTTGCTCGTAGATGCCATGGATGGCATGTGGTCAACACACCGACCCAGTAAAACATCTAACAGGCAAGTAAGGTATTACTAGGATGTTGAGGTTAGTAAACTTTGCTTAGAGACCTCTTTAGTCAGGCTTAAGGATCTTTTACAAGTCTGACAATCTTCAGACTTGGAACCCACGGCTTAAAGTCCCTTCCGGAGGACTTTTTTCTTGGATTTTTCGTCGTAAAAAAAACCATCCACCCGGCCGGGTTGAACCCGCGACACTCGGAACCAGAGGCAAGGAGCATATCTACTAGTCCACCGAGGCCGACTCTTGTAGGTAAACCAGAAGGAAAAAGCGCCGTTGGTAGACAAAGAATGAGATGGGAGAATAACATTAAAAATGATATGAGGTAAGTAGATTATACAGGGGGATGATTGGAAAACATTAGCTCAAGATAGGAATATATGAAGAGTTTATGACCGCACGGCCACGAACCTACGGGTTCGATAGAGCCCGTTAGTAAGTTATATATTTTGGAAGTCCACTACTAGCTAAAAATACAGATTAGAATCTGTCCAGGAAGACAAATGGATAAAAGCTCGACTCTCGTCCCTAGGTTTGAACTCAGCCTAGATCTCTTCTTTTTTTTTAGGGGCGTACGGCAACATTTAATAAAATTCATAATAAAATTCCGTTGAGGTATCAGTCACAAACTTAAAAATGATAATAAGAAATTATAAAATAGTTACCCAAAAGTTCCGTCTCCTCAACTTAAAAATTAATGATTATCTGTAGGGGAATAGGCCAAAGCTCCTGGGTATATTTTTTTGCTTCCTTCGGAAAGGAAGTAATATCATGGGACACGATACATAAATTTATGTCAAATAAAGGAATCTCAGGCTTGAGATAAAAGGACGTATAATTAAAATGTATCGACTCTTTCATACAACTTTTGATTTAGAACGCTAATATCCCCATGTTAAAAAATGTCTTAATAAAATACTAATTAAAATCGTGTTAGAAATAGTGATTTAAGTGAATGTTTTATAAGTTAGTGAAAATATGTATTTCTCATAAAAGCGAAATTAATACTTCCTAACAATACAGAAGTCTCGAACACTAAGCATGTACTAGAAGGTGAAAACATAGTGATCTCACTACAGGGGTTGTGACGCCTATGCGATAGTAGGAGGTTAAGGCTCCCACTTTTCTGACAATACGCACGACTTTAATCATACGTCTGGTACTCATTTCCATTAGAGGCTGAGTTGACATGGTGCCACAAGAACTTTGACCACAAAAATCTTGATTCCTACCGGAATTTGAACCCGCGATCTTTCAATTTCTAAGTAATCATATACTACACGACAATTCTGCGCACTGCTAAGGATTTTTCAAATTTTTTGTATCGTTGATGGCATATAATTTCTTCGTTCACATTGGTCCATTCATGTGTTTATTTGTTTATCTTCGCTAAACAGCGAATTGAAATTTTCCTTGTAGTTAATATCGAAATAGGGCCAATATTGCGTTTTTTTCTGCTAAATACGTAGACATATTTCAGAAGAAATGTCATGTCTGTATCCCTTCAATTTAGACTTTATGCATAACTCTACGGCAGTAAAGCTTTGCTGCCATATTCTGAGAATACTGGGCTCAGGAACGTAAGCACAATAATATTATTAAACAAGGATAACATAGAGCAATTTAGTGCATATAAGCTGTGTAGTTTCTACGAATAGGATGTGTCCTTTTAATCATCCTATATTGTTTAGACATTTTATAACAAATAGAACACGAAATTGTGGATACACTTAAAATTTGAATTATATTTTATCAATAATTACTTATTCTTGTGAATAAGTTTGTTTTTATCTGTAGTTACTTCTGATAAAAATATATACTGACTTCTCACCTCTGATACGTTCAAAGATCTGATTAAAATTTAGCACACACATCATCACTGGTGAGCAACGATTTTAATTATCGCGTTATTTACTCGTTCCGCAAATACATGTCTTCACATTTGTAGAAACTATAAAATATTATATTAACTTTAAAACCTGCCCAATTGGAGTCTGCCAATGCACACTTTCATATCTCATATGTGTGTTATCACAGGTAGGCCTATACGATTCCCTTGTGTTATACTTTTTTTTGTAGAAGTACTAAAATAGAGAATGAAATATTTGTTAATTGCACACACTATTGAGTAGGCTAATACTAAGAAATAGTGGCTGGAAGTAAATATCAATAAAACTAAATATATGGTCACGCATAGAAATACATTAAATAATGGAAATGGGCAGCTAATGACAAATGAGGGAAATTTTGAGAAAGTGGCCGAATTCAAATACCTAGGAACAATAATCACAAATAGGAATGAGTTGCACAAAGAAATTAAACATAGGCTCAATTCTGGAAATGCGTGCTATTATGCATTGCAGGGACGCTTGACGTCCCAACTCCTTTCAAAAAAGGTTAAACTGAAAATATATGAAAGTGTATGCGAAACATGGACTCTCACTTTAAGAGAGGAAAGGAAATTACGAGTATTTCAGAATAAAGGAACATTTTTGGACCAAAGAGAGATGAAAAGACAGGTGAATAGAGAAGACTGCGTAACAGTGAACTGCATGGTCTTTATAGGAAGCCAGGTATAATAAGAACAGTTAAGTCTCGTAGACTACGATGGGCAGGACATTTGGCACAATGGGGAATGAAAGACGTTCGTGGAAGCTTCTTGTAGGAAACCATAGGAAAAACGCCTAGTTGGAGGACCAAGAATGATGTGGGACAATAACATTAAGTATGATTTGAGGGAAGTATATTATACAGGGAATGATTTGAATACATTAACTCAGGATAGGGATGCATAGAGAGCTTATGTCCTCGCGGCCATGAACCTACGGGTTCGATAGTATCAGTGAGTTAGTTAGTTAACATTTGTTATTCGATTTTGTGTAGAGTTCGTCCATCGTCATGGGTGATCAATAGTCTTTTGCTTCTACTCCAGCGGACTCCTTGCCTTGTGATAACCTGTGGTGTTCACGATGGCGACCATGGCACATTTATGAATACAGATTCAGAGAGACCCACTACCGTGCACCTGCCTCATATCTGATTCAGGGTTTACATTGAGCGAGCCCAGACTATTAGTTTGTTTCTCCCAGCTGGGAAGTGTATGTCTTACAAAGGGGGGGAGTAGATAGGTAGATCATCGGATGATTAATGTCTTTGACATCGTCCGATTCCCAATAGCTAATTTTGTCGGTCCATCCAATCTCCTGGTTGCAGATGTTTCTCCTTCATGTATAAATATATTCCCTGACTCCTGGAAGTTTTAGGTCTTTCTCTGCCTCGTCTTCCCTCAGGTTTCCATTCCAAAACAGATTTTGGTAGCCGATCCTCTTCCATCCGCTGGACATGTCCATACCATCTGAATTGCTGAGTTTTAATATAATCTAAAATGGTGTCTTCAATCTTCATTTTCTCCCTTATAACTGAGTTCCTAATTCTTTCTCTTCTTAAAATTCTTGTTGCTCTTCGTATAAAATCTAAAAACGTATACTAAAATACTATTTGGAAAAAAAAACTATAGTGATATGGAATTAGAGGAACAGTCAGGATTTAGAGCAGGTCGTTCAACAACCGACAATTTATTTTGAATTACTCAGGTAATAGAAAAAAAATGCAATATGGGCAACCTTTGCACCTACTATTTGTAGATCTTGAGAAAGCATACGACAATGTCCCTATAGAGAAACTATGGATTGCTTTAAGACGTATGGGAATTAAGACCATAATAATTAAAGCTACACAAAATTTATATGACAATTGCAAATCTAATATTAAAATTGGCAGTAAATTGTCACATGGTTTTACAATAAATAAAGGTCTTCGTCAAGGTTGTTGTCTATCGCCGACTCTGTTTAAAATATATGTACATGAAGTATTAAAGAATTGGAGAAGAAAATGTTCATGCTTGGGAATTCTTATTTCAACAATAAAACTTTATACAACTTACATTTTGCAGGAGGGAGTAGAAAGTGATTAAAAATCCCTAAAATTGAGAAGTTACATGCGATAACTGAATATAATTATCTGCATATCCAATATGTCATATGTATGATTGCCGTTGAATATAAATGCTTGTTCACAGTAGAATTGAGTAGTAGGCGATAATAGAATAGAATCTTGCTAAGTCATGTTCGCATTTCATCCATCATTTTTCCATTGTTATTTCATCCAATTCTCTTTGTAAACAAGGTTTCTATTTATTTATTGCTATAAAAAGTGAAGATAGATTCATCGCTATTGACAGCAGAAAACAAATGAAAAAATACATTTCACATGAACACCTGCTATCTTAAAGTGTCTGGCCTTCAGAAGAAACTTACATATAGCAATCATCAAAGCATTTTACGAACTAACAAATTTTAATTCGTTTATTTTGTCTAATATATCAGCGAGATGACTCCTTTCTAAAACAGAGGCTTGCATTTAGGATATCATACGCCAACAATTTATGTTATTTCATCCAATTCTCTTTGTAAACAAGGTTTCTATTTATTTATTGCTATAAAAAGTGAAGATAGATTCATCGCTATTGACAGCAGAAAACAAATGAAAAAATACATTTCACATGAACACCTGCTATCTTAAAGTGTCTGGCCTTCAGAAGAAACTTACATATAGCAATCATCAAAGCATTTTACGAACTAACAAATTTTAATTCGTTTATTTTGTCTAATATATCAGCGAGATGACTCCTTTCTAAAACAGAGGCTTGCATTTAGGATATCATACGCCAACAATTTATACTATAATTATATTAGATTAATACAACATGTGAGCTCGAGTTATTACGTTTGTAAAACGGCAACCTTGTGTAAGTTCATTTCTAGTATAATACTTGGCGCCCAATTAATTTTTTTTTGCAAATGCCCCAGGTTGTCTTTCGACATTCCTGGTTTTCTCTCCTGGCAGGCGTACTTGTAACCCACTTCTGAGGTTGGGGCGCCTGGAAGGCGGGATTACGTTGCCCCGATGATATGATGGGTGATAATGATAGTGGTGCGCAAGGAGAGTCCCTAATTCTAAGCTTAACCTAAGATAAATATGAATGATGATGATTGCGATGGCCATGTGATTTCGGGGACCGTTTGGGCCTTAAAGTTTTCCTGACATTTGTCTTACGGGTGAGGAAAAACCCGGATAAAAACCTCACCCAGAAAAACTGTCCCGATCGGGGATTGAACCCGGGCCCGCTGCGTGACAAGGCACCTCGAGACCACAGCGGTGGGCTAATTAAAAATCTTTGTTTATACAAAAATAAGAAACTTGCATTATTAGAAGAGTCAGGATTTGTATGTAATTAAAGATTGCAATAGAGGAGATAGTATGTATTGTTCTACTGTTTGTGTGTGAAACTAAGATAAAAGACGGTCAGAAGTCTAACTTCTCATAACAATATTCAACTGTCTGTATGTGAAACCAAAACAAAAGACAGTCATAAGTCTAACTTCTCATTATACTATGTTGCAGTTTTACGTTCTGGTACATAAAAATACGGACTTTAATTAGACGGCGTTACGCATCAACCGACTATGCGTCAATATGTAAGTTTCGAGAAAAGTTTAAGTTAATCTTTACTATTTATTGTAGCGCCAAACTAACAATACTGGATACTGCAAGTTATTTTCCACAGCATATTGCAAGTTGTTTTCCTTGTTTGACAGTTATGCATCAACATTCTAAGAGCGGGAACATTTGGCGTTTAGCTGCATGATGCAAAATTTAGATTAGCATTTATGAAGATCGGTTTCATAGCCGTTTGCTGCAAAACATAGAATTTCTGACAGGACTGATGGCGTTTACATGTTTCGTTAATAATAAGGTTATATTTAAAGAGTTGGCGCTAAAAGTTTGCGTACACCTACTTCATGAGCCAGTGCAACAGATGGCATCAAAATCTCAATTTAAAAAAAAATGGCGTTTAGCCGGTTGATGCACAACATCGTCCAATTATAAGTTTTAATAATAATTACCGTGTGTCCAAGCGAGACCAACACGAGGAAGGCTTTGCATGTTTTGTCTTGATGTTGGGTATGCACACATTGTAGCTGTGTATAGTGGCATGCGCAAACACTCGAAGTTAATCAACTCACCGCTCCATTTCATCGCTTGGACGGTACAATTCGGTTTCTCGATTTTTCTAAGAATATAAACATTAGAATATGGGTCCTATAAACAGTAATATGTATTCTGATACTCCATGAATGTGAAACATCATCATCATCAATGGCAGTCATGGATTAGGCCATTGGCCTGTTCCGCTTCAGGAAAGAAATTGATCCCTCCATCTCTTCTTAGGTCTTCCTGGGTCTCTTCGCCCTGTGGGTCTGTAGTTCAATAGCTGCAGAGGTAGTCTATTGTTTGGCATTCTCAGAAGGTGTTCATGCCAATTATTTTGATATTTTTGAATGATTTCAGTTATTGCTGGTGTGTTGAGAGCTTTGCGGATATCTTCATTACGTATGTGATCATAAAGCGTATAACCCGCTAAAGGTCTTAATAACTTCATTTCTGCAGCTCCTATCCTATTTAATTTACCTGTAGTAAGAGTCCAGGTTTCAGAACCATAAAGTAGAGTTGGAAGAGCCATTGTTTTATAAAATTTTAGAATTGTATCTGGACGTACTTTTCGGAAAAGAATGCTTTTTATTGTTCCTATAAGTTTTTGAAATTTGACCAATTTTATGTCTATGTCTTTACATGTGCCGTAGGAAAGATTGCAGCCAAGATAAGTAAAGTTATTAACTTGTTCTATTATATTGTTGTTAATAACAATTTTAGTTCGTATCGGTATTTTCCCTTGAAACGCCATAGTTTTTGTCTTACTCACCGAAATTTGTAAATTATAATCTTGGGTTATATTTGACAATCTATGTACTGCTCTTTGTAAGTGATCTTCAGAAGTAGCCAATATTACTTGATCATCTGCATACATTAATGTGTTGAGGGGTCGACCATCAATCATAAAGTGTGATTGTGATTCGTTTTGCCATAATTTTATGATTTCATTCATATATAAATTAAATAGAAGAGGGGAAAGTGGACAGCCTTGTTTTACACCTTGGGATATTAGTCTATCTGATTTGCTGATTTGATTATTTATTTTTATTCGAATTCGTGTGTTATGATACATGCTTTGAATCGCTTGAATTAAATGCTTGGGTATTCCTGCATTATGTAAGATATCCCATAATTTTATTCTGTTTACTGTGTCGAAGGCTTTATGATAATCAATGAATATCATAAAAGTTGGTATATTAAATTCTCTATGTTTTTCTATGATTTGTGCTAACGTAAAGACACTATCTGTACAGGATCTGTTGGGTCTGAAACCATTTTGTTCTTCTAGGATAATTGCGTCAGAAATTGTGTTTAATCTGTTGGTAATTATTTTTGCATAAATTTTATAGGCAGCATTTAGCAGACAAATTCCTCTATAATTATTAATATCATTTTTGTTTCCTTTTTTATGTGAAACATGTCCATATATATTAACGAATGAAGACAAGCTAAACGTATTCAAAAATGAAATCTTAATGCGAATATTACGTTCCATAAGGAATGAGAATGGAGTAAAATATCGTGGTGCTGCATTTTGATTCTTGTGACATATTTTTGACATGTGATCATTAACAATGGACTAGCACATAAATTACAATGTATTCACAATATAAGTTATAAGAAAAATATGTATTATTACTAACTAAATATTGCCATATTTGATCATACTTCCTCGAATTATGCTGACTCCATCCCCATGTCAGTAGAAAAATGCATTCTCTTAATCTGATATTTAACATTATACATACTACATCAAGCCACTTATTCCCTCGCTTTCATCTCCAATCTCCAATTGCAATTGCAATTTGAGTTCACTTTCGCACCAGAACCTGCTGATTTACATCACACAACACAGAAAATCCCACTGTTCTAATTCTTATATATATATATATATATATATATATATATATATATATATATATATATATTGCATAATCTGGAATTCCCTACTACAAGAGATTGGGACTGCCGGACATTAGTTTCCCTTAAAAGAAATTTAAACTTCTTTCTTTTGTAATTTATGTATGGAAGATTAATAAATTAATAGTTTCCTATCTTTCGTTCTCTAATGATATCGACTTGCTTAATTTAATTTAGTTTATTTTTTTTATAAATATTTATATAATCATTTATTCTATGTTAGGTTCTTATGTTTTTTCTATATATAGGTCCTAATAGTTTTCACTAGTTAAAGGAAGAGAAGGTCTTATGAATTCAACACTACTTTAATTTAATAATAATAATAATAATAATAATATATTATTATTATTATTATTATTATTATTATTATTATTATTATTATTATTATTATTATTATATATTTAGAATTTTTAGATAATGTAAATCCGAATTCTAAATTCGTAAGTTCAGTATGACATTTTGCCAGTGTACACATTTTAGTTGTAAAATACAATGAGAAATAATAGAATCTAAAGGAAAATATCGAATGTTCAACTAACTATTGGAGATTTTCTCTTTCATTTTTTTTATATTTAATGTAAATATCTCCCTCTCTGAATGCTCCACTTCTCCAATGAATATAATTCACAAAATGAAAGTATGAATGGTATTAGAGTTCAGATGCATTCAGCTAATGCATATAAAAGGTAAAGGAATCCCACCACAGGCCTCGGGAGGACTTGGGGTAGTAGGAGGTTGAGGCTCCCACTTTTTCCTGGCAATCGGCACTTGATGTCAGCCGGGTTGTCAGCCCTGCGTGACGGCTGCCTTTACCCCCCTGAACAAGCATCTGGTACTCATTTCCGTTAGAGGCTGAGTCGACCCCAGGGCTATAGTGCCGCAAGAAGGTTTGAGTCAGTTTTAAAATCCTGACCCCAACGGGACTTGAACCCTTGACCTTCCCGCTTGTAGCGCAGTGCCTTAACCACTACGCTACGGCGTGCCCCCAGATGCATATCCGACTTACTCCAAATGTAATCTGTATAAAAAACTTTACAAATTTCGAACTACATTATCACAGTTAAAAATTAGCACATCTGTGTTAAATATAGAAAATAAAATATATATTATTTCTAAATCATATTACATAATGATGGAATATACAAACCCGTCTAGTATTTCTGAGACGTAGTGTTAAGTTTACATTTTTATGGGAATCTACATACACATGAACATTTTTGTCAAATTATATATCAAAAGCACATTTTTTTCTCGTGAAAAGATAGTGTATACTACTGCCGAGCTAAGGCGTTATTTTGAAATCCCTGGCGTCATATATTGCGGGATACATTTCCATGACTTCCGACTGGTAATAAGTCATGTATTCTCAGTAAGTAACAGGTGTTATACTCCGACTCAGCAGGTAATGGTGTAACAAAAAATATATAAAGTCAGAGTGGTCTTTTTTTTGCCGCGGGTGCAAACAAAGAGACGGTGAGAATTTCA
Organism: Diploptera punctata; assembly: GCA_030220185.1. Taxonomy (NCBI): domain Eukaryota; kingdom Metazoa; phylum Arthropoda; class Insecta; order Blattodea; family Blaberidae; genus Diploptera; species Diploptera punctata. Next base: position 687,889 of record JASPKZ010003844.1, on the reverse strand, counting down.
ATTTATGACCGTAAGTAACTATCATCATAATCTTTCATTGCTTCAGACAATATAATACGCTGCCACTCGGCTGCCATATTCGGCTTATAATTAACTCCTATAATGTGCAAAGTCACTTTATCTCGTGCAGATACAGTTCTAAACTTTTATTAAGACGATAGGAATAAGGATTTACTCCTCAGGGCCAACAGTCGTTTGAAAAAATGTAGAAAATACTAATAAAATTCATAAAAGTATATACCTTTTGCCAGGTGTCAAAAAATATTAAAAATTAGTAACAGTACAAACATTAGATTGCGACAAGGATGTAGTTTATCACCTACTTTGTTTAATATATATAGACGATATTTTAAATAAATGGAAAGTTATAGTGAATCCAGGAATAAGAATAGATAATAAAGTGTGCACAAATAATCTACTTACTGACGATGTAATCATAATACAGAAAATGAAGATGACTTACAGAAATCTGTGCATGCACTAAATGAAATGTGTAAATTATATGGTCTAAAGATTTCTGTAAGGAAAACGAAGACCATGGCTTTTAGAGGAAGAGATCCAGTGAGATCCAAAATTATTTTAGAAAATCAAAATATAGAACAGGTGTCTAGTTTCAAATATTTGGGCTGTCATGTTGGCTACAATGTGGAAAGAGATATTGACTCCAAAATAAATAAATTTCAGACGGTGTGTGGAACAATACAGAGAACATTCAAAAATAAAATTAGAAAAGAAACGAAGATAAAAATGTATAATGTTATGGCGGTTCCCACAATATTGTATGGATGTGAAACTTGGGCTCCAATGAAAAAACACAAGGATAGAATACAGACGGCGGAGATGAGGTTCCTAAGACAAGTTAAAAGATGTACAAGACTTGATAGAATAAGAAATGAGGATATAAGAGATGAATTAAAGTACAGCCTTTATTGGATAAGGTCACGAATTACAGACAGAAATGGATTGATCATATGGATGGAATGAGTAAGGAGAGATATCCATTGTTAGCAAGAAATTATCAAGCAAGAGGAAGACGTGATGTTGGAAGACCTAGAAGACGTTGGGCTGGTGCATTATGAAGTCGGAACGGGCAATTGCCTAATCCCTGGAGTGATAATGATGATAGTAACTGTAGGCCTTTCAGAAGTCGACTTCCATCATCAGCAGACGAAGTACGTGCTACTAACTATTGTTATTGTGCGACGTTTTAGATGTTGACAGTCTTGAGACGTCGTCAGTAACAACTGCAAATGTAAAAAAGGAAAAATCGCATCATGTTTCAAACAAATGATATACGGTAGGTACATACAAGAAAAAATACATATATATTGTTATGTGTAAATTAATGATCACTATGTGGAAACGCTGCAATGATTTTTTTGGAGTATGCCTAATCTTATAAAATGTATGAGGAAGTACACTGAAGAAAATCATAAATTATTATCATATAGATCTATATTAATTAAATGACAGATTTCTGTTAGAAAAAGGTGATCGGAAAAGCGAAGTAATCCAACAAAAACTGAACGGTTAGGGTTTTCGAGAAAGTTAAATTTGTTATATTATATTAAGCAATAAAATGTCAACATATTATAATAAGTACCTCATATATCTTATTTCATATGTCTTATTTCTGTGTTATGTTTTTTGCCTGTTCTTTGATATCCTGCTATTGGTCTGAGGAATCTCATTTCAGCAGCTTGTATTCTGGCAGATTATTGTGTTGTCACTGTCCATGTTTCGGGTCCATAAGTAATAATAGGCACTGCCATTGGCTTGTATAATTTCATTGTAGAGTCTACAGAGCTACCACACCTATAATTCCCTAGTAAAACTGCAAGCATAGCATGAAAATGCTATAATTGCAGTGAAGGAGCAGCCCTAGGGCAGAACACTATATAATAGAATAGAATAGGAATGAGATGTACAAAGTAACTAAACATAGGCTGTAGGTACAGGATCCCATTTCATCATACACACCATTTCATAGTAACCTACCATTAAAAATGTATAGTTAGATGCGATATATCTTATATTTTAAAGCGCCTAGTAATTCAGCCAGAGGGCAGGTCTTTCACTGCAGTCATAGCATTTTCATGCTATGCTTTGCAGCTTTACTAGGGAATTATAGGTGTGGTAGCTTCCCGTTGCTCTCCACACCGGTGAAGGATGATAGTGACGATGATCATAATGATGGCCGGATGATTTTTGGAGACCGTTGGGCCCTAAGCTTCCTGACATTTGTCTTACAGGTGAGGAAAAACCCCTAAAAAAACCTCACCCATGTGCCTGTCCCGACCGGGAATCGAACCCGAGCCCACTGCGTGACAAGGCAGCACGCTACCTCGAGACCACAGCAGTGGACAAAGCGCCTATAATGAAGTGAATTATTATTATTATTATTATTATTATTATTATTATTATTATTATTATTATTATTATTAATTATTATTATTATTATTATTATTATTATTATTATTATTATTATTATTATTATTATTATTATTATTATTATTATTGGTTTTTCCTCACCTGTAAGACAAATGTCAGGAAACGTTAAGGCCCAAACGGTCCCCGAAATTATATGGCCATCATCATTGTCATCATTCATCATCATCGTCATCCTTCACCGGTGTGGAAAGCAACGAGAAGCTACCACACCTACAATTCCCTAGTAAAGCTGCAAAGCATAGCATAGCAGTGAAAGACCTGCCCTCGGGCAGAATTACTATGAATGGATGATTATTATAATAATAATAATAATAATAATAATAATAATAATAATAATAATAATAATATTATTATTATTATTATTATTATTATTATTATTATTAACCCTCATACGCGCAGTAAGAGATATGAGATTCGAGGAAGTAATTCATGTTGTTTTCTGAATTAAAAAAAAAAACAAATCCGTGACTTGTCGATATTTTGAATCATCCTGCATATGCATTAGCTCAGGATAGGGATATTATGGAGAATTCATATTTGTGCAGCATGAACGTCCGGGTTCGATAGTGCCAATGAGTATTATTTGTATCCTACCTCATTTGGTGCATGTGACATTTTTTATGCAAAGTAGACCATAATACAGTTCCTACATAATGCCCTTATCCAGAGCTAATATATTTTTCCAATCATTCTCTGTTAAATACAAATTCCTTAAATCATGATTAATGTTATTCTTCAACCTCATTCTTGCCCTACCTATTAAGCTCTTTCCCTCTACTAAAAATTCTGATGATACAGTACTGTTCGTCTCGTCGAGCAGCTACCACCCTTGATCCCGTCAACACAAACATTTACAATCATTTCTCAACTTTCTTCTCTCCCAATCAAGTAATAGCAACCAAGTTCATGTAACTCGGTGGTTAGACATGAAAACTTCAATGTAATAAAAAAAGTCAAACTGTTAGAAATAAAATAAGGCAAAAAGTCGTAAAACTGCATGATTACTTTTCGCGGAAGAATCCTGGAGAGTATGGGAACTGCTTTTTAAAATAATATCCTGAAGCTACCGGATATCCGTGCCTTCGATATTAAAATGTATTTAATGTCTCAATGGTTGGTTACTGAATACAGAAAACCAGACAAACAAAATGAAAATACAAGAGAAGAATAAAACATTTTAATTAAATATTCTTTAAAAGAATACTAGATAATGTATTATGGATCTCAATATTCCCAGTTTTCAAGAAGATGCTAGAATATAAACCTGTAAACCTGAAGGGAAGAGAGAGAGAGAGAGAGAGAGAGAGAGAGAAGAAGAAATAGAAGGAGAAGGAGGAATACCCATGAAAAGCTGGAAAGGTAAATTTCTCCGAGAAGACAGAAAAGATCGAAAGGGATAATCCACGAGTCTGATTATTATGATGAATATTTAATAATAATAATAATAATAATAATAATAATAATAATAATAATAATAATAATAATATGTATTTCTTACTTGAATCTCTCTCGTTTATATACTTTAATATAACAATAAGGATAGGTATCTATAATACACCGTGTCCCATTCATACCTCCCACATTTTAATTAATCATAACTCTCAAAGTATACGGAATTATGAAATGAGGTTGGTATTAAAAGAAAGAGAATCTCAAAGAATTTTCGTTTTTATTGTTGCAGTTAATTCATCTGTCACGTGTTGGACAATAATGACATAAAACAAAATGGCGAGCACAAACTGTTTTCTGGTATGCATAGACAAAGTCAATAATTATAGTGCAAAGAAATTACCGAGAGAATTTGGAGGAAATGCACCTGATGGGAAGACCATTAAGGCATGGCTTGAGAAGTTTCTGGTGACTGGAAGCGTTAAAAAGAATCAGGATGTGCTGGTATACGTGTTGCAGAAGAAAAGATTGAAGAAATGGTGCACATATAGAGGTTTTTTAATGTGTGGCAATGAAAATTCTTTGAGTTTCTGTTTCGTTTAATACCGGCCTCATTTCATAATTCCGCATACTTTGTTAGTCATGATTAATTAAAATGTGGGAAGTTTGAATCGGATACCCTGTATATTTATAGATAATATATAAAATAAGAATAATTATTGTATTGATAGCAATAGCAAGAAGTGTCGTTAAATTATTGAGTAGCTGTATTATGAATGTCTAGGGTCGACTCGGAATCTAACGAAAATGAGTACGTGACATATGTTCAGGAGTAAAGGTGACCGTCACTCAGGGCTGACAATCTCTCATCCTAATTATGTAGAAAAGTGGAAGTCTTAACCTCATGCTAATCCAAGGTCCTCCTAACGCCTGTAGTGGGATCACTTATCTTTATTTTAAAATGTGACTACGTTGAATATTCGTTTCCCTAAGACCAAATCTATATCCAAGACACCAAAAACACTGAACAATTGCCATGGCTTTGCCTACGAGATCAGAGAACGATCCATTCCTTATCCCTTCTCTATCATCACCTAATTACACTGGTCAACATGACTTTTGTCTCATGAGTACCAATAGTTGTACTTAATGCAGTTTTTTTTATCGTGGTTTCAAATTTGTATTCGGAATTTCTCCATCACCCACAGTTTTTTTTTATTTCAATTTCAATTAATGGATGTAAATAATTATTTTTTTCATAAACGTTTTTTCGTCCATTTGTCCATTGTAAAATGAAACCAGATGAGCTAGGTAACTCAGGAGATTTCAGTTATGGAAAAGATATATCAAGACAAATGGAATCCTAATATGCTGGCCGATTATTATTGGAACATCAAGACGGATGCTGCACTGGCGAAATATAGCAGAAAATCGTCATTTCTTACTTTCCAGGTGAGTCCAAATGTTCGAATATTGTGTAATTACGAATGTAGAAAATATTAAAGTGTTTGAAATTATAAATTTCTGTCTCTCGGAAACTTTATGTGGTGGAGAAAAGCCGATATCATTTTTGAATTCAGGAAAAAAAAATACTATCAGAATCACATATTTTTCTTTCTGATACAAAAAAAAGTTTCATTTGTATTGCTCAGTGTTATTTATCACACTATTAGGTAACATTCTCCGAACCCGTAGGTTCATGGCCAGTGCAAGAAAAATACAACGCAGTTCTCATTTAACTGACACTAAGTGCAGTATCATCCTAATGTACTTTCTGAAGCTTGTTCTTGTAATTATTTGATAAGTACTTTAGGTCTACACAGAACAAAAGTGCATTGTCATTTGATTTAATTGAAATTTTATATGAGCAAAAATAAATTATTTTTATAAAACTTAAAAAGCCGTTTTTAAGCATTCATTTGTGAGCAAATCGCACACATTGCCCTTCTTTATTGTTTTATTTGAAATTGAGATTTATTTCATTCTTATTTATTTGGGTGTGTTGGAAAAAATAAGATGCATTCTGCATATCAAATTCAAGGGAATAAGTATCAATTCAAATGTGTTTAATTTACAACAAAACGGCATATTTTATTTATTTTGTTTAACAACTCAGGTCAAATGAGTCATAACTAAGACTGGGCCTCAAGAAGCCGAAAAATATATCTAAGAAACCTCTTATTTCAGGCCTGAATCTCCTTTGTGTGTCGTAAATCTACGATTCTCTGCCCTTACTTCTTTTTTAATAAAGCCATACTCAGCTTTGTATGTACGGGGTGAATCATAAATATGGCTATACGTTTGATCGCGTTGTGTGATGAAAATATTACCATTACAGGAAATATGAAATTACCATTGGAAAGGCAATTACTCAAATTACAACAATAGAATAAAACAAAACAGTGTAGAACTTACGTCATTAGTCAAAATGGCGTTGAATATGCAACAGCAAATTACAATTGCTGCATGGGCAATAACATATGCTAATGATCGTGAGGCCGCAAGCCGGCCAAGACGTGAGTTTAACGTAGCATTGCAGCCGTCGACTGTGGGGAAGTGGAGAAAACGACTGCTGGAAACGGGAAGGATGCAGAAAATCAAACCTCCCGGAAAGCCTCGCATTAGCACGGATGCAGAAACAACGAAGAGAATTGTGGAGGCGTTCGACACTAGCCCACAAAAATCAACCCGCCAAGCTGCACGTGAGCAGTGATTTCAGTCAATGTTTTGTGTCTATTGTTGTAATTTGAAGTATACGCTTTCCAATGATAGCATCATATTTCCTTTAATAATAATATTTTCGTCACAAAATGCGATCAAACGTATAGCCATATTTCTGAATCACACTGTACTTTAAAAATGCATCGACCGTGTGTGAGATTGAACCCGTGAATCTCAAAACTAGAAGCGAGCATGGTAACCGCTAATCCACCAGGACCAGGAATCGTGTTCTTTTTGTCAAATTGTTATCACTCTAGAATTTTACGAAAAAAAAGGTTGTATATATATATATATATATATATATATATATATATATATATACAATATAATAATAATAATAACTCAATTAACTCACTGGCACTATAGAACTCGTAGATTTATGGCTGCCCGATATAAGCTCTCCATAAAACGCTTTCCCGAACTTAGTTTTCCAGTCGTCCCCTGTATAATCATCAGCATCCCTCAAATATTTCATGCCTTTGCACTTGTAGTCATTGTAGGGTTAATGTCAGTCCACACCTCTGCATTAAATAAATAAATAATAAAGCAAAACTTGGTTCCTCAGATACGTTGCAGGATAAACTCTAAGAGACCACTTTCCTAGTGAAACAATTAGGCAAGAACTCAACATTTTTAATCTAAATGAAAAAATACAAAACTATAAACAAAAATGGCATGAACGTATTTTAAGAATGGCTAGGCTAGGCTGACAAAAGAAGCACTGTTGTACCAACCTCAAGGCTATGGAGATGTGGGACGTCCTAGAAGACGATGGGAAGATGAATTCTGAGAACGGAACAGGCCGACGGCCTACCATGAAGATGATGATGATGATGATGAAGATGATGAACTAGTTTTATCTTTGGTCTGTTTGAATTTCCTCTCTTTAAAATATTTAACCCTTTTAGTTACAACTACCACCTTTCCGTCAAAGCTCTCTATTTTCCTCGTTATCTTTCTTACTCTTATTCTGAGTACCTATATTTTATTGACTATTTAACTCATGTCGCATATGGTAGTCAATGACCAATCACGTTTCAATGAATTCTGGTTTACACCAATGACAGTCGTGTTTCACCTCGCTCTTTATCGATTTCTCTTTATCAGCTCCTGCTTTTGTGGAGCTCCTCCTTTTTTACTCGTAATATTCTGAACAGGTTAGACTATTATTTTTCTCCAACAAATACATTGAATATAGCAAATAATGAATAGATTCAGTGATTTTACTGAGTTATTTATTCAAAATAGAAATGATTAGCCTATAATGTTGATTATAATAGTTTGATGTGTTTCATTATTTCTCCACTAGAGTGCATTCTTACAATATTGCGATCCTATTTGGCAATAAATAATATGATCGAGTTGCAGTGAATATACTTAATCTCACATTTCTAATTTGTTTTCAAACATCGCCGTTTACATTAACTATATAAATATTTTAAAACATCGATAACTATATTCAAATAATTATTTTTTAGTAAAGAGCTTAATTTTATTCGTTAAATAGTCCTAACAAATGCCACTCTTGATTTCCAAACTCTCTAGATAAATCCACTCCTCACTTCGTGAGTCGTGAATTTATCGATAATTTGGAAATCACTCGTGGCATTACTTATGACTATTTAACTCATGCCCCAAATGGGACTCAATGGCCAATCACGTTTCAATGATTTCTGTTTTACAACCAATCAGAGTCGTGTTTCACGAAATATTTATCAGTGTTATAATTACCATATTAAAGAAGGCTCCTCCTTTTTAATATTCTGAACAGGTCTGATCATTATTTTGCAGTGACTGAGCCCGCGAGAAATACGGCTACCAGATTGTATATATAGTGAATGAATGTCAACACATGCCGCATGCGGGAGTTAATATAAAAACATTTGTTGCAATTGATTATACCACCAAAAAAAGAAACCACTGTTTGCACTTTCTTAAATGTATTTTTTACCAGGTAACAATCCTGAAAAATATAATTGTATTATTTACATCATACGACATGAGAAATGAATTAATATACAATTTGATGTGTTTAAATTTTTCTCCACTAGAGAGCATTCTTATAATATTGCGTTCCTTTGGCAATAAATAGTATGATCTGGTTGCAGTGATAGACAAAAGAAGCAGATCAAGCGTACCTATCGTTTCTCATTTGTTTTCAAACATCACCGTTTATATTAAATATATAAATATTTTAAAATAACTATAGTTAAATAATGATTTGTGAGTAAACAGCTTAATTTTATTCGTTAAATAGTCCTAACAAATGCCACTCTTGATTTCCAAATTCTCTAGATAAATTCACTCCTCACTTCGTGAGTCGTGAATTTATTGATAATTTGAAAATCACTCGTGGCATTACTTATGATAATGATAAGGATGGTGATGATGCCTGGATGAGCCCTAAACTTCCTGACATTTGTCTTACAGGTGAGGAAATATCCCGAAACAAACTTCACCCAGGAGTCTGCCCCGACCGGGAATCGAACCCGGGCCCGCTGCGTGACAAGGCAGCACGCTACCTCGAGACCACAGCGGTGGACCATAAAGGAATACTTAATATTAATTATTATCGTTTAAACCCTCAGATATCAGATTTTAAGAAAATATTGTTGCTGTTACCACTATTACTACTACTACTACTACTACTACTACTACTACTACTACTACTAATGCAACTTTATAGTATATCAGGCATCACATTCAAATATGTTTCTCACAGTAGTGGAAAATCATCCAACCATTATAGGGGTCTCGCAGGCATTTATGTGGTTTAATCAACCGGTATCGCGATTAAAACTAGCTACTCAAATTTAACAGGATGTTGGTTGGGTAGAAGTCTACTCGCCGACCGAAATTGCATGAGAAAATTTCCTGTTTCATGGAGAATCACGTCTTATGGCTTTCCGCTAAATAATTAGATGACTCAGCACCGATGCGGTATTTTCAGAATACCGTTGATCCATAAGCCGGACATTCTGTACGTCTGTGTTATTAATGCTTCCCTAGAATATTGAAAATCCAGCCAAGGTTTCTGAGTGATTTGTAAGGGTGTTTTGAAAGGTTATATAATGAAATATCCCACCTCTAATTACTGTTGAGAGAGATTATTTCTGTACTTAATTTTCACCATCTATTCATTAAATGTTACTGTATTTACTGGGTTTCCGAGACTTATTTGAATTTAAATTCAGCATTATGAATGACTGCCTAATTACGTTGCCTGATAACAGAAGCAGGTGTACTTAGAGATGTATTATCGACTTCTGAGAATGCATCAGAGAGAAGTTATAATCACGTTATATGAGGTTTAAAATCCTTGGGAAATAAAAAAAGTTCCTACATTTCTCTGAATTAATTTATTTGTCCTTCCTTCTACTTATAAATCCAAAAATTAGATTTCTCTTCTCATCTATTTACAAAATTATATTTGCATTCATTTGTTTTTATTGTATATATTTTAACATTTTCCAATGACTCTGTTCTTTCAGTTCAATAGAATTTCGAATGTTAAAATAAATATTTATGTATTAAAACTTTCAATACTTTTAAAATTCTTTATAAATCACAATTGAGGTTATGTAGTATTTTTGTAAATATTACAATAAGTACCTGATGTATCAGTAGTCCTCAGTTAAAATGGATTTATGTTTAAAGGCTTCGCCAATTAGTTAAAACCATGTAGATCTTTCAGAACATATTCCATCTTCGGCATATCATTAGCTACCTAATGACATGCCGAAGATTGGTCATATTCTGAAGGCCAACATGGTTTTAAGTAATGGCGTGCCGAATATGAAACTTGTTCTGAAACCCCTACATGGTTTTACTAATTGACGACATTTTAAAACAGAAATCCATTTTAATTGAGGACGACTGATACATCAGGTACTTATTTTAATATTTTTAAAAAAGTATTAAAACTTGTTATAATAAAATAATGAAATCGTTATTTAATGTGATAAAATGTACTCTATATTTTATTAATAGATACAATTATCAATATTTTTGTTAGCATCTGGTTATTTTATTTTTGATTAATACAAATTGTAAGCTCATATTTCCATTAGATAATATTTAATAAGTAACAAAATACTGTATGTCATATTGAAATAACACTAACTAATTCACTGACACTATGGAACCCGTAGGTTCATGGCCGCACGGACATAAGCTCTAAATATATCCCTATCCTGAGCCAATGTTACTTCCCTCAAATCATAGTTAATGTTATTCACCCACCTCATTTTTGGTCTACCAACTGGGCGTTTTCCCTCTAGTTTTCCTACAAGAAGTTTACATGCACGTCTTTCATTCCCATTCGTGCTACATGTCCTGCCCATCGAAGTCTACGAGCCTTAACTGTTATTATATCTGGCTTCCTATAATTGAAATAACACAAATAAATTATCGTCATTTCTTGAATAATGTAAAACGTTGTACAGGGTAAATAGAGCTCTGTCAATAAACGTTCACTGACTGTTCAGGAACACAGACTGAATGTTTTGAAATAATAAAAACCTATTGTGTCTGGTTACTCATTACAGAATACAAATGTCTTAAACGTGTAGCATATACTTTGGAACGTGATAAGATGGGCTATGATAGATTATAATAAATAAATAAATAAATCAACTAATAGCGTAGTGCTTAAGTCACTGAGCTACAAGCCAGAGGGTCGAGGGTTCAAGTCCCGTTGGGGTCAGGATTTTTAAACTGACCCAAACCCTCTGGCGGCACTATGGCCCTGGGGTCGACTCAGCCTCTAACGTAAATGAGTACCAGACGCTTGTTCTGGGGGTAAAGGCGGCCGTCACGCAGGGCTGACAACCCGGTTGATATAAAGTGCCGATTGTCTAGAAAAAGTGGGAGCCTTAACCTCCTACTACCTCAAGGGCCTGCGGGCCTGTTGTGGGATCACTTTACTTTACTTAATCGTTAGGTGCTAACTAGATACTATGAAATTCATATACAATCAGAACCATCTTATAACGGTCTTGGACAAAGATAATAGATATCAGGATGGTACATATCTAACGCACCTACACATTACTCCATAAGTCACTAGAGCATGGAATCCTTGTAACAAAATACTCAGCCAACATTCCTGAACAGCCTGTAAAAGTTTGTCGATGGGGTTATGTTCCACTGCATATATCTCTTATGGATGAAACCATTATTAATATCTTCAGCAGCAGCAGCTGTTCTGATGTCATGCTAGAGTTGTTCATTCCATCTTTGGGAATGGAGGTAAATATCAATTAAACTAAATATATGGTCACACGTAGAAATACATTATATAATGGAAATGGAAAGCTAATGGACAAATGAGGGAAATTTTGAGGAAGTGGCTGAATTCAAATACCTAGTAACTATAATAACAAATAGGAATGAGATTCACAAAGAAATTAAGCATAGGCTCAATTATGGAAATGCGTGCTATTATCCATTACAGAGACTATTGACGTCCCAACTCCTTTCAAAAACATTAAACTGAAAATATATAAAACTATTATTCTACCATTTATATTGTATGTATGCGAAACATGAACTCTTACTTTAAGGGAGGAAAGAAGATTACGAATATTTCAGAATAAAGTTCTTAGGAAAATTCTTGGAACAAAAGAGAGATTAACAGACGTGTGAATGGAGAAAACTACATAACAGTGAACTACATTGTATTTATAGAAATCCATATATAATAAGAACAATAAGTCTCGCAGACTGCGATGGGCAGGACATGTGGTACGAATGGGGAATGAAACAGGTGCATGGAAGCTTCTTGTACGAAAACCAGAGAGAAAACGCCCAGTTGGTAGACTAAGAATGAGGTGGGAGAATAACATTAACTATGATTTGAGAGAAGTAGATTACACAGGGAATGATTGGAAAACATTAGCTCAGGATAGGGATGTGTGGAGAGCTTATGTCCGCGCGGCCATGAACCTACGGGTTCGATAGTGCCAGTGAGTTAATTAGTTAGTTATACTTTTTGAATTACAAATTGAAATCAACTGACATTGTTAATTCATCTCATCTGATGTGTTTCATTAGGTAACGTCAGTGAACGTTTTCTTTTTTTGTTAAAACATATCCACGTATACAACAGCATAATGTATTTTTTTTAATTTACATATGATTAAACAATGTATTGATTGGAAAAATTGTATTGAACTAACTTCCGATGTGTGGACGTCAAAGTGGTGTTTTTGCACGTGTTCGTAATGTGACCACAGATACGATTTACGTACACTGCTCTATTCGCAGAGAAGCATTGGCGTAAGGCAATGCCGAGTGACATGTAAATGATTTTCGACATTACAGTTAAATTTATGGACATGTGAAACAAATGGATGATGAATTATTGCCAAGGAGTGTTTTGGATTGGATTGAAGCGGGAAGGAGAAGTATAGGTAGACCAAAAAATACTTGGCTACAGGACATAAAGAATGCGAATAATGAAAAAGGATTACAAGACCGGGACCAGAAAAATAGAGTCATTTGAAGGAAAGGGATAAGTGTATAGAACATTGGTCACAGGAAGTATGATAATGTATTGTAAACCTCTTCATGATGATGATATTTCTATGCTGTAAAAACTAACTCACTCACTGGCACTATCGAACCCGTAGGTTCATGGCCGCGCGGAAAAAGTTCTCCATCCATCTCTATCCTGAGCTAATGTTTTCCAATCATCCCCTGTATAATCTACTTCCCTCAAATCATCGTTAATGTTATTCTCCCACCACATTCTTGGTCTATCAACTGGCCGTTTTCCCTCTGGGTTTTCTACACGAAGCTTCCATGCACGTCTTTCATTTCCCATTCGTGCCACATATCCTGTCCATCGCAGTCTACGAGACTGAACTGTTCTCATTATATCTGGCTTCCTATAAAGACCATGTAATTCACTGTTATGCAGTCTCCTCCGTTCACCTGTCTGTCCATGTCTCTTTGGGCCAAAATGTTTCCTAAGAGCTCTAAAATGACCTACTTAGTAAATAGTTCATATATTCTTGAAAACGCTGCATTCTGAAATATATAAAGAACGACTCTCTCATAGTTCCTTGATTTTGTTGCCTCTCAAGGAAAGAGTAGAGGTACAATTTGATTGAAGTTAGGATTGAGATATTTTAAGTATCCAATATGGATGACACTAGAGCTTCTAAAACAAAATATAGAATTCGTGCAGAACATTTCACGGTAGAATAATTTGAAACAAAAATGGAGTCATTGTTCAATGAAAGTTTATACGTGAATTGCAGAAGCATGAAGTGCACTTCCCATCATTTTCTTACGAATTATCCGGTTTGAAGAATTCCCCTAGTGATTATTTTTATAGGAACGGAAAATAAGAAAATAAAAAAGCGCCGGTACAAGCTATTTATATTTATATTATATATCTTTGTCTAATTAGTCCAGATACGAACGTTTTCAGTATTCGAAGCAAATTATAAAATTTGCACTTATGTAACCTTAAAGCACAGGTATTTTTTTGTATCGTTGATTGTATCATTAATTGAATACTGTATTTTCTTGTTTTAATATGAACCTTAATATAACTCTAACATAGAAATAATAACATTTATTCAGAGATGCTATAAATTATGTATTTCCTGGTTGCATTGAGTATCTAATATTTTACCCATTCAAAAATCTTATTCTAGGATCGAGATAAAATCCAGATATTGAAAAGAGACGAAGTGTCCACTGAAATGGTCTAGTTCCCTCACATTCAGCGACTCGTTCGATAAATGGCCAGGACGTGTTTCCTGGGTGAGATTTTTTCGGGGTTTTAAAACAAATGTCAGCAAATTTTAAAGCTCAAATAGTCCTCGAACACTATCTGGTCACTATAATCACCCGTATCATATTCGCCTTCTTTACTATAAAAATATGAGTGATTAGTGTGTTTTGTCTTAAAGTTCGTGTTGTCTCGGAGGTAGCCTGTCATTGAGCTGATCACTCATCTAGAGTGGTCTCTATGTCCTTGTGTGATGACAAAAGTGTGTATGGTCTTGATTTTAAAATCATCTCCTGAGAGTTCCGTGTGTGGTTGGACATACTAAAGTACTTTCTGTTAACTTAGGGTATAGAAAGAGAAAAACAAATTATAGTGGCTCCATTTATTGCAATTTCGACATTCTGGTATGCTCTCCTGGCATGGCGTTATTGTAACCCATTTTTGAGGTTGGGGCTCTTAGAATGCGGAGTTACACTGTCCCGATGATATATGATAGGTGTGATGATGGTAATGATGCGCTAGGAGAGGTCTCAATGCTAAACTTCTTATTAAAGGAATATTTCCAGTAACTGAAACAAAGCGATATGTTTGCGTGTGTGAGAGAGACAGAGAGAGAGAGAGAGAGAGAGAGAGAGAGTGAGAGTGAGAGAGAGAGAGGATGAAACACATTTCGGCTCACAATATTATGTCCATTAGTGATACCATGACCACAAAATTACAATTTTTTGACAATATAATGTCACTGTGAATACTGGATACATCGCTTCCGTATTCAAAGCTCGCTCAAGATGAAAATAACATGACATTAGCTACGCAAAAAGTTAACGAACAATATAATGTAAACATGTATTCATAAAGTTTTGATACCTAGTTTATGAATTTCAAATTTTCCACGAAAAAATTGACAGTAGTTTAAACAAACCGATAACAACAACAATGACTCGAGCCGTATCCGATCAGTAAGGCACAATGCATTGCTGCAGAGCTATTGGTCTTGTACCGAACATACAGATAGCGGAATTTTGTTAATGGAAAATGAACCAAATAAAAAAACTAAACTAAAATTGACAATCGTAATTATGAATCAGAACTGATAACAATAGATAGTGCTTTAAAATCCATTGCATGGAGTACAGATTCAACATACATTTGTATCATCTATAGCAATTCTTAAAACAGGACACCTTAAAACACTTAATATTATAGACTGGAAGAACAAATTAAATATTTACTATTTGTGACAGGACATACTTTAATGGATAAAAAACGAAGTGAGGACATCCGTAAAGAACTACAAATATTCAGTTTGACAGATAAAATAGAAAAGTATAGGAGAAAATGGTATGAACTTGTCTGCAGAAGGGTTACAACAGATTGCCTAGGAAAAGTGTGAACTATCAACCAAGAGCAGAAAAAAAGAGATCGGTGACGCCCACGAAAGGGGTAGACAAAGCAGCTATAATCATTGGAGCCGGAACTAACCAAAAACGTTCAATCCTTGTAAAAATAAGAAGAAGAAATTCCCTATCTGGTCAAATCTAAATATAAACGAAGCTTCATCACAACAGATATTTCAATGCATCAACACCTCAGCAAGAAATATCTCTGGAATCAACCTAGAGATGTAATATAATTATTTCAGAACAATAACCTCATGGACGTGGTTGAGAACAATGTTCATTTCCACGCGGAAATAATGTTCTCCACACATCCCTATCCTATGCTCATGCTTTCCAATCATCCCCTCAATCATACCTTCCTCAAATCATGGTTAACATATTATCCCTCTCTCATTCTTGACTTCTCTACTTGGACTTTTCTCTCTGGTTTTCCTACAATAAGATTTTATATCTCTCTTTCACTCTACTATCGTGATACATGTCTCGTCCATCGTAGTATACGAGACAACTGTTTTTATTATATCCGTTTTTCTGTTAGGATCATGTAGCTCACTGTTACATAGTCTTCTCTATTTACCTGTCTGTTCTTCTCTCTTTGGTCATTTTTTCTACAAAAAATATTCTCAATAACTCGTAATCTTTTCTCATCCCTTAAAGCAAGATACCACGTTTCGCATCCATATAATATAAATAAAAGAATAGCAGTTCTATATTTTTTTAGTTAACATTTTTTAGATACGTAGAGACGACGTGTCATTATAATCTATAATAACATGGTTTTTAGATTTGGTCCTGTATTTTATTTCTGCAGAATTTTACTGTTCGTAATTATTAATTATAGGTATTTGAATTCAGACTTTTTTTTCAATTTTGTACTTGTAATACTTAGTTATTATCCATTTCCATTATATAGACGTAATATATTTGTACGTCTGACCATATGTTTAGTTGTATGGATATTTACTTCCAGTCCCAGTTTCTTAGTGTTATTGTACAGAATATGTGTGTTCACTATAGCATATTGATACATTATCAGCGTATATGAACAGCTGATTAATAAAATTGAATTGTACGCCCTCTTTATTCTCGAATAATTTGATGGCATGCTCTTGTACAAAATTCAATGCCAGCGGAGATAATGCATCTCCTTACTTTAAGCCATTGTGAATTTCAAAATAATCTTAATACTGTTTGTCTAATCGCACCCTATTCGTTGTACCCTTTAGACATATTCTAACTAAATAATTTCCAATTCCCGCAGGATAATATAGGTTCTACCTTCTCCCTCTTAATTGAATTGTATGCTTTTTGAAATCTATATGTAGTTGATGTAGCCCACAGAAATAGATAATTCACTAAAGTCAATCACCTATTTATAGTATAAAATTCACTTGCAAAAACATCATATTATGTTATTCAATATCCGTCTCTTTACATTTCGTTCATACTTGGTTACAGCAAGTTAGAACAAAAGTAGGCCTACATATTTTAGCCCGTTTATGTATTTATATTTTATAAACTTCATGCTAGAAGCAGATAAATTAAGACTATTAACGTTTGAGAGGAAAATATTTAGAAGAGTGCTAGGTCCAGTAAAGGAAAATGGAAATTGGAGGTTGAGAAGGAATGACGAATTATACCTCAAGAATAATAAAGAAAATATAGTTAGTTTCATCAAATCCAAAATATTACAATGGTTTGGACATACACTAAGAATGCCAAAGGGAAGATTGCCGAATGATATTTTGAATTGGAAGCCACAGGGAACAAGACCAAGGGGAAGACCCAAGGATTGATGGGAAGATGACGTAATTGAGGATTTGAGAGAGATGGGAATTTTTTATTTGAAATCTACTGCACAAGATAGGAAGAAGTGGCGTAAACTGGTTGAGAAGGCCAAGACATTCCACTGGAAGTCGTAGAGCCTGACGAAGAAGAAGAAAAAGAAACTTCATGCTTAAAACTTTTTTATTCAAAAGGAACAATCGAACAATGACATTCCTTGTCTAACTTTTATTACCCTCTGTTTATTATCTCTCTAGAATTATCTCTTTCTTTACTATTTTAATAGATGATGAGTATGCGTACAAAGACGATTACACTGTGACACCCACGTCCTGATGGATTAATTATCCTGTGTGATAGAGTTTATACACGACACAAACGTACCGTAATCAGTATATTAGTAATGTCCAGAGGGTTCAATTAAAGCAGTTACATTAGGAATATTGAGTTGAGGTTTGGAGAAATGCTCTTCGTCAAAAGATTAAAGGGAGAACATCTGATCGCTGCTTCAAAGAACGGATCATAAAGTCGGAAGTTATCCGCTTACAAACGTTAACCTTAAGTAGACCACCACTTGCAGAATTGGTTTAAATCCCTTCCACAAATATTAGGTAGATTACTTTAAATGCACAAAAATTATACCTACCTTTAGACTAATGCTTTCAAATATTATACAATGGAGTGTTATTGTATGTATTTATATATTAAAATAATTTACTTACTTACTTACTCACTGGTGCTATCGAACCCTTAGGTTCATGGCCGCGCGGACATAAGCTCTCCATACATCCCTATCCTGAGCTAATGCTTTCCAATCATTCCCTGTATAATCTACTTCCCTTAAATCATAGTTAATGTTATCCTCCCACCTCATTCTTGGTCTACCAACTGGGCGTTTTCCCTCTGGCTTTCCTACAAGAAGCTTCCATGCAAGTCTTTCATTCCCCATACGTGCAACATGTCCTGCCCATCGCAGTCTACGAGACTTAACTGTTCTTATTATATCTGGCTTCCTATAAAGACCATGTAGTTCATTGTTATGTAGTCTTCTCCATTCACCTGTCTGTTCATCTCCCTTACGCATTACATATAGGACAATATTACTTTTTTAGCTCGCTCTGAACCGGGCATTGGCAACTTTTAAAAGAAATCTAAATTTATATTTGCTCTAAACTCGACTTCATTATTATCCAGTGTAAGATATATATATTAATTGGTGTTTCCCGTATAATGTATCATATTTATATTATTATTATTATTATTATTATTATTATTATTATCATTATTATTATTATTATCGTATCATTATTGTTATTATCCTATAAAATGTTGTTTGTACATGACATTTACATTGCTACATTTATTGTATCTTTAACTGTTTATAATTAGTATAGTGTATATCTATATTTGTCGAATATTTATTTGTATTTGTGCTGGTTGAGTGGAAGAGAGGGCCTTATGTCCTTAACTCTGCCAGAATAAATAAAGTATTATTATTATTATTATTATTATTATTATTATTATTATTATTATTATTATTATTATTATTATAAAAAAATAGACTGGTTTCGTACGCCATTCCTTAAAAACATGGACTTGCATTTTCAATCATAGATCGTATAAACCTATTTGGTTGTTCATGCTGAGTCTGTTTCACAGCTGAGAAAATATGCATATATACATACGCTACATAGGTCTATACAGATAGTCTTTATATATTCTTCGTTTCTGTGTGAATATCTGTGTGTTATACTCTCTCTCTCTCTCTCTCTCTCTCTCTCTCTCTCTCGATATATATATATATATATATATATATATATATATTGCTGCATCCCTTTACTTATGTTTTTACGTCGTTGTATAAACTGCATAAGCCATTAGATTAGTAATAATAAAATATGATTATTTTACATGAAAAATCAAATCAGATCCAAAATATTAATAGGAAACAAAATCATAGAACAGGTGAACCATCTCAATTATCTAGGATGTGACATTTAATTTAATTATGATAATGATATAACTAATAAAATAGCAACATTGAAGGGAATATGTGGTACGATAAAACGATCACTAAATAACAAAACAACAAGAGAGACCCAATTGAAATTTTACAAAACGTTGGCAGTACCGGTACTGCTCTATGGTTCAGAAGCCTGGATACATAAAAAACAAGATCTAAGTAGGATAACGGCGGCAGAAATGAAATTTTTGAGATCTGTTAAAGGGTGCACTAAGGAAGACAGAATCAATAACACAAAAATAAGACAGGAACTTTAAATATTTGCAATAACTGATAAAATAGATACATATAGACAAAAATGGAAGCAACACATAGACAGAATGAATGAAGATAGATATCCAAAACAAATAACAAAACACAAACCTAAAGGCACCCGAGATGTGGGCAGACCTAGAAATAGATGGGCTGAAGTCGGAACGGGTCAACAGTCCTAATCCATGAATGCAGATGATGATGATGATGATATTTTACGTATTCCCTCGTCTCTCTTTCTCTGATCTTCCTGCATATTGTCTCTATCTCTCGTGATTTGTTACATTTAGGATACTTGTATAGAGGCAATTACGAGTATATGTGTGCTATAAGGCGTATTTAGGTTACGTACAGGTTATCTGGAGAAAATTATAATGTGTTATATACCGGTACTTTATAGGTTTAACATCCGATATTTTATATAAAAGGATAGAATGATGTACAGGATGAATTTAATTAGATTTTTGTTAAATAATATAACGTTTAAGAGAATCAATTATCGGAGAATGGAGCAATATTGGACTACTTACTCCTATCTACTTACTACAAGTGAATTGGAATGTGAACTTGAGAAACTAGAGACGAGCGAGATACATTAAGTATGCAAAAATTTAGAAATGTATGCAGAGTTAATTAAGATATTGGGAGGTAAATATTATTATGTAATTTTGGTTCAGAAGTAGTGGTTATTAAATTAGATTAGACAGAGAGAGGTTGGTCAATGTTACAAATTTCGTATCGAGAGAAACTTAAATAAAGTGAAAACTATTTGCATTTGAACGGTATTTCAACTTAGCATCTTCAATAATGCACACCCGCGCTATACTCTCCACACACATCTCCCGGTTGAAATCCAAATTCTTCTCACTTTAATACCCGTGTTCAGAGAAACTGAGTTCATAAGATTTTTGTGAGAGGCTTTAAATTCTTGTATCCACTGATAGTTCTAGAAGAATTAATTTTCATAAAATAGCAATAATATAATGAATGTCATCATCGTCACAGTTGGCACTATAGTCCATTTTCAGTCCTGATGACTGGCAAGATCTTCCTTAATTCATCCCTGTTTAACGCCTTCCTTCTCCATCCTCTAACATCAAGCATCTTAAGATCTTCTATTCCATCTAACCATCTCAATTTGTCCGCCTATTCTCCTACTTCCGCATCAGGTTTCAGTAGTGTGAGTTTTTAAAAAGGATTGTCCTCTGTCATCCTAAGAGCATTATGACCATCCCAATGTAACATAACAATGTCAGGGTATCTGAATAAGGAATACATTTCATGATTGTATCTTATTCAACACCTTCCATTTTAATTTGGTGGTACAAATGTCTTCTTAAGGATTTTCCTCTCGAAAAACCCTGAGTTACTCTTCATTACTTTTCGAGACGGTCCAACACTCACTACCATATGTAAGGAGAGACCTTAGAGATTTATATAGAGTGAATTTAGTTTTAAATTCACTAAATGTGATTTTATTGTGTTTTGAGAGAATAATAGTGCCTGTTAGCCAATAAAATTATTTTTTAACGTTATCAAGTGGCCTATGGTTAGCTATAATTGTATCCAAATATTTAAATCCCTCAAAGATTTCAAAATTACAATTTCCAATTTATATATTTTACCATTTATTGGTGTTTTGATGATTTACTTGAAATTTGTCTTATTTTCATTCACTTCTAGACCTAATTTTCCAGTTGATTGAGGGAGAGAGAGAGAGAGAGAGAGAGAGAGAGAGAGAGAGAGAGAGAGAGAGAGAGAGAGAGAGAGAAGAGAGAGAGAGAGAGCTTCCTTAACAGAATTTACCGTTTGACCCACTGTGTCAATTTCATCGGCATAGACTAAAATCTGCACTGATTTATTATAAATAGTTAGACATCTCTTATACATTCTCCAGGGCTATGGTGAACAACAGACAAGACGAGGCAAACCATCTACCTCCCTTGAACCTCTATGTTTCTAAATATCCGGAAAATCATTTTGAGTTTTAACTTTTAATTTTTTATAGTTAGTAACGTTATTAACTTTATTCTTAACTTTTTTATGGTTAGTATCGTCATCTTGAATACTTTTCAAGGAATTTCAAATTTATACATAGATTCAATAATCATGAAAAATAATTTAATAAATTTCGAATTAAAAAATGGAGGATTTCTCTAAAATGTATTTACCTCAAAGAAAAAGGTAAAATTATCCCACTATAGGCCATAGGAGACTCTTGGGGTATTATGAGGTTAAGGCTTCCACTTTTTGTAGAAAATCGGCACTTGATGTCAGTCGGGGTATCAGCCCTGCGTGTCGGCCGTGTTTACCCCAGAACAAGCGTCTGGTATTCATTTCAGTTAGGGACTGAGTCAACCCCAGAGATGTATTTACCTAAGCTATTTTTAAATACAATTGCAAACTATTTAGAAACAATTGCTTTGAAAACGTAAGCTATGAAAAATTATATTTAATATAGTTTTTAGTTTTAATTTTATAAATTAAACAATTTAAGTCCCTTTCTTTATGTTCTCTTAGACAACTGGACATGCCTATTTATTTAAACAAATAAATATGTTCTTAAATCAGACTAAATAGTTCTTAACATTGAGTACAGTTTTATTCTTCCTAATTTTATGAATGTACCTTCAATGCTACAGAAAATCGTAACTTAAAAAAATATAAAGGTTAGAAAATACTAAAGAGCAAAAAAATTGCAATTTAAACTTGAAGTATTTAACCTTAAATGTAGTTTCTCGGATGCTGATAAGGGTTCAAATCCTTCTAAAAGTACGTGCTATATTCCATACAATACATCGAGTAATATTCTGATTCTTGTTCGATATTTACTGAAATATTCTCCACTAAACAATTTCTACATCAGAGCCGTCTTACATTTTCCACTTCAGCACTCTGTAGTGACAACCGCGAACTTTCCAATTTTCTCAAGAGCTATATGATAATGAAATACGGTTTACCTGGGATGAAATCTCACTAGTGTAGTATATCACACAGGACCGGCACTTCATTCTTTGTTTTCTTTTTAAAGGGATGAGAGTGTCTTTTATATACAATTTGTATTCTTTCTCGTGTAAAATGTTCACTTATGTTTATACAATCTCCGTACTTAGAGCATGGCAGCCTTACACATTTTGAAAGAAAAATGATTTCACTCTACTACAATATATTCTTGTATCCATGAGCTGAACATTTTACTCCGACCACTTTGTTTTGCAAAATAACAAAACAAAAAGATTCAGTTACTTTTCTCGGTTTAAGAACGGCTCATGTATTCAAGTCTAGTAAAGGCACACGATGAGTACGTAAAATCTGTAATAATATGCTCGCCATAAATATCCGATATTCGTGACTGATCAAGAAGTAACATTTACAAAATGCTAAAGCAGAATTTTAATATTACTCACATATTAAAATTAATAAAAATAATTTTGTATTTTAAAATTCCGATTGAGGGTCTTTCCACTTTTCAGCGGTTGCCCTTTTGCCAGCCGGCTGCTGGCCCTTCACATCCACATGTGTCAATCACAGAGGTAGATGATCAACAGCCAGTGTAGGGGTGACATGTGGTTAGCATGTCGAGTCCCCCAGCCGTTATAGCTGGTTCCTCAAACTGGAGCCGCTACTTATTGTAGCTACCCAATTGCCTCACGATGCTGGGTGGGCACCGGTCCCATACTAGCCGAAATACCATGAGAAAATGTCTTCCCCCATGGAGACTCGAACCAGCGCAAGTCCCGTAGCTCTGCGCCAAGGCTTCCTACCTTAACCGCTCGGCTACGGCGCGGGACTATTTTAAAATACTCTCTGTAATAGTCCCCATTCGGTTCTCCGGGCGGGGACTACTTCAGGGAACCCATGCCAAAGGTTCAAACGTGCAGGACATGTGGCACGAATGGGGAATAAAAGACGTGCATGGAAGTTTCTTGTAGGAAAACCAGAGGGAAAACGCCCAGTTGGTAGACCAAGAATGAGGTGGGAGAATAACATTAACTATGATTTGAGGGAAGTAAATTATACAGGGGATGATTGGAAAACATTGGCTCAGGATAGGGTTGTATGAAGAGCTTATATCCGCGAGGCCATGAACCTACGGTTTCGATAGTGCCAGTGAGTTAGTTAGTTAGTTAGTTGAAATACTTCGGTATCTAAATTTAACTTTAAATTTTAAAAAATCTAAATATGTCATTGTTAGTTCTTGTCAAATAAAAATCTCTTAACAAAAAAAAAATATTTTACTAGATAAATAGACCCTCAGGGGTCCTCATCTAGGGGATATGTGGATGGCGACCACAAGGTGCCCAAGCTGAGCAAAACATTTATTCCACTTACTTGTGTTTTGCACTCTTTTAACTTTACTATCTAACCTCTCTTGGTTAACTCTTGTTTTTTTCGACCCCGATGCTATTAGGGCATCCGAGGGCTAGGGAGTCTTTCCTTTCTTCCATTTCTTCTTTCCTTTATTTTCTTTTCTTCTCCAGAAAAGCCTGACCACAGGCTATAAGATGGCAGCCCCATCACTGGTCTTGCCTTCCTTTGGCCAGCAACCAATCGAAGGGACTATTATTATGCTTTCAAGTCTTATATGAGAATTTCCCGGAATACTCTCGAGGGAAAATTTTCTATAGGATCGTAACAGGCCTTGGCCTAATACTTGGAAGGAAGAAGAAGAAGAAGAATATTTTTTAAATGCTTTTAAAAATTGTTTTTGCACGATAGTGCGTTTTTCGTACTTACAGCAATGGTGACCATGATTGAAATTTCAACTTCCTACATTTCGGGGTTGTCAATATAAACAACTATACTGTAAAGAAAATAACTACACTATAATATTACATATTATAATCACGCGCGTGCGAAGTAAAACCACTGCCCTCTATGTGTACTACATACAATGTATATACAAAAGATATCCAAAAGGTAGTGTTAATATACATTATACGAAAGAAATCACTGCATTTTAAATTAACTGAGTTTTATTTTAAACAATATAAAACAATAAATACGTACTTGCCTCCACGTTGTCACTAATTGATCACGGTCTCCTGTTATTTTATCACTAATTGGTCTCATGCCCTCCAGTTTCTTGAACTAATAAATATTGCCCACACTGTTAACGTTAGTCAATTGCTTATAACGAACGCAAATATTTCCAACAAAAAAGTTATAATTTTACTATTATTTATTATTTTGAAAACCACATCCCATCCTCGCATCTTATATACTATTGATTAAACTTTGATAAAAAACATATGAATTACTTTATACTCTCACAAATGAAAGTAAACTAAATTGTGATTGGAATTAAAAGCACTTCTCTTTCTTATATGACCAATCGGATTTAACCTTATATTTAATAGAATTATTAATCAACATTATCTATCTTCGGGTTTTTACAGCTGCTGCAGTCTTCCCGTGCCAAACCTCCAAAACCAATATAAATTTAAAATAATTACATATGACGTAATAATAAAATTTATTCATTCAGTATAAAACTTTAGTTCTGGATAGAAGCAAGCAGAGCTCTTCAGGCAAAATTCAATATTCTCTTCAATAATAGGATTGAAAAAAAGTGAAATGAAAATAATCAACGTAGAAAATAAAAATAATTGATTTTACATAGACGGTCAAGAATTTTAGCACCGGAATTTACTTGATCCACTTGGAACTCAAGACTTGAAAATAATCCTAACAATTTCTACAAGAAACAATTTTTAATTTTAAGAAGCATCTCCTGTAAACCAACTTCCGAACCCTGGGAAGAGAATCCAGCTCTATCGCAATTAACCTAAATTAATCCCAATCTAAATCTAAACACAAACCAACCTAAATCCTTCTTCAATTCATAATTTAAGAATTCGTTAAATAATCTGGTTTTATCATGAAACTCCCGCGCCGTAGCCGAGTGGTTAAGGCAAGAAGCTTTGGCGCAGAGCTACGGGACTTGGTTCGAGTCCCCATAGGGAAAGAAATTTTCTCATGGAATTTCGGCCAGTATGGTACCGGTGCCCACCCAACATCGTGAAGCATTTGGGTAGCTACAATAAGTAGCGACTCCAGGTTGAGAAGGCCAGCTATAACGGCTGACCACATGTCACCCCACACTGGCTAGATGATCGTCTACCTCTGTGATTAACACATGTGGATGTGAGGCCAGCAGCCAGATGATAGGCCAAGGGCCTTCTAGGCCTGTCGCGCTCCGAGTTTTTTTTTATCATAAATCATCCTCGTTTTGAAAGACATAATCATCTATAGTTTAATATATATTCTTTAGATGGATGTTGAGTTGTAATTTTGAATCAAGAATTTTAATGTTTTATGACTAAGTCAACTAATTCTCAATAAGACCAGTGTTAATGTGACTATAAATAAAACTCGATGAAACTAGTTCATAATTTAAATAAATAATAGTTTTAAAAAACTAAAAAAAAACACGCTTTATTAGAAACCGAACTAAAAAATTGAAAAATAATTTTAATTTCCAACACGCTTGGGATAAATAATTTTACCGTCAAAAGCGTGGGGTGCTGTTTACCAATTAATATATTTGATAATAAACAGATATTGGTAAAAGTGAAGTCTCTAAGGAGAAAATGTAAAAATCATAAAAAGCACCCCACGCTTTTGTTGGTAAAATTATTTATCCCAAGCATGTTGGAAATTAAAATTATTTTTCAATTTTTTAGTTCGGTTTGTAATAAAGCGTGTTTTTTTTAGTTTTTTAAAACTATTATTTATTTTTTATTTGTTAGTTTTAATATTTTACAGAATAAGATAAAAATGTAAATATCTTTAAATTCGATAGGCTACTATTGTAGTATGAGCTAAAAGTAATACTCTTCTTAAAAAAAACTCACAGCCGGATTTGAACCAGCGCCCTATGGATTACTGAAATTATATACCATTAGAATTCACCGCTCTACCATCTGAGCTGTTACAACAATTGACTGAAAAGTCGACAAGACCGCAACCTATTATACCAGTTTTCATTTTTTTTTATTTTCTGATGATTCTGGCCAGGATTTTAGAAACAAACTATGAAATTATTGTATTGTCACGGATCCTTTACAAGTACACAAAGTTTCAAATCGATCCAATGTTTCTAAGTGGGTGAAAATTGTGTTAAAAAATTCCGTTACATAGACACAAAGACACTTTTTTTGATTTTCTGATAATTCTGGCCAGGATTTTAGAAAAGAAATATGAATTTATTGTATTGTCACGTGTCCTTTACACGTATACAAAGTTTCAAGTCGATCCAATGTTTCTAAATGGGTGAAAATCGTGTTCAAAAATTCCGTTACATAGCTACAAAGACACTTTTTTTATTTTCTGATACTTCTGGCCATGATTTTAGAAACAAAATATGAAATTGTTGTATTGTCACGTGTATTTTACAAGTATACAAAGTTTCAAGTCGATCCAATGATTTTAAGTGGGCGAAAATCGC
This sequence comes from Diploptera punctata, assembly GCA_030220185.1. NCBI lineage: Eukaryota > Metazoa > Arthropoda > Insecta > Blattodea > Blaberidae > Diploptera > Diploptera punctata. Next base: position 660,674 of record JASPKZ010003844.1, on the reverse strand, counting down.
GTTAAAAGATTCAGTTACATAGATAGATACAGGTCAAGTTAATATAAAGCGTGTAAAATATTCAGTATTCCTCTGTTATTCCTTGGGAGTAGTTGATATGGTTAAATTGATAATAATACATTCGTTAATCCAGTCAAAGTTATGTTTATTCAGAAATTCGTCGACGTTTCGATCTCCTTATGTGAGATCATTCTCAAAACTGCAAAAATTGTATAAACAAACTAGCTAATACCCGGCGTGCGCTGTTACGCCTAAATAAATTAAATGTGTTTTTATGTGTAATTGAATAAGTTAAAAGAAAAAATTATAAATTTATATCGTAATCATTTTTACATACCCGTGCCGATTACCTAGCGTTGCCCGGGGATCTACTTGTTCCGATCTTCTTGACATAAATGAACTGAAAGACGAAAATGATTACTGAGAGTTATCCGTAAAAAATACCCGCCGTAAGCTGCTACGCTTGCTCCGTAATCTAGTCATACCGATCTTCTTGGCAAAGATAAAAATGGATTGTGAGTTACCCGTAAAAGATAGACATAAGCTTTCACGAACTTTTTTGTATATTTTTTTGAGATATTCAATTAATTTTACATTAATTTGGCGTATTTGCTGTGGTTAGGCAGCATTAGCCATTTAAGCGTCCACAAATTAAAAAAAAAACACGTTTTCACTACAAAGGCTGATTTATAAGGGTGAAGGGGTTCAGTATTACAACTCTCTTATAGCCTAAAACCTTCCCGGAAAACTGCTGAAAATTTTGCAAAAAGCTTAATCACAATCGGACGAATTATGTAGTAATGCATAAAGGACAAACAGACATACATTCGTTTATGTATATAGATTTAAAATAGCACTACACACATTTTTACAATGATCATAATTTAACATAAAAACAAAAACATATATCAGTTTTAGTAATCAACCGTAATGGAAATTGATACATCAAATATAATTGAATTTTTTAACAAAAATATTACAATTATGAACTAAATACTTTACTATATAGCAGACATTGTTTTTAATGGATTGATTTTAATTTCTTCTTCTTCTTCCTTCCAAGTATTAGGCCAAGGCCTGTTACGATCCTATAGAAAATTGATCCTTCTGGAAAATTCTCGTATAAGACTTGAAAGCATAATAATAGTCCCTTCGATTGGTTGCTGGCCAAAGGAAGGCAAGACCAGTGATGGGCCTGCCATCTTATAGCCTCTGGTCTGGCTTTTCTGGAGAAGAAAAGAAAATACTATCAATTTTCATTACGGTTGATAAATAAAACTGAGGTATGTTTTTGTTTTTATGTTAAATTATGATCATTAAAAAATTGTATGGCACCATTTCTAAATTGCGTATACAATCTTTGCGGTCTTGAGAATGGTCTCACATAAGTATATCGAAACGTCGATGAATTCCTGAATAAACATAATTTTGACTGGGGTAACGAATTTATTATTAAAAATTTTAATTAAAAAATATTCCAGATTTCGCCCTGTACAACACAACATAGGCCTATTGATTAGAATTTTTATTGAGAGGTTTGTGGATTTGTACGTGTTGTAGGGGCTACTTGTTTCCGCTAATTCAATTTAAACGTATCGAGAAAAGTACTTAAAATGTCACTGAACTCATATTCTCTCCTGTTAATATTCCATATATTTACTGGTATATAGGACTATCGCATCCATTTTTTACATGGAGTGTGAAAGTATTTTATTCCGCTGAATTTAAAGAGGGAAGAGACAATTTGAGATTGTTTCTAGTAAATTGGAGAGTTTGAATAATTCATTTTCTGATATTAGCAAGTAATATTATCCTAGAATCTATTTCACATTGTCCCCATTTTGTCTGATACATTATACAACAGCCATGCTAGATGCAATGTTAGTTAATAGGATGTGCTTCCTTCGCGGGAAACAATTACATACTATTAGGGATGGTTTTCACTCCCTAAACTTTAACGTTGTTTTACTACAAATATTATTATATACATTATATATGTTCTGGTCCAGATCATGACGTTTGATGACTTTAAGCAAATGTTACGTATTCGTAGAAAACATAATTTAAAAAACTCACAGAAAACAAAATAAAAAACTACGGCACAAAGATAATCACTCAAAAGTTAAAAAATGCAACTTCAATCCAGAAAATAACGGACGTCACTTACTTCCGGTATTTTTTTTTTTACCATGACACAGTATTTTATTTGTATTCACGTAGACTTTCACGGCCGGAGTTGCTATGATGATCTTGAAGAAAATTTTCGGGCTGTAGGCCGTGGTCGTGAGGCTTGTAGTTCCCCGACGTTTCGCCAGAGACTGCGTCTCGCATCCTTAAGGGTTGTCTTGAGATGCAGTCTCTGGCGAAACGTCGGAGAACTACAAGCCTTACGACCACGGCCTACAGACCGAAAATCTTCTTCAAGATCATCATAGTATTTTATTTATTTATTTTTATATTTTTATTTAGTCTGGTGGAGTTAAGACCATGTGGCCTTCTCTTCCACTCACCAGGACAAACATATGTTACAGCAGAATATAACAATCATAATTAACTCTAATATTAAACATTAAATGAAGATTTAATCAATAAGATAATATCTATGATATTACGATCTATAATAAACCAGTTAATGATAGTTAAGATTAAGACTAAAACTAATAATAAAATGTGTTCAAGCAAGATAAATTAAATTGATGGTACACTGTCCCTGTTTAATGTATATAAAAACAAATAAAAATAACATATAGAAAGTGATTTTACGGTTATACAATATTTAAACAAATAAAAATATTTGTTAATCTTAATATTATTTTCATAAATAATTAAATGTATAAATTGTTAAAAGAATACTATCAGTGAGGTGTATAACTTAGTTTGTTATTAAACAATTCTTTAGTTTGTTTTTTAAGGATGTTATAGTTCGACAGTCTCTGACATAGGGCGGAAGGGAATTTCATGTTTTGGCAAGTGAGACTTAAAAAATAATGAATAATACACAGTGTGATGAGGAGGCATATAAAGGACAATGGGATCGAGTGTCAAAGTTGTGTGTGTCGGATAGTCTGATGAAGCGGTGTGTGAATCTACATTAAAAAAGTATGAAAACATTAGATACGATTTATTGTAAAAAAGTAAACTAATTCCATTCCATTAAATTAGTTTAACCTCTCACTTTATAGGTACTTTTACATGTCACACGCCACCCGAGCCTTACAGTAGCACGACCTGCCGGGAGAGAGATTTTAAACTATGGATCACACACATACCTTTTTGATCACTCTAGGAAATGGAGGGCCTCTCCGAATGTGTATTCAGCTCAATGTCAGGGCCTCCGCCGAGACAACACAACATTACGACGAAACACTTTTCACACATATTAAACGTGAAAAAAAAAAAATCATCAAAGAAATTTGTCCCGTCCGAGGATCGAATCCGACCTGTTGCGTACCAGGCTGCTACATTATTCCGAGTCCACAGCGGTGGACTAAAAATTAAACTAATAATGATAATAATAATTATCACCATCATCATACGGTATCATGGCAGCTGCCGCCGTCTTCCGGAAACCACATGTCATTCCTCTCTATCCATTCATTGTCTTCCTCCAGTCCTATGTTAATCGTAGCCGCCTGCACACCTTCTATCCAGGTTTTCTTTGGTCTTACTTTCTTCCTCCTTTCCATTGGGATCCATTTCACAATAAGTTTAGGCAATCTTTACTCTGACATTCTTTTGACATGGCCATACCACTAATAATTCATTTATTCATAGTGTTCTGCTCAAGAGCAGGTCTTTCACTGCAAACTTAGCATTCTCCACTCTTTCCTTAACTCAGATTTCATTTTTGTATCTGCATACAAACCATATATTTTAATATTGTCTATCATCTGATGTCTTTTTCTGCCTCTAACTTTCTTTCCGTTGACCATTCCTTCTAGGGCATCCTTCAGCAGGCAGTTTCTTCTTAGCTAGTGGTCAATCCAATTTATTTTTCTCTTCTTTATGAGTTCAAGCATTGTTCTTCTTTCACCCACTCTGTCTAGCACACCACTAATAATAATAATAATAATAATAATAATAATAATAATAATAATAATAATAATAATAATAATAATAATAATAAACTAAATAAATAATTAACTGGCACTATTAAACTCAGAGGCTGATTGGTCGAGAAGACATAAGCTCTCCACACATCCTTATCCTGAGCTAATGTCTTCCAATATTCCATTGTATATTATTCACCTCGTGCTCCTCTCTTTCATTCCCTATTTGTATCACAAGTCCTGTCCATCGTTGTCTATGAGACTTAACTGTTCTTATTGTATTTAGTTTCCCATAAATATTGTATACCTCATTGTTAAGTAGTCTTCTCCATTCACCTGTCTGTTCGCCTGTCTTTGGTTCAAAAGTTTTCCAAGATCTTTATTAGCAAACACTCGTAATATTTAAAGATAATAATAATAATAATAATAATAATAATAATAATAATAATAATGTAATAATAACATAATAACAAACTCTTATCTCCGTTTCAACTTTTCCATAATAATATCTATGTACTTGTTTCTGGGTATTTGAATAAATTGTGTTACATCTATTATTTATATCTCCGTTATACAAATAATAATTATATTGTATTCACGTAGACTTTCACGGCCGGAGTTGCTAAGATGATCTTGATGAAGATTATAATTGTTATATCTTCTTTTTTCTTCTTCTCCTTAAATCAACGGATTTAAGTGAACCTTGAGTTCCCTCATAACAACCTTCGTTTGTCTCCTATCCTTAGCTTTAATTTTCCATTTATTCAATCCACAGCTACCAATGTCCTTCTCAACGTAATCCATCCATATTTCCCTCGATCGTCTTCTATGTCTTCATCCCTTAATTCTGACATCTGTTATCGATTTTGGATGTATTGTTTTGGATTAAGGGAGGTGATGGGTGAAAAATTGACCATTAGAGATCAAAATTGGATTTTTTTTGTTCTTTTGTATTAAAACATAGCCTGTTCTCTAATGCATATGTTGGCAAAGTTTCAGAGGCCTATGGCGCTTCTAAGTACCCTAAATTACGTCAGAGGTAAAAGGTTGCGCCAATTAAATACCACCTGCATGCAAAGCTTTAAACTTGTTTTTCCACACTTTTATTTTCACTGCATTTTTGTACATTCAAAAATTGAATTGAATTCAGAAATTTTGCCCTAGAAGGTTCAAATTTTTACTGCATGTCTTAACACAATGGGTAACAAGATAGTGCATGGCTTTCATGATTGAAGCAGTATTTTAAGAAATAAAAAATAAAATGTATGCAATTTTTTTTAATTCCACGCATGAGGTACAACATTATTTTTCTGCCTTTCTATTCACATTGTAACAATTCTAAAGCATAATGTTTTTTCTAAATATTTTAGGGGTCTTGTAAAAAAATCAGACATTGTACTAAAGAATTGTGTAACCCATTTAATTATTATATATGCATATTTTTAAAAATATAATATATAATAACTCATAAAATAAATGTCTCACAACAATGAAACTTAAACACGTCATTATGCATCATGCAGTGAATGTTTGTACAAAACATCACGTATCTAGCTCAAAAAATGTAGAAAATAGAAATTTCACCCATCACCCCCCTTAATGCAATATTGTCCAGCCACTTTTATCTTATCGACCTGCAAGACCCACATTTTCTCTCCTTATATCAACTCTTAAATTCCCTTATTCACCAGTGACATATATTACCTTAACAATATATTTTCGAAGACATGAATATTAAGTTAGTCTATTTATTTTTGTTATTTTCGATAACATTTTTTTATTTAAACAGATCACAAAATTATAAGTGGACTGTTTCCCGTCAAAATTCAACATCATTGACGTTTTTACTTAATTTTCCACTTTATTTTTTATTGTCTATGATGTAGCCGAGGTAATTAAGAAGTTAAAATAGTAAAAAATGTACCTGAGTCAGCAGTAATCTTCAACTATATTCATCATCATCAACATATTACATTCACGAATTTAGGACATTTGTTGACCTCTTTCGGCCTCAAGAGAAACAACATCCAGGAGTCTTTTGAGTGGACGTCCTGATCTTCTTCTTCCTGCAGGTTGATATCTTATCATTTGTTTGGGTATCCTGTGATCTTCCATTCGATGAACATGTTGCATCCATCTTGACTTATAATCAGAAATTTTGTTTTCTAAAGGTTCCATGTGTAATTCTTCTAAGATGTCTTCATTTTTTTTTGTGATCTAGTAGTGTGTATCCTGCAGTCCTCCGAAGGTATATCATTTCAGCAGATCTAAGTCTCTGTATATCCTTCTGTTTCAACGTCCATACTTCGCTACCATACAAAAGAGTTGGAAGAGCCAGTGTTTTATACACTTTTAGTCTTGAATGTTTTTGAACTAACTGTGGCTTGAAGATATAATTTATTAACGCTAAAATTCTTAAAAATTTAGATATTTTTGCATTAACATACTTTTCTTCTTCATATGAGATATTGCATCCTAGATATGTAAAATTATTCACCTGCTCCAAAATATTATTGTCAAGTACAATTTTACTTCTGACAGGATCTACAACTTTAAATGCCCTAATTTTTGTTTCCTCGGTAGATATCTTTGTGCGGGTTATAACCTCACTACTCGCTACCCTTCTTGCCGCTCTGGATCGTCTTTTGTTTCTGTTGCTTCTACTAGCATAGATCTGATTACCTCCAAGGTTATTAATCACAAAGCTACTTGCCCCGGGCCCATAGGAGGCAAGGATTGATTCATCTTTCTTACCTAAGCGTTTTAGCATAACTCAATAATAGTTCTCAAAACAACAGAGTGACTTAAAATGAGTGTTTTCACTATAATTATCAATCAGGAAAGCTAGACAGAAAAATAAAGGGAGCTGGAATGATCTCCTAACTGAGCGAGTTTCCGAATAGGAATATATAAACAGCTACATGCACATAAATCACTTTGAACATTAAGTATAAAAATGATATTTAATGTAAACAAGAAGTCTGAAGTAAAAACATAACCAAGATAAACATTTGATCATTCAAAAAGAAAAAGAAAGTGAATAAATAAATAATACTCTTACATGACAAAGAACCACATCACACCACATACCACATTCATGCTAGAGTCCAAGCCAGGGCGGCTTCTTCCCCGGTCTTCAGGACCAACATAAACTCCGCCACTCGCGGCTCCAGACGACCTTGTCCACTTAAAAGTCCGATCCCATCCCGGAATGGATAGATGAATGAATGAATGAATGAATGATAACGTTCTCGCTGTGCATAACGTATTTGAAGGTTCCGAGGTAGAGGGGAGATGCCGCGTAGGAACAGCGCACCAGGAGAGATAAAGAGGGAGAGTGGGGGTAGATGCATAGAGAAAGGAATATTGGCATAGTTCATGAATCTCACAGTCTAGAGAGGATAACGACGCTGCAGTAATGAGCCGAAAAACGCACTTTCGGTTCATCTTCAATCCATATTCTTCTGTAATTTTGTTAAGTTCATACAGACCTTTCTGCAGATAATCTTCTGCATTTGCAATTATCATTTGGTTATCTGCAAACACTAGGGTGTTTAATTTTTTAATTAAACTTCATTAAAATAGTGAAGGCCTTTCAGAACTTCTTGTTCCATCTTCAGCAGCTGGTATATTTGTATTTTTATGTACACCTAAGTAAGTAATGGAACAGTGAACAATTCTCAGTTTTTTTAATTCCTTTTTACGAAAAATATTACAGTTATACGACTAAATGCTAAAGTGATCGATATTCCCCCCACTTCACCCTATGTCTTCTCTAAATATTGGAAATGTTTTTGAACACATTTTACATGATTGAATTTAATCAAATCGACTCAATTAATTAGTTTTGTCAGCAACTAATTATATTATATTTGATTCTTCCTTGCAATGAATGTTATAAAGCTCCCAGTCAATATTGCGATACGTTAAAACCATTGAAAGTGAAAAGGCAGAATTTAATTTAGGCTAGAATAGCAGAGATTTACTAATTCACCAAATAATATGCGTTCGGTAAAGGATTTTTTTACATTCTCATATTATCCTCTACTCACATATGAAATAACCAAAGTTTTACATAGCTGAAGACAACTGAAATTTCAGGTATAATTTTATAATGTTTACCTTTAATTAGAAACGTTTTAAAAGTCACTAAATCCGTCAAATTAAACCGGGGGTTGGAAACGTTAATTGAAAATGGAGGCTAGTGAAGTGCTTTGTGTGGAGTGTAGCATTATATGGTGCAGAGACTTGGACATTACGACGGAATGAGGAAAAACGACTGGAAGCTTTTGAGATGTGGATATGGAGAAGGATGGAACGCATAAAATGTCCAGACAAAATAAAAAATAAAGATGTGTTAGACAGAGTGGGTGAGGGAAGAGCAATGCTGGAACTCATAAAGAAGAGGGGAAAAATTTGGATTGGCCACTAGCTAAAAATAAACTGCCTACTGACGGATGCCCTAGAAGGAATGGTCAACGAAAAGAAGATTAGAGGCAGAAAAATACAATAAGATGATAGAAAAAATTAAAATAAATGGTTTGTATGCGGATACAAAATGGAAAGCTGAGTTAAGGAAAGAGTGGAGAATGCTGAGTTTGCAATGAAAGACCTGCTCTTGGGCAGAACACTATGTATTTATCTTATCCTTTTGTAGTTATATTTACGTGCCCCTTGTCGCTCGGCAGATCTGTTCATACTGTTTCACATTACTTGATTATGTTATTTGAGTAAATCAGCTTTCATTACTTCAGTTAATTTATTTGTACCCTATTTATTCAATGTACATCAGAACTAATATTTTTATATTAATAATTCGTGATGTGTTTATTTACAATTTTAAAGTTACAAACCCACGAGGGAATAAAATATTTGTATTAATAATGTATGATGGTTATGTGCATTTGTAATTTAAAATTTGTAAACTCATGGGGAAATCAAAATAAATCCCTGACAAAGTTTAGAGAATATAAAATAAAACTATCATTCTTGTATAAATGTTATGGCATCAATGGTAATCACTGTTCCAAAAGTGAAACACAAATAATTCCTACTCTGAAGTCAAATTTTCAAAAATATGTATATGGTAATTAATAGATTCTTAATATTATAACAGCTATATATGATATTTATAAGGACTATTTAACTCATGCCCCAAATGGGAGTCAATGACCAATCACATTTCTCGAGTCACGAAGTTACGAGTGAATTTATATAGAGGATTTGGAAACCCAGAGTGACATTTGTTAGGACTATTCAACCAATACAATTAAGCTGTTTACTCAAAAGTCATTATTTAAATATAGTTACCGCTATTTTGAAATATTTATATGTAAATGATCATGTTTGAAAATAAATCAGAAATGTGAGATTATGTATATTCACTACAACTTGATAATATTATTTATTGCCAAATAGGATCGCAATATTGTAAGAATGCACAATAATCAAATACTTCAAGCTGTATATTATAATCAACATTATGGGTTATTCGTTTATTTGTTAGTAAACAACTCAGTAAAATCACAGAATCGGTTCATTTTTGTTTTCAAAGACACTTGTTTGTCATTCGACATTTTAGGTATTCTCTCCTGGCATTGGCGTATCGTAACCCACTTCTGAGGTTGAGGCGCCTGGAAGGCGGGGTTACGCTGCCCCCATGATATGATGGGTGATGACGATGGGTAATGATGCACCAGGAGAGACCTTAAACCTGAACTTGATCTAATGAGTTGAATATGATATTGATGATAATGATGGCCAGATGATATTCGGGGACCGTTTGTGCCTTGAAGTATCCTGACATTTGTCTTACAGGTGAGGAAAACCCCCAAAAAAAAACCTCACCCAGGAAACTTATCCCAAGCGGGGATGGAACCCGGGTCCGCTGCGTGACAAGACAGCACGCTACCTCGAGACCACAGCGGTTGACGGAATCTGTTCATTATTTGCTATATTCAAGGTATTTGTTGGAGAAAAATAATGCTCTGACCTGTTCAGAATGTTAAAAAGGAGGAGCCTTCTTTATCACAAAAGCAGGAGCTGATAAAGATATATCGATAAAGAGAGAGGTGTAACACGACTGTCATTGGATGTAAAACAAAATTAATTGAAACGTATACTCATACTTACAAATTATTTCCATTATTTATCATAAAAAGGCCAAAATATGTTGTACATTGTTCTTTCAATATTAAAATTAGTACTTGATAAAACAGTCGTCTTCAACTATAATAACTTCTGTTATAAACGTCGTCACACTATTAAAATTCTTCTTTTCCTTCTTCTTCTTCTTCTTCTTCTTCCTTCCGAGTATTAGGCCAAGGCCTGTTACGATCCTATACAAAATTTTCCATCCAGCGTTTCATAGGACAGCCCAGAGATCTTCGTCCTCTTGGTATATAATTATAAACAGCTTTGGGAATCTGATTTGAACTCATTCTTTCAAGATGGTGTTTCCAATTTAGTTGGTACTGTTTAACATATTCCAAAATTGACATAGTCTTCAATTCTTTTAAGATATCGGTGTTCTTTCTCCGATCCCATCTGGTGTAACCCGCTGTTCTGCGTATGAATCTCTTTTCACAAGCCGTTATTCTGCTTTCATGTTGTCTTTTTAGTGTCCATGCTTCACTACCACAGGTCAACACTGGTCTAGTCAAAGTGTTATATAAACGTAATCTGGTATTTTTTTGTACAAGGGATGGTTTCATAACTTGATTAATAATTCCCAAACTTTTATTATAAATAGTAATTTTTTCAGGGATATCCTTTTCATCCCAACTAGAGAGATAATGTCCAAGATATTTAAATTGATTAGATCTCTCTAAAATGTTATTCTGGATACAGATTCTATTAAAATTCTAGGCTTTTCAAAGATATGATTCATCCTCAGGAACTCTTATGGTACTGAAATTATTTGTATATTCCATACAGAGGGCTTTGGTTGTTGGGTGTGTTCTCATTTAACATATTTTTATTTTCTTTTTCTTTGATAATTTCAATATCTTCCAAGACATTGATTTTTTGTCTATTGTCCTCTTTGTGGATTATTGGCATTGTTTTATCTATGTTGTTAATTCAATGTCCGGTTTCTGAAATGTGTTCAGCAAAACTTGATTTTCCTTCTCTTTTAATAAAGTTGAGAGATGTTCATTAAATCTTATTTCAAAACTTATTGATATTCTACCTATATAAAGTTTTTCACAGTCGTTTCATGTGAGTTTATATACAACTTTAATTTCATATTTATTATTTTCTCTTATTTAAGATCCTACATACCTCGATTCCCAATTATTTATCCCGTTTCCAGTATCTATCCTCAAACCATAACTTAAACACAAGATCACAACATAGTCTCTTGCTTAATATACTGCAACATAGGACATCACATCACTCCATGTCATATACCATCTTCACTTCTCGCAACTGGAATTCCCTCCCACAAGAAATAAGGGGCTGCCGGACATTGGCATGTTTTATAAAGTAAAGTAAAGTAATCCCACTACAGGCCTCGGGAGGCCCTTGGGGTAGTAGGAGGTTAAGGCTCCCACTTTTTCTAGACAATCGGCACTTGATGTCAGCCGGGTTGTCAGTCCTGCGTGACGGCCGCCTTTACCCCCAGAACAAGTGTCTGGTACTCATTTCCGTTAGAGGCTGAGTCGACCCCAGGGCCATAGTGCCGCCAGAAGGTTTTGGTCAGTTTAAAAATCCTGACCCTGCCGGGACTTGAACCCTCGACCTTACATAAGAAATCTAAATTTATATTTGCTCTAATCTCGACTTCATTCTTACCCAGTATAAGGTATATATAGCCTATTAATTGGTGTTTCTCGTATAATTTATCATATTTATATTATTATATTATTATTATTATTATTATTATTATTATATTATTATTATTATTATTATTATTATTATTATTATTATTATTATTATTATTGTAAGTATTATTATTGTTATTATAGTATAAAATGTTGTTTGTACATGAAATTTACATTGCTACATTTAATGCATCAATAACTGTTTATAATTGTCAAATATTTATTTGTATTTGTACTGGTTGAGTGGAAGAGAAGACCTGATGGCCTTAACTCTGCCAGAATAAATAAAGCATTATTATTATTATTATTATTATTATTATTATTATTATTTTCTTCTATTTTATTAGGTATTAGCTTATCTAATTTATTTCTAGTTTTCTAAGCCATTTTTCTCATATTCCTTGATAGATTTTGCCACTTTTATAGATTCATTACCTGTGTAAGTAAATGTGATACAATTTTTTTGTTTTTATATTATCATCTTTTTCAAGTTTTGTTAATTTTCTTAAATTGTTTTTCTTTTTAGTTTTCTAACTAATTTGTTGATTATTTCAAAATTGTATGTTTTTTTATAGCTAAGTGTCGTATGTAGTTCATTTCTTTGTGGCAATTTTTTTTAAATTTTAGCCTCAACGGTGTTCAAATATGATTATTAAAAATGTACATTGTTCTTGTAACACAGGTCTAATTTATTCTCTCTTTAAGATTTTAATTTCAGTATAATATCCATAATAAGTTTTGAATGCTTGATCCTCATATATAATATCATACCGCTACCTAAATAGGTTGTAAAAATATTTAAAATCCACTAATAATACTACAAAAATAAAAAAAGTATATCAGCTGTCAAATATTATATACTAGCTAATACCCGGCGTGCGCTGCTGCTCCTAAATAAATGTTAGTGTGTTTTTACCACCAGCCGTGCGCTGCTATACTTGCCCCGGGAATCTGCTTACCACGATCTTCTTGGCATCATTGAAAGACAAAAATGGTTATTGTGAGTTATCCGTAAAAGATAAACATATGCTGTCGCAGACTTTTTTGTAGAGTTTTTTGATATATTCAATTCTGTGTATATTAATTTGGTGTACCGGTATTTGTTAAGGTTTATGCAGCGTAAGCCATTTAAGCGTCATAGTAGGGACTTTATTTCACGTTTTTCACAACAAAGGGTGAATTTAGGGGAGAAGGGATTGAATATCACACCTCGCTTATAACCTATGTTTATCTCGGGAACATTTTGCAAAAAAAAAACATAGAAATCGGATCAACGGTATGGCCGCGCATAGAATACGAACATACAAACAAACAAATCAACAAACATACAAACAAACATTGATTTTTATATATAAGATTAAAAAGAATGAAGCTATTATTATTATACAGGTAAACTGTAAATAAATATTAAAAACAAATAATAAAAACGTGCTATCATAGGCTACATAAAAATTTCCTATATTTGTTATTACACATTATTTGCCTTTATTTTTCATCAGACCAAGTGTAGTAGTGTTATAACAGTATTCAGTTCAGTTAATGTTTTTATTTACTTATTTTTTATATATCATGTTTTAATTTTATGGAGGGTTTAATTGGAAACCAAACTAAAATGAAATGAAAAAATAGGAGAAGGGAGGAAAAAATAGAGGTGAAACAGAACATGTAATATTGATTTTCTGCGTTTTTAACTTACAACTTCAATTAATATAAACTTCATGGTCAATTAGGCAATGGGAACATAAAATAAATAGAATATAAATTTAAACAACTAGATGTAAATAATGTTTTGCAACTACTATGAATAAAATTTTACCTCCGGAAGCCTAATGTCATCGGTAACCAATATATCATTTACCGCCATTCTTCAATATCGAAAGTCTTTTTTTTTTGCATTTTAAAATTGAGCGCGAAAGTAGACAGGCCTACCAACACATTTTGCTCACAAGTTTATTATTGTTGATGTCTAACCTTGGACTTTGGCAATAGAGTCATTAGGTTTCGTGCACTACAGCATTTTTGAATTTTTCTATCTTACGTAGGGGACAATTTGGATTTGTATAGATTCAGAATTTTATTTTAAATGTATTACCAAATACTCATGTTCTGCGATAGGTATAAATTTGTTACTGCAGTTTAACATGACATTTTTTGACATTTGAGGAATAATTCCAGTTTTTTATTGATTCTGTATAGTGTTCCGCTCTAGGGCAGGTCTTTTATTGCAAACACAGCCTTTTTTATGCTTGCAGCTTTACTAGGAATGTATAAGTGTGGTAGCTTCTCATTGCTTTCCACACTTGCGAAAGATGATATTGATGATGATGATGGCCAGATGATGCTCGGGGACAGTTTGGGCCGTAAAGCTTCCTGACATTTGTCTTATAGGCGAGGAAAAACCCTGAAATAACCTCATCCAGGAAACTTGTCGTGACCGGGAAACGAACCCGGACCCGCTGAGTGACAAGGCAGCACGCTACCTCGAGACCACAGCGGTGGACGTTTTAGCGATAATATGCATTTTTTTGTATTTAGCTTTATTGTGTAGATCTTACATGTATATCTCTCTTTATTTTTAATAATTCTCCTTACGGATGTAAAATATTGTATGTTAGAATAATTTAGAGCCTTTATTTATTTGGCTCTTCCAACTCTTTGTATGGTAGCGAAGTATGGACGTTGAAACAGAAGGATATACAGAGACTTAGATCTGCTGAAATGAGATATCTTCGGAGGACTGCAGGATACACACTACTAGATCACAAAAAAAATGAAGACATCTTAGAAGAATTACACATGGAATCTTTAGAAAACAAAATTTCTGATTATAAGTCAAGATGGATGCAACATGTTCATCGAATGGAAGATCACAGAATACCCAAACAAATGTTAAGATATCAACCTGCAGGAAGAAGAAGACCAGGACGTCCACTCAAAAGACTTCTGGATGGTGTTTCTCTTGAGGCCGAAACAGGTCAACAAATGGCCTAAATTCGTGAATGTACTATGATGATGATGATGATATTTATAAGATCAGCAATCCCATACACAGAAATTCCACAGTGTGCTAGTGCTCATTGTAGTGTACTTTTTCTGTAGTTTTTTAACGTGATGGATCATTTTGTGACATTCTTCACTTTTGATGGTCATGTATTTTACTGGACTATTTAACTCATGCCCCAAATGGGAGTCAATGACCAATCACATTTCAATGATTTTTTATTTACAACCAATCACAGTCGTGTTTCGCCTAAAATTTACCAACTAAAGTTTATCATAATAAAGAAAGCACCTCCTTTTTAACATTCTGAATAGGTCATAGCATTATTTTGCAAAGATTGACCCCCCATAAAATACGGCTACCAGATTGTATACATAGTGCATGAATGTCAGCAGAAAGCGCATGCCATAGATAATATAAAAACATTTGTAACAATTGATTATACCATAAATAAAAAGAAAACACTGCTTGCACTTTCTTAAACGAATTATTTTCCAGGAAATGACGTTGCAGAAAAATATAATTAACATATTTACATCATAGGACATCACATTAATTAATACCTATAACGTTGGTTATAAATTTCTCCACTTGGGTGCATTCTTACAATATTGCTATCCTTTGGCAATAAATAATATTATGATCTGGTTACATTGATGAACAAAGGAAGGAAATGGAGCGTGCCAATCGTTTCTCATTTGTTTTCACACATCGCCGTTTACATTAAATATATAAATATTTTAGAACAACTATATTTAAATAATGATTTGTGAGTAAATAGCTTAATTTTATTCGTTAAATAGTCCTAACAAATGCCACTCTTGATTTCCAAATTCTCTAGATAAATTGGAAATCACTCGTGGCATTACTTATGATGAATTATTCCTCTGGAGTATGTAGAATAGCTTACGTGACTATGTCATCTGCATGTTAAGCAATTTTATTCACATAGAGAGCTCTTTATGTCAGGCATCGGGTTCTGTTAGCTATACTAAATATATGACACGGGATCGTGGCTTTACCTATCTTACAAAGGAAGCGATATGTATAGGCTCTGGATAAAATTCCACCAACCCGACTTGGATTCAGAAAAAAGCATGATAGGAAAAAGACAACTCTAAATTATTTAGAAACGAAAATACAATTGCATATAACTTTGAATTATATTAATTATCTTTTCCCGCTTATCTTATCCCACAAGGACGCTTACTTTAAGGGAAGAGAAAATATTACTTGAGTTCTTAGGAAAATTTTTGGACCAAAGAGAGAACAGACAGGCGATTGGAGAAGACTTCATAACAGTGAACTAAATTATATTTTATAGGAAACCAGATATAATAAGAACTGTTAAGTCTCGTAGACTGTGATGGGCAGGACATGTGGTACGAATGGGGAATGAAAGAGGGGCATGGAAGCTTCTAATAGGAAAACCAGAAGGAAAGCACTCAATTGGTAGACCAAGAATGAGGTGGAAGGATAACATTAACCATGATTTGAAGGAATTAGATTATATAGGAGATAGCTTGAAAAGCATGAGTTAAGGTTAGGGATATATGGAGAGCTTATATTCGCGCGACCATGAACCTATGGGTTCGATAGCTCCAAAGAGTTAGTTATCTGATCCCACTTCTTAGTGAGATCATGGATCATTCTGAAAAGTTATGATACATGCATGAATCCAGTAATACATATTTATAGAACAAATTAAATTAACGGGAGATGAGTTATTTTCCATAACATACATTTTTTCGCAATATACCTTTTAGTTCGCTGAAGAGTCAGGAAATTCACTTTATTTCTGCCTGTGAATATAGTAATAAAATCATATGACTGGATAACATAAAATTTCCAGATGCCAATTTTTCTTATGAACATGGTCTAATAACTTGGATATTACTATAATAAAGCTATGAGACTAGTTTATGCTAGTAATAATACCGAATAAGTGAAAATGATTTTGTTATTACAGTGACATCTGCCAATATTCTGTTAATGAGAATTTAATCCGGTAATAGAGAGATGTGATGGCTCAAATACAGAGCTCAAACCACAGTCATTACATTATGACATTTTACAGGCAATATCATTGTGTTCTTGTATCGTACACATGACAATTTCACTGTGTATTCGATGTAATCCATTGATACACTTTCTGTTTAAAGTTTACTACAAAATGAATAACAAATTCACAGATAAAATATTGTTATTCAAATGTTATTTTCATTCTCACTCTTCCGTGTTCAACTCATTTAACTGTAATAATAATAATAATAATAATAATAATAATAATAATAATAATAATAATAATAATAATAATAATAATAATATAATAATTATTTTTTTTATTTATTTGTATACAGGATTTTAATGTTTACACATATTTCTGTGCCTAAAGTTTTATTTTTCTTCTTCACTTGTCCCTCTCCATCCAACCCATGTCCTCCAGTCCTCTTGCTCTGATTCCAGTTCTTATTTACTTCATCCACGAGTTTCGAGGTCTTCCTCTCCTCCTTCTTCCAGTTGGACACCATTCCAATGTTTTCCTGGGTAATATTTCTTCTTGCATTCGTCGTACGTGCCCATACCAATTTAATTACTTATACCGTATATAATCTACTATTAAATAACCAATATTCATTTTTTAATAATAATATTTTTTTTCAAATGCCCCAGGTTGTCTTTCGACATTCCTGGTGTTCTCTCCTGGCATGGCGTACTTGTAATCCACTTCTGAGGTTGGGGCGCCTTGAAGGCGGGGTTACGTTGCCCCGATGATATGATGGGTAGTGATGATGATAATGGTGCGCCAGGAGAGCCACTAATCCTAAGCTTAACTAAGATGAATATGAATGATGATGATTACGATGGCCATATGATTTCGGGGACCGTTTGGACCTTAAAGTTTTCCTGACATTTGTCTTACAGGTGAGGAAAAACCCCGATAAAAACCTCACTCAGAAAAACTGTCTCGACCGGGGATCGAACCCGGGCCCGCTGCGTGACAAGGCAACACGCTACCCTGAGACCACAGCGGTGGACATAATAATAATTAATAATAATAATAATAATAATAATAATAATATAATATAATAATAATAATAATCCATCCATAGTAATTCTGCCCGAAGGCAGGTCCTTCACTGCAATCATAGCATTTTCATGCTATGCTTGCAGCTTTACTAGGGAATTGTAGGCGTGATAGCTTCCCGTTACTTTCCACACCGGTGAAGGATGATGATGATGGCCATATGATTTCGGGGACCGTTTGGGCCTTAAAGTTTTCCTGAGATTTGTCTTACTGGTGAGGAAAAACCCCGATAAAAACCTCACCCAGAAAAACTGCCCCGACCGGGGATCGAACCCGGGCCCGCTGCGTGACAAGGCAGCACGCTACCTCGAGACCACAGCGGTGATAATAATAATAATAATAATAATAGCTAGGATTTTTATGTACTAAAAGTTAACATTGCAACATTAGTATAATGAGGAGTTAGATTTATGACTGTCATTTGTTTTGGTTTCACACACAAACAGTTGAATAGTATAACCAGAAGTAAGACTTTTTACTTTCTTTTATCTTTTGGCTTCACACGCACAAACAGTTGAATAATATATACTAACTACATTGCAATCTTATATTTATTAATAATGATAATGACGTTAATGGTGACAATATTAATTAACTGATTAACCAATTCACTGGCACCATCGAACTCATAGGCAAATAAAAGCTCTCCATGCATCCCTTTACTGAGATTTTTTTTTCGATCATCTCCTGTATATTCTACTTCCCTCAAATTATGTTTAATGTTATTCTCCCGTCTCATTCATGGTCTCCAACTGGGCGTCTGCTCTGTAGTTCACACCTATTTAATTCATGTCACGTGTCCTTCCCATCGCAGTCTGTAAGACTTAACTGTTCGTATTATATCTCTCTTCCTATAAAAATCTTGTAGCTCACAGTTATGGAGTCTTCTCCATTCGCCTGTCCAAAAATTGTCTTATGAACTTTATTCTCTAATACTCATAATCTTTTCTCCTCCCTTAAAGTAAGAGTCCATGTTTCGCATCCATATAATATAACTTGGAGAATAACAGTTTTATATATTTTCAGTTTAACTTTTTTGAGAGAAATTGGGACGACATGGGTCCCTGTAATGTAAACCGGTAATAGTATGCATTTCCAGAATTGAGTCTATGTTTAATTTCATTGTGCATCTCATCCATTCCTGTTTGTAAACATTGTTCATATATATATTTTAAATTCAGCCACTTCTTTAAAATTTTCCTGATTTGTCATTAACTGTCCATTTCAATTATATCATGTATTTTTAGGTGTGACCAAGTATTTGTTTTATTGATGTTTACTTTGAGCCAATTTCTTAGAGTCACTCAATTAGAGGGAGTGTGTTGTCCCTTTGTATCTTCTAGCCATCGCTTAATAATACTACATCATCAGCATAAATTAACACTTAACATTGATATATAGGCCTTCTTCATCCTCTTATAATTTCATGAAATGCTCTAGTACAAAATTGAACAGTACAGGAGATAGAGCATCTCCTTGCTTCAACGCATAGTGAATTTCAAAAATATCCAAAAAAGGTTTGCCTATATGCACTTTACTCTTTGTACCATTTAGACACATTCGAATAAATCTAACTACGAGTTTCCTCTGGGGCACGCCGTAGCGTAGTGGTTAAGGCACTGAGCTACAAGCCGGAGGGTCGAGGGTTCAAGTCCCGTTGGGGTCAGGATTTTTAAACTGACCCAAACCCTCTGGCGGCACTATGGCCCTGGGGTCGACTCAGCCTCTAACGGAAATGAGTACCAGACGCTTGTTCTGGGGGTAAAGGCGGCCGTCACGCAGGGCTGACAACCCGGCTGGCATAAAGTGCCGATTGTCTAGAAAAAGTGGGAGCCTTAACCTCCTACTACCCCAAGAGCCTCCGGGCCTGTTGTGGGATCACTTTACTTTTTTACGAGTTTCCTCTCGTAAATTTTTAGGAATTCTGCACTCCATCAGGATACTATATAACCTCTCCCTCTTAATTGTATCATATGTCTTTTTGAAGTCTATGTATAGTTGTCGGACAGTATTCCTATTTATTTTCTAAAATCTGCCTTATACTATAAATCTAATTTATTGTAGACATGTTTCTTCTAAATAGACATCATGTCTTGTCTGGTCTTTAGTTTCATTGATTGCTATCTCGCTTTCTATCACTTTTGTTTTATTAATTGTGGTGAAGTTTTAAATTTGTATCCTCGTTCAAGTATTTTAGTATCTTCTTTATTTGATTTTAGTTTTATCATTATGATTCTCTTTAAATGGATGCGGATAGATAATAAATATAATCACATTGTCTTTTAACATTTTATGTTTCTCAATGTATGTTTTAAAATATTTTTGTACAGAAGTTTATTGATAATTTTATGACAACCATGGGTATTGACCTATTTTTATTAGAGTGTATAGAAGTCATAAAACAGAAGTTATTTTTAATTTGAAATATTTCGTTACAAAATTAAATTGCTTGTGCATAATTGAAAAACAAATACATGAAGATTTTATTAAAATTACGAACAATTATTAAACAATAAATAACATGTTGAAGAAACTAATTTTCACGAAACATGACACAAGCTATAAATATATTCACAATATATCTATAGAAGAAATACACCGTTCAAATTATATTATTCTGACCATCCGAGAAGACTTTCTCCCATCCCTCTTGGAACCAACAATGTTCCTGGCGATCTAGGCCTGGAAAAAGGGAGTGTAGCGGACAATTTTTGTAATTAAGAAGATTTATATAGCATTGGTTGCCAAACAGTGAAAACTTTTAAATTGATAAATTGAATAAGAGTTTGCGCCAAAAAACTTTTCATTTTCCTCTCTTTAATTTAATATGGTATACTGTCCTTTTTCTCTGCTGGAATAAATTTAGTCAACTTAATGTAACATAAACTATTTCAAGGAATGTAATGTAAACAGGTTTATAGACCTGTATAATATAGTGTATAAGTTTATAAAATTTATATTGGGTCCATAGTCTTGAATTGTTCTGCCTGTCGCCATGAGTCAAAGATAAATAAATATTTGATTTATTGGCAGAATCAAATCTTTAGATATTGTAAATCTTTTTGGGTTAATGATGAATTGTTTGATTTCTTAATGTGTACATAATTACATTAGCACTTTGCACGTAACACTGAAATCGATATTTTGCATTTACTGATTTAGTTTTAGAATTGGCAATATTTTTCTGTCACATAATGAATGTACATACCCGCAGTAACAAAATGTTTTATTTGATTTACCGTTCTTTTCTTGAATTATTTTCGTTTGTTTTATACTTAATTTCCAAGTTTAAAATCGATTATCTCTTTAAATTCTCACTAAATTTGATAGAAAACTAGTACAAAATAGGTCCTTATACAAAATAAGAAGCCTTTCTTATAAGTTGGCAAATAACATACTTTTATATGCTCAAGTTTAAAATGCATTATCTATTTAAATTCTCACTACATTTTATAGAAAACTAGAAAATAACAGGTCCTTACATATAGTAAGAAGCCTTTTTTTTACAAGATAGTAATTAACATACTTTTATATAATTGTGGGCTGTACGGTCGTTTTCTACATTTCGATATTTTTCAAAATATTTTCTTAAATAAAATATTTAAAATTCCATCAGAATATCTACTTATGTATTATATTGTAAACCATTTAATATATTCCAGTTTTATATTATCTGGAAACGATTTTCGATGCCCAATTTAATTCTTCTAATTTCGAATTGTCACCATCCTTTTTTGTCATTCTGTTTTATTTTTATCTTCCTCAACTTCTGTTTAATTCCATTTATCCAGGCGATACGTGCCATTCCTGTCTTCAGTTTTTCAGGCGGTAACCAATCTAATAATTCTGATCATGGGTCACTAGTCTTCTTGCTCTATTTAACTAATCTATTCCATTCAAATTATTTTTGACATACCGAATAAATTATAGAATTTTGTACTTGAATTTTTACCAACCTCATTTGTAATTTTATTGCGCCAAGATATAATTCTGAGCCAATATATTTTTCCCCCTTATTTTCTATGTTTTATTAAATATCATGACGCAGAAAAATATGTGCATAACAATTCTGAGTAAAGTCATATAATTTGTAAATTCGAAGCTATTGAATACGTTCCCAATATGTAGTGACTAGTGACTAGAAGTCACTAGTGATCCACCAGCACGCAAAGCTAGAAATATTGGGTTCAAATAACCGTTCAGGCAGAAATGTTCCTCTTTAATTGTATTAACCATAGACAAAGATCAGGAACTTTGGAACTCTGAAACACACATAAGAAGATACTTAGTTGAGGACTACCTTGGATCGGTATTTATCACGATGGCACTGTCACCGCTGTACACAACAAGAGACAAAACAAGACAAGAGGCACACACACTCTGACTTAAAGTAGAGATTTAAAATTCCTTAAATCGAATCCCAGAAGCTATAAGGAAAGTCAGGATCATTTGTACGGTGGCTGTGTATAAAAAAAATCACTGTAATAATTTACATCATAATTTTGTATTGCCTATAAATTAATTGCGCCACAGTATCAGAAGTTGAGCATATAGAAAACTAAATTTCATGTTTGCGCGTGCCCTCTCCCTTGCGATCCCATCAAGTTCTCTGTTGGGCGTTTTGTGGTATGTCTAATTAACTGTTTGGTTTCGCTGTTGGGTGTATCGTGGTACGTCCAATTAAGTGTGTGGTTTCAAGTTGTTAAAGCCTGTTATCCTAGAGTGGTCTTTTAGGTAAATTGGCGAATAAGACAGCATGATAACACTATAGTCAAATAATGCTGGTTTAGTATTTATAGTCTATGAATGTTAGACTCTAGTCGTCCATTATTCGTGGTAACATACTGAGTGAAACAGTATTCCATCGACAAAATGTCTCACGATTTCAAGGGTTTGAATTAAGGGGGGGGGGGGTGATCGGTGAAAAATTGACCATTTGATATCAAAATTGGCATTTTTTGTGATAAAAATGGCCTGTACTCCAATGTATATGTTGGCAAAGAGTCAGAGGCCTGTGACGCTTCTAAGTGCCCTAAATTACGTCAGAGTTAAAAGGCTGCTCCAGTTAAATACTACCTGCATGCAAATCTTTAAACTTGTTTTTCCACACTTTTATTTTCTCTGCATTTTTGTACATTCAAAATTGAATGGAATTAAGAACTTTTGTCCTAGAAGGTTCAAATTTTTACTGCATGTCCTAAAACCGATGGGTAACAAAGTGGTGCATGGGTTTCATGATTGAAACAATAAAATGTATGCTGTTATTAATTTTTTTGTAATTCCACACATGAGGTACAACATTATATGTTTTCTACCTTTGTATTCACATTATAACAATTCTAATGCATGATGTTTTTCTAAATATTTTAGGGATCTTGTAAAAAATCAGACATTTTACTAAAAAATTGTGGAACCCATTTAATTATAATGTATGCAATTTTTTAAAAATATCCATCCATAGTAATTCTGCCCGAGGGCAGGTCTTTTACTGCAATCATAGCATTTCCATGCTATGCTTTGCAGCTTTACTAGGGAATTGTAGGTGTGGTAACTTCCCGTTGCTTTCCACACCGGTGAAGGATGATGGATGATAATGATAAGGATGATGGTGATGATGATGATGGCCATATGATTTCGGGGACCGTTTGGGCCTTAAAAATTTTCCTGACATTTGTCTTACAGGTGAGGAAAAAACCCCGATAATAACCTCACCCAGAAAAACTGTCCCGACCGGGTATCGAACCCGGGCCCGCTGCGTGACAAGGAAGCACGCCACCTCGAGACCACAGCGGTGGACATTTTTAAAATATAATATTTAATAAATCATAAAATAAATGTCTCACGAGAATGAAACTTTAACACATCATTATGTATCATGTAGTGAATGTTTGTACAAAACCTCAAGTCTCTAGCTCAAAAAATGTAGAAAATAGAAATTTCACGCATCACCCCCCTTAAAGAACCCATGACATCAGATGACTTATTAGAGGGTAATGCGTTCTATCCCACTCTGTCTAAAGTCTGCAGGTAGAACCGCTGATTTTTAAAATTCATAAGTGAACATTTAATACCGTAAAATTACATGGGATTCTATTTTCTTTACATAACATCGTATTCTAACAAATTTCTTTTGCCAATACCATCAGATTGTCTTTGTGACATTTTTGGTATTCTCCCCTGGGATTGCGGAATTTTAACCCACTTCTTAAGCTGGGGCACATGGAAGACGTAGTTACGTTACCCCGATGATATGATGGGTGATGAATGATAATTAAGCGCCAGGAGAGTCCTTAAAGCTAAACTTAACCTAAATCCAGACCATGGGGGCGCCACTGCAATAATTCCCTTTAAGAAAAAAATATCTGTGGCCTGACTGGAAATCGAACCCAGGACACCATTAACTGTAGTTAGACGCTCTGATCACAAGTCCATGATGCTGGTAATTTTCAACAATATTATTCTAATATTATAATGATATTGTGAGGTCCACGGTTCGATTCCTGGTTCAGACATTAATTTTTCTTTTCACAATATCATTATAATATTATAATATGATCCATTATTGGAACTGTGTTAAAATAACAGTATTGAAAAATGTTAAATAATATGATTCTAGTCAGTACTGGTTACTTTCATTTTCATTCCTTTTCTATATTGTTTTATCCTTTCTCCTTTTGTAAAATTTACATTATTTCTATAGTATTTGAATCCCAGTTACCAGGGTGGGACGCCTGATGGCAGATAGCAATTTACTTTGAACTACCTATATTAGGTATATACACAATGGAGAGTAGCCAGGGATTTTCGTTGGGAGAACAATGTTGGGTCGTCACAATGTGAGGGAAACAAGGAGGAGATTTAAAATCCATTACTAAGCAGTTATCAATTCTGATCTACCGAGGATTTCACTGCTGAGTTTATCTATAAAGCAATCAAATATTTTTGAATCCCGGAGTCCGTTTCTAATACTGCACCGAATTTAATTATCTTTATCCTGAATCAATTAATTAAATAATAATAACATTCGTCAATATGATTTTTGTCTCATGAGTACCAATAGTTGTACTTATTGCAGTTTTTTATCTTGTTTTCAAATATGTATTCGGAATTTCTCCATCACCCACAGTTTTTATTTAAATTTCAATTAATGAATTTAAATAATTATTCTTTTTAATAAACTTTTTTCGTCCATTTGACCATTGTAAAATAAAATCAAATGCGCTAACTCAGGAGATTTCAGCTATGGAAAAGAGATATCAAGGCAAATGGAATCCTAATATGCTGGCCGATTATTGTTGGACCATCGAGAGGGATGCTCCAAGGAGAAATATAGCAGAAAATCGTCATTTCTTACTTTCTAGGTGAGTCCGAATGTTCGATTATTGTGTAGTTACGAATGTAGAAAATATTGAAGTGTTTGAAATTATACATGCCTGCCTGCCTGTCTCTCGGAAACCTTGCGTGATGGAGAAAAACCGATATAGTATTTGAATTCAGGAGAACAATACTACCAGAATCACATATTTTTATTTCTGAGACAAAAAAAAGTTTATTTTTTGTTGCTCAGTGTAATTAGGACCCGGATGTTTATGACTTTAAAATGTTTTTAAAAATCTATAAAATTCCCTTAAATTTCTCTTAAAATGACCTAAAAGTGTAAAAAAATGACTCAGTGAAAATTATAAATTTCATAGTAATTAAGCAATTAATAATCATTAATTTATTAATTAGAAACGGTCTAAGACAAATAATGATTACTGATTGGGGTAACTATTCTAAAACAATTAATGTTCTTAGTAGTAATATAAAATAATTAAAAATTAATAATTATCATTAGGTCAATTTGATTTCTATTAAACTAAATCAAGAGTTATTAACTAAATATACTTTAGTTTGCATTCCAATACACAACCATAGACATTCTTATGTTATCAAAAGTGAAGGATCGGCGGTTGTCACTCTTTTATACTTGGTGAAACTCCTCTCTATTTCCACGATGTAATGGGTGCACATTAAAAAAAAAAACACTATGTTACTGGCTTTTAAATATTCGTCAAAAATATCCATTCTGAATTCTATACCTGACAGAATACAGGTTATTTGACGCATTGTCTGAAATCCTTTATTTTTATGTAACACAAATTTAAGTTTCTCTCTGTTTCCTCAATCTCTCCATTTACATGTTTATTCAATTTTCAGCACTATTGACTAACTCTATTGACTTTTCCAATGAACACTTAACCATAAATTATTTAAAAACTGACGTATAAAAGTACCAAAAAATACAAATAAAATTTGTAAAATGACTTTATCAGATAAATGTGGAAAAAATGCAATTTAATGACCTATAAAAACCCCATATATCTAACACATCTATTGCACAATGCACTTAATTATTAATCTGCATCGTCTCTGACAACTGATAAAAAAGATGACATTTCATCAAAATCCGGGCCCTAATAATAATAATAATAATAATAATAATAATAATAATAATAATAATAATAATAATTTTCTTTTCCCTTGGTTTAACCTCTCCCTTTCTAGGAACTTTCACATCGTCCAATTCCACTGGACCGTAGAAAGATATGTTCTGTCGCAGAGAATTTTAAATTCTGGATCACGTAGATACTTCTTGACCATTTAAGGACAGGGAGGGCCTTCCCGAACAAGTGATCAGCTCAATGTCAGGACTGCGTACATGCAAGACAACACGAACTTAGAGACAAGATACACCATCCATCCATATGTTCAAATTGAATATCATAAAGTAAGTATAATGAACAAACGGAATTTGGGACTATTTGCGCCTTAAAATTTCCCGATATTAATCTTAAAGATGCGAGGCGAAACCCGAAAAAAAAAGATGCACCCAGAAAATTGTTCCGACCAGGGAGCGAACCTGGTAACACTTTCTCCTAGGCAACAATATTCGCAGAACACAGCTGTGGGATGACGATGATAATATAAATAATACTAATAATAATAATAATTATTATTATTATCATTATCATTATCATTATCATTATCATAATAATCATCATCATCATAATCATCATCGTCATAATCATCACCATCATATCATCATAATCATAATCATAATCATCAGCACAATCATAATCATCAGCATAATCATAATCATCATCATAACCATAATCATCATCGTCATAATGATCATCATCATAATCATCATCATAATAATCATCATCATCATAATCATCATCATCACACTCATCATAATCATAATCATCATCATTATTATCATTATAGGAAGAAGGACACACAAATGTGCATTAGTTTATGTCTCTGCTGTATGCCAGCAACGATTTTGTTCTCTTTAAATAGTCATTGAAATGATATCTTTCACACGGTCTATCACAGAGCTTACACACGCAGTCCATCAACGGATGATAGTTCGAAATTTTGCATAGTTTGTGGTGATATCCTTGCACCGTCTGTCTGGTTACTGCACTGCGTATCTTGTTGTTTGGTCCAGTCCAATCTCGATTGATCATTGCATCTGTTGCGTAAAAATCGTCCGGTATTTCTTTACTCTCCTTTTGTCTTATTTCCTTCAATGTAGTTTCCTGTTTAGTAGCTAGTAGCAGGAACTTTGTGCGTAGATCTTCCACGAGGGAAGTTTCCCGTGCTAATTGAAGAGCTAATTTCCAAAGTGTCTTAAATCCATGAAATACCAAACTCCAGAAATCGCGATTTTTATTTTAAGGCATTTAATTTTCATATGGAATTTTCATTATAAGTTATGTTTATTTGTAACTACACTGACAATATTGTCACATACTCTCAGAAATCCTCCACCATTACAAGTGGTAGTAACAGTGTCACATGACTTGGAGTTGAGACGTTTTGGAAGTAAACATAGTTTAAGGAAAGTTTTAGTAGGAGAAAGTAATATTTAATACTCAATAAAGTATGCAATTTATTAAGTTTCGAAATAGTCCGTCGCCGTGGCGTAGTCGGCAGAGTGCCTACCTTCCACTCCAGCGACCCGTGTTCGATTCCCGGCGGGGTAGGGGATTTCTAATCAACACCTTGGGTCTGGGCGTGTGCCTGTCCATTTGTCTATATGTGAGAATAAAATAAATTTAACAAAAAAAGGTAAAACAAGAAGGAAAAACAGTGTAAACGGGGGGGGGGGGGGGGAAAGATGTTGCTCACACGAAGGTATCGCAATCTTCCAGAGTTCATTATCAGAAGAGTCAATTACTGCATCTGCTGCACTATTTGAAAATACTTTTTTGCCAGAATGGCATTGCATTATGGTGCTGGATAATACCTAACTTACTTAAAAAATGAATCTTGTTGTATCTTAGTTTTGTTGTTATAAAATAATGAATGGAAACAGTCTGCGGTAGAAAGCTTAGAAGTTTTACAAAACCCATCACTGTGATTACATGCCACTTTCGGTATACTACCATCACTAGCGTATCTATGGTGTTTATCTTTGTTTTTAGCCCTCTCTGAAGGTACTAGTGCTCTTTTTCTCGCTATCCGTCGTAAATGACTTACTAGGTCTTCTTCACAACTAGCCATTTATTTTTCACTGACAAATAAAAAAACACCACAGAAAATCACAGCTGACTGTCGTTCATCGACATGTAACAAGGAATGCCATAGCAGTCCCCATGATGAGTCACGTGCTTTGTAGCGAATCAGCAGATTGGTCAAATGGATATAAGACATATTGGAAATAAAAACAGCAGGGATATAAGGTACTTTTGAAATAAACACGATTTTCAAACCGTTTTAATATGACATATAAGACACTTAGGAATATAACAACGTGTTAATATGATACCTGACGGAATAAAGACTTTTGTCACATAAAAATATCGAAAATCACGAATTTTGGATTTAAGACACTTTGGAAATAAGCTCTTCAATTCATATGCAAGTCTAGATGGAGCAAATATAATAATAATAATAATAATAATAATAATAATAATAATATTTTTTATTATTCCGGCTTTTACAATGAATATACATTTTTCCGGTACCCATGTTCACAGTTAACTACACTTAATCCTGTCCGGCTTTGCTTCATTGGGTTTTTTAACATTTATTTTTTTCCGATGAACGGGGAGTTAGCCCGTTGCATCAACCCCCAACTTGGAGGACCAGGAGTTTAATTTTGGAGTCCTCTTCTGCTAAATGGGCTGTCTACCAAAACTATCGAGCCCCATCCGCCCGTTGTGGAATATTCTTAGCTTCCCTTCACCTCTTGCCCACTGGTAGTCAAAAGACTCACTCAGTAAGCTGTCTGGATCATCAGGTACTAAGCCCCTCCGCCACGTCAAGGCGATATTCCTAGGGGGGAATAATAATAATAATAATAATATAAAATTATAATATAATAATAACTAATTAACTAACTCACTGGCACTAACGAACCCGTAGGTTCATGGCCGCGCGGACATAAGCTCTCCATACATCCCTATCCTGAGCTAATGTTTTCCAATCATTTCCTGTACAACAACAATAATATAGATATTTATACTGGCAAAGTTAAGTCGTTTGGTATTCTCTTCCACTCAACTATAACAATAAAAAATGTAATACAAACATATTAGAAACGTTCCTGTTCAAATCCATTAATATAAGAGTGGAATTTCGCTTATACATTTCCAATTCATGAAGCCTATGATTTTTTAATACTTTGGAACCTCGCTATGGCTGGGATACAAAACGATCAACTATAAAGGATGAATTTAATCTAGAATTACATGTTTGCATGAATTGGAATGTTAAATTTATTTTTGTGGTGAATTTACTCGTAAACATGATAAAAATGCTTTCAATATTATTGGAGGACACACAGAAACGAGAACCTTTGCTTGTTTCGACTACGTATAAATCAGCTACGAGAAAATAATGTCAGTTTTCAATAAATTGGATACTGTAATTCAATATCTGTATTCCTAATATAAAGGGTGTGTTTGAATAAGTATTACAGACTTCTAGGGGTTGTAGAGGAGACTTGGTAGGTAAAGTTTTGACAAGGAATCTATGTACGGAAACATACCATTTCGATATAAAATAAGTTTGAACATCGAAACACAATGGGCAGATATAGTGTGTCTTGTGTTTCAGAATAAGTATTACAGACTTCTAGGGGTTGTACTACACCTGTCGAGTCGGAGGAAGATCTTGCACGAATTCTGGCGGCAGCAGAAATTATTGAGCACAGCCAGGTCTTGTGGGACGTGTGCATGAAAACATGCGTCGCAGGTACACTTTGTGCAACGAAAAATAGGGTAATCACAAGGAACCACACTTGTAGTACAACCCCTAGAAGTCTGTAATTTATATTCTGGAACACACAAAAATATAAATATTGATAAAATCCCCTTTCATCCTTACTTTTCCATTAAATATACTTTTGGATTTATGAAATGAATTAATTTACTTTATTGAATGAGAAGTTGTGATAATTAATTCAAATAGTATTGTGATAACTTTTTTATTTGATTGAATATCATTAATTTTATTTAGGATTTGTATTTTTTATTTCTTCTCTAATGCACACGATATCAGCCCATTGTGTTTCGATCTTCAAACTTATTTTACATCGAAATGGTACGTTTCCGGACATAGGTTCCTTATCGAAACTTTATCTACTAAGTCTCCTCTACAACCCCTAGAGGTCTGTAATGCTTATTCTGAAACACCCTGTATAAGTCAAGTGATTGTACAGTGTACTAACTTGTCAATAAATTTGTGTTTGTTTTAAAAAAAATAGGTTTTTTCATTTGAGAACAAAATTGATATAAAATAGATGATCAAACTTATTTTACATCGAAATGGTACGTTTCCGGAAATGGGTTCCTTATCAGAACTTTATCTACTAAGTCTCCTCTACAAGCCCTAGAAGTCTGTAATACTTATTCTGACGCACCCTGTATAAGTCAAGTGATTGTACAGTGTACTAACTTTTCAATAAATTGGTGTTTAATTTTTTAATAGGTTTTTTTCATTTGCGAACAAAATGTACATAAAATAGATGGTCAAACTTATTTTACATCGAAATGGTACGTTTCTGGACATGGGTTCCTTATCGAATCTTTATCTACTAAGTCTCCTGTACAGCCACTAGAAGTTGTAATACTTATTCTGAAACACTCTGTATAAGTCAAGTGATTGTACAGTGTACTAACTTGTCAATAAATTTGTGTTTGTTTTAAAAAAAATAGGTTTTTTCATTTGAGAACAAAATTGATATAAAATAGATGATCAAACTTATTTTACATCGAAATGGTACGTTTCCGGAAATGGGTTCCTTATCAGAACTTTATCTACTAAGTCTCCTCTACAAGCCCTAGAAGTCTGTAATACTTATTCTGACGCACCCTGTATAAGTCAAGTGATTGTACAGTGTACTAACTTTTCAATAAATTGGTGTTTAATTTTTTAATAGGGTTTTTTTCATTTGCGAACAAAATGTACATAAAATAGATGGTCAAACTTATTTTACATCGAAATGGTACGTTTCTGGACATGGGTTCCTTATCGAATCTTTATCTACTAAGTCTCCTGTACAGCCACTAGAAGTTGTAATACTTATTCTGAAACACTCTGTATAAGTCAAGTGATTGTACAGTGTACTAACTTGTCAATAAATTTGTGTTTGTTTTAAAAAAAATAGGTTTTTTTCATTTGAGAACAAAATGTATATAAAATAGATGATCAAACTTATTTTACATCGAAATGGTACGTTTCCGGAAATGGGTTCCTTATCAGAACTTTATCTACTAAGTCTCCTCTACAAGCCCTAGAAGTCTGTAATACTTATTCTGACGCACCCTGTATAAGTCAAGTGATTGTACAGTGTACTAACTTTTCAATAAATTGGTGTTTAATTTTTTAATAGGTTTTTTTCATTTGCGAACAAAATGTACATAAAATAGATGGTCAAACTTATTTTACATCGAAATGGTACGTTTCTGGACATGGGTTCCTTATCGAATCTTTATCTACTAAGTCTCCTGTACAGCCACTAGAAGTTGTAATACTTATTCTGAAACACTCTGTATAAGTCAAGTGATTGTACAGTGTACTAACTTGTCAATAAATTTGTGTTTGTTTTAAAAAAAATAGGTTTTTTCATTTGAGAACAAAATTGATATAAAATAGATGATCAAACTTATTTTACATCGAAAGTACGTTTCCGGAAATGGGTTCCTTATCAGAACTTTATCTACTAAGTCTCCTCTACAAGCCCTAGAAGTCTGTAATACTTATTCTGACGCACCCTGTATAAGTCAAGTGATTGTACAGTGTACTAACTTTTCAATAAATTGGTGTTTAATTTTTTAATAGGTTTTTTTCATTTGCGAACAAAATGTACATAAAATAGATGGTCAAACTTATTTTACATCGAAATGGTACGTTTCTGGACATGGGTTCCTTATCGAATCTTTATCTACTAAGTCTCCTGTACAGCCACTAGAAGTTGTAATACTTATTCTGAAACACTCTGTATAAGTCAAGTGATTGTACAGTGTACTAACTTGTCAATAAATTTGTGTTTGTTTTAAAAAAAATAGGTTTTTTCATTTGAGAACAAAATTGATATAAAATAGATGATCAAACTTATTTTACATCGAAATGGTACGTTTCCGGAAATGGGTTCCTTATCAGAACTTTATCTACTAAGTCTCCTCTACAAGCCCTAGAAGTCTGTAATACTTATTCTGACGCACCCTGTATAAGTCAGTGATTGTACAGTGTACTAACTTTTCAATAAATTGGTGTTTAATTTTTTAATAGGTTTTTTTCATTTTGCGAACAAAATGTACATAAAATAGATGGTCAAACTTATTTTACATCGAAATGGTACGTTTCTGGACATGGGTTCCTTATCGAATCTTTATCTACTAAGTCCTCCTGTACAGCCACTAGAAGTTGTAATACTTATTCTGAAACACTCTGTATAAGTCAAGTGATTGTACAGTGTACTAACTTGTCAATAAATTTGTGTTTGTTTTAAAAAAAATAGGTTTTTTCATTTGAGAACAAAATTGATATAAAATAGATGATCAAACTTATTTTACATCGAAATGGTACGTTTCCGGAAATGGGTTCCTTATCAGAACTTTATCTACTAAGTCTCCTCTACAAGCCCTAGAAGTCTGTAATACTTATTCTGACGCACCCTGTATAAGTCAAGTGATTGTACAGTGTACTAACTTTTCAATAAATTGGTGTTTAATTTTTTAATAGGTTTTTTCATTTGCGAACAAAATGTACATAAAATAGATGGTCAAACTTATTTTACATCGAAATGGTACGTTTCTGGACATGGGTTCCTTATCGAATCTTTATCTACTAAGTCTCCTGTACAGCCACTAGAAGTTGTAATACTTATTCTGAAACACTCTGTATAAGTCAAGTGATTGTACAGTGTACTAACTTGTCAATAAATTTGTGTTTGTTTTAAAAAAAATAGGTTTTTTCATTTGAGAACAAAATTGATATAAAATAGATGATCAAACTTATTTTACATCGAAATGGTACGTTTCCGGAAATGGGTTCCTTATCAGAACTTTATCTACTAAGTCTCCTCTACAAGCCCTAGAAGTCTGTAATACTTATTCTGACGCACCCTGTATAAGTCAAGTGATTGTACAGTGTACTAACTTTTCAATAAATTGGTGTTTAATTTTTTAATAGGTTTTTTTCATTTGCGAACAAAATGTACATAAAATAGATGGTCAAACTTATTTTACATCGAAATGGTACGTTTCTGGACATGGGTTCCTTATCGAATCTTTATCTACTAAGTCTCCTGTACAGCCACTAGAAGTTGTAATACTTATTCTGAAACACTCTGTATAAGTCAAGTGATTGTACAGTGTACTAACTTTTCAATAAATTTGTGTTCAATTTTTTTTTAAATAGGTTTTTCTCATTTGCGAACAAAATTGACATAAAATAGATGATTTTTAATTATGATAACATTGGGAAATCTTCCTGTGGGTTCCATAGATGTTCTTGTTAAGTGCTTGATTTTCCAGGGATTGTAACCAGTCCATTATTTTTCTGGTTGTTGGACTGTACAATCCATTAATGAAAAGGAGAGTGTTTTCGTGCAAAAAAACATTGGATGAAACATCCAGCAAATTTAATTTGAACTGTAGTTAAAGCTGAGTTCTGATTACGTCAGACAAGTGCATTGTGGGTAACAAGCTCGTAAACAACTTTACTGTGATTGTGAATGAAGGCTTACCGGATACAACATCTGGCTCTTAAACCCTATTGTTCTACTTTTATTCTGTTGTAGAATAGACCATAAACTCTTGCAGCTTCTATTTTATATTACTGTTGATTTACAAAAAAAAGTGTAATCTTATTACTATATTTAGAATTTTTAGGTGAATCAATAAAATCTTGTAGTGAGATCACATATTTAGGAATAAAAATAAATAAAAATGGGAGTTATGAAGAGGAAATAAGAAATAGTAATAATAAAGGAAAATTTGCAAATGCTTGCCTCAATGGAATATTGTGGGATAAAAATATAAGTAGTAAAAATAAAATGAATATATATATCATCATCATCATCATCATAGTACATTCACGAATTTAGGCCATTTGTTGACCTGTTTCGGCCTCAAGAGAAACACCATCCAGAAGTCTTTTGAGTGGACGTCCTGGTCTTCTTCTTCCTGCAGGTTGATATCTTAACATTTGTTTGGGTATTCTGTGATCTTCCATTCGATGAACATGTTGCATCCATCTTGACTTATAATCAGAAATTTTGTTTTCTAAAGATTCCATGTGTAATTCTTCTAAGATGTCTTCATTTTTTTTTTTTGTGATCTAGTAGTGTGTATCCTGCAGTCCTCCGAAGATATCTCATTTCAGCAGATCTAAGTATCTGTATATCCTTCTGTTTCAACGTCCATACTTCGCTACCATACAAAAGAGTTGAAAGAGCCAGTGTTTTATACACTTTCAGTCTTGAATGCTTTTGGACTAACTGTGGCTTGAAGATAGAATTTATTAACCCTAAAATTCTTAAAAATTTAGATAGTTTTGCATTTACATCCTTTTCTTCTTCATATGAGATATTGCATCCTAGATATGTAAAATTATTCACCTGCTCCAAAATTGTATTGTCAAGTACAATTTTAGTTCTGACAGGATCAACATCTTGAAATGCCATAATGTTTTGTTTTTTTTTCGGTGGATATCTTCAATCTATATTCTTTTGTAATTTTGTTAAGTTCATACAGACCTTTCTGTAGATTATCTTCGGAAATGCTATTATTATTTGGTCATCTGCAAACAATATGGTGTTTAATTTTCTATTTTCTGATATTCTTATTCCAAATTTATATTTTTTGTTCCAGCAACATATTACTTCATTGATATAAATTGCAAAAAGTGTTGGGGATAGGGGGCAGCCTTGTCTCACACCACGATTTATAATTCCTTCTTCGGAAAATCTGTTATTTAATTTAATCTTTATGTTGTTGTCTTTGCAAATATTTTGTATGTTCTGCCGAAGTAAATTTGGTATATTTCTGTCTTCTAATATATTTAAGAGTTTTGATCTCTTGACTGTGTCGAATGCTTTTTCAAAATCTATGAAAGCAAAATGTGTTTCTAAGTTGAATTCTCTTCTTTTTTCAAGCAATAGTTTAATCATACAATTGTTAAAAGCATCATTACTTATGGAGCAGAACTTTGGTCATTAACAACAAAAACAAATAAGTACCTTTTGGCAACGGAAATGGATTTTATACGAAGGGCCGCAAGAATTTCAAGAAGAGAAAAAATTAGGAACTCAGTTATAAGGGAGAAAATGAAGATTGAAGACACTATTTTAGATTATATTAAAACTCAGCAATTAAGATGGTACGGACATGTCCAGCGAATGGAAGAGGATCGACTACAAAAATCTGTTTTGGAATGGAAACCTGAGGGAAGACGAAGCAGAGGAAGACCTAAAACCTCCTGGAGTCAGGGAATATGTTTATATATGAAGGAGAAACATCTACAACCAGGAGATTGGATGGACCGACAAAACTGGCTATTAGGAATCGGACGATGTCAAAGACATTAATTAACCGATGATCTATCTATCTATCTAGGTGCAATTTTCACGCTAAAAAGAGAGGAAAAAAGGACCTAAATGACCCAAAAAAGGACAAATATATGCTCATTTTTACAACCTATTACCTACTCTCCTTTGTTCTAAGTTACTAGACTAAGTTATTATACTTAATCTTATTTCCCTAAAGATGTCATGAATGGTATGCGGTCAACATCCGACCCAATGAGATATCTAGTAACAAACTATGGTATTATAGGACGAAGGAGGTTGGTAATTTTTGCTTAGAGGCCTCTTTATTTAGGCTTAAGAATCTTTTACGAGCCTGAAAATCTTCAGACTCGGGTCACACGGCATAAATTCCTTCACGAGGATTTTTGCGCCTTGAATTTTTCATTCCTAAAAAATCAACCGATCCCGGCCTGGTTTGAACCCGCGACCCTCGGGACCAGAGGCAAGGAACATAACTAACAGTCCATCGTGATCGAGGCCCATAACTCACTGGCAATATCGAACCCGTAGGTTCATGGCCGCGCAGACAGAAGCTCTCCAAACATCCCTATCCTGAGCCAATGTTTTCCAACCATTCCTTGTATATTCTACTTCCCTCAAATCATGGCTAATGTTATTCTCCCATCTCATTCTTGGTCTACCAACTGAGCTTTTCCCTCCGGTTTTCCTATAATAAGCTTCCATGCACGTCTTTCATTCCCCATTCGTGTCACATGTCCTGCCCATTGCAGTCTATGAGACTTAACTGTTCTTAGTATATCTGGCTTCTTATAAAGACCATGTAGTTCACTGTTGAAGTCTACTCCATTCACCTGTCTGTTCATCTCTCTTTGGTCCAAAAATTCTCCTAAGAACTTTATTCTCAAATACTCTTGTTCTTTAATCTCACGAAATTTTATTTAATTTTGTGATATATAGAGCATGTCCCCTCTTTGTTAGTAACTAAGTTAATTGAAGATAAACTTTATGTATTTTACATCTTAATTTAATTATTATATTCAAAATGTAATAATATCAACATAAAAATTGCAATAGACATTGATGAGTAAACTATTGGTTCTCCATTTCCTAAAATATATAAAACAACATAATCTAATTTACTAGGAAGTTCACGGCCGCGCGGTCCTTTGAATACAAGTATTAATGACCTTGAACAGGCTTCAATCACTTGTGACATAACTCTCACTAAGATAACCGCAATGCTCCAAAATGAACCCTATTTAAGTCTAGTACGACACTTCAAACGTGTCAGAATTGATTTATGAATACAGAGGATGATGACAACACATATGATTGATGCATGTGAAACTGGGCCATGAATCATATTACCTCGTTTGAGCTCTCCGAAGATCCCTTTCAATAAAAGCATGAAATTCGCCTAACACATGTTCCATTCAGCATATTAGTTTCCTGTACCTCCCACTAATTGACAAAACACAAACACAATAATTTGTTTAAGATCAACTTGATTTAGGCATTTGAGACTCGTATACGGTAGATAACACTTCCAACTAAAGTCCATCAAACTGATTAAGTTTTCATAAGTTATGTAACGAGTGATTTCCAAATAATCGATAAATTCACGAGTCGTGAAGTAAGAATGAATTTATCTAGAGGATTTGGAAATCAAGGATGGCATTTGTTAGGAGTATTTAGCGAATAAAATTAAACTGTTTACTCAAAAAGCATTATTTAAATGTAGTTACCGGTATTTTAAAAATGTATATACTTAATGTAAACGGCGATGTTTGAAAACAAATCAGAAATGTGAGGTTATGTTTATTCACTGCTACTTGATCATATTATTTATTACCAAATAGGATCGCAATATTTTAAGAATGCACCCTAGTAGGAAAAAAATTGAACACATCAAAACTTTATATTATAGGTTATTAATTTATTTTTATAGTAAACAACTCAATAAAAGCAAGGAATTTGTTCATTATTTGCTATATTCAATGTATTTGTTGAAGAGTCAGAAACTGCAAAATAATATACTGACCTGTTCAGAATATTAAAAAGGAGGCGCTTTCTTTATCACAAAAGCAGGAGCTGATAAAAAGAAATCGATAAAGAGCGAGGTGAAACACGACTGTCATTGATTCCAAAACAAAATTAATTGAAACATGATTGGTAATTTACTTCCATTTGGAGCATGAGTTAAATACCCTTTCTAATTGTCCTTCGTCGTAGAGGTAAATATATTTCTTTTTTACCTTAGTTTAACCTCTATATTTGTAGGAACTTTTACGTGCCCTCTACCACCCTGACTTAAATGAACACGAGCTCTCTGGAGAAGATTTTTAACTCTGAATAGGTAAACACTATGCTCTAAATTAGACATTATCAGAAACAGTATTATCCGAGAAAAAAAAACTTTAACGAAACAATTATACAATTTGTGGGATATAAACAATTACAATGGTTTGGAAACAT
This sequence comes from Diploptera punctata, assembly GCA_030220185.1. NCBI lineage: Eukaryota > Metazoa > Arthropoda > Insecta > Blattodea > Blaberidae > Diploptera > Diploptera punctata. The sequence goes on along the minus strand of JASPKZ010003844.1, from coordinate 622,189 downwards.
TATGAGGGTGAATGAATATAGATTGCGAGTTAGGAGTTTTGAGTGGATTCCAAATCTGAAGAAAAGAAGAGGGAGACCTAAGAAGATATGGATAAACGGAATTATGAATTTGAAAAAAGACAGGGGACTGCAGGATGATAACTGGAAGGATGGAGATGAATAGAGGAAGAAAATCAAAACTTAATATTGGACGCTGGAAGATGTTGAATACATTTATATCTTGTTATTAATAACCATAGATAAAGTAAAGTGATCCCACTACAGGCCTTAGGAGGCCTTTGCGGTAGTAGGAGGTTAAGGCTCCCACTTTTTTCTAGACAATCGGCACGTAATGTCAGCCGGTTTGTCAGCCCTGCGTGGCGGCTGCCTTTACCCCCAAAACAAGCGTCTGGTACTCGTTTCCGTTAGAGTCTGAGTAAATCCTAGGGTGATAGCGTCGCCACAATGTTTGGGTCAGTTTAAAAACCCTGACCCTCGAGACACCAACCCTCGATCTTTCCGGCTTGTAGTGTATTGCCTTAACCACTATGTTACGACGTGCCGCTAACTCTTAGCATATATATTTTTTTGAACACGCAAGAACATGAAGGGCCTGTACAATATAGATTAATTACACTGGTCAACATGATTTTTGTATCATGAGTACCAATAGTTGTACTTAATGCAGTTTTTATCGTGTTTTCTAATATGTATTAGGAATTTCTTCACCACCCACAGTTTTTTTATTTCAATTTAAATTAATCGATTTAAATTATTACTTTTTAATAAATTTTTTCGTCCATTTGTCCATTGTAAAATGAGCTAACTCAAATGGCTTCAGCAATGGCAAAGAGATATCAGGGCAAGTGGAATCCTAATATGCTGGCCGATTATTGTTGGATCATCAAGAGGGATGCTCCACAGGCGAAATATAGCAGAAAATCGTCATTTCTTACTTTCTAGGTGAGCCCGAATGTTCGAAAATTGTGTAGTTACTAATGTAGAAAACATTAAAGTGTTTGAAATTATAATGCCTGTCTCTCGGAAACCTTGCGTGATGGAGAAACACCTATATCATATTTGAATTCAGGAGAAAAAATACTATCAGAATCACATATTTTTTCTTTCTGAGACAAAAAAAAAGTTTATTTTTTGTTGCTCAGTGTTACCAGCACAATATCAGGCTCATCTTCGAGATAATATGAACATTTAAGACAATACCCACTATTTACTCATACATTCATGCTAAACAAGACTAATATGATGCGGATGATTGTGATGACTGCATGATGTTCGTAGACTATTTGGGCTTAAAGTTTCTTGGCTCAACCGGAAATGGAGCCCAGGCCCTCTGCGACTGAGGCAATGACGTTACCAATAAACAGCGGCGGATAAAGGAAAATTCTAGGTTGTAATTGAATTACCAGAATCAGTTTAATCATAAGGGATATGTCTCATAATTTATTAAATACATCAGTATCCTGCAAACAACATATTCAAGTATTGTTAATTATATTTTCTCCAGAACTAAATTTATTCTGCCGTTAGTAGTACTTTTTCCTATCCTGTACATTTTATATTTAATTAGTTAAATGTAGAGTAAATCAAATTATATTGTAAATAATAGGTCTAATTGTATTGTATATATACTGTGTAATAACTTAGGTTTATTGTAAATTAGATGTAAGACTACTTTTTGTATTTTTCTAACCTGTTAGAGTGACAGACAGCCTTCATTATTATTATTATTATTATTATTATTATTATTATTATTATTATTATTATTAATTTGGTTATTGTTCGCAGCACAATATTTGAGGATCTTACTTCTTCCACTCCTGCATAATTTCATTCATGTATATGTCGAAAATAATGGGTAAGAGACCACAATCTAGTTATTTATTTTTACACGCTTTATATTAGCTTGACCTGTATCTGTCTATGTAACGGAATCTTTCAACACAATTTTTCATCCACTTAAAACATTGGATTACTTGAAACTTTGTATACTTGTAAGCGACCAATGAAAATACAATAATTTTATAATTGTTTTCTAAAATCCTGGCCAGGATCATCAGGATATAAAAAAATAAAGACCGTATAATAGGTTGCAGACTTATCGACTTTTTAGTCCATCGTGGTAAGAAATCAATATTATATCCTCTGGTAGCTCAGTTGGTAGAGCGGTGGACTGTAGTGGTATATAATTTCAGTAATCTATAGGTCGCTGGTTCAAATCCGGCCCAGAGGATTTTTTTAGAAGAGTATTACTTTTAGCTCATACTACAATAATATCGAATATAAAGATATTTACATTTTTATCTTATTATGTAAACTATTAATGACAATTTGTAAACTTACCACATTGTAATTTATCCAAAAAATATGAGAAGGATACGATTAACTGTAACTATTTATCTATATTAAAGTATTCAAAAATATTTTAATAATATTAGATAATAATAAGTAAAAAAATTGCTCGCCACTGAAATGGACTACTGGAGACGTGCTACAAGAATATCCAGGAAGGATAAGATCAGAAATTCATATATAAAAGAAAAAATGCAGGTACAATATTCAATATTAGATTTTATAAAGAAGAAACAATTAAATTGGTACGGACACATTAGAAGAATGGAAGAAGGAAGACTACCTAAGATAATTATTATGGATTGGGAACCACAGGGAAGGAAAAAGAAGGGTAGACCAACTATTACGTGGATTCAGGGAATCAATGAAGCTAAGAGGGAATGGGAAATAGAAGAAGATATATGGATGAACTGACAGGAATGGAAAAATGTGTTGAAACAAATGTGTAATTAACTGTGAACATGGGTACCGGAAAAAATGTATATTCTTTGTAAAAGCCGGAATAATAATACAAATAAAATATATATATAATTATATTCGTGCGTAGACACTAAAAATATCGTAAGCAATTAAATTTTCATGGGATTCCGGTTCACGACAATCAATTAAACTAAAAATTAAAAAAATAAAAATAAGTTTAATTTCCGACACGCTTGGTATAAAATTAAAGTGGTCAACAAAAAAATTATCTCCAACACATCTAAAATAAAACTAGAGTTATCTACAAAAAATAATAATTTTACTATCAAAAGCGTGGGGTGCTTTTTCGGTTTTTACGTTTTCTTCTTAGAGACTTTACTTTTACCAATATCTGTTTATTATCAGATATATTAATTGATATAGAGCACTACACGCTTTTGATGGTAAAATTATTATTTTTTTTGTAGATAACTCTAGTTTTATTCTAGATCTATTGGAGATGGTTTTTTGTTAACCACTTTAATTTTATCCCAAGCGTGTTGGAAATTAAAATTATTCTTCATTTTTTAATTCGGTTTTCTAATAAAGCATGTTATTTTAGTTTTTTTTAAACTATTATTTATTAGAGACTTTATTTATTTTAGTGATGTTGTAATTTGAATGTCTTTATAAAATGTGTTGGTATTGTATAGGCCTATTGGTTTAAATTTCCAATTATTTTTATCTTAACTCTATCATAGGCATTTTTGTAATCTAAGAACAGCAAGTAAGCTATAGTGGTTAATTAAATTCCCATCTTTTTCTCCTTTTAGTTGTTTCGTGAAAATGACGGATCACAACAGCATCGTCCTATTCTAATAGCTAATTCATTTCCTAGAGAATATCTACCATAATTAGACGGAGTTTGTAGACGAATAAATGTTGGATTCATTAATTAAATGCCTCTAGAATTTGAACAATTAGGTAATTTTTAAAACTATTTACCATATTAGTAATTCTCCATGCATTCGATATATTTTCCTCATTCCATGTAGGCCTAATAATTTTGATAATTGCAGAAATTTATTTTTTACATTTTGAACAAGTAACTTGTTTCAATTATCTGGGATGCATGATATCGTACCAGCAAAATTTGGACATGGAGAAGAAATTAGGGAAATTTCAACAGATATGTGGTTCAATAAGAAGATATTTGAGAAATAAGACCACAAGGAAAACTCAATTAAAATTTCGACATGGAGAAGAAATTAGGGAAATTTCAGCAGATATGTGGTTCAATAAGAAGATATTTGAGAAATAAGACCACAAGGAAAACTCAATTAAAATTTTACAAAACAGTAGCCGTTCCAACATTAACATACGGGTCTGAGACTTGGCCTTTAACGGTCTCTGATAAAAATAAAATTGAGACAATAGAAATGAGATTTCTCAGATCAGTTGCAGATCAAAAGAGAAGTCAAGATATCAGAGATGAACTACAAATCTATAATATTTACGAGAAAATACACACAAATAAACGTAATTAGTTTGAACATATACAAAGAATGCCAAATAATCGTTTATCAAAACAGCTGCTTCATTATAGGCCTCTAGGCCGAAGAAATGTAGGAAGACCAAAACGCTCATACCTTGAAGATGATGATGATGATGATGATGATGAACAAGTATGTTTTATGAGTTCATTATGTTTCAGTCCCAGAGTACTTTCATCTTCTTCATTAATTCCAAATATTTTATAATTTTATTATTGTTATGGGATTATATTTAACATTCTCAGTTTATGCGTCATAAGATCTCATTTCTTTTTGGGCATTTTTTGTATAGGTGATCCATTGTGCATCTGATAACAGGTTTATGTTTGCATTATCTGTAGTATGATGGTTTCCTTACGTAATGTTTTAAAAATTTTAAACCGAATATTCACTTTCTGTAATGTCGAATTATGTTATTTTTATAAACTACTTCGAAATTTCTTTATTTACTTATTTTGTAAATTTATTCACATAAATTAATATTTTATGGAATATGCAGTATGGTTTATTTTGAAAGTTTTAAATAATTTTAAAGGCATTCTTTATTATTTTTGTTGCTTTTTAAGTTGTTTATTCCAAAATTTTAATATCACTGTTTTGTTTTTTTTTCTGCGTTCTTGTATTTCTTTTCCTAATTTAATAAAATCAATTTTTAAATTTTAACATCTATTTCAATGTGAACATTCATTCTCTTATAAAATTATCTAATTTTATTTGAAATAAGTGTTACTTTATTTTAGTATTGTATGTATAAAGTTTAATTCACTTTCTTATGGGTTAATGTTTTAAATATATATCTTAGGAATGTTTTTTTTTTTTACTCGTCACCAAACAATGATCTGCATCTGCCTCTCCACTTCTGTAGCTTCTGGTATCCAAAATTTGTGGCCATAATCTTTCGTTTACTATTTACATAATCTATTATAGAGTAATATTTTTTTTATATTCATTGTTATCACAATTGAGGTTATGTTGTTACAATGTTTTAAAATAATAATAAAGTGTCTTTTTTTTATTCGTCTTCCTTAATTAAAATGTATTTTTATTCAACAGGAACACTAAAAGAACTTTGAAAAATAAAGCGAGAAAAGACTCTATAATGAAATTATACAAGACAAAGGCAGTACCTATACTTCCAGATCCGAAACATTGACAGTGACAACACAACAATCTGCCAGAATCCAACCTGCTGAAATGAAATTCCTTAGACCAATATCAGGATATCAAAGAACAGACAAAAGACAAAACACAGAAATAAGACAGCAACTAAACGAAGAGGAATTAAACACAATAGTGAAATACAGAACAAACTGGAAAAAATGCTTAGGAAGGATGACTAAGAACAGAATACCAAAAGCAGCATATAAGTATTCGCCAAGAGAAAGAAAAAGTTAGGGAAGAACAAAGAAAAGATGGAAAGAGCAGCAATTGAACAGGCTAGCAAAAAGCCTAAACCGTGACGAAGAAGAAGTAGTAAAAAAATTGGTTAAATTATTAAGCTATGAAGGCCTTTCTAAAAATGTTTAATCTTCGGCATGCTAAATGGTAACCAATTAGCATTCCGAAGATGAAACATGTTTTTGAAAGGCCTTCACGATTTTAATTTAACGAAGTTGAATGATGGAAATAAAAATAAATTTTAATTCAGAAAGACGGATAAAAATAAAAAGGTACTATATTATTATTTTAAAACTTCGTAATTCTATTATAAATTGTTCCCATATTCAGATCCTGTATATTTAAGGATCTCCTTGTGTGGAAAAAAAAAAGTTTTGATTATTCTCAAATTATTATCATTATTGTAACCTAAGCTAAATGTACAGAAATAACATGAATGACGTGGGAATACTATGTTAATAGAATGTATACAACGCGGGATCTCTGATGAAAATTACATGTTTTATATTACACAAGGTAACCATGGTTACAACCTTCTCTTTGTTTTGACTTGTTCTTATTAATTTCCGGAGCTACAATGATTCTGATCCTAAATTTGTATAGAATTCAAACTCAGAACTTTCATCATTGTTTCCAACTGAACGACAGTCTTCGCTACTTCTGCGTGGGAAGTCAGTTTACCTGAAATGAAGCATTCAGTTAGGAGATAATTAAAATTATACTCATTTCCTATCATATATGACATTTAATATATTACATTTATATCACAAATATAGTACAGTAAAACTTGATCAAAGCGGAATCGCATAGGACCATTTTTTTTTTCCACATTAGACAAAATTCTTCATTATAAAAAAACTAAAACTTATTAATAACCTTAGATTATAGAGTACCGTATATGTCTTCTTACGTATCTTGGATTAATTGTAGTTCCGCTACCTTTGAAAAGTGAAATATAGTATGTACGTGCGAATTCGACGATAACGCGCGAAAAAACCCGGTCCCGTTTCGTCAGCGTTAAAAATGTCTCTTAGACGCGTATCCTGAAATTGAAGTATGCAATTTCGGTTTCCGCTCACTAACTACACTTTCGTCCACATCCTTTGATTTACCGCAAATTTCATTCCACACTACATTGATTGTGTCGTCTTTTAAAATTGTCGATAACCAACCTGAAGATGCCTTGAAATCGTTATTCCCTAGGGATTTAGCAAAAGCTAGGGCTTGTCTTTGGAACATCGGTCCGAAAATTTGAAGATTTATCTTCAATCACTTTCACTTTCTCCTTTAATGGCCTACTTTTTAGCCATCTTTATTCCGTAAATTCAGAACGCTACCTGTGAAATATTGGTCTCAGAACTTAATTGATGATTTTCAAGTGCAATGGTTTTTTTGTAAGACAGGTATCTGTGTTTCGCATAACGGGTGTGCAGTGAGACCGAAATAAAATTTCAGGTACAGGTACAATGTCTACTTCACCCGGCGGCAGGGATCATTACCATGGGCGTAGCGAGGTGGGTGCAGGGGGGTGCGCCTGCACCCCCCTTGATTTTCGACCAATTAACAGTAGATAGAATGAGATTTTGTTCTATCAGAAATTAGGTGTAAAATGTTAAAAATAGTTGTACAAAATAATATTAAGCCCGCCAAGCCCAACCGATGTGATATATCGATTTATCAACTACCTGTCTCAATGGACATAAGCATCGCCAGTACGCCAGTAAATTCCAGACCTCTGTTATGAACGGCTAATGCAGCATTCACTTCTCGAATTTCAACTGAGTGCCTGAGTTTGTTTTTCGACACCCAGACGCTTGTAGAAGCTTTGCTTGACCTTGACTCTTCATTGGCCGCACACTTATATAATTAATACCTTTTTTTATAGCCTTATGTTGGTCAACGTTTTGCCGTTTCTATGTCTCGTATTTTCTAGTACGTTCGATAGGTTCAAATAATTATCCAATTCGCATTCTTTGCTCGACGGTTTTAGACCCATTCTTTAACATTGAACTACGCGTATTAGTGTGTATGCGTAAAAATGAACATAAGAAAATTCTTTGATAATTACCTACACAAGTTGTGTCATTGCAATATTATAATTTCCCGGATAGTTAGAATTCATCATATCCGAAGAAGACGGTTTACCCACATATTGGCAACTAGTTCAGGAGAACAGAGCTAATGAGTAAAGAAGATAAAGTGAACATTCTGACAAACTGCTGGATTCCACCCGAAAGCTACATTTTAAGCAAAGATGCTGACAGCAGTCTACAAAACTTAACCGTTATATCTTACTTCCTGTAAAGACCATGTTGTTTACTGTTATGTAGTCTACTCCTTTCACGTGTTTGTTCGTCTCTCTTTAGTCCAAAATGTTTCCTATGAACTTTATTCTAAAATACTCGTAATATTTGTTTCCTCCTTTAAAGAAAGAGTCTATATTTGGCGTTTATATAATAGTAGGCTATACTTACTTACTTACCTACTTACTCACTGGCACTATCGAACCCGTAGGTTCATGGCCACGCGGACATAAACTCTCCATACATCCCTATCCTGAGATATTCTTTCCAATCATTCCCTGTATAAACTACTTTTCTCAAATCATAGTTAATATTATTCTCCCACCTCATTCTTGGTCTACCAACTGGGCGTTTTCCCTCTGGCTTTCCTACAAGAAGCTTCCATGCAAGTCTTTAATTCCCCATACGTGCAACATGTCCTGCCCATCGCAGTCTACGAGACTTAACTGTTCTTATTATATCTGGCTTCCTATAAAGACCATGTAGTTCATTATAGTAGGCCTATAGGGAGAATAACATTTGTATATACTATTATGCATTGCAGAGACTCTTGATGTCCCAACTCCTTTCAAAAAAACGTTAAACTGAAAATATATAAAACTATTATTCTATCAGTTATATTATATGGGTGCGAAACTTGGACTCTTACTTTAAGGGAGGAAAGGAGATTACAAGTATTTGAGAATAAAGTATTTAGGATAATTTTTGGACCAAAGAGAGATGAACAGACAGGTGAATGGAGAAGACTGCATAACAATTAACAATTAACATGGTCTTTATTGGAAGCCAGATATAATAAGAATAGTTAAGTCTCGTATACTGCGATGGGCAGGACATGTGGCACGCATGGGGAATGAAAGACGTGCATGAAGCTTCTTGTAGGAAAACCAGAGGGAAAACGCCCAGTTGGTAGACCAAGAATGAGGTGGGAGAATAACATTAACTATGATTTGAGGGAAGTAGATAATACAGGGAATGATTGGAAAGCATTAACTCAGGATAGGGATGTATGGAGAGCTTATGTCCGCGCGGCCATGAACCTACGGGTTCGATAGTGCCAGTGAGTAAGTAAGTATTTTCAATTGTTGTGTTTTTTTTAGATAAGTTGATAAGTTGTTGGGACGAAAAGCAGACCTGTAACGCATTTCCAGAATTGAGTCTATCTTTTAATGCTTTTCTGGACATCATCCTGTTTGTAAATATTTTTCCTAGGTATTTTAACTCAGGCATTTTTTTAAAATTTCCCTCATTTGCCATTAATTTTTAATTTTCATTAAATAATGAATTTATTTGTGTGAACATACATTTAGTTTTATTCAGGGTCTCAAATTTCTTAGTGTCATTCAATAAAATGTGTTCTTTATACTTCGGCCTATAACTATATAAATTATTAAGCTTAATTTTCGAAATCATATAATGATAGACCTATATTCATTCCCACACACACACACACATATATCCATCCATTAATTCTGTCCGAAGGCAGGTCCTTCACTGCAATCATAGCATTTTCATGCTATGCTTGCAGCTTTAGTAGGGAATTGTAGGTGTGGTAGGTTCCCGTTACTTTCCACATCGGTGAAGGATGATGATGATAATGATAAGGGTGATGATGATGGCCATATGATTTCGGGGACCGTTTGGGCCTTAAAGTTTTCCTGGCATTTGTCTTACAGGTGAGGAAAAACCTGATAAAAACCTCACCCAGAAAAACTGCCCCGACCGGGGATCGAACACGGGCCCGCTGCGTGACAAGGCAGCACGCTACCTCGAGACCACAGCGGTGGACTACACACACATATGCGCCCTTTTAAAGTATTTTTTTTATGATTTGTCGTTTATGTCATATAAACAAAATACGTAGTCATTCATCGAACGATACCATGTATTCCACTGCTGAACATTTTTATTTCATTGGTAGATGCTTACAATTAGCTTACACTCAAACTAGAAAGCTTAGGTTTTGTAAAATTTCACGCGTATGTATTACGCCTATGTTTAAATGCTAACATTGGTCATGTTAATCGTTCCATTGAATAGCCTGGCCGCAGTCTTTTGTGTTTATGTTCACTGTCACAATGTGAATGGGTCTTAACATTCTACGGTATATGTCTCTATGAAACTTCACGTAGCCATACGTTTCGTAAGCTACTGTACTCATTGAAACAATACCTGACATTAACATATACAGGAAATGAAATGCATAAAGCATCATTACTGTATGCCAAGGTGACTCTTGCCAGCTGGTATGCATAGGCCTATATGTGGGTTAAATTAAACATCTAGTAATAATTTACATGTGCAAATACTAAAGAAATATAACTTTTAAAGAAGTATTCCAATTTCAGTCATTTTCTTTTTACCAACTAACTGACTAACTCACTGCCACAATCGAAACCGTAGGTTCATGGCCGCACGGACATAAGCTCTCTATACACCCCTATCCAGAGCTAATCTTCTCCAACCATTCCCTGTATAATCTACTTCCCAAAAACCATAGTTAATGTTGTTCTCCTACCTCATTCTTGGTCTATCAACTGGGCTTTTCCCCCTGGTTTTCCTACAAAAAACTTCCATGCAGGTCTTTCATTCCCTATTCGTGTCACATGTCCTGCCCGTCGCAGTCTACGAGACTTAACTGCTCTTATTATATCAGGCTTCCTATAAAGCCCATGTAGTTCACTTTTATGTAGTCTTCTCCATTCACCTGTCTGTTCATCTCTCATTGGTCCAAAAATGTTCCTAAGAACTTTATTCTCCTTTCCTCCCTTAAAGTAAGAGTCCATGTTTCGCATCCATATAATATAACTGGTGTAATAACAGTTTTATATATTTTCAGTGTCCACCGCCGTGGTCTCGAGGTAGCGTGCTGCCTTGTCACGCAGCGGGTCCGGGTTCGATTTCCGGTCGGATCAGGCTCCTAGGTGAGGTTTCTTTCGGGGTTTTTCGTCACCTGTAAGACAAATGTCAGGAAACTTAGGGCCCAACGGTCCCCGAAAATCATCCGGCTACCATCATCATCCTTATCATTACCATCATCATCCTTCACCGGTGTAGAAAGCAACGGGAAGCTACCACACCTATAATTCCCTAGAAAAGCTGCAAAGCATAGCATGAAAATGCTATGATTGCAGTGAAAGACCTGCCCTCGGGTAGAATTACTATGGAAGGACGAATATTTTCAGTTTAACGTTTTTGAAAGGAGTTGGGACGTCAAGAGTATCTGTATGCATAATAGCACGCATTTTCGGAATCGAGCCTATGTCTAATTTCTTTGTGCTTATCATTCTTTCCACCTATATTTCTTTTATAGTTTCTCTCTTTTTTATCGTTATCTTACAAGAGAATTCTCAACCACTGTATGCCGAAATATACTTTGAAACTTCTCCCAGAAAAGCGATGTGTTGTACCAAGGCCGTGTCCTAAAAGTGATGTGCTGATTTTAACTGCAAGGCATTAAAATCCAGCCGCAAAGCTATCGTTTAAACTATAGGGAAGTAATACAACTGCTGACTTGATGGATTGGATAACCGTCACAACCTGCCGTCTGCCCCGCGTCCCACCTCATTCCATCCCGTTCTACTCAAGCAGGACGTCCATCTGTTCTTCGCTCAGTGAGTTGTCATTGCTGGATTCTGGCTTCGATTTCTATGCCTTGCAGCAGTTAAAAGCGGCATATATTTATTTTTTACAAGGCCTTGGTATACCACAAAGTTTATCAGGAAGAAATTTCAAGGTAGGTTTCGGGATTCAATAGTTTTCAGTTCCCTTGTTAGGTTAAGTGTGTATGGGGTCAAACCCGGATAGGGTTGATATATTTTTTGAGAACGTAAAATTCTTCCGCGCAGAATCTGTTGATCGTTTCACGCCCAGTTTTGAATTGCGACGCTAATGAAATTGTCTTTATAGAGTGTGGCTTAAAAACTACATCTATCTTTTATGTACACTCAGAGACATTGAAAGTTATTGAATTTGGCGTCACTGCAGTCTTGGTAAACATGAAGAAAAGGAGAGGTCGTTTATACAGGTAGGACTTTGTGCCTACTTATCATCTAGGCTATGTTAATTAGTTCAACACAAGTTTTTGTTGAAGTAATACAATAAATAATAGAGTAAAAAAACTAAAACAACACCGAACTAAAAAATGAAAAATAATTTTAATTTCCAACACGCTTGGGATAAAATTAAAGTGGTCACCAAAAAAATCATCTCCAACACATCTAGAATAAAACTGGAGTTATCTACAAAAAATAATTTTACCGTCAAAAGCGTGGGGTGCTCTATATCAATTAATATATTTGATATAAACAGATATTGGTAAAAGTAAAGACTCTAAGAAGAAAACGTAAAAATTATAAAAAGAACCCCACGCTTTTGATAGTAAAATTATTTTTTTGTAGATAACTCTAGTTTTATTCTAGATGTGTTGGAAATGATTGTTTTCTTGACCACTTTAATTTTATCCCAAGCGTGTTGGAAATTGAAATTATTTTTCATTTGTTAGTTCGGTTTTTTAAAATATTATTTATTTTTCAGTTTTTAATTTTAATATTTTACAGAATAAGATAAAAATGTAAATATGTTTAAATTCGATAGTATTGTAGTATGAGCTAAAAGTAATACTCTACTAAAAACAATCCTCCGGGCCGGATTTGAACCAGCAACCTATGGATTACAGAAACTATATGCCACTACAGTCCACCGCTATACCAACTGAGCTCTTACAACGATTGAGAAATAAGTTGACAAGTTCCGCAACCTATTATACTGGTTTTTATTATTTTTGATTTTCTGCTGATTCTGGCCAGGATTTTAGAAACAAAATATGAAATTATTGTATTGTCATTGGTCCTTTACAAGTATACAAAGTTTCATGTCGATCCAATGATTTTAAGTGGGTGAAAATCGCGTTGAAAGATTCCGTTACATAGATAGATACTGGTCAAGCTAATATAAAGCGTGTAAAAAGGCATATGTCCAGTATGACTGTCGTTGTCATGCAGCGAATAATCAATTTATTCATCCATTAACGGTCATACAAATTTTGTGGCCACTTGTTCAGGTTTTCAACTAGAATTCAATGGAAATAATCTTACAGCCAAAAATCATATCGGGGAGCTGTTAGTTCGAAGCTACCTGTAAATTTAAATTGTAATGTTGCCGATGACATGTCACCACTTTCTATTTATATTCTCAAGACATCTTAATATATTTAACTATACTTATACTGTATGTTCTCCATGCACTCGGCTTGAGTATTTACATTAACAGAAGATAGGAAACTCTACTCTAAAAATCCGGACATATAAATTTAATTCAATATGGATACCGAAAATCACCAAGGTATTTCCAATTAAAAATAATACAATTATTACAATCTAAAAAGTACGTATATCATGTTGCAGTGAATAACCCATAGGAGGAACAAAACAGAAAATCTAAACCCATTTTATATTAGCTGATAATTCAATTACAGCTAATATATTTTTTAGCAAAATCCAGATGAATTAAAAATTACAATATTTTTAAGTAAGTTGCACCCGGATATAATAGGTAAAGAATATAATAATTAGAAATATTGTGGGAAGAATCAAAACTGAAGTCTACATTCAATTTCTTTATATTTTGGTCTCCATAAAATATCCTTTATACTCATGTTTTTTTTTTCTGAAGCAACCCAACATATCATATGTTAGAATTCATACATGTTTTATCTCTTCTCTCTTAGTTAAGGTTTTAGCATAATTCAAAAGTACAATATTGAAACTTGTATCTTAACTGCACCGAATTCCTAAGTTTGAAGTTTTCGTTTTAATTCATATTTGAAATCAGCAAGAAGCGGGGTCATATTATAGTATATTGTTCAAGTCTTACTTTCTTCCTGTTTTCTTCTCTCTCTGGATTTTCTCTGTTTTTACGTCTTATTTTCCAACGTATACTCACCTTGACTCAAGGTAAACAAAAACAATCAACCTAGCGATTATAGGGTATTAAAGTTCCGTGAAATTTATCTTGCAGGTGAGAAAAAACAGAAGATACCTACTAGCATTTGTTTGCCAGCCGGAGATAGAATCAGGGCCTACTTCGACCGAGATAATGAAGTTACCATTAGACGTCAGCGGTTATATGTGTTTGGGTAAGTTTTTTTTTCCCTAACTTCATTTATTTTTTATTTCACTTTTTTTCCGTTACAAGTACCACACAGGACAGATATCCACATACCAAGGTGCAGTTTTAAAATGTCCTATTTTAACGAGAACCGAACTCGGGTTAGTAAAGTAAGAAATAGGATTTCGCCACAACGCTGGACTATTATTGAATCTATACATTAATACGCGAAGAAAAGACTTTGTACCCCTTTTCTAAGCAGATTGCGCGCACAGGGGAGTGTGATATGAGGCATAATTAAAGTTCATATAGAGAAGGAGTGCAGAAAATAAAATGTATATATAATATGTGTTACAAATAAATTAAATTAAACAAAATAAAATAAATTGTCTCTAAGGAATTTATGTGTATTATTCATTCGTGTACTCATTTCATTCATTTGTTTACGTTCATACTGAAAGTGCATTGTTGCAAAAAGAAAATTGTGCAGCAGCAGCAATGTAATTTGACTTACCCTCGTGTATTTATTATTAGTGGTTTTAAAAAATGAGTCCATTTTATTAGTCTAAATTTAAAGTAAACCTTGTCTAATCTTGATTTCAGTAATTTCATTACATGTTTTTTGCATTTAGATATTCGCACCTACTTCCATTATGCCTCGACATAGAATATTGACGATTAGGAGTGAGAGACAACGAAGAAGGGATATATATTCCCGTACACATAATAATAGGCCAAATGCAAATTTAAATAGTATAAATAGTATACAAATGCCAAATGACGCGTTATTGTTTTTTAAATATTGCTTAGCCAAGCTGTACCACATATTTCCTATTGTTCGTATTTTTATTTTGATAAATCGAAAATTAATGCATAATGACGTATTTATGACAAACTTATAAATTTAATGAATTGTGATCGAATTTCAATCGCTAGGCGACCACTAGTACAATCTTACTAGGTACTATAAGTTTATGAAAAACACAATGGATGTTTATGGAGGGTTGTGAAATGCCCTATCACAAACTTTCCCCCTAATGGGAGATTGTACCGTTTGAAAAAATGGCAGTATATTTCCTTCCATAGAGAAAACAGACTGTAGCATATATTTCGTTTTTTTTTTTTATGGTTAATATTCGGATGCATTTTGTTTGCTGCCTGTTCTAAGTCAATAAAGGCTTAATTCATTGCTAACCTAGTTATTTCTGTTATAATAATTTCATGTCAATAAGTTAGTACTTGGGTTCACTTATAAAAAATAATTCTTCTAGTTTTAATGCCAGAATCTCTTATAACATTTCTTAAACCTGTGTTATTTAAAGACAAGCTAAGTATTCTCTTTATACACCGTTCCTTGTAGATATTGCATTTGACAATTTGTTTCAAATGCTTGCTACAGCTTGAGAAATTTTCATAGTTGCTTTAAGTAAAGATATCTATTTCTTTGCAATTTTCAATTCTTCCATAGTCGAATAAAGATTTTCTCTATCTACGCTGTCATAAGATAAATAAAGATATGGTTAAAATATATATACAGTCAATATGCCCATTTCACCAATAAATGTTTAAAATGGTCAACTAGTTTCTACAGCCAAGCTGTCATTCTCAAGACCAGATATTGACTGAAGACAATATAGATAAAAAATAAAGATACAAATTCAGTTAAAAACAAACTACGTCACATGACGCAATCATTCACAAGTGAAAGTAAAACATAATAAAACTAATCCTCTTTTTTATCAATTAGAGAAAAGAGGGGGCTGTACGGAATAGGGCCTTTGTCTTTGTTCATTATTTTATCCTTATTTTTATAAATTTCCAAACTTTCAAGGACGTTAAGGAATTTGAAATCCCTGACCGAACGAACCAGCCTAAGATTACTTTTGTTGATAGCGTGACCGTACTCAGAAATATGCTGGGCAACTCCAGATTTTTCAATTCTGTTGAGTCTGAAATGGGCAATATGTTCATTAAATCTGGTTAAAATGGATCTTCTGGTTTGCCCAACATATTTCAAGTCACAGTCATTGCATGCAATTTCATAAATCCCGGATTTCTCTATACAATCGACTTTATCTTTAGGGTTTCCAAGTAAACTATTTAATGTCAAAGTGGAAGTGAAAATCAATTTAGTATCTAGTCCTTTGAATATCTTGTTCAAACCTCTAGTTAAAGAGGGAACGTACGGCATAATAGCAAAATTAGCTTTATTAATAGGAGAATGGAAAGCTGTAGAATCCATAACAAGTTTTCTAAATTCAAATTTACGAATCAACTTATCAATAATATTTCCATTGAAACCATTACACTTAGCTATATCTTTAATGGTTTGTAATTCCTTATTATATCTATTTTTACTTAACGGAAAAGTGATAAGACGGTGAACTAAAAAATTGAAACTGGCCATTTTATGTTGATTACAATGGTGAGAATCTGCCGGGATATATCTAAATGTACTGGTATCTTTTCTATAAATATCTATAAATACCAAATTCCAATATGATAATAATTAGAAACAATTATAGATTGGAATTTGATATTTATAGAAAAGATACCAGTACATTTAGATATATCCCGGCAGATTCTCACCATTGTAATCAACATAAAATGGCCAGTTTCAATTTTTTAGTTCACCGTCTTATCACTTTTCCGTTAAGTAAAAATAGATATAATAAGGAATTACAAACCATTAAAGATATAGCTAAGTGTAATGGTTTCAATGGAAATATTATTGATAAGTTGATTCGTAAATTTGAATTTAGAAAACTTGTTATGGATTCTACAGCTTTCCATTCTCCTATTAATAAAGCTAATTTTGCTATTATGCCGTACGTTCCCTCTTTAACTAGAGGTTTGAACAAGATATTCAAAGGACTAGATACTAAATTGATTTTCACTTCCACTTTGACATTAAATAGTTTACTTGGAAACCCTAAAGATAAAGTCGATTGTATAGAGAAATCCGGGATTTATGAAATTGCATGCAATGACTGTGACTTGAAATATGTTGGGCAAACCAGAAGATCCATTTTAACCAGATTTAATGAACATATTGCCCATTTCAGACTCAACAGAATTGAAAAATCTGGAGTTGCCCAGCATATTTCTGAGTACGGTCACGCTATCAACAAAAGTAATCTTAGGCTGGTTCGTTCGGTCAGGGATTTCAAATTCCTTAACGTCCTTGAAAGTTTGGAAATTTATAAAAATAAGGATAAAATAATGAACAAAGACAAAGGCCCTATTCCGTACAGCCCCCTCTTTTCTCTAATTGATAAAAAAGAGGATTAGTTTTATTATGTTTTACTTTCACTTGTGAATGATTGCGTCATGTGACGTAGTTTGTTTTTAACTGAATTTGTATCTTTATTTTTTATCTATATTGTCTTCAGTCAATATCTGGTCTTGAGAATGACAGCTTGGCTGTAGAAACTAGTTGACCATTTTAAACATTTATTGGTGAAATGGGCATATTGACTGTATATATATTTTAATATTGTATCACCAAGAAGATCAATTGTGTACTAAAAGATATGGTTAGTTTCAATACCAAACTCATTGCGCTTTTCAATTAATTGGCGTAAAGTGAATGTTTAGTAAATGTATTCATCAATATTGATATAAAATTATACATTTTAAATTTGCTCACAATAATGAAAATTTGAAGTTATCGTCACTATTTATAGATAAAATATGAATTAAAGTAATATATTATTGCATAGCCTAAGTTATGAATTTGAAATCAGTCATTTACATTATTACTTGTAACAATGAAACAAATGGAAGTTCTTTCAATGAGTACTATCAATTCATAAAATAAATGCAGTGTTAAAAACATGAAATATATGTTTGTAACGTGAAATAATTTATTTTTAATTAATACTGATACAATTCATATTCAAATTCCGCTGAAGTAAATATTCACAAAGTAAAATACTAAAGCAGATACCTGGTTATAAATTTTAGAAGAACGTTTAAAAACGGTAGCCTTTCGGAAATCGGTTTGCATCTTCAGCAGAGGGATATGCGTTATCTCTTGTTGTAGGAAGGTCCCTGATGCCAGAAGCGTCGCCAAACAACAACAGGTAGTAGCGTATATCCTTCTGCTGAAGCTTGGTATTGTAATGTTGTATTTCGTGGTTTTTTTAAATCTTAAACTATTGAAATGAGACATGGTATGAAATAAAATGTATGACAAAATTTATGTGAAGTCCAGTTGTATTATTACTAAATTAGTCTACTCATCTAAACTAGATTCCTTATAAATAATTTTGCATTCGAGTGAAATATTGTAAACAGCATTTAGCATATGTTTTATATAAGATGTAACGTCTATGCGTGAGTTGAGTGGACATGAGTCCTCTCTTCATGGATGGAATAATAGCTTATTTGCTTTTCCGCCACGCGTTTCGTGTCCTGTAATTAAATCTCTTGTTATTTTAAATGAAATACCTGGAAATGCTGGATTGTTTCATATAAAGCATCCAAGCTTTGAGTTGAATATTAATATGGCAATAATTTACATTTCGCAAGTCCATGCTTGCTGAAACAAATATGTCTGCCTGAATGTGAGAGTCAATGACATTACCACTCAGCCACAAATTACGATGGATTAGTGCTAAAATAAACTAAATCTAAAATGTACCTTCTTACGTCAGAGTCATCGTCCTCAACTTATAAAATGCGTATGCTTGTTTATCTGAAGGCCTTTCAGAATCTCTATTCCATTTTCAGCAGGCCTTTCTTCGCTACATTACTCGATGTTCTCGGTGCTGGTCCTAATGTAGTGTTGTCCGTGACTAAAGCTTCTTCCTTACGATATCGTATAGTGAGGACGACAGCTCTCGCCTAAGAAGGTACATTTAACTTTATTTTATTCTATGACTATCCACCTCAACGGTTTTAAACCATTAAATTTATTAGTATGGATTAGTGCCTCTCCTTTTTGTTCCGTTACCATACATTATCTTAAATTTTAATCTGAAATTAAATATTTATAATCAAGTGATCATTAACATATTTATTTTCTCAGTGAAGTAGTGGTTACTAGCACGCCTCTGAATTCGATGTTCGCGGATTCAAACCTGAGAGGCATCAATTTTTAAGGGTATAAAATCATCAGTAAACAAGAACAAACCAAATATATGGACTGCTACTGCAAGTATTGCATATTTGTATTGTATTGTAAAATTAATATGTTTAATAATCCACCCCTGAGCACAACTCTTTGGTTTGAATCAGGAATGGCTAGATTAAATTAAATATGTTTCATTAATTATATTTTAATAGTTTTTTTAGCAATTAATAATTTGATTTAACAAAACGTCAATAAATTCCATTGCTCCTATTACACTGAGCAACAAGAAAGAAACTTTTGTTTCTGTCTCAGAAAGAAAAATATGTGATTCTGATAGTATTTTTTCTCCTGAATTCAAATATGATATCGGTTTTTCTCAATCACGCAAGGTTTCCGAGAGACAGGAATTTATAATTTAATATTTTCTACATTCGTAACTACACAATATTCGAACATTTGGACTCACCTAGAAAGTAAGAAATGACGATTTTCTGCTATATTTCGCCTGTGGAGCATCCCTCTTGATTGTCCAACAATAATCGGCCAGCATATTAGGATTTCATTTGCCTTGATATCTCTTTTCCATAGCTGAAATTTCCTAAGTTATCTCATTTGGTTTTATTTTACAATGGACAAATGGACGAAAAAACGTTTATTTAAAAATAATTATTTAAATCCATTAATTGAAGTTGAAATAAAAACAAACTGTGGGTGATGGAAAAATTCCGAATACATATTTGAAAACACGAAAAAAAACTGCATTAAGTACAACTATTCGTACTCATGAGACAAAAATCATGTTGACCAATGTAATTGTTGTTCTGCTATTATTATATTACTACTGCTTATAAATTTACCTGAATATTTTTTTCATCATCATTTATTTTTCATAGAATTAGCCCACTTGTTTGCCTGTTCTGGTCCGACTTTAGGCTTAACCCAGATTTAAAGTATAAAATTATAAAATAGTTCCCTAACAGGTCAACGGTATTTTATCGTGAATTGTATTCATGTTAACCCAGAAGTCTCTTCATTAGACGTCTTTCCCCAATTGGCTTGTAAGACTTGAGGAAAGCTGGACAGAATATGTTTATATTTAAGAATAATTATGACATTTTTGGTAAAAATACCAGCACATGAGTTGGGTCTGCATTCATGTTATCTCATATTTAGTTGTTTCTTATAAGACATGTTTCAAATTATCTTCTTCAGTTGGTACAGATGCTTTGAAACATGCCCTACAAGTTGTACGTATCAAACATGTCTTACAGTCTGTACCAACTGAAGAAGGAGCAAAGATGTTTTGAAACATGCCTTACAAGAAACAACTAAATACGAGTATGAGGTAAGATGAACGCAGACCCAACTTTTTTATTAAGTAGAACCACGTAATGTTACTTCCTATTGTATTTTCATAAAAAAAATACCAGTAATTGATTACTACTAATTCAACTGCTCCTATTACTATTAATACTGTCGTAGCGTAGTGGTTAAGGCACTGCGCTGCAAGCCGGAAGGTTGAGGGTTCAAGTCCCGGTGGGGTTAGGATTTTTAAACTAACCCTCAACTTCTAGCAGCACTATGGCCCTGGAGTGGACTCAGCCTGTAATATAAATGAGTACTAGACGCTTGTTCTGGGGTAAAGGCGGCTGTCACGCAGGGCTGACAACCTGGCTGATATCAAGTGCCGATTGTCCAGAAAAAGTGGGAGCCTTAACCTTCGACTACCCCAAGGGCCTCCTGAGGCCTGTAGTGGGATCACTTTACCTTTTACTACTTCAAATATTGCTTCAAACAATACTACTACTACTAGTATGAGGTACACGCATAGATAGATTACATAATGAATCAATAAGAAATGAACTGGAGATATTTTCAATAGTCGATAAACTAGAAGAGCACAAATGCCAATGGAAAGAACATTTAGAGAGAATGGACAATACAAGATTACCCAAAAAGATCAAAACCTACAAACGACATGGAAAAAGATATTTGGGACGGCCAAGGAAACGATGGGCTTGAGACCGGAACAGTTCGCATTGACCTAATCCTGGAAAGGAGGAAGAAGAAGACTACTAATAAGCCTACTATTATCGTCGGTCTTCGTGGAATAATGGTCAAGCTCGCTTCTAGTTTCATTGTTTGCCCATTCAAACACGATCAGTACTCGATGTGTTTTTATAAGCGTAAAAATCCTGAGCATAACTTTCTTCGGGGGGGGGGGAATAAAGATATAGGCTCAAACTCCAAACCTGAATAATAAGCTTCTCAGTAAAATATATCCATTCTTTCACGCCAGAATTTAAATTGTGGCGCTGAGGATCTGAGTTGTTAAAACCCTTCGTGATAATAAATAAATAAAAAATAACAATACTGTAATTGTAAACATAACGTATTTTCAACTATGCATCAATAAACTGTACTACTACTACTACTACTACTTTTTTATAGTAGTAACAGGACTTTATTAGACTAAAAGTAAGATATATACAATGTTATTTACAAATATGGGTCGCACGGGCAGTAAGCCGTACGTGCTGTTGACAGTCTGTTACAATAAAGTAATATTTGGACTGCTACTTCTACCACGTGATTGTAATAAAGAAAATAGAGAGGAGCTCATTTGCAAAATCATTAAAATAAATAGAATAGTTAATTGGTTAATGTAACAACTGAGAGTTGGTGATCTGGAAGCCATCAGCGTAAAAGAGTACCTGAACGTGATTGTAAAAGTCGAGCAATTTGTTGACTTGATAAAGTGGGGTATTAAGTTTGGACGTAGCACCAGATTGTTCGGAATAATTGACTTAGTCAAGTGATTATAGTGAACACATTCCACAAAGGATAACTCATTAATCCTTACAGCTATTTGCATAATCCCAGCAAGAGGTACTGACTTAATCATAAAAATCCTCTGTCATTTACAAGTGCAAGGTGTTTCATAACTCTACTCTTATTAATTTTGGCGTATACGAATGAACTCTGAATTAAATAATCTAATACGAAATAAAAATGTAATAAACATCATTAAAGCTCAAAGAATGCGCTGGTTTGGACATATAAATAGAATGCAGGAAGACAAGCTTGTAAGAAGAATATACAAATGGAAACCAATATGCACCAGAACAGCTGGATGCCTAAAAAAATAGATGGCAGGATGATGTTATAAAATATATATCCAGCCATAGTAATTCTGCCCGAAGGCAGGTCATTCACTGCAATCATAGCATTTTCATTATACGCTTGCAGCTTTACTAGGGAATTGTAGGTGTGGTAGCTTTCCGTTGCTTTCCACACCGGTGATGGATGATGATGATGATAAGGATGACAATGATGGCCACATGATTTCGGGGATCGTTAGGGCCTTAAAGTTTTCCTGACATTTGTCTTACAGGTGAGGAAAAAACTCGATAAAAACCTCACCCAAAAAAACTGCCCCGACCGGGGATCGGACCCGGGCCCGCTGCGTGACAAGACAGCACGCTACCTCGAGACCACAGTAGAAATTAAAATTGGAAATTGCCCAGTCTGTATCCAAAATAGATCCAGGTGGAGAAAAATTGTTGAGGAGGCCAAAACTTCAATGAGGTTGTAGTCGCCTACTAAAGAAGAAGCATTTGTTATATTGTTTTATAAGGAATGATTCAGCGGTCAAACGAATCAAATCCAAGAGCATCGGATTCTCTCTTCCTCTTCCTTGGTTTTGTTCTCTCCTTTTGTACCTTTAGAGGTATTTTTACACGGGCATAACCTGTCGGAAAAGAATTTTTAATTCCCATAGAGTACTTTTTTTATCACACTAGACATGGAAAATTAGAGTGATTAGATCAATTCCGAGATCATCTTTGAGTCAACAAGAACGTTTAACACAAAACACACGACATGGGATATTATGTAATAGTAATAATAAAAAAATCTTCATGGCCTAGAAGGTACTTGGCCTAACATATGGCTGCTGGCCTCACATCCACAGCCGAGAGTGGAAATCAAACCACAAATGCCTTATGGCTTCTCGTTAGACATGTTTACTTTAAAATTTCTGTCTCAATAATTATTATTTCGTCCTAAAGATACACCAAATGATTTGTAAATATACTTGACTTTCTTCTCTTACACTACTTTTGTGAACGCGTCCTCCGCATAAAATATATGCAGCACTTGCATTCAATGCTTCCAGACAAGTAAATTGTAGTTAATGTGTAGGCCTATAGTACGTTACAGATATGTGGTCGTGTTTTCCATCCTAGAAAAGTGGGCACAATTATTTTCTTTCCATTTATAACTACCTAACTTGTTATTGTTTTTCTTTAATTTAACACCTTATGTCATTAGAGTCGTAATTCAAATCTGGGCGGACAAAATTTGATCAAAAGCCTTTTTTTTTTTCTAGTTTGAGGTGCTTTTATGTGGCGTGAATGTGGTATATGGAACCCATAGCTTTAGTTACCTTCCGAAAGGAAAGAATTTACGCCTAAAAAATCCACCTATCGCTACCGATTTTGAACCCGCGAAACTTGGAACCAGAGTCGAGCATTGGTAACCACTACTGAAGTGATTGATTTCCATATTGTACTTATTAATGTCTGTACTTAACTAAATTTTAACTGTCAAGCTATAAAATTAAAGTTTTATAAGATAATGGCTATGCCTGTATTAATGTTCAGTAGTGAGTCTTAGATATTACAGGAAAGAGATAGAAGTAAGATTCAATAGGTTGAAATTAGGTTCCATCATACGGTAAAAGGCTGCGCAAAAATGGATCTGATAATAAATGAAGATATAAGAGACAAAATGAATATATACAACTTAAATGAGAAAATAGAGGTATATAAAGACAATATTGGAGAGCCTACCTGGATCGTATGAATAACGAAAGAATCCTAGCACTAGCGTATAACTATCAACCTCAAGGAAGTAGAGATGTGGGACGTCCGAGGAAGATATTGTGTGAAGACGGAACAGGCAAGATTGCCTAATCCTTGCAACGAAGATTATATAACAATGAAGTCTATCTCATTTATTTTTATTATTTAAACATAGTCTCTAAGAAAATGTTACGGCATATTTCTGCCATCATGTGTAATTAAGTGGCTTAAGTTCACTGAGAGGCCTACATTTTTACACATTATGAAGTATATTTAATATATCACGGAATTAAACTCCATTTCCAGCTTTCTCAACGGAACTAAACAATAAAAAATCTATAAGATTTTACTGTCGTGGGATTTAAATCTAGGAAATTTTCGAAAGCGAGTATCAAATATTTATCGAAGCCAAATTGCTAAGATAATTTAAATGTCACAATATAATTATTAAACAGTAACTTCATTAAACGTATAATTATATGATCACAATGTCTTACCTGCCAAGGGATGTGGAGCTTGTATAAGTAAATATCTGCAAGGGAGATTGTATTGCTTCTGATTAATTCGACGAAATTGCAATTAATAACATTACATTATAATAACCAAGTTGGAGTAATATTACAATAATGAACATTAACGTTGGAACTGTAACAGTAAATTAGTATGTATACATCAGCAAAGTTAGAAATAGGAGACAATGTTATCGCACTATTGATTTAGAGTTACATGATACATACTTGAATTCGCCAAGATGGCGCTGAGTCCGAGAGATGGGATTTTGAGTTCGAAATCAACAAAATGAGATATTTGTTCAAGTATAAGATTGCAGGCATAGAGGTCCATGGTGGAAGGATCGACAAAAATTAATTTTTAAATAATAATTTATTTTTAATAAAGTGGAAGTTGAAGGAGGAGGGGATAATGGCAAGTCTGAAATTATACTAACAATAACGCTGTGGTCTCGAGATAGCGTGCTGCTTTGTCACGCAGCGGGCCCGGGTTCGATCCTCGGTCGGGACAAGCTTTCTGGGTGAAGTTTTTTCCGGGGTTTTTCCTCATCTGTAAGACAAATGTCAGGTAGCTTTGAGGCCCAAAAGGTCCACGAACATCATCCGGCCATCATCACCATCCTTCACCGGTGTGGAAAGCAACGGGAAGCTACCATACCTATAATTCCCTAGTTAAGCTGTAAAGCATAGCATGAAAATGCTATGATTGCAGTGAAAGACTTGCCCTCGGGCAGAATTACTATGGATGTAAGATGGTATGTGGAGAAGGAGTTAACGTGAAAGTCAGAACCTCCAAACAAGTTGTCATGTGTTAGCTCAATGGTGCCAATAGTAGAGAATAAAATTAAAAATATTATTTGATAAGCCATTTAAAATCATGCAAACAGTTTGTTTCCTCTTATCTCGGAAACATTTAAATGGGGCCTCAAAGTATTCAAATGCTAGTAAGACTGTAAACTAAAGACCTAAAATAACTGTAAGAAAGTGGCCCTATAGGGCTTGTCGTCTCGTTCACTCCTATAAATATCTCCAAGAAGGGATCCAGCAACATCACTGCATATGGGAGGAAAGTAATGAGGCCAAAGCCGTTTGTCGCATAACAAAATGTAGTTACTTGCTTGTTCAGTTTATATTTCTGCTGACCAGTTTTTTTGAGAAAAAAGGCTGAATTGACTTTGGGTAATGTTTTTGTATGGAGAATTTGAACGAACCAGGAATTGAAAGAATTATATAGGAATTTAGATCTGGTAGGAGATATTAGAAAAAAATACTAGAATGGGTAGGACATGTGTTCAGGATGGGGCAAGAAAGAGGTGCAAGAAAAATTTCAAAAGGGAAGCCGGAAGGAAGAAGAAAGGTTGGAAGACAGAAACTAAGATGGTTAGATAAGGTCGAGGAAGACTTAAGACAACTGAAGGTGAAAAGGTGGAGACACAACGCTATAGTAATAGAGAAGAATGGGCAGTTGTTATGAAGGAGGGCAAGGTTCTTAGAGGACCTGAGGGCCAAAGGAAGAAGAAGAAAAATATTTTTGTATTGGATTACATTACTTGACTCCACTTCTTCTGCAGCTCGAAATCTCAGTTTCGATTCAGGTTATGTTTTGCTCATTTCATTATTAGTGCTAGCCTCGTTGGATCACCTATAAGAAAATTACTACTTTGTACATTTCCAAAAGGTTATCTTCTTTTCACAAACATACTTTTACTTTATCTCTTATAAATTTTAATAAAGCAGATATGAAGAAACTACTATAAACATTTCCAATGTTCTAATTTTGAATTAAATTATATTTTAATATGTTTATTAAATATTAATTTAATGTTGGGGAAGGGAGCAAATATCTGCTATAATGAATCAAATACATTTTTAATTTACTTATTCAAACTTAATTCCATTAAGTTGTGCTTGATTTGCAGAATCAGAGAAAGCTTCATTTTTATTTTCCTGAATCTTGTTGCATTTAAGAAGATAAGTTATTCTTGCTACTAAATCTTGCATTCCTAAACCAAATTTGCTTTAGGACTTATTCCAGTGTTGTTAGAAATTTTATAAAACCTCTCCATACAGGACATGTTTTTTCCCTCTACATTATAGCAAAACAAAACTAAAAGTGTACAAACTTAAATACAGTACCTTAGCTGGTTCAGGTGCTACCTCAAACTGTCAGCAGCAGTTAGTAGATTACTTGTAATGTCCCAACATTGCAATCGTTTCTTATATATTCTAAAATTTAAAAGTTTCAGTGGAAACATATTGACCGAACGGAATAAATTTGTATATGTTCAAAATTAAAGACCAATGTAAAAACTTAAAAATGTTTTAAATCCAAGATATAAAAAATCAGTAGATGAAACCATGAGTTAAATCATGATTTAAAACACTTTTATTTAAATCAATTCTCTTTGAGTACAGCTGTAGAGTTTGTTTCCGAAAGATATTAAATCCATTTCAATATACTTTACAGCATGGCCCAAATGACTGTGATCTTAATGCCCTGAAAAATGACAGACGTTTGCTACAACTAACGATCGTGCCCAAGCATTGAGTTGATCACTCATTCAGTGAAACCCTCACTGCCCTTATGTAGCAAAAAAAAAGTATGTGTGTGTGATCAAGATGTTAAAATCCTCTCCCGACAGGTCATGTCCGTGTAAGGTCCTGGCAGCATGAGGCACAGGCTATAAAAATACCTACAAAGGGAGAGGTAAGGAAAAAAACATTTCTATAAAATTAATTTAGTTGAGTTATTTATCATAAGCTATATTTCAAAATAAAAATGTTTTATCAAATCAATAATTTCACATAAGCATTACAGAGTGCGGCTTAAGTCAGTTAACCAAAGATGTAAATATATTATTTCCTGTAGCTTACAACATCTATATAAAAAACAACTGCCGAAGTTGTTCCCTAGGTAGCAAATTACCTCAAGCAATAGTGTTTGAGAATATATTCTAAAGGTCCTGTATTCAAACTTCAGTTTCAACTAACCTGTTTTTTTTCCCTTGCAACCCCTGTGCACTCGTTAACTGACTTATGCCGCACCTTGTATTTTATCTGTGTCGAGTATTACTCGAATAGGTGGCAGTAGAAATACTTTAAAAACATTTGCGTATTAGGAATATCCTTGGTATACAATATTAAGAAGACTTTTATGTGGGAGGATAATATTAGAATGGATCTTAGTTAACTGGATATCAGTGGTATTAACTATATTCAGTGCGACATTAAATCTCCATAGTCCGTAAACCACAGAGTTAGTAGTTAATATTTTATCTGAGATGCTTCTTTGAATCCCATTATACTCTAATAATGTTACAAAGGAAACAAAACAATTAAATATGTACACTGTAAAAGATGAAAAATGTGGCAACAGATCACGATTTATTTTTCTTAGATATTTTAAGAGTTTTCACATCTTATGTCTCTTTAAAATATTTGTTTTATTCTGAACACGTAACCTATTATCAATTTTAAAACATTCAATAGATTCCGAGTTTGGAAATACTATTCAAGAAATGTAAGTGACAAGTTTTGAAAGCTGTCACAAACTTTATACCAACTTATAAAGATTTTTTTTTTTTTTCGCGCAGACAGTATTGACACAAATGAAAATATCTGAATGTATTTTCCAAGTTTGTTTAAAATGTTTGAGATACTGTAATGAATTTGTATAATATTCCTTAAAATTTTCCAATAGAAGGGAATTCAGCCAATAAAGCGAAATAAATATAAAGCTGTTAATTTTTTTTCGTATATCTTCCTAAATTACATATCAAAAAGCTTATATTCAGTGGGATTCACAATAAGTATTACAGACTTCTAGGGGTTGTAGAGGGGATTTAGTAGATAAAGTTTTGATGAGGAATCCATGTCCGGAAACGCACCATTTCGATGTAAAATAGGTTTCAAGATCGGAACATAATGGGCTCATATCGCGTGTTTTCTGTTTCGGAATAAGTGTTTCAGATTTATAGGGGCTGTACTACAAGTGTGGTTACATGGCTCTGTTGTTCGTTGCACAAAGTGTACCTGCGACATATGTTTTAATACACACGCTACACAAGACCTTGTGTGTGCTCAATAATTTCTGCTGCCGCCAGAATTCGTGCAAGATCTTCCTCCGACTCGATAGATGTAGTACAACCCCTATTAGTCTGTTATACTTATTCTCAAACAGAAGACACACGATATGGGTCCATTTTGTTTCTATCTTCAAACTTATTTTAGATCAAATTGGTACGTTTCCGGACGTGAGTTCCTTATTAATCTTGATCTACTAAGTCCCTTCTACAACCCCTAGAAGTCTGTAATACTTATTATGAATCTCCCTGTATGTATGGAGAGTAATTTACTTATAGAAAAGTATGAAGTTGTGTTATACTAAAATAAACTGTCAAATTTAAATAAAATACATCAAAATGATAGTACAGAAGAACACAAGATTACGGCTTTATAAAGTTCTCGCAAGACCAATATTAAGATGTGGTAGTGAAGCATGGACAATACGAAGAAGAGATGAAAGCCGAATAACAGCAAATGAGATGCGATTTATGCTCTGTACAAAGTGGGACCATAAAAGAAATGAGGAAATTATGGAAGGGTTTGATGTAGAACCCATTCTTCACCATATACAAAACTACCAGAACAACTGGAAAGCCCATCTTCAACGAATGCCGTCTCATAGAATTCCAAAAGTCATGCTTTGTTACAGCCCCCAAGGCAAAAGTTCGCTGGGATGTCCAAAAAATCGTTGGATGGAAAATTCTTCTTTGAGACCGTAACAGGCCTAATACTTGCTTGGATGATGATGATGATGATGATGATGATATTAAAGTAATAACACAATTGCTCATGACGGTGTTCCATTGGATAAATTGGCACTATATTACAATATTTGAAACTTCCCACTTTTTTAAAGCTATGCTTATAATTACTTTTATTCCTATAGTTATAGTTCTAAATTCCTGTAGTCTGAATTAAAACTTGAAAAGAAAATTTTGAAGCATATCAACTGTAAAATTCCTAACAAGGAAACTGCATCCCGAAACCTACCTCGAAATTTCCTCCGGAGAAGCGTTGTGATGTACAATGGAAAAAAAAGTATCAGCCGTTTTTAACTGCAAGGCACTAAAATCCAGCGCCAAACCTCTCATTTAAGTAATAAACTGCTGAAATTGTAGATTGGATAATCATCACTACCTACGTCCGCACCGCATCCCACCTCACTCCGATTCGCTGTTTCTCATGCCTTTGCTGAATTCTAGCTTCAATTTCTGTGCCTTGTAGTTAAAAATTGCAGATAATACTCGTATTATGGACACAGCCTTGATACTTCATAACGATTATGTGGGAGGAATTTCAAGATAAGATTGGCATGCAATAGTTAGCATTCCAATGAAAGTATAGAAGTTCACCAACTGGCCTCAAGATTAGCCTAATTGCAGAAATAAAGGAAGATAAATGAAACAAAAAAATATTTGAGAATTATAAAACACTGTATATAGTATATAGTCTAACTAGGATCATGTTAACAGATCAAAATCATATATTTAGGGTACCGATTTAAAGCAGGAAATCCATGTTACAATACAAATGTCTTAGAAATTTAAGATTAAAATTTATAAAACTATTATCTTTACATGGTTTCTTACTTTAAAGAGAGAAAACAAGCTAAAAATATTCGATAATAGTATCCTGAGATGAATAATCGGGCATATAAGAGATGGGATTCGAGAATGGAGGATACTCCGTAAAAAAAAACTACTTATATCGTTGTATTGTAGCCTCACTATGATCGTTGTCTAGGCTCGCTTTGATTCCCCGCAGTTGTTACATTTAATTAAATACAAAGATGCCGACTACCGCCACTATAATAATTCCGCATGTTAATCATTGTCAAGCATTGTCGCCCGGCACCTGCTTTTATATAAAAAGACAACCATCATAGTGAGGCAATAATACCTCTAACTGTAACAGTAGAAATTAGTTTTTTTTTAAACTCTTCAAGAACAGATGATTACAAAGATCAAGATCTATACATACATAGTGATCTGCCCAAGAGCAGGTCTTTCGCTGCAAACTCATCATTCTCCACTCTTTCCTTAACTCAACTTTAATTTTTGTATCCTCATACAAACCATTTATTTTAATATTGTCCATCACCTGGTGTGTTTTTCTGCCTCTAACTTTCTTTTCGTTGACCATTCCTTCTAGGGCATCCGCCAGCAGACAGTTTATTTTTAGCCAGTGGCCAACCCAATTTCTTTTCCTCTTCTTTATGAGTTCTAGCATTGTTCTTCCTTCACCCACTCTGTCTAGCAGATCTTTATTTTTATTTTGTTGTCCATTTTATACGTTCCATCCTTCTCCATATCCACATCTCAAAACACATCCAGTCGCTTTTCCTCATTCCGTCGTAATGTCCAAGTCTCTGCACCATACAATTGTACACTCCACACAAATGACTTCACTGGCCTCTTCCGTAATTCTTTTGAAAGGCCCGCAGAAAATGCTTCTCTTCTTGTTTAATGCTTTTTTTACCATTACCATCCTCTGCTTTACTTCTTGGCCGCAGTTCATGTTACTACAGATAGTACAACCCTAGTATTTGAAGCTCTCCACTTGCTCAATGGCCTCATCTTTAATTCTCATGTTTAACCAAGACGTAGGAGGGAGGATAATATTCGGATGAATCTTAAGGAATTGGATATTGGAAGTATGAACTAGATTTAGTAAGTGAGGATAGGAACCGATGGAGGATTTTTGTGAATGTGGCATTAAACTTTCGGATTCCGTCAGCAATGAATGTTGTTTGTATGCAGTCTATAAAACCCCTTATTTTAAATACGTATGTGTATAAAACCAAATGTTGTACTGTCAACATTAATATTTAAGGAAAGTCTGTATTTGATGAGGGAATAGAATGACAGTGGAGCAAACTGTATCATAAAAGTATGCAAAACAGATAACGGCGTGATGGTAGTTAACTTTGGTAGCTGTGTTTCAACTGACGCATTGAAAAGTTAGAGCAAACAGTTCGGGAAAAATAAACAAATACGATCGATATGAATAGAAGTGTAATACCTGTGCCTTTAAAAATAATAGCCCTATATGATAATATAGAGGTTTATTGCTATTAGACATAATACGTTCCTTTCGCTTGTTCTATATTCTCCTTTAAAGTAAACCTTTGTTTGGATCTAGCGTAATGCTATATCAAGGGAAGAGATTAATCTCCTATTATTGAAGATTTGTGATACATAAAAGATCCCGGCTGACCAGGATATCTTAGGATCAGATAAAATCAAGGCGAGGAAATGTTCAACATTTAGGGAAAATTAACCAAAATTGGATTTTTAGTTATTTACCTAAAAAAATTTTAGAGTAGCAGTTTTCTAAAAATGTTTTCGTTTTAGACCTGTGATAATTTGAAGTCCTTTATTTATTATTTTCAAAGCCGTTTGTGCCTGTGGACGTGGGTAGCCAAAAAAGTAAGATTTGCGGGAATGTGACTCGCAAACTTCAGTGCAAAATTGAACTAGGCGTCAGAAGCCTTTTTTTTTATCCAACTTACATTTACAAACTCTTGCTTTCTCCACTCCTTTACTTATTCGCTCCATATTTATTAATAATACAAAAATATTTGTAGACCATAATGTAAATAGACTATATAAGCATTGCGTAAACCTAAGCTCCTATTACTATGTAAACATTTTTTGCACGATAGTGCGATCTGTCGTACTTACAGATCAATTTCCAAAATTTCGGGATTGCCAACCTATAAATAAGTAAATAACTACACTGTAATATTACAAATTACCTAGGGCGGGAAGTAAAACCACTGTCCTTTATGTATACTACGTACAATGTATATACAGAAATATATCCAAAAGAAACTGTTAATGTACATTATAGGAAACATGTCACTGCATTTTAAATTAGCTGAACTTTATTTGAAACAATTTGAATCAATAAATTCGTGCTTGCCGTCATTTTATGCTTAATTGGTGTTACGCTTGCTGTAGTCTCAACTATTTTTTTTTTCGGT
Source organism: Diploptera punctata (assembly GCA_030220185.1). Taxonomy (NCBI): domain Eukaryota; kingdom Metazoa; phylum Arthropoda; class Insecta; order Blattodea; family Blaberidae; genus Diploptera; species Diploptera punctata. The sequence continues at coordinate 589,578 of JASPKZ010003844.1, read as the reverse complement.
ATTTACTGTATATATATATATATATATATATATATATATATATATATCGGGACACGCCGTAGCGTAGTGGTTAAGGCACTGCGCTACAAGCCGGAAGGTCGAGGGTTCGATCCCCGTGAGGGTCAGGATTTTTAAACTGACCAAAACCCTCTGGCGGCACTATGGTCCTGGGGTCGACTCAGCCTCTAACTGAAATGAGTACCAGCCGTTTGTTCTGGGGGTAAAGGCGGCCGTCACGCAGGGCTGACAACCCGGCTGACATCAAGTGCCGATTGTCTAGAAAAAGTGGGAGCCTTAACCTCCTACTACCCCAAGGGCCTCCTGAGGCCTGTCGTGGGATCACTTTACTTTTATATATATATATATATTGGCCAGACTGCTAACGTCAGTCAGTTGTTTATAACGAACACAAATATTTCCAACAAAGCTATTATTTTACTATTATTTATTATTTTTAAAACACCATCGTGCAAAAAATAATGTACTACACACATTTGTGAAATATTTTACAGACTCTCGGAAATTAAAACCCTCACTATCGCTCGGTTTTTAAACATTTCCTCGCTTCTATAAAAATCAGTTCCCAACCTCGCATTATAATGTACTATTGCGAGAATGCGGCAAAATGCCATTACACGGAACATCATCATCGTCACTCCAAGGATTAGGCAATTGTTCGTTCCGACTTCATAATGCATCAGCCCAACATTTTGTAGATCTTCCGACATCACGTCTTCCTCTTGCTTAATAATTTCTTGCTAGCAGTGGATAACTCTCCTTACTCATTCTATTCATGTGATCATTTCACTTTTGTCTATAATTCGTGGCTTTATCATAAGTAATGCCACGAATGATTTCAAAATTATTGGTAAATTCACAACTCACCGAAGTGAGGAGTGAATTTATCTAGAGAATTTGGAAATCAAGAGTGGCATTTGTTAGGACTATTTAACGAATAAAATTAAACTCTTTACTCACAAATCATTATTTAAATATAGTTATTTAAAAATATTTTTATATTTAATGTAAACAGCGATGTTTGAAAACAAATGAGAAAGAATTGGTACGCTTCATTTGCTTCTTTTGTTCTTCACTGCAACCAGATCATATTATATATTTCCAAAGGAACGCAATATTGTAAGAATGCACTCTAGTGGAGAAGAAATGAAACTCATCAAACTGTATATTAATTCATTTCTGATGTCCTATGATGTAAATATGACAATTATATTTTTCTGGGAAAAAATACATTTAAGAAAGTGCAAACAGTGGTTTCTTTTTTTGGTGGTATAATCAATTGCTACAAATGTTTTTATATTAACTCCCGCATGCGGTATGTGTTGACATTCATGCACTATATATACAATCTGGTAGCCGTATTTCTTAGTGAGTTAGTCACTGCAAAATAATGCTATAACTTATTCAGAATGTTAAAAAGGAGTTTCTTTCGTTATTATGATAAACTTTAGTTGGTAAATTCTAGGCGAAACACGACTGTGATTGGTTGTAAATAAAAAATCATTGTAACGTGATAGGTCATTGACTCCCATTTGGGGCATGAGTTAAATAGTCCAATAAAGACTGCACTATTGATTCTTGTTTTATATATTAATTTCTAATTCTAACAAGTTTTGTACATCCTTAAACTTGTCTGAGGAACCTCATCTCCGCCGTCTGTATTCATATTTCTGTTTTTTCATTGGAGTCCAAGTTTCACATCCCTACTATATTATCGAAATTATCATGAATTTATACATTTTTATTTCCTTTTTAACTTTTTTCTTAAACGCTCTATGTATCGTTCCACATACCGTCTGAAATGTATTTATTTTGGAATCAATATCTCTTTCAGTATTGAAACTAACATCGCAGCTCAATTTGCTGAAACTAGACACCTGTTCTATATTTTGGTTTTCTAAATAATTTTGAATTTCAATGGATTTTTTCCTCTAAAAGCTACAATCTTTGTTTTTCTTACTGATATATTTATATCATATAATGTATGTCCACGGAACATATCGATGTTAAAGGTTTTAAAAAAAAAAGATAAATCAGCTTAAACTCAAACATTACCAGCATTTTAAACATGTTCTAAATAAATATAATGTTTTATTTAGCAACAATCTTTAACAACTTAGGTTATTTGCCTTCTTGTAATTCAACTCAGGACATGTGAAGGGACCGACAATTTTACCAGAGGTTTTTTTCCCCCATGCTCAAGATTATTTTATGTGCTGTAAATCTATGACACAGGATACACGGATTTATTCAGAACAAAGTGATACTCAAATATTTCTTACGCCTTGAAAAAATCCATCAACCCTGGCAGGTTAGAACCCACGAATTTTATAAACAGTCGCGAGCATGATAAGTACGAGTCCACCGGGAGCTACAGTTCCAATTAAATGAGCACACAATATGCTAGAAGTTATTGTGTTGTAAGTGAAAGTTTATTTGAATTAATGTGATATCATGAACGGTAATTTTTCAGGTACATATTTTTTAAAGTACAAACTTTTAAAACATAAAGCCACACGATAATAAGAACTTAATCACACAAAACTTATTTGTTGAGTATATTATCACTCTTGAAGTAATTGCGTCTTTTATAATGCATTCGCTTGCTAGATAAATATCGACAACACTGAAAATACAAATATATTACAAATACGTGCTTAAAACTTCAAATAATCAAAATCCGTAAATACGCAGGTGGGTGAAGTGTCACTCTAGGAATATTTTTCACACTAGTAATATATATCGCTCCGGAAGCGCGAGTATTTTCCTCCTGTATTCACAACCTGCAACAAAATCAGAACAAATGTATTTGTATTAAAATGGGCACAAAACCAAATAAAGTAGATGAAAATCAGGCTACTTTTGGATAAATATATATTACTTATAATTAACATAAGATAAACTCAGTTCTAGAAATGCGTGTTATTATGCGTTACAGAGACTCTTGACTTCCCAACTCCTTTCAAAAAACTTTAAACTGAAGATATATCTTCTTCTTCTTCCTTTCCAGGTTTAGGTCAATGTGACCTGTTCCGGTCTCAAGTCCATCGTTTCCTTGACCGTCCCAAAGATCTTTTCCCATGTGGTTTGTAGGTGTTGATCTTTTTGGGTAATCTTATATTGTCCATTCTGTCTAAATGTTCTTTCATTTGGTATTTGTGCTCTTCTAGTTTATCAACTATTGAAAATATCTCCAGTTCATATCTTACTGATTCACTGTGTAGTCTATCCATGCGTGTGCATCCTTTTACAGATCTTAAAAATTTCATTTCAGTGGCTTGAATGTGTGAGATATCTTTTTTTGTAAGTGCCCAAGATTCAGATCCATATAAAAGAACAGGAACAGCCTTAATTTTATAAAACCTGATCTGAGTTTCTCTTCAAATCTTTCGGAGGGTTCTTCTTATGGTGCCACACATCATTTGATATCGGTTTCATTTATTATGTATATTCCAATCATAGCTATTTGTTATATCTGAACCAAGATAGTTAAAGTGTGCTATCTGTTCTATTATTTCATTATTGATCACTATTTTTTGCTCTGACTGGCACTTTGCCTTTTTGAAGTTGAGACTTTGAGATTATAATAGAGTCCTAATTGATTCAACATGTAAATAGCTCTTTGTAAATCATCCTCTGACATCTGTATAATTACCAGATCGTCTGCATACATTAAAATATTCATATATATTTCCTTATTAATTTGTATTCCTATTGGACTTGATTTTTTCCATTTTCGTATAACATCGTCAAAATATATATTAAACAATGTAGGTGATAATGTACATCCTTGTCGAACTCCTCTGAAAATATATAAAACTATTATTCTACCAGTTATATTATATGGTTGCGAAACATGGACTCTTACTTTAAGGGAGGAAAGGAGATTACGAGTATTTGAAAATAAAGTTCTTAGGAAAATTTTTGGACCAAAGAGAGATCTACAGACAGGTGAATGGAGAAGACTGCATAACAGTGAACTACATGGTCTTTATAGGAAGCCAGATATGATGAGAACAGTTAAGTCTCGTAGACTGCAATGAGCAGGACATGTGGCACGAATGGGGAATGAAAGACGTGCATGGAAGCATCTTGTAGGAAAACCAGAAGGAAAACGCCCAGTTGGTAGACCAAGAATGAGGTGGGAGAATAACATTAACCATGATTTGAGGGAAGTAGATTATACAGGGGATGATTGGAAAACATTGGATCAGGATAGGGATATATGGAGAGGTTATGTCCGCGCGGCCATGAACCTACGGGTTCGATAGTGCCAGTGAGTAAGTAAGTGTAAATGAATTACACTGCACAGCTTTATCTGCTTACAGAGTGATCTCACACAAGTAGTAAAGAAAATAGGGAAACTGTGCTCTACAAAGTAAATGACCGAGTTACAAAGAACTAAGAGACTAAATTTGATATTTATACATCAATATGGAGCTTCAATATTAAAAACTAGGCGTGAAAAAATAATTACTACATGACGATATTATGATGTGGGTTAATGGACGGTTATTGTCTTTATTTTGATATTGAATTGGATATTGGATTAGGAGGAGGTTAAGGTTTCCACTTTCTAGATAACCGCCTTGAGACTTCAACCAGGTTGTCCAATACTAATTTCATTTGAGGCTGAGTCGACCCCAGGCCTGTACTCTCCGAAAAGAAGACTTAAAACATCTAACAATTAGATAATTGTAATTGTTAATAAGAACAGGAATGATAAGAATTAAACTTAATTCCCATTATTAAACAGCTCACCATCTGAAGGCAGAATTGGTTTTTTGTTACATGCCAACACAATGGAACGTTATAAATGTTGTCAATAAGTCCTGAGATATGTACAAGGAAAAATATCCTTGGGAAGGCCCTTTAAGACTTGGAAGGAAACCGTAACAAGTCACCAAGCCTACTAATTTTCTACGATAGTGATAATGAAAATGATGACTTCATATAAGTTATTCATAACTCAGCCATTCTACTTTCCTGTCTTCTAATAATGGTTATGCAAGGCTAATCTATAAGAAAATTTAAAAGGGGTGTAATTCATGTACATCCTGTATATTTTACAGTGTCTGAATGTTTTAGGAACAAAGTTATTTCTGAAATGATTTATGAACGAGTTCAGCAAAGTGATGCTAACCCAAGTGACGTACCCTCACAACAAGACTACTGACTGTTCTCTTAAAATCCGTACTTTACCAAATACATATAAATAAAACTCATGGTAATTTGAAACCAGTTTCTACTGTGCGTTAAATTAAAGACGTTTCCATTAATAATTTCAAATCTCCGAAGAAAACCAAACTGGAGTTTTTTGGTGCTAATGAAAAATAAATATCTCAGTTGGTTGTAAATGTATTAGGCCTACATTTAATATGTTATTAACCTCTTTTATTTTAATTACATTACTTCCCCAATTAACTCACAAAGAATATATTATTCTCCCACCTCATTCTTGGTCTACCAACTGGTCGCTTTCCCAATTCATTTACACTATGTATATTAATCTTATTTGTTTTCATTATTCCGTCAAATTTGATTAAGAATTAACATTTTTTCACATGACATTATATTCTTAAAATATCTATCATTGTTGAAAATTCCAATGATATACTGATTTCATCATCATCAACAACAAGGATTAGGGCCAATGGCCTGTTTCGATCTCATTATAGGTCGAATTGGTCCTTCCATCTCTTCAATGGTCTTCCCAACGCTCTTCTCCCTTTTGGTTTATAATTATACATTCTCCTTGGTATGCGCTGTTCATTCATTCTTAATACGTGCTGAAGATAAGCATTTTGGTAATATGTTATTCTTTCACAGAGATTAAATATATTAAGTTCTGTTCTTATATCTTCGTTTTTATTTTTACTGATTTCAAGAGTAATTTAATATATACAACCGCACGTTTTATTTGTGGTATTCGCAAATTTGACCATGTTACACCGCCCCTGGAAAAATTATCGTGGCTCGTCTAAGAGATCGTAGAACTGTCCATTCCCTATCCCTTCTCTATAAAATACTTCACACATCATCAGACTATCCGACACACATAATGTTGACACTCGATCCCATCAGCACATTGTCCTTTATATTCCTCCTCATCACACTGTATATTATTCATTATCTTTTACGGTCTCACTTACCAAAACATGGAATTCCCTTCCGCCCTATGTCACAGACTGTCAAACTATAAGATCCTTAAAAAACAAACTAAAGAATTATTTAATAACAAACTAACTTATACGCCTCACTGATAGTATTCTTTTAACAATGAACATATTAAATTATTTATGAAAATAATATTAAGAATAACAAATATTTTCATTTGTTTTGTTTTAAATATTGTATAATCGTAAAATTATATATCTCATTATTTTTTTTGTTATTAGACAGGGACAATTTAATATGTCTTGCTTGTATACATTTTATTATTAGTTTTAGTCTTAATTTTAACTAACATTAACTGGTTGCATTACAGATCGTAATATAATAATTAGATATTATCTTTTTGATCAAATTTTTATTTAGTATTTAATATTAGAGTTAATTGAGATTGTTATATTCTGATGTAATATATGTTTGTCCTGGTGAGTGGAAGAGAAGGCCACATGGCCTTAACTCCACCAGGCAAACTAAATCTAATCTAATCTAAATTGTATATGGGTAGCAATTCTACACAATTATTTTTGCATGAGATAGCTAGAGTTGCAAATGTTGTAGATATTGATGCCAAATCCATAGTGATCAATAAAAGTTTACAACATGGGTCGGGAAATTCTTTGATTTTTCACTAAGATATGTACGATTAAGTATTGGAGCATTTTTTCGTAACATAAAATATCTAGGATAGATTTTTACTAGAAATAATTACATCTTAATCGAAATCAATGAGAAATTGGCTTCTGGTAATCGTTTCCTATGAGCATAGAATACAATTATAACTTCTTGATACATATCTAATAAAATAAAAATAAGACTTTACAAAACAATGATTAGCCTGAACGTATTGGGGTATACGGTAGCGAAATTTGGACACTAACTAAAAGGGCTATGGCACGTGAACAAGTATTGGAGTCTGGCGAGTTGGAGCTAACCGGGAAGACTCCAAGTTCTATACAAATACATAGATATAATAGCATATATAAATACAGTAGAGAAGAGTGGTTGGGACACTTATATATAGAATACCTCCAAGGCAATACTGGACGCAAAACTTGACTCTAAAAGAAGACATGATAGATCCAGGATCACATGGATGAATGATGTGGAGAATAATTTAAGATGAACTGGAAGCAGTAATTGGAGACAGAAAGTAAAGGACAGATCAGTATGGCAAGCTCTTGTTCGGGAGCTCAAGGCTTACCCTAATAGCTGTAGTATCGAATATGATGATGATGACGATGTTGATAAAGGATTACGTTCTCCTAAAAATATGTATTTGAGTGTTTTCTTGAATGTATAATTGTCTCACTACAGAATAACAATATAGCACTTCATAAACCTATGTCTAATACATCATGGCATACGCTAGAAATGTCAAATGCGACCTTAGAATAGCTAAATTTTCTAGCCCCACATCTCACGAGTAAGGCAGTATTGAGCATGTGTTCACTGTTTTTTCTAATCCATCTGCCCGAAGGCAGGTCCTTCAGTGCAATCATAGCATTTTCATACTATACTTGCAGCTTTACTAGGGAATTGTAGGTGTGGTAGCTTCCCGTTACTTTCCACACCGGTGAAGGATGATGATGATGATGATGACCATATGATTTCGGGGACCGTTTGGGCCATAAAGTTTTCCTGACATTTGTCTTACAGGTGAGGAAGAACCCCGATAAAAACCTCACCCAGAAAAACTGCCCGGATCGGGGATCGAACCCGGGCCCACTGCGTGACAAGACAGCACGCTACCTCGAGACCACAGCGGTGGACGTTTTTCTAATATACTTATAAAATGCTAAGTATTCTAAATACTTCTCTTGTCACAGTCTCTTTTTCGTTTAAATTTTTCCCGATCATCTATAACCGACTTACTCACTGGCACTATAGGAACCGGAGGTTCATTCCTCGCTTACATGAGCTCTCCACACATTCTTATACTAAGTTAATGTTTTACAATCATCCCCTATATAATTTATCTCCCTCAAATCATAGTTAATGTTATTATCCCACATCATTCTTAATCTACCTGCTGATCGCTTTTCCTCTGATTTTCCTACAAGAAGTTTCGATGTTCCTCTTCCATCCGAGCCACATCCCGGACAACGAGAGTTAACTGTTCGTATTATGTCTGTTTTCCCACAAAGTTAATGTAGCTCTCTGTTTTGTAATTTTCATTTACTTGTCCGTTCGTCTCTCTTTGATTAAAAACATCATTATGAATTTATTCTCAATTGTTCGTAATGTTTTCCTCCCTTAAAGTAAGAAACCATGTATCACATCCATATAATATAAATGGAAGAATAACAATTTTATATATTTTAGTTTAACTTTTTTGAGAGAAGACGGGATGGCAAGAGTCAATTTAATGAATAATAACAAGTGTTTCCAAAGTTCAGTCTATGATTAATTTCTATGTGCAACTCATTCATATTTGTAATCATTGTTTATAGATATTTCAATTCAGGCACTTCTTCAAAATTCCCCTCATTTCTATCATATAGTGTATTTATACATGTGATTATATATTTAGTTTTATTGATATTTACTTTTAGTCCCAGTTTCTAAGTGTTATCTAATGGAATGTACTTCTTTGATTTTAGTATTTCCTCATTATCGGCTAATAATACGTACTAAATAACGCTGAGCAACAAAAAATGAACTTTGTTTTGTCTCACAAAGAAAAATGTGTGATTCTGATAGTATTTTTTCTCTTGAATTCAAATATGATATCGGTTTTTCTCCATCACGCAAGGTTTCCGAGAGACAGGCATTTATAATTTCAAACACTTTAATATTTTCTACATTCGTAACTACACAATATTCGAACATTCAGACTCACCTAGAAAGTAAGAAATGACGATTTTCTGCTATATTTCGCCTTTAGAGCATCCCTATTGATGGTCCAACAATAATCGGCCAGCATATTAGGATTCCATTTGCTTTATATATCTTTTCCATAGCTGAAATCTCTTGATGTAAGTGTTCCCCGTGCTCATCGCTCATTGCGCCAAGATGGACAGATGGACCAAAAAACGTTTATTAAAAAAATAATTATTTAAATCCATTAATTGAAATTGAAATAAAAAAACTGTGGGTGATGGAGAAATTCCGAATACATATTTGAAAAAACGATAAAAAACTGTATTAAGTACAACTATTGGTACTCATGAGACAAAAATCATGTTGACCAGTGTAATCAATATATACTAACAATTTATTAATAGCATTAAGTTGTAGGCTACGCATTTTATTGATGATAGTATTACTAAGTTATGTAGATAGGAAATAACACTATGAGGTTCTTTAATATTGTTTATTTTTTATTATTTCACTCACCTCATACTTCATATAAACCTATGACTTGATAGCCAACTTTATTAAGTTATGTAGATAGGAAATAACACTATGAGGTTCTTTAATATTGTTTATTTTTTATTATTTCACTCACCTCATACTTCATATAAACCTATGACTTGATAGCCAACTTTATTAAGTTATGTAGATAGGAAATAACACTATGAGGTTCTTTAATATTGTTTATTTTTTATTATTTCACTCACCTCATACTTCATATGAAGTATGAGGTGAGTGAAATAATAAAAAATAAACAATATTAAAGAACCTCATATGAAGTATGAGGTGAGTGAAATAATAAAAAATAAATAATATTAAAGAACCTCATAGTGTTATTTCCTATCTACATAACTTAATAAAGTTGGCTATCAAGTCATAGGTTTATATGAAGTATGAGGTGAGTGAAATAATAAAAAATAAACAATATTAAAGAACCTCATAGTGTTATTTCCTATCTACATAACTTAATAAAGTTGGCTATCAAGTCATAGGTTTATATGAAGTATGAGGTGAGTGAAATAATAAAAAATAAACAATAGTATTACTGCTTAATTTGTTCTGAGAAATTTTATGGGTCTGTCCTTTATTATGTATTTTATATAATTGATTAACTATTTTAGTTATTTTTAAATGTTGAGGTACATATTAATTTTTATTTATGTTGAAAATGTGTACACTGTTATTATATTAATGTGTATTTATAAAGTATCATGCTGTTGGCTTCAATTAAATAAATTATGGGAAGCTTTAAAACACGCTAGTTAACTAAAAGAAAATAACAGTATTCAGCATCGCCCCGGGAAGTCTTTTTCTACCTTGTGAATGAGTCACATACGTCATCATTAAACATAGTGCCAGTGTAATTGCAAAGCATGCCGGTAAGGGAATTTATTTGCAGCAGTTAAGATATTAAGTTTAATCTGTCGCAAAACAGTAAAACTTCATGATCATGACGTTATAAAGGAAGGGTTCAAAATACATTCTGTAAACTTTCGTTCATTTCCAGTAAAAGGCAGTCGAGAACTAAAAGTATGTGCGTTATTTATTGAACGATCCACGTAATAATAGGATACGTGTACACGTAACTGCAGTAAACACGTACTCTGTGGCATGTACTGTAACGTCCAACACGTTTTGGATCCACATCAATGAAAGTTCTTTTATTTTGTCCCTACATGTGAAGAATCCGTAGTTGATGTTTTGTATACTTTTTTCGACACTCTGTATATCTCAACCAGTTAAAACGCAGAAGATGAAACATTGTTTTCGAAAGGCCTACATATTAGAATAATTTGAAGAAGTTTAATAATTTAGTTGAGGACGACTGAGTTACCAGGTAAAAAATTATTAATTAGCATCTGTATATCTTGCTAAATGTTTTTCTTACTTTCCGTTAACAGAGTTTAATCTTAAAATACGAGTTTTCATAACTACACTTTGAAGTTTCTACAGTGCTACTTATGCTGCTGTGGGATATACTGAATTCCCTTCACGTAACTTCTTTCAGGAATTGGAATTCAATTACTTTTGGTGTTCGATTTTATTTCCTTACCTTGAATGGAAGTGTAGAACCTTGGTATGGGTGTACGCCACCGAAGATGTATTTAAAACTTCCAAAATGTCGGATTCGATACATACCAGGCTCTACATCTTCATTTATAGTCCACGTGATCAAAACCTCACTGGAGCCAAGAATTGGGGAAACTCGGATCCAATGGAATCTAAAAAAAACAGTACATAAATATTGTATAATGCAATCAGAAATATTGACATGGCAAAACAAAGTTTATACACTTACTGGTCATAAACATACCTACATATTTTTAGATTTCAATTCCATTGCATGATAGGCATAGAAAGTTCTACCATCCGACGCTGGCCTCACATTCAAACTCAGATCTAGGCGGCCATCAGTATAGTAGCAATACCTGGTCAGCATGTTGGATAGCCCAGTCGTTGTAGGTGATTTTTCAACTTTGAATCGCTACTTATTGTAGCTACCCAAATTTCTCAAGTCGATTGATGACACCGATCCCATACTGGTCGAAAACATATGAGTAAATTTATTCCCCATGGAGACTCGAACCAGCGGATATCCCGTAGCTCTGCACCAAGGCACGTTGTCTTAGATATTTTGGCTGCAGTGTGAGACATATTTAAATTTGCTTAACCACTTATAACCACTAATAAATAAAAGGACTATTTCCGTTTTGTGACGGTTAACAGATCTGTCTAGCAAACCCAGGAGTCTAAGAGTTTAATATTCCATGAACGGAATTTTCAAAATAGTATTCTTGCATCGTGGGGGATGTTGAGTCTCTATTTGAACTCTGAAATTGCCAAATCATATTAACTAACGCACTGGCACTATCGAGCCCGTAGGTTCATATCCGCGCGGACATAAGCTCTCCATACATCCCTAACCTAAGTTAATGTTTTCTAATCATTCCCTGTATAATCTATTTCCCTCAAATCATAGTTAATATTATTTTCCCACCTCAGTCTTGGTCTACCAACTGGGCGTTTTCACTCTGGTTTTCCTACAAGAAGCTTCCATGCACCTCTTTCATTCCCCATTCGTGCCACATGTCCTGCCCATCGCAGTCTGCGATACTTAACAGAACTTAATATATTTAATCTCTGTGAAAGAATAACATATTACCAAAATGCTTATCTTCAGCACGTATTACGAATGAATGAACAGCGCATACCAAGAAGAATGTATAATTATAAACCAAAAGGGAGAAGAACGTTTGGAAGACCATTGAAGAGATGGAAGAACCAATTCGACCTATAATGAGATCGGAACAGGCCACTGGCCCTAATCCTTGTTGTTGATGATGATTATATCTGACTTCCTATAAAGGCCATATAGTTCACTGTTATGTAGTCTTCTCCATTCACCTGTCTGTTCATCTCTCTTTGGTCCAAAAATGTTCCTAAGAACTTTATTCTCAAATACTCGTAATCTCCTTTCCTCCCTTAAACTAAGAGTCCATGTTTCGCATCCATATAACATAACTGGTAGAATAATAGTTTTATATTCATATTACAAACATTAAAACGCCATTCAGGGATTACGTATTTTTTCTAAGAGTGTGAGTACCTGTATTGTAATCTCCAGTCTAGTTACAGGAATCCTTCAGTCCGACTTAGACTGTCGGAGGTGCCGTGCCAAGGAATTGTATATTATTTAAAAGTAGGAAAATTACCTGTGGCTATTTGTATAGTAGTCCTATACAGATTGTAACAATATATATGTCCACCGCTGTGGTCTCGAGGTAGCGTGCTGCCTTGTCACGCAGCGGGCCCGGGTTCGATCCCCGGTCTGGGCAGTTTTTCTGGGTGAGGTTTTTATCGGGGTTTTTCCTCACCTGTAAGACAAATGTCAGAAAAACTTTAAGGCCCAAACGGTCCCCGAAATCATATGGCCATCATCATCCTTCACCGGTGTGGAAAGCAACGGGAAGCTACCACACCTACAATTCCCTAGTAAAGCTGCAAGCATAGCATGAAAATGCTATGTTTGCAGCGAAGGACCTGCCTTCGGGCAGAATTACTATGGATGGATATATATAAATATATATATATATATATATATATATATATATATAAATTGCAATACTTTAAAACTTTGCGTTCTGTCATAAATGCATATTTTATATTTTGTATGAAAGTCTACTCCACGGTATTATATAAGTTGTAGGTCGTCTTGCAGATCCGACACACTAAATTATATTCCCATGTTCCATACCCGATTTTTGAGTTGACCCATGACCGCGAGGGGACTACAACCCTCCCGTTGGTCCCTTCTGACCCTATTTTTGTATTGTTTAGGCTCAGAGTCATCACACAGCAATCTGGTGCCCCCCAACAGATACAACAACATATTTTCAACACCTACGGATTACCAACCAAACTATTTTTTTGCCTAAAATGAGATGAGATTAAGGGTAATATGAAATGAATGTATGAATGAGAAATGAAATGACATGAAGGGCAGGGAAGGGGGAATGGAGTGTGTTGGTGAGATGAAGTTCAGAAAAAAAATATTGGTATGGCCCACTACTCTCCTGGAACCGCCAGGATTCGAATCTGGGATCCCAGTCATGGTAGCTGCGCGTGCTAGTCACACCTCTACCGAAACCGTAATGCATCATATTACAAATTACACATTTTGTAGCATTATCTTGTTCTTTAATAAAATATGTTTCCTCCAATGAAGTATTGTTGGCACCTGACTTTAATACTGCATACTGAACATAAACTATAAACATGGACCACAACTGTACTATAAGGGAGGAAAGGTATACATGACGTCAAAATTTCCTCTCAACTCCTCATCTAAGTTCTCTCTTATTTCGCATCCACTGAGGAATCGTGCTCCGAATCGAATTTATCATCAGTTTATGATGGATAACTTAGGGCTTAAAGTTTCTTGCCATTTTTCTTACAGGCGAGAAGAAAATTAAAGAAAAAAGATCCACTCCAGTAATTGTTTTCCGACGGACGATCGAAATCACCCATATCATCTGAGGCAATAACATTTTTCCTATACTTCAGCGGCGAAATCATAAACATTGTTTTGATCGTTAATACTGTAATATGTCGATTTTGTTAACTGTACCTGGTTTCCCAGTTTGCATCTGTTGCTACGACAATCCATTGCCGGCTGCCTTCATCAAATCGCTCCACTGTTAAGTATGTGAATCCAAGAGTCAAGTTATTTCTGGGATGTCCTGCCACCTGTTAGAGAAATGCGAAAATTAAGTATTAAATAGTTGATATGCCATTATATGTTATTTTACAATTTACTCTAAATAATTCATAAATGTCCAAAAATACAGCTGTTGGCCTCCCTTTGTATTATCATCGGTCATGATTGTTTATACTACCACTAGAAAATTATTATTAGAATGTATTCACGTAGACTTTCACGGCCGGAGTTGCTATGATGATCTTGAAGAAGATTTTCGGGCTGTAGGCCGTGGTCGTGAGGCTTGTAGTTCCCCGACGTTTCGCCAGAGACTGCGTCTGGCATACTCAAGGGTTGTCTTGAGGATGCCAGACGCAGTCTCTGGCGAAACGTCGGGGAACTACAAGCCTCACGACCACGGCCTACAGCCCGAAAATCTTCTTCAAGATCATCATAGCAACTCCGGCCGTGAAAGTCTACGTGAATACATTGTCTTGAGGATGCCAGACGCAGTCTCTGGCGAAACGTCGGGGAACTACAAGCCTCACGACCACGGCCTAGAGCCCGAAAATCTTCTTCAAGATCATTATTAGAATGGTCTATCACCTACTCCAAACTGTCCATTATTAAGAAACTCCGCAGTTCCACGACAGGCCTAGAAGGTCCTTGGCCTATCAGTCAGCACCTGGCCTCACATACACATGTGTTAATAACTGATCCAACCAGTATAGGGTGACATGAGATCAGCATGTTGGATCCCCCAGCAGATGTAGGTTATTTTCTCTAACTGGAGCCGCTACTTATTACAGCTACCAAATTCCTCACGATTCTAGGAGAGGGCAGATCTCATGCTGGCCGAAATTCCATGAGACAATTACACACTTAATGGACTCTGCACCAAAGCACCATGTCCTAAACCGCACGGTTACGGTGCGAGACATCTATACAAGAAGCTAGATGGAAATTTACTGCATTATCGAATCACCAACGTAAAGTATAGACCTGTATATCGAGAATTTTTCCCACAAAACGAAAATAATACATTACATTTTAATTTTGTGCCTTAGAGCAAGAAATGGTAAGCACCAATAAGATATTTATTATAAAATCAACGTTCCTCTCCGATAACAGTATTCCTCCTTCTAACAGTCAATACTTACTTAATACTCAATACAGGCTTTCCACTTTACAGCAGTTCGCCTTTGATTCCTGCTTTCCAGAGATTCCTATCTTCCCATTGCCCTTCTTTCATACCCCTCTTCATCATGGCATCATATATTCCCTCATACCATGTTCTCTTCTACTTCTGCCCCTCTCCTTTCTGCCTGGTATCATCCAATCTAACACATGTTTAGGCCACTGGTCTTCCGACATCCGTTGTACATGTCCATACCACTGTAGAGCTCTCTTTGTTAACCTTTTAATAATAGTTTCTTGTGCATCCATTTCTTGTCTGATATATGGATTTCTAATATGTTGTAGCGTGGATATTCTCATATTTCTCCGTAATCCATCCATTTCTGTCGCCAATATTCTTTTCTGCATCCTTTCATTTATTGTCTAGCTTTCTGATCCATATGTAAGTATACTTTCTATTATTGTCTGTATAATCTCTTTTTTCTTTTTCTGGTCAAATTTCTATTCCATAAAAGACCATTCAGGGATCTAATCGCCTTCCTTGCAAAATTTATTCTGTTAATAATAAATTTTTCACAAGTACCAGATCTATCTATTATAGATCCCAGATATTTAAATTCTTCAACTCGTTTAATTGTCATATTTTTATTTGTAGGTCTTTTGAATTTCCTCCGATTTAATAAGTTTTGAAATAATTTATCTTCAGGTCACCTACCTCAAATGCATCTACTAACTTTCTAATAATATATTCTATATCTTCTTTATCTTGTCCTATTATAATCTTGTCATCAGCGAATAATAAATTGTGCTGTAAACGGTCATTAATATTGATTGCCATTCCCCTACATGAGTTATTCCATTTCATTAATACATCTTCTAAATATATCTTGAACAATATTGGTGACATCCCGCATCCTTGTCTTAATTCTTTTGTTATATCAAATTCTGAGGATACTCTATTTCCAACATTAATACTTGCTTTACAATCATACATTCCTTTTATAAAATGTATAAGAGATTTAGGTACCCCAAACTTCTCCATTGCCACCCAAAGCTTGTTGATGGGTATAGAGTCATATGCCATTTCCAGATCTATAAGTGCCATATGCGCTTCTTTCTCTTTAGCCAACATATTTTCTGTAATCTGCCTAATCACAAATATATTATCAAGGCACGATTTACCTGCTGTAAAGCCTGTTTGTTCTTCTAATATTTTATTTTGTATTAGTTCCTCCAATCAAATTTAAATAACCATACTTAACATTCTACTAATTGCTGCCATAACACTGATCCCTCTATAGTGTGCTGGATCTCTTTTATTCCCTTTATTTTTGTATATTGCACTAATATATGATAACTTCCACTCATCTGGAATATGATCTCCTTCTATCACTTGGTTAAAAAGTCTAGTTAAAATTCTTATAATTCCTGAACCACCATATTTAATTAGTTCCATGGTCATTCCTCCTGGACCTGCCGCTTTTCCATTTTTTTGTTGTTCTCAATACGTTTCTTGCCTCCTCTTCTGTTATAGGTTCCATTAAGTCACGCTTTCCCTTATCCAGTGTATCATAGTCTATAAATTCTCTCCTAGTTTCTGTTGAAAGCATTTTAAAATATTCCCCTCAATCTGATGTTTATTATGACTTTCAATAGAATAATGTAAAAATAAATAAAATACCCCCACAAAACACCATTAACTTCAAATGGTGAGATTGGTGCTTAGCATTATCTTACTCCAAGGCAGAGAAGTACTCTAATATTAACACTGTTTTTTATTGTCTCACTGTCAACAAACACACGTTAGACTGCATGAACTAAGGAGAATCTGAAATGTAATTATCGAATGTTTCGCTTGAATGATACGTAATGGCAGTCTAACATATTCATATTTACCCGTACAACTTATAAATAGTAATGACGCACTTTAACTTATCAGATCATGATTCCAAGGTAGGATTCAAGGGACTAACACATGTTCTTTAGATACCTCTTCTTTCATGCCGAAGACATTATGTTTTATTTATAATTTTCGGCCCTAGAGCAGGTCCTTCACTACAATCATAGCATTTTCATGCTATGCTTTGCAGCTTTACTAGGGTATTATAGTTGTGGTAGCTTCCCGTTGCTTTCCACACCGGGATGATGATGATGATGATGATGGCCAGATGGTGTTCGGGGACAGTTTCGGTTGCAAAGCGTCCTCACATTTGTCTTACAGGTGAGGAAAAACGTCTATAAAACCTCATCCAGAAAACTTGGCCCGACCGGAATCGAACCCGGGCCCGCTGCGTGAAAAGGCAGATACATCCAGACCACAGCGGTGGACAGGAAGACAAAATACCTGCTGTAAATGTCAAGACGTGAGCCACATCCTTACTTACCACCTTAAAGAAAAAAAATAAATGTGTGTGTGTGTGTGCGTGCGTGCGCGTGCGCGCGTGTAATAAGTTTATTTACTTTTCCCGTATTTTGGAAATGACACTGTTCTCATTTTGTAACTATGGTATTTTCTCCCCTATATTTGCTAAAGTCTACAGCAAATATTTACATATACAAAAAAAGGGAATTTTAATACAATTTTATGTAGCATATTTTTTTGTGAAATTTATTTTTTTAAATATTTTATTTGACAGTTTTTAAATGTATAAACATCTTCCTGTACCCAATATTAAGTTTTTTATTTTCTTCCTGCATCCATCTTTATCCTTCCTGCAGTCCCCTGTCCTTCATCAAATTCATAATTCCCTCTACCCATATGTTCTTAGGTCTCCCTTTTTTTTTTCCTCCGATTTGGAATCCAATCCAAACTCTTAACTGGCAATCTACCTTCATTCATCCTCTTCACCGTTGAAATTTCCCACAAATTGTATAACTATTTCGGTAAAGTTAATTTTTTCTGGGGTAATACTTCAATAATTTCAAATCAAGGACAATTATTAACTATTATTGTAATAAAATTATAATTTATACAATTATTTGGGAAATAACATGTATTATTAAGGACAAAAATAGCATGTCCGAAAAAGTTAATTTCATAGCGGTACATATTATGAAATTCATTATGTTCTGTATAGCAGATCGCTTACATTATCGTTAATGCATTATTGAATAATAAATTAGTGATCGTTACTACTTACAAATTTAGCTTCGACCGTGTTTCCAGGTTGAAAAGTTCCATTGGGCTGCAAAATACAATCTCCAAACATGTGATTCCACTTCGGAGTGTCGTAAACTACAGGAGTCACAAATGTTATCAGGTCGTGAGTGAGATCAGGAGGTTCAGGACCGCCATCTAGTTGTGTATTCTAAAAATGTTACAAATAAAATAATAATTTTGTAAAATAATAAAAGCGAGAACTAAAGTTCAAATACTACTACTTGCTCCAGGGCGCAAGTGTTAGACAGTCCTCCTTTGGTCTCGAGTTCTAGCTACGGTCATTTTGTCACTCCATGTGGAGGTTGTGGTGAATGAAACGGAGCAAGAGTAGGTTTATCGGGGTTCCTCCCATTTATTTCCTGTCAAAAACTACATTCCACCCTTCCCATTATTCATCCATTTCGTTCAATTTAATTTCCTCCTGTGATGGACAGTCGTTTTCCTCGTGTATCACATACGTTCAGTGCATGGGGACTACTACTTTTTCTCGTCCCTCCACTTGTCATTATCCAGGACAGAGGTGGAGAGTTTACGTTTAATATGACCAGCAACTGATCTGTCCCAAGATACAAACAAATGTTAGCAATGGCAAAATAAATTTGTTTTTAAATACATTAGACAATATTATCAACAATAATTCATCCATAGTAATTCTGCCCGAAAGCAGGTCTTTCACTGCAATCATAGCATTTACATGCTATGCTTTGCAGCTTTACTACGGAAATTATAGGTGTGGTACCTTCCCGTTGCTTTCCACATCGGTGAAGGATGATTATGATAATGATAAGGATGATTATGATGGCCGGATGATTTTCCGAAGATCGTTGGGCCCTAAGCATCCTGACATTTGTCTTACAGGTGAGGAAAAACCCCGAAAAAACTCGCCCAGGAGCCTGTCCCGATCGGGAATCGAACCCGGGCCCGCTGCATGACAAGGCAGCACGCTACCTCGAGACCACATAGGTGGACCCATAATAATAATAATAATAATAATAATAATAATAATAATAATAATAATAATAATAATAATAATAATAATAATAATAATAATAATAATACCTAGTAATGAAAAAGCAAAAAGAGGAGTAGCCCTAATGGTACATAAATCTCTTGAACGTAAGATTGATAACTATACTTTCTGGAATGAAAGAATTATTGAAATTAGATTAAAAATAAATCGTGGATATTTGACAGTAATTGGAGTTTATGCACCAATAAATGGTGAAGGGACAGAAAGTGATAATTTTTACTCAATGCTACAGGATGTCACAGACAAAGTTAATCCAAATGATTTTATAGTTTTGATGGGAGATCTCAACGCTAGAGTAGGTACAACTAACATACATTCTATTGTTAGTACTTATGGTGAACAAACCATCAATCAAAATGGTAGAAGATTAATTGACTTTGCTACCTATAATAACTTTCCAATTACAAACACATTTTTTCAACATAAAGACTGCCATAAATATACATGGTCTGCTCGGAATTCTCAGTCAATTATAGATTATGTACTAACTAATCGTACATTTTTTAATTATGTTCTGGATACCAGAGTTTTCAGAAGTCTTGAACTGGAAACAGATCATTTTCCGCTTGTCTCCATGGTTATACCAACAAAGAACAAAATCACACACAATCAATTCTGATACCTCAAATTCCGTAGAAGAAGAATGGAATAACATCTGTAACATATTACGAAAAGCAGCTCTAGAAAGTTTAGGGACAAAACTAAAATGGCACAGGAAAAGAGGTCTCAGAAAATGGGATGATGATATAGCAAATATTATTGCTGAAAAAAGACAAGCATTTAAACAATATATAGCAACTGGGTTGTTAAATGACAAAATTGTTTATCATCATAAAAGAGCTATTGCAAAACGAGAAATCAGAAGAAGACACAGAGAAAATTGGGACACTTTCGTCTCTAATCTATAGAGAGATCTCACCAAATCTTAACCCAAAAACTTACAAAGTTTTAAATAATCTTAGCCAAGAGTGTAAAGAGAGTGTAAAATTAAATTTGATTGATAAAACCACTTGGGTTACATACGAGTATTTTCAAAATTTATGGTCCATCTCCCAGACTAATTTTGATTTACCCACATCTCAGAACGATGAATTTCTATATATCACTGAAGCAGAACTTGACACAGCTTTAGAGTCCTGTAAAGATAATAAAGCACCTGGTGAGGATGGACTTCATATATAATTGTTTAAATATTCTGACAAAACTCTTAAACAAAAATTTCTTCACTTACTAAACAAAATAATCTTGAGAGAAGACCTACCTTCATCTTGGCAGAAAGCCATTATCATACCAATTTTTAAAAAAGGTAACCTCAAAGATTGTAATAATTATCGAGGCATTAGCCTTCTCAACAGTGGATATAAAGTTTTTACAAAAATTCTAGCATCTAAATTACAAAAACACTATGAAAACTTATTAGGGGAAGAACAAAATGGTTTTCGTAAGGGAACATCCTGTGCCGATGATTATTTCACTTTAAAAATTCTTATCGAAAAGACAAAGAATTCAATAAAGAACTACATATAGCGTTTATAGATTTTATTAAAGCATTTGATCGAGTTGACAGACAAAGACTTTTAGATATTTTAACTGATGATGGAACACCAAATCAACTGATCCAAACAATTTTTAATCTGTATAAAAATAGCATCATAGCAGTACAAATAGGAACAAAATTGTCAGATTGGAAACATATAAATTGCGAAGTCAGACAAGTTTGCACTCTATCACCACTTCTATTTAATGTATACATTAATGCTATCATCAGACACTGGAGATTGACAGTTCATGGTAATATTCCTCTTTCAAGACACACAATTTTAGAACACTCTTATATGCAGATGATCAGGCTCTTTTCGGCAATATTGAAGATGAATTACAATATTCCACTCATCATCTTAATATAATAGCCCAACGATTTAACATGGAACTATCAACAAAATCTAAAGTTATGGCCTTTCAAGAGAAATTCTCAGTAAGAAGTAAAATTTGTATTCAGAATTCAATATTAGAGCAAGTTAATTCATTTAAATACTTAGGATATAATCTAGCATATAATGAGGAATGTGATATATCCTTTAAAATACAAAACTATAATAAAGCTTTAAGAATTATCAACCAAGTTTTTAAACCATCAAAAGTGCAGAGACACACAAGAATGAAAATCTATAAAGTTCTCGGTAGACCCATAATCTGTTATGGCAGTGAAGCTTGGACCATCAGAACTCAGGATGATCGTCATATTTCAGCCACGGAAATGAAATTTCTGCGACGAACTGCAGGTTATAGCCTTCTAGACCACCAAAGAAATTCAACAATAGCCAGAGAGTTAAAAATCGTACCTATATCTGAATACCTCCAAGAATATAGAAACAATTGGCTAGCCCATATTCAGCTCATGGATCGTCACAGAATACCAAAACAAATTCTTCACTACATTCCTCGAGGCAGAAGATCTGTGGGCCGACCTTTTCGGAGATGGCGGGAGACCGTAACGGGCCACTGGGCCTATTACTTGAAAGGCAGATGATGATAATAATAATAATAATAATAATAATAATAATAATATTAATAATAATAATAATAATATTAATAATAATAATAATAACAATAAGGGTAACATACTAGAATAGAATACTTTATTTGTTTCAGCAGTTAGAATTATTGCTCTGCTATTATTTTCCCTAACTATTTTTGTGTAAAACAAAATCACAGGTTATAACTCCACATACACATAAAATTAAGTAGCTATTCGTTGTTGTTGTTATTATTATTTTTTTTAATTGTGGATGAGCACATGTAGGACTACGCAAATTTTATATTATTATTATTATTATTATTATTATTATTATTATTATTATTATTATTATGTTATTATTATATAAATAATATAATTATCCCTTATTCTTCTTCAGTAATAGATCTTGGACTACATCTAGACGCAAATTTAACCTGACAAACACAAGTGAAACACATATGTAAAAAGACTTTCTCCATCTTACATTATCTTAGACGTTTAAAGAATTTTCTCCCAGTTTCGTTAAAACAAATCCTAGTGCAGAATCTTGTGTTACCACACTTCGATTATTGTGACATTATATATAATGATCTAAACTATGCCTTGTCGCAGAGACTGCAGCGTGTTCATAATGCTTGCATTCGATTCATTTTCAATATCCGCCGTTATGACCATATTTCCGAACACTTTAATAACCTCTCTTGACTCCGTCTTACTGACAGACGTAAATTGCACTCTCTTTCGCTACTTTTCAAGCTTCTGAATTCCTACATTCCTACTTACCTGGCGTCCAGATTTGAGAAGTTATCCTCCTACCACAATATTGACACTAGGTCACAAGATAGCAGTCTGCTAACAATTCCTCTTCATAGCACTTCCTCCTATTCTACTTCCTTCACAGTAGCCTCCGCCCGCTCCTGGAATCTCCTTCCTCAAGATATCAGGGGTTGCCGCACACTTGGCACCTTTAAGTCACGCTTATACAGTTACCTGTTGTCTAATAATTAATTTTTCTCTATTTATTTAATTTTATACTATGTCATTAATCGTTTCCTCTTTTTTATATATCTTGTACATATTATATATTTAATTCGTTAAATTTAGAGTAAATCAAAATACATTATAAATATTAATTGTATTGTATTCATAACTTGTAATCGTTTTTATATATATATATATTATATATATATATATATATATATTGTAATTTAGATTTAAGACTTTTCTTTTGTATTTTTTTAAACCTGGTTGAGTGGTAGACAAGGCCTTAAGGCCTTAACTCTGCCAGGTAAAATAAAACTATTATTATTATTATTATTATTATTATTATTATTATTATTATTATTATTATCATCATGGTCATCAACAATATGGAAATTTCAACAGACCAAACAAAAATTCTGGCATTTTTTTGGGAAATACCCAATACAAAGAAAATCTGTATCAATGATAAAATATTAGAAAGATGCAATAGCTTCCCATATTTAGGTTACAATCTTTCAATCTTTAAATAATTGGATATAGTAAAAGTAAAAGTAAAGTGATCCCACAACAGACCCGGAGGCCCTTGGGGTAGTAGGAGGTTAAGGCTCCCACTTTTTTCTAGACAATCGGCACTTGATGTCAGCCGGGTTGTCAGCCCTGGTGACGGCCGCCTTTCCCCCCAGAACAAGCGTCTGGTACTCATTTCCCGTTAGAGGCTGAGTCGACCCCAGGGCCATGATGCCGCCAGAGGGTTTGGGTCAGTTTAAAAATTCTGACCCCAACGGGACTTGAACCCTCGACCCTCCGGCTTGTAGCTCAGTGCCTTAACCACTACGCTACGGCGTGCCCCCTAAATAATTGGATATACCACAGAAAATGAATAAATACATAAGAACTATTGGCATTATAAATAGTGTGATGAAACCATCCCTTGTTCAGAAACACACCCGCATACGTCTTTACAACATATTAGCACGACCTGTACTCAACTATGGCAGCGAAGCATGGCCACTGAAGAAAGCAGATAGAAGCAGAATAACGGCTTGTGAAATGCGATTGATGCGAAACACGGGTGGGATTTAAAAAGAAATTGTGAAATCTTAAAGGAATTAAAAACTAAGCCAGTTTTAGACTATATTGATCGGTATCAGTCCAATTGGAAACAACATTTGGAAAGAATGAGTAATACTTGAATCCCAAAGGCAATTTATAAATATATACCAGACGCCAAAGATCTGTAGGCCGTCCAGCTAAGAGATGGCGTGAAAATTTTATGTGAGACCGTAAGAGGCCTTGTGGCCTAATACTTGTCAGTCAGAAGAAGAAGATTATTATTATCATCATCTCATCTGGTGCAGAAGAGATCATAATAAATAAGGATTGAAAATAAGATATTTGATGAGAATGGACTAAAGAAATTTACTAGTAGCAACCATCAGGAAGAAAATGGAGGAAATAAATGAGATGAGATACATTTATGGAGGCTATGGGGGCGAGAGACTCAAGAAAAAATGCACAGGATTGAAGAATATGATATGAATGATTGATAGAAGAAAACAAGATAGCTTAAAATGCTGATTTGTTATTATTGTTATCATTATAAATCATTATAATGTATCTATGTGACTATCATAGTCAGTAGTTCAGTAAGTTTTCAGTTTTGTTTCTAATTTTAATTCTAAGAGACAGTATTTCGTTACAAAGTACACCGTGTCCCATTCAAACGTCCCACATTTTAATTAATCACAACTCTAAAGTATGCGGAATTATGAAATGAGGTTGGTTATTAAAAGAAAGAGAAACTCAAATAATTTTTGTTTTCATTGTTGCAGTTAATTCATCTGTCACGTGTTGGACAATAATGACATAAAACAAAATGGCGAGCACAAACTGTTTTGTGGTATGCAGAGACGAAGTCAATAATTACAGTGCAAAGAAATTATCGGAGATAATATGGAGGAAATGCACCTGATGGGAAGACCATTAAGGCATAGCTTGAGAAGTTTCTGGCGACTGGAAACGTTAAAAAAATCAGGAGGTGCTCGTACACGTGTTTCAGAAGAAAAAATTGAAGAAATAGAGCACATATAGAGGTGTTTTAATGTGTGGCAATGAAAATTCTTTGAGTTTATGTTTCGTTTAATACCGGCCTCATTTCAAAATTACGTATAATTTGTTAGGTATGATTAATTAAAATGTGAGAGGTTTGAATGGGACACCCTGTATAAATAAGAAAAGGCGATTATTATAGAACTTACTTTAATGAGTGCAGTGGCAAGTTTTTTATACTGGTTCAAATATATCGTAAGAGTGTGAGGTCCGAATATTGTAGAAGCGCCTTCATAACGTTGCACCTGGAAAACAAAATTTACAGTAAATTACAGTTATTAGTTAACAAAGATAAGAATATAAAAAACGATACTGAGAACTAACGACCAACCAAATCGTTTTTAATGTGACGCATTATACAGCACCTCCATCACTCCGACTTAATCCGAAGCTTGGTTGACTAATAACACTGGCCAACACAATTTTTGTCTCATTAGTACAAATAGTTGTACTTAATGCTGTTTTTTTATCGTGTTTTTAAATATGTATTCGGAATTTCTCCATCGCCCACAGTTTTTTATTTCAATTTCAATTAAAGGATTTAAATAATTATTTTTTAATAAACGTTTTTTCGCCCATTTGTCCATTTTAAAATAAAACGGGGAACACATTCATCAGGAGATTTCAGCTATGGAAAAGATATATCAAGGCAAATGGAATCCTAATATGCTGGCCAATTATTGTTGGACCATCAAGAGGGATGCTCCACAGGCGAAATATAGCAGAAAATTGTCATTTCTTACTTTCTAGGTGAGTCCGAATATTCGAATATTGTGTAGTTACGAATGTAGAAAATATTAAAATGTTTGGAATTATAATAAATGTCTGTCTCTCGGAAACATTGCGTGATGGAGAAAACCCGATTTCATATTTGAATTCAGGGGGGGGGGGGAAATACTACCAGAATCACATATTTTTCTTTCTGAGACAAAAAAAAAGTTTATTTTTTGTTGCTCAGTGTAGTTAAGTTCAGGATTAGCTTCGTTAAAGGATCATAATGTAAAAATTCGTCAGCTTTTCTTTAGGCGAATTTTCCACAGTTACAAGTGATATTCATATTCATTCAACCTCACAGATGTGGATAAAAAGTCCTTGAAAGTTAAATGATCAATTTCTTTCAACCTTTCTCTAGAAATGTTTTAGTCATTTTCTCAAAGCGTACACATTATAAGAACTAATTAGCTATTATTATTTGTCGATGAAGCAATATTATTAGGCAGCAGCGAGGAAATCTAGACACCAAAACACACACACATTATATTAAGCAACACTCATAAAGAGGGAGTTAATATCAATAAAACTAAATATATGGTCACATGTAAAAGTGTATAACATAAATTGACATAAAATAAGATAAAGTTAAAATGTACCTTCCTAGGTCACAGCCGTCGTCCTCAACTTGTAGAATATGTATTTTTTTTTGTCTGAAGGCCTTTAAGAATCTCTATTCCATTTGCAGCAGGTCTTTCTTCGCTACATTACTTGATGTAATGTACATTAGGACTAGCACCGGAACATCAAGTAATGTAGACCTGCTCAAGATGGAATAGAGATTCTGAAAGGCCTTCGGACAAAAAAGCATACATATTTTATAAGTTGAGGACGACGGCTCAGACCTAAGAAGGTACTTTTTAACTTTATTTTATTTTATGACTATCCACCTGAACGGTTTTAAACAATTAATTTTATTAGTATTGATAAATTGACAGTTAATAACAAACGGGCAAAATTTTTAAGAGTTACTGAATTTAAATACCTAGGAACAATAATTACAAACAGGAATGAAGTGCATAAAAAATTTAACACAAGGCCAATTCTGGAAACGCATGCTATTATGCATTATAGAGACTCTTGGCATCACAGATTCTAAAAAAATAAATAAAAAAGTTAAACCGAAATATATATATATATATATATTTCATAGATATGAAACATAGTTTCTTACTTTAAAGGACATTAAATATTACTAGCATTAGAGAATAAAGTTCTTAGGAAATTTTTGGATCAAAGAGAGACGACCCGACAGCTGAATGAAAAAAAAAAAAAACTTGCTTAATAGTGGGTTACATGATCTTTATAGGAAACCAGACATAATAGTGAAGTCTGGTATACTGTGATGTGATACAAACGGGAAATGAAAGAGGGGTCTGAAAACCTCTTGTAGGAAAACTAAAGGTAAAACGCTGAACATGTAGTCCAAGAATTATGGGGAGAATAACATTAACAATGATTTGAGGTATCCATTATACAGATGATAATTTCGATAGATTAGAAAGAAAATTTAATAAAACGTAAATAACTCGTCTAAAGTGGTTATTAAAAGCATGATGATAAACTGCAATACAAACAATACAAAAATTGCATGAGTAATATAACAAACTGCGAACAAAACGCGTTTGTTAAATTTACTGGCACTATCGAACCCGTAGGTTCATGACTGCGCGGACATAAGCTCTCCATACATCCCTATCCTGAGTTAATGTTTACCAATCATTCCCTGTATAATCTACTTCCCTCAAATCATAGTTAATGTTATTCTCCCGCCTCATTATTGGTCTACCAACTGGGCGTTTTCCCTCTGGTTTCCATACAAGAAGCTTCCATGCACGCCTTTCATTTCTCATTCGTGTCACAACGTGCCCATCGCAGTCTACGAGACTTAACTGTTCCTATTATATCTGGCTTCCTATACATATCATGTAGCTCACTATTATGTAGCTTTCTCCATTCACCTGTCTATTTATTTCTCTTTACTCCAAAAATTTTCCTAAGAAATATACTCGTAATCTCCTTTCCTCCCTTAAAATAAGAGTCCATGTTTCGCATCCATATAATATAACTGGTAGAATAATAGTTTTATGTATTATACGTACTATACATTGCGCATTATTCAATGCTCTACATACTATTTCTTAGTTTAAACCAGCTGTTTTTTTATTATGTATCAGAACTCATCGTATCACGGTCCAAATTCATACGTGTCTAACACATCAGCAATTTATTTATCTGTAATTATATCACCAGAGATCATGCGTTCCTTATTTCAAAACACTCTTGCAATATGCAATATCCCTTCCCCCTCTGTATTATATGAAACCTTGTAGTTATCCAAATTATCAATTATTGTTAAAGTTATAGGAATCAGTGTAGCTTTCGTGAATTTATTATTAACTTATCGCACCTACTCAGTTTTTTTCTAGTCTATAAAAAATAAAATTTGAAAATTTTCCAACTTCAGTTTGAATCATTGTGCATATCTTAAATATGTTCTTCTCTGTAAAGAAATGTCTGCTTGCTGCTTTGTTGTCAAGTTATCCTTAAATCAATATTCTAATTTTTTACTCAATTATCGCCAATTACATTCACCTAATTAACAACAGAACAAAATATTATTTCATTCAAACCCGGAAGTTATACCTACGTTAAATAACGTTCATATGTCGAACCCAGAAATACAATTAGATGTTTTCTAAAGTTTTAAGAAGTCCAGTTGGTGTGATATTCTGAGGAAAAAAGTTCATAGAACTATGGGACGAGAAGACCCTATAGAGTTTAATAATTTTATTAATTTAATGGGTTAGACTATTTATCTTAATTTTTAAAATTATTTTGTTGCGGTGATAGGAAGATAAAGCTGCCTTTTTTATGGACATAAATACATGGTTAATTGACCTACTAAAGTTCAGGTGTCGCACTGTCGATGCATTGACAGAGCACTCTGCTAGAAACATAACGTTCATCTATCCCTATGGCGAGGGATAACGTCAAAATTGACTGACCATACAAACAATACCTATAATCTGCAAAAGAAGTCGCGATGTGGCCATTATAGTTAAATCGATTGTAAAACCACAAGTAAAACACTGAAATTTCTCGAGTTAAAAATTAATTAATTCATAGTAATTCTGCCCGAGGGCATGCTTTGCAGGTTTACTAGGGAATTATAGGTGTGGTAGCTTCCACACCGGTGAAGGACGATGATGATAATGATAAGGATAATGATGATGGCCGGATGATTTTCGGGGAACGTTGGGCCCTAAGCATCCTGTCATTTGTCTTACAGGTAAGAAAAAACCCCGAAAAAAAACCTAACCCAGGAGCCTGTCCCGACCGGGAATCGAATCCGGGCCCGCTGCGTGACAAGGCAGAACGCTACCTCGAGACCACAGCGGTGGACGAGATATAAATAAAGAAGTTAAAAGAAATAATTCATCTCCTTTCATTGGATATTTGTGTAATTCCTCTGCTAGTTGCACGTAATTTATTCTTCTGCCAGTACATCAAATAAAACACGTTTCATTGAGTGAATGTATGGATTGACCTATCTGGGTTCGATGCACCATTACCGGTTTTGCAGTTTTTTTTAACTATGTTGTGCATAATCTGAGGGTAAAATGCTTTTATAGCCCTGAAAGCTGCGCTATATGCAGGGATAATGTCCTATTCTTTGTGAATTTCCTGACGTACTAGGACTATATGGTTCTGAATACGTGCATTAGTGGCCACCAGCTGGATAATTAGTACACTGTCCTGCGATGAATGACCGAGGATTCAAATTCTCCTGTCTATGAAATCTGTTTTCATTTCCTGCTGCTAGTTACATCTGACGCTTCAAAGTTTCAACGTGTTTCAATAAATTATTCTGAGGCTATAAAATTAAACGAGAACGGGAAATATGCTGCTAAATGTATTAATAATATTTGCATTTTAACACTCTTAATTCTTCTTCTTCTCCGCCGCAGTTTAACTTTTAACCTTATACTCGTAGGTACGTTTACATGTCCACACTACCAGCACCCGGACATCATTTTTTACCCTCCTGGGGGAGGAGAACCAATTTTATATCAATACTTATTTTTTGGGTATCCAGAAGTTTTATTATAAAATGTATATACCTATATATTTGTGTTAAATATTTATTATGTTTACAATAACAGATTGCAACGGCCTATTAACTCATTTCGTGGTTAATTCAATTCATCAGTTATACAAAAATTATGTACGTAAAAATAATATAGATCTACACAAGTATACATAAATATAAGCATGGCATATTTTCTTTCTCATGTATACGTCACTGCATTCTCTACACAAATAGAATATGCAAAACACACACAATTTTGAAATTAATCTACTCAGGTATGCTTTTGCATGCAATATAATACTAACAAAACCAACAAAAAACAGAATGTAAACTAAAAATATTTACCTGGTTATAGTGAGTGGGTTACAGAAAATTTAAGATAGGAAACGCATGGTCTGAGACAATAGTTTAGTTAACTTTTGTTACTTTTTTTACATTTGATATTCATAATCCGTCGGCCGCGGTGGACTAGTGGTTATGCTCCTTGCCTCTGGTCCCGAGGGTCGCGGGTTCAAACCTGGCCGGGGTCGATGGATTTTTTAGGATGGAAAAATCCAAGGAGCAAGTCCTCCAGGAGGGACTTTAAGCCGTGGGTTCCGAGTCTGAAGATTTTCAAGGCTCGTAAAAGATCCTTAAACCTGAATGAAAAGGCCTCTAAGCAAAATTTACCGTATTTTCCCATCCTAGTACTACCTTGGTTTCCTAGATGTCAGTATGAGGCGGAACGCTGACCACGGACCACTCAAAATGACATCTATACGAAAACAAGTGCAACTAAGTTAGAATGGTTCAAATTCTTCCCTGTAAGGGGAGAGCGCCTAAATCTCTGTAAAGGGAAAACATGGGCTTACAAAAAAATATTCATAATCCATATTAAAATTAAATAGGAATATGGAATGATATGACATAGCTTCTGACATTAATTATGGATTGGATATAACCCAATTATTAAGAATTGATCAACCACATATCTTTTACAAAATATGCAATTCTTCAAACTATTTTTTTATGTATCTGTGGTTCGTAAATTAATTATGGGAAATAACATTATGAGGTATGTCCACCGCTGTGGGCTCGAGGTAGCCTGCTGCCTTGCCACGCACCGGGTCCGGGTTCGATCCCAGGTCGGGATAGTTTTTCTGGGTAAGGTTTTTATCGGGGTATTTCCTCACCTGTAAGACAAATGTCAGGAAAACTTTAAGGCCCAAACGGTCCCCGAAATCATATGGCCATTGCAATCATCATCATTCATATTCATCTTAGATTAAGCTTAGGATTAGGGACTCTCCTGGCGCACCAGTATCATCATCATCACCCATCATATCATCGGGGCAATGTAACCCCGCCTTCCAGGCGGTTACAAGTACCATTGGGTGTGCAAGTACATCATGCCAGGAGAGAACACCAGGAATGTCAAAAGACAACCTGGGGCATTTGCAAAAAAAAATTATGAAGTTATCAATTAATAAAAATTAATTAAATTAGTCACATCTCATCTCATACTTCGTGTTCTTCAAGCACGGAACTGCAGTTTTCAAGAGTAATCCCTCCCACCTTCAGCCATCATCACGACTGTCGAATTTCGGTATATATCAACTTCAAAGTTGCTATCTGGTATTGATTTGATGAGCCTTCACATCAAATCCCAAGGGTTTCATCCAAACCCTAGTTAAGGTCTAAAGCCATCTCACTCCACCCTATGCCACTGCTTAATTTCCATACTGGAGTTTCAAATGTAAACAAATTTTATAGCTTTTTTCTGAGATCCTGTGTTCCTATTTTGAAATTGTTTGTCTACAACCCCTTTATTAACCAGGCAGATTTATTGGATTTAATTAATTTAGAATCTGTATCGTAATGAGAGAAAATAAATGACATTTCATCCTAAAAAAAGATAACAATGTAATTAGAATATACTGACCTGGTATTCTTCGGGCGTAACAATGTAATCACTGTACACGTTGCAGAGACCAGCTATGACCACAGGTGTATTGGAAGCTCCTCCTAGATCCGCTATAGTGTTGCTAATGGTTGCCTTCAGTCTTCTGCCTGACATGGTGGTGAACTCCCCTGGTACACACGCTATGGCCATGTTACCCAAAATTGCCAACTGAGTTGACACTATACGCGGCTGCCATTCGAATGGAAAATCCATCTGCAAATATTTTCATTGATCATAGGCCTCACATATTTGTTTCGCATGAAATTTGTATCCGTTATGTGATTTATTCTACATGAATAATTGCATTTCCTGAGATGTGCTCATATACTTGGAAATGTTTGTCAAGGATATGTTTTTTTTTAATTAGGCACACATTTTATATATATATATATATATATATTCATTCATAGTAATTCTACCCAAGGGCAGGTCCTTCACTGCAATCATAGCATTTTCATGCTATGCTTGCAGCTTTACTAGGGAATTGTAGGTGTGGTAGCTTCCCGTTGCTTTCCACACCGGTTAAGGATGATGATGATGATGATAATGATAAGGATGATGATGGCCACATGATTTCGGGGACCGTTTGGGCCTTAAAGTTTTCCTGACATTTGTCTTACAGGTGAGGAAAAACCCCGATAAAAACCTCACCAAGAAAAACTGCCCCGACCGGGGATCGAACCCGGGCCCGCTGCGTGACAAGGCAGCACGCTACCTCGAGACCACAGCGGTGGACATATACACTGGTGTCCAAAAGTTTAGGATAATTTGTAAAACGGAAAATCAAAATGCTTAAAGAGGAGCAAGGAGTAAAAATTATTTATCAAAACGTTTCTCAATACATTTAGTTTAGTTTACATACTAAATTATAATCTCTCTTCAACAATGAAAAAATTAATAGCAATTATAAATGAAAATTGCATTGTTGCAGTTAAGCCCTGTTCCATAAATCTTCATTTTTAAAGAGAGTTATGATATAATCAGATGTAGTGTAAGAACAGATTGCAGTAAAATGGCACAAAGACAACATCTGGACCCTCTGCTTCGGGGTAGAATTATTGGGCGGCTAGAACAGGACAGACACAAACTGAGGTCTCCATAGCACTTAATGTGCCACAAAATGTTATATCTAGGTTATGGCGACGGTTCCAAGAGACCGGAGACGTTAGGCGAAGACCAGTGGGAGGTCGTCCAAGAGTTACAAATCCTCAGCAGGATCGATATCTTGCGTTAACTGCAAGAAGAAACCGAACAATGTCTGCCAGACAACTGAGTTCAGAACTTGCGGCCGCCTCAGGTATCAGAGTATCCAGACAAACTGTCTATAGAAGACTCAGAGCTGCTGGTCTGTATGCTAGACGGCCTGTAGTGTGCGTCCCACTCACCCTTGATAACAAGAGAGCACGTTTACGGTGGAGTCAGGAACATCGCGACTGGACTCTAAATCAGTGGAGCAGCGTGCTATTTACAGACGAGTCCAGATTCAGCTTGAACTGTGATTCGCATCGCGTGACTATCTGGAGGGAGCAAGGAACTCGTTACAACCCCATGAACATCATGGAAAGACATCCATTTGGTGGCGGTGGTCTCCTGGTATGGGGAGGTATAATGATGAATGCACGCACAGAGCTTCACATCTTCGCAGGTGGCACTGTTAATGCTCAGCGGTATAGAGAAGAGATCCTGGAACCTCATGTAAGACTTTTCAGGGGAGCTGTGGGTCCAGAATTCATATTCATGGATGACAATGCCCGACCTCACAGGTCACAACTGGTGGATGAGTTTCTTCAGGAGGAAGATATCCAGCGTATGGAGTGGCCAGCGAGGTCTCCGGATATGAATCCTATAGAGCATGCATGGGATGCCTTAGGGAGACAAATTGCATCTCGTCAGCCTCCTCCGAGGACACTTCAAGACCTTCACATTGCTCTTCATGAGGAGTGGAATTTGCTGAGCATCGAACTCCTGAACAACCTCATCACTAGCATGCCACGTCGATGTGAGTCTTGTGTAGCTGTCAGGGGTAATCACACCCCATACTAATCATTTAAACCATTGTTGTTCAACTTTTATGTTCGAATTCTGAAATGCAGTTTTCGTTTGTTGTGAAAATGACAAGTGAATGACGTATTCATGCCATTGTTTCTTTCGTGCCATGTTTCTAATTATCTGTGACATACCCTTACCAAATGTATTATTCTGACAAATGCTTTATAATAAGTCGGCAAATGAACTAATTATCCTTAACTTTTGGACACAAGTGTATATATATATATAATATATATATATATATAACATAGAGAATATAATCTACCAACGTTTAGGGCATTCATAGATCTTGAAAAGGCATTTGACAAAGTTAACAGAAATAAATTGTGGAATATAATGAAAGTATCTCAGCACCTAATAACTGCAATAAAAAGTCTATATGTAGAAAATAAAATAACAACAGAAACTGGAGGCAAAATTAAAAACAATATAACAGCAACAATAAATAGAGGTGTAAGACAGGGATGTCCACACTATATATATATATATATATATATATATATATATATATATATATATATATATTAAAATAATTTGTAGCACAACAGAATATAAAAGAGAAGATTGCTATTACGAATGCTTAATTCAAAGGTCAAAGGCAAACTAACACGAGGAAGACCACGGGAAATGTGGATTGACCAGGTGAAGACAAATTTACGAGTCAGGGAATACGATTGAATTAAAGAGGGGGGAAAAAAAGAATAACCTCCTGGGTGACATAATAATAGGATGATTATTTTTTCATAACTAAGGGTGCTTTAAAATGCTATATGTATTCCTACACATGACTGGTGTTTTAATTTCCCTGCTGGAGTTCGAATTTTCCTCAGTGAAACATTTCCATTGAACATGACCCAACAGCGGCTGTCGCATACACACTGAACGTGTAATCTCGAACTGACAAATATTTACCGCTATAATTAAATATTTAAATAAATTAAAATATTACTCCTTGTAGTCCAGTGTTATCGTATCTGGTTCTTAAGCTTGCAACTTCAAACTCGATTAGAGTCAATTTATTTTCACAGCATTAAATTCTTCTTCTAATTCTTCTTTTTCTTCTTCTTCGATCAGGGATTAGACTCTTAGGCTTGTTCCGGCTTCACACATTCCCCAACCAACGTTTCTATGGTCTTCCCAAATCTCTCCTTCCTTCGGGTTTATAATCAAGAATTATTCTAGTAATAAGACTATAGCTCATTCTTTCTAAGTGATCAATCCATTGACCTCTAAAATTATGAACACTTTTCTCTAATAATATTACATTTAATTATATTCTTATATCCTCATTTTTAAATTTATCTAACCTAGTGCAATCCTTAACTGATGTCAAAAAAACCTCATTTCTATAGCCAGCAATTTTTTAATGGCATTTCGTGTCATGGCCCAAGTATCTGATCCATATAGTATAACTATTATTGCTGTCACCGTATATAACTTCATTTGGGTTTCCTTTCTCGTTTTATATCTCAACGTTCTACTTATTGTTCCGTATATCTGTTGGAAAAGAGGGAGTTCATTTTTACATTCACTACCAGTATATTTATAAGTTATCTCACTTCCTAAATATTTGAAACTTGTGACCTGTTATCACGCATTCTATTAATTTTGTGCGAACACTACATTTTCCTGGAAAAGCCATTGTTTTTGTTTTTCAGTCTGAAATTTTAAATTACATTTCTCAGTTATATATTGTAGTTCATAAACTGATTTTTACAATTCATTTGCATTTTTACTGATTAAAACTTGATCATCTGCAAATAGCATCGTCTTTATAATAAAAATTTGGGTCAATTTCTATACTTCCAGTAGTTTTATAATTCCATTATCTAATAATGTCGTCAATGTAGGGCCTATATTAAGAAAAGAGTAGGTGTGATACTGTAACCTTCCTTACATCTTCATTCAATCTTAAGATGATTAATTTTTCTTACCCCCTCATTTATTTGCTTGCCTTTATATTTAAAATTATTAGTATTTTTTTAGTATTATTGGAGGCTGATTCGGATTTGAGGTGTACATATATCATCACTTTATCGGTTATATCCAACATTTATGCTGATTGTAGTGTTTTGGTGTAAACTTTTTATCACATTAAGTGGCAAGGGTAATTTGTTTTTTGTACATGGTATCCCGAAGTATTTTTCTTTGTACCCGCCTTTTCACAATCTATAAAAGCCAAATGGGTATCCTGATTAAACTCTCTTCGTTTTTTTTTTCTATTATTTGCTTTATTATTGCAAATATACTCTTACTTTAAGGAAGGAAAGGAGATTACAAGTATTTGAGAATAAAGTTCTTAGAAAAAATTTTGGACCAAAGAGAGATGAACAGACAGGTGACTGGAGAAGACTACATAACAATGAACTACATGGTCTTTATAGGAAGCCAGATATAATAAGAACAGTTAAGTCTCGTAGACTGCGATGGGCAGGACATGTTGCGCGTATGGGGAATGAAAGACGTGCATGGAAGCTTCTTGTAGGAAAGCCAGAGGGAAAACGCCCAGTTGGTAGACCAAGAATGAGGTGGGAGAACAACATTAACTATGATTTGAGGGAAGTAGATTATACAGGGAATGATTGGAAAGCATTAGCTCTGGATAGGGATGTATGGAGAGCTTATGTCCGCGCGGCCATGAACCTACGGGTTAGATAGTGCCAGTGAGTAAGTATTGCATATATTGTATCGGTACAGGAACGCACGATTCTAAAAACCATTATTTTGGATGGAAAATTAAATCATGTGTTCATGTTAAAGATTTTACGGCGCTTAGAAGAACCTTCTTCTTCTTCTTCTTCTTCTTCACTTCACGGGCTAGGCAAAATGCCTGTTCCGCCTCACAGTTGTTCTGTCCATCTTTTCACTGACCTTCCTCATTCCTTGAACCTCTTGGCTTGTAGTTAAATGCTGCTTTTGGTAATCTTGTTACGTTCATTCTTTCTACATGTCTAAACCATTTTTCTCTATATCCTTTGATTTTACCATTTAATGGAGATATATATATTTAACTCTGTTCTTATATCTTCATTCTGTAACCGATCCATTCTTGTGCAGCCTTTTGTTCTTCTAAGGAAGTTCATGTCTACACTTTGTATTCTACTTTGTAATTTTTTGGTTATTACCCAAGTTTCACTCCCATAAAGTAATGCAGGAACTGCCAATGTTTTATAAAACTTCAATCTGGTAGGCCTATCTCTTCTTGTTTTGTTATTTAATGTTTTATGTATAGTTCCACATATCATTTGAAATCTTGACAGTTTCACATTTACGTCTCTTTCAGTTTTTGTGTTTATAGTAAGATTACAACACAGATAATTAAAATGTGTTACATGTTCCAGAGGTTTGTTGTCTATTATGATTTTTGATCTTATATGTTCACTTCCCCAAAATGCCATTATTTTCGTTTTTTCCTTTGATATTTTAAAATTATATTCTTGGCATAACTGATTTAATTGATGTAAAGAGTACTGCAAATTATTTTCATCTTGAATAATAACCTCAAAACAGAAATTAGAGGCTTTAAACAAAATGTTCGGCTCTTTCACGGTCAACTTTTAATTGAGATATTATTGACTTGAATTTTAAATATTGACTTCGTATTAAATTCTACTACTGGTTCTGCTGCTACCGCCGCAACAACACAACTATCATTACTTCTAAACTGTTACCTACTTCTAAACTGTTACCAACTATTTAAATTTAAACACTTCTTCTGAATAATAAGACGAATAGAGCGAATGGGTACACCTTCAACTGCTTATAAATGGTTACTAGCCTATCACATTTTAGAATTTAGTTATTTATTTATTTATTTATTTTACATGTTGGAGTTAAGACCGTAAGGTCTTCTCTTTCACTTCACTAGGGTTATATTGTACATATAATAACAATTACTAATTATTACTTTATTAATATTACATAGTAGACATAGGCTTCACTCTCACACACACACACACACACATATATATATATATATATATATATATATGTCCATCCATCCATAGTAATTCTGCCCGAAGGCAGGTCCTTCACTGCAATCATAGCATTTTCATGCCATGCTTGCAGCTTTACTAGGGAATTGTGTAGGTGTGGTAGCTTCCCGTTGCTTTCCACACCGGTGAAGGATGATGATGATAATGATAATGGTAAGGATGATAATGATAAGGATGATGGCCATATGATTTCGGGGACCGTTTGGGCCTTAAAGTTTTCCTGACATTTGTCTTACAGGTGAGGAAAAACCCCGATAAAAACCTCACCCAGAAAAACTGCCCCGACCGGGGATCGAACCCGGGCCCGCTGCGTGACAAGGCAGCACGCTACCTCGAGACCACAGCGGTGGACGATATATATATATATATACATATAGCAAGTTTAAATGAAGATATCCAAAAATACCAACAAGAATGGAAAAATCAGAAGAATGGCAAGAAATAGACTTCCAAAATTGGCATTCCAATATACCCCAACTGGACATAGGGACCAAGGAAGACCAAAACATCGGTGGAAAGATCAAGACCATCTTCGCTAGGTTTACCGTACAGGCCACATGGCCTAAAACGAATTTGTTCATGATGATGATGATGATTTATTTATTTATATACAGAATTTTAATTACACATCTTTATGTGCCTAAAGTTTTATTTTCCTTCTCCACTCGTCTCTCTCCATCCAATCCATGTCCTCCAGCCCTCTTGCTCTCATTCCAGTTGTTATTTCCTGCATCCACGAGTTTCGAGGTCTTCCTCTCCTCCTTCTTCCAGGTGGGCACCAATCCAATGTTTTCCTAGGTAATCTTTCTTCTTGAATTCGCCATACGTGCCCATACCAATTTAATTGCTTACACTGTATATAATCTACTATTGAATAACCAATATTCATTTTTCTCTTATGACAGTATTTCCTATTTTGTCTTCCTTTTCTCCCAAAGCCTCCCTAGCAGCCATATTATATATTCAACAATATACTGATATTGCTTTTCAGGAGTATCAAATGTATTTTCAATTAACTTTTCGTCCAGACTCTTGCGGTAAAGGTATAAAATACTATCGTCCTCTAACAACTGAGTATTATATAGAGGTGTGTGCGTAATTTCTGATGTCTCCAATTTCTCTTTCTTATCGACATTCTTATTAAAATATGGAAAAAATATTTTTGCATTTACCATA
This sequence comes from Diploptera punctata, assembly GCA_030220185.1. Lineage (NCBI taxonomy): Eukaryota > Metazoa > Arthropoda > Insecta > Blattodea > Blaberidae > Diploptera > Diploptera punctata. The sequence goes on along the minus strand of JASPKZ010003844.1, from coordinate 550,375 downwards.
ATAATGATCACTGCCACAGGTTGGGCCTCTATACACTCTAACATCTTGTATTTTCAAATCCGTATTTTGTCCAACAATTATATAATCTATTATTGATCTCTGCTGTATATATTACATATGTATATAGTTGACAAGAAAATAATAAAAAATCTTAAAATGATAATAACAATAATGGAGGACTGCAGGATACACGCTACTAGATAAAAAAAATGAAGACATCTTAGAAGAATTACACATGGAACCTTTAGAAAACAAAATTTCTGATTATAAGTCAAGGTGGAGTCAACTTGTTCATCGAATGGAAGATTACAGGATACCCAAACAAATGTTAAGATATCAACCTGCAGGAAGAAGAAGACCAGGACGTTCACTCAAATGACTTCTGGATGGGTTTCTCTTGAGGCCGAAACAGATCAATAAATGACCTAAATTCGTGAATGTACGATGATGATGGTAATCTATAATTTTATTAAGTAATATTACTGACAAGAGGGCGAATGTAGCACTAACCTCTCCGGTAGCGAGGAGTATTGGTTTAGGACTATGACATTTCATGTCCCAAGCTGATGGTTTTGCCAGGAAGTTCCGTACTGTATTCCACAGAGGGTTTTCCGTCTTCATGCCTTGATGGAATGCAAAGGCACCGGGCCCGTCAGTTGTCCCTGCTCCAAAACTGTACCCCATAGCGGGAAGGCAGCCTCTTACCTGCAAAATAAATACAGTTATTATCAAGTGTTGCAAGCATCAATGTCTAAATACATAGAGAAAATACCTAATTTGCATAATAAAAAGGTAATCACAGCACAAACTGTTTTCATCTTATGAATAGAGTTGACGATAATGTTACCAATTAATATTAGGCCCCACTCATCAACATAGCTATATATATACATACATACATACATGTGTGTGTGTTTGTGTGTTTGTTTGTGTGTGTGTTTTTGTGTGTGTGTGTGTTTGTGTGTGTGTGTGTGTGTGTGTTTGTGTGTGTGTGTGTGTGTGTTTGTGTGTGTGTGTTTTTGTGTGTGTGTTTGTGTGTGTGTGTGTGTGTGTTTTTGTGTGTGTGTGTGTTTGTGTGTTTTTTGTGTGTGTGTGTTTTTGTGTGTGTGTGTGTGTGTGTTTGTGTGTTTTTTGTGTGTGTATGTTTGTGTGTGTGTGAGTTTGTGTGTGTGTGTGTGTGTGTTTGTGTTTGTGTTTTGTGTGTTTGTGTGTTTTTGTGTGTGTGTTTTTGTGTGTGTGTTTGTGTGTGTGTGTGTTTTTGTGTTTGTGTGTGTGTGTGTTTTTGTGTTTGTGTGTGTGTGTTTTTTTGTGCGCGTGTGCGTGCGCGTGAGTGTGCGTTTGTGTGTGTTATAATTAAATTTTTGACATTGAGCAATGCAAGGTTAATGTGACATGATAAGAAAAATAAATGCTCGGACGGGATTTGAACCCGGACCTCTGGGTTGGTACCCCAGCGTGCTATCCATCACATCACCAGGCAAATCCGATTCAAATATTTATTTTTCTTATATATACGAATATAGTCTATATATATATACTCGATTATTACTAGCTGTCGCGAGATCTCTGTCTTCACTGCCACCTAGTAGCTGACTATAACAAGTAAGCAAATTAAAGAAAATATGTTTACTTTATAGCAGTCACGCTTTATCGATGTTATAATTAAATTTTTGACATTGAGCAATGCAAGCTTAATATGACATGATGAAAATAAATGCCTGAATGGGATTTGAACCCGTTCATCTGGGTTGGTACCCAGCGTGCTATCCATTACACCACCAGGCAAATCCAATTGAAACATTTATCTTTCTTATATATATATATATCCCGTTCAGGCATTTATTTTTCTTATCATGCCATATATATATATATATATATATATATATATATATAAAGTGAAGTGATCCCACAACAGGCCTCAGGAGGCCCTTGGGGTAGTGGGAGGTTAAGGCTCCCACTTTTTTTCTAGACAATCGGCACTTTATATATATATATATATATATATAGTGTAAATGAAATGCGCTACGTACCAATTGAAAAGTTTAACCTATCAAACCAAATTAATCATTTCTTAATTTATCCTAACACCTATTACTTTTTACTAATTTTCAATATATGTCTATTCCAAATCTACAAGCAAGAAACATTTTTATATTAATCAACAATATACTGAGTAGTACTACAGAGGTCCTATGATATTGGAAACCAGACGTATGCAATGTAAAATGACCGAATTATAAGGAACATGACGGATGAGATGAGAATAAGCCTGTATTATTGAAGGTCTATGAAATACGAGGATTTTGGCTGACCGTGCTTGTTGCACCATCACAAGGGTAGATGAAATGGAAATAAAACGAAATAGATTTTATAACTATGTAGAACTGATGAAATGAAGTTTTTTTGGAGGGAAGAATTGGAGATACTTCGACAAAAACCTGTCCTGACTCCTGTTCGTACACCATTGAACCCACCTGGAATGACAGAGTGGATAGCGACTGTCATGGAACCATGGCTCAACTGGTCTTCCATTTTTTTTTTCCCCAGCCTGAAAATCCATCGACTGCGCCCAGGTTTGAAAAAGCGAATTTAGGAACTGGAAATAAGTCTGGTCCACCGAAACTGTCGCGTATTTTCATACCGCTAACAAACTATATACTTGCAATTTTAGATGTCCGGGTTTGTGGATCGAAGTACTCAGTTTCTTGTAGTGGCATGTCCACAAATTGGTGTATTATTCTGATAGATCCTGTCACTTCGCGGGCGTCCTTCTTATTCCACAAATCCTGTAATAAAAGTTATACTTAAGAAAATGCCACGATTATTACTATAAATTAATCAGCTAAATTAAAAATAAATTGTTATAACTCTCTGTGTAGAGTTTTTATATACTTACTTACTTACATGACTAGAAATTATTTTAGAGATTATTCACAATACTTATTTCTCTATTTCATCACCATTCACCATTCATGAACATACGAGTAGACCTGTTTCGGTCTCAATTAGACAGGGTAAAAAAATCGTCGTCGTCCTTGGTGGGCGATACCGAAGAACTGTATTAGGAATCCTAATTGGTGGCATTCGGGATACATGTTGCATCCATCTGTCTCTGTAGGTGGGTATATTTTCTTCTGTACTTTCCCTACTTTAATCTCTACCCTTATAGTACTTTTACGTACCCCCACGTCTACCGAAACTCACCGGGCCACGACCTATTAGATCGCTTACAAACTATTCTCCCAGGAAGATTAAAAATAAAACGTATGAACATTAAAATTATTGTAAAATTAATCCTGTAATTATCGAGATAAAAGTAGTTTGAATGAGAAGGATTAAACAAATTGCTAATAGATAATTTATTTAGGCGAAAATGAATCTAGTTAATACTCATAATAGACTATACAAGAATTGAGGTCCTCCCCCGATGAGTGATCAGCTCAATTCCATCCCTATCTCCAAGACACACGAGCATTTAAGACTAGACACACCATTCTCTCATACATTAATAGGGCTACTAAATAAGGCGAATATGAAAGTGTGGTTATAATGGCCAAATGGTGTTCGTGGAATACTTACTTCTAAGATAAACGTTAAAACTTGAAATGTACCTGTTGGCAGGTGCCGTCGTCCTCAACTTTGTTAAAATGGTGTTTATAAAATTAACTGGAGGCCTTTGCTGCTACAAACACTTGGAGTATACATTATCGTAAACAACAACAACAACTAGTAGCAGAAGCTCAATCTGCTGGTGATGGAAGTTAACTTACGAAAGGCCTCCAGTTAATTTTATATACACCATTTTAACAAAAATTGAGAACGACGGCACCTGCCAACAGGTATATTTTAATTTTTAACTTTTATCGTATGACTATTGACCTCGACGGAATTTCATATGCATTTTATTGGTATTGATACTTACTTCGACCCTAATTTTTTTCCAACACTTATTTTGCAAGGGTGATAAAGCCTCGAAAAAAACTTCACTCAAGAAAATTTCATCCTACTGGGGATCAAACCCAGATCTCCTGCGTCTGAGCAAACGACATTGCCAGAGACCACAGTGGTGGGCCAGAAAATATGTAAATGATTCGTACATTAATTTCACCACTATTTATATTTGCGTTTAAAACCAAAATTCTGACAATTTTGTTCATCCTTGGCGGAAGAACGGCAGGCAATACAAATATGAAAGTAACTTGTGTTTCATTTGAAATATATTTATCTGTTAAAATAGTATGAAGTAAAGAATTTTATGATATAGAAAATCAATATAGAGTACGGTATACATATGAGTCATTCGATCGTAAAAAAGTCATACGTTATCTATATACACTTCTTTACTTTGTACACTTCATGAATGTTGTATTGAAAATAATTTTAAAATTTAAAAACCACTTTTTTATAATGTACTAGCTAATACCCGGCGTTTGCTGCTACTCCTAAATAAATGTTAATGTGTTTTTACCACCAGCCGTGCGCTGTTATACTTGCCCGGGAATCTGCTTATCCCGATCTTCTTGTCATCAATGAAAGACAAAAATGGTTATTGTGAGTTATACGTAAGAGATAAACATATGCTGTCGCTGACTTTTTTGTAGAGTTGTGAGATATTCAATTCTGTGTACATTAATTTTGTGTATTTGTTGTGGTTTAGGCAGTGTAAGCCATTTAAGCATCAAAATAGGAACTTTATTTCACGTTTTTCACTACAAAGGGTGATTTTTAGGGGTGAAGGGGTTGAATATCACAACTCACATATAGCCTATGTTCATCCCTGGAATCTCCTGAACATTTTGCAAAAAAAACATGAAAATTGGATCAACGGTATGGCCGCGCATAGAATGCCAACAAACAACAAACATTGATTTTTATATATTATTAGATTTTCGATAACCAAGTTTAGATATATATAATAAGCTATGCAAGTCATCATAACCACATCATCAACATACCATACAATATTAAGGTCTTTATCAGGATTATCACACATTCTATATCCATCATTAAGTGTAATGTGTTTTATAATTACATTCATTATTATTTTAAACAATAGATGACTTAGGAAATCTCCCTCCGAACTCTTCTGTTGGAATCTTTTCCTACATTTTCTCATCCACTCTTATTCTGTTCAATTGCCAGTAAAAATATCACTATTAAGCAAAGTCAGCCCATTCTTCTACAATATTTAAAACTTCTTTGAGTTCCATCCTATCAAAAGTCTTTTCAAGATCAATAAAACATAAAAATGCAGCTTTATTATATTCAATAACTTTTTCTATTAATCCATTAGTTAAATTAATATTTTAAGGAGAATTGTGCATAAAAATAGAAGAGAGAAGGATGAGGTTAGAAACCAATTAAATATCCTAGCGATAGGCGATTGGAAGAACTGAATGGAACCAACGTGTATCTCGCATGGCATCGGACACAATTGTACGTGTGGTAAGAGACAATCTACCTGAAAACAGGAAAGAGATCGCCAAGAAGACCGAATAGGACAAGGAGGAACTCTTAATTTCTGGAAGGAACAGAATGTGGGTTTCATATTATTATAACAATAATAATAACAACAGTAATAACAATAACAATAATAATACCAATAATATATTATTATGAAGAGAAAAAGAAGATGAAGAAGAAGAAAAAGAAAATTTACTTAGAATTTTATTTCTCAGATTAAACGATTTTTAAATTTCCAATTGCATTCAAATCTCCCATTTATAAAAGACACGAAAAGAAGTACGGTACTCATTCCTACAATACAAAGTTAATAATAATAATAATAATTATTATAATAATAATAATAATAATAATAATAATAATTATAATAATAATAATAATAATAAATTTAATAATAATTTAATAATAATGATAATGATAATAATGGTGATGATAATAATAATAGTTTTATTTATGTTAATAGAGTTAAGACCACAAGATCTTCTCTTCAGCTCAACCACTGAGTAATAAAGTAATTCAGTTACCATTTAGATATATTTCAATTCAAATCCTACATCCTTAAAAATAAAACTACTTCTTCTTCCTTTCATGTGATAAATCTAGTGGTCTGTTACGGTCTCAATCCAACATTTGAAGGTTCTGCCCAAAGTTCTCTTGCTTGGTGGCTGATAATTTAAGATTTGACGTGATATTCTTGTTCTGCTCATTCTTCTTACGTGAGATTTCTAGTTGTTTCTGTATTTCTGTACATATTCCACGACTGATTCTGTTTGTAATTATTTTGAGAATCTCAGAATTCCTTTTATGGTCTGTTCTTGAGTAACCTGCAATACGTCTCATAAATTTCATTTCTGCCGCAGTTAGTCTTTGTTCATCTACACTGCGAATTGCCCAGGCCTCACTGCCGTAACATAATATAGGTCTGGCCAGTGTGTTATAAATTCTAGTTCGTGTGTGAAAATAAAACTTTACGAATGCAATTCAAAGCAGGGATCAGCTATATGCTTAATGTGATTTACAATTTTATCAAAGTGGAGCCTAAGCAGTGCACAATCAAGTGTTATATTTATACAAAATAAAATAAAGTAAAAAAATGCTACTTCAAAACTTGAAGTTATGCAAGGTATAATTTTACATCTTAGGTTAATTTTTATATGTACACTAGCTAATACCCGGCGTGCGCTGCTACACCTAAATAAATGAGAATTAATGCGTTTTTACGTTTAGTTGAATACGTAAAAGGAAAATAATTATAAATTTATATTTTTAGATACCCCGTCCTGATTACCCGACGTTGCCCGGGAATATACTTATCCCGATCTTCTTGACATAAATGAGCTGAAATACGAAAATTAATGTGTTTTATGTTTAGTTAAGTAAGTACAGGGAAACATTTATATCATAATTATTTTTAAATACCCCGTGCTGTTTACCCGGCGTTGTCCGGCAATCTATTCATCCCGATCTTCTTGGCATAAATGAGCTGAAAGACAAAAATTAATATACTTCTTATGACTAGTTGAATAAGTCAAATGAAAAATAATTATAAACGTATATCGTAATTATTTTAAGATTCCCCGTGCTGATTACCCGGTGTTGCCCGGGAATCTACTTATCTCGATCTTCTTGGTATAAATGAGCTAAAAGACAAAATTCGTTATTGTGAGTTATCCGTAAAATAATATCCGCCATGTGCTGCTATGCATGCACTGGAATCTACGTACTTGTCTCGATCTTCTTGGCATCAATGAAAGACAAAAATGGATATTTTGAGTTATCCGTAAAAGATAAACATATGCTGTCGCGGACTTTTTTATAGAGCTTTTTGAGATATTCAATTCTGTGTACGAGTACATTAATTTTGTGTATTTCTTATGGTTTAGGTAGCCTAAGCCATTTAAGCGTCCAAAGAGCTACTTTTTTCACGTTTTCCACTACAAAGGGCGATTTATAAGAGTATCACAACTCTCTTATAACCTATGTTCATCCCAGGAATCTCCTGAACATTTTGCAAAGTACCTCATCACAATCGGATCAACGCTATGGCCGAGCATAAAGTACGAAGAAACAGACAAACAAACCAACAAATAAACATCATTTTTATATATTAGATACACAAAGTTCTGAATGTAGTTATTATCCACATAGCATTTTCATTATTAAAATATCAATAAATTTATATGTACATACATAATAATAGTTATCGACAGTCACTGACATGACTGGGAAGTGAAATCGATCTCTGCTATAGATTTTTTTGGAATGAATCCGATTTAATCGGACATTAGAATTAAATTCGTTACAAAAACACATCAATTTTATAATATACAGCAGAAGAGATAAGAATGCATTTATTTCAGCATACGAGTGACTTATTTACATGAGAAAAATAAGCGATTTATTTAGATCTCAAATTATTTCAAAGCCCTTATTTATAAAACGTAATTAATCTATTCAATGGCTCCTGGAACCCAAAGGTTAAATGCCTCATTAACTAAATAAAACCTTCCATTGTTATCTATCTTAACTAATTGAACTCAGTTCTTATCTCCGAAATCCACTTCCCTAAGAACGATTCGAATATTATCATTACAACTATACTAACGTATTTCTAATGATCTTTTTCTTAATGGCCTTCTAATAAAAAATGTTGAAGGCGTTTCTACCTCCCCAACTTAAGATAGATAATCTGCTCATCTAAGACTTACTCATCTGGCTTTCCTCATTGTGAAACTGTTTTATAAAGCTTGAGATATTAAAAACAAAGGTGACGTTTATTAGGATGGAATAACATATACTTACCCAAGCCTTATCGAACAACATCCCCGATATAATTCTTGTACTCTGGAACATGTCGAGTCCTGGACCTGAAGCGAAGCACATCTCGTTATTTCCTGAACACGAACTTGTATGCACATCACATGGTCTGCCTGAAAACTCGCAGCGAGGCCCGTTTATGTTGGGAGACACGTCTCCCAGATTCGTAGAAGCAAACGTAGCTACAAATGGACCCTGTAACATTTGAGTATATTACATATAGTTTTATTATAAAGAACTTCCTGAATTTTCAGTCATAAAATATGTATGATTTATAAAGATTATTGTTTGGATTCTATCTAAGTTGCCGAAAGTTCAATATGAAAATATCGTTAGCAAAAACTGACAATAAGTAAAGTTACTCTAACATGCAAGTTAGAATTATAAAGGAAAATGATCGAGCAGGTTATGGTAATCAAATATTTAGGTGTGGAAAAAACTATCTGGAGATCGTTATATACAGAATGTTCCAAAATGATAGATGGGGTTTCAAAGTTATTTAATTTCCCTTACATGAAATATATAAGAACAAAAGTTACATGGGATTAAAAACAAACTCTTCGAGCTTTTATAACATACTCTATAAGTGTTCGATGTGAGCACCTTTCGTCACAAGGCACACATCTAGCCGATAGTCGAATTTCTCCCAAATCTTGGTCAGCACATTTGGAGTAATGGATTCAACAGCAGCACAATCCTTCTCAAGTCTGGAAGGTCGATTGGAAGTGGTGGTACGTACACATGGTCCTTCACATACCCCCCACAGGAAGAAATCACAAGGTGTGAGATCGGGAGATCGTGGAGGGTATGGGAATGAATCATATCATCCGGACCGACGCGTCATTTGGTGTTCATGGATGTCCTGGACTTTTCCTTTTACAGATACATCTAGTTGCTTCTAACTGTTTATACCATTGACGGATAATTTTATCTGTCGGAAGATCAACTCCAAATTACCGTCGGAAAGCTCGCTGCACTGCATCAATGGAACCAGATCTCGCAAATTAGAACACACAGAATGGCTTTTGTTGAGGAATCGCCATTTTCACAGATTTAACGCTGACGACGTAATAATAACAAGAAACAAATTACTGCAGACAGGATGTGAAACTTTCACAGTCTTTCTTTCATTATAGCAAATAATCACGCATTCAATTTCGTTTGTAAAGCTATACCAACCCCGTCCATCATTTTGGAACACGGTGTAATGAAGTCACTCATCAGGCTACTAAAGCAGAGAGAGAGAGAGAGAGAGTAGCTAGGTGTGTGAATTATTTATTATGGAAAAATAAATACTTAAAATAAATATACCAAAACAAGATTATATAAAGCAGTGATACGCCCAATAATGACCTATGTTTCCGAAACAAGAGCAGGGACTGTTAAAACAAACCAAACTTTATAAACAGATACAATTAATATTCTGATGAAGATGGTACGTAAATCAAGGAAAGATCAGATTAGCAATTAAGAAATAAGAAGGCAGTTGAATATTCAGGCAATAGGTGACTGGGTGGAAAAAATAAGACTTGAATGGAATCAACATATATCCCGTATGACACCAGATAGAATTGTACGCATAGCAAGAGATAAAATATCAGATGATGGGGAAAAAAATCAGAAAGACCAAAAGAAGAAAAAGAGATTGAGGGATTCCTAACTCTGGATGTAACAGGTCATGGAATTAAAACAAAGAGAAGAACTCTAAATAACTAACTAACTCACTTGCAGTATCGAACTCGTAGGTTTATGGCCCCGCGGACATAATCTCTCCATACATCCCTATCCTGAGCTAATATTTTCCAATCATCCCATGTATAATTTATTTCCCTCAAATCATAGTTAATGTTATTCTCCCACTCATTCTTGGTCTACCAACTAGATGTTTTCCTTCTGGTTTTCCTACAAGAAGCTTCCATGCACATCTTTCATTTCCCATCCGTGCCACATGTACTGCCCATCGAAGTCTACGAGACTTAAGTGTTCTCATTATATCTGACTTCCTATAAAGACCATGTAGTTCAGTGTTATGAAGTCTTCTCCATTCACCTGCCTGTTCATCTCTCTTTGGTCCAAAAATGTTCCTAAGAACTTTATTCTCAAATAATCGTAATCTCCTTTCCTTCCTTAAAGTAAGGGTCCATGTTTTGCATCCATATAATATAACTGGTAGAATAATAGTTTTATATATTTTCAGTTTAATGTTTTTGAAAGGAGTTGGGACGTCAAGAGTCTATGTAATACATAACACATCATTATTCAACATTATATTTATTTTATTTTATTTTATTTTATTCTATTATATTTTATAAATATGTTGTTTTCAAACTAAGCTGGACGGAATCATTGAGTCCATTACATTTTATAGATGTTTGAACGGACATTTGTTAAAAGAGCAGATGCCACTTTATTGTTTGTTTGTTTATATGAAACCAGAAGAATAGGTGCGCAATTTCATGTTAGAAGACAATAATATATCAATTATAAAGAAGTTTAAAGTACTGTCCTTTACTTGACATTTTGTTTTGAAAAATGTGGACGTAAGTCAGATTTTTTGTTATTACTGAAAAATTTAGTATTTTTAATTGAATAGTTCTATTACTTTTTATTGGTATTTGAAAGGACATTTGTTAAAAGGGCAGATGCCACTTTTTTGTTTCTTGTTTGTTTATTTTTGTTACAAGTTTATTGTTGATAATAAATCAGGTGAAAGTAAAAATATAAAAATATCAACTGAAAAATAAGTAATTTGATGAATATGATTTTAAAATAGAAAATTGAATGTTTGATCCGAAAATCCAACAAATTATGACAAAGAATAAGAAGGAAAATTGAATGGTTGAAGCTTAATGAAACAATACATTGGAAATATTACCCTCCCAATCATTCGTCCTGGGTTCATACGTTGTTCAAACAACACTTCTGCATATCCAGTATTGTCAGACGAAACTAGCGTATTCGTGTTATTCATGCTATTTGGATGCACGGGAAACCAGTGTATGGCCCCCAGCGGCGTCCCATTGTCTGCAACTAGTTGTAGTTGCACCATAGTCGTGTCTATATTCCTGTCATATCTGAAAAATTCAAACGGTACATATCATGTTTAAGATACGAAATAAAACAAAAACACTATAATAGTTCTAGTTTGAAAGCCCGTGGGAACCCATATCCAGATGGAAGTATAATATTTATACACTGCTCAAAACAATTAGAGGAACACTATGAAATATGCAAATATTTTTTCATTGGATAAAGGTACAAACATGAAATTAATAATGTACATTATTTGTGGTTATGTATTTATTTATTTATTTATTGCTCATGTCAGTAAAAACAAATGAATAACGCTGACAATTAACTTTTCAAATAATTCCGCTATGTAAGCAATTGAATCTTGTGCTTATTTTTCAAAGTTAAACACTCGTTATATAGAGTTAGTATCGTGTATGGCCTCCACGACATTCGATGACACTTTGACACCTTCGTGGCATGCTCCCAATAAGATTCTGGATTTCCTCTTGCGGGATATTCTCCCATTCCTCCTTCAGAGCATCTCCAAGTTGCTGCAGAGTTTGTGGAGCTTGATGTCGGTTCCTGACCTTCCTGTCTAGAAGATCCCACAAGTTTTCAATAGGGTTGAGGTCTGGGCTGACCGCTGGCCACTCCATTACCTCAATTTCATTCCTCCTCAGGAAATCCCTGCTGACAGCCGCAGAATGTGCCCTGGCATTATCCTGCATAAACAGAAATCCAGGGCCTACTCCAATGGCAGCAGGTACTACATGCTCTTCCAGAACGTGCTCGATATACCGGACAGCATTCAGTCGCTGGGGAACAAGTACAAGGTCCCTACGATTGTTGTACATAACTCCGGCCCACACCATTATGGAACCTCCTCCGAATTTATCAATTTCCTGTACAGCCACTGCAGAAAATCTTTATCCTGGCCGTCCCCACCCCCTCAATCGACCATCACAACGTGTAAGACGATACCTGGATTCGTCCGAGAAGAGCACAGACTCCCACTGGTTCAGGTTCCAATCACCATGGTTTTCAGCATTCGTACGTCTTGCTGTCTTATGCCCATTTGTTAAGCGTGGTTTTTTAACGGGCCTTTTTGGACGAATGTCCTCTTTCCTTAATCTGTTCCTTATGGTTTGGTCTGAAACCCGGATTCCGGAAGCCATATGAAGGTCATTCTGCAGGTCTTTTGCAGTTTTTGTACGCTGTCGAAGAGCAGAAAGAACAACGCATCTGTCATACTGGGGGCTTGTTTTAAATTTACGGTCCTGGCCACGTCTTCTACAATACTGACCTGTCTCTCTGTGCCTGTTGCGTAACCTGTACACCACGGAAGGAGAAACCCCAAGCTCTCTAGCCACTTGTCGCAGAGATTGACCTTGTCGTAAAAGATATAGAGCATGATACACTTCAAACTCATTTAAATGCCTCATTTTGTCAGAGACTTCAATAAACAAGGCAATAATCAACATTCGTCACTATAGCAACATCAGCAAGCTTACCAATTAGAAGCGGCCAGTGCCTTCCAAAATAAAAAAAATTCTCTATATTTGTTATTTGAGGTAATTTCTCTGTATTTAGGCCATGGATCTTTAAAATTTGTATCCAATGATAAAATTAATAATTCAATTTACATATTGTCCAACTTTCAGCATCACAGCTTTCAAAAACAATTACTTATTCAATTTATTACAAGTGTTCCTCTAATTGTTTTGAGCAGTGTATATATATATATATATATATATATATATATATATATATATATCCATCCATCCATCCATCCATAGTAATTCTGCCCTAGGGCAGGTCTTTCACTGCAGTCATAGCATTTTCATGTTATGCTTTGCAGCGCTACTAAGGAATTATAGGTGTGGTAGCTTCCCTTGCTTTCCACACCGGTGAAGGATGATGATGATGATCATGATGGCCGGATGATTTTCGGGGACCGTTGGGCCCTACGCTTCCTGGCATTTGTCTTACAGGTGAGAAAAAAAACGAAAAAAAACTCACCCAGGAGCCTGTCCCGACCGTGAATAGAACCCGGACCCGCTACGTGACAAGGCAGCATGGTACCTCGAGACCACAACGTGGACTCGATCCTATAAATGTTATGTTTTATTGTTCATCAAACGTATTAGTGAAAATTGCAGGTGATCTCACATAAGTAAGTTAAATTAAATCATCATCGTGTCCATGATAAGACCTCTGGCCTATTTTGCTATCAGAAAATTTATCTTCCCATCTTTTTTTTCTGATTCGTCCAATATCTGTATTGACATTCAAAAACTTTGTATATTTTTTTTAAATCCCAAACACATCACGGTGGCAATTTACAGGTCTTTTTATCTCCCCAATTCTTTGGTTCCTTAGAGTTTAGATAATTGTTGTAATCTCAAATATATATTCTGACTATTTAACTCATGCCCCAAATGGGAGTCAATGGACAATCACGTTTCAATGATTTCTGTTTTACAACCAATCACAGTAGTGTTTCACCAAATGTTTATCAATATTAAATTTACCATATTAAAGAAAGCTCCTCCTTTTTAATAATATTTTGAACAGGTCTGACCATTATTTTGCAGTGACTGAGCCCATGAGACATACGGCTACCAGATTGTATATATAGTGCATAGATGTCAACACATGCCGCATGAGGGAGTTAATATAAAAACATTTGTAGCAATTGATTATACCACCAAAAAACGAAACCACTGTTTGCACTTTCTTAAATGTATTTTTCCCAGGTAACAATCCAGAAAAATAGAATTGTCATATTTACATCATACGACATCAGAAATGAATTAATGTAGGCTACAGTTTGATGTGTTTCATTTTTTCTCCACTAGAGAGCATTCTTACAATATTGCGTTCCTTTGGCAATAAATAGTATGATCTGGTTGCAGTGATAAACAGAAGAAGCAGATGAAGCGTACCTATCGTTTCTCATTTGTTTTCAAACATCACCGTTTACATTAAATATATAAATATTTAAAAATAATTATAATTAAATAATGATTTGTGAGTAAACAGCTTAATTTTATTTGTTAAATAGTCCTAACAAATGCCACTCTTGATTTCCAAATTCTCTCTTCGTTTGTCGTGAATGTATCGATAATTTGGAAATCACTCGTGGCATTACTTATGATAAACATGTAATTTTAGGAACAGTTATCTAATAACTTACTTTGCACGTTCCGAAGCTGGATTCGCCATGTAGGCTGTAGGACTCCTGTTAATGCTTGCACCAAGAAGTTCTCCATGAGCTATGTATACCTTTCCTCTAGTCATATTCTCATGTGCCCTGCGTACGCTCTGTAACATAGCAACACTTGATTTCATTTCAACAATGCATTGTTTTGTTGTGGCATAGACTCAGGATATTATTATAAGTCACATTGAAGGGCGGATGATTTGACAGTCAGTTAAAACAAAAAAGTATCAGAGAGAAGTTAAATTACATTCTGATTTTAAAATTACCAAACTACTTGTTATTTGTAAATAAAAATCACATATAATCGAAAATCAAACTTGATATAGGAAAGGTTTTTTTTGCACTGGTCAGTCATGTTACACTATTGCGGTTACCATACCCATCTTACAGACGTTCACGGGTTCAAACCTGGTCGAGCGTCGATGGATTTTCAAGGACGTAAAACTCCTGCATATTATGTCCGTCGAATATATGGTAAAAATATTTTATAAAGGTTTTAATTTTATTAAGACTCCAAAACGTGCACACATGTGTGAATGAATAATTATAATTTTCACGTTAAGTCTATATAATGTTTTCAAATTACCTGTTTAAGAGATTTATTTTCATTTGGAGGAGTTGTAATAAAAGAAAATTTGTCTTTAGATATGGAACTCAAATCTAATAAACTATTCTATCATATTAGTACAAAAATTGAAATGTAACTGAGGGATTAATATCTTAGATTTACGGCAAGTAAAAGAACCTCAGGCCTGAAATAAGAGGTCTCTGACAATATTTGTCGCCCCTTTCACGTTCAAATCTGAATTACGAAGCTAATTAACCTGATTTTAGTGGGTGTTGTTAAATAAGGCACTAATCACTACCATAAAAGCGTAAATTTATTATAAAAATTTAAGTAGTCCATATTAATATCACGAACAAGTTTATTTTATTTAAGCGAACACTTATCTATCGTATTGTGGAGAAGACTCACTCGGTAAAAGGCAAAATGTCAGAGGTAATAAGAAATATTAAAGTCTACTGATGTTAAATCTTATGGACAAGAATGAAATAACCATAATATAAGTTGGAATATCTAAATGAAAAGAGATTACGGGTATTTGAGAATAAAGTTCTTTGGAAAATGTTTGGACCAAAGAGAGATGAACAGACAGGTGAATGGGGAAGGCTACAATAGTGAACTACATGGTCTTTATAGGAAGCCAGGTATAATAAGAACAGTTAAGTCTCGTAGACTGCGATGGGCAGGACATGTGGCACGAATGGAAAATGGAAGAGATGCATGGAAGCTTCTTGTAGGAAAACCAAGAGTGAAAACGCCCAGTTGGTAGACCAAGAATGAGTTGGGACAATAACATTAACTATAATTTGAGGGAAGTAGATTACACAGGGGATGATTGTAAAACATTAATTCAGGATAGAGATGTATGGAGAGCTTATGTCCGAGCGGCTGTGAACCTACGGGTTCGATAGTGCCAGTGAGTTAGTTAGTTATATCTAAATTGGATATAGTTCAACCAGACATCCTCAGAAAAAATGGTAATATGATGTTGTATTAAGACATTCCGGGCTATCCAACCGTGATCCATAACTGGTATTTACGGAATGCATATTTGGTGGTGAGTTCTTCTAGGTGGTATTCCTTGCGCGTAAGCTCGGCTTGTAGAAAGCTGCCACCTTGCATTCTACAATATGATGCTCTACCAGAAGAACATTAGAAAAATGTAGCTAGATTTTTTAAAGTAAAGCAATTATATTGCTTTATTTGAAATTGTCCATCATGGCGTAGTATGCAGCGTCCCTATCTTATTTCCGGCAACCCGGGTTCATTTCCTGACGGGATAGGAGATTTTGAATTTGCACCTAGGGTCTGGATTGTAAAAAATAGTAAAAGATAAACAATCCAAAAAACAAGAAGTGAAAACTGTTAAACGAAGAAAGAAAAGAGAAAAAAATAAAAGCAACGTAGAATAAAAAATAAACCAAAATGAATGATCTGAAGAAAGTGACCAAAATTATTCTAAAAAACATATCGCTCATTTGCTGCAATAACGTCATAACTAAAAAATTGTCGATTTTGAGTTATTGGTACCACATGAAAGGCAAAACTCAGTTCTATATCCAGGAAGAACGACATAAGCTATTGTATACAATGAGTTGGTATAGTAATTTGATATTTATGACAAATATAAGCAAAGGTATATGGATTTAAAACCTTTAAATGCTTCTCCTGAAAAACTATGTTTTTTTGAGTTATGACGTTGCAGCAAATGAGCGATATGCCCTGTTTTAAGGTGGAAAAATGTTGATCGAATATTTTCTAGCTTGAAAATGAAAAGGAAAGGATGATTTAAATGAAATGCTATATTGAAATACTAAAAATGTATGGTCGGTTAACTCCATTCTGATACCAATAGGGAATTAAAATTCCCTCGGTTTTTTATTTATTTTTATGCAATATTTTGCGCAATAACGTGTATTAGGTAATCGCTTGAAGCTATCTCGGTTAGAAAGCGGATTACGTTACAGTACATTCAATTGTGATCGTAATACAGATATCAGATTTCAAATCACGATTTCAATATTGATAGCTTTTTTTTAATCTCCTTATGGTTTTGTATAGATAACTTCTCTGCCTTTTGTGCTTTGCTGGATGACGTAGCTTCATTTCGCAGGCGCTCTTTTTATTATGTCTTAGATTCAGTTAAGTTTATTTTAATATAAATGGATTGCGCACAAATGTGCAAGGTTGATAACACAGCATTTTAACAATCACTAACACTTTAGGTTTGTCTTGCGTAATCACTAATTGTTTTTGTTTTACATGTTTCGATGTAATATCTTTCGCATTTCTGTTCACATACTTCGCATGTGCATGACGTCTTCGGGTCATGGAATGTTTTTTCTCTAAACATTAGGTGGTGGATTCCTTGCACGCTTAATCTTGTGATAACGTGTCGTATCTGGAAATTTTCTTCTGTCCATTTCCTGTCTATCATCGTTTCGGTGCTGAAGAATTCCGGCCATACTTTCTCTCTTTTCCTGCGTAGTCTTTGAAGCGCATTCTCCGAGGGTTCCGTGGTAGTTAAAATTTATTACGCCTCAATTAGACTGTAAAAAAGGAGAAATTTTGGACGCCCACACAGAAGATGGTCTGAACAATTTTAACAATTCATGCAATCGGAACAAGTCAACAGGCTTAATCCCTGGTTGATGATAATGATGATGATGATGTGATTTTCTGTGTTCATTCTAATAAGCCAATCTCTCCATAATAAGTATAATATGTGCTTTAATGCGGAAATAAATTGAATATCCATAATTGTACAGTTCAATATATATTTTTACCAGGGGCCCATGCCAACATAACATTGTTTCTTGGTTTTTATAAATCAATACCATGCGTTCTTTCTCTATTAGTCTTCTTCTTCAATCAGGGTTTAGGCTCTAAAGCCTGTTCCGGCTACACATATTCTCCAACCAACGTTTCCGGGTCTTCCCAAATCTCTCCTTCCTTCAGGTTTATAATCAAGAATTATTCTAGGAATACGACTGTAACTCATTCATTCTACGCGTTCAATCCATTGATCTCTATAATGATGAATCCTTTCCTCTAATGATATTACATTTAATTATTTGTTATATCCTCATTTTTAAAATTATATAACCCAGTACAACACTTAACTGATCTCAAAAACTTAATTTCTGTAGCCCGCAATTTGTTAATGTCATTTCGTGTCATGGTCCAAGTTTCTGAACCATATAGTAGAACTGGTATTACTGTCACCGTATACAACTTCATTGAAGTTTCCCTTCTCGTTTTTACTTTCAGCGTTATATTTATTGTATCGCAGATCTGTTGGAAAAGAGGGAGTTTATTTTTACATTCACTTGTATTTATACTGGTTGAGTGGAAGAGAAGGCCTTATGGCCTTAACTCTGCCAGAATAAATAAAACATTATTATTATTATTATTATTATTATTATTATTATTATTATTATTATTATTATTATTATTATTAAGTTACCTCGCAACCTAAATATTTGAAATTTGTGACCTATTCTAAAGGAGTATCGTGTAATATTAATTTTGTACGAACATTATATTTTCCTCGAAAAGCCATTGTTTTGGTTTTTATGTCCTGAAATTTTAAAATTACATTTGTCATTTGTTTTTTGTAATTCATAAATTGATTTTTGTAGTTCATTTTCATTTTTACTATCTCTATTAATATGGCAACTTTTATTTAAATATGTGCTCAATAAATGTTGCGAACAAATATTTATTAGTGAGGGATTTTCGTTAACGGTACTTTTCAAGTAACTAGTGGTATTTGTTAACATTTTTTTAGTATACATTATAATATTATATTTATAAAAACACGTTCATATTTAACGGCAATGTTCTTTAGCGACTAAATTCAAATATGAATGTGAATGGATCCAGAAATGTTGCTTAAATACTCACAACCTTTACGCACTGGATAAAATAAATCAGTCCTGGTCCGGTTTCAACCCGCGAACCGTGAATAACAGTGGGTATAGTAACCACTCAGTAAAGAGGTCAACTAACATGTGTGCATATGTGTGTGTCTCTTTGTACATTCATGGATATATAATTTCTATTTCACATCCTATCTCTCATTTTAGTTCTGACATTCCAATTCCTATAATTAGAATTTACAAAATAACTTAAAATAAACACTATGCAATCTAAATATCCTATATATGGCATTTCAATAAACATAAAACAATAAAAAAGTAAAATGTGTACATCTACATGTAATTTTTCTTTTCCCGCTCTATCTCTCTCCTTTTATCTTATCTCAATTCTGATTCCTAACAATTTTTAAGGATTAAGTCTCTACTATAAACGAATTCTGTATTTTATTGGGCATTTACAAATAAAAAAATAATTTACGTCGAACATGTGTGCACAACATAATTTATGTATAATGGTATAATATTTTTTACCCTTATTTTTAATTTTGTAAAATCGGAATTAAACATTATTTATGTATAATGGTAAAGTGATCCCACTACAGGCCTCAGGAGGCCCTTGGGGTAGTAGGAGGTTAAGGCTCCCACTTTTTCTTGACAATCGGCACTTGATGTCAGCCGGTTGTCAGCCCTGCGTGACGGCTGCCTTTACCCCAGAACAAGCGTCTGGTACTCATTTCAGTTAGAGGCTGAGTCGACCCCAGGGCCATAGTGCCTCCAGAAGGTTTGGGTCAGTTTAAAAATCCTGACCCCACCGGGACTCGAACCCTCGACCTTCCGGCTTGTAGTGCAGTGCCTTAACCACTATGCTACGGCGTGCCCCCTATGTATAATGGTATAATATTTTTTACCCTTATTTTTAATTTTGTAAAATCGGAATTAATCACTGTTTAGGTTCAACTATTAAACATTTATTTAAAATATCGTTAAAATAGCTCGCTTTTGGTGGATGCATTCTTGAGTTTGCATTTTTTGCTAATATATATATCGCAAAAAAATGCCTGTTAAATTTTGAGATGTTTCTCTCTCTAAAATAGGAAAACATTTCTAAAATATTCTACACTATTCCAACATATGTGTTTTAAATAACAAAAATATTTTAATTTCATTTTCATTAATCAATAACAACCATTCATTGGAAAATATTCTTATACAATATTATTCTTTCTCTGAATTTCCTGAAATAAAGCAAATCGTAACATTTCATAGTTTCATCATTTAATTATATGGTTATATTTCATATGTTTTTAATACAGAAATTTGTCTACCCAATCACGTTATATACTGTTAATATTATAATAACTAATTTTTAGAGATGAAAAAACACTAGGTAACATTAAGTACTCTTATTTTAAAAGTATAGTCTTATTTTTAAATGTAACATATTATATAAATAATTATAATTTTATTATTGGAAACTTTATTCGGTATTTAGTTTCTCCATGGGTTTTGACGGTTTTCAGTGAGTAGGTTTGCACAAGTACAAAAAGTTATTATATATATATATATAATAACATTAATCTAGAAAGAGCAGCTATATCTTATGTTTCCTTATTCTGTATTTAATAATAATAATAATAATAATAATAATAATAATAATAATAATAATAATAATAATATTCTAAACTGGCAAAGTGAAGATCATAAGCTCTACTTAATGAAACATATATTCATATTTGTGTTGCATTGCATATTTTCGTGGATGTACGTATAAAAAAAATATAGTTTTTTTGTGGGGGGAGGGTTTCGGCTTCAAACATTTAAAGTTGACCACTGGTCTCTGAATCTGACGTTTCGACATGATCCCACATGCCCTTGTCAATCCATGACAAGGACTTTTGTGATCATGTCGCAACGTCGGAAAGTGGTCTGTGCCCAACTTTGAATCTTAGACGCAGAAAGCCCAAGAAAACTTACTTTCACTCATATATATTTTATATGAAATATTAAAAATAATATTATATTATATATAAATACAAGTATAAAACAGTTTTGATTTTTCTAAATTACTCATGAGATACCGGTGCTAAAATTGATATAGAAATAGATGTGTTCCGTGAAATAAAAAATGTACAGGTTAACATTTAAAAATATGGTGTATAGCCGGTACGGTATATTCTCTTAACGTTACGTATATGAAACTCATATTTACATTGGCATGGTATTGCAGTAAAAATGTTGTTTTATGTTAAAGTATGCTGTAACAAGTCAGTTTCTGAATTCATTTGCAAGGATAGCACAAAAAATGAATTATTTACAACTGTTCTGATATAATGTTTTATGACGTATCGGTATGACGGCAATGTGGCATTATATTAGCGGAACTATACTTTGAATCTTTTGTCTATAGAGCGGAAACATGGTATACGCTTAATCTGATATATTATAAATATAACAATAACCTTTTTTTACAATTATACGATAATTAAACCTTTATATTCATCTCAGTTGTCATATACTAGAATGAGAGCCATGTTCTCCATAATTTTTAATTAATTTTCAGTGTATTTAAAGGAAAAATCCAAGCGTTTTAGGTACGCCAGAGAAAGATGGTAAGAAAAAATTACACATCAAAATGAAAGAGTGCCACGCTAGAAACTAAGAAGCGGAAACAGAATGAAGCGCAAAGATTTTAAAAAGTGACTAGGCCGCGTAGCCAGGATGCAACAGGGCAGATGGGCCCAGACTACAACGAAATGAGATCCAAGGAAGGTGAAAAAAGAAATAGAGGACGCTCATGCCAAAAATGGAGCAAATAACACTGAGCAACAAAAAGGAAACTTTTGTATTTTCTCAGAACGAACAATATATGATTCTGATAGTATTTTTTCTTCTGAATTCAAATATGGTATCGGTTTTTCTCAATCACGCAAGGTATCCAAGAGACAGGAATTTATAATTTCAAACACTTTAATATTTTCTACATTCGTAACTACAAATATTCGAACATTCGGACTCACCTACAAAGTAAGAAATTACTATTTTCTGCTATATTACGCCTGTGGAGCATCCCTCTTGATGGTCCAACAATAATCGACCAGCATATTAGGATTCCATTTGCCTTGATATATCTTTTCCATAGCTGAAATCTCCTGATGAAAGTATTCTCTGTACTCATCGTTCATTGCGTCAAGATAATAAATGGACAAGAAACGTTTATTTAAAAAAATAATTATTTCAATCCATTAATTGAAATCGAAATAAAAAAAACTGTGGGCGATGGAGAAATTCCGAATACATATTTGAAAACACGATAAAAAAACTGCATTAGGTATAACTATTGGTACTCATGAGACAAAAATCATGTTGACTAGAGTAATTCGTAGAATTATGCAATAAACCACGAAATTTGGAGGAGAATAAAATCGAAAGAGACACCTGTTAAACATAAGTTAAATAAGTCGCAGTTGTTTACATATAACTCCATGACGTGACAGGCCTAAAAGGCACTTGGCCTACCAGCCGGCTGTTGGCCTCACATCCACATGTGCTAATCACATAGGTAGACGATCACTGCCCAGTGTAGGGGTGACTTGTGGTCAGCATATCGAGTCCCTCAGCCGTTATAGCTAGTTTTCTCAACGTGGAGCCGCTACTTATTGCAGCTATCCACATTCCTCACTATTCTGGGTGGGCACTGGTCCCATACTGGCCGAAATTCCATGAGAGAATTTCTTTCCCTATGGAGATCCGAACCAGCGCTAATCCCGTAGCTCTTAACCAAAGCATCTTGCCTTAACCACTCGGCTACGGCGCGGGACGTCATTTACATATAATACAGTAATAACTGATTAGAATTATATGGGTGTGAAACATGGACTCTTACTTTAAGGGAGGAAAGGAGATTACAGGTATTTGAGAATAAAGTACTTAGGAAAATTTTTGGACCAAAGAGAGATGAACAGACAGGTGAATAGAGAAGACTACATAACAATGAACTACATGGTCTTTATAGGAAGCCAGATATAATAAGAACAGTTAAGTCTCGCAGACTGAGATGGGCAGGACTTATTGCACGTATGGGGAATGAAATACTTGCATGGAAGCTTCTTGTAGGAAAGCCAGAGGGAAAACGCCCAGTTGGTAGACCAAGAATGAGGTGGGAGAATAACATTAACTATGATTTGAGGGAAGTAGATTATACAGGGAATGATTGGAAAGCATTAGCTCAGGATAGGGATGTATAGAGAGCTTATGTCTGCGCGGCCATGAACCTACAGGTTCGATAGTGCCAGTGAGTAAGTAAGTATAACTGATTAGACAGTGAAGCTCATAGGAACAAGTTCTCCGTATGAGTTAGTACTGCTTTAAGTAGGAGGTCTCTGTCCTTATGGGATCACAAGGATTTGTCTACGTATTGCAGGGGGTTTCAGACTTTTTTTTTCTATAGCGGTTGCCTTCAGTTGCCAAAATGTAAGTGAGCTTTCCAACTCAAAATATAAATATGTAAACAGAAAATACATGTCCATATAATAACGTAGTACAGAGTACACGATACCAACGTAACTACAGATAAGTTCGTCACGCAGGAACTCCGTAAACTAAGTTGAATATATAATCCAAGTTTGCTGGTTTACGGATATATCTTTTATCATCATCATCATGATCAACAACAAGGATTAAGCCTAATGGCCTGTTCCAATCTCATTATAGGTCGAATTGGTCCTTCCATCTCTTCAATGGTCTTCCCAACATTCTTCTTGCTTTTGGTTTATAATTAATTATACATTCTTCTTGGTTTGCGCTGTTCATTCATTCGTAATACGTGCTGAAGATAAGCATTTTGATAATATTTTATTCTTTCACAGAGATTAAATATATTAAGTTCTGTTCTTATATCTTCGTTTTTCTTTTTATCGGTCATTTGGTATCCTGATACTGCTCTCAACATCTTCATTTCAGCAGCCTCTATTTGTTTACTATCTGCCTTTGTTAATGTCCAGGTTTTACATCCATAGATAAGAGATGGAACTGCCAATACTTTGTAAAACTTCAAAATAGTTTCTTTTGGATATATCTTTCTTTTATTAAATACATCTTCCTTCTAGAGCATCCGTCTGCAGACAGTTTCTTCTTAGCCAGTGGCCAATCCAATTTATTTTCCTCTTCTTTATGAGTTCCAGGATTCCTTCATCCACTCTGTCTAGCACATCTGCATTATTTTATTTTGTCTGTCCATTTTATACGTTCCATCCTTGTCCATATCCACATCTTAAAAGCTTCCAGTCGCTTTTCCTCATTCCGTCGTAATGTCCAAGTCTCTGCACCATACAATGCTACACTTCACACAAAGCACTTCACTACCCTCATCCGTAATTATTTTACTAAAGATCCGCAGAAAATGCTTCTCTTCTTGTTAAAAGCTTCTTTTGTCATTGCTATTCTCTGCTTTACTTCTTGACCGGAGTCCATATTACTGCCAATAGTATAACCCAAGTATTTGAAGCTCTCCACTTGCTCAATGGCCTCATCTTTATCCTCATTATCATCCTTGGTTTACTCCCTATAATCATGGCCTTTGTCTTATTTATATTTATCTTCATCCCATAATCCTCACACTTGTCATCATGTTCCTCAGTGTCATTGCATCTTCTGCTAACAAAGTCATATCATCAGCAAATCTTATGTAAGTAAATAAAATACTAACTATTAAAAGACACCACTTCTATTTAATGTATACATTAATGCTATCATCAGACGCTGGAGATTGACAGTTCATGGTAATATTCCTCTCTCAAGACACACAATTTTAGACACACTCTTATATGCAGATGATCAGACTCTTTTCGGCAATAATGAAGATAAATTACAATATTCCACTCATCATCTTAATATAATAGCCCAACGATTTAACATGGAAATATCAACAACAAAATCTAAAGTTATAGCCTTTCAAGGGAAATTCCCAGTAAGAAGTAAAATTTGTATTCAGAATTCAATATTAGAGCAAGTAAATTCATTTAAATACTTAGGATATAATCTAACTTATAATGAGGAATGTGATATATCCTTTGAAATACAAAACTATAATAAAGCTTTAAGAATTATCAACCAAGTTTTTAAACCATCAAAAGTGCAGAGACACACAAGAATGAAAATCTATAAAGTTCTCGCTAGACCCATAATCTATTATGGCAGTGAAGCTTGGACCATCAGAACTCAGGATGACCGTCATATTACAGCCACAGAGATGAAATTTCTGCGACGAACTGCAGGTTATAGCCTTCTAGACCACCAAAGAAATTCAACAATAGCCAGAGAGTTAAACATCGTACCTATATCTGAATACCTCCAAGAATATAGAAACAATTGGCTAGCCCATATTCAGCGCATGGATCGTCACAGAATACCAAAACAAATTCTTCACTACATTCCTCGAGGCAGAAGATCTGTGGGTCGACCTTTTCGGAGATGGCCGGAGACCGTAACAGGCCACTGGGCCTAATACTTGAAAGGCAGATGATGATGACTATTAAAATATGTGGATGATCGCTTGGTTCGTTTTAGCACTGACTGAATAGAATGCTGTGATCTTAATTACTGTAATAATCATAGTAATTTTGTTATTTACGTGTTGCATTCATTGTTAATCAACTTTATTCTTCTTTTCAAACCTAATTTATGGAAATTCATTTACGTAAAATAAATGACGACAATGCCCGTATGACGTAAATACGAGCTGCATGTATACATCGACGCAATTAAATCTCACGTCAATTTTTTCCCTTTTGTATTCACTGATATATTAATTAATTTTATTTTTAAAATATGCTTTTATTGTTCCAGGGTTATTTGTTTAGCCTATTAATTATGGGTGTGTACAGGTTAAATTTTAATATGAATATTTTCTCGCGGTGTTAAATTTCTGTACACTGGCCAAAATTATCCAGCATAATATTCTCGTTTTTATCTCTAAAATTAATAATATAGATAACATATCTAAACTGGCACATTTAAGAGTACAATGCCTTCTTTTCCATTCAACCAGAGAAAATAGTAGATAGGCTACAGAAAAATGATACAATATTTTAAAGTAGAACAAATAATCATGAGCGAAAATGTGGCAACCGAAGAAAAAACTGATGTGAAAAAGAATTGGAAACTATAAGAAATACTATTAAATTGTATCAGAAAGCTTAGATTATTTTAAAAAGAGGCAAAGCAAGAAACTATTTTTATGAGGAATGTATTGACATTGTAAAGAAAAGAAAGCTAGCAAAAATGAATTGGTTACACGAGCCAAATGGAGTAAATTTAAAACTGTTAGGTAACATTGGACGGAATGTCCTATATTACCAGGTTATTAAAGAGTGAAAAGAGAGAATATTTGAGAGAGAAGATTAGAGATCTTGAAATTATTGAAAAAAAATAGGAACATCAGAGAATTATATCAGGGAATTAAGATAGAGAGAAAAGGGTTTCAGACAAAAACGAACACAATTAGGAATAAAAATGGGAATATGATTCAGATACCAAGAGTATATTAAATAAATGGAAAAATTACTTTAATCAGCTATTAAATTAAACCTGTAGAATAAGATATTGAAGATAATGATTTACAGACAGCAGAAATTATTAATCACAGAACCAAGTGCTTTGGAGATTGGTATGGCGATAGAAAAGTTAAAGATGTATAAAGCATAAAGTTCGGATGCGATATCAGCAGAACTGATAAAATCAGGGGGAGAAAATTGATGTACAAAATATGTCTGTTGCTTAGTATTATTTGGGAAAAAATATAATCTTCCAAATGAATAGAAACAACTTTAAATTACATTGAAAAGTACAAAATTTGGCTTCCTTGACGATTGAGGAAAATTAGAGAAATCCCCAACCAGACTGATGCTAGGACTTTCCGAATACGAATCTCAAATGCCAGCGTCAAAGTCATCTCACTCGATATGATTCGTCTTGGAAAGGGAATAGACAATGATAAATTCGATAAAACATAAACATAAATTTACAAAAGGCTTTTACGACCAGAATTATTTAAAAACTATTTTCGGGATATTCTCTGCCTTCCCTCTACGTTGATATTTTAAATTGATTGATGCCAAACTATAAAATGTTCTAATGATTTACCGCCGACTATTTGACATTACTCTCCTATCCGAAAACAAAATATCTACTAATGGATATTTTCAATATGAGAATAGTAAACGTTCATAAAGCTAGAATGAAAAGTTTATAAACATGTTTTTATGCCTGAATCTCAGTTTTACAGTTGAAACATGAGCTAATAATATAAAAATAAACATGTTGAAACTATCTAAAAAATGAATTAAGAAAAATTCTTAAAATTACTAAATTAGACGATGCTAGGAATGACGGTATTAGAAAGTAGAGCGGAGTTCAAGCTGTTGCTAAATGGAACACTAGAACTAATGAACATATTAAAACTATTTTAAGAGATAGTTTAGTGAATGTTGCAAGGAACTATTCCGTACTATCCCAAAGGGAGGAGCAACTCTGTATAATCCAATAAATTATAGCTGGACTTAGCCTTGGAAAGACGGACCTGGTATCCTATATTGAAGAAAGGAAGAATTGGTTAGTTCTTAGTATAGGCCTGTTACTTAACGACGTTATTTAGCAGGTCAGATCACTGAAGTCACATTTAAAAGTTGGCGGTGAAAGGGCCGGCAAATGATTTTGTTCATCGAAATCATATATTAGGTTTGAGGTTACTTTACATGTCTTAAATTTATTACATATTGCCGACAGCTTTACTTCCTTTCAGAAGGGAGTCATACTCAAAATTATAAAAAAATCACCATCGTGAGACAATCTGTAACTCCCTTAGGTTACCAGCCGGGGTGTTGGCCTCACATCCATATGTGTTAATCACTGAGGTGGACGAATATCCGCCAGCATAGGGATGACATGTGATCAGCATATAGAATCCCTAGCCGTTATGGCTAGTTTTCTCAACTTGGAGATGCTACTTTGTAGTTACCCAAATTCCTTAGATGCTGGATGGACAGCGGTCCCATACTGACCACAATTCCATGAGAAAATGTCTTCCCCCATGAGGACTCGAACCACCTCAAGATATCATGTTTTAAACGGCTCGAATAGGTCAACTTAAAATGTATGCCCTTAAGATCTAGCGACTTCGGGTCGGGTTTGAAATTATGATCTTGGAATTAGAGACGAGTATTGAATGAATAATTCACTAGAACAGGCCGAAAGAAGAATAAGATATATGCTGCATTCTATGACAATGCCTTAAAGCAACAAAAATATGGCTCTAGGAACTGAGGTTCTTTTACGGGCCGTAAATCTACGACTGATAGATTTACTTCCTTTCCGAAAGAAGTCGTACGATTTTCAGAACTTTTATGCACTTTAAAATCTATCTACTCTGACTGAGTTTTTAAGATTTAAACCGTGGAACTAGAGAACGAATAGGTTAAGAATAATCCACCAGGAGCGACAGAAAGAAGAAGAAGATAATGATGATTAATAAATATACATGCCACTTACTTTTTTAGGAATTAACACAGTGAAGTAAGAATACAACAGTGAAGTAACATTTATTTAAGTAAAATTGTATCACCTCGCCTCATATTCTTCTACTTAGACTGGTTTCGGAACTTTCTTCTTCAGTTCCATCCTCAGTATTTTTGCGACCGTCATTTAGTCGTCCTGGCGACTCTTCAAGACGACAGTCATAAAAATACTGTGGATGGAAGTGAAGAAGAAAATTCCGAAATCGCTCTAAGGGTCGGTTTCACCAACATAGGTAACTGTATTACGCCAGTTTCCCCCTGTATACTGCATAGCTTGAACTGGCGTAATTCACTTACCCCTATTGGTGAAACCGACTCTAAGAGGAAAAATAATATGAGATGATAACATTTTATTTAAACTATTGTTCGCCAAGTGGTCGAAATTCAACCATAAATAACATTAGTTTTAAATTGTTTTAGGAATAAAAAAAACAGGCTTAGACCATAATCATAAAAATAAAGCTATATATATTTATGTTGAGGTGTAACAGATGATAAGGATGATGGCATTCTAAATAAGCACCCTGTATCGTGAACAATTATTTATTTGTGGAATGCAGGCTTTCACGGCCGGTCTGGAAGAAACGCCAGTTATAGACCACGGCCACATAGCCCGGAATCTTTTACTACCAATTATTTATTTGTTTATTTATTTATGTAGCCTGGTGCAGTTAAGGCTATGTGACCTCTTCCACTCACCAGGACAAACATATATTACATCAGAATATAACAATCATAATTAACTCTAATATTAAATACTAAATGAAATTTGACCAATAAGATAATATCTATTATATTACGATCTATAATACAACCACTTAATGATAGTTAAGATTAAGACTAAAACTAATAATAAAATGTATTCTAGCAAGATAAATTAAATTGTTGGCAGACCGCCCCTGTCTAATGTAGGGGCCTATATAAAAAACAAAAGAAAAATATGAGATATAGAAAACTGATTTTATGGTTATACAATATTTAAACAAATGAAAATATGTGTTAGGGTAGCTTCAATAAGTAGCGGTTCCATGTTGAGAAAACCAGCTATAACGACTGGCGAACCCGACATACTGACCACATGTCACCCCTTCACTGGCAGGATAATTGTCTACCCCTGTGATTAACACATATACATGCATTTTCCCTATAGTATAAATAGGAGCTTTGGCGCTGGATTTTAATGCCTTGCAATTAAAAAAAGCAGATAATTTTTTGGACATGGCCTTTGTACATCACATGCTTCTCTGGAAGAAATTTAAATCTTGCACCATGAAGATTTTCCGTAAACACTGCCTTGCAGTTAAAAACGGCAGAACTAACTTTCCAAATGTTTTACTGATAACACTAAAGCTCGTCAATATCTAACTAACTAACTGGCACTATCGAATCCTTAGTTTCATGGCCATGCGGACATAAGCTCTCCATACACCCCTATCCTCAGCTAATGTTTTCCATCATTCCCTATATAATCTACTTCCCTCAAATCATAGTTAATGTTATTCTCTCACCTCATTCTTGGACTACGAACTGGGCGTTTTCCATCTGGTTTTCCTACAAGGAGCTTTCATGCACCTCTTTATTTCTTCATACGTGCCACATGTCCTGCCCATCGCAGTCTACGAGACTTAACTGTTCTTATTATATATGACTTCCTATAAAGGCCATGTAGTTCACTGTTATGTAGTCTTCTCCATTCACCTGTCTGTTCATCTCTCTTTGGTCCAAAAATTTTCCTAAGATCTTTATTCTCAAATACTAGTAATATCCTTTCCTCCCTTAAAGTATGAGCTACTAAACAAAAAAAATAGGTTGACAAACTGAGGAGTCAAAGATACTTAACTGTTATGTAGATATATTACTTCCCTATAATTTAAATGGGAGCTTTGGCACTGGATTTTACTGCCTCGCAGTTAAAGACGGCAGATTTTTTGAAATGGCCTTTGCACTTCAAGTGCTTCTCTGTAAGAAATTTAACTCTTGCACCTCCGAAATTTTCCATAAACACTGACTTGCAGTTAAAAACGGCAGAACTATTTCCATTTTTTTTATTTATAACACCAAAGCGGGTCAATATCAACTAAAAAAATAAAAGAAAAAGAAAATTTGTTGACAAACAGAGGAGAAAATGGTAGTTAACTGTTTTGTCCTAGTCTATTTATATATAGATATACTTGCTACTTACTATGACAATGCCTGCCATTAGAGCGACGAAAGTCTGTCTCACGAAGCCGAGTATTGTCAAATCAAACAGCAGATCCTGCATGAATCCTCCGGGAGTAGAGTGGGTGTGAGTGCCACTTATCATCACGTTCTTCTCTGTGTACAGATTCCCATAAACTTGCTTCAACCTCGCCAAAACCTGTAACACAATTCTCTTTACAAATTCCCTTATCGGTAGAAAAGCAATATCATATAATGTAATGAAATAACACTGAAGCCAAGTACGTGATCTACTTCGTTTCCTTTTCCAGCGATTTTATGTCAGAAAGTAAATAGTAACTTCCTGTATCATCGTTTCTGAGAAATTAGAAGGCAGTGACTTACACACGAGATTTAATATCTGCAGCAAAATCAAGGACAATATTTGATTTATTGATGGTAATAATAATAATAATAATAATAATAATAATAATAATAATAATAATAATAATAATAATAATAATAATAATCATAAATGAATATATGTTCGGTATCTTGTTTTGAGACACTTGGAAGTATTTAGGATCTTTGTACGTGTAAGAGTAAGCTGCTTTTTTTATTATTGTGTGTATGCATGTGTCTACGCAATAGTGTATTACGATGCGAGGTTGGGAAGCTGTTTTTACAGAAGGGATGAAAATGTTTAAAAACCGAGGGATAGAGAGGTTTTTAATTTCCGAGATTCTGTAAAACACTTCACAGACGTGTGTTGTACTTTTTTTTTTTTTTTGCGCGATGGTGTTTTCAAAATAATAAATAATAGTAAAATAATAACATCTTTGTTGGAAATATTTGCGTTCATTATAAACAATTGACTAACGTTAATAGTGTTAGCAATGTTTATTAGTTGAAACTACAGGAGGCCGTGACTCCAATCAGTGATAAAATAGCGGCAAGTATGTATTTATTGTTTAATATTGTTTCAAATGAAGTTCAATTCATTTAAAATGCAGAGATTTGTTTCGTATAATGTGTATTAACACTACCTTTTTGATATTTTTTGTATATATATTGTACGTAGTATACATAGAGGGCAGTAGCTTTACTTCCCACATGTGGTTTGTAAATGTAATATTACAGAATGGTTATTTAATTACAATACAGTTATTTAGGTTGGCAACCCCGAAATGTAGGAAGTTGAACTTTCAATCATGGTCGCCATTGCTTAAGTACGACAAAACGCACTATCGCGCAAAAAAAATTGTTATTGTTATTATTGTTGTTATTATTATTATTGGTATTATTGGTATTGTTATTATTGTAATTATTATTTCTATTATTATTATTATTATTATTATTATCATCATCATTATTAGTACCATTATTATTATATGAGCAGAACAAGAATACCACGCCAGATCTTAAATTACCAGCCATCCAGGCAAGAGATCTTTGGGCAGACCCTTCAAATGTTGGATTGAGACCGTAACAGACCACTAGGTCTATCACATGAAAGGAAGAAGACGAAGAAGACCATTATTATTATTATTATTATTATTAATATTATTATTATTATTATTATTATTATATTAATATTATTATTATTATTATTATTATTATTATTATTATTATTATTATTATTATTATATGTCAATGACGAAATGGATGAAGTATTCAAAGCAGCATTTTGTTTTAAGAACCAAGGAAAACCATTAAAAGAACTACAATGAGGAGGTTAGCATCAGAATCATTACAACTATGAAATTCTGGCCTACAAGTCTCAAGGACAACCGTTTGACTGTTTTATTTATTTTCGGCTCGATTCTTAAATCATCCGATTTTTAAATTATTGGGTCGTTAATGGATTTCTGGATTTATATACGGGTATGGGTGCAATTAGAACGCCATATGTATGCACTTACAAGCTGTACAAATAGTCATTACTTTATTAGATTTAATTACTCCACACACTGTTCTTAAAAATGAAATAGTATTTTCAGATAAAGTAACCATTTGAAGTAATAAAACGTTGGAGATTCTACGCTTTTTTTAGCGAATTCCAAACGAATGAAGCTATTGGAGTTGATCTCCCCAAAAGATTTTTTTAATTT
Source organism: Diploptera punctata (assembly GCA_030220185.1). Taxonomy (NCBI): domain Eukaryota; kingdom Metazoa; phylum Arthropoda; class Insecta; order Blattodea; family Blaberidae; genus Diploptera; species Diploptera punctata. Next base: position 517,595 of record JASPKZ010003844.1, on the reverse strand, counting down.
TCTTTCAGATCTTCGCCGATCCTATACAGTCCATCCATAGTAATTCTGCCCGAAGGCAGGTCCTTCACTGCAATCATAGCATTTTCATGCTATGCTTGCAGCTTTACTAGGGAATTGTAGGTGTGGTAGCTTCCCGTTGCTTTCCACACCGGTGAAGGAAGATGATGATATGATAATGATAAATAAAGATGATGATGATGATGATGGTCATATGATTTCGGGGACCGTTTGTCTTACAGGTGAGGAAAACCCCCGATAAAAATCTCACCCAGAAAAACTGTCCCAACCGGGGATCGAACCCGGGCCTGCTGCGTGGCAAGGCAGCACGCTACCTCGAGACCACAGCGGTGGACTCCTATGCAGTAGGGGCCGAAAACGACTATGGACAATATGTAGGCGTATATATATATATATATATATATATATATATGTGTGTGTGTGTGTGTGTGTGTGTGTGTGTGTGTGTGTGTGTGTGTGTGTGTGTGTGTCTGTGTGTTTATGCTCTAGCATTTCCAATTTTTGTTCCGTTGCAACCTAACTTGGCATATAGGCTTGCAATTAATTTGAAAAGTAAGGTCGAGTTCGATAACCAGTAAAATCGGACCATTAGGTGTAAGAGTTCACCCTAACGAAAATGTATAAATCGCTGTAGCGCGATAGCGGTCGCAATTTTTATGTTTCACATGAAACCTAGTATATGCTAATAAAATAAACTGAGTGAAGTATTCTCCCAAAATGAGCGAAATCATGTCATTAGAAGTAGGATTTACCTGAAACCTGAAACCCGAAATTTAAAAATCATTCTAACAACCACCATTTTTATTTATTTTTTGTCGCAATATAATAATAATAATAATAATAATAGCTTTATTTTACCTGGCAGAGTTACACCATGCAATTTAGTTAATCTTTAAATTGGCAATGTATATGTTTAAGAAACATTAGTTTAATTTATCTACCATTTTAATAAAGAAATAGAAAAATGAAAATGTTGATACGATTTAAATTAGTGTCAATTTATACAACAATATACAATGCATAAGTTATAACTTACGATTATGCACGCTATATTTCCACTACAATACGACACTTCTAAATAAAATGGAATCAGAAATTTACTTCTTTTTTTTTCAATTTAACAAAACAAGTATAATATTTCGTAAACAAACAGAATGGGACCATAAATTGCACTTGCTGAAGAATTCGCTTAGTTTACGCAGTTCCTGCACGACGGACTTTTTCTGTTAATATGATCTTTACAAGTTATTTTCATAATTCTCGGACTAATTTATTACAATTAAAGAAAATTGTTAAAAGCATACAGTAACAGAAGACCATAAAGCGTAGAATATCGTACTCAATGTTTTCATTACTCTAAGTGCTTACTTTATAACAGTTTTATCTGAAAATTTAATTTGATTTCCAAGCATGGATAGTGTCATTTAATTCCAATAGAGTAAAGCTACTTGTGCGCCTTTTAATTCATGAATGACAGCGTCCTAATTATATCCGTAAAAAATAACACAATAAAAATATTAAAATAAATATTACGAGTTTGGGGTCAGAAACTGAATCAAATGTCATCATAAAATAATGCTGTGTTTATGCATAGAGCCCGATGTTAGGTAAAGTGTCATTTTTATTGGGTCAAAAAAAATCAATAGTTTCGTAGATATAAATGCGATTCAAGGTAAATCGAATCGATAGGATCAACTTTTATTCTGCATATTTTGCCCTTTTGGTGTTTCAGTATTATTCATGCATTAATAAAAATATGGAAAGCGGCGATTCTTTCAGTTGTTCTATATGGATGCAAAATAATGGTCTCTTAATTTAAGAGAGGAGTAGCGTTAAAGAGTATTTGTGAATAAATTCTTAGGAAATACTTCGGACCAAAGCGGAACGAGACAGATGAATGGGGAAAACTACACAACATTGAGCTACAGTATTTTTATGGAAAACCAGATGTAGACTGCGATGGGCAGGGTATGTGGCTGGTATCGGGAATCAACGAAGTGCATGTAAACTTATTGTGGGGAAAACCAGATGGAAAGAGCGCTGTAGACAGGTTTAAAAATGCAGTGGAATATCAACATTAACAATGATTTGAGAGAGGTGAATTATACAGGGAATGGTTGTAAAACTTCATCTCAGAATTAGGATGTATGGAAATATAATAATAATGATGATGATATTGATAATAATAATAATAATGATTATGATGATAATGGTGATGATTATGACGATGATGGTGATGATAATGACGATGATATTGATAAGGATGATGATTATAATGATAATGATAATAATAGTAATAATAATAATCATAATAATGAAGATGATCATCATGATAATGATGATAATGATGATGGTAATAATCATGATGATGGTGATAATGATGATGACAATGATGGTAATGATAATAATAATGACAATAATGACAACAATAATATCAATAATAATAACAGTAATACTAATAATAATAATAATAATAATAATAATAATAATAATAATAATAATAATTACAACAAGAACTAATGGTTGTCTCAGTTTTTGACTGTGATAACGATTAGTTCTAGTTGTATTACCATAAAACTGGTCAACAACGTTTTTCTTCACATGAAATCTGATTAGTGAATCTAGTGTATTTTTCATACTGAGTTCAGATATGTAGTCAGACTGTTTCCATCAGGCACAGTTTTTTTTGTAAGAGCTACATTTTTTAAATTGATTTTAGCATTCTCTTTGACCTGTCATAGGAACCTTTACCTTATATGTAGTGATTTTATTCAAGCTGTGTTTGAGGGCTGTCTCTGATGAGCACGGTGAAAATTTTCATCAGCAAATTTCCACAAAATGAAAAGAGTTACCAAGGCAAGTGGAGTTCTAATACGCTGGCTGACTACTGTTGGACCAAGAAGAGAAATGTTCCAGATGCAAAATATGCCCGAAAATCAATATCTACCACTTTCCAGGTACGTCAGAGTGAGTTACAGTTAGATGGATTTTATTAAAAATTATAAAAAATGTAAATGAATATCACAGAAAACTCTTGCCTGATAGGAAAAAAAACTGAAATGATATTTAAATTCAGGATTAAAAATACTTCTAAAATCTCATATTTTTATTCTTGTGAAAGAAAAAAGTTCATTTTTGTCGACCAGTGTAATCTACTCTAAGTGGGTAATATTTAACAAGATTATGTCCGCTCGGTCATGCATGCCAGAGTTCGATCGTATCAGTTAGTTATATTTACATAAACAAAAATAAACAATGTGTTGTACTCTAATGATTTTATTTTGGCCCTCACAACAATCCTCCTCCATGCCAATCAGTCTCTTGCCATATTCAAATTAGTCACTTTCATTTTCTTTAGATCGTTCATTGTGTCATCCTCCCATCTGATCTTCGGTCTTCCAACTGCTCTGCCTCACCAGTCTCTGATCATCCATTCTTATCAAATGTCCAAGCCAACCAATTCTGAGAGATCTTATATGGTTTACTATATTGTGATTTTTTGATTAATTTGTTTAGTTCGTTATTGTTTTGATTCCAATTTTAAGATAGAGTCTTGAATTTGGTGGATTTGTATGCTTACAACGGTTACAATAATACTACTGATGATAATGACTTATACCACTGTTACGTTAACCCGTCTACTTTCTTAATGCACTCGCCCAAATGTTCTAAATGTGTTATAACTAAAAATAACGTTCAACCATCTCAAAATGAAATGTGGTTTTTTATGTGAAAAAGATGTACATTACAATTGTCTTTTCTTTTTTTTCAAATGCCCCAGGTTGTCATTTCGACATTCCTGGTGTTCTCTCCTGGCATGGAGTACTTGTTACCCACTTCTGAGGTGGGGGCGCCTGGAAGGCGGGGTTACGCTGCCACGATGATATGTGAGTTGACGGTAATGATGCGCCAGGAGACGCTTAAACAAAACTTAATCTAATTAGGCGAATATGATATTGATGATAATGATGGCCAGATGATGTTCGGTCACCGTTTGGGCCATAACGTTTCCTGATATTTACCTTACAGGTGAGGAAAAACCTCACCCAGGAAACTTGTCCCGTCCGGGGATCGAACCTGGGCCAGCTGCGTGTGACAAGGCAGCACGCTACCTCGAGACCACAGCGGTGGACTATGTCAAATAATTTTATCGTATTTAATGTGGTGGTGAACACTTGGCGGTTAAAACAAATATAAACCAATAGAAATAAAAAAAATCGTATATCGTCCAAGATCTTTCGTAGATTGTATATTTATAAAATTTTATCTACATTTATCATATGATACTTCCTTTATCCAAATAAACGTTACTCTTATTTATGATAATTACCAATTATCTAATTTCATATGAAACGAATCCTTCGCCCATAAAACTATTTTAAATTAGAAACTCACCTCCCTGCGTAATCCGTGGCTAATCATGGCGCAATCCACGCTGACGAATACCATCCTGTTTCTCCCATCGTCAAATATGAAGGCTCGAGAAAACTGTCTCAAATGAATCCCAGTACCTTTCTGGCCCATCTTACCATATCCCATCTATAACAAAATCAAATTTACAATTATCAGCAATGAGGCCTGCTCTTCCTCTTTACAAGTCGGGCAGTGATTTTGGATGGTATAACGATTGTTACTGATAGTATAACAGCATTCAACAGTTATCTACATTATGTAGAACTATTATGTTAACATAATATATATATATACATAGTGCTTTATTTTAGCTGGCAGAATTAAGGCCATAAGTCCTTCTCTTCCACTCAACCAGCGAATTAGTAAAATTATACAAAAAGGATATACATATTACAATTTTAAAATATTATTAAAATATAGACTAAACAAAAGACAATGGTGATGTGATCTAATACTAGCTAATACTAACAAAAACATAGAGTATAATAACATTAAAATAATATAAAATATAGTAAGTAAAGCTTCCTAGATGATTATTTACAAAATTCTGAATATAGTTATGTAATTAATGTTTTCATTGTGTTGAAATTAAGATATCAGTTAATTTGTATTTAAATAATGATAGTGATTGACAGTCCTTGACTTGACTGGGAAGTGAGTTCCATGCTCTAGTCATAGATATTGTGTAAGATTCAGAGGACAGACATGTCCTTCGCTGTGGTATCAAAAGTAAAGAAGAGTTTTCTTGTTACCTTGTTCCTAAATTGTGATGAGCCGGTAAATTTTGAAAACGTGTTGATAAATAACTTGGTAAATACGTGTGCAGAATTTAGAATAGTAAAGCATGTGAATGTAAAATTCTTCTGTCATTTAGGCGTAGCCATGATAAGGCCTGAAATGAAGGAGACACGTGGAGATTGAATACAAATCGAATGCACGCATTATGAGCACGCTGTAGTCTGTCAGATTGATTGTTAGATTAATAGTGATATGTCGCAGTAGTTGAAGACATACCAGCTAATACCCGGCGTGCGCTGCTACGTCTAAAGAATTAAATGTGTTTTTATGTTTAGTTGAATAATAATTATCCATTTATATCATAATTATTTTAGATATCCCGTGATGAATACCTGGCGTTGCCGGCATCAATGAGCTGAAAGACAAAAATGGTTATTGTGAGTTATACGTAAAAGATAGACATATGCTGTCGCGGATTTTTGTAGATTTTGTTTTAGATATTCAATTCTGTGTACATTAATTTGGTGTGTTTGTTATGGTTTAGGTAGCGTATGTCATTTAATCGTGCAATAAAGCGACATTTTAGTGCACCGATTCACTTTTTTTAGCTCCAGCCGAATAGTGCATAGGTTAATATGTTATATACGTTAATTGTCCAAGAACAATTCTCTAGATGACGGAGGAATAAAAATTCAAATCGGTCAAGTAGTTTTTCAGTCCATAAAAGACAGACAGGCAAACAAACAAACAGAGTTACACTTATTTTTATATATACAGAAGATAACATCCCTGATTTGGGTGTCGGAAAAAAAAAATGTCCGGGACGTTTATTCGTATTTTCCCATGGCATAGAAATTTAAATTTGTTACAGACATAACTTGACTCCTAATTTTGATAATAAAAATCCTAAATTCGGACATATGTTAATAAAAACTATAAATATTATAATTAAATTTATGTTTTAGCATAATGCTGTCGTTAAACTGAAAATATATAAAACGATTATTCTACCAGTTATATTATATGGATGCGAAACATGGACTCTTACTTTAAGGGAGGAAAGGAGATTACGAGTATTTGAGAATAAAGTACTTAGGAAAAATTTTGGACCAAAGAGAGATGAACAAACAGGTGAATGGAGAAGACTACATAACAATGAACTACATGGTCTTTATAGCAAGGCAGATATAATAAGAACAGTTAAGTCTCGTAGACTGCGATGGGCAGGAAATGTTGCACGTATGGGGAATGGAAGACGTGCATGGAAGCTTCTTGTAGGAAAGCCAGAGGGAAAACGCTCAGTTGGTAGACCAAGAACGAGGTGGGAGAATAACATTAACTATGATTTGAGGGAAGTAGATTATACAGGGAATGATTGGAAAGCATTAGCTCAGGATAGGGGTGTATGGATAGCTTATGTCCGTGCGGCCATGAACCTACGGGTTCGATAGTGCCAGTGAGTAAGTAAGTAAGCATAATGCTGTTCTGTTAGCTCCGTAGACCGATAGCAATCCTTTGACACCCATTTCTCGAGAGGGGAAGAATCTTGTTATCGTCTCGTTGAACAGATGGCCTCCTCGTTCAGCGGAAAAGACACGAGGAATTCTATATCTGGAAATCCCAATATCCTTTTCATCCTTCTCGCAAAACAATTTCCAGTCACACTTGGCTTTTCATCTCTATTAAAAACAATTTTAAGGTCAGATTCTGAATAAATTTGGAGTTGACCTGCATACGCCAGTTTTTAGTCATGGGCAAGTCTTATGTCTCTTTTTTATAGGATTCGTCGTTTAATATACATCAAGGTTACGATAGATACTGGAGCTAAGAAAAGTCCACTGAGAGAAATCTGATAAAATGTTTACTTAAAATAGCCTTCAAGGAAATATTATGAATGAACTTGACGTACTTAGTAGTAGCATATTTTCAACAGTCTTTATCTTATCGCAAGGTTAATAAATAAACAGATAATCTGGTTTTACCTTCTTTCCAGAGTTTTGAAATTACAATAATTCAAGGGAACCTATAGACACGGTAGTGCCTGGCGAAGGCAGGCTTATAACTATCTCTCACTATCGAACCCCTAGGTTCATGGCGCACGGTCATAATCTCTCCATACATCCCTATCCTGAGATAATATTTTCCAATCATCCCCTGTATAATTTACTTCCCTCAAATCATGATTAATATTATTTCCCGCCTCATTTTGGTCTGGCTATTGGGCGCTTTCCCTCTGGTTTTCCTGAAAGGAGCCTCCATGGCAAACTTCCACTCACCATTCTTGCCACATGTGCTGCTTATCGCAGACTCGGCTTGTAGTCTTGTAAAATAAAATCGACTAACTTTTACGTTGTGGAGCTTATTGTATTGTTAAATACAATGTAGTAATTTTTAGGCAACAGAAAATAAACTCATAAAATATGTCTCTTTTTTTCAAGTTCAGGTACTAGATAAAACTATATTTATTTCAAACCAGACTTTTTCTTGAAAATATTATAAATTGACAAACAATTATACGGCTCTTTAATATCATGCTGATGTCTGGAAATCAGTTCAGATATTGAGGCGTAACAATCTTCCAATATAAAAACTGAACTATTTTTAAAGGCAAGATTTTTCAATTATCTCAATTTTTCAGATAATATCACGTAGGATAACTCGTATATACTATAATTTCGTGATTTCCTTCCTCAATAATGAGACCAGTCGCAGAAAAAATATAAAAAATGCTAATATATATCTTTGAAAATACGCCACTGTATAATGAAATAGAATAATAATGGCAGTTTCTGAGACGGCACATATAAGATCCCTACCCTTTTTTAAGTGCATATGTTAACGTGTACTTATTAAATGTTGGAATTAATATCGTCCGGATGACGGTGGTGATGGAAACAGATGGAATTTATTTAATTTAACTTCACAAATGTTTACACAACATTTCCAAATTGCCTTTATTACTTTCTCACTACTTCACTGCTTACACACACATTATCAGCTATGAGAGTATCTTCTTCACAGTTTATTTTATAACTTTGTTCTTCACACTCGCTGATGACTTCACTCAACACATCAGCACTTAGGTCACGTTTGCTAATACATAATTCGAACACCACCGAGCATTCTGACTAACTCTTGCGATTGATTGACTGACTGACTGACTGACTGACTGACTGGTGGTCTCCATCCGTCTTATATAATCGGCGAACCCACCCCAGAAATTTAGCGATGTGGCCGGTCGTCCCACAAAGTCTGTCAACAAAACAGTGAGAGTCACTCTTCCAGAAAACGAATTAAAGACACATCTGGAAGTTCTAGCGGGACCCCATTGTCTAGTGAGTCGTCAACCTACGAATCTTCTCTGCCATACAAGACGAGACTCACTCTCCTCGTCGGCCGAGAATTTCAAAAGCCGGCCCAACAATGCGTCACAATATGAAATAAAATTATGTGAGTCGACAAATTTTAAAATAATTTATAAATTTACTTCAAAATTCCGAAAATTTCAACTCATTCGTAAAATCTCATTTGCATTACTTTATTTGAATGGAAATTAAATCCTTACCTTCACGAATAATTTATTCACTATGGATGGAGAATCTAATTTCACAATTATTTTGAAAGTAAGTTCGCCATCTTGATCGTAGAAAGTAATAAAATTGATTATTGCATACATCTTCGATCACACTAAAATGTTTTACGCTTCCCAATGATATCTGATTCATGCAACAATGGCATGCCTAACATACCTATGAAAAAAGGTAAATGCATTTATACAAAACTCGCTTCAAGCCTTTTTTCCCCCCATTTTCTGTCTTAAGGTATATTATATTCAGCAACTAGTCCAAAATAAGCATCTGCTAAAAATAAACTGGAACATGTCCAAGTACAAAAATAAATAACGAGAATAGACTGATTATGTTCATAGGCAGAATCCCCCCCAGAGTTTGGAAAATATTTTTTTAAAAATTGCCGGTTTTCCACCTGACACACATTTCGTTGAAGGTTACCATTCCAAATTTCAAAGAATTGTTTCTGATATCTGTGTGCATATGGAGATTTCTAGAAAATATGAATGAAATGTATCAAATGAAACAGACAATTCAATAATACAGCTTCAAGGAAGTCATATAAATATTAGAGAGCCAATAAATAAAAGGAGAATATATCAAGTTGTTAGTAGAAATGAAAAAACTTAGCAATATACCTGAAGGTCAATTCTTATAATTTAAAACAATGATTAGAGTGCCACGAGAAGAATATTAGTTGAAAATCAATGCATGAATATAAAAAAGGACATTAAAGTTAGAATGTAACTATTGAGGTTGTTTCAATGAAAAGTTTTTAAGACACTTTTACATGTGTTCATCAATTCTACTTACATGAGAACTGTCAACAATTGCATGTCGAAACCTACCTTGAAATTTCTCCCAAAGAAGCGTTATGATATACTAAGGAAGCGTAAAAGATGTGTGCCGTTTTTAACTGCAAGGCAGTAAAACTCAGCGCCAAATCTCTCACTCAAACAATAGGGAAATAATACAACTCATGACTTGGTGAAATGGATAACCCTGACAACCTGCCCGCCTGCCGCTCCCGCCTCACACCGGTTCGCTTTACTCGCGTAGGGAGTCCATCTGCTTCGCACAGTAGGTTGTCATTACTGGATTCTAGCTTCTATTACTGTGCCTTGCAGTTAAAATTCGCTGATAATTTTTTGGACACTGCTTGTACATCTTAACGCTTCTCTCAGAGAAATTTAAAGGTAGTTTCTGCATGCAATGGTTGATAGTTTCCTTGTTAGTTTACACCAAAAATTATCATATATATATAGTAATTGTGCCAGAGGGCAGGTCTTTCACTGCAATCATAACATTTTCATGCTATGCTTTGCAGCTTTACTAGGAATTATAGGTGTGGTTGCTTCCCGTTGCTTTCCGCAATATATATGGCACCAAGAATCATAAGGACCTAAAGCACATAAGCGCATATTTTGATATTTTAGCCTGTATGCAGGCTTTTAAATCTGTTTGTGTGTGTATATATATATATGACAAGATAAGAAAAATAAATGCCTGGACGGGATTTGAACCCGGACCTCTGAGTTGATATCTCGGTGCGCTACCAGTTACGCTACCAGGCGAATCCAGAACAAACATTTATTTTTCTTATACATATTCTCTATTATTGCCAGATGTAGCGGGAACTCTGTCTCCACTGCCACCTAGTAGCTACTATGACAAGTAAGCAAATTAAAGAGAATATTTTTACTTTATAGCAGTGACGCTTATATATATATATATATATATATATTGTGTGTTTAGAAACTCGGGGGTTCAAATCCCGACTCAGGCATTTACATTTTTCTTTTCGTGTCATATTTACCTTCATTGCTAAATGTCAAAAATACAGTTATAACATCTAAATATACAAGCGTTACTGCTATAAAGTAAAAATATTCTCTTTAAAAATGCTTACTTGTTATAGTGGTCACAAGATGGCAGCGGGAACGATATCCCGCTACCTCTCGTGTAAATTGAGAATACTATTAATATATATATATATATATATATATATATATATATATATATATATATATATAAGAAAAATAAATGTTTGTGTTAGGATTCCTGAGTAGCTCAAATGGTTAGAGCGGTAAACGTACATTTTTAGAAAGTCGGGTTAAAATCCCGACTCAGACATTTATGTTTCTTTTCATGTCATATAAGCGGCTGCATTTTTTATTTTTTTTTTTGGGATCAGAGTAGTTAAAATCCTGTAGGCTTTGAGAAACATGTTCCATCTTCGGCATGTCATTTGGTACTAATGATGGTGTAAAATATGTATAACGGGTTCAGGTCTGTGGGCTAACTGACGAGAACGTACCCACAGATCTGCACCCGTTATAAAACTTATACACCAACATCAATACCAAATGACTTGCCGAAAATGGAACGTGTTTCTTAAAGATCTGCATGGTTTTAACTACTCGACAAAGTTTTTTAAACAGAAATCCATTTTAGTTGAGGACTATTGATATACTCATTTTAACATTTCGTTAATCATAATATAAATTATTTATATAATTACTAAATTAAAGCGGCACTTACCCCTTTTCAGTATAGTTCATTCTCCTAGAACAATGTTTATCCACGGGAGAGACAATACCCAGTGATCGAGTAAACCATAAATGCAATAGTACCAGAGCACTTGTTTGTACAAGAATCGTTCATTAATTCTACCACTGGTAAACAAGTAAATACTATTTCCTGACTTTCTAATCAATAATAACATTATAGCCTGGAAACTGCAGATTTTTACATGACTTTGTCCACCTTACTTAGTGATTTTGTTCACTATGCGGGACATTATAACGATAAAGTGGCGGATTTCCTCTATCTGCGATTATTAATATGCCAGGGCCTATGTCAAGGACTATACAAAACAAGGGATGTGCACACTGAGACCCAAGTAATAATTTAATAATAATAATAATAGCTTTATTTTACCTGGCAGAGTTAAGGCCTTAAGGCCTTGTCTACCACTCAACCAGGTTTAAAAAAATACAAAAGAAAAGTCTTAAATCTAAATTACAATATTTATATATATATATATATATATATATATATAAACGATTACAAGTTATGAATACAATACTATTAATATTTATAATGTATTTTGATTTACTCTAAATTTAACGAATTAAATATATAATATGTACAAGGTATATAAAAAAACGAGGAAAAGATTAATGACATAGTATAAAATTAAATAAATAGAGAAAAATTAATTATTAGACAACAGGTAACTATTTACAATCCCCTATTCCGCTGGAATTCAATTCGGGCCACTAGACAAGAAGAGAACTCTACCAAACACGACACAGTGACCCTGCTTTATGGACTTGAAACAATTAATATCCTATAATGAATCATAAACCTTATCCCTATTATTTGACTTATTCCTATAGGCTAATGTATAGAGAAATCACTTCAGTTGCAAGAAATAATCCATCATATTTACATGTTGTCTATAGACATCAAGAATGAATGTAATTTTGAAAACATTTAATATCATGTTTAAATCACTCGAATTTTAGAGGCATGTCAATTGATCATTATATATTTTAAAGTATTACTTACAAATCCTACTTCGGCGGAGGGTCCTGTGACGTCAGCAATACCCACTCCAATCCTATAGCTTGCTTCTGCTCCATGAGGCACTATATACAGGAAGCATAGTATTACCACAAATGCGATGGGTCCTTCCATCACAGCCTGTTCTGAAAAAATATATATATATTCTTGTAAAATAGCATAGAGTGTATGAAAATTATATGTATTGAAGTTCGTTAGAAATTTCCATAAGTTTTTAATTGATGTTTTAATTATAATCGAGAAAAAATATTTGTATCAGGAAATAAATA